>OY720427.1:4099410-5463381 GCA_963082815.1 Melanotus villosus
ATATATGGTACTTATCAGTTTATTTAATGAACATTAATAAGGGAAAATGAAATTTAAAGATACGCGTTCTTCACTACCTATTGCCCACTCGACATTATGCATAGAGCATCAAGGTGCCTACTGTTTTCATGTGTTTGTTTTCGATTTACTGTTATTCCCAAGAGAGATTGGTGTATTCATTATGGTTCTAAGTGCTGAAGATTGTGCAAAAGCTGTAGCTCTTGTGGAAGACGGAAAAAGCCAGCGGTATGTGGCCAGATTAGTTCATGTCAGTCTTTCTACCTTGAACGGTTTAGAGAGACCGGCAGAAATACGCGGAGGCCGGTATCTGGCAGAAAACGAAAAACGACTGCTAACGACGGTCGATTTCTCGTTCTTAATACTCTACAGAATCGTCATTTGACTTCAGTGGAGACAAAAAACCAACACCGTGAGGTTCGTGGTACAGATGTGAGTGTGTGGACAGTTCGTCGAAGGTTACCAGCAACTGGACCAAAACTACTCCCACGTCACCGAGTAGCCAGACTCCAATTTGCTCGCGAACATTTGAATTGGACATTGGTAAAATGGAGTACTGTACTGTTTACTGACGAGTCTAGGTTCTGCCTACATTCACCATATTGAAGAGAACGACTATGGTGACGAACGGGAGAACGATTGGCGGAGTGCACGTTTAACCCCCGGGTTAGCCATGGTGGAGGTTCAGTGATGGTGTGGGCAGAAATATCAATTGATGCCTGCACTGAATTGATTGTTATTAATGGAGGGTCGCTGACTGCACAGCGGTATATTAAGGAGGTTTTGGCAAATTACGTAGTTCCATTTGCTCCATTTATCGGCGATGACTTTGTTCTGATGCGGGCTAATAACGCGAGACCGCATTCAGCGAGGTGCGTCACTGAATACTTGGATGAAGTTGGAATAGGAAAACTAAACTAGCCAGCATGTACCCCAGATGGAAATCCTATAGAATATTTTTGGGACATGCTGGGCGGGCGTGTTAGAGGACGTGCAGTTGCACCAACCATAATAAATGATCTTCGTGTGGCACTTCAGAAAGAATGGCAGAATATTCCGCAAAATGATATTCGTATGCACATTAGTGGCAAGGGCCGCCGTATGCAGGCAATAGTTAGGGCTAGAGGAGGCAATACAAAGTATTGAAATCTATTCAAATGAAATTTTCGTTCTTAATCTCTGTTAACTTTATTTTGCGGAAATGCATTTTCTTTATTGTATACGTACATTATCATTTTCGCTTATTAATGTTCATTAAATAAACTGATAAGTACCATATGTTGTTTTTTTCTACACCCTGTTGGTCTCTTTCATTGTAAAACACTAACAGTTTTATTTTAAGTTGTTGGAATATGTTATATCGACTGCGTGCTTACGAAACAATGTAAATGTAATATTGCCTTATGATGAATCATAAGACGCTGAGTTTCTTAACAGCTGCATCTGTTAGTCAGTTCTCTCTGATTAGCCGCGTTGTAAACACGTAACCTAATTTATGTTAACTTTGTTTCTGATTGTTCAATAATAAACCAATTATATTCAATTACGCATTTCGTATTGTTCCACCTAAATCCCTGTCAGGTTATGGGCCCAGACAGCATTAAAAAGTACGATCTGCAAAGTAAATTATAGTATAACGATTAAAGTTAGCGTTCGGTTTTAATAAGGTGTTAGAAAAATATTTAAAAAAAAATGGCTACTGTAACCGGGTTTGCGAATATTGACAGACTAACTGAAAACAGTTACGAATTGTGGAAAGTGCAAATCTAAAGTGTATTAGTGTACAATGATTTGTGGCAGTACGCGAATGGAAGTGAATTAAAACCGGAAAATAATCCAAATGAGTGGCTTAAGAGAGACTCAAAGGCGCTCGCACTAATAAGTTTAGCAATATCGAGTAACCAGCTAAATCATGTAAAACGCGCTAACACATCAAAAGAAGCGTGGAGTGGACTTAAGGCGATTTTCGAGTCGCGAGGACCCGCAAGGAAAGCCGCATTGTACAAACAACTGTTACGCATGGAAAAGAAGCAAGATATCACAATGAAGCAATATGTGAAGGACTTCATGTACAAGGCAGAGCAGCTTGAGGAGGCCGGAATCTCCATACCAGATGAGTTATTGTCAATTATGCTATTAGGCTCGTTACCCGCGGAATTCGAAAGTTTTAGTGTAGCAATTGAAGTTCGTGATGAAATTCCCAAACTCGAAGTTTTAAAAGTAAAGCTTATTGAGGAAGAAGCGCGACAATAGGATCGGTCCGCGAGATCAAACGAAAGCGACACCGCTGGCGCTATGTTTACAGCGCACTACGAGACTAAACAATGCAGCCGCGGCGGTTTATCAAAAGGACTTGGTAGAAACGTGAAACCAAATACGTATTTCAAGGGTAAGTGCTTTAAATGTCATAAATTCGGGCATATGAGCAAGGATTGTAAATCAAAGCCGAAATCAAACGAAGCAAACAAAGTAAATGACACGATGACTGTAATTACGTGTAATGCGGGAATTAATAAATCGGAATCATGGTATCTAGATAGCGGCGCATCAAGACATATGTGTAATAGAAAACAAAACTTTGTAACCTTAAAAGAAAATGAAACGTTGAAAGTGTATACGGCCACGGAACATTATGTTGAATCAGGTGGCGGTGGTGACGTAAAGTTAAACCCGAAAATAAACAGAAACTCAACCAATAGCGTAAAGTTAAAGATACTTTGTATGTTCCGGAATTACGTAATAATCTTTTGTCGGTATCAAGCGTGACTGACGATGGGTATACGGTTACATTTAAAAAGAATCGAGCGACAGTTAATCGAGTTGATGATTTGGTAGTCCTTACAGCTACGAAACGAGATCAGCATGGGCGAAGTTAGGTCATCAGACCTGGGGGGTCTAAAGCCCTAATATGAAAAAACGTATATATTTTTTGTTTTTAAGTGTATGTGTATGTTTGAATGTTTTTGGGGGGGCTAATTCGGTTTTTGGGGGGGCTTAGCTCCCCCAAGCCCCCCCCTAACTTCGCCCATGGAGATCAGCTGTATATCGTAAATGAAAAACGGGAACAAACGGCATTTGTGCAAGATACCAGCGATGAAAATTTACTCAGGTGGCATCAGCGGTATGGACATCTGAACGTTACCGATTTAAAGAAAATGAAGAGTGAAGATTTAGTTTGCGGTATGGGGTTGACTTCAAACTCAAATGTGATAAATTGTGAAACATGCGCAAAATGTAAAAGTCACGTTTAATCATTCAAGCAATCGAAAAATCGTGAAAGAGAAATCTTGGGGTTAGTTCATTCGGATATATGCGGTCCAATAAAAACCGAATTGTTAGGAGGCGCAAGATATTTTATAACTTTTATCGACGATTATTCGCGATACACTGAAATTGTTGTGCTCCGCAAAAAGTCGGATGTTTTTCAGGAATTCAAGAACTATAAAACAAGAGCAGAAAAACAAACAGGCCAGCGACTAAAAAAACTCCTAACTGACAACGGAAGGGAGTATTTATCAAACGAATTCAAGAAATACCTGGAAGAGGAGGGAATAATGCACCAGCTTAGTGTCGAATACACACCTCAACAAAATGGCGTTGCAGAGCGAGCTAATCGCACGTTAGTGGAAATGGCTCGATGTATGATGCTACAATGCAACCTTCCAGAATCTTTATTGGGCGAAGCGGTAAACACGGTGACATTCTTAAGAAACCGATGTGCAACAAAGTGCCTCAACGGAACCACATCGTTTGAAGCATGGTGGCAGAGGAAGCCGTATGTGGGTTTCTTCAGGACCATCGGCAGCAAAGCAACTGCTCTAAACAATGGTCAAATGAATGGGAAAATCCAAGCAAAAGGTGACGAATACGTATTGGTAGGTTATTATTATTAAAAATCACCGCTTTGCAGTATTTCTTCAATTATATTCATAAAAAAATAAAATGCAGGTCAAATTTGAATCGCCCTCATAGCATGCAATTTTCTAGTTTCAGATATTACTATCTAATTATTCTTTTTATGTTTCCAAGAGGATTAATCGGTGAAGGGTAAAATTTACTGAAGTGTTTATTGAGTTTTTTAAGAACCACATGTATCAGTTTGGTGCAAAGATAATGCAGGGTTTTCAGTGTCAATTTGGAAGTGGTATAACTTTGTTGAAACTAAATTTTATTAATCAAAATAAGAACCATTGGCATGAAGAGACTTCATCCAACGTGAAACAAGCCTATTTATTCCGATCGAGTAAACTTATTGATTCCTGGAGTCGACGAACTCACGGAAGGTATTTTCGACGGCGTCTTGGTTGTTGAAGTTTCTGTGCATCAAGAAGTTGTCGAGGTGCTTGAAAAATGAAAGTCAGTTGGGGAGAGAACCGGCGACTATAGCGGGTGAGGCCCAATTCATTCAACTTCTGCAGCGTTAGCTGTGCAACGTGCGGTCTAGCATTATTACGCAAAATAATTTGGCCTTTTCCGTTAACCAAGGCCGGACACACATATGCTGTAGTGCTTGATGAATTTCGTCAATTTTCTGACAATACTTCTCTGCGGTGCTGATTTCGGCTGGATTCAGGAAGCTGTAGTGTATAAGACCGGCTGCAGACCACCAAACCCTAACCATAATCTTTTGTTGGTGTAACTTCCGCTTTGGAAAGTGCTTTGGTGCTTCGCCTCGATCATCCCACTGTGAATAACGTCGTCGACTGTCATAGAGGATCCATTTCTCGTCGCAGGTCACAATTCGATCGAGAAACGCAGCGGTTTGGTTGCACAAAAGAAGTCCGGAGTAGACTTCGTAAAGAGGGTTCTTCTAATTCTCGTTCAGCTCATGTGGCACCCATTTGTTGAGCTTCTTCAATTTTCCAATTTCCTTCAAATGCCGAACGATGCTCGAATGATCAATGTCGAGTTCTTTAGCAGCTTCTCGTGTAGTTTTACGCGGGTTAGCTTCGATGACTGCTTTCAAGCGGTCGTTGTCAATGGCAGAAGAACGCCCGCGACCTTCCTTATCTTTGAAGCTGAATTCACCACAACGAAATTTTTGAAAACAACACTGCACCGTGCTCTCACTGACTCTGTCCTTGACCCAAGCTTCGTTAATGTTTCGAGCTGTTTGTGTAGCATTACAGCCCTGTTTAAATTCGTAAACGTAAATTTAATAAAAATCTTGTTTTCACATCTGCAATGTAAAATTTTAAAATTAGATAAAATAAAGTCTGGGTTAATATCCAATTAGTTATATTGCAAGAAAGAGCACAAAATAAGCTTTATTTTAATTAATTAACATTAACTACGAATAATAAGATTTACGGCAAAACTTTTACGCGTTACACGAAGCAACGAAAGTCCTGCATTATGTTTGCACCAACCCAATAAAAATTCTTTAATATTCGTACTCCGCAAATATCTATTATTACAGTTGGGAAATATTAGCCTCGATTGTTGTGGTCGTACATTTGTGTCTTATGTTAATTAAAGACAATTTATTATATATAAAAAACTTTCACAGCAAATGGGAAGTTCAAAAACCTTTAACGAGGAACCTTAAATATCCTCGGAAATTGAATGGTTATTCCAAATTCGATAAAAGATCATTTTTCCCACATCTATACGCATAATTTAACAATAATTCTGACTCTAAGAGAATAAAAGAAAGTCAAAAAAAAATGAAAGAAGGGAAAATAAATAATGAAATCCATACGAACATGCGTATAATTAGAACAAAGGAGGTCAAGGATATAGCGAAAGTCCCTGGAATACATCGGCCGTTCAAAAATGTAACTAAGGTAATTTGATAATCAGGCCTACTACCCACTTCGTACTATGTAATATATAAAATATGTAAAGGAATATATGATATATGTAAAGGAATATATGTGTGCTAGACTATATGAGAGTGTAACTTTTGAACGAGGTAACTTGTTATGTTTATGTAGGGATGGTACGTACTACGCAAACAAAAACGGTGTTGTATGTTAGAAGGGAGAGAATGTTAGTTGTGAATTTATTCTATTTTCTTTTACCCCCACAATTTAAAAATAAGTGTCGCCAGGAGTCATGTCCGCTGTTTTACAAAATGATTGGTATAATCCCACACTTAGTTGTTTGGCTTATATTGGCCTTTTTGTTCAGTTGCCAAACGTTATCGTACACTTTGGGGATTTCATAGTGATTTTAGGGCAATAAAATGACCTTGATGTATATAATTATCTATTTACTAGTCATTGTGTTACAGCTGGATCATTCCTTAGAACTTTTTGTTGCTTTTGTCACGTCTCTTAGTGATTCCGCAGGCGTGGTAATTTCTGTTGGCTTTCCTCCCCATCTTATTTTTTCGGCTAGGTTTGATGTTTATGATTTCGGTTCTCTGCTGCCGCGTTCGCAATTTGGTTGTTAGTTTAAACGTGCCATAGGCTATTCAAGCAGTATTTTTGATAAATCATGATTTTCTTTGTTTTCCTTATAAAAAAAATGATGTATCGTTAAATTTTTCAAAACTGTATAACGTGTTCCTTTGCTTATGCGTATGTCATACAGCAATCATGCCTAGCACTTCCTTTTATTGGAGTATTAGTAGTAGTAGTAGTAGGGCATTTATATTCATTTTGGGCGATTTTTTGTCAAGAGCAGCTATTCTACGTATAACGGACAAACTATTATGAGCAATTCCGTGAAGTGCATGGCGATCATAATGATGACTGATGGACTGGTTTAAACTCCTGTCCGCCTTTTCGCCGCTTTTTCAGTGAAATATTTTCGCCTTTTAGAACATGGTTATAGTACGAAAATATCCTCTTACAACTGCTTCACTAGTTTCCACGATAGTGTTAAGATGCAATACTTTGAAGTGCCAGACTCGGGTTTCCTTCTGAATGCATGGGATAAGATTGAAAGTTCTTTCAGGGCAAAATGCTTCATATATTGTCCTAACTCGACAAAAGATAAGAGACGGAAAACTGTTCACATTATGGAAAGAGATAAGTTTTAAGATAGTGCGACTACGGAGCACGTGTTGATGACATAATCGATGAGCAGAGCGTGCGCGCCAAGGGGATGCAGTGTCAGTGTGGCGAGGGCGGCGGCCGTGAAACAGTGCATGGCGCGAACAGCGGGAAACGTGGGCCCCCCCTGAGGATGGCGGGCCGCCGCAGCAGCTCCATAGGCTGCCGCTCTCTTATCGGTCGACGCTCATCTATTTATGTCAATAACACCTATGATACATTGAAGGTAAAAGCATGTTCTTTAGTAGTTTTATGTACGCGCTTTTTACTTTGAAAGCAAAATCGCGCACATTTGAACAAACGCTTATTTTCATGCAGCGGATAATTTATTTGTCCGATTTTGAATTTCGTGTCAAAAAAGTTGACTGTTCGTTTAAACTGTATTTCTCGGCTTAGTTTAATTTGCGTTTTTATAAGAAATTTTATTCCTGCGTTGAATTTTAAAGTAATAAATCAACATAAGAGTTAAGCATTTTACGACTTATTTATGTATTGAGGTCATGAAAATGCAACTTGTCGCGAAGATTGCAGAAGCTGTTTCTAGCGTGCGTTGTGTGAATAATTTAGTGGTCCCATACAACATGCAGGTTAACAGGTAATGACCGTATTAAAGTTGCACTACTTAATTTTAACTTCAGGCGGTTGTGTGTGCGCGTCTTTATGTCTGAGGGACGGATATAGAGTTATCTAAATATCTTGAACAGCCTTTTGTAGTACTCCTACCGAGAGCCCGAAAAGTAATTACAAAACCGTTACAATGCGTTACTTTATAATAGATTTTCTTTTCTATAGTATGCGGCATATATGGTTGCTTCATTGTGACGGCCCATTTTCTGAGGATTTAGTAATTTGGACTTTTAGCTGTACTAAACCGAATAATGGCACACCGAACAATATTACATCCTTAAGTTTTGTTAAGCTTAACGTTTCAACATGAAATTTGTTCGTAACGAGGAAAAAGCTGCAAGTTTAGTGTATACTGTGGAAATAGCTGGAAGGTTTTTAAACGAGAATCTACGAAAATGCGTAATCGATATCCTTACATCCCTCCAATTAGCATAATTTGCTAATATGCTTATTTAAAGCTGATTGTATACTAATGCAGGTCTATAGATCTACATAAATAAAGTGTGTTATAACTATAACGTTGCTGTAGATTTTGGTATGGATTTCATTTGAAAACTTAAAACACACTACGCTGCAGTTTTATTCGTAACTTTGGATTTTCCAGGATAACAGTTAATACTACTTTACGCAAAGTTATACTTTAGTTGCTCTATGTATGTATGTTAAAGGTTAAGCGTAGATTTACGCTTGCTGAAGGCAACGATGAGTTTAAATCGAGAAACGTTAGAGTCAATGTAGGTATCAGAAACGTCGTTAGCTTTTTATACATTCGAGGCACGTTCATTATAACTGAAGGGCTAATAGACCAAGTGGCTTCCCAAGATTTTTTTATATTAGCGGATGATATGTAATGCCTGGTTTTTCTCATTCAAAATGCTTAAGTTACGACTTCGTGTTTTAGTTTTTGATAAACAAATGACAATCAGTTTCGTTGCATCCCTATTAACAATTTTAAATTCATATGAATAAATATATGCGAAGCATGCTAAAACAAATTCGGGGCACGAGGTTAATGAGGCCCCTTGTATGAAAACCTTCACGTTAGACCGTAATAATACAGTACAATGACGGTATGTATTCAAAAGGGAACTGGTAGTTTCCTTAGTGGTCATATTCTAATCCCCGGGCAAACTAATGGATGTGTAATCAATATAAAGTCCTCCCAATTCCATTTTTGGGGGTCCACTAATCTAACTACCGCAACGAAAACTATTACCAAGAGTTCGATACTAAATTAAATCGAAACTCCAAATGTAAATCGAAATATAGCAAGTAAAGCTAAGGCGTTGTCTTTGTTGAGATTGTATCGTCAATCGCTACAAAACTACTACGGAAAATTTAAACAAATTGTTACTGTATAAAATCGAGGAAGGAGGTTTTCGACTCCACCTAGTTAATGACTTTAGCACTTAGATTATCGAGCAATTTACTTGCGAGATTAAGAAATTAAGCACTTGGGAGCTTATAAATGCCAATTTAAAGAATCTGTGGCTGTCAAGGCGAATTGTCATTTCCTCAATAGACCGTTGATAATTTTCTCAAGATCCATTCGAAACATTGTTTATAGTGTGAATTTAACCATTGTTTTAATTCGTTTGCAGATTATGACATCAAATAACTATTGAAATTGCCATCTTGCTTCTTAAATGGTATATTGTGTTTTCGCTGTTTTGGATTTCCAGTGCAAATTACTAATTGTTAGCCATTTATTCCAAGATTATTTTTATATTGTATTCTTACCAAAATATCTTATTAGCGCATTAAATATTTTAATGCCATTGAATAAGCTGCCAAGGAACTAACTATCACGTTATGAATATTTAGGTGCTTGGATAAATTTTATTTGTTAGGATATTTAAATAAATTCATTTGCAATTCTACAATTTGTTTGCGAAGCTTTTAACAAGAATCATTGAGTATACATTTTCTATGAATATTATGTAAATGCGCTTTGTTAATATACAAATTGCTGTTCGTTAAAAATTCTGCAATCAAAAAATGTCGCATTACCTTGCTGGTGTATTGATCGACTTTTGGCGTTTATAAAAACTCTAGTTTTAAGTTCGCATTCCTTTATTTTATAAAAAATAGCGGTAGATTAATAAAAATTATCTATGAATATATAAACATAAGAACTGTCAAAAGTTAACACACCAATAATAGATCACAATCCATTTTAATGTGCTTTATTGCATTAACGAGTAATATATTACGAAGAGGACGAATATATTATGTATTCTAAAGCATTTGATTTTCATAATTTAAAATTAATGAAAAGGTCTTGTTAAATGTGACCAAGAAGTAAACTTGCTGAATTAATTCGGTATTTATTTTCCTTCGAAAGTTTAACTTTATCAAGATTGTTATGTACTGACGTGTGTCAACTCAGGGACCCTATGCTATACGCAGACATCGTCGATCTTGATTTTCAGTAGGGTGTAGGCAAATGTTTAGTGGTTTAGTCTCTTACCTATCACATTCCGCAGACTCAATCGGAGATTATTTGAAAATTTTACATTTCGTGAATATGCGTTGATTGTTTTTTTGTGTTTGATATAGTGAAGCTGAAATACTGTACCCGGGATAAATGACGTTATGAATCAGTACCAAGACGTTGTTGACATGATGAACTGATGTTAGAGTGCTCTCAATAAACATATTCCCGTCACAAACTATAATGCCAGACCTTGAGATTCGTACGATTCGTTCGAGTGGTTCTTCCTGACAACGCCTTGCTTTCTGAGCTTGTCATGTCGACAAATAATCAGAATCGGAATTCATTACTCTCCCTCTTGCAGATTTACACGGCAGTAACTGAAAGTGATGTATGTACTTCAAGTAAAATTCCGCTAAGCCTGCTTTAGTGATCTGGTCTCCGAAACTTGTCGGAGGGTTATTTTGACCCTTGGTAACTTAATGTATTTAGAACTTCGGCACGACGTTCTTAGCATTATTATCTACGCTAACAGTTTATCACTGTGGTAATATTTCCTTAAGCAACAAACCCTGCAGTTAAACCACATTTCAAAGTTGTTCAGCTGGGAGCAATGGTTGGTGGCGCATACGATAAGATTTTGATTTATATTATAATATGTCGCACATGTTAAAAAGAAGGTAAATGAAACGAAGGGAAAAATAAAAAAGTTTTCCGGTTTTAGTTGCTTATTCGGATTATCTCTCTAAAAGTGCTCCTGTGATCAATTCAGCGTCTTTTTTCAGCGGTAATGACATTTTTTACGAAATTCAAGAACTTATCACTTGAAGATTACGACTACATAATACAATTTGTAAGGTTAGACTGATCCGAATGATAAAATTGTCCGAAATACAACATTAATGTAGACGGTCGAATTTCATCGACATCTCATCAAAGTTTTCGATGAGATATTTACTCTAGAATCGTATATCAACAGAAAACGGATTTGCAGGAGTACACAACTTTATATTCCTCCAAAAAGTACATTTATATACTTCCAATATTTTTGTTGCATCTGTAGCTATATTAACAAAGTCGGTTGAGAATTTGTAAAATTACTTTATTATGCAACAGCTTATCGGTGAACACAAATTAGTTTCAGTCATCCCGCAGAGTAATATTGTTTATCTACTCCTGCTAGGATAAGAACCTATTATATCATTCATTTGAGTTCGATAATGAAGTTTATTATCGCACTGAGTGAGATAATGAATTCATTATCAAACTCAGTGGGATAAGACAATATTTATGACCAAAAGTTTTATTTTTTATGAAGAAAATACCTTCGTTGCAGCTTCTTCTATGTCCAACGGAATACTTTCACAAATATTTACCGGTTTTTCTCCACAAATCAAGGAAAAATTATAAATACAAAATTATTGACGTACAAATTATTTAGTTGCTATGACGAAAATAAATTATGCAGACACGATGCTACTCTGATTTTAAATAAAATACCATGCTACTCTGATTTTAAATAAAAAAGATGGTCTGTCAAAATTATGTAATTTTTTCAAATTGAAAATTATCTAATTTTTTCAATTTTGAGCAGTCATAGATAAAATATTGTATTATATACGTGTGATAAAGGTCATTAACATACTCATGCTCTTACTCCGACTCGGGCTAACGCCCTCGTCGGGCAACTCAACGCATTCGTATGTTAATGATGCCTTTATCCCACTGATATAATAAATAACTATTATTGCGCTGATAAACTGAAGCGTGCAATACTACAAAAAATATCTTCAGACAGAAAAGTCCCCTTCGATGGTGTTTGACCTACAATGTGCTTATTTTTATTACACTATAAGTTACTTGTTGGAAAAGCGTACTTTGAATATATCCATTCACCAAGTATACAGGGTGGGCTCTTGAAAACGAAACAGAGCGAATAACTCTCAGGAAAATTATTTTTCCGAAAAACGCTGAGACAAGTCGATTCTTGATCGAAGGGGGACAACTTTTCACATGAATTTCTTGTTACAGACTTTAGCCTCCTAGGGAGGGGGGGGGGGGCAACCCCCCAAAAATATTAATAGGGAAGGAGGGTTAAGTGACACATCGTTTAAAAGGTATTCTAATTCTCTACACAACCGTGTTTTATTTTTTGAATTTGACCGATTAGTTTCGGAGATACAGGTTGTTAATAAAAAAATCTACTTTTTACAAATTCATTTGCAAACTTTTTTTCTCCATCAGCTGCGATAAAACTGTAGATCAATTTTTAAAACTACTTTATATGTTTAACGTACTTAGTCGCATTTTTATGGACCACAGCTAAAATTAGTCGTCCCTCGCAGCCCTTATGTCAGAGTGACATCTCCTTTTACTATTCGTAATAAATTGAAATAATAAATAATACTATCAGAACGGGTATTGAGTGAATTATTATTTTATTGTTACCTGTACAGTTGGTCGACATTATGGTTTATTCGATTCCAGAAAGGGTGGAAATAATTGCATTCTTTTATGGAAATAATCAGTGTGCTAATAGGACAGCAGAAATCTTTAATCAGCTGCACTTGGATAAACATGTTCACAGGAAGTACATTTTGAAGTTAGTGGCCAAGTTTGAGGAGACCGGATCTGTAGGTAATAAAAAGCGACACCCCGAAAGAAATGAAGCAGTAGGTGTGGCGGTTCTTGGCCATGTTGCTATAATCCCAGAACGAGTACGAGGCAACTGGCAGCTGAATCCGGTTTATGGCGAAACAAAATTCGCAAAATTTTGAAACATCATAAATTTCAACCATACAAAATTCACCTTGCACATGAACTTAATGAAGATGACTTTGACCGCCGATTACAATTTTGTGAAATTATACGTGAACGAGCTATTAACAATCCTGATTTTATTTTTAATATCTGCTTCTAGGATGAGTGTTCTTTTTCTGTTAATGGCACCGTCAATCGTCATAATTGTCGTTATTGGTCCGATTCTAACCCCAGGATATTTTATGAAAGTCATACACAACATCCGGAAAAATTAAATGTATGGGCTGGAATTTCTGGTGACCGTATTGTTGGTCCTCTTTTCTTACCAGGTAATCTCACCGGGGAGATGTACCTGGATTTGTTGGAGAACAACATTGATCCAGCGTTGACAAACATTATCGAGAATAATGAGAATTATCTCGAAGACCAGTTGATATTCCAACAGAATGGAGCTCCCCCACACTACGCCCTGCCTGTTCGGCAGTATCTTGATCGTAGGTTTGCGAATGAGTGGATTGGGAGAAGAGGCGTCATAGAATGGCCTGCGCGATCGCCGGATTTGTGTCCTTTGGACTTTTTCTTGTGGGGTCACTTAAAGTCCAAAATTTATTTCACTCCACCTACTTCCCTTCAAGATCTACGCCAACGCATTGTCAACGAATGTCGACAAGTTACTCTAGAAATGTTACAAAATGTGCGTGAACGCTTTTTACAAAACTTATATTATTGTATGTATGCTGGAGGTCATCAATTTGAACACTTAATTGGCTGACATGTAGTAATTTGCAAATAAATTTGTAAAAAGTAGGTTTTTTTATTTACAACCTGCATCTCCGAAACTAATCGGTCAAATTCAAAAAATAAAACACGGTTGTGTAGAGAATTAGAATACCTTTCAAATGATGTGTCATTTAACCCTCCTTCCCTATTAAGATTTTTGGGGGGTTTCCCCCCTTCTCTAGGGGTGTAAAGTCTGTAACAAGAAATTCATGTGAAAAGTTGTCCCCCTTTTAAAAAATATTTTGGCTTAGGAAAAATATTTTAGATTTTGAGGGTATGGACAACAATCCAAATTTTCACCATTGTTTGTCGAAAGAAATTGTTGTGTAGCGCAAAATCCAAAATTACTTATTACTATTAACTAGGTCCATAGAGCAACCTCGTATTTTACGAATCATGTTTACCGATGTACAGGCTGGTCCATAAGTAATGAGAGTCAGTAGATTCGTGAGGCCGAAATATTCTGATTTACCTAAAATTACCTTAGTCCAAAAGCTAATATTTGAAGAGATACAAGATATCAAAGTCGAAATTTTAATTTTAATTTTCGCCTTTAATTTCAAAAATTTTCGAAATACTCATATGAAGATTGGCGAAAGCACCTTTTCTCGGACGGAAAACAATAACCGTCCTCGATTTTAATCTACATATCTCCTAAAATAACCTTACTTTTGCTATACCTAACATCTTAAAAAAACTTCAACTTTTTATAGTTATGGCAGATTTAATTGGAAAAGCCAGTTGCTCCACATCTATTTTATGTAAAAAAGTAAGGGCTAATTACCACTGTTCTTCGATTACACTAAAATCGAAAATTATGCAACGTTGTGTGCATAGATCAAGTATTTTTTTCACTGCAAAAATCTCAGTTGTATTTTTGATCTGAAATAGTTAGGGCAGCAACAATTTACATATTAAAAATTTATTACATTTAAAATATTTTGTATTGAAATTGCTATGGTATGGAATTCCTAGCAGAGCAGAAGCAAAGAAAAATAATCAAAATAGGATTCCAAAAGCTTATAGTAAATGATACGATTTGGATATGGAACAAGAAAAGACATGAATTAAATGGGCAAGAAAGAAAGAAAAGAGGGACCAAGTAATTGCAAAGGACAGTCAGAAAATCGGAAAAGATAAAAGAAGTTGGTAATAGCACTAATAAATAAAAACACAGGACTAACTGGGAGAAGAAACTATAGATTACGAACTTATAACAAATTATAAATTAGGTACGGCAAGAGTTAATAGGGAATAAGTATAATTGACTTGACCTTCTTTCCTATCGTTCATTCGTCTTATCGCCGAACATGTTCCTAACATTTTTTTTTCAAGTACCCCTTAGATGTTCCGAATCGTTTCCATTAAAGTCCACGTTTCATTTCCATGTGTTACCACTGGTCATGAGGCCAGTAATAATACGGTTTTATATACATATATATTTTATCTGCACGCGACAGTGATTTACATGTACCAAAGAACCGCTTATTTTCTATCGTTAATCTCGTTTCTATTTTTTATTCTGTTATCGCTAGTTTTCTTGTAAACACCGTACCCAAATGGTGGAAGTTCTTAACTTCCTCAAATTTGTATTCGTTTGCTTGAAAAGGCTTGGATTTTAATCTGTTTTACTTACTTCCTTGTACCTTTGAGCAAGTAGCTGAGGGTTTGGATTATTAATAAAGGCTAACAGAAAAAGTATATAAAAAGGATCCAGCAAAATATATAACAGGAATGACATTATTCGGAATGGCAGTATCCAAATTATATCTCCCCTTTATTTTTGAAACTAACATACAGAGATAATGGCATGTACAATCTAACATGTATGCTGGAGGAACTTGCATCGCATGTATTGCACACCGTACAAAATAAAGTTTCCAATAAAATTATTAAATTTTCCCTGTGTATTTCCATTATTTGCAGGTCTTTCAGAAAAAGACCTAAAATTTTTGTAATTTCCATTCCACTTGGTTTATATAAGTAACCAGTGTTTGTAGTTTTTCTTTTCTTAAGGGAGCGCAAACAGATTTTTATTCCAAAAGTATTTGCCATTTTCAATAGAGCTAATAGGTTATGAAAACACCTTCACATCTTTAATTAGCGAATAAGTATAATAAAATAATAGAAAGCAAAATTGGTTTGGCGAAAATTAAAAACGAGAATTATGGACAATACTTTTTTTTATTAGAGGTTTTACCAGCTCAACAATTAATTGCTATACATTGTAGAGTTCTTAATTAAAGTAATGGGAGCCATACACGTACCGGCCGGCCTGTCAGTTACGCTTGAACAGTCCGCCAGGAAACCGGCGGCCTGTTGCACTGAAAACCCCATACACCTTCAGTTGAAACCAGGCCGGCAAGCACTTGACATCCTGTGATCATGATCCCAGTGATGAAGATGCGCGAGCGATTCTCGCTTTAATAGGTAGTTGTAGGTATTAGAGGCTAATAAAAAACGGAGGAAGAAAACGTCAAGTATGGTGTAAAGAGTGGTTGCTGAGGAGTATTCACACGTCAATTTGCTTAATCAATTGAAGCTGGCTCTAAAAGACTGGCACAATTACCGAAGAATGGATGAAAATACGTATTTACAACTTTTGTCATTGGTTGCGCCATTAATTGCGAGAAAAATTCGGTGATGAGAAATGCGATCTCCCCACATGAATGATTGACGGCAACGCTGAGGTTCCTCGCTACTGGGAGATGTTTTGGAGGACCTGAAGTTTTCTACGATCATATCACCCCAGGCACTTGGCAAAATTATACCTGAAACCTGTGAAGCAATTTACAAGGTTCTACACAGTGCACGATAACGACAAGAGACAAGACACCATACCTACTAGCCTAAATAGTAGGGACTACTACAGAACACAATTGGCAAATCAAAACTATTTTTCGGTATATCGACAGAACAATAAAAAGTTTATTTAATCACTGTCAGTCCTCGTCACTAGTAGTTTCGTTCAGGTAAATATCTTGCGGGAGTTTTCATTTTAGTCTTGTGTGGATTTCATATTTCATATTATTTATTGAACACTTTACATATTAAATTACATACATTTGTGGCAAGTCAAAGGAAAACAGTAAAAACAATAAAATAACACACTTAACCATATTAGCATTAAATCTACTAACTATACAATAAATTAATTAAATATCACAGTCGATGTTTAGCGAGGTATCAAAAAATTCTTTAACAGTATAAAAAGCCTTCCTAATTAAAATTTGTTTGATTTTACGTTTGAAATTATTATAGTTTAAGTTTTTAATAATACATGGCAAATGATTATAAAGTCTTAAGTCTAAAGAATTATTTTGACTAATTGTTAATCTATATCTCGAGACTCTTAGAAGATTATTATTTCGTGTATCATAATTATGTATGTCAGAATTCGTAGAATAAGATGAGACGTTTTTGTGAATTTCCAACAGCGAAGAAAGGATATAAAGAGATGGAAGCGTTAAAATAGAAAATTTTATAAACAGAGGACGACAGTGTTCCGTGTTACTTTTTTGGCCATAACACGAATAACCTTCTTTTGTAACCGAAATATTTTTATAGCTTGGGCCGAATTACCCCACGAAATTACCGCATAACTAATGCGAGAATGAAATAGGGAAACATAAACTGTTTTTAGCAACTCAGTACTCAGAACTTGCCTTTTATTTCGAATGAGAAAGATTACTGATGACAGCTTTTTAGACAGATATTCAATATGCAACTTCCAGTTCAAAGAGTCGTGCAATATAATCCCTAGCAGTTTAACACTATTGCCTTTGGTCAATGTATTATTAGAGGAAACGACAAGGTTTTGAGTCTCTTCGTGATTGAGTAGGAGAAAGTTAGTGTTGAACCATTTTTTTGCCATAGCTTCGCAATAGAAATTTCAACTGTTGAATATTGGATGCGGACGATAAAAGTGTTGTGTCATCAGCAAACAGGATACTGGTATTGGGAGACATGTAGTCACTGAAATCGTTAATAAAAATAAGAAAGAGGATAGGGCCAAGAACTGAGCCCTGGGGCGCACCATATTTAACTGGTTTATAGTCAGAAGAAGTTCCGTCAATGCAAGCACTGTTCTGTCGATTTTCAAGATAAGATCGAATGAGGTCTAATGCAGTGTCAGTTACACCGTAAAATTTAAGTTTTATGAGTAAGATGTCAAGAGGAACGCAATCGAACGCTTTGGTCAAATCTCATAAGGTAATTGAAGATATATTACCAGATTCCAGATTAGATACTATTTTTTCTACAAGACGAAGTACCGCCTTTGTAGTAAAACGGTTATTACGAAAGCCGAATTGACCCGGATTGAAAAGGTCGTTATGTTCGAAGTAAGTTACTAGTCTGTTTTTTATTACTAGCTCAAAAATTTTTACCAAAAACTGGTACAATAGCAATTGGACCGTAATTATTTAAGTCGTCTTTATCCCCCTTCTTAAAAATAGGAGTTATCTTTGAAATTTTAAATACATTGGGAAAAATTCCCATTGAAAAACTTTGATTAATAAGTTCACAAATTGGATAGGCAATAATATCTGCAATATACTTGATGATTTTGCTATTTAAGTGATAAATGTCTACACTCTGGGAGTTTTTTAACGAAAGAATAACGTTATGGATTTCAGCTTCCGTTGTAGGATGGAGAATGAAGCGACATTGAGGAGATGGAACGAATTTAAGAAAATCACAAGCTTCAAAATCGCTTTTTGGCAAAGACTTTAATAAATTACAGGCAACATTGCAAAAGTAATCATTAAAATCATGAGGTGAAAAACAATGTACCTGATTACTACTTGAATTATTATTTCTTACATGATTAATAAGCTTCCAACTATCTTTCATCACATTGTTGGAATTACTAATGAAGTTACCATATGCTGCCTTTTTTGAAATTATTATTTCGTTTTTGTATTGTTTTTAAGTTTTTTATAGGTTTCCAGAAGAATCTCCGCCCTAGTTCATAAAAGGTTGCACCCGCACAGTTGTTAAGATTTAGATGGAAGTTCTTGGTTAATTTCTTGATGTTTTCTTGAATGGTTTCGATTCCAAGTTCATAGTGGAGTTGTTTGTTCGTAATAAACCAAGGGGCATTCACTGCCATCCTGAGTACTTTATTTTGTAGCACTTGAATTCTGTTTAGATTTGATCGTGATGTGTTTCCCCAAATTACACATCCATACAAGACTAATGGCCGTATTAAGGATTTGTAAAGTAATGTGGCGCACTTCTGCTCGCAGAGACGATTTTTTATTGATCAGCGGGTAGAGTTGTACCAATCTGGTATAACCCCTATTAAGCTTTCTATTAATGTGGTATTTCCACGTTAAGCGGGTGTCTAGGTAAATGCCTAAGTACTTTACTGGTTCAGCAGAAGTATTCCAAGCATAATTATTAATGTGTAGTAACGGCGGCTGGTTGATTCGTCTAGGAGTAAAGAGTTTTGTAGCGCACTTAGTATGATTAATTGTCCAAGTTCCAATCATTATTGGACCATCTTGCTATTGTATTCATGGCGCTTTGAAGTTGAGCTATTGCGTCAGACAGATTTACGTTTTCTGTCAACAGCAAACAGTGCAAGGTCTGCATTGGTACTGGGATGTCATGTGGGTAGATATTAAATAAGACTGGGCCCAGTATACTACCCTGCGGCATCCCTGATTTAATAGGTCATGTTGAAGAGATGGCTGTGTGTATTTTTACTGCGAATGAGCGGTTTTCAAGATATGAGAACAGTATTACTTTTAAATATTCCGGAATGTGTAATCGAGAAATTTTGTATTTGAGCCCTTTAATCCACACCCTATCAAAGGCCTGGGCCAAGTCTATAAATACTGCGACTGTATATTGCTTCTTCTCATAGCCATTCTCTATTATTTCGACAATGCGTTGCAGCTGATGACGGGTGGGGTGTCCCTTTTTAAACCCAAATTGAGATTTGGGGATAATCTCCAGTCTGATAATTTCGTCGTTAAGTCTGATGTTGATTATTTTTGAGCTTGTCGTTAATAAGCTATAGGTCTATATCCGTTAAGCTCTTTTTTGTTTTTCTCCGGTTTAGCCCATTAATTGTTAAGTCTGTCTCGTCTCTGTGACATGCTACATCAACATTATATCTTGTAAGAAAGGCTGAGAATATTGCTCGCTGGGCTTTAATGGCATTAGCGTTCTAATTGAGGCGTTTTAAATAATTAATTGTTTTGATTTGATTATGATCCATTAAGGAGTAATGGTATTAAGTTTGTTAATAAGAATTGTTTAATTTGCCCTAGGTAGGGCTGGATTAAGTTGAGAATTTTTGTTGGAATCGTGTTAGTTAGTGGTTCTGTTACATGATTTGAAATATTCCATGGCTGGCTACGATTATTTGATCTGACAGTTTTTTGAAGAGGTGGGAAGTGAGTGTTGTTGTTTGGAGGGGATTCTTTGTCACGTGTTTTTGTAACTCAACGTTATTTTAGGATTTTCAGTCATTTTAAATAATTATTAAGATTTTTCAGTACGGTCCTGTTCCTTAATTTAAATTTCGTATCGATTATTTCATATTTGCTACAGTTTGATTTCATTATGTCTGGAGGACTATTAAGGTTAACTTATTTTGGCACGTTCTTCATTATAATTCTCAGAAGTTTCCAAAGTCACATTCGAAATTGCATCGTCGTGAAACATTTTCCTTTGTTCAAATCCTAAGGTGACCTAAATTTTACGCGTATGATTGGCGACGCTGACATCATCTTCTTCCAGTTAATGCAGCTAATCTAGATATACTTTTCCGGGAATTCCCCGAGACGCGGGCTGTGTCAATTGAGCGTTCTACTCCCCTCTGCCTTCTTAGTGCCTTCAGTGCGTGGAAGATTACCAACCATGCTAGACGCCTTCTTCTAAGACGCGGTGCCGTATTTATCGTAGTTAAGGGTGGGTTCTTATAATGAACCAGGAAGGCTTCCGCTACCGGTGATTTCCTCGTGGAGGAATCACAATTATCGACGTCGTTCGGATCCACTTATGGAATGCCAATACAATCCTGGAATGAAATAGAATCGTGTGTGAGGAAGTTTAAGTGACGGTGTCGTCGTGCCGCCTACACGTTTCCTCCTCGTGAGGGATTAGGAAAACCTACCACCTTTAAGGATTACTCCTCGTCTTGTTCCTGCACCCGTCTTCGAAGAAAAAGCTCGTCCAGTTTCACGTCACTCCTTGGCTTATCGTCAATCGTCAAGTATCATGTCGCCAGGTAAAACCGTTTCCCCACTATGCTGCTCATCCTGTTTTCTTCGTTTTGTTTTAATGTTCTTAACGTCTGTTTGACTTTCACGATTGCCTCTTGCTCGCAGGCCCTTTGTTAATGTTTTTCGTTTTGTTTGCAAAGTAAAGTAACGTAACAATTTCATTTGTGTTAATAACGTAAAGACTTGTGTTCAAAGTTTCGTTAAGTGTAGAGTATTATTTTGTGTATTATGTTGCATGTAAAATTATTGGTGCTTATTGTTAATTTGTTTAATGTATTATTATTTGTGTCTTCCCATAATCTTGTTTGGAATTAAGGGACTTAGTTTGTGGATATTTTTGCAGTAAGTAACGTAAATACAGTTCCCTCAATTCTTCTTTCCCGTAAAGTAAGTCTCGTATTTATGATTTGTTTTAATGTAACGTAATAATTTTGATTGTCTTTTGATGTAATGTTTTTGTAGTCATTTTTGTGTGTCTTTTGATTCATTAAACATTTCATTGTCAATTCAGTTTGGTGTTGTCATTTGTGTTCAGTGTTTCCCGTTTATTTCAGGATATTTTGTGTTAAATGTTTTATGATTTATGTGTAAAGTGTTGGCCTGCCTACAAGATTTAGAGTTTTGCAGTAAAGTAATTTTAGTAGCAAGGTGAGTCACATCTTGCGCAGGATGCAGCTAGAACGACGACCCCCCCTTTTTGCCGAGCCCTTGGGAACCTTCCATGATGGGTTTCCTTCTTTTAGATCTCTGGGTGACTTTAGTCATGGTGGCGCCCTATCTACCGTTTACGATCATCCCCTTTTGAAGGGTTAATAGGTGTTTTGAGTACTATTTTTAGCGAAACGAACCACCCATCTTCACTGCAGTCTAGCCGAGTGCATTCCGGATTTGACATCCCCAATTCAATGTCGTAGTGTGCGTTTGGCACGTGATATAATTGGCGCGACCAACGTGTGGCTTTTTGTTTTTTTTTCCGACCTATTTTGATCCCCTATTTGTGGGGGCGAACATTCTTTTTCGACCTATTTTGATCCCCAAGTTGTGGGGCGAACATATTTTTTTGGATCTTTTTTTGACCCAGTTTTTCAACCTTTTTTGACCCAGTTTTCGGGCAAACATCTGTCTTTTTGACCTATTTAATTGATCTCCAATTTGTGGGGCTCAGTTTGTATTTTTCGGCCTGTTTCGATACCTAATTTGTGGGGTATTCTTTTGTGTTTCAGTCAGAAATTTTCAGTAATTTTTGTTTTCAACCTTTTGATATTGTTTAACGAAGGCGTATTTTCGTTTTCCAATGTTATATGTTGTTTGACGCCCAGTGTTAAGATAAAATTTCGTTTTCTTCTTGAATTCGTTCAAGTATTAAGTTTGACGACCAATTTTGAAACTTTCATTTCGTTTTTCCGGTTCTTTTAGCATTTTTTCAACATTTTGAGTGTTTAACGTAGGCATAAATTCATTTTCCGATTTAGTTTTGCTTCCCGTTGAAGTTCTTTTGAGTAACATATTTTGTAGCGCTAAATTACGTCGAGTTTTAGCGAATTTTCGTAATTTCAAGTTCACCGGCGACCATAATTTCAGTTTGGCCGAAAGCATGGCTTAGCTTCCCGGCAACCACAAATTCAGTTTGGCCGAAACCATAGCTTAGGTTCCCGGGTACCGTTCAGTCCAAGGTCCCCGCTTCATATTTTGAAATTCATTTAACATGGGGTTATTTCTTGCGACGCTAAATGATTGGAATATTTTCTTAGTTTTCCTTTCGGTTTGGTTTTTCTTCATCTTTTGTCCGTTTTGTTTGCACAGGAAGTGCATTCTTTTCTTTAAAAACTTTTAATTCATTTTCGAGTTTTAATTCATTTTCCAACGAGCATAGATTCGTTTTGTTTTTCGACATACCTATTCTGACGCTTAGTGTAAGGTGCATTTAGTTCGTTGTTGCTGGTCAATTTACTTATTTTTGACACCTAACGTGAAGCCATGAATTCGTTTTTCATTTTATTTTACGTATATTTTTGGTTAATGTTCATTTTCCGTGACGAAAATTATTTCATAACGTACCTTGATGATAGTTGTGTTTAACGTAATCTTTTTTTGTTTCGTCTGGCGTCGTTCCCTTTTGTTATTGTTTCGTTTAACCTTATTCTTGATTTGTTCTTTTTGTATTCCATAAGCAAAAGAATTTCTTCGTTTAAGTAATTCTCGACTTTCGTTTGATGTTAACGTACGTTTTGGTTCGGTCCTTTATTTTTTTGTTTGTTTTGGTTTTTCGTCTTCGTTTGTCTGCACTGTGAGTGCACCTTCGTTTTTTTTTAAATGATTTATAGCCACTATATTGTCCTTTCTTTTTTTAACGTAAGAACAGCTACGTTTTAAACTACCTGATTTAAGCAACGTGTCCAAGGGGCCTTTGGGCACGCCGAGATTTCTTTCAGCCCAACCTTCTTCAAGGATGACTTCGTCATTCACTTCCCGTTCTGGAAATACGTTTGGCTTTTTGGAAATTAAACCAGTTAGCATCTTTGTTGTGGGAACAATTCAATATACGGATCCCGTGATGTATAGCGAACCCTCTTCAGAACTAATTAGGTGAACCTTCTTCCTTGTCAAGTAGATGTTTCAGTTTTGGGAATATGAAGACCCCGATTTTGACGTACCTGATTTTGACGTACCCAATTTTGACACTCTTCTCTTTCCTTTCTTTCTTTCTTCGATTGGTATCGCACTTTTGGTTTGGTCCACCTGAGTGTTGGGCCCACGGTTTTTCGTTGATGTTTCGTTTCTAGTTATACCGTAGTTCCGCGATGGAACTTCATTGGTGGTTTTAGTTTTTGGTACCGGAACCGTTGAATGGATTCTCCGGGTACCGATGATTTGGTTTATGTGGATCTTGGATCCTGTTTTGATGTTTTAATGTCTTGAGGTTTTTGAGTGTTGGACCCCTTTTAGGCATCGCTTCCCGATTGACCTTTGAGGTTTGGAAGGTTTTGGTGACTTTTCGTTTAAGCTTGTTCGTAAGCTGTATTGCGAACTGCTGTAGTCAAGGGTTGGGTCTACGTGAATATTTGACTACAGTATGGGGAAAATATTTGGTATGGGTTTCATTGTTTCATTATGGGTTTTAACGCTTTTTCTGTCCCTTTTCTTCGTTTTGTCTTCTTATCTGGCCATTTTGCTGAAGAGAATTTCAGGGAAATCCTCTTTAAGTAAGGGAGGTGTCACGTGTTTTTGTAACTCAACGTTATTTTAGGATTTTCAGTCATTTTAAATAATTATTAAGATTTTTCAGTACGGTCCTGTTCCTTAATTTAAATTTCGTATCGATTATTTCATATTTGCTACAGTTTGATTTCATTATGTCTGGAGGACTATTAAGGTTAACTTATTTTGGCACGTTCTTCATTATAATTCTCAGAAGTTTCCAAAGTCACATTCGAAATTGCATCGTCGTGAAACATTTTCCTTTGTTCAAATCCTAAGGTGACCTAAATTTTACGCGTATGATTGGCGACGCTGACATCATCTTCTTCCAGTTAATGCAGCTAATCTAGATATACTTTTCCGGGAATTCCCCGAGACGCGGGCTGTGTCAATTGAGCGTTCTACTCCCCTCTGCCTTCTTAGTGCCTTCAGTGCGTGGAAGATTACCAACCATGCTAGACGCCTTCTTCTAAGACGCGGTGCCGTATTTATCGTAGTTAAGGGTGGGTTCTTATAATGAACCAGGAAGGCTTCCGCTACCGGTGATTTCCTCGTGGAGGAATCACAATTATCGACGTCGTTCGGATCCACTTATGGAATGCCAATACAATCCTGGAATGAAATAGAATCGTGTGTGAGGAAGTTTAAGTGACGGTGTCGTCGTGCCGCCTACACGTTTCCTCCTCGTGAGGGATTAGGAAAACCTACCACCTTTAAGGATTACTCCTCGTCTTGTTCCTGCACCCGTCTTCGAAGAAAAAGCTCGTCCAGTTTCACGTCACTCCTTGGCTTATCGTCAATCGTCAAGTATCATGTCGCCAGGTAAAACCGTTTCCCCACTATGCTGCTCATCCTGTTTTCTTCGTTTTGTTTTAATGTTCTTAACGTCTGTTTGACTTTCACGATTGCCTCTTGCTCGCAGGCCCTTTGTTAATGTTTTTCGTTTTGTTTGCAAAGTAAAGTAACGTAACAATTTCATTTGTGTTAATAACGTAAAGACTTGTGTTCAAAGTTTCGTTAAGTGTAGAGTATTATTTTGTGTATTATGTTGCATGTAAAATTTATTTGGTGTTTATTGACTTGGTTGATGTATTTTGTTATTTGTGTCTTCCTGTTCTTTGTTTGGAATTAAGGGGTTAAGTTTGAGAATCTCTTTGTTCTAAGTAACGTAAATATAACACCCTTAATTCTCGTTCCTTTAAAGTAAGTCTGGTATTTTTTTTTATTTGTATTTTAACGTAGTATTTTTGATTGCCTTCTTGGTGTAATTTCATGTATTCATTTTTGTGCCTTTTAATTCAGTAAATATTTTAGTATTCAATTCAGTTTGGTCTCGTTATTTGTGTTCAATGTTTGGTCTAAGATTTACGTGTATAAAGTGTTAGCCTGCCTACAAGATTTAGAGTTTTGCAGTAAAGTAATTTCAGTAGCAAGGTAAGTCACATCTTGCACAGGATGCAGCTATAACGACAACCCCTTTTTGCCGAGCCCTTGGGAACCTTCCATGATGGGTTTCCTTCTTTTAGATCTCTGGGTGACTTTAGTCATGGTGGCGCCCTATCTACCGTTTACGATCATCCCCTTTTGAAGGGTTAATAGGTGTTTTGAGTACTATTTTTACCGAAACGAACCACCCATCTTCACTGCAGTCTAGCCGAGTGCATTCCGGATTTGACATCCCCAATTCAATGTCGTAGTGTGCGTTTGGCACGTGACATCTTGTTTATTATTGCATGTTTCAGTATTTGTACTTTGTGATTTATTTTTAGTGTACTTTGATTCTTGGAAATATGAACCGCCATGAAAGTTAGCCGGATGATTGCCTCCGCAGTTGGCACAAGTCGCGGCAGCATTTTTATCTCTGTTGCAGGCAGAATAATGATAATTACCCAAGCATTTCACACATCTTGGTGGTAACCGACAATAATTATTTGTATTGCCATTGGCCATAGGGTTGGCATCTATAGCACTGGGGTGTGTTGCCAGATGTTCTTCTTGGTTCAACAGTGACTAGTGCGTGACATAAGGTGTTAATTTTATAAATTTCTTTAGCCTTCTCATTTGCTGTGAGAAATACTGCACATACTGGTATTGGTTCTTTATTTTTATTAAGAAGCCTGGTAATCTTCGTTATAGGGAAATTTTACTGATCGAGTTCTGCTTGTATTTCTTCTTCGTTTAACGAGAGGGGCACATTTTTAATGACAACCGAAAGAGGCCTTTCATTCGGGTTTTGATATGTATGAAAGGCTATTTTGTTAGTTAGGTAGTATTTGGCAAGAGCTCTGAAGTCATTCTCCGAATTCAAGGTGATTTTCAAAAATGTTCCGTTAAGGGCAGTGATAAATTTTTCTTTAACTACATTACTGGGGTCAGCAATTACCTTTTTGTGATCGACTGATCTATGCAGAAATATTGGTGGTATTTAATCTTGGTCTCTTATTTGGAGGGTCCTGGTGGTGTTTTACTAGTCTCTTCTTGTCCTTCTGAAGTGGAGAGATCAACATGTTCGGGCAGATAAAATTTATTTTGTTCAAGTAGTGTTTTGTGATTCCATAGATACTTCCTTTGTAGATTGCTGATGGGTGGTGAGAGATGATCGCTATTTCGTTTGGTGGTTGTCATTGTGCCACCCCCGCAGGGGGAGACTGGTATATAACTGTGAAATTCTTGAGTATTGATTTATATATTTTTACGTTGTAAATTGGATAGGATAGAATATAAATTGTGCTTGCAGATAAAACTCTCGGGGTCACGATTGCACTGTGGTCACTAATCACAACCGTTCAGTACGAGCGTTGACACCGGACTCATGGATAATACTAAGAAATATAATTTTAGAAAGTGCAAAACAAACACGTGGTACACTGAAACAATGATATTATTGAACGTTGTAATTTTAACAGCAGCTATTTCACAGTGGAATTCTTTGGACAAGATTACGATATTTTCTCTATTTTTGAATTCAATGTTTTCTCTAATGAGTATTAATATATTAATACGCCACTATGCTGTCGATTTGTCCTGCAGAATCCCGATGCAGTAACGAAGTTTTGTACTTTTAATTCCATTAATTCCCTGTAATTAAGCCAATGTTCACTTATACATAATATGCAGTGATACTTAGGTTCACTTGTAAAATATGCGATTCAAATTCAAACACTTGTCTCTAAAACAAAAGTTATAGCAATTCTCAGCTCTGAAGTTTACTTCCGCCTCGAAAAAAATTTGTTATGAATGTTCCTTCCGGGAAAATTTCGGAGTGACTTGCTTCCGTATAATTTGTCATTCACTGTTATCTTGAACGAAGTATAATTTTCTGGAAATTTGAGATTAATTTTACACACTGCACTTTATGTGTTTTGACCTTTAATAAAATTGAATTATATCTTCAGTAGTTGTAGGATGGATGTAACCTAGAAATAAATATAGCTACCTTTTTTGGAACAGCCTTTAATTTTGAGTTTTTATTTTTCCCTAAGATAATTTTCTTAGGATTGTTTTGAAATCTATATTTCTACTTGTCACTTTATTCCATGCACTTTTTATCATATTCAACTGTAACTTCGCTCACGGAGTTTGATACGTTAATGTTGCTACAAAAACTTATCAAAAAATAATAAAAAGCCTTTAAAACATTAACAATTTATTTTTGTCGGACTCATGTACGGCGCAAAAGGCCAGGGTTTAAATTTAATTACTACAACACTAATTAAAGATTGATTAGAACATGAATTAAGACTTGTCAAATTACCATATAAAAATTAAATGTACTAAAAATACAATGTTAAAGTTAAATATAAAAAAATATTAATAATTCATTCATGAATTAGAAAAATATTAAGTAGCTAAAATTTATAACAGATAAATCAAAAGCTAATTCATGATTGAATTGAATTATCATTACAAAATACACACTTGATCTAAGCAATGAATTACAAAAACGAACAGGTGTACACACACCTGTGCGATATACAGGGTGGTGACTCGAACAACCGAACATAGGGATTTAACATGTAAAATCATATTTTCGTAATTTCCTGCTCCCCTAATTATTTTAGGTAAAAAAGCTTCAAATAAAAGTTGCAGAGCATAAAATCCTGCATCTGAATCAATAAACAAAATTAATTTTTCGTGCCTTGTAACCTCAGAAATTAGGTATGAAAATGATGTAAATCACCCCAAAAATAGCGATAGCCATGGAATTCAAACAAAAATTAACAAATGTTAACGGTTTATCTGCCAAATTTCATGGTGGACGGAAAATTTAAAAGATTTAAATTAGGGTTTTTTTAATATTTTTAGGACCGTGGTGTGGTGCAAACCTAATCCAGATCCAATATCTCTAAGGCTCACATTTGGATTATTTGATACCGCAGCTAATACATTGATTTCGTTAGCGTTATGATCTTCAGCTTCAATATCTTCTTCTGGTGCAATATTTATTTGTTTTTTAGTACAACTCTTGCAAGGGACGAACACTGACCCATATTTTGTTTGATTATTGATGATGGTATGAATTGTTGATGTCGACGGAATTGGTATATGACGATATAAATTCGCAAATAGATCTCGCACTTGTCTTATACTATTACCACTGTAAAATAACTTTCAAAATTGATTTTTTTCACTTATTGTATAATTGTTGGCCATATTTTCACTTTAACAGTAATTACAAGTAATAATAAAAATAAACTAACGCAGCGTAACTTGACAGATAAACCGTTAACATTTGATAATTTTTGTTTGAATTCCATGGCTATCGCTATTTTTGGGGTGATTTACGTCATTTTCATACCTAATTTCTGAGGTTGCAAGGCACGCAAAATTAATTTTGTTTATTGATTCAGATGCAGGATTTTATGCTCTAAAACTTTTATTTGAAGCTTTTTTACCTAAAATAATTAGGGGAGCAGGAAATTATGAAAATATGATTTTACATGTTAAATCCCTATGTTCGGGTGTTCGAGTCACCACCCTGTATAAATTGAATAAAAAGTAAAATTTATCAAATTCAAAACAATAGTAATAACACTTATCTTAAGCTTCCTTGATTAAGAATCTTACGAAATCTGGAATTCAGCAACACTTGAATTAAACTGGAAAAAAATGTGAGTGGTTCATCCGATATGACATCTAAACGGCATAGGAAAATGGCGTCCCTCCACGTGTAAAGAAAATTTATTAAAAAGTTAATTTCCAAAGGAAATTAAAATATTCCATCCAGGAAAATACACAAAGCTCTTCCAGAAGGAAAAAATATGTCTAATTAACACCATAAAATTAAAAATAGGTGCAATTAGGAGCTGAAAATTCCAAATGAAATCAGAAAAATTGAGATTAAGCAAAATTTAAAAAAAAATTAACTTACCACAATTAGTGCAAAAACAAACTGTTAATGAGCATAACAGCTACCAAATCCGAACATCGGATAAATTAGAAAATTACGTTCATTACATATGAAACGTACGAAATGATAAAATTTTTACGGAACTCAACGTTCGTTCAGAGTAAATTTCTAACGCCAAAAGACAGCTAAATTTGAGTCAAAGAATCCACAGCGCCTCCGACAGTCAAACTACTGCGCAGGTTCAATACATAAATGACCAGAATGACACTTATGCAAATATAGCTGCATAATAAGTAGGCGAAGATTTCACTAAAAAAAGTATTCTAAATGAAACAATTTAAGTTATGGTAATTCGAATGAAATAATGAATTTAACAAGCAAAAAGTGAAATTTTGAAAAAAAAAAGAATCCAAATTAAACAAACACAAACACACAACAAAAACATTCTTCACGCTCACAACATTGGCAAATAATCGAAAAAATTGGAACAATTAATTTGGAAATCCAAAAAATTGTAACAATGTTACCCATCTTCCTTGTTGATTTTAACGGCCTGTTTATAACTAAGAGCCTTTATTTCGGTAGGTTTTAAATCTTCTTTCGGTTTATGCCAAATATCGTTTGAATTGACACTTTTATCCGCGTGCTCACGTTCTGCGTCTGCTTTATGCGACGCGTAAGTACTCGGTTCTGTAACCTCGCTGAGACATTGCGCGTGCGTTTGCGTACAATAATTTACCCGATTTAATAAATGTATCTGTTCCTTTAGCGAAGATATAACAACATCTTGATTCACTATGATTCGATCTTTTTGTTTCAGTAATTCTTTTAAATAATATACTTCTAATTATTGTTTAAGTCACAACTGTTGTCCTTTTTTCATCTACCTTTAGATCCACTTTGGGCTATCGTTTTACATCTTCGACAAGGTTTACTCGGAGCGTTCGATTCCACGACCGTACCACCCGCCGTGTGTATTAATTCTTACAAAAATCTGCAGCCAATCTTAAGAATAAAGGAGTAATGCCGAAAGACTGGAAAGTAGAGGTAATACTGCAGACACATGTTAAAAGGGAAAATGATTGTTTATATATTGCTTAATATCGGTAACCATTCTCTAGGAGTAGATCGTACCGCCCCTGTCACCATTCTCATTGTATTATTAGGTTGTACACCAAACTTAACTACATAAGCGCTGTTTATCCAGACTGGAGAGCAATATTCCGCTATTGTATAAGCCAGTGCGAGTCCAGCTGTTCGCAATGAGTCAGTAGAAGTACCGCATGTAGTGCCAGCAAGCTTCTGGATGATGTTATTCCGTGTTCTAATCCTGGCAGCAGTTTTTTCTAGATGTTGTTTAAAGGTTAGTGTTCTGTCCAAAGTTACACCCAAATATTTCGGGTTGAAGCTTTGCTTTAACTTTGTTTAGTTAAACATAATAGAAAGCTTAGTATTTGCTTCTCTGTTATTTGGATGGAAGGTTGTTATTTCTGTTTTTAGTGAATTAGGACATAGTCTCCATTTTTTGAAGTACGAATAATGTAGACATCCCTTGAGGTAGTTGCCCTTCGGCATCTTCAACGAACGATGTTGTACGGTTAGTACAATATCATCGACATAGGTAAATTTTCTAGAATAGGTTTCTGGTAGGTCGTGAATGTATAAGTTGAAGAGGAGAGGGGCAAGGGCCGAGCCCTATGGTAAACCATTATTCAAATGGCGTATTTTACTTAGGTAAATTCTCAGCAGTCTGTCCTGCAACATGTTACTTATTAGACTATACATTTTAATACAAGGTACTTCGCTAATTAGTTTGTACAGCTTTCTTTTTCTCCATACTGTATCATGTGCTGCCGTGAGGTCTAAAAATACAGCCGGTTTTAAGTTGTCTTTGAAAACCGTGCTCTATGTGGACTGTTAAGGGCAGTACTTCAACAGCACAGCTTTGATTTGATCGAAAGCATGCTTGTTCTGGGGGCACGATTTGGTTTATGGTTGCAAAGATTCTATTGTATACTAATCCTGCTAGAAGTTTATGTTCAACACTAAGAAGCGATATTGGTCTATAACTGGCGACCTCTGCGATTGGTTGTTCAGGTTTTGGTATGGCTATGATTTTAGCTCTTTTAATGGCAGACGGTAATTTTCCAGTTTTAAGGATGTTGGAGTAAAAGTTTGTCAGCCATTCTCTAGTGCCAGGTCCGCTGTTCTTAAGAAATTCGGGAAAGATATTATCTTCTCCTGCAGCTTTTCTCGTATTCAATTTGGCAATTGCTTGTTGCATTTCAGGTATGGAGAAACGTTTCCAAAATTCTTCGTTAGTAGTGATAGCTTGCATTTGTTGTTTAAGTCGGTATGTAATAGCCCTAGTATGTTTTTTATCCGGTGGGACTTTCGGGAGGGCAACTATTCTACTAGCTATTTTATTAGGATTTACCCATTGTACGTACTACTTCCCAATTGGTGTAGGAGATTCCATGCCTTTCTGCTAGAATGTGTGAAGTCGATTTCCTCTATTAAGCACTTCCATTTCTTTGCACGTGCCGTATCTAGGTTTTTTAAAAATCTTTTGCTGTTTGGGGTTCTTGAGTGCGTTGGTACTCCTTGTAGAGAGTGGAGCTTTCTTTAGACCATCCTGGGATATGTTGTTTTCGAAACTCCCGTGGAATGTGTTCCTTAGCAGCATTCTGTACTAAATTCAGGAAGGTTTCGTAATTGCCATAATGTTTAATTTCTTTGTCCTGTTTACGGGGATATTCTGCCCAGTTAGCTTTGCTAAAGTTCCATCTAGCTCTGGATAGAGATGTTATCAGTGTAATTTAAATGCAGATTTCATATATTACTGGTCGATGTCGGCTATGTGGAAAATCCGACAGCACCCTTCTTGTTATTGATATTGGTCTAAGGTGACAAAACGTAAGTCTGGGTTATATTCTGTTTGCCGTCTAGCAGAATAGAAGGTGCCTTTATCTTTTGCAACAAATATTAGCTGTAGTTTATGTAACTCTACCCAGTCCATTATTGCCGGATGCTGCATACTTCCACTCAGTATGGTGACTATTAAAGTTCCCATCATATATTGCTGGGTGTGGGTATATATTGAGTACACTGGCAGGCCGTATAGCGTTGGGTGGTTTATACACATTAATGATATATAGATTTTCGCTTTTTATTATATCTTGTACATCCCTGTTGTTACCATTGTAAATGACCGTGATATTTTCAAAATCATCTTTAACATATATATTGCAATACCGTAGGTTTGATGATTAACTACAGCTAGAATTTTGTAGCCGTTGATATTTGCTTATCGTCTACAGTATGTGTTTCTTGAATGAGGGCTATATCAATATTTTGTTGTCGAAGTAGCTTGGAGAAGTAATCGGACTTGCTCCTGCTTATTCCTTCAATATTTAGTTGACCAATTCTGGTCCAATGTTTTTGGTTATTTGGTCCTGAGAAGGGCCGATTTTATAATTAGTATGCTGTATTATAGTGACTGATGATCGTGTCTATTGTTTCTGTTCGTTTAGTGTTAACCAGGGGGCACGAGAAGCTTTCTGCCTCGGACTCGAACAGAGTCACCCTCCAAAACGAAACATGGGCTAACGTGATAGCCAGTCTTTTGTATTATACGCCTTAACCATATGGTTTAGGTCCTCGTCTACCTCGTTTTTCCATCTTGGCATAGATTTACCCCTTCTTCTCGTTCCACCTAACTCGCTCAATACCATTTTCTTTGGAAGGCGTCCTCACCAAATAATACATGCGTAACACTGCGTTTTTTCAGTATCAATTATGTGTGGTTCACTATACAACTCTCTTATTTCTTGGCTTGATCTTATTTCCCATCCCTCATTCGTCTTACTGCCGAACCTGTTCCTAACAGTTTTCTTTCCCATACCCCTAAGATGTTCTGAACCGTTTTCGTTAAAGTCCGCGCTTCACTTCCATATGTTACAACTGGTCATGAGGCCAGTAATAATACGGTTTTGTATATATATACGTATTTTAACTGCACGCAATAGTGATTTACTTGTACTAAAGAACCGCTTGTTTCCTATCGTTAATTACGTTTGTATTTATTTTTTTATCGCTAGTTTTCATGTAAACACTGTACCCAAATGGTTGAAGCCCTCCACTTCCTCAAATTTATATTCGTTTGCTTGAAAAGGCTTGGATTTTAATCAGTTTTATTTACTTCTTTGAACCTTTGACTAAGTAACTGGGTTATTAATAAAGGCTACTAGAAAAAATATATAAAAAGGACCCAGCAGAAGATATAACAGAAATGACATTTTTCGGAATGCCAATTTCCAAATTATTTATCCGCTTTATTTTTAAAACTAACATACAAAGATAATTGCATATACCATGCACCATGAATGCCGGAGGAACTTGCATGGCATGTGTTGTACACCGTGTAAAATATAATTTCCATTCCACTTAGTTTATATAAGCAACCAGTGTTAAAGGGTTTTAGTTGTTCTTTTCTTAAGGTAGCGCCAACACATCTATTTTATTCCAAAAGTATGTGCCTTTTCAATAGAGGTAATACGTTATTGAAAACACCTTCACATTTTTAAGCGAAATAATTAGAAGTTTAGATTTCTGACACGAAACAGTGTTATTTCGCGTTCCGAAAGCTACTTTATTTCCGAGTACTATTGTTAATTCCAGTAAGTGCCGGCTTTATTATAAGACGAGTTGCCTTTCTCGCATAATGTTAGTTTTATTAGAGACGTCAGTCTCGCAGGAGATAACGTCAGATACATTAATTTCGTTTACTATTGTGGGGTTGTTTGTACTAATTTACTGGGTTAACGATGATATAATTGCGGTCTGCTTTAATTTAATTCCTCAAAGTAATGCGTTAACTTGCACGCTTGAATGAAGTCGCGTATGGACGATCATAAACACACATTACCCCAGTAACATTGATTAGATGTGTATATCTTTTGCATGTGCAGCGGCGCCATGCGCACTGACGGCGCTAGACTGCCTGTCGTTCAGTTTGTGCGTGTCAACGTCGGTAAGCGCAGCTGCCATGCTAATAGCCGGAAACACGCTCGAGTGCGGGAGATGTTTGGAAGTACCATGTCTACTCACCACGAGAACGACTCGCTGTCTGCGGTGCGTTCAACCGCCTCTTTGCATGCCACTTTGTATTATACCATTTTTGAATTTTATCGTAATCTTCGCGCAGTGTTATTTTTTATATTAAGTGCACGCACGTTAAATTTTTTATTTTTAGAACGCTTTTATTGTCTTACTTTGTATTTCTTAACTGTAACTTTGGATATTTTCAAAATAAAGAACTGGTTTGTTAGTAGATACTTTTTGGTGTTTTTACAGCTGTCTTCTAACTTTTATGATACGAGTATATTTTTGTATCTTCTATCTTTTTACGTATTTACCCTAATGTGATCGTTTCCCTTTAACGAATTTTTGAATTCCCACAAATTTCACTTCTTACTTCGGAGAAATTAAATCAAACTTCGAAATCGTTTTCGAAAGTCTAAGAAATTTATTAGGTACTGGTGTTTAATTTTTTTTCCAAACAGCTTCCCAAATTTTCACGGTTCAAGGGCTTCGCCTTCTAAATTTATTTCTGCATTATTTAACTTGCCAGGTTTGCCGTAGACTTGACGCTGTCAATTTTAATATACTTATTTTGATCGACGGTTTTATTCGAAAAGTCAGATTCACATGTTATCTAATATTTGGGAAATTGTATCGACTTTCATATAGGCCTAAAACTATTGTTCAATTCCTGTGGTACCAGTATATACAGTATTTGAAATAAGTGGATTTATGTTTCAGATCAGCATTCATTTGGGAGTCATAAGTGACTGTAATCCTTGTCGTTGTTGTTTGCAAGACGTGTAGCTTTTATATTTGAGTTTTAAAAAAATTGTTAGGAAAAATACAGAAATTACCTAATTGCTAAAAACAAGTTTCACTATAAAGCACTTTGGAATGCCATTAATCACTAAAAATTCGTCCAACGAAGCGAAGCGCACCTGTTCAATTATGTTCTTCACATTACGAGTTCTTTCTGTTTTCGCCGAGATTGTAAAGTGTTTCATTTTCGTGTTAGCCGTGAGTTTTATCGTTGATTTAAGATAATGCGTTTATCACTAAATTAATTTTATATTATAATAAATCGACACACTTTTGATCCTTGGAAATCCATATGGAAATCCTCACCTTTAACAGAACTTTTAATTCCGTCAAATTTGTATTTTATGTCGCCAGTTGATAAAATCCGCATTTTGTGGCATTATTAGATTAACAAGGTAAATCCCGGCTCTTGTTGCGGCGTTTTTCAGAAAAATTTAAGCATCAGATTAATTTTCATTCTGCGGGAATGAATTGTTCATTTGAAATTTGATAAGTATAAAATCAATTCCAATTAGTGCTCGGGTTTTAGTCAGTTCTAGCTAATTGTGTTTGTTTCTGTTTGAGCCAATGAAATATTTAAGAGGTAGGGTACATCACAGTAATTACGTATATAATATTAATGGCATCAAGTTGTGGAAACGCGGATGCTTTTACAGGTTTTTATGAGAGAAATGCATGATGCCCGCTACCATCAGGCATTAATTGGTATCCAGTAACGGGGCTGAGTTCTATAGCTTCTTTGAAAATAAATTTGGTTTTCATATTAGAGAAATACCGTGTCGTTTCCGTGGCGTTATTTTGATTCGTTTTCCGAATGTCAGTCAGTTTCTAAAACTTGTATAAAATTTCGAAGCACAAATTTTAATCAATGACATTGTTATAAAAAACACAGGTGGTGTCGCCGAAGAAGTATCAAAACCACGTTTAAGTTTCGTTCAAGCATACTTTAGAGACACCACGTGTTAAGTGAAATCGAGCGAGGTTTTCATTTCCGAGTGAATACACTACTGTAGAAATAAGTATGCTAATTCCGAAAATGACGACAACGCCTTCTCGTTTTTCTCTCCGAAAAATTTGAATAATGTTCTGGAAGTGAAGCTTCCATCGAAATTTTACTGTAATTCATGGGATGCATTGGTGACTTAAGGGATTTAGTAGAAATTGTCACTTTCCGTAATTAGATGTAGAATTAAATTACGTCGGTTACTTTTTCTGGAAAACAATTTGAGCAATTTACACATTTGAAGAATCGAAGCTAATTGTATTTTACTAGTTTACTCAATTGTTTGTGAGTAATTTTAGTTAAAAGCTCTGATATAGTATACAACCTCAGTGTTAACTTTATTAAATTTGCTGCTCTGTGGAGCTTTGACGGTTATTATCCTGCAAAATTTGATATTGGCAGTGTTACGGCAGGTAAAAGGCCAGTTTGGTACTGCTTTTGTATGGACCTTAGAGCCCATTTCTATTGTTTCTATCTAATTTAATTACGCCGCGTTATTAACCACTAAGAGATTCGCATAGTTGTTTCTACCATGTACCCATCCAGATAGAGTAGTACGGGCATTAAACGTTAAACAGCTGGCCGAATTCCAAATAGAACTTCTACTTTTGTGTAACCATTGTAAATTCAAAGTTGAAGCACATTTGGTAGCTATGACTGCGAACATCGACAGTTCCTGAAACAATTTTGTGGATGGTGCGGTTTCAAACGATATTTTTAAATGCCAGCCGCGAAATTCCTATGTCCGAATTAACTCTATGTAATTTGAAATAGTTATTTGGCCGAAAAAAGAATAAATGGAAGAGTAATCTAAGTTTTTCGAACTCATATTTAATGTACAGGTAGAATAAGATGTGGTTAGCTATTTATGATTATTTTCTTATTTTTTAATAGATATCTAGGAGTAATGGCTGATACACGCTTTTCTACTCAATTGAACGAGTTCTGGAGTATTGATTTTATCTTTCCATTGCAGTTGATTGTGGACATCAATGGACAAGTTGCACTCTTCCGTGACCTTCTAATTCACATAGGGCAAGCGAGAGACTGTCCTGAACTCCGTGAGAAGATCCGAAAGTTGCGACGAAGTTGTGTTGAGGCATGTAAACATACCAGTCAACTCATCTTACCCCAACTGCGCAGGTAAGATATGTGGATAATACCTTTTCAGTACATATTTGCAGATATCCACCCACAAAGAGAACAATATGAACAAACATGGGGTGCTGTGTAGATAATCCGTTTGTTTCTTTGACAATATTTTTACTGTAACAAGAACTGTCCTTGTTTTGTGCGATAACTTTCAACATTACTAGCCGTACAAATAGAAAACGATTAGCAACGTAGGAACAAATTTTTGTTTAAAAAAGACTCTTAAATACGTGACATACAAGACGGGATAAAACTAGGAAAATGAAATGTTGACTCCGGGATTGGTTTTTATTTTATTCCTGAAGCATACGCGAATGGAAACGTAAACCAAAGCGAAATCCCAAAACCGATATTTATATATAACCGTAGCTTATATTGAAATTATAATCTGTTTGTCCTTGCATTGACTTGAATTCAAAAAGCTTTTCATTTATTCATTCTACTAAACAATTTCTGGTTTTCTGTTTTAGCTACTTTGTTATTGATGTTACCATAACAAACAAAGAATTTTTTCGGAGCTTTGGGATAACAAAAGAGCTTAAAATTTACAGAAACTTTAGAAAATATTTAATAATATAGCTAGGAGTATTCTACAAAAAATGAATGTAATTGCCAATTTCTGGAGCCCTAGGCTAAATAAAGTGGTTTAAATCTTTTATTCCTCAATTCCTATTTAACTTATTTCTATGTACAGTCCTTTTCTGAAGGTTGATAATTATTACAATAACCGTATTTTTACCACAAAAATTATATGGTGTGATGTACTATTACATTTGTCATACGACTAGATAATGCCCAGAAAATCAATTTAAAAAAATAAGCTTTCCTTGGTTGTATAATCTAGGCCGGTAATTTGTACTGAATTTTTACATTAGTAATGGATATCCTTTAATCCATTACAGTGCATTTGTTTTTATTTCCTTTTTGTATGTTTCAAGTACCTAATGCACCCTTTCTGCTTTACTGTGCTCGTTATATTTAAAATCAATCGAACATAAATAGTTAATTACAGTGCGCTTTGCGAGAATACCTGCGCTGCATGTTAATTCAATTGATGGTATAATAAGGAGATGGGCAATTAAGAATTTTGCAGCATTTACTACGCTAGTGTTGCCGACATTTGAAATATTGAATTATTTTATTATTAATACGAAGGTGTTTATTTTTTATTTTTATTATAACAAACAAGAAAAATATTCTGTTCAAAGTTAGTGTTCAGGAAAAACTAGAATTCCAACCTTTGAGTGGTTGTTTGAAGAAAGAATTCACTTGTTACGAGTGACCCAAATACTCAGTAGCATCCCGAAAATTAATTGGATATCGAACGTTTAAATTATTCTTTTAATATTCCATTTCCACGCAACATTTCGATGTTTGTTGGGATTATTAAATTGCGATTATAATCTGTCAAAATCACAAGTACGTGCCGTTTAGTATCAGCCGAGGTTTTAGATATGTCGAGCTGCTTCAATAACGTGACATTTTTTAGGTTAAAATTCTTTCAGCAAGGATTTTATAACTAGTAAATAATTTTATAAGAGCGTTTTGCAGTTTGATTTAAGCCTGATTTATTCAAATATATCAGGCGCCTTCTTGTTTTCAAGCGCAGATTGAGGGAAAATTGAAATTTGTTTGATTTGTATTTAATTCAAAAACTCTTGTTTCTTTAAAAGAATGAAACTAATTGTATTTTATATAATAAACAGCAAAATAGTACCAAATAAAATAAATCGAGTCATAATTGGGAATCGTTATGTAAAAATCAGATCCATTTTTATTCACAATAGAGCAATTACCACGAATGCTAGAAATGTCTTTATTTTTTTATGTCGCTTACATTTTGTAGAAGCTTTGATGCACTTTATCTTCCATTAAATTCCAAATCCAAACTTAAACATCAATCGTCTACAGATATTAGATAGAGCAGTCGTTCTCGCAGGCTATTGAATTGGACGTCTGTGCCGGTGCATGCAAATTCCGATGCACTTCGTTTAATAGTAATACGAGGCACACCGTGGGCACAAGCTTGGCCTGACTAGTTAACCCAATTTTGTTTCTATTTCCTGTTTAAAATTGGTTTTGCATTAAGAAATGCATGGGTCGCGCATATTTTTCACGTTTCACTTTGTGGTATTTGTGAAGTGTTTAAATTCGTGTGCATTTTTCAAAAATATTATTCTGAAGTTAAGAAATATTTTTGTTAATAGTTTGTAGATGGAGTTAATGCTATTAATTTTACTTAGGTTGTAGGAAAATTTCACCAACGCCTCTGAAAAGTTCCTTACGCCAATATGGGGTTCATTATCTGCAATATAATTCTACTGAATAGCGAGACTGCTTGTTAGGTTACATTGCTCCTCGATATCTACATGTCATTATTTTTATCAGAGATTGTTATGCTCTTGCCCAATCGACCGAAATGTTGTAGTAATACCATGATGCCTTTGTTATCGTAGCCCAAGTTTATCTTTCAAAGAATCCTTTCTAGGTTCAGTAATTTTATTTGAGGTATAATTCTAGTCAGAAATTCTTTTCGTTTCGATCTATCTGTCTTACTCTGTTTTCTTTTCAGTTTGTTTCAAACATGAGCCAATAAACCAGTAAAATCACATCACGGTTAAAATGATAACTCTCCCTTCAGTAGCTTTATTTTATCGCCCACACGGGCGATTTTGTATGCTTGGTTGATTTAAATTCTGAACAGATGTAAGAAGAAAAGAATAATAAATACCGTTTCTTATCAATTTTCTTATGAAAAAAAAGACGCAAATCTTAGAAGGAAGTTCTTTTGTATCTTTTCACCACCGGTTAATAGTTTATTAATTTAAATTCCATCCTAGTAACCGATCGCAAAATACACCATAAAAAGTATCAGATGTCAACAAACCTTTAGAAAATATAGGAAGTTATTTGTATTATGTTATTACACATAATGTACATTTCTGCCATTTCCTTTGTAACATCTGGAAGTACCCTAATATTTTTAACTGTTGCTTCTCAAGCGTAACATTCCGTTTAATCGACTTAGTAAATCGTAATTTATCAAAATGCTTGAAATAGTTGTCACTAAGACAACTCAGTTGCTATGGCTGATGTTTGTTGAACTTCGCATATTCAAACGTGATCCGCATCTTCATTTATTATTCTGTTTCCTATATTTTTCTTTCTGCCATGTAATATTTTAGTTACGCTCCAATTGTGTGTCCACATTTTGAAAAATTAATAATAATAATAGCATTTTCGTGACCGTCATTGAATTACCCAATACTCCAAGTAAACAAATTTAGTCCGTTGTGTTCTAATTTAATATTATTGAAAAACAGTATTTCTTTAGAAGGATCATATTTTGTATGATTTTTTAAAATTATTAACTATTTAACAAAATTAAACTTAGGGAACTATTTTACAGACGATTTCTTCTTCTTTGATCTTGACGAGGAATGATTTTGTTTAATTTATCAATTGTTTAACAAAATGAAATTCGAGGAACGATTTTCATATTTCCACTTCATTATTTTTCTGAACAAAAAAAATCTACCTTTTCACATTATTAACTGTTTGGCATAATGATATCGGAGGGGTTCTCATTTCATGTTTTCCTTATAGTCTATCTAAAGTCGTAGTAGTAAATCAACACATGCCTTAAATGCAGAAAAATCTTCAAAAGATACAATTTGCAGTTGTGAATGTTATCACGCACTCGAAACGCTGTTCACATAATTCAGATCAGACCACCGTCTATTTAATTTCATTTGGTCATAGTGTAACCGCTTAACAACCTCAGTAGTAAACCGCACCATCAAAGTCGTCAAAACATATAAATAAATAAATCTCATAAAGATAGAATATCTTCTAACAACACAGTTTTCAGTTTCAGGTGATATCATGTATATGAAATTCTAAGTTGCTGTGAAAACCTTCAAATGTTGTCATCCACAAAAATTTTGATATGGGAAAACCTATAAGCTATTAAGTGTTTCGCAAAATAGTTTTAGGAATTGTTTTCTCAATTGTTAATGATTTAATAATTAAGGAAACGGTTATCGAAAACAGTATAGAGAAACCTATAAGACTAGGAGATCAGTGACAGATCTACGTTTTTTTTTGCAGCTCTGGGCAAAACAAACAATTGCAGGTCTTTACTGAGGTTAAAGAAATAATAAAATTTAGTCATCGCATTTGTTTTTATTGTTATCTATTTATTTGTTACTTTTTTAAATTTATTAGTTTTTTTTTCTATAACATTTCTGCCCAATGCAGAGGCCCAACTTGCCCACCATCTGTTTCTGTCTTCGCATCAACTTTTTCAAATTTTTAACGATTTAACAATTTTTTTTTTATTATTATTTTTTTAATACAGTTCATTAGCTCAACACCTTACAGTGTTATACATGAATGGGTTGTAGTTACTCAATGTTTTATTTATTGAATTGTCTTTGGAGGTGCATGTTTCCTCGACACTAGGTACACATTTGTACCAATGTTACCGGTTCACACACTATATTATGGTTATAATTTTTAGTTCACTCACTGCTGCTATCGTCCGAGTTTAATGTTAAGTCTCGAGGTAATTTTCTCTTTAATCGAGTATTTATGTTCTTTTGGCCCAGTTCTTGAAGGATAGCATTATTGTTTATGTTACTTAAGTCATCCAGAAATGTTTTTGTGAGTCGTTTGATGAACTGCTGTATGTTGTCTACGCCTAGTTCTCTGTGTATTTGCGTATTGCGGATAAACCAGGGAGCGTTAATTGAAATTCTTACGATCTTATTCTGGAAGACTTGTAGTTTTCTTAAGTTTGTTCTCGAGGTTGTGCTCCATACAGGGCAATCGTAGGTTACAATCGGCCTAAGAAGTGTTTTATAGATTAGGACAGTGTATTCGTTGCGTAGAGGTGTATTGCGGTTGATCATGGGATAAAGTAATTTGAGTCTGCTGTACCCTAGGTTGAACTTACTGTTCACATGGATGCTCCAAGTTAGCCTGGTATCTAGGTACACACCGAGATATTTAATGGCCTCTTCTTTAGGATTCCATGGGATGATTTTTCCATTAATGTGGATATTATGATGATCTGCGATGCGTTTTAGAGTAAAAACCTTGGTTGTACACTTCGTAGGATTTAGTGAAATACACCATTTGTTATACCACTTACTTAATGAATTAATAACTGTTTGGAGATGATTGATGGCTATGTGCAGATCTTCGTCCTGGGTGAGTATCGCAGTATCGTCGGCAAATAATGCCAGATGGCTTTGTAGTGGGTTAGGCATGTCATGTATAAAGATGTTAAATAATATCGGTCCACTTTCATCTTGCATCCTCGTAGTCCATAGTTTGGTTTAGATAGCGTGGTTTCATCGGTGTTATCAACGCTTTGAAAGTAGTAAAGATACATGAATAACATAAGGACAATTTGCAAATACTTTCAAAATGTCATAAATTTTAGAAATTGTCATTGAAATATGTTTGTATTAAGCATAAAAGCTATGTATTTCTAAAACTAAACCTAGGAATTTATACAGCAGAAATAAATGGAATTTTGATTACCTAGAAAATAAATTTAATGTTTCGCATCCAAAGTTTTTTTTACGTAATCATATTTCTGACGCTCTATATTTATTCGCTCCCTCTTCATGGTTTAAATGAAACAATTTTATTACTTCTGCCCACGCGAGTGTCGTACGTGATTCTGGATACGTTGAAGTTTTAGAATTCCAGCAACTTGAAATAATTTCCTATATTTTCGCTGAGGTCGTAAAATAAGTTTGTAACTGTCACTTTTTGTAATTACGCTGTCCAGAGTACGTTATTAAAAATGTAAGCTTGTGTCAGATCTAATATACATATTTTTCTTTAGGTTGTACGGACTAACCTTCAGTTTCTGTTTGTCAGTTGACGAAAAATATTGTTTTACAGTGCGGCTTTGATCCTTGTTTTGTGTTGAAATTTCCACCCAATTTAATTTGTTTTCTTATTTTATTCTTAGATTTACCATTTTCACACTCGAAATTTTGACACTGCTGTTACTGAACGTTTCGATATTTCATAAATGTGTTTGTTGTTTTCCATTAGTTTGCTAAAATTGGACGTTATCCACGTAACTTAGTTATGCCGCCATTGCTTTTTAATTTTCAGCCACGTTCACTTCAGGTGTACTGCGATGCTGATACTGTCACTTTGGTTGGTTATAAATTTAGATTTGAATTCATCAAGAAAGTTTCTTTGAACAAGAAGAGCTTTTTCGGATTAACTAATATATTATTAAAAAGACTTATCTGGAAGCTGACAGCTGACTTGTTTCTATAATATCATGTTACCTTTTCCAAGAAATCAGACAGGATTTGTTTCTTTTCTTCAAACGTATCTCTGGGGACTTGGATTTTTAAGGTTCTTATAAACTTTTGTCTTAAACCAAACACACCGTAGCTGTCCACGAGGAGAGTTAAATTCGAACCTACGACCTTTATGTGGCAGTAAATTTGTTCAACTAAACCGGCGACTCTCAACTTTGTGGTTTCCGCGTACCACCTTAATGATATCAAAATTTCTCCATACCACTAGCCTTTATAAAAAAATTGCGACATCAAAATAAAACAAACTAGGTAGGCAAATAAAAAATATGATAAAGAGCTCACAAAGGCAGTGGAGATATAGTTTTGATTCCTTTTTTTATATCAATTTTACAGTATTTAAATATTATTTTTCAAAAATAGTTTCTTTGGCGTACCACCTGTAAGTCCATCAGGTATCACTGGTTGAGCATCGCTGAACTAAACCATTACGGTTCACTAGAGGAAAATTTGTCTTTAAAACTTTCGGTTAAAGTTTCAAATCTCGTTCAGGTGATTATTGCGAGCTGGTTTTCGTTTGTCTCATTACGATTTCGAAATTACGCGTGGAAAAATAATTTGTAATTTAGTCTCTACCTAGGAAGGATCTTGCACTGCTAACGGTGACCTACAAAGTTACAAGCTTTACGGCTTTGGGCACATTAAGTTTTAGTGTAGTGCGAGGATTTTCACATAAAGAGGAAAATTTCGTTTTGGAGCGAGTTCTCCTTTAAATTATAAATTAATAAAAAAGATCTCGGCACATTCATTTAGGCCACTAATTACAGTTTGAGCTGGTACGAACAGCTTGCGTTAGAAACTAAAATATTTAAGAGAAGGGCAATGTCAAATACGTTTTCCGTTTTCAAGTAACGAATGGCGTTTCTAGGCAAATTTTGTAAGCTTTCGCTTTTCAAGTCACTTTCAAACTTCCTTGACATTTTTGTAACTAGTTCGAGGCCCTCTAAAATCCTTTTTCCAGCCTTTTCAACTTTTCTAAATATATTTCAATTTTTTAAGAATTGTTTTAACAGCTTTCGTATTTCCTTGGTTTCTTTAGTCACAATTGGGTTCATAATATTACTGCTTTTCACTGTCACATTTTGCACTTTTTTGTTTTAGCAGTGAAACACACTTCATAATGTATTGCCGAATATTGTTTACGGAATATAATATTCTAAAAATTAATTTTCAGCGTGCATATAATTTTAACATCTGCTGACCTACATTTAGATGATAACACGACAAAAGCAAGTAATGAGCCTAGCTGTTTAAAATTCACATAATTAAATTATTCCTCAAACTGAAATTTATGTAAGCCTGGCATACAAAGTATTTTCCGATGTTAAAAGCGTGGCCGTCACGTTGTCAGAAAAGCTTCGTAAGCTTTCAAAGATAACATTAACATCATTCGCTTATAAAACAATATAAATTCCTAATTAGAGAGGTACGTTTAGTTTGTAAAAATATGGTCTGCAATATCTGAATGTAACGGCTCACGTTTGCTGAAACGGTGTTTGATTTACAACCCTTTTCTCTTTCGCTCTTATACGTATCCTGCCAACACACCGCATACACACACATTGTCAGTGTTTCCGATTGCTCAAAAACAACCACCAAGTTTAAATTGCAACTGGGAGGTCGTAGTTCGGCACCTCGTTTAGCATATGCATGGAGTGTTTTATTACATTCGATGGGTAAACCGACACGAGAACTCATTGGCATTGTCCTTTACAGTAATATCTATCGGGTACTAGTTTACCTACTGAAATATATTAAATTTTTCCATCGCCTTCACTCATACCAATCAATGAAAATTGAATGTTAGATTCTTATTTAACTACAAATGGTGTTTCGGTTCAGTTGTCTGTACAAACCTAGTTTTTTAATTAACTGGCTTTGGTGTCCGCTTAACCACTGGACTGTAGCCATCTAAAAGGAATATATCAGGCATTTTGCAATCGAGTAACCCCGTCATTATACCCCGCTGACTAAATAGAGATGCGGTAAAGGAGCATTGCAGTTCACCAAAAGCAATTGAAATTGTGACTTAATCAAGCACAACTTCAAAAGTTGATAAAAATACTTTCGAATTGTAGGTAATTAAACATTGTGTTTCATTCGTGACTGAGTATAAACTATTTCATTTAGAAATGAGAGTTAGTTTTATTGGTGCTTAATACAATAATATTTTCATAAATGGGACACTTAATACCATTAAATTTTATAAGCTCGTTGAATATTTTATTTTATGCTATTGCATAAAAGCGCCAAAATTGTTTACAAATTGGAAGACGATGATATCAAATGTTGTTTAGCTTTTCTTTAATTGCTTATTAAAGTCATTATTTCTTAAAGAAATATGTAGATTTGTAGTAGTAGATTGTTACGATTTTTTTGCTAAGCAATAAATCGTATCATTTTTTTGTTGATTTGCCAATGTTGTTAGCGTTAAGAGTTTTTTTGTTGTGCTTGTTTCAATTTATTTTTACTATGTTTCAAATTTTCTGTTGTGTTTCATTAATTCTCCATGTCTTGATAGCATTTCTACGTCGTTGTGATTTCATTTCTTGTTACGCACCGTGTATATTCATTTATGAAATCTTTCGAGTGAAATTCATATTTTTATGTGATTTTTCCGCCTATTAATTATGCTACTTTATTTGCATAATGAAAATAGGGTGGAAGTTTGTGACTTTAGTTTTGCGTATGCGCAGAGTGAATTTTTCTGGGAGGTGTTGTATTGAAGTTTTACACGAGGTCTCTTTGCCATAAAACTTTCAAATGGACGGACCTGTTGGCCACGTTTCATGTTTAACTTAATTTACGATTGATTCGTAATTATATTCTTTGAATGGAATTAATTCCGTTGCACTTTGGATTTGCTTCGATGTGTTAAATATTTAATTTGTTCGTATTCGCACTTTCGTTAATATTGTGGTAGGTTAAACTTTTCTTTAATCTTCATTTTCTTATTGAATTGGAATTTACAGCGCCTTGCTTGGGTTATATTATATCCGTTTTCCTGTGTGGATACATTTCTTATTTTAATGGTTCCTGGTTGGAGTTCTTAATTTTGCTTTAATTGCAAACTTTCGAAACACGTGGGAGGACGCCATTACGTTGTCGCCATTCGCCATGTGGTGCTGTCGATTTGGATTTCAACAAATTCTTCGCTTGCTTTGTTAGATCAACACCTGCTCTTGTCATCGAATTTTAAGGAGATAAGTGCTTAATTTATTATTTCTTGTAATTTTGTAATTTTTTGCTATTAATAATTTTTTAGTATTATTAACATGTGTTTGCCGCATGTTATTTTCTTGTTTAGCAAGTAATTAACTGTCGTATGTAAAATTTTGCATAGTACGATTTATTCATGAATTAGGTTTTGCTTATTAATTTTATACTTTTAAATTTTTCCCTAATTTATGGATGAATTGCTATAATTTTTTTTATATTTAAAATTTTCACTTGTCTTTCCATCTAGATATTTCTAGATGTATTTATTTTGATCTTTTGTATTAAATTTATATCTTTTATATGTATATTTAAATTTGTGTGTATCTTATCATATCAAGTCTTTAACAATTACTCTATTCAATATGTAAATTTTTCTTTGATAATTACTTTGAACCTTGGCCTTGCGCCGTTAATTGAGTTCCGAAAAAAATAAATTGTTACTATGTTTATGGCTTTTTATTATCGTTTGATAAGTTTTTCGTAAACTCGATTGGTTAAAATACCATATACCATCTGGAAAGTAAGACACGTTTATTTCAGTGTGTTTTGTTCTATATGGGAAAGCTGCCATATCCATTGTTTTATTTGATTTGTTGCTTTAGTTGAAAATAAACTAAGCGAAATCTAGTTAATTTATGTTATTGATATATATTCTTGTATAATTTGATTTAGTACAATCGGCGTCACAGTAGAAAAGTTATGGTATGGTTAGTCATATCATGAGTTGTAGCAACTTACTGAATTTTAATAAATACCTGTTGAGGCGATAAACTAATTCTTAGACTATAGACCCATTTGATTAACTCCTAAAGTGAAGTCATTGGTTGTCGTGGACATCAAGTTTCAATTATTATAAAAAGTTTAGAATGACTGGAAAACATGGAAACGAACCAATGTCTTGTATGCAATAGAAATCCTAGAATTTTCTAAACTATATGACTTAAAAAGCTCTGGGATAAAGAGGAAAAGTTTTAAGACGTTTCTTTGCAACTAAAATTTATAAATCAAACTTCAGATAGTTTCCTTATTATTGATAGTTAAAATAACCAAAATGCTCCTAAACGCCTTAAAAGACCAATTAACGTATTTAATTCAATGAAAAGCATTGCAAAAGTAGGATTAGGTGCAATTAAAATATTAAACGCTTGATGAAAGCGGTAAGATGTGAATGATGAAGTAAAGTTATACGTCCCGGATTCTAGGGTGCCCATCCAACGTTAAAGAGTTCTTACAGTTGTCCCGGATTTTAAATCTTAAAATTGCAACAAAAATGATGAAAACATAACTTATGGGTTTTCAATTGGTATACATCCGTCGAAGAGTGGGGAATATTGATAGTGGTTGCAATTTTATCTTTTTCATAAAAAAAACTTGTGAACTTTGCTACTAAATTTTAAATTTTAAAAGTATGGAAGTAATATATTCAGTTCTTCGGTTGGGCATTTTATAAGCAACCTTGGACGCTCTAATGCATGTTTCATACCAATACAAATCTAAAAAAGGTCAGATGTTGATCTACTATTTATCTTCATCTTAATTTGCAAAACAAGGTTTACAACCCATTGTTGCATATCTTCGTTATGTGGCGATTGATCAGGGACAGTTGGACCAGAGGAAAGATTTCCAAAGGTCGTAGGAAATGAAGCGCATCGTTTTAAGCAAAATCTTTTTAAGATTTTCGAACGACGAACGCGTAAACTGAATAAACCTTTTCTTGTATCCGTTTTCTTTGTGTTAACGTCGCTCAGAACTGACTATCACATTTTATCGCGTGAGCTGCGCGAATCTTAATAATTTATTGTTTGTTTATATATTTTATACATATACTGAAATGTACCCCTATTTAATAATACGTTGGATACCACAATTTTCAAAAATAATTTACTTTGCTCTTTAATTTTAATTGCTTACAGAGATCTCACCTCATAGGTCGTTAGGTAGGTTCGTTGTTTGTTCAAATTTAATTAACCAAAATAAACTTTACTCAAATTTTTATAATGCAGATTCTTTTATTATCTTTTTCCCCTTCAACCCTACTTAAAATTATCTTAAAATTATATTTTATACACTCACTGATTCTATTCTTGACTTCCCTTTCTTTTCCAAAATTCCAATTTTTCCCCAAAAACCAAAAATTCAAATCTTCCCCCACTCGACTCGTTCCTGCTTGAAGTTGTCCCCTTTCTAATTTCTTTTGCTCGAACTCCTTCTGTTGAACTGCTTTTGCTGAACTGCTTTTGCTTGAACTGCTTTTGCTTAAACTGGTTTTTGCTTAAACTGCTTGAAGTTCAATCTTGACTTAATTTTTCTTCAAAATTCACTTTCTTTTATTTGGATACTGGTTATTAACTGTATTTACAGTTCATTATTTATTCGATATTTATTATTTTTGGGGCGAACAACTTAATTTTGTTGTTGCCCGTTCGAATTCAAAATATCAACTGATTTTGTTTTTTTTTTTACTATAACGACTATTTACAAGGTTTCTAATTATTTTACGTTTCTAAGACTACAAATTTAGCTAATTATTTACTATCAATGATCATTATAATAACTTAAATTTAATCTAGCTATCTTAAAATTATATTACAATTTTTTATAATTTAAAAAAATCTGCATTCCCAATCTTTGCAAAATAGGTACTACCTTCGTTAATTAACTAAAAAAAATAACATAACCTTTAATCATACGCATCCAAATTAAATATCATCTCAATACACTTGTTGTATGCTGAAGGATTTTAAGTTTAAAATTTTTTATTGGTAGTGAGTTTAGCGCTGGAATTCAGCCGAGAAGACGGTCATTTAATTAAGTAACATTTCTTGCAAAATATGGTGACACTTTTCGTTCTAGGTCTTTAAAATGATACTAGCACTTTAAAGTGTCACTTTTCGTCCTATAAATCGTCCGAAAAACGTTGCTTTAGAAACGAGTATGACATAAAAAATATTACTTACCCAATTCAAAATTACACAATAGGTTAATAGGTACAAACAATTTAAAAATTAGTAGGTATATGACACAAAACAACACTTTAAAATTTCTGCTTTACTGCTGGTACGGTTCAGATTTATATTCTAAAAGGCATTTTGTGGAAGGGCGATATCATATCGATGGTACCAAATATAGAAAAGTCAGTCGAAGGGACATACGTTAAAGTTTTAGAAGTTAATTTAACAAAAATTTTACTGTATAACTATTTCCTTGAATTTTCACAATAATGAACACAGTTATTTTTAGAGAGGATTTCAAAATTTTCTTCTAAATTTTGTAGGTATGCAATGAATTTGACTAAGCCGGAACACTTCCATTATTAACAATAAAAATCAACAAGAAAAGGGGAAATTATCTTACTTCATGTAATAATGCTCATTATCGTTTGTTTATAACGATGGATCTAGAGTTCTTCACAAATACCACCATACTTCCAAAACGCAAGGCTCATTTTATAGTCTTGGACTTAACCTACGCTATTTTGTTGTTAACGTAACTAACAGTGAGCAAAATTATGATTAAAAGTTTATTCTCATTTTACGTTCTGCGTCTCGTCCAAGCATCGATTAGGGAATTTAAAGTTGAGATAAAAGATGCTACTATTACTTTTTAAATTTCACTGGTGAATGAGCTTCTTCGAATAATATTTTTAGTACTTAAAATTCTCGTCTAAATATGGTCTGAATATGCTAATGCTATGTTTACTTGCTATCAGTTAGTCTGTACAACAACGTAGTTACATGAAATTAACTTCTGATTATGTAGTCAAAACACCTTGCACTTAATTTTGTTTACTTAACATTTTAATGGATGTCAACATAACACAAATTACTAGTTTCATGGATGTTTTAAATCACAATCACTGACGTAGTGAAATAATTAGGTTAAACGCATCAAGCTGACACATTGGTTTTAGTTAAGCTATGAATGAAATCATACTCTAATCACAGTATAATATAGTTTATTCTAATATTTTAGAGAACTGCCATTAGATTATACAAGAAAGGTTTTACTACGTTGTTTGCCTTAAGCTACGCCAATGTGCATTAATTCTTCACCGAGGTAGACACCACTTTTTTTACGATATTTCATGGTTTTTCTTTCCGTTATCAACTAGAAGGAAAGAAGGCCGTCTTTACCTCTTTTTTGCTTTAATAGGATATTTATGTCCATAGATTTAGCTAATTTGTATTTAATGGGATGCATTGGAGTTGATGAGTAATTTTTGGGCTCGCCACTGTGCTGCATCAGCTCTTATACACATTACATTCCCATACATAATCTTTAAGTAACATGTTCGGCCCAAACCGTATCCGCAATAAATCGTTGGCATCCATGGAATCCAACCGTGATAGTTCACAGAGCTTCAAAATCTACTTTGACTTCTTCATAATGCCAAAATAGAGACTACTAACATTAGCAAAGTTTGGCAGACGCCTACTTTTAGAATCATCTCTTTAAATTTAACATCCTTGTAACCCATTGATAGTGTTAACATTTCTGCATTTCGGAAGGTTTCTCATGCCGTGATTGCCTTTGTATTCTGTGCATAGTGCACTTGGCAACTATTTGATTATTTTATATCATCATTATAGTAATGAATTTCTGTGCGTTTATTCAAATAACTAGAGTAAGTATTCGCATCCATCGTTTTTCCTTTATTCTTAATAGCTCCTGAAATTACTGCAGAAGATTTTCTTACTGTTGTACATTGGTTTGTGCTTTTCTAATGGAGTTTTCCTAATATAGAATTATCACTTTCACTTTGATCTTTTATTTTGGGAATCTTTGTAATCGACATATACAGAAAAATAAATAGAAATAGACCTTAATTTCTCTTTAAGGTAGCTACGCTAGCTATCGCATTTCTGCATAGTATTCTGTTTTTTAGTTAGGTCATGTATGGGTACTGCGCTGATCTATAATCTGAAGAAACTTCGAAACTGCCATCAAAAATTTCCCGTAGTCCTTTGTTCCTTAATAAGGGGCCTTCAAACTTAACACTTCACGCATGATATTCTCGCGTTTTCAAACAGCTTTTCTCTACCCTGTCAAAATTCATCACTCTAGAACTAGATATTGTTATATCAATGGATTTAAGGGCTGGAAATTGCTTCAGTAAATTTTTGAAAATAATTTTTCCTTACGATGAAATAACCTTTTACAATCTGTCATCAGCGCAATTATTATCATACTCGCTACAGATCAAAAACGTATACGTTACCTACGCAACACAATTTTTTTGAATTTTGAATGCTGTAGTAGCGTGACACTGTTGCCAGATCTATTTTACTTTATTTGCTTATTATTCGGAAACGGTGCAGGAAGTATCATTAAAAATAGATAATTCTTTATTTACACACCCCAAAGTGTAACGCCTTTACCTTTTTGCTTCACATTTTATTTACACCCTGTATACAGGGTGAGTTTAATGTATGGAGACACCGATTTTCTGTCGTTGGTATTCATTTTAAAAAAGAATATTCAATACAAAAGTTTTGTATGAAATGTTTATCTACATAATAGATTATATAAGAATAATTGTTTTTTTTTCAATTGTTTTTGAGTTATGACTTTACGCGATATATTTTTAAATAGAAATCTATTAATTTTATGCTACCCTTCGATAGAGAATTTTTTTCTCTTTACAATGGTGTACAAATTTTATGGGTTTGCATAACATTTCTTCGAGAAAGTATTTACAATTAACTTCCCGATTCATAAACGATACAGCCAAGGTAAACAAACACTTTATTTTCACTATCAGGTTTCTTTTTCAACACCCACTTACACTTCACAATTGTTGCATCTTTTGGAATGTCAACAAACTCCCATGCATCATTCTTCTCAAAAGACTGCAGCTCCTCGATCACCTGTTTCCACTGCACTTTATCTGGCCCATTCAACCCGCCTTCGTCTCCATTGCTCCACACAAGTCTGCATATATCACCTGCAATGTTTCAGTACTACATTTACTCATATGAGAAATAGTAACTTTGCCTGTTTGCCTTCATACCATACCACATAGTTTGACTTACTGATGTCAATGTTATCAGGATTTATGATATTTCTTCCACAATACCACTTTTCATTTTGTTCATGTCTCTATTATTAGTATGTGCCAACCTCGTGTGCCATACTACTCCACTAATAACTGATGGAGTACCCAACAAACAATCTTGAGTATGTATTCTCAATCTGTATACAACTGCAACCAACTCATTTCTCATGTTGAAAATTTTTCAGCAGTTGTCTGCAAATGAGACACGATTCCTATTTTTGATCAGCTCACTGACAGATAATAAATTTGTTAAACATGCATAACACATTCTTGACTGCAATATTGTAGTTACGATCTGTAGAAATTTCTACATCGCCAGAGCATACGACCGGTACTGGTGTTTTGTTAGCCACTATAATGTCGTCTTCGATGAACAAGACATATTTTTTATCCAAGTTTCTTCGTTCGCTGCCATATGAGCGCTGGCTCCGGAATCAACATACATTCGTTCTTGTTATAATTTCCGCTCATAAATATAGCACTAAACGCGTATTTAGACTGCTTATTTTTCACAAATTTATCCATGTTTACTAGTAGCGCCATCTCTGTTTCTCTACGAAAGTTTAGTAGAAAACGCCGATCTGGATTCTGTTCCGTTAAAAGTCGACGATTCGATGTCAAGCAACTTTGTCTGGATGCCATCTGCTGTAATCGTAATTCCCGAATGATCATCGTTGCAAATTTGTCAGGCGAACCTGCTAATAATCCATTCATCGTTTATTTCGGATCCAGTACCTCTCAATCTTTGCGAAGTTTCGACTGTTTGTCTGGCGCAGTTAGCCATACAATCACAATTTTCAAAGCGGATCGATATCAAATGTTGAAGCAATGATATTTTTCTCGAAAAACCTGAGTCATCAAACATATTTTTCTGTTTCAGTCATAACTGTTTCGAGGTTTTAACTTCTTTGATATGGACATACAATGAAGGGTCAATCATTAAAACTAGCTCCGCCTTAGCTTTTGCGTCATGTGCGGGCTTCACTTCCATTGTAGAACCTGACTTGATACAATGCTCCTAGCCTTCTAGCACGAGTAAACTTTCCGCCGCAAAAGTTCGTTCGTCAAAATTTTCCCGGCCTTTTAACTTCGGCACAGTGGTTAAATAGTTCGTAGCCATTCTTGATTAACATAGTGTACACTTTTTAAGTGTTTGACACTGTTTTAACGCGGAAATAGTGAACTGGGCCCATAACCTAATAAAACAAGTTGGCTATTCAGAGTAGAATAATTTAATTGTCAGCTGCCAAATGACAAAATCACACACATAATCAATAGATGGCAGTACAAGTTCTATTTTTATACATAATATCAACAATATATAACAGAGTGTTCCTCTTATAAAGCTTAATTGGCGACTATAATCCTAATGCGTGCCTTTTATTGTAACTTCTGATTGACAACCTATAATTGACGGGTGATTGACTATTTAGAATCACTTTCCTTACCTTCAGCGGGTTTCTTCTAATGTGGCACTTTAACATATGGCACATTATGTTCAGGATAGTTTTCCTTATCTTCCATACTTTTACCTGTTCCCCTTTAATTTTACGGTATAGGCTTATCTTATACAGCGTATTGTATTTGTCATTGTTGCTTCTACGGTTAGTGACAGTTTTTATGAATTTGCATTGAATAGTCTTTGGCAGTCGAATATAGGCTAGGCCGAATAAGAAACTCCAATCTTGTGTTTATGCGCTGTTGCTTACAAAATTGTTTCCCGACGGTTTTCTTATTTGCTTTTATTGAATTAGCTGTACACGTTTTCCAACAACATTTTGATGTAGCTCGAGGTCCACAGAAATTCTAATGCTTGGTTTTAATTAAGCTTATTAGTTTACGTATAAATTAAAAAATACTTAAATTAAAACGTACCTTCTTCAGGCAGCGATTATTTACCGAAATGGGGAAAGCAAAAGGTTTGGGCATAGAAAAACGAAGCCAAGTACTTCTTTTATATAATCAAGGAAAGTCTCAACGACTCATTGCCAAGGTACTGCAAGTATCGAGGGCCGATGTCCACAATGCTATTTACCGGTATGCAAACACTGGCAGTAATTTGGACAGAAAACGAACTGGAAGACCAAAAGCAACGACTTCACTTGATGATCTGCGAATAAAATTGATCTAAAAGAAATAGATGCCTAACAGCGCCAGAAATTTGTGCCCAAATTAATTCTGGGAGGAGTAAGCCGATATCTGTATCCGCAGTTAAGTTACGGCTTAAAGCTGCAAATTTGAAAGGCTGTGTAGCCGTCAAAAAGTCTTTACTCCGCGTAAGAAATAAACAAAAATGGTTGCGGTGGGCTCAGAAACATCTTTCTTGTACGTTTCAAGAATGGCAAAATGTGTTATGGACGGACGAATCAAACTTTGAAGTTTTTGGCCAAAGACGTCGGATTTTTGTCCGCCGGTCAGCACACGAGAAGATGTTGCCCGAATATACTATGCCAACGGTCACGCATGGAGGCGGTGCTATTATGATTTGGGGATGCTTCTTAGGTTTTGGAGTGGGCGATTTGATGAGGACTGATGGCATTTTGAATAAGGAGCGTTATAAAGACATTCTGGAGCACCGTGCTATATCATCAGGTCTGCGTCTTATCGGTGAAGGTTTTACCCTTCAACAGGATAACGACCCCAAACAAGCTTCAAAAATATGTAGAGAGTATGTTAAGGACCTAGAATATGAAGGCATATTGAAAAACATGAAATGGGTACCGCAGCCTCCAGACTTGGGTCCTATCGAGTTACTATGGGAAGAAATCGAAAGGCAAGTAAGAAAAAGTTGTCCGACGTCTAAGGAGCTTCTATGGCAGGTTCTACAAGAAGCGTGGCACAACATTAAGGATGAAACGATAAGAAAGAATGCCCCGTATAACAAAAAAAGTTGTTTCTGTTAAAGGTGGATTTTTTGACGAAAAAAAAAGTGTAGAATTTGTTTGCTTTTTATGTCTAATAAATAACTATAAGAGTCGAGTTCTTCGGTTTTGGTGTTAAAATGTCTTTTGGATATTCAATACTACCTAGTAAATATGTTCAATTGGTAATAGTATCGTTACTTTTTAGATATCTCAAAAATACAACGGGTGGTCTTAAATTTTTAGGCGGCAGTGTATTTAATCTTTACTAATCGACAAAACACACAATGGGTATGTTTTCGTCCAGTTTTTCCGCAATATGCTGCCGTCGATAAAACAAGCAAAGTGTTTATTATCCTGCAGCTTTTTTGCCATGTTCGAAATCGAAAATGCCAGCAGCATCTTTTCCTAGAGCTTTTTGTGATATTGCAAAGCCAACAAATGTTTTACTGTAGCCCTTTTGATGTATCTTGAGGTTCACTGAAATTCTAATGCTTGGTTTTAATTAAGCTTATTAGTTTACGTATAAATTAAAAAATAATTAAATAAAAACGTACTTCCTTCAGGCAGCTGCCACATTTCTTTCATATTTGATGTTTTTACTTGCTGTCAATTCTTGCCGGTGGCAATCTCTACAGTTTCTTTTGTTACTCCTTTTGTTTTTCTGCAACTCCTTTTGCGTTTCCTGCTATCCAAAAAACCGACGGCTCAACGGCTTTTTCCCTACAGCTTTTTTGTGATATTGCATCGTGAAAAAAGCCAACAATCGGTCTTTTCCTACAGTCTATTTGATGCGTCTTTACATCGACAAAGCCAACAACTGTTTTACTGCAGCCCTTTTGATGCAGCTCGAGGTCCACAGAAATTCTAATGCGTGATTTTAATTAAGATTATTAGTTTACGTATAAATTAAAAAAATAATTAAATAAAAACATACCTACCTCTTCAGGCAGCTCCCATGTTTCTTTTATAAGGCTGTTTATACGATCAAGCCTTGCCGGCGGAAATCTCTGTAGTTTATTATGTTGCTTAGTTCATTTTCCAGGAACTCTTTTTAGCGTAGTCTTATACCAGCAAAACCGACAGCATTGTTTCCTAAAGTTTTTCTGTCATGTCCTGACATATGCAACAATTGATTTATTTTTCTGCAGTATTTTTGATATGTCTTGACGCCTCCAAAAAAACAGCAAACTATTTATTTCGCTGCAGGCTTTTTGACATGTTTATGCTTCGGGAATGATTTTTTCATGAAATGGACTTATTTCCCTATTATTGATATTCTACCATTTAGTATTAATTACTATTATTAATTTAGACCTAAATAAAAATAATTAAGTAAAAACATATAATCTCTTCATAATATTAGCCGTTTTTACTTACCAACATTGTTTTGTTTTTCTGCATCTTTTTGGCCGTGTTCTGACATCGAGATAACCAACGGCCTTTTTTCCTGTTGTTTTTCTATTGCGCCATAGTTCGCCATAGTTCGAATCCGAACGTCGTGACCTTCAAATAATCTGTGTAGTCAATGTTAGCCACAGCTCTTCTGATTTTATCATTGCTTCAGGAACTGTGAGGTTTGTCCTTGATGTTATTTGGTCGATAAATCTGTTTGGGATCTACTGCGCCTTCTCTTGATGTCGACCTTGCCCTGTATCACCAATTCTTCCATTTCGCCCTCTCTGACCACGTGCCCAAAGAATTTGAGTGTATGTCTTTGTATGGTTGATTGGTAGGTAGTGTTATGTTTCCGCAGAATTGATGCGTTGGTTCAGTGAGCAGTGTGTGGAATTCTCATCATTTTTCTGTAGCAGGTCATGTTAAAGGCTTCTTCTATCTTTTTGCGGCCGGCGGCGTTCAAAGTCCAGGTTTCGTCGGATCCGTTGGTAGATATGGGAAATATTAATTACATTATTATTCTAAGCTTAGTGTTCTTAGTTATCCTGTGGTCCTTCCAAATTTTAATTTTTGCCAGTGCTGAAATATCGTTAATAAGGGCTAGTGGCGGTAGGACCTTTGCTCTGTCGATTATTTGTCATTAGAGCGCACTTGGATTTATTTAACTTGAGACCAGCGCTAGTGTCTTCGATTCTTCTCAAGAGTTCAGCCATTTCCTTTTCTGAGTTGGGTGGTATCGTCTGCATATCTCAGGTTCGAGATCAATCTTCCTCCTATTGACACTCTCCCATCCCGGTTTTCTGTTGCTTTATGGATGATCCACTCACCATAAATGTAGAACGGGATGGATGAGAGGATACAGCCCTGTCTTGCTGCTTTCTGCGCTTTTAAACTTTTGCGATTTTTACGTAACCCTTATTAGAATAATATGGCGTTTTGATAAGATGGATTAGATGTTCTGGTACAGCCATTTCTCTTAGAATATTCCATAGATGGTCCCAACGTACAGTGTCAAAGGTTTTTGTGTAGTCCAAAAAGCAAAACAGTGCTGGTACATTGTACTCGTATAGTTTTTCGATTATTTGTCTTATATTTAATAACTGATCTGATGCCAGGGCCCGGTATAAAACCTACCTGTCCTACTGCAATATGTGGCAGGAGGAAGGGTTTTCATCTCTCCCGAATTAAATGCAAGAGCACTTTGACAGCATGGGAGATTAGAGCAATAGTTATGTAGTTTTCACATTTATCGCGGCAGCCTTTCTTGTGAAGAGGTACATAAATTGATTTAGTCCACTCCTGCGACCAATGTGCTGCTGTCCAGATCTTGTTGCACAGTTGGTGAAAGATTCCGATAACTGATTCGTCTAGTACCTTCCATCAGCATTTCTGCTGTTGTTTTTCAATTTTTGTATGGCAGCTTCTATTTCTGTTCTAAGTACAGCCGGCTCTTCGTTTGGTCGTGTAGGTAAGTGGTGTAGCTGGATCCTCGTTTAGGCTGGGTTGATCTCTCATTAGTTATAGGCCAATGTTGCGGTTGGAAGTCTTTGGTGAGTGTTTTAACCTTACGCAAGAAATATTGTGCTGAAAATGGCTTTGTCTGATTTCCCTTGGATTGACCGTAATAGCTTTTACTTCCTTCTAAGTCTTTACCTTCGTAATGAACCTCCACAGTCGTTTATTGACTAAGCAACCCACTTTTTCGTTAATACGTTGTTGTTTCCATGCAAACCGTTTTTTTTGTACTGAAATTATTATCTCCTTATCTTAGGGCACCTTTTCCTAAATTTGAAGCCATCTAATTGCGTTTCATCCATGCTTGAAATTTCATTTGACAAAGCTAACAATCAACCCATTTTTCTGCCATTTCGTGACATCGGTAAAATCAACAATAGATTGTTTTCATCCAGCCTTTTTGCCATTTCTGTATCTGTACACCTTACTAATTGCTTGATTATTGTGGGTAATGGATGTTGTAAGGCAGTCTTATGTAATTTAACTAGCTAAACTAATCAACGTAGAAGTGTTCTACGTTCTACTTTTAACGTAAAGATGGGTATACGCTTTAGTATGTTACACTGTCTATAGAAGGTAGGCTTCTGCCTGAAACTTCACTGTTTCCTTAAAGTCTATCTTGATAAATGTCTCTATGGTTATACAATTCCAGAACAGTTCAGAATACAATTTTGTTCATTTTTTTTATTATATTATAAGTGTCTTGTCTTTGTTTCATTTTTAGATGTGGTGCAAAAGATTGTCTAACCTTGATTGCTTTCGCTACAATACTTGTGAATGAACGTCCAATGAACCTTTTTTTAAACCATTTGTTAAAGCGTCCTTTTATACATATTTTATCCACAAAGAATGATTTTTAATCGAGGTTTATTTTATCTTTTGATGGCAAGTTTCTAGTGTGAACCGTCACAATTCAATATTCTGTAATACAATATAAATAATCTTAGTTTTGTAGGTTTTGCCTTTGATATTGCTCCAGGGACTGTGTAGGCATTATTTTCTGCTGTAAACGAGCTTATCGGTCTTCTTGTATATGTTTGCTTGTTTAACTTCCACTTCTAATTCCACTCTTTCAAGGCTTATTTTAAAAATAGTCCACGCGTCATTGCATATACTAGATTATTTGAATGAATTTGACATGGATTTCCTTCGAAACTCGTCTCTAATTTCATCTTAATATCTTTATATCTTTCTGTTTCAGAAGAATATTCTATGAGCTTTTCGCTAAGCTCTTGCTGATTTTCTTACGTCGGAACTCCTTTTTGGAAAGATTTCGAAAAAGCCTCTATCGGAACAGTTTTGAAGAGTAGATTTATTATTTCTGTTGGACCAGCGTTCCTATTAGATTTGTTATCCTACTCTATTAGTTTTGTTATTTTTTTGATTGACTTATTTATTTTACATTTAGTTTGAGATCATTCTGTTATGCTACTTCTAGTTCTGCTCCAAATATTAATGTTCCGAACATACGCATTTGATTATGTTATCGGTAGTTAGTTTTAAAGTAAAACAAGGTTCTTGTCTATATCAAGTTTCCTTTATGATGTAAGACCTTTGCATATAACAATCTGTTTGTATGATCGGTTTGTATCCCTTTATGTTTAAATTGTTACGAATATCAGACATTGTTATTTGCTTTTGATAGTTTAATTAATATATCGAATTAATTACATTATTAGTGCAAGGTAATTATACTTTGATATGGTGCTGGTTTGGACTCCGACGTCCTTGAACTAATTTAGTGCTGAAGCCCTTATCTTATATTTTGGAAATATTCCATTTGATCTTTACTGGAATGATTTTGTTTCACCTTAACACCAAGTTTAGGTTATTGAGTCCCTGGATTTTCCAGAGTTGTATTAAACCCGGGCAACATTGAACTGGGAAACACTACCAAAAATAAGATTCCGGCAATTTAAGTATTGTTAAAGGTGTAATGTTTTCAAAAACTTTGGTTCGGTGTATGAATGTCTATTTATTTTAACACTGTACGCGTGTGTGCAGCGTGGAATTCACTTATTCACTTTCTTGCGGTCGCTACGAGTATGTAGACTGTCCCAGCGCATTCATTGAACGCGCTTTATATTAACCGGCAGGCTTCGAATTCATTCTAGAATATTCTGTAGCGAACGAGATCATACGAGAGTTCCTGCCGGCAGATGACGCGCTTCGTTACTATTGTCAGTCTGTATCATTACTTAATCGACGGGGTTGTCATTTAACCAATATTTTTTTAAATTATGTTCGTTCTGAATTAAGCTTCAACTCTGCTTTTGCCTTCAAATTATATTTTAATCTTACCTTAGCTTATGCAGTGTGTTAACATTACCTTTGGGTTGCCCATGTTTACTAAGTTATGCCCAGAGGATTCATGTTTTTTTTTGTTACGCAAACTGAACAAGTCCCTTGCTTGAAATTTTTATTTTTATACCGAAAGCCATTAATAAAATCGCATATTGCTCTTTACTTGAGCAAAAGCAGACAATAAAGTCCACAAATACTACGATAAATAAACAAGCAATCAAAATTTGAAAAATTTACATTTTTATTCAACGGGAAATAGCCAAAGTAAAAGGCGTGTTTTTTATATTTAACAAACAAGACATTAATGTTTCAGTAGGGCTATTTGTTAAATCTCCGTTATTTACAAGTTGTTAAAGAACTTTATTGTGACATTAAGATTTTATATCATTCTTATAAAAACGTTCATGTACATATTTCTTCCTTTCATAAATAAAGCAATAAAATTATCGTAAAGCTTGTCTCTATCACCTTTATCATTAAACGTTCTGTTTTTCAGTTTTTGGGTATTACTGTGTCATTAAAAATAAGGAAATAATTATCTATTAGTGCAAACAAAAAATAAATTTCGACTATATTAAATGTACCTTCGCCATAATTTAGTTTTTTTGTGTACTGCCTAAGTATTTTCTAGCTTGTATCACAAATCGATTTAAGAGACTTGCTAGAACAAGTTAGTAAAACGTATAGCTTCGCATTTAAGCAATTAGCAGAAAACATCTATTTTTTAGTTTTCTGGAAGGTTAATGGTACCGACCTGGATTTTCTAGTCCTTCTCGTTACAAAGATTGGGGAAATCTCATACGGATGGGAAGATAACTACATCCGTCCATTATCGTCTTTGTATTTAAAGCCTAGAGGATGTTCTGAAGTATCCATGCTATACCTGAATTACCATTACGTTTTTAAATGCCAAATTTTATAAACTGTGGGTTTTATCTTTTTGTCTGAGTTAAGTCACGCATTTCAAAAAAATGTGCTTGGCGTATTTGTCTGTCTTACCTTATATTACAAATTGTTTTCCGGACAGAAGAAACTTGTAATTTTTCAAAATTTATCATTAAACATGTTACTATTTTATTCTGATTTACTATTCAGGTTTTCTTAAAAACATCAATTTGATTGGCCCCCTTTTTCTTTTGGGCTTGGCTATGCTTATTTTCCTTTTAAACTTTTTATTTATTTTTTTTCTCGGCGATCCAATTTTTAACAGACCAGCGATCGAAAATTAATTTTCTGTTAGAGAGAGCAGTGGTATTCGAATTGTGTTTCATAAATTGCATGTATCCAATTGTAATGAAAGAACATGTCGTCAGTAGTGCTAGAGCGGTTTTGTATAAAATCCATTTCCAATTATCACAGCTTGTATTTCTCGATCATTTCTCGCCAAAGTAATTTAGTTGGCCTTTGTTGAAGATTTTCATTTCATTTGGTAAAGAACTGCTCCACCTATCGACTAAAAGTAACGATTCAGTTTTTTCGTGTTGAATTTTAATTTTGTCTCTTCGACTCTCTCGTGAAGTGTCTGAAGTGTCTTGTTCGCTACTGCTTTGGAAATACCTACTGCGCCGTTCTAACTAATTAAACTGTCGTCCTCAAATCCCATGATGCTTCAATCTCTTAAATCGAACGCAAAAGATTTCTTCACATACACCTTTCCAAAAGGTCAGTTCGGAACATTATTCTTGAGTCAAGTTTTTTACTACGCACTTGATTGTTTTCTACTATAATCCATTTACCGGTAGAACACCCGCAGATTCTATATTTAATTAATAATATAAAATTGCAAATATTTGCATAGAAACCTAAAGAGGCCAAACATATTACATAAATATAATAAATTTCTAAATATAGTTCTAAGAGGCAATTCCGCAAACGAAGGTTTTAACTCGTATGTCACATGTAAAGTTAGTTGACAAAGTGGCTTTCCAGCTCTACTGACAAGGACATTACAAAAGTCTTTACATTTATTTGTAAATAATATGACGGGTAGTATATTTACTCGTCTGCTACATGCTAACAATAGAAAATCATTTGTAAAATATTTATCTGGTTAATCTGCAGCAGCTTTTCATGTGAACTAGAAAACACTTTGCAGCTTGCGATTAAAAATTTCTTTCCTTTGGAGCCGTTTTAAATTTTGCAGTTATTCGCTGGCTTAATGAAAATCCACCCTAATTTACAAACTTAGTAAAACGTATTTCAAAAGTACTGGGGAAACGAGGAATGGAAGTTATTAAAAGAGACGTACAAATTCGTTTATCGCGTTAATCTATTTATAACTATTTTGTAGTAACGTTTTTACATTTCTTGGATTAATTACTTTTAGCCTAAAGGTGGTTATTTATTTATTTTCACCGCTAAGTCGTATATTTCAGTTGACAATTATTAATACTAAATGGAAGCAATTACACAATAATTCACTGAAAGTGTAGGTATTGCGTGACTTCGCCCTTTAGAAGATTCGTTCCAGGCGCCAGCTATCGAAACTATTTCAGTGATGTGCTTAAAGGTTAAATTTTGTAATGATACCTTTCACTTCGTTATATATTTATCACAACGATATTTTTTTATAAACACCTTATTTCTTACTCTAGCGGGATAATGTAGGTCCAGAATGTATGATATTGCGAATTAAATTTCGTTGTTATTGCTTTTTCACGGTTGGCATTTCACAGTTTAAAAGGTATGAATACTTTAGTGTTTCGGGAGGTAGTAAGTTTTCCGTTTAAAATTGTTTGCTTCTAAAACCGAGTATATAGGGTAATGATATTCGTATTTCTAATTCTTGAATTTTATATTGTGTTTTATGCGCGCTACTTCCAACACATTCAGAATTTTACCCGTAATCGCTAAAGTTCAACAATAATTTTATAAGTTACGCCTTTTAAAGTATACCATTTTTTATTTATACGAAACGGCTCTTAAGTGTAAGCCATGCTTATACCTCTTGGAAATTACTGGAAAGCGTCTTTATATCCTCGTTAAATTGGGGAGCGATCCAGCAATACTTTCTCGTTTTATAATGAGCGCCCGAGTGCCGACGATAAACGCATAAACAAGGAAAATTAGTTGGTAAACTTTTTTTGTTTATATTCTAAAATTCTTTTTCTACCGAACATTGCGAGTTAATAGTTTACGTATTTTTACATTTCTTATTGTGTATTTCTTATTGCTTGTTGAGCTAATACTCTAACTTTCTGCAGCTGTCACTGATCTGCGTTTTTACGTTTGCAAACGAACCTAATTGAAACTATGTGTGGAGTAATTAAAGTTTTATAGGTACTTCGATATCTAATCTACAATAATACATAGTTTTAATGTTCCCTTTTTTGGCCTTCAAACTTCTAGTAAAATTGAACAAATTCAACGTTATAACTGAATTATCCCAATTTGTTCGGAATTTTTGAAAATTTATATGCTTTGCAGAAATTTACAAATTCTACGATTAATATTCTTTGTAGAAAATAAATAATAAAAAATGGGTTCCACTTTCTGACAATTATTTTCACCATGGTGGCAATTTTTATGGAAATGTTTTTACTGTTAAACGTTTTTCTTTGTCACTGCAGTCGTTATTTAGCAGTTGAGTTTCCATTTCTGTTATTTTTTTTATTGTATTTTACTTTAGAACTTTAGAACTTTTATGATATGAGATCTCCTCGATTGTTTTCTGAGAGTTATATAAGTCTCTGCAGAGCTTCTCTATTTTCATAAAGTTAATCGGAATGAGAGTAGATCTACTTTGCTTGCAGCTTCCTGAAGCTGAAGATATGAACAGCTTTTTTAATCATGGTTTCATTTAGACCTTTGTTTTTTGACCTTTGACTGTCAATACCGTATTTTTTATTGTCTTATAGGAGGTCTTTGTCGTGCTTTTCCTACCTATCTTTCCTTCCTTGCTGTAGCCGTGAAGTTAAAACCAAACATGCAACATACAAAAAAAAACATGAAATTGACTATGATACATATAGTGAACAAGTTAGTTAAGTTGTCCGATGAAAGAATACACTAAAAGCATCAGCTATAAAATGTTTTAAAATAAAGGCTATTTATGCCGGTATAGCACTCTATTGAACTTGTTGAAATATATACGCATTCAGGTAGTTTGCTTGATTTCAAATGATAAAATATATTATCATGAGAGTCCATAATTTTTGTTTCAAGTTAGTTTGTTGTGATGTTTATAAAAATATGTATAAAATAACTTTACTTGTCAATATATTCTAAAAGTGTTCCTGTATGTTTATATTGCGTTGTATTATTGACTATTAGTTTACTGTCGTCACAGGAATTCTAACAGGTTATGAGCCCAGCATCTAGTTGAAAAGGATAGTGAAGGTCATCGTTTGCGAACGTTTGTGACGTGCAAAAATTATAGCACATGATAATGTAAAAATGAACAGTCCCCTTTTAAACGGCGGAAACTATGTTTTCTGGAAGACAAAATTAAGAGCAATTCTCATTCGCGACGATCTGTGGAACGTTGTATGCGAACCAAAACCAGAAATAGATGCAAATAATGATTGACAAAAACAAAATAACAAGGCGATGGCGTATATTACACTGAGTGTAGAAGACAGTCAACTAATACACTTTGCACATCTTGATGATGCTCATGAAATATGGGAGGCATTAAAGAAGAAATATGAACGATCTGCATTTGGCAGCCGTTTATATTTGAGAAGAAAGCTGTATGGTGTTCAGTACCGGGACGGATCAATGAATGATCACATTGATTCAATCATGGAGGTCGTAAGTTTACTGCGTGGATCCGGTAAACCACTCGAAGACGAGGAAGTAGTAGCAGTATTACTGGTAAGTTTGCCAGAATTGTATTCAGTGCTTGTTACAGCGCTTAAAGGTATAGACGAAGCTGATTTGACAGTCGAGTATGTGACCGGTAAAATAACGGATGAATACCAAAGACGAATCGAGTCAAGCAAGAAAAATATTTCCGAGAAGAAGATGAAGATACTTCACAAGTTTCTCCTGTCAAGCTTGCAAGATGAATTTCAAGAAGAGAAAATAAAGGTATTCTACCAGAAAGACCGAATTCTTGGAATGAGATGCTGAAATTACCACTTCGAGAACGGAACTTATGGATTGCTGCTGCAGAAAAAGAAATAAGGTCCCTGAAGAAATATAAAGTATGGGAATTATCTAATCTTCCGCAGGGAAGAAAAGTAGTGACGTGTAAGTGGGTTTTCAAGGCTAAGTTGGACAGCAAAGGCCAGGTGCATACATATAAAGCTCGTTTGGTTGCTCGAGGATTCTCTCAACGTTTCGGCGAAGACTATGACAATACGTTTGCACCGGTAGTACGACATGAAACCATCAGAGCATTGTTTGTCGTGGCAGCTCAGAAGAAGTTGCACGTGCGCCGGTTAGATGTGAAGAGTAGGGTGGCCCTTAATTATGGTTGAAACAAATTTTGACCGGGTCACCCCCCAAATCGATTATAAAAAAATAAAAAGTAATTTTAAGATTTACCAGACCTCCAAATTCCAACGTTGAGGGGTGCCCCAAGGAGCCTGCATTTTCCCATTTAAATAACATAGGTTTTCAGTACACTTCTGGTTTTTATTTTTTTACAAAAGTATGTGTGCCTGAAAAAATCCGGCGAGTGCTGCGATTCATTGCTCACTGATGCCCCTTTCACGGAAAAAATCATGGGAGCCAGGTATCATATCTTAACAACTCGTTACAACCGAGAAAAACGACAATATTTTAAAATTACCACTTTCTTCACCCCCCATTTATTTGCTTAAGATATGACACTTGGCTCCCATATTTTTTCCATTAAAGGGCCATCAGTGAGCAATGAATCGGAGCACTCGCTGGATTTTTTAAGGCACACGTACTGTTGTAAAAAAAATAAAAACCAGACGTGTGCTGAAAACCTATGTTATTTAAATGGGAAAAAGCAGGCTCCTTGGGGCACCCCTTAACGATGGAATTGAGAGGTCTGGTAAATCTTAAAATTACGTTTTATTTTTTTAGAATCGATTTGGGGGGTGACCCGGTCAAAATTTGTTTCAACCATAATTAAGGGCCACCCTAGTGAAGAGTGCATATCTAAATAGTGAATTAGATGAGGAAATATACAGGGTGTTAATACTAAGTCGTTACACCCGAAAATGGCAGTTAGAACTCATTAAAACAAACAACTTTTCTTAGTTCCAATTTTTGATTTGGTGCCCCGGTTCGTAGTTATTGGAGTTCTTTTGTTTTTCGAAAAATCGTCATAACTCCCTTATTTAAAGGACTATTGAAAAAAAGCAAAAATTTTCAAAATTAGCTTTCGACTCTCTAAAACATTTGCATTTACAATTATTTTTTATTTTGTCAAATAACAAAATGGCGATCGAGCAAAAATTTCAAAACAAGATTTTTTGACAACCACCCCATCGATTTTTGAAAGTAAAACATTTATAAAATCCTTAAACTATCTACTACAACATTTGTCCTAAAAAAATTTTTCGATCTATCCAAAAAAAGTCTTTATTCGTTTACTTGAATTACAGATAAGTATTAACAAACTAAAAAAACGATTTAAAACGAAGTAGCTTTCTACCATTGAACAATGAAACAAAAGAAGATTAGATTTGACAAGTGCACAAAGCCGAACAAGATACTTCAAACTTAATGCACGTGTGTTTTCTAGTTTGTATGTTGTAAACTTAAATACTTTTTAAAGTTAATCATTTGTGTGCGTATTTTGCATAATTTGTACGTAAAAATGAATTATTATCAAAACGTTGAACTTCTTGACATGCTTTTGGTTTTTGGGGAGACAAGGCGTAATGCACATAAAAAAAAAGAAATTGTAGACGTCTGTCAGAGACTAGTTGTTTTTACCCAACAATTGGTGGGAACGCCAACAGATTACGCCAAACCCCTGGATTTGAAGAGGCTGCACTTGGTATTGTTGAAGATGACCCATCGACGAACACAAGGGTAATCGAAAGGGGTAATCGTAGGGGAGCACGTAATCGGGTCTTACCTTCTCCCAAACCGCCTGAATGGGGGAAATTATTTTATTTTCTTAGATACTGTGCTACCGGAGCTTCTTGAGGACTTGCCATTAAACATCAGACGGAGACTTTAGTTTCAGAATGATTGGGCACCGACTCACACAACGCATTGCTAAATCGGGAATACCCAAATAAGTGGATTAGGAGGAGAGGTCCTATTGCGTGGCCAGCCCGGAGCCCCGACCTAACTCCACTAGATGAAGACCTCTGTATACGAGGCACCGGTGAACACAGAGTTAGAACTAGTTGCTAGAATAGTGGCTGCATCAGAAGATATAAAACAGAAGCAGGCAGTCCTTGCGAAGGTCTCCACCAACATTAAAATATGCTGCCGGGCTTGCGTTGCTGCGAATGGTGGCCATTTTGTAAATGTATTATAAATAGTGTACTTGTCAAATCTAATCTTCTTTTGTTTCATTGTTCAATGGCAGGAAGCTACTTCGTTTTAAATGATTTTTTTAGTTTGTTAATACTTATCTGTAATTCAAGTAAACGAATAAAGACTTTTTTTGGATAGATCGAAAAAATTTTTTGGGACAAATGTTGTAGTAGATAGTTTAAGGATTTTATAAATGTTTTACTTTCAAAAATCGATGGGGTGGTTGTCAAAAAATCTTGTTTTGAAATTTTTGCTCGATCGCCATTTTGTTATTTGACAAAATAAAAAATAATTGTAAATGCAAATGTTTTAGAGAGTCGAAAGCTAATTTTGAAAATTTTTGATTTTTTTCAATAGTCCGTAAAATAAAGGAGTTATGACGATTTTTCGAAAAACAAAAGAACTCCAATAACTACGAACCGGGGCACCAAATCAAAAATTGGAACTAAGAAAAGTTGTTTGTTTTAATGAGTTCTAACTGCCATCTTCGGGTGTAACGACTTAGTATTAACACCCTGTATATGGAACAACCTCCAGGTTTTGTGCAGGCTGAATGTGAGACGAAAGTATTAAGACTATATAAGAGTCTTTATGGTTTGAAGCAGTCTGCACGGTTATCAAATAAAAAGGCTATCGAGGTACTCACTTGTTTAGGTTTTCAAATAGAAACCGCAGATCAGTGTCTTTTTACCAGACAGGAGAAAGATGGTAACTTATGTTATGTACTACTTTACGTTGACGACATATTGGTGGCTGGTGTGTCCGTAAAATTAACCGAAGAAATAAGTAAAGAAATTGCTGGTTGTTTTGACATTAAAGATATAGGGAATGTCAGTCATTATCTTGGAATAGAAGTTGAACGTGCAGCAGACGGATCATTTCTTCTATGTCAGAGAGCAAAGATTGCAAGAGTTCTTGACAATTGCGGCATGCTGGAGTCAAGACCAGTACCAACTCCGATGGAAACTGGTTTTCTGGCTGACAAGATAGAAGATAGATAGATAGAAGATTATCAAACAATTCACAGTACAGTCAAGTAATAGGCCCATTACTTTACATTGCTATTGTTTCCAGACCTGACATCTCTTCTGCTGCGGGAATTTTATGTAGAAGTATAGAAAATCCAACTGAAAGAGACTGGAAGGCAGTGAAACGTGTTCTACGCTATCTAGCATCCACAGTCAAGAAGTTGAAATTATCTTCCAAAGGTTATCTGAAACTGACATGTTATACCTATGCAGATTGGGCTGGGGACAGGAAAGAGAGGAAGTCAACCAGTGGCTACATATTTCAGTTAGGCAATGGAACAGTGGCGTGGTCCAGTCGCAAACAGACTTTTGTGGCAATGTCGTCTACAGAAGCGGAATATGTGGCAGCCTGAGTAGAGAACTTCTTTGGGACAATCGCTAGAAGACATGGGTGTGCTTGCCGTTGGTCTACGAAGACAATCAAGGGTGTATCCATTTAATTGATATGGATAGAAGCGGAGCTCGAACCAAGCACATAGACGTCTGTCATAATCTGCTTGGAGATTTGAAAGAAAAAGCGCTGATCAAAGTTAAGTACTGCACATCATCCGAAATGATAGCAGATCTGTCTACCAAACCCTTGGCAAGAGAACGTTTTCTGGGATTAGCCAGAAGAATGGGACTACAATAAGCAAAACTTGCTGAAGCTTGATTCTTGATTTCAAATGATAATATCATGAGAGTCCATAATTTTTGTTTCAAGTTAGTTGTTGTTGTGATGTTTATAAAAATATAGGAGTATAAAATAACTTTACTTGTGAATATATTCTAAAAGTGTTCCTGTATGTTTATATTGCGTTGTATTATTGACTATTAGTTGACTGTCGTCACAGGAATTCTATCAGAACTCTTTGTGTATGTATGGGTATTTTAGGCTATCGTAAACGATTGTTTGAATGACGTTATTGGATAGCGATAGTTCTATCTTTACTTTTTAGCTAACCCTCGGATAAACACCATGAGCCCCCATAACGAACGGTATCACTTCAACTTCATAGCCAGGGAATCTTTTATATACAGCATCTAGAAACTGATCAGTAGAGTAATAGTTTAGTTTAGCTATATATGCAGTGTCTAGATTGTTAGGGGCCCTCCCAATGTATTGCGATGTCGGTGATAATGATCTTTTGGCCCTTATAAACAGCAAAACGGTTTTCTCAGCTGGCCGTGAGGTTACCACAATCTTTTATCGATGATTACTTCCCAACACTTACATCGACCGGCCTTGAAAAGTAGCTGGACGATTCTATCGTGCCTACAAAGTCTGCTAGACAGAGTGGTAGGGCAGCCTTGAAGAACGTGCGACAATGATTCAACCCTGAGATAACCAGATCTGCATCGGTGCATTTCGAAGGGGTTAGAAGACAACCCCATAGTCGGAAGCATAATATTTCCTTTGAGTTATATGGTTTTCACAAAATCTTCGGGGTGGAAAACCAATCCAAGAGCTAGACAAGCGAGAGTAGTTGCCCTAAATTACCCCGTTCCCTGAATAATAAATCTGCAGCTCCCTGCTGATTTTATTGTTCATTGTGTTGGTAGATAATATGTCCTTAGTCATCTTTTTTATTTTTTATCTAAGGCTGAGGCCCCTTCTACTACTTCTCTTACAATAAGGTCATTACTGGCCTAAAGTTTGGTAAGCCTATTATATTTACATTATAATGGGAATTTTATTTCAGAAAGAAAGCAAGCGTAAACCACCGTATTTACATTTGGCATGTATGTAAGCGTTGGGGGTGTCCCTTCCTAAATAGTTTATCGGCGTTGTTTAAGATTTTATGATTAGTAGAGGGCGATTGAAAGCTGTTTTGGATATTAGATACTATTTGATCATGGTTAACTTTTGAAATGGCTATGGGGCTTTTTGGATGTTCGACAATTCGGTGTTGAGTTTACGCACAGAGGAGTAACGATTCCCATATGGTTGTATAAGAAACCTAGATATTTATAAGTATCATTTATGGCAGTTTGTTTCAGAGGTTGTCCCTGAACTGCAAACTGAGTAGAAGGTAATGCTCACTGAAGTTTGAGTTAGTCGTTTGCTAACGCTATTGTCCATTAATGTGAATTTCTTTTGAGTGCTTTAGACCTCCACTATGAAATCTCTTTTTCCTACGGTGCATTTTCTTTTTGTGATAGCGTAGTTCACTACCTCATCGTAATTTACCTTTGCTTCTGGGAACTGTACCTTCATCAATACGCTACATTTATATAGGTAATCTTTATTCTGATTAAAGTTCTTTGAGTTGCATCTACTATGCTATTATTATTTTATTAATTGCTTTTTATTATTACATTATTATATTTAACTTTCCAATGCATGTCCAGTTGTAATAGACTTACAGCCTGTTGTTTTATCTGGAATTTGTTATTAATTGATTCGCGATCTTTCGTAATTTTGTACTTAAAAAAACCGAAATCAAATGAAACAATAAAATACCTACTAAGTTGCATATGTCATTTACACCGGGTGTCCACTCTCAAAGTCGAACATAGGCAATTCACATTTATATTCAATTCTTAGGTTTTTTGACATTATTTCTATAATAAAATAGTAAATAAGTATCAAGTAATAAAGGCTTCAAATAATGTTTATTAAAAACTCAGAAAAAAACAGTAGTAAGGAGAAATAAATTATAATAAATATTCAAATTTAATCCGCCGTTTTAAGCTAGTTGCAGAAAGTATTGCTTCTCCCAAAGAATTAATATCTGGGGCGTCTTTTGTAAATTTTGCTTTTAAGGTGTTCCCACAAGAAGAAGTCGCAAGATGCTAAATCAGGAGATCTTGCTGGCCAATTTGTAGCACCACCTCTACCAATCCAGTGATTTGGAAGTGAATCATTTAAAACAATTTTAACGTCTAAACCACGGGGGACCAGCAATAATTCTCTTTTTCTATTGATACCATTACCTTTCCTAAGGTAAATTTGCGAGCAACAATCAGCAAAAACGTTTGATACCATGGTAGATTCCTATGTATGTCCGACTTTGAGAACGAACGGACGGTATATAAATTACTAAGTGATGGAATTTATCGTAAATTATATTACATAAAATAAAATTTAGATTTTTTTGTAATCTGTTTCAACAATTAGAAAAACAAATATACTTAATAATATATAATACATATAGGTTCTAGCAGCTGATGGGATGGCGAAGTAACGCGGAGGGATCGCCCCATTGGCTTACTCTACCATTTTCAGTTAATTAGCTGGTCTCGAGGCCATTTCTTATTACGTATTTTGAAAACTGGTACTTCGAGCGGGGTTGCTACGGATGGGTTGGGTTAAGCTTCAAGACGATCGTAGTGTTTTTTGCGCGCTTATGAAAGGAATTCTTAAGTCAGTATGTAGTGTTTGATTATTTATGTACCATGGTGCATCAATCCCTTGTCTAAGAACTTTAGACTGAATAATTTTGAAATTAGACATACTAGAACAACCCCACAGCCCCAGTCCATATGTCCAAATTGGCGCGGCTACAACTTTACATATCGGGAATTTTCTATAGAGACGGAGATCTTCCTACTAGCCAACTCATCTTTTTTATTTTGAAGTCCAGTTCTTTTCTTTTTTTTAATGTGTTGTTTCCACGCCAGTTTGATTTCCCGGTATAGACCTAGGTAACGAACTTCTGTAGCATGTGGTATTTCAACGTTATTGCGGTATACAGGAGAGCATCGTTGTCTTCGTAACGTAAAGGACACATTGGGTAGACTTACCTTCGTTCACTTTAATTCTCCACAGCCTATGCCATTCTTGTAGCAGATTTATATAATTTTGTAGTTGTTGTGAAGCAGTAGTTGAGCCTTCACTTGCCATCTCATCTGCGAAGGTTTCAATTACAGTATACGGAGTTACGATTAAGTCTGGCGTATAAATTAAATATAAAATCGGGCCCGGCGCGCTGCCCTGTGAAACGCCTGTAGCAATTGAGCATACATCTGATATTTCTTCACCGTACTTGACCTAATAAAATCGACATGATTTACAATGGATAGCAAAATATTGTTTGGCAGAAAACAATGTACAGTCTATTTACGGCTATAACTGACATGCTTTATAATAAAGAGAGTATAAGCAAAAAGCTTCAATTTATTAGGATGTTCGTATATATTTTAAATTGTGACATAGTTCTAACGAACGCAAAGCAATATCTGCGGCTGGAATTTTGAAATTGATGAAAATCTCGCAATTTGTTGTACTATGACAATTCAAATCTAATAGAATAATGTTTTTTTCTACAGCCGAAAATTTCCTTTACTTACAAATTATGAGATTAAAATTTCAAGGGTTTTACAAAAATTCTTATTCCGCGTGCAATTTTCTTGGCGTCTTATATTTGATTTAGAATTCTTAAATACGCGATTTTTTTGGGTGAAAAGTAGCACAGCAGAAGAAATGTTAGCTGCTATTTAAATCGGCAAATAAGTCCCACGAGAGATTTTCAGAAAAAATTTAAGGCCAGCTTAAGCTCAAATGAACTCAGTTTATGATAAAAAGTGGCGCTGGAAATATTTCCACTTCGCTTGAGACACCTCTAATGATACGATTTTCTTGCACACGTTATTAAAATAAAATTGTGGTACATGGCGCTTTTATGTCGGTGCCTTTTGTACCAGGAGGGGTAATTTACTAACTACTATATGAAGTATACAAACGAAAGCTCAATGTTTTAGGATAGAAGTTTGAACAACTTTAATGTATAGCGTGAACTTAATTCTTAGCGCAATAGGACGTTATTAGTGATACAAAGTTTCCTTCCCTTTTGATCAAGTGAAGTTATACACGGAACTCCGTATAAATGAAAACTTGCAGAGCACAAGGGCGAAAAGCGGAGGGCGAATATTGCACTTGGTTAAATATGTTAGGAGAGAAGATTATCTAACGTTTTTAGACCGACTGATTTTGTTAAATGATTCTCTGAAATCAAAAGATATCGTGACTGTTGTAGTATTAAAGCAATTTACATAATAGGAAGGGAACGCAAATACTACAAGTGAATTACTTAATTATTAAGTAAACAGGCTAACAAACTTTACATATTTCGCGAGGCAATAAAAATATTAACTGAAGCAAATGTGATGAGATACGTTGTAAGGAAAATCACAGTTTACATCTCATCGAATTATTTTCTTTTATTTGTCGTTGATAAAATTTTAAATAAAGTTCATTTTTCGAAGCAGTCAACCTAATTTCAAATAAATAGGGAATTCTGGTTGATTTTAAGTAACCGAAAACAGTTTTTTTCTTGTGATTTATTTATGCTTCAGTTAGAAAATGTCAGTTTTCCTTATTATTTTGCTTCTATTTTACGAGTGATGCTTTCCCATCGGGAGTTAACTATTTCATACTTCTGTTTATCTTATTACGAAGAGAAGATAAATTTACATTAATTTTTCCATCCGAAAATTTTACAAGTCCCTTACTAGGAATGGGGAATAACAGGGATCAAAAGCTTGTGACAAGTTGAAGCTTTAACTGGAACAGTTAGATTCGAATTTAATACCTCGAACGTGATATTATATTCATGACGACGTCGCAACATCTTTTTCTTCTAGGATTTCAAATCCTTTCGTAGTTACTCAACCCGCTGTATAAGTTTTGGAACTTTCTAATCTTGCATTGTCCTGCTTGTGTACTTACTGTTAATTACCATTAAGACTGCTGCAAAATATCCATGTTTCGAAGAAACTTTATGTTCCATAACTTCTGTGAAGACTCGAGATTGAATTATCTTTTGTAGTGTTTCTAATTTATTCTAATACCTATGTAATTTGATCTTTTTTCGAAAATGATGTTGCGGTCGATACCTAGATTCAACTCCACGACTTGCCACAAAACTCCCTGCAATTGATTCTATACATTTGAGTTTAAAACTAATGTTTTACAAATAAGCAATCTAAAAGTAAAAATAAACGAACTAATACGTTCAGAATTCCGACTTAGTTTATTGAACAAATTGTGTTGATAAAGCTGGTAATTACCGTCGGATCGATAATTCCGTAATGTGGTTAAAGTGCAAACTTACTATTAAAGTGTACTGTTGTGAAAGTGACGAAGGAGTAAACAGTGATTTTCTCTTTCAAATAGCCAGGGTGTTATGAAACTTATATTTATGCTTTCCTGTTTTATATGCTTATTTGAGGAGTCATTTTTTAAATTTGCACATTTTTAGCAAGGTAACTTAGTAACCAACAAAATAAGTCACCGGTTTACTGAATTTATATGTTTAGGATATTTATAACTTTGACCCATCCTAAAATGTAAGAGTCAAAATACCTAACAATTTGTTCCGAATAATAGCTGTTAGTACTCCTATTTACCAAATGGTGATAGTCGAATCAGTTACATGAAGTAGTAGCTGATCGACCATGTTTATCAAATATAGGCTATTACTTTACACTTACTGTAAAGGAAAACGTTCAAATAATAAATATTGCTGTAATTGGGAGTTCCTTGAAATTTGATATTTTCCTACATCCAACATTAACAACTTCCCATTTTCATAACTAATAGCAAATAGCCTTCGTAAACGTTGTGATTTAAAATAACTCTGTGATTTACTAATCAAATAGGAAGAGTAGCAGATCTATAGAGGTATTTAATTAACATACCGAGTTAGTAAAAACGTAAAAAGTACCGGAACGGCTGATTATCTCTAAAACCGCTAAAGGTAGATTTGATATACAGGAGCCATTTGATATGATGAATTCAAACATAAAAATAACATCAGAAATGTTACTAGATCACCCGATTTTTTTGCAAACACCGTAACCTTTCTGTATCCAATCAGTCCACTTATTTTTGTCGCAGTCGATTACCGATGTCCACTTTAGTATGACTCCAAAATGTCAATTTTTTTATTTCCACTTCTACTTGAGAGCTAACAAACCAACATTTTCTGGAAAAGTACTGAAACTGTCCATTCAATTTGAAACTAAAAAGCTGTTAATACAGAATTTGGTATAAAGGTATCAAAACAAGATTTTAAAGCGGCAATCCAGTAATCCTGCTATGTGAGCAGTCGTGCTGCAGCTCGGCCAAATTGTTTGGGCGATTCTGATACACTCGACAGATGTCATACTGTAGTGGAAACAATAAGCTGACATTGTGGGATTTTGTTAAGCTAGATATCAGCAATCGACTGCTGCAAAAATAAATGGGGTGCTACATTTTAAATAGAAAAAGTTACAGTATATGCAGGAAAATTGACAAATGCGGAAATGCTATTTTTGAATTTAGTGTGTATTGTTATCCCTTTGTACAATTTTGTCCACTGAGCCGATATAATGAAATAACTACAAAACGGGACTCGGTAAGCATATGAAAAGACTAAAACTGATGGCATGCTAACAAAATACGAAAAATGAAGAATGTGTTAACCAAAGTGATGGTGGTTAAGATAAGTATTGGCGGCGAAACTTATTTTACAAGATGTCTAGTTTCATTTATGTTCTGTTACCTGCTTAAGGAAAACCCAATAATCAGTGATACAATATAAGAAAATATTCTTGGAATTTGCCTTAGTATTAATTTTTATTAAAAGTTGTCTCTCGTTCCCTTAAAGTACTTCTGTTACACTTCATACATAGATACGAAATGACCTAAACAAAGTTGCGTTCTGTTAAGAGCATCAGCAAGGGTAGCACTTAGTTTAATTGAGATTTTATAAATCCCCATTTACGTCATTCGAACCAGTAACTGTGAAGCATTGCTTAAAGGATATTTATTTCATCCGAAACAAGCGGATGTTTAATAAAACAAAAGAAGTTGAAATTTACGCATGTTTCTGAATGATCATGTCCGAATAAATTACAAAATTACAAATGTGTTCAACAAAAGTAAGTTATTATTAATGATTAACGATCTCCAGTTGGAACGAAAAATTCGTCATAAACATTCCATAATAGCTTCATTCGCTGTAAAAAATAACTTCCACGTTTTTCCTTTCACGGTATACCTAAAGTGATTTGCATTTTCTTTCAAGAAGTACTTAGAACTTTAAAATAACATTCTTTAGCATAATTTCCGCAAGGTTTTCCTTATTATAACACCCCCTAAAAATATGAGCACAGATATGATTTATTCATAACTGCATAGGGAAATAGATTTAAACTTTATGTAAATGTAACTTTGGAACCTTCTTAATTCCTTTTCTGATAATAATTACAAGAAGTATAACACACATCTTGAGTCTTAACTTGAGCAAATTTTCTTACAGTCGTCTACTAAAAGTAAATTATTAAGAATAATGAAGTCGTGAAAAATATTCGAGTGTAGGACAAAGTTTAAAAATATAAATCAAGGAAAATTTAGCTTGAAATTAAATTGATACAAGAAAACTTAAGCGAGTTTTTAATTTTACATCGTTAAAGTAGAAATTTCATTCTTGCTGTGTTTGTTAAGCAGTGAAACACTAACAGCCGGTTTTATTTTCATTTAATATTCAGAAGTTTGAATAGAATGGAAAAGTCTCGTAAGTTGCATATCGGCACTGGATGGCGAAGTTAGTTGAAGTTTTCTGTTTAATGCGATCGATAAAAACTTCGACTGCACGTTATGTGAATTGTTTCCAAGTTTGAGAAATCGCATCCGCGTTTTTATTTCCACTGTAAACAACGTTTGATTTCCGTATCTCAGAAGGATATCTATCGATTTGGTTGAAAAATATAAAAAGAAGCGGTACTAGAATAATTCCACCCTATGGATTCGGCAATATGTCATAGGACGAACGTTTAGACAAACTTTATCTGTCCTCAGTGGAGTCAGGTTGAATTCTCTTCGACTTCGTTGAAACTTCTAAGATAGGAACTCTAACTGCTATATAAATAATATATACATTTTTTGAATTAAAGGCTAATAAAACGTATCTGTTCCAATAAATTGAATACTCGATCATCTCAAACTTCTAAACAATTAATCCTTGAAAGTAAAATTTTAAATATTTGTACTTCCTTATTTTTCTATTTTGCTTTCTTGGCCAATCTACTATTTAAGCGAATGGATCTAGAAAAGTTGGTGCCATTGAAAATTCACATTTCTAATCTAATCATTTTACTAACTTATTTAACAACTCTTCCGTTTGTATTTTATTGAATTGTTTTTTTCAGATAAAGGTGTATATAAGTGTATATTGTACTGTACCCCTGTTTATTGTTACTTACGTTGTATACGACAATATTCAAAAATAATTTACTTAGCTCTATAATTTAATTTGCTTTTAGAGATGTCTCCTCTCGGGTCGTTAGGTAGGTTCGTTGTTTGTTCAAATTTATATTTAATTAACCAAAATAAAACTTTACTCAAATTTTATAATGCAGATTATTTTTTATTATTTTGTTTTCCCTATCAGCCCTACTTAAAATTTTCTTAAAATTATTTTTATACACTCACTCTTTTCCAAAAATTTCTTTATCCCTAAAACCCAAACATCCAATCTGCCTCTGCTTGACTCGTTTCTGCTTGAAGTTGTCCCCGCTTGAATTGCTTTTGCTCGAACTGCTTCTGCTTGAACTTCTTTTGATCGAACTGCTTCTGCTTGAAGTTCAGTCTTCAATTGATTTTTCTTCAAATTCACTTTATTTTTATTTAATATTGGTTCTTTATCTTGTTAATTGTATTTATAGTTGATTATTTATTCAATATTTATTCTTTTTGGGACGAGCAACTTAAGTTTGTTGTTGCCCCTTCGAATTCAAAATAACAACTGAATTATAAAATTGTTTTTTCTGTATCCTGGATTTTTAACTCACGTTTGTTTTTCACTATAAAGACTATCTATAAGGTTTCTAAAGTAACTTACTTCACGTTTCTAAAACTATTAATTTAGCTAATTATTTACTAACAACAATCACTATAATAACTTAAATTTAATCTAGCTATCTTAAAATTATATTACAATTTTTTATAATTAAAAAAAATTTGCATTACCAATCTTTGCAAAATAATACTTTCGTTAATTAACTCAAAAATTACATAACCTGTAAATTATAGGCATCCAAATTAAATATCACTTCCTACTTCCTTTGTAAATATATTACATACTTACTTCGCGTGGCGCTACAACCCCGGATGGGCTTTGGCTTTTTCAACAATTGCTTTCTTGAAAAATTTGTTGAAGCATTCTTAGCTAATTTGTTTTTATAGAGCAGGGTCGCTACTTCTGCGTTCAACTCCATACTGAGATTTGTAAATATATTGGATTTTCATTTGGTGTATCCAAGTATCAACAAGTTTTTTATAAAATTGTAACACATTTGGTAACAATAATTAAAAAAGTATTTAGGTCATTGTCAATAAATACGAAATTCCTGTTGCCAATGTGTTATTATGCAGATATGCTTTTAATTGAATATGTCTATTGTGTTGATTGTGTTTGGTTCTCTAAATTGTTAATTAATTGCTACATAATGGAGTTGTTATGCAAATACACATAACCTTCATTAGGTGACTCCAATAATTAATAGAAATTTGAGGGATCACCTGTGATCTTTTAACGCGTTAATTTTATTTTTCTTAACTATTGTTAATTTGGTTGACAACACATCGAGTAACTTCGACTAAAATATTTTTATATTATAAGAATAAAGGTTGTGTTCTAGAAGATCCAACTTTAAATTTGTCTGCAGTGTTTCCTTGTGACATGAAAACTGTTGCTTTTAATGGTTGTGACGTTGAATTTTCCTATTAAATATTCAACAGCCTAGATGAACTCATGATAGCTGTGCATTTGACCGATATCTCATTCATAAATAAAATAGCGTTTTGAACACAGTCATTTTAATAATTAATGTAATATGTGGGTAGACAGATTGTTCATGCACTGACCACTATATTCAACACAATCATCCTTCCGTAAGTTGCCCGTTATAATATTTATGTGCTGGCAGCTCAATCGCACATTACATTTCCCCTAATTAAATAAGACCTTTTGTTTCCTGGAAAATTTAGCTACCGACTTGAAATAATAATTTAGCAGATATTATTTGGAAAACAACAAAACAAGCCAGTTTATAGTTTCCTCGACAAAACGAGTATTCGTTGCTTTTTGACTTACTGCCGTTTACTCTTTTACTTTTTTTGTGCACATGCCTCGCACAAAAAGATTTATACCCACACCATGAAATGAAAAATTAGGTTAAAACGTTATTTGTTAGGTTGCTTTTGGACGTAATTTATTTACCTCCCTAAATGTTTAGGGAGTGCTTGATTTGATTTCTGATATAATAGTAATATTTTCCGAAATCTGATGCTTTATTAAATTAAATCCCGGATGAATGAATGACAGAAGTAGGTTCAAACAATTTATCAATTTTCGACTTCGCTAGCTTCAATCGACTACCGATTAATAACTGAAGTGGACTAAATTCCCAACCTCTAGAGTCTAGAGGAAGTATTTCCTTGTTTTAAAAATGTTTAGAAACTCAATTAAATGCTAGTCCTCGTTTTTTCTCGTATTTGTCGCTGATTTTGCCGATATTTAATTTACGAGGGTTTTTGAAAAACATAATTTTATTAAAACGTTTATATTGGGAAGCGACCCTCGTTTCTGAAATTCTATCGGAATGTTAACCCGCTGGGCCTTGAGTTATGATTGATCAGACAATTCTAATCAAGAGATTCACCAAAATTAAATGTCTAAGACAAACTATAATTTTTGATAGAGGTTAGCCATGAAATTTTAAAGTTATTACAATACCATACCATTAAATAGAACAATCATATTTCTTTGACGGTGGCAGTTGCTTTTTGTTTGTAATATACATGGCCAACTTTTTGCTCATATTATACCTAAAAACATATTTTTTTTTCGTCACGCGAAATAAAATGAAAAGCAAGTGTTTTCCGATACAACTTTTTCACAAAATTCAGTACCTAAAGGCGGAAAAGCGTTCCCTGCAATGAGCATGTAAACTTAATGGAATGTAAAAGATAAATTATGTACTTGTATTGTATGTATCTACCCTTCCGCTCCCTGATGCCTGGTTTCCTTTTAATTAATAACCACAGTACATTTGCAAAACATTTAAATTTTTGAATAAGAATTAAACCTGGCTGCTAACAGAAAAAATATATTTAATGTATTATCGATTAACTACGGTGATTTGCCGAAAACAGTTTATAAGTTGTTGATGTAATTATTTCTGTTTATGAGGGGTCACTTTAAAGGTGCCCGTTAACAGAAAATCTGTTAGAAGTAGTTTTGGTCCAAATTGCAAGGCGTACGCTCTCTTGACTGCCATATATGATTTTTAGCTTAACATAGTAAGTAAACAACACACAAAGATAAAGTAATAAAAATTTTATCTGAAAATTGCTTTTCCAAGTATTAATGAAACACCACCCCATTTAATTCAATTAGGCACAAATATAGTTTTAGAAGAGTCAGCAAAAAGGTGAAGCATGTAACGCTTACAGTTGGAAAACAAGCATTTTAGGGTTGGCAAATCAATCATCTCTACCTAAAATTTTCGACAAGTTGCTCTCTGCTTGTGTACAATCATTTAGTTAGCTAATCGAGCTGATGCCTACGTGTTTGATGTAGAGAGGGGCTTGTTTATTCATTTGGCTCTAGGGTATTAATGATTTCCCGATAATGTTTAGAAAATTGCAATTTAGAATCGCTTAAATTTGCTAATTGAAAATTTTCCGATAAATGTTCAGAAAATTGCAATTTAGAATCGATTAAATTTGTTAATTGAAAATTATTGATTTTGCACGTACATTGAGAAAATATATTTTGCCGAATTTCTCTAATTTTATCTTACTAAAGTTTATTTTAAAACTATACTTTGAATTTTAGAATTTATTTATTTATTTAGGGTTGGAATATAGACAAAAGTTGGCCAAATCATTGTGTGATAAATCTATATTTACTCGTTTACCACTTATAGCTTTGGAAGTTTAACTTGCAAACTGAACTTGTTTGATGTCGAAAATAATATAAATAGTTCCCCCAATAAACTCCGTGTTTGTTCAAAAAAGTGTTGACCAATAATTAATTAATAATTGCCAAGAAAGTTTACAAAAACTGCGGGTTTGAGATGGACGTCGACTTGGAAAGGGTGCACCTTTCGAATCGCTTTCGCCGTCGCCCTCTTTAAAATATTATGCAACTTTGGACTTCATTTACGTCGGTCGAAATCGATCAGAAGAAAAATAATGATTTTTTTAAATATCGAACATCAGTTCAAATGTTCGGTGGTTTAACAACTACCAGTTCGAAAAAACCGAACATCGATGAACAATTCAAAATAAAGAATTTTCCATACCTTTCCTTTTCAAATTCGATCAATTATTTTCAGTTATATTGAAAGTACGTTTCATTGGTTCAAAATTATGCCCCTGTCAGTGCCAAATGTTGAACTACATTTGTAAGAGAATCAAGGTTATTGAGTTTCTTGGATTTCCCTCTTTCTTTGGAATTATTAATTTCCGTAATGCTATACTTTGTAACAAAGACGACGTGTCCTATGTAAAATGCATTCTAATATGCAACTCTACAGTCCAAGCAAAGGGAATATTTTATTTAGCTCCGTTGTTACTTAAAAGCGGCTAAAAGAACATTTTAAAAATCCCAGAGCTTCCTCAGTATTGAACATTGATAAAGATTGGCGATGAAAAATTAGATAATTATAATTTTGTTTCTTTCACAGATTATTTGAAAAATTTAATATTAACTAAATGCAGACATCATTTACATTAAAAACATTATACTTCCGTCTTATTGAAGTTACGTGTCTTTTATAGGGCGTTGTCGTCTTTTCTCCATATTTCTGCAATTTGCGTGTCAAGTAACCTACAGATATATTGATATGATTTTGCTCTTTTAAAAGATTTTATTTAAATTTAATTTATTTATTATTAAGCCCACATTCAATATTTACAATTATCCCTTGCTTTGCTCTTTAATTTTACTTAATTGTTTGCATTGCTCTTATCTCAGGTCGTTAATTAGGTTCCTTGTTTGTTATCTTTCTAAGTATATTTTTACCCAAATACAAATAAAATTACTCAAATACTTATAATGCAGATTTTTTTTTATTATCGTTTTTTCCTATCAACCCTGCCTTAAACCTATCTTATAATTACGGTATTTACACTCACTATTTACACTTGAATTCCCCTTCTTTTCCAAAATTTCTTTATCTCAACACCAAAATCCAATTTGCCTCTGCTTGAATTGCCTGTGGTTGAATTGTCTCTCCTTGAATTGCCTCTGTTTTGAAATGCCTCTACTTGAATTGCCTCTGTTTTTAAGTGCTTCTACTTGAAGTTCAATTTTCAATTGAATTTTCTTCTATTTCACTTCCTTTTGATTTAATGCTGATTCTAATAATCGTTAACTTTATTTAAATTTTAATATTCGTTTGATATTTATTGTTTTGGGACGAGCAAACCTATCTGGCTGTTGCCCCTTTGAATGCAAAAATATCAATTATTTATTAAATTGTTTTTTTCTGTATCCAAGATATTTTTATCTAAATTGTTTTTCACTATAACAACTATTTACAAGGTTTCTAATAGTAACTTATTTTACATTTCTATAACTACCAATTTAGCTAATTATTACTAACCAACATTATAACAATAACTTATTTACATTTTCACATAACTTAAATCTAATCTAGCTATCTTAAAATTATATTACAATTTTTAATAATTTAAAATCTGCATTACTTATATTTGGCAAATAACATTTTTCTTTTATAAATTAAACAAACAACTTAACCTTAATTATATACATCCAATTAAGTATCATCTCAAAAGCCCCTCGATTTTTTTATTATATTTATTTTCAACCCTGTTCATTTCAAAATTTTTACTAATTTGCATTTTATTTTATAATAATATTCATTTTCACTTTATTGTTCAATATACGGATATATCATTGATACATGAAAAATCCCTCTGATTTTATCAGAATTTATTTCTTTTACTTCGTAGGAATTATCAAAAATTATTTTATTTATTTTAAATGGATTTCAATTAAAATTTTTCTTTTTACGCTTGTAATTAATTTTTAACAAATAACAATGTAACACATTTAACAAATTAACAAATTTAACACTAATAAACATTTTTAGAAACTAATTTTCTTTCTGTATTTAAAATTCTTATTTATCAAAATCCAATAATTACAATTTTTAATTTGTACTAAATTCAGTTTCAATTTTAAAATAATCCCTATTAATTTGAATTCAATTTTATTATCATCGCGTATTGATTTTGGCATTTTAAACGGTTTAGAATTCATATTTTCGTTTGCTCGTTTTAATTGGTCGTATTCTTTCGTTGCCATTTCGTCTTCTTCTAATTTCACATTGTCACTTACAAATTCCCTATTTTGGCTGTTCAATTTTTCCTTTTCGCCCCTTGACAACCCCCAATCGTTTTCGATCCCTGCATTCGTCTCTTTCAGTTCTTCTCTGTGATCCTGCACGTTTTCCACGTTTTGCAATTTAATACTTTCGCCCTCTGTGTCTTCATTTCTTACCTGTTTTATAGTTTTATTCAATTCGGTCGTTTCGTCGATTACCTTTTCTGTTTGATTATTTAATTCTTCATAATCAGGATTGTTAACATTATAAACATCTTCCTGATCTTGAATTTCCTTCTGTGCCTCTGCACATTCTTCTGTAATTTCTTCGGTCATCTTCTTCTCAATTCCTACCACTTCTTTTCTGATTTCTTCCCTAATTTCTTGTTTATTTTTCTTCAATTCTTCCTTCAGTTCTTCAATTTGTTTATCTGATTTTTCATCTCGCTTTTTCATATCTTCTTTAATTTCTTCAAATTGTTTCTTAGTATCTTCTTTGATTTCATCTAATTTACTTAACTGTTTCTCTAATTTTTCATCTCGTTTCTTGGCTTCCTCATCTCTCTTCTTGGCATCTTCTCTGATTTCTTTTGAATCTTCTTTGATTTCTGTAAACTGCTTCTTGGAATCTTCTTTCATTTCTTTAAATTGTTGCATTATTATCTGCATAAAATTCCCATCAAATTGAGTTGGAGTTGTAATAATTGGTGAAGTTTGAACTTGTAATTGATCACCTATATCCAGTTCAATTACATCTCGCTCCTCCCCTAATTCATCTTGTTCCTCTTCAGTTTCTTCTTCATCCCTTCTTGAACTACTTCGTAACATCCTCCTATCTGCCATCTTTTATTTTTATCAAATTAAGTACAAAATTAAAAAAAAAATTATGTTATTTTTTTATTATAATAATTATTTTTCAGTTCTGAATTTCTCAGGTATTCAATATTCAATTTTTATTAATGTATTTTTCCTTTTAATCGTATTTAATTGAAAATAAATATTATCAAAAAATCGAAAAATTTGACAAATGACATTGACATTAGTTTTGACTTTTCTCCAAATGACAATTATAAATTATTTTTCTCGTTTTACCTTGCCCCATAAACCTTTTAATATTATTTTTGTATACTTCGCCCCTTTTACTTTATAAATCTTATAAATCACCCCACTTTGCTATCAACATTTATTGTTCGTCTCACGTTGCTGCACCAAATTATTAATAAGTATCTCTACTGTTACGCCCCACGTTGGGTTCGACAAATTATTGAAATTTATCTCAGATCGTTAATTATTAAAATAATTTACTCATATAATTGTAATGCAGATTTTATTTATCGTTTATCCCTATCAACCCTGCCTTAAACCTATCTTATAATTACGGTATTTACACTCACTATTTACACTTGAATTCCCCTTCTTTTCCAAAATTTCTTTATCTCAACACCAAAATCCAATTTGCCTCTGCTTGAATTGCCTGTGGTTGAATTGTCTCTCCTTGAATTGCCTCTGTTTTGAAATGCCTCTACTTGAATTGCCTCTGTTTTTAAGTGCTTCTACTTGAAGTTCAATTTTCAATTGAATTTTCTTCTATTTCACTTCCTTTTGATTTAATGCTGATTCTAATAATCGTTAACTTTATTTAAATTTTAATATTCGTTTGATATTTATTGTTTTGGGACGAGCAAACCTATCTGGCTGTTGCCCCTTTGAATGCAAAAATATCAATTATTTATTAAATTGTTTTTTTCTGTATCCAAGATATTTTTATCTAAATTGTTTTTCACTATAACAACTATTTACAAGGTTTCTAATAGTAACTTATTTTACATTTCTATAACTACCAATTTAGCTAATTATTACTAACAAACATTATAACAATAACTTATTTACATTTTCACATAACTTAAATCTAATCTAGCTATCTTAAAATTATATTACAATTTTTAATAATTTAAAATCTGCATTACTTATATTTGGCAAATAACATTTTTCTTTTATAAATTAAACAAACAACTTAACCTTAATTATATACATCCAATTAAGTATCATCTCAATATGTAGGGGACTTATTGCTTTACAATTTGTAAGAAACATATTTCTGGTTAGAAAGTACTTTCCCTACTGTCAAGTTTTTCAAAATTTTTATTTTTAAAGAAAATTTGTAGTATTGTGTATAAGCAACACGCGAGTCCGCGAATACGACTTTAATTAGAAAAGGTACAAAATAGACTTTAATAAAGCAGCATTGAGAAGGGAAGGTCGGTCTACCTTTCTCATATCTAAATAGACATAATGGTGTTTACCCTTTCCTTGAAAGCGTGATCTTTTATTGTGGAGTTATTGTAAATGGTTATGCTTTTATGAAATTTTAGAGGGAACATAATCAAATTTTAGACAGCGGGGAGTTGTTCTACGGCTCATTAAACTAGGGCGAAATTAAAGCGGTATGTGGATCCCCAAATAAGTGTTTATTGGTTATAATTAGAGAGCGGATTTTATGCACTATAAAATGCCGAAATATGTGCATATATATGCACTTAAAAACCTTAAAATATGCAACAAAAGTGCATTATTAATTCAAAATATGCACAAATAATGAATTTTCTATTTGCCTGTATTACTTCCAAATTATAACATGAAATATAAAAAACTATATGCAGGTAAGTTTTTAATACGAAAAACTTAATTACATACAAAATTATTGTTATTATTTTGTCCGTTAGGTACTCTCAAATGTTTTTCAAGAAGGATTAGATAACTAAACGGTTGCGTTGGGGAAATTCAACTAACTTTAACTACTTAGAACCTTTAGAATTTTAAAATAGATACTAGGAAATACTGGCATTGCAGCTTCATAATCCGGAAGTATTAATGTTGCTTTTAACACCAGGTAATAACTGTTGACAGCCTACTTATGATCTATTGTTCATTTAAAAATACACTTTCTAAGTTAGAAAAATGCATTTTAAAGCGAATTTGGAACTCAGGATCGAAACAATTAGACACTGGGCTACGTAAATCCGGCAATGGAAAATTTAAAAAAATGTTAGATATATTTTAATTCATGAATATAAATGTAAAATATGCATAAAATTCAAATATATGCGGTATTTGGTGAAATATGCAAAAATTAATTAACGTCAAATGATTGCATTTAGCGCAATTCGTCTAAAAACAAAATGATATTCTTCAACTATAAAAAATAAGTGATATGCATTTTGCATAAAATCCGCTCTCTAGTTATAATTGTCATATACATATTTTATGAGGGTGGTTTGAGAAGCTTTAGTTCTTTATATTAGTGCACTGGGATGTTTTGTTGGATAATCTTTCCTTGATCTTTGTTTACTATGAGTTTAATGGCGTTGTTTGACATAGAGGCCATTCAATTCTTAATGGCGAAACCCTTGGTTGCGCAGTAGACCAAATGAGCCGTCTTAAGATATTTAAGAGCAACATAATCTTCTTAAAAAGACGGTATACCGAAGCATCGTGGCTACGGGTAGCAGTGAAGGGTGGAGTTATTGGTAAACGTGACCACCTACTCTGACCGTTCCTTCGCCACTTAGAATGGAACAACCTCTACGAATGTTTTTGTTATCTGGTTGGTTGGTGAAGTTTCTTCAAGGTAACTTCGTGGTAGTGGTATTTTTGAATATGATTTTGACTTGAACCTTTAATCAATTAATAGCTTTTATCTCACAATCGATTAAAAACTTACCAGGTGTGTAGTCTGTATAGAGTTTTTAAAATAAATCGAGTCAATAGTAAAATATTTCAATTGAATTTGGAACAAAAGTTACTGGTTTAATAAAAATGTTGCACAATACTGCCATTTAAAACCCCAAACGAAGAGCATTGCCGATTTAATTCCTGAACGTAATCCGTGATTAGGGCAACTCTGTGGTGGTTAAGGTGAGATTGGAATCAATAATTATGTCATTAAACATTAAGCACTGAGAAAATGATATCTGGTCCTTGATATAAACTGAGTGTTATTAACTGAAAATGATTTACTTTACTAAATTAAATATTGGGTCATTCGTTTTTTCAGACAGTCTTAACTATAAAAACAATTGAAACAAAAATGTACCATCTCGTGTAAAGTAAGCGGAGTTAACTGAAAGAGGACATAAAATTCAATTTGTAGTTGTATTATCGCTTATCTCGGTGTATTTCTCTAGTTTCGTTGCCCACTTGTTTAATTTAAGCCTAAAAAAAAATCGCAACCTTCAATGTAGGGTATTGTGAATCAGGACAAGGGTTCGAGTTAGATACGCTATTCTATCCCAACTAGAAACGCTGTTGCTGTTTGATATACAGCTTGTCGAATTTTTAGCTGTAATCGACCTTTACTATGGGACTAACCATCGATCACCATTTTATACCTTTTCCGTGGTAGTTTAAAGATCCCGTTTAAGTGCTTCATAATCAAGACTTATCTCCCAAGTCATTCTAACCTAATCTTCAAATTTATGTAAATAATTTTACCAGTAAAAACAAAACGACCAGAATTTATTTTTCTGGGGAAGCTTTAAGTGGGTTATTAGTTGCAGATGTTTCAAGATAAAGTCTGCAAGCCGCTCGGTTGTCTTGCTCTCTGCTTACAACACGTCGATAGTTGATATGTTTAATATGATTAAAGTGACTGTATTGATTCTACGTCGGCATTTCTTAATTAGTACGTACTATTGTCAAAGGAAATTGCGTTGGAAACGTATTTGGTATATTAAATATTGCAGTCGACTAATGAATATCCATCAATTGCATGTACCTATTTCCGCTTTTAATTGCATTTTTTATATAAACCATACTTAATTGTCCCGATTATTAATTTTTCAATTTTTACTTGTTTGCTTTCGACGAAAGGGTTATGAATACGTAAATATTTGCTTAGCAAGGTTGTTACTACGTTTCAGCATAAATTGGCCTTTAAAATATATTTGGATATCTTCGGGCGAAATAGCATTAATTAACTCTTAATTTATGCATATTGAAACATGTACCGGTGCGGTGCTTAAAAAATTAAAAACAACAGACACTGCGTGTAAACATATTTCCATTTCTCTTTGAAACGTGCCCTACTGCCTTTTAACATTGACCTTCACATCAGAAATCGGTCAGCTGAAGTTTACAATTTTGTAATTTTGTTAACATTGCGGACGAGTTCCGTTTCGCCGAAACGTTTCCAGTGGTTTCACTTGTATCGTTGAGTGAAGGAGTTATACTACTCCTTCACTCAACGCTTGTATTAAGAGTTATACAAATAGGCAATATTTTCGTATTTTCGTACATTTATATCAATTTCAAGATTAAAAGTTCTTATTCATTTTGTTCCTTGTTAGTTTTGTTAAGCACTCCTAGCAACTACCCAAAGAATTTATTTTCCTCGTTCATCGGATGTCCCTAGAAACCTAGAAATGAATTGCTTTTCATCTTTATATTTTCTGATGTTTTCTAACCTTGCTATCATATTTTAAATGGAATTAAATTTTATTACGTCTCGAGAATCAAGGTCATAGCTCAAGGTCTTCTCCTTATCCATTTATCCTTTTAATATCTTTAATTTTGAAACTCCAAAACGAGGTTACCTTTAAAATAAATTTGTTCCGGGTAACTTTCATTCAAGTTTTAGGTTCACCTTTTTCAATTTGAGCCTTCGTGTATTCGCTAAATATTAAATCTCCACGGTTTTTGCTTACTCTTCCAAGGGTGGATTTATTTTCTTATTTCACCTTTAAAAGGAGATTGTGAGAAACAGCGGTGTAAAAAATATTAATTTAGCGGTTCTCTGGTTAATTTTATTTGATCACTTGGTATTTTCATGATGTAGGTGGAATTCCACTTTAGCCACTTAGAGTGCGAGGAGTTTCCTGATTCCATTGACTGAATGTTCCACAAAAGCTGTATACGATTGCATATATTCTAAGTTCGATCCAATCGTTTTCTTTTTCTTATCGAATCGATTTGTCCTTTTGATACGCTGGTTCTGAATATATTTTCTTAACCAATCATAAGAGAATACAAGCGTACGTGCTCTTTACATGTTTGATAAGATTGCTTTACATCATAGTAGAGAACGTAATAGTATTTTTTTGCCAATAATAAAGTTTGTTCTCTGCGACATAAATTTTCTCGCTCGGTTTCTCTTTTGTTTGTGACATGCCTTTAATTTGTAGGTTACATAAAGAATACCTTCTTGACGACTTTGTTGTTCTGTTACTGCGGTTCTTGAGAAATGCAACGGATTTTCTTTGATTTGAAACAGCATACAAGTACTCTTGAACTATTTTGCTTCGCCGCAAAGGCTTCGTTTCTGAAACTTTTACCCGAGGTGTATAATGAGGTGAACTACAAGTGTGACTCGAGTAAACTTTAGAAACTATGACTTCAAATATTCATGTAGATAATTATTGTTCCAATGGTAGTGTTCTACGTTTCGTAATTGTTCACCGCATTCGATTCGAAATAGTCTTTCAACATTTTATTTTAATCATATATCTTGTATTAGCTCCTGCTGAAGCTGTTAAAAACGTATTTTAGCATTACGCGTTATTGAAATATAACGGGATAGAGTTTTCTTGGAACGAGTATTTATCAAAAAACCGAGAAATTTATTATTTCTGTCTCAGCAAAAATCGCAAGAGGTTGACATGTAAACTAAGGCTTATACCAGTCTTTTCGATTTACAAAAGACATACATTTTTCACATATTGAGCATTATAAATGGGTGGACGTAGCCAAAATAGGAAACCGAAGTAAAAATGCAGAACATGATGTAATTCTGTATTAAAAACTTAACAAGGCAAAAAATTTTATTGGCATATGTAGGATGCATTTCTTTCCCATAATGTCATTGCGTTTACTACTTCTAGTTTCCTATACCTACACCATCGGTTACAAATGTCGCAGCAGTTCACCATTAAAATTTTAAAGCAAACTTAATATCCTATGCTCCTCTTGCTGACCAATTCCGTAGGGTGATGAATATTGTATTCGAAATTTCTTCTCTTCGTGCAAGATTTACAGTTGACAGGCCTTGTGTTTGCATTAGAAACTAATTTATCTGCATTACAGACCTTAAACGTGATTGTTTTCATGGTTGTTGGAGATGACGTAATCAAATTGTGTGGTCACTGGGAAGGCGAGGGTGTTCGATTAAATAACGCAGGTTGGACAGCCTGAGATTTCTACGGAGCAATAATTGAGCACGTTCTTGCATGAGATTACTGTCGTTTAAAACTAGCAGAGTTTCCTGTTGCTCATTTTTATATTTCCACCATTTATTTATAATGTTACTTGATTAAAAATGGATTTTTCTGTTTAAACCAGAAACTTGTTCGGTTTGCTTCACAGGGGTTTTAATCAAAAATTAGCTCCCTTGTAAAAGCCTTAAGGTTAACAAAACCGGTTGGTATTTTAGCGAAGTTGAATGTTTTAATTTTTTTTAATCCTTTGTGAAAAATCGGCGAATTTCTGGGCGATGAAATAAATAAAATTACAGAGAGTATTAAAATACAAATCTGATCGTATCGTGTCGTATCTGGAAAACACATGAAAACAGAGGTACGAGGCAGATATGGTCTAGGAAACTGAAATGTGATTAGGTACTGGGGTTCTGTATAAGACAAGAACTAGCAACAAGTAACATACTGTTACAACTAACAGCCTGTAACGAAAAGATAAATACAGATAATGTTGGGAAGAATAACTATATCACAATGATACTAAGATTTAAAACCCAGTTGGAGAACCCTAGAAGGATAGACTCAATATTAACGGCGGAGTTTACACCTTGAAAAATAGTCGATTATATGAAGACTTTGCTCCATTTTTTGCGAAACAATTTTAATGTAGGGGTGGCGGGCGATTTTTGCTTCTAATCATTTATCTTTTGTCTGTCTATAGACACCTCGGTTTTGTCAAATTAAAAAAAAATAACGTTTTGGCAATAAAAAAACGCGCTTTAAAAAATTTAAATAATATTTGCAAAAATTGAGATATCGTCAATAGATAGATAAAAACATCTCCCTTTCAAAGAGCTCAAATTAATTCGGGAATAATGGAAATAAGATTTTAGAAATATCGTTGTAACTCACTATTCATAACGTAGCGTGTAGGAAACTTAACTAACAGAGTGCGTTTGATAATAGGAAGTATTTAAAATATGAAACAGAATTCGAAGGCAAACTATTTCGTATTATTCCAAGAAACAATTTAATCATCCCAACTTGTCAGTTACTACCCGACTCTACAGTTTTGAGTCATACACAAATCCGTGCTTATTTAAGCAGTTATGCAACTTTAGATACGTCAAATAGAATGTCACTGCATGTAAATGCCAGCCTTAAGAACAGAATTTGACAATGCATTATATGACCTAAGAAGGAATAAAGTTCCAGGAGTAAACGATATTCCAGTAGAGCTGATTAAATGCCTACTATTTATAAAAAAGGCAACTCACGGAGAATATTATAGAGAATACAATGATTACTTATATTTTCAAACCCTAGCATTTGGCACCGTTTTACGATTTCCTGTCAAAATATAGTTTCTCTTACATACCTTCCTTCCATTGTTTCCCTTCTTCCTAAGACTTTACAGGCCCTTCTTTGTTTTTCTGTCTATTGATATTGACTACACTGTAATTGATAATAATCTACCACTTGCAATCTTTTTTATATGATCATGTTAGTGTTGTTGTTGCTTTTCCTCCCACCATTTCTCTAATTCCGCCATTTATAGTCCTATCTTTTCTAGGTACCTACTCCCCATAATCTCCTTAGGGCACCCAATTGTACGACCACAATCCTTCTTAGCTTTCCGAACTAGTATTCATATGATGATATGCTTTTTAGTCCAGTAATTTTAGGCGCCTTTCTACGCAACTTTTTGCGACTTCACGTAACATATCTCAAATTCGATTTTTAGGTTATCGGATATGCAGAACCAATCCCCCAGAAAAGTTTTTTCGATAGGTACTCTAATAATAAAAATTTTTCCCATATGTTACGAACTTTTTGCCGGTCACACTGTATATGAGTTCTCTTGAAAAAATACTACGATCTTGCTGGATAAGAACAGTAAGGTTGCGCAGTTCTCTCCCTGAATCTTTAAAAATCCGACCCATATTTCGGTCGAGTGGAAAATTTCCGCTTTTTCGGATTACCTGTGGCCGAGTGGTTAAGGTATTCGACTACGGTGCGGACGGTCTCGTGGTCAAACCCAAGTCGGGTGCTCGGCGGGTAGCCTACCCCAGTCACTGAAAATAATTGGGAACCGAAAAACGGTGGTGGAGTAGGGAAGGTAGGCGGTTGTTGAAGATGTGACTCTTCTGGTAGTAAATCTGATTTAGATTTCTAAAAAGCATTCAATCTCAGTTCATTTCAATGTTCGTCTTTTTGTAAAATCCTATAACAATTTTTACTAAATGATTCTAAGCGCTATGTTAAAATACAATTCCATGTAGACATTAAAAATTAATATTTGAGAAGTCAACAACTATTTTACTTTCTGAAATTGTAATTGTAATGTAAGTCTGATATGAGTTTGTTACATCAGTTGCGCTCCAGATTGTCGATAATTTTTGTTTAGGTAACGACTTCGTTTTGTTATTAAAATTCATGGGTAGTTCTCTAAAGGTGGGTACAGACATGCAACAAAACTTCGTGTCGTAACACCGTCGCGTAACAGATTTTTGTTGCGCATCGAAGATACTGTGTGCCGAGGATTGAAGTGTATCATAACGTCGTCGCGTATCGTACGAGCCAACATATTGTTGTTCCATTTAGTATTATTTAGTTAGTATTTTGAAATACGGTAAAAAGATGGAGATTGCTGCGGCAGCCTATATAATTATGCATCATCTTGTTTATAAAAAGAAAAAACGCAGGCAAAAGAGACGCTGGTGGCAAACGCAGTTATATACTAGAAGAAGTGTGTACAGTGGTAATTATTTACTGTTGAATTTGAAATTTCAAGAAGTTAGCGGTCTTTACAATAATTTCACTAGAATGTCACCAACCGACTTTGATTATTGATTAATTTAATTGGACCAAAAATAGCACGAAAAGATACTAAGTGGAGACGGGCTATTTTTGTCCAAGAAAGGCTAGCAGTAACCATCCTTTTTTTAGCAACTGGGGATTCCTTCACTAGTCTACAATACCTTTTCAAAATTTCTAAACAATCGATAAGTTCCATAGTATTTAGTACATAAAATAAAGTATTACTCAAACTAAGAACTATAACAAACTCAAACTATAACTATAACTTGCTATATTACTTAACTACTTATAAAACTTATAAATATGTCTGCCATACCTAATGGACGGCGTGAGAAAGTAGAATTGGCTGGAATAGTGCTATTTGAATTCGAATGACTAGAAATGCTTGAAATGTGATAATATGCTGGATGCGGCAGTGGCTGGAGAGTTAAATCGGAGCTTTCAGTCTGAGAATGCTGTGGTGTGGAATTTGCTAAATTATTAAAGGAGTAGTATGACTGATATTGAGTATGAGCACGATATGATTGAGGATGATTAAAATAAGATGTAGTTTGGTTAAGATGGCTTCTGTCTGCTTAAAATAAAATGTTCAAAATATCTTGCTGGACTGCACCTTGTAACTTAAAGAGAAAGTTTTTTAGCCACAAGATTCCCAAATATTTGACATTCATTTTGTTCCTGTTGCATACTAGCCGATACTGATGCTTTCGACAATATTTTGAAAGCTTCGCCTAACCTTTCATGATCACGCTTCTTTTGTCGTTTATTTGGAGGTGCCATCTCAGATAGATCTTTTTCTGGTTCATTTTCTGTACACACCTGAGTCTCCCTTGCAGCAGATTCTTGATTATTGTTTATTCATGCTGGGTTATCGGAAGTTTATTTTTCTTCATCATCTACTTCGTTTTCGATCTACAATTAAAAAATACATGTTTACTGCGTACTCACAATATCTGTACTCACAGTATCTCACAATACTTGTTACAGTCTTTGCACAATGTCTGTTTTATGTGGTTTATGAAGTTATCATTCAAATAAACCAATAAAGAAATTTATTAAGATCGTAACCAAACGTAAGTCTAAATGTAATATTTCTAACAACGAGATCTAATTAAACAAACAAACAAAAACTATAGGGAATGTTCAAAATAACGAAGTTCGTAACTAAACGAAAGAAAAATGTAAGGTTTAAATTAACCAAAATGGTAATTAAACGAACGTAAACTGTATCGTTCAAAATGCTAAGATCGTAATTAAACGTACGTAGACCCTCTGAGGGTTCGCAAGGATAATTCTTAAACTAAATTAATAACTAACGCACACGGAGAAAAATGAGCTCACTTTTGTCGTCGTCGCAGTTATAGAAAACATAATAACACACTAGTAAATAATAATATCTTGCAAAACCTGTAGGCACCAAAATTCAATTACGACTGAATTTAAATTAAAAGAACTAATAAGTTGAAACTACAAAATTTGAATATTCCTTTACAAAATCAAAAATACAATTTATAAACTCACGTTGCTGTGACTGCAACCACAATTTTATTTAAGCGTACTGAAATACACTTTACTAAATTGACATTGAAAGTTTGCAACAAAATATTTTGAACAATGACTATTTTAGTTACGGCAAATATTTCTAATTGAAAGTATCTAAATAACAATGAACTAAATATATAAAAAAAATTCAATCTACTAAAATGTTTAAACGCATTTAAATTTAACTAAATAACAGAAGATAACCTCAAAATCAAACATTAACCTTGAGTCTTAAAACGTGTAGATAACGAAGTTTAACTTAGGAAAATTCCAGTTAATTGCCTTCTAATTATCACGGGGTGGACGATTTCTTCGGATCACGAATTCCAAACCAAACCAACAACACGTGGAATACAGATGTCGAACAAATAGGTGATTTTACGAGCACGTTATGCAGGGAAAACAGCAACAACAACAAAATGTACTAAAGAGTACTAGAAAGTACTAGAACGTACTAAAACGTACTAAAAGAAGAGCTGAAATACAACGAATACCGTAAGAAATCTTCAAATAAAACCAATGCATTACATACCCAAAAGTTCTTAAATGCCCTTCGCCATGCTTCTATCAAAATGGTCGTCGAATAGTTAAAATCCCAATAAAGGTTTAAAATGGTAATTCAATATAAAACTCACTAACGTTTCAAATTCTCTAAAGGCCTCTAAGGCTAACTAAACCATTTTAAAAATGTCGTACCTCTGGATGATTAAACTGATTTTGGAAAACCAAAATTCTAAAACCAAGGTACACGACGTCTATCCGCGACAGTGTTTGAGTACAGAAGAAGGTTAACTAAAAATTTGCAACAAAATTTCCTAAAGAAAACCAACCTAAAGATTTACGAATTCCCTAAAGATTCTAAAGCCATTAGTGACTAAATTCATAGTAAGAGAAGCGTGACGTATGCATTATTGTATGCAACCATGCAATCCTAACGGAATTGGGAAAGTCTAAAGAAAATAATATACAACCAGTGCAAGCGAGTGATTTCTATTGTAACAAACGATCCTATAAAACTGTAACTAATGAGGGCATGTCTTCGCTACTTCCCTTAAAAAATATTCCCAGCAAACCATCTGTGGCCGCGAAAGTAATGAAGAGATGAACTGGCAGATTTCTTTCAAAATGAAGGCCGACTTTTGTGGCAAGACAATTACGTGTAACGGGTAATAAAGACTTACAGTGCTTTGTGTTTTCCGAACTTCATTTTTGTCCCAGAGAAACAGCAAACTTTTAAAGGCAAACCAACCACTTTCGTAGACATCTGAATGCCCTGTAATAAAAAAAAATCAATTAATTTCCTATTGTAATAAACAAAGAAATACAATTTATTTTTAGAAAGTAATGTGTTTCTAAAGAATAAAAAGGAATAAAATAAATAAAGAATTAAAGTTTTATTTACACTTGCTTGTTCCTGTACCCCGACTCGTTAATTTTTGCCTTTTCCTGCCTAAGCGCTGATAATAGGGCATTAATTTTTTTCTTGCGCTCATCTACTGTGGTATGATACACCACGGCAAGTTCCTCCAAGTATCATTCTTTTTTATTTTATTATAATATGTGGGATGTTTTGTATCCCACAAAATTTCTTTGCTTCGATACACCTCTATAAAATTAAGGGTAATTTCCTCCGTCTACTCCATAGCAATATTTCTTTTCAACTAAAATGAAAATATAAATAACTGCTATGTTACGCAGACCTGTCCAGACATGCAAACAAGCGGTGCAACGTCAGCCTGTATCATTTCTTTGATGTGACGCCTCGATGTTGCTATGTTACGGTGTTACGCTGTTACGAAGTACCGTCCAGACTTGTTACGCGACGGTGTTACGACACGAAGTTTTGTTGCATGTATGTACCCACCTTAACGTCACTTTAGTTTTATGACATAAAGCAAACTATCTGCAGCATTGTCTTGCTGGTTTCAACATTTTTAAGTTTATGCTTTATGAAAAACGATGAGTTTCATGAAACCTAGCTTTTTCATTTTGCTTAGGAATTTTATGATTCTGTTTTCCATGGTACTCTTTTTTATAAGTTGTAACGTAATTTGTCTTTCGAAATTATATATATTTTTAATTTCTTATTTTACACGTAGGGGCAAAAATTGAAGGCGTTTTATATAGATTTTCGATTTGAAGCTTTTAATTTTAAACCATTAAGAAACTGCGAGAATCGAATCCCTTCTCTTTTGATTTTCTAAGCTGTAAAACCAGGTTGTGCGGTTTTTAAGATTTGTTGTATAGTATATCAATTTTCTCTAAATTTAGCATTTAGTTATTGCCTATCCACATAGCAATTTTGATTTTGTTGACTACTGTCCGAAAAAGTTCAGCGATTGTTATATAGAATCGCCTACAACCTCTTCTATCATCCACTTTACATTTTCCCTTTTTGACAGTTTTGACTATATGTATTTCTTCTCAGCGCACTGTTGTTGGTAATACGATATATAAAAGAAATTCTGAAAATCCGCCTGTATATCCGTATCTCAAAAACTTCCATCTTTTTTTCTAACTTTGGCTGCGGTCACGATTCTTCGCCATATGGCATTAGAATAAGTTACACCTTACAAGTGCTACACCAGCACTAGATGAAGTATATCAATTGTTATCCGGAGGTGATAACACTAAATAAACCCGCTACTCTGTTGCGTGGGCGTGAGGTTCCTAAAAGAAAATAATAGTGCTCACTAAATACCTAAACTAACGATGTTTCTTGGGCGCCAGACCCTTTCTTAAGTAACACTGTCTTCAGTCGGATCTCCTGATGAGTAGACCTCCAAAGTCAATTGACTTGATAATAAAACGCAAGGCTTTGTAATTAACGAAATAGGATATATTAAGGACACATATACAATTGAAATTGAAAAAGTAATGAATAATGAAGTTATTAATTCAAACGATCAAATAAAGAAATTACTAAGATCGTAAACAAACTAAATGTTCAATTTCTAACGAGATCTAATTAAACACAAAAAAAAACTATAGGGAATGTTCAAAGACAATATCGTAACTAGACGAAAGAAAAAAATGTAAGGTTTAAATTAACCCAAATCGTAATTAAACGAACGTAGACCCTCGGAGGGTTCGCAAGGATAATTCTTATACTAAATTAAATAACTAACGAACACGGATAAGAGTGAGCTCACTTTTGTCGTTGTCGCAGCTATAAAAAAAACATAATAACACAAAAGTAAATAATAACAATGTCTTGCGAGACCTATCGGTAACCACAAATTCAGTTACGACTGAATAAAAAAATAAATTAAAAAGAAAATAATTGACTAAGTTGAAACACGAAAATTTGAATATTCCTTTACAAAGTAAAAATTACAGTTCATAAATTCACGTTGCTGTAAAAGCAACCACTATATTTATTTAAGCGTACTGGAGTACGATTTACTAAATGACGATTGAAAATTTTGACTAATACTTGAAATTACAATGCAAATTAATTACTGTAAATATTCCGAATAAACGTTTCTAATCAAATTACTAACAATAGTTAAATACCAAAATTATCAAGCTTAATGAAATATGTTTGAATGTTTCTAACTTTAACTTTACACAAAATAACCTCAAAATCAAACCTTGAGTTTAAAACTAAACTTGCCGGATACGAAGTTGAGTTAGGGGAAATTCCAGCTAATTGCAGGGTAATTAAGCACAGGATGGACTAATTTCTTCGGCTCCAAAAGTTCCAAACCAAAAACGTGACCTCGAACAACACGTGGATAACAGATGTTTTCTACCAACGAACAGGTTGTTCGTACAGGAAGTACTAAAAGAACGTACAACAGATGTTAAAATGCCCTTCGAAACGCTTCTATCAAAATGGTGGTCGAACAGGTTAATCGCAACAAAGGTAATGAAAACAGTTAAAAATATAATACTACGAACGTTTTAAATTCACTAAAGGCCCAAAAGGCAAACTAAAAACCCATTTTCAAAATGTCGAACCTCGGATGATCAAACTAATTTTGGAAAACCAAATACTAAAACCAAGGTTACGACGATCCCTTCACCATGAATAACTAAAGTAGAAGAAGGTTAACTAAAAATTTGCAACAAAATATCCGGAAGAAAACCAACCTAAAGTTTTACAAATTCCCTAAGGCTATAAATCCACGAAGTGGATATCAAAAATAAGAAGAGGCGTGACGTATGCAATAGCATTGTATGCAACCATGCAATCTTTAGATGTAACTGGGAAGTCTAAATATACAACTAGACTAAAGTAAATCCGAGAATTTACATAAAACAACAAGCGAGTGATCTCTACTGTAACACAAGTCTTTACAAAAGCTGCCCTCGCATTTTCTATTGTATGATTTCGATAGAATGGTGGGTTAATGAGGATTTTCAGGTATGTGATTGTTTTCAAGTTCTCATCGAACTTCACAATTTCCAATTCAGCTGCGCCTGCTGTTGATACATACCTTTGAATCATAGTCACCATTGTTTCTTTAACGAATGTACTTATTCTCTGGGTTATCGTTTTGTTAACTATCATTCCTATTTCGCGTTTACATTCAGTGTTTTCAGAGTCTTAATATGGTGTAAGCGAAAAAAAAAACAGTTGTAACTCTCTGAAATAAAATATGAGATGATTTCTTCTATATTTGGAAAGAATATTACATCCTGCTTAAGAAGTTCCTTTGTACCTATACCCTGAAGTTCGCAATAAAAAATTATTCCTAATTATAATTACTACTTAATTAGTTCTAGCTATCATAATATTCATTTGCTGTTGTTTCATTTCTTCTGCAGATGAAATTTGTTTTTAGCGACAGTAACAGTAACACTTTAAAAACAAAGCAACGAAATGTCTATGTGAACTGTGGGATTTACTCATTAACGAAGTTGTTTTATGCAAATTAATTGTTTCATGGATAGGATGAATATTTCTCTGATACGCTCGACACCGAGAGGTAAAAGAGGTTATGATACAGATACAAACAGACAGACAGATGGAACTAATTAAATAATAATTATAATTGTGAACATCTTTTCTAACAATAACTTTCGGATGTACTAGGGCAAGTGTCTATTTGAGAATAACTTTTTTTCATTTAGACTTGTTAATCAGTTTGTAAAGTTACAAATCTTCGATACCTTGACGAAATGCGTATCTGTAATAATAACAAAGTTGTAAGTAACCCCGTATAGATATACAGGGTGTCCCAGGAGGAAAGGTCAATATTGAGAGAAGTCTTAGTATACGCCATTCTATATAAAAAAGGTTATATGAACATATGTCCTATTCCAAACGATCGACGAGATAAGGTTATTTTACTGTAGCAGTAGTTTAGATTTGGCGCGCAGTATTATCTTTCCCCACAACTGCAATTAATAGTGAACATGCACTGCAACATCTCAATAATACTTTCTAATCGGTGGATCGGCCGGGGCCGACATTCACTGGCCACCAAGATCTCCAGACCTAACCCCACTGGATTTTTGTTTGTGGGGTTGGATGTAGAGCAAAGTCTACAAAAGAAAAATGAATACACGCGAAGAGCTCTTAGATCGTATAAAAATTCTTCTGATCGCATAAAGAACCGTCGAGATTTCATCAGAAAAGCAACACGCCATGTTCTTATACGAAGTGCAAACTGCATTGATGTTGACGGTGGAATTACTGTAAAAAAATTGTCACTTGAATAATAAAGATTAGAAACACTTCCCACTATCTCCTTCTTATGAATGATTTTGCAACTATGCATGGAAATAGCTCTATCTCGTAAATCGTTCGGAATAGGACATATGTTCATATAACCTTTTTCACTACTTAGAATGACGTAAACTATACCTTCCCTCAATACTGACGTTTCCTCCTGGGACACCCTGTATAAGCTCAACGATTTCTACCACAATTTGCGCAGTACTGTGAAATTCTGGCTGTAATAGTATATTACATAACGAGAGTTGTAAGAAGTTTATTAAATGCGAGTAGGAAAGTTGAGCGCGAGCCGCCTAGCGGCGGTCCCAGTAATTCTACGAGCATGTAATAAGCTTACAACTCTAGTTGTGTACTATACTTTTTCTACGACCACACTTATTCATAATAATAAAAGGCATAATTAACAAGTAACATTTATTAACTTAACAATATTCATGAGCAAATTATTATTTTCTATACTTAAAGAATTACCTTTTTTACTTTGATTGGTGTTTTTAATATTGAGAAAAAGAATAGCTTGGACAAAATTATTAATTACACAGGCCCACAAAATAAAAAAGTATATTGGTCAAAGGCCGAGACCCTGCTGTACCCATGTGTTTTGATCTCCTGAACAGGAATCTGAAAAAAAAATGTGGTCGATCAATGTATCTCAGAGAAAAGCAAAAAGGAAAATTCGGAAAATCCATGTTTTACGAGTTAATTCGGTTTTATTCCGAAATTGACATTTTTTGTTTTAGGTTCGTGTTCAGGAGGTCAAAATGTATAATGATAGCATGGTCTCGACTTTTGACCAATATACTTCTTTGAACTTCTATTTACTTATAGTAATTAATTGTAACATTTTGGCAATTTTGTATTATTTCTTCTTCTTCTTCTTGAAGTGGCATACCCCTTATGCCCATATGCCTGTGGTGTGCGTGTCGAGTAGCCTACAGACATAGGCGACCTACAGCTTAACTTGGGCACCGAACCACGGAAGTGCTTGCACTTCTACTCCAGAGAGCACTTTACTAGGCAGATTACACCTCGGTGGCTTGCCATTGCCTTCTGAGGGAAGCGGCCGGGTATTTTCGGTGTATATGTGACCCTGGAAATCGAACCCGGGCCATCTCAGTGGTCAGACGCACGCTGAACCAACTGAGCCACGACCGCCTTCCTTTCTTTGTATTACTATAGCAGTCTTATCAGGGTTCTGCGGTATTCAAGGAGAGATATGTGGTGAATGGGATGACATAGACGGTATGGAGTATTCTTTCTGAGCACTGGTATTTCTAGTGTAGGTAAAAGTTGCAGTATTTACCTCTGACGTTGTTAATTTCTGCTGATAATTATTTTCAATTGATTCAATAATTCTATTGGCCGTTAAAGTCTTATTATTGACTGAATCATCGACATATCCTTCAGTTGTAGTCGAAGACTTCCAGCCTCCATGTCGTTTAAGAGCCATTAAATTACCACTGGCATCTACCAAAATCGTGGCAGAAGTTCGCCTTAAGCAGTGATCTGTGTACGCCCTTGAATCAGGCAACTTTAAATATTGGGCTGTTTGTTTAGGCACACTTCCTTGTTTGTTAATTCCAACAACTTGTTTTGTACATTTACCTCTTTGATAGTTAAGAAAAAAACGATTTATACAAGGATCCCTCACTTGTTGACCAGTTTATATGCACTGTTTGCAAATTCAATAAAACTACCAGAGATCACAAAAGACTTATGTACCTTAGTTTTGGTATTAGCGATTTTAATTAACAATAGGGTATCACCATCTTCGATGTCGCTAATTTTCAGATTCTTCAACTCTTGTTTCCTACAAGCACCACATATTCCGACAATTACAACAACCTTAAAATGAAAGTATTATAATGTATAACTATTTTATACAATTTTGCATCTATTAAATGCCATACCTTGGTAAATAAGTGCTGCAAATCAGGAGCTTCATTTATAATTGTTTTTATTTGATCTGCAATTAAAATCTTCGATTTTTTACTTTTAAAACCATCTGACTGCCTTTTAAGTAAGCTCTCAATTTTGGGTAATTTTCAATATTCATATTGTTCTTCAAAGTAATTACACTTCTTAACATAGATTGTGTTGCCCACAATGAGGATGGTTTGAATTGCTTGGCAATTTCTCCAAAATAGGCTAATAAAACATTTCCGTACGCCAATCCATAAATTTCTGGTATACCGTTTCATATCTCTCTCTTGATTTTTTAGGCAGTAGGTTGTCAGTAGCCTCTGTAGCTGATTGAACAATATCGGGAGGTGTGTTCCTTAATTCATTTTCACTGTCTGACGAACTAATTTTATTTGCTTTTATACAAAAAAGCTTTCTAAATTACAACAGCTAGTTTTAAATAATCTGTCACAATAGCGTCTAACGATTCGATTTTCTTTCAACAATCAATGGTGACTCGCAGCGCAGCGCTGCAGTAACAAGGCTAATTTGATAAATCAATTTTTTTAAGAACTGAAGCGGAATTTTTTTTATTACGTATCAGTCATTAGAGTCATTACGTATCAGTGTGTGTAACGAAGTATTTACTTAGCAAAGTAAACCGTAGGTAATTGGCAACTTACTAGCATAGGAGTAGAAAAAGTTAATTAACCCTGTTACGTTAGTATTTGTTTCTGGATCGTATTTTTAGGATTTTTATTTTGATTACCGTCTTTAGCTACAGACGTATCGGCGGCATCTGAATTTTTTCAGGTAGATTTTTCAGTTGCAAAGCCATCTAATTGCAGTTTTTGTGTTGCTCGTTTGTACATAGGTATGTACATATTACGTGTTTACTTCATAACACATTTATTTAAATATAATATCACAGGAAAAATTTCCCGTGAAAAGAATTCGTATTGCGAAGATCTGATTGTAAATGTAGTATAATAAGTCTTTTCCATTTAAATTTTTGATCCGAATTTTTCCATTGCTGTTTTCAAGGTGCAAATCATTTGATTGTAGTATATGCGTTGCTGATCTATATTACTGGATATGCTGGACACATTATATGTTTTCATAATACTGCAAAAGCCAAGCTGTAAATGTAGAATAGTAAGACTTTTTATTAAAATTTCTAATCATCTAAGATATTTATACTTTATTTTGTCGTTTCTTTATAAGAAGCCGCTGAACTTCTTGACGTTGAAAAATATGAATACCTAATTAGATATTGTAACGTCTTTAACATTTTTGGTTCGGTGTTTGAGGTATTTATTTAACAACGCAATGTCAACATCAACAATAACAACTTAAGCACTAATAAATAAAAACACAGTACCTAAAAGTAACACAAAAAATCAAACTAATTTATTTACACCGACCGATAATGTATTAATTTTAACACTATTTGTGTTAACCCGCGCACGTACAGCGTTTTATACACTTATTCGCTTCCTTGCGGTCGTTATGAGTAGACTGTTTATGAATGCGTTTTATATGCTACCGCAGGTTCTGATTTCATTCTCGGACGTATATATTCTGCAGTATTCTGTAGCAAACGAGATCATTCGAGAGTTCCTGCCGACAGATGATTGCGTTACAGTATCTTCTTTTTTTGTAAAGTGGTTAAGATTGTCTTGTTTTTGCAAATCGATTCTGTTAATATAAATACAACGAGCTCTAAGTAAATTTTAGAAATTTAAATTTGCATTCAACATCTACTATAAAACTGTGACAATCTAATTGAAGCTCGCTACAGATATAGGAAATCGGTGAAATTATATCTCTTGAATATTTTTGTTGTATATTTATGTAATTTATTTTCTGGATTCTGGATATCTTAATATCATCACGTGTAATTGTTGACTACTTAAACTTCTCATTTAACTAATTATTACTACACCAGTGAAGGTTATTATTGGTAAGATCTGTTATGTATAATAGGTTTACGATTAAAATTCGTAGTCGGCATTTGCCACTAGCTGGTTAGAAATTTTATTGCAGCATGGGTACCTATATCTGGCCCGAGAATCTAAAAAATGTATTCAAACCTTTCTTAGAAAAATATGAAATGTAATACTATTACAGCTTTTGTAATTATCAAAATGTTTGAACTTGTGTATGAGTGTATGCAACATTTTTGTTTAACGCGATGTTTTGACTCTGATTATATAAGATTTAATTGTGTATTATTAAGGGGTCGGATGATGTTGAGGTTCTTAATTTGTAGAATTCTCTAAACTAAATTCAAATTCGAGCTGCAGTGCGAGTAAACAATAATTTCACGTGATACCTACAGTCTCGCTTTTTTATTAGTCAAGGGCTGCAGTCTTACGTTTTTATTGGTCAAGTGGCGCGATCTATGCATAAGTTTGTTTTGATCCACTGCAGCTCGAATATGCATTTAGTTATAAGCTGTTTTTTATTGATTGACTTTCTAGGAAAATAGTTGCTGTGTTCCTTAATATTGTTTAATAACTTGCTTTGGTTGTCACATTTTTCAGTTAGTTTTTATTTTTTTTTATTATCACGATACATGAGTTCCCAAAGTGTGGGACGAATAAAAATAAAATAATTCGCATTTTACAATACTAGTACGTATAAATGCTTTGAGTTACAAAATCGTATATGGCATTATGAACTGCAATGCTTTTGTCAAGTACATTAATTGATTTTATATCCTTGAATGGGTCTGATTTTTAGTTTGCAGCAGTTGGATGTCATATTTTCCTTATTGTACAGACAGCTACTAAGAAGCTTACATGCCAGCTGAAAGTATAATGGTTGCAATCGGTTATTATTACAGAACTGCACTCAACTGCTACTGCAGTAAATCCTAGCGCACTATTTCTATTGACAAGTTCCATATTTTCAACAGTTATTTGCTCGATACTGCCGTTGTATACAATACTAGAGGATTATTATTTTTCATCTTGAAAGCGTTCATATGTTCTAGTTCACATGGCATATTGTTCGTGTTTCAGTATTGAATTCTAAAGCCTGAACATTATGCTTTCCTCTAAATTTCTGTTACTACCTATACCTTTAAGGACTTTTAATATTTTGCACTTTATAAAAAAAGTTTAAATTCCTAATTTACGTCACAAAATAATTCCGCGAAAAATAAGTTTTCATTCAGTAAAGCTCGTTTATGTTTTTATTGCAAATCGTTTCGAAAAGGGACAGTAAGTAAGGCGCGCATTTTTAGACACATGATTTTAGGCGCTGCAACATTAGACGCAGATGTCATTGGCAGCAGGGAGGTTTAGGCGAGGGAGCTTTAGACGCTGATATTTATATTTACTACGTAGCCGTAAGCAGTCTTATAAGGGGAAAATGGAAGGACGTTTAAAATAAAATATTTAAGGAAATAGTAGGTACGCTTAGTTTTCATTAGCTATTAAATTTTAACGATTTTAAATGCAACGGTATTCAGGAACGGTATTTACCTTGTATTAAAAAGCATTTCTAAACCATACTTACAACAACTTTAACCTTAACCTATATATTTTGTAAAACGTTTTATCACCGGAAATTCAAATTATTGGAAGATAATAACTTAATAACCAATATACATCAAAGAACTCTGACTAATTTCTTTTGTGTGTATTTAGTTATAAATTCGCATGTTCTTTTGGAACAAACAATATTGAGATTTTACAGGTATTTCCAAATATCAAAAACCTGACATGGTATCTCAAATTACAAATAAAATAAATAGAAAAATGCAGATTTTAACTAATTTCGTCAATATATTATTGGTTTATGGATTAAATAAAATCTAACGGTAAATTTCAAATTGTTTTGTTTTAGTAATGATAATTAGCATATTTAGAGGATTTTTGGGTTTAAAAAAAGTCACCTAAAAGGTCTTTTGCATGCTCATTAGTTAAAAACAAGCGTAAGAACTTATATCGAAATAAAATTATACATCTGTTTTTAATTATTATTTTCAATTAACGTTATTGTATTGCCGATTTTAGGCATAAACTTGACGAACTATTAAGCCCCAAAGTTTTTCTATAGGGTTAAGGTCGGGGCTGCACACGAGTCACTTCATCGTTGTTATTTTATTTCTTCTTAACCATGTTAGAGTTCCTAGATTTGTTTCATCTTCACGTGTACTGACGTGTATACGGGCATTATCCTGTTGAAATATGATTTTTTTTTCGAAAACGGCGTATGTATGGAGGTAGATGGTCTGTAAGAATTTTCTGATAATCATGACTGTTGATTGGAGTAGTGACAAACGTCAATTCTAACGTCCCATAGTATGAAAATGTATCCCAAACCATGCAGCTTCCTCCAGCAAAATTCGTTTTACTAAATAAATTCTTTTCTAGTACCATGCCAGTTATGACTAAAACCATCGGATCCCTCCAAATCCAGTTTCTTTTCATCAGAAAATGTAACCTGCGTAGGATAGAGTGGTATATATGGGGACGCAAATTTTCAAAATTCACCTGCTACTTGTGGTACGGTACTGCCAGATATAAAAGGTGAATGTAATTTTAACACAATATCTTCCTTGCTGATCACATCTTCATCAAGTTTTTCGGGAAAAATGAATTTGTTAGCGGGAAGCCTCTTTAAGAATGTAATTGTAAACTCATGAACGTCTATGGCTTTAACCTGACCAACGTAATGTTTTAAGTTGCCCTTAGTTGCATATTTCGCCACAATAAAGTCTTCGAGATTTATATGCTTATCCTGGAAGTCTTCAACATCACTACCAATATCTGTGGAATCATCATAAACTTCTTCGCTAACATCGCTGTCCGAACTTGACTCGTTCAAAAAAACTTGACGCTTTGCTTTATCCTTCTTTGATTTATTTTCTTCTATTTTTTCTTTTTTGACATCCTTTCTTCATATTTTTTTTCGATATTTTCTGTAACTGTTAAACTCATAGACCGCGCTTTCTTTCTTCCTTTACGTGTCTGTTTCCTCTCTGCATCTTTCAAGTGAGGTGTAACAATATTAGATTTTGATGTTTCTGGCACCGGCGTAGAGGACCTAATTTCTTCTGCGTTTTCTGTGGAATTATTTGTATTATCTAAGACTATAACATCATCAGTTTGATTGTCTTCCAATATTTCAGGTCTATCAGTTACGTACGAGGTCATAAAGTCGGAATCTGTAAAAGCATAGCGATTCACTCGTGATATGCCCGTTTTTTCAAAGCCACGAATGATGTTTACCGGCGTAAAGGCTTGTGGAGAAATGGTACTAACAACGCCCGCAATATCGTATATTGTCATTGGGGTAGCAGGGTGATTTAGCATTCAATCGTCTATCCCTTTGTGATAGTATGACTTGAAGGGAAAAAAGCAACTGACATCTAGAGGTTGCAGCTTATGGCTGCAATGAGGTGGCAGCGTTAGGAGAACTATTCCGTTTTCTTTGCAGATATTTAGCACCCGTATATCATAGTGGCTTTCATGATTGTCTAATATTAATAAGACTTGATTTTCCTTGCTGCAGCGCACATGTTTGATGAAATGTTGTATGTATTTCACAAAATTTTCTCCAGTCATCCAGCCTGACGGGTGGGCTGATCCATCAGACCCAGGAGGAGCCCCGTTTAGCATAGAAGTTTTAAATGTCTTTCGGGGAAAAATTAAAAAGGGTGGGACGAATGTTCCATTAGCACATACTGCTACGCACATTGTTGTGAGTGTACCTCTTTCTGCGCTCGTCACTTTTCCAACTTGCCTTTGTTTAATTGAAGCTAACACTTTAGGAGGTTTGTGAACATTCGTAACGCCCGTTTCGTCACAATTATAAATTTGATGTGGCAGAAAATCATGTTCTAATATTGCTTTTTGCAAATTATTAAAAAATAGACCAACATTGTGTCTATTAAAACTCGTCGCTCTACTTAGTGATGTTGGTTCTGGTTTACGAAGTGCGAGTATAGGATTTCGTTTTCTAAACATGATTGCCCATGCTTTACCAACCTGTTCCTTTTCATGCGAAGACTCTGGCACTTCTTTTCTATTAGCAATAGCGTATTTGTAAGCTAACTCCCGAGCATTTCAGTAGCTTCTACCAAATATTGGACCAAAAGCTTTTCCTCTTCCCTTGTAAACACACACTGGATACATTTTTGGAAAGAGAATTTAACCCTCGATCCATTAGCAAATAAATATACAGGGTGTTCCATTTAAAAAACCAAAGTTATGCATTTTTCCTCAAAAACAGTAGGCCATGAAAAATAATTAATTATGCCATTTTATAGAAGAATTACTACTAAAAAACTATTTCCTCTGACTTTTTCTTGTATTTCTAATAATACACGAGATATAAGCTGGTCAATGAAAAATTAGCCACCCTGTATATGTGGAAACAAAACTAAAAATCTATTTTTTAAATATTATTTTCTATTACATTCTATGTATAAGTATGCGTATAGAACGCTTTTTGTCATCAATAAATTATTAATAATTGATAAAATAACAACTAATATAACTATTAGAAATGATGTAAACGTTCATATTTATTAATATTATTAATTGTTCTTTTCATTTTTTTATTCTCTTTCTTTCTTCTTGACCCTGGTGCCTGTTAGGGCGTTGGGTATTGGGCCTTAACCCACTCTTTCTATCTTGAGCTATTTTTCTCAGATCCTGTGTGTTTTTTCCATTTTCTCTTGCTATTTCTTCTATTTTCTTCTCCCATGTTTTCCTTGGTATGCCTTTTTTCTTTTTCTTGTCGCTTCTTTATTCTATATAGTGTTTTGTCTTTCTGTCTATATTCATACGTACTACGTGTCCAAACCAATTGAGTTGTTTTGCTTTGAATTTATTTTCTATTTTTCCTTGTTTTGTCTCCTCATATATTTATTCTGTTCTCCATCTATCGAATTTTGTGATGCCGATTATTTTCCTTACTTCATTTCAATAGCTCTTAGTTTCTTTTCATGTTTCTGTTGGGTTGGTAGTACCTCTATGTTATATGTTAGTGATGGTATCACTACTGTGTTATAAACTCGTAATTTGGTTTCCTTGTCTACTTCTCTCATTCCAAGGATTGTCTTGTTTATTGTGTAGTATATTTTTGTTGCGTTGTTTATTTTATTTTCTATTTCTGTCTCTAGTGTTCCATCAATTGTTATCATGCTTCCGAGGTATTCAAAAGTGGTTATTTTCGGTAGGTCCTGTCCTTTGCACCTTAATTTTTGTATTGATTTTTCTTCCTTTTCCTGTCCTGTCACCATTACTTTTGTTTTCTTTAAGTTGATTTCCATTCCCATTTCATTGATTTCCTCCTCCCATATATTTATTTGTTTCTACATTTTCTCTTTTGTGTTTGCTATTAAGACTATGTCGTCAGCATATAGTAGAGCTTCAATTTTCACTGGTTTCATGTTGAGGTATCCAATTTGGGTTTTTGGAGTCCGTATTTAGGCTTTTTTAAATATTCTGTCGACGTATATCATGAAGAGTAGGGGGCTTAATGCATCTTCTTGTTTGATGCCCTTCTCTAGTTGGAATTCTCCTGAGGCTTTCCCCATCAGTTGTACTTTACATCTAACTCGGTTATATATGCTCTTAATTACTTGAATTACTTTATTTCCTGCTCCGATCTTTTTGAGGCATTTCCATATTAGGTTTCTGTTCACATTGTCAAACGCTGCTCATAGGTCTATGAAAGTTAGGTATAGATTTGATCCGGATTCTAGAGCTGTGTCTATTATCTTTCTGATTACATGTACGTGGTCTGTTGTTTGTGTTGTTTTCCAATATGCTCCTTGTTCGCCTTCTAGTTGGTGTAGCACGTTTGCCCTTAGTCTTTTGTCTACAATACTGGTGTATATTTTTAGTATTATTGGTGCGAGTGTTATGGTTCTGTAGTTATCGCAGTTTTTAGGATTACCGCTTTTATAAATTCGGAGTATTGTGTTAGCTTCCCATTCAAGTGGTATTTTGTTCGTTTCTCATGCCTTATTACATAGATTATGAACCCATTGCGTTACCAGGTCTCCACCGTGTTTTATCATTTCCGGAGTCATCCCGTCCGGGCCTGCTGCCTTCCCTATTTTCATTTTCTTTATTTCTTCCTGGACTTCTTCCAGTGTTATTGGTTGATCATCTTGCTCATTTATTTCTTCGTTTCGTTCTGTATGTGGTTTATCTTTTGTCGTTTCTGAAAATTTTCTTTTGTAGTAATTCTTCCATGTATCTAATATTCCGTTCAGGTCTGATTGTAGTGTGCCGTTTTCGTTTATTATGCTTATGATTTTCTTATTGTTCTTTCCCCTTAATGACTTCACCATACTCCAAAATTTCCTATTATTATTTTTAAATGTTTCTTCTACTTCATTTCCAAAATCTGACCAAGATTGTCTTTTTGCTTGTTTTATTTTGGCTTTTGTTTCATTTCTTGCTTCTATGTAAGTATGTATCTCCTATGATCTTCTTTTCGTGTATTTATATATTTTTTCCATAAATTCTTCCTTTTTCTAACTGCTTCTTTTATTTCCTCTGTCCACCATCTTGATCTTTTTGTGTTTGTTCTTGCTTTCGTTGCTCCGCAAACTTCTTTTGCCTTGTTTATTAGTGTTTCTTTTAGTATTTTGCATTTGTTTTCAAGTATCGAGATGTTCTGTATTCATTGTACATTTATTTAATTCCTTTTCTACTTCTGCTTTATATATTTCTTTAGTTCTAGGGTCCTTTAGTTTCTCCAGTTTAATTCTTGTGTGTGTTTTGGTTCTTTCGATTTTTGGTTTATCAATTTCTATTATTGCTTCTATCATTCTGTGGTCAGTGTCTAATTCCGCATCTTTGTTTACTTGTATTCGTTGTACTCTTGTTTCTAGTTCCTTTGTGTAGGTTATGTAATCTATGATGCTCTTTCCTTCCCTCCCTGAGGCTATGTAGGTATTATCTGTCTTCTGGATCATTTTCAAAGAAACTGTTTCCTATTATTAGATCGTTGGATACACAGAAATGTATCATTTGATTTCCGTTTCTGTTTTTTGTTGTTTCACCAAATTTTCCCATGATTCCTAGTCCCGCTTCTATGTCAGATCCTATTCTTGCGTTCCAGTCTCCGGTGATTATTATCTTGCTCTGTGTTTATCTTATTTTATCGATTGTTTCTTGTAGTTCTTTGTAGAATTTTTCTGTTTCCTCTATATTTGTTCCCTCTTCTACTGGTGCATATATTTGAATTATTGTCATTCTTATTTCGAGTTCGACTTGTATATAGACGATCCTTGAGTTTACCGGTTCCCAGTTTGTTACCCGCATTGCTGTTTCTTTGTTTACTATTATTGCTACTCCTTCCTTGTTTCGATCTTGTGGGTTTCTTCCCGAATAGTATATTACGTATCCCTTGTTCATCAGCTTCTCTCCTGTGCCTTGTTTTCTCGCCTCGCTCAGTCCTAAGATATGTATTTCAAAGTTTTCCATTTCTTCCACTATTTCCTCTTCTTTGCCGTTCAGTGTTTTGACGTTCTAAGTTCCTGTTTTTAGTTTCTCTCTTGTTTCCATTAAATTTATGTCTTTTTTTATTCTCAAATAAATTCATTGTTAAAAAGTTTGTGTATCCTCAATATTTTGCTTTCAGTTTTGATACCTTTATAATTAAGAAAAGAAGTTTAGAAGGTACAGATTAAAACGCATTGTATATTTTGTGATGCCTGATGTTTAACTGTCTCCACGCCAAGAAAAAACACCGGCGATTAATAGCTCGCGCCGTATGGCACTTCCCTAACTGTTCTAGATCGAACTCGTTTTGTTTTTGTCGATTATAACATTTTTACAGAAGTTATTTATATAATTTCTTTAGTTTTTGGCTTATTGAAATTGATGCAAAGCACCAAAATTAAAATCCCTCTAATCTTTCCACTCATATTGGGATTTATTAATTTTGTCGCAAAGTTCGACTTTTTCCACACTTTGTTTGTATTTCCTGGAATCTCTGCTGGGAATTCGTTGTAATTCTTAGAACTTAGTACACGACTCTGTAACGATTTTTCTGGGATTAAATAAATTATTCTGTGCTTCTGAATATTGTAGGTTAATATATAATATATGATATGATAGAAATTATTGGTTGTATCATCGATTTCACTGTTTTTAATGTATTTTTCTAGTATTCACTTACTTCTGAAGTAGTTGCTCAAATTGGTAATTTTCAAGATTTTCGTTGGAAAAGGAAATACTACTTGGAGATTGTAGTAATCAGCCAATAGTTAGCATTTTGCTGGAGATGTGCAACGATAAGTAAACTACATTATAAGGTATATTGTATATCTGAGTAAATCATTAACCACTCTTTTATAATTGACAATTAAGTGGGAATGCCCGAAGTTCAACCGTTCTCAGGTTAAAATGCGTTTACTATACTTGCTTTTTTGTAATTATTCAGTTTTTAAATTTTTTCACTTCCCTTTCCATATTGTAGTATTTATTTGAATAGTAGTTGCTTAATAAGAATTCATCGAAATTTCTGACTTAAAGACTTTTCTCTTGCATACCTTGATTATGTTCCTGTAGGAACGCCTTCCGGTAAATATGCATAGATAAAACATTAAGAGTGGAAAGACAGACGTCTTGTTTTCCCGGCGTCTTCGCAGAATGTTTCATTTGCATTTTCTGTTTTGTGTGATCATTTAATTCTTTGTCAAAAATCTGAGGAATTGTATGACACTTTCTACATTTTCGCTATTAACACACATAATCCAGCCTCATATAACATTTTCGGTGTTGAGGTGAGAAGACAGAATTTTCTCCACGCTTTCTGTTTTGAGCTAATATTTCCGTTTCTCTCCAGTTCTTGTTTCTTTTCTGCGATGCTTTTGCTATTTCTGTATTCCAGAATCTTGCAAGTCGCTGTCTTTTTCTTCTTTCATTGATTCCTGTTTTTCAAATTGCTTCAACTTTTTTATTATTGCCCAGCCACTCGAGTTGACTTCTTTTTATTGTTTCTTGAACCGGTACCACCTTTAATCTTTAATTGATTTCTAATATTTGTATTTCTAAAACTACCGTGATTGCTCTTAGATATTTTATTTCACACGCTTGTATTTTGCTCTTTTAAGCTTTGTTAATAGTCACAACCTGAATTAAAAACCGGTACAAACGAACTGTTAAAAATCTTTTTTTTCTCAGTTGCATGGATTTTGTAAAAAATTATGTTGAAAATGCGTCCCACAATGTTAAGGTACCCCTGTTTTGATTTTAATAATCACTCATGCCATGATTAACCGAACATAAAAAAAAAGTTCGCGAGCTAGTTGACATTTGTTTGGCAACTCTACATTTAGATTGTGAAATTATCGTAATTTCTTCAAGTTCATTTTCCAATTTACGTCCAAAATTACAAAAAAAAAAATGGTACGTATTTTAATGCAAATTGCGTAGATAAGCATTTTGTTTATGCTGAATGTAGTGGAAATGCCAGAGAAGTAGTTGGTAAATATGCTGAGCGCTATCCTAAGCGCAGAATTCGCAGTAAAGACGTTTTTTCAGCTGTACCTCGGAGACTTCGAGAAACGGGTTCGGTTTTAGCTAAAAATTAAGAAGTAGGATAAGGATGTAACGGTGAAATGACAGAAATCGAGGAAAATATTCTTGAACACGTTAAACACGATTCATCAACCAGCACCAGGGAAATTCCGCAAGTAGTTGGAGTTAGTCACTGTGGACTGTATGGAGAACATTAAAAGAATCTTTACTGTATCCTTACCATGTCCAAAGAGTCCAGTCCCTAAATGCAAATGATTTCGCTTCAAGGCGTGCATTTTGTAACTGGCTTTTAGAGAGAGTAGCCGAGAACCCCCAATCTTCACAAGAGATTTTAATGACAGGGGACGTAGATATAGTTTGTGTCTAATAGATGGTAGCAATATCTCAATTTTGGCAAAAATTTGAGTTACACGGTTTTCTGGTTTTATCAACAATATACAGTTATAATTAATAAATCAACGTCAATGAGAATCACGAAACTAACTTGTGCTACTTAAAATTATTTCTCGATGTCGATGGCTGCTGTGGTGGCCTAAGCAGCATCGGCCATTGCAGGAGTTACATTTACGATCGTTCCCCACATCGTACGGGAGAGCTCCCTCTCAAGATCTATCATATCCTTCTGCATCTGTTTTGCTTGCTTCTTTGCAAGTGCGATAGTTTGTCGTGAATTTTTTATGTCTTTTCTAATTTTATTAACATCTTCAGTCATTTTGTCAATTTTGTTGCTATTTTCAACGACTTCGTTTTTTGTTTGATCAACGCTGAGTAATAAATTAGATTTGTGAACAGAAAAGTGCTCATGCAACTTCACAATCGGAACAGTTTTATTGCATAGGAAGCACTTTTCTGTAAGTTTGGAAACGCCCTCAACGGCACATGAAGTACTTGGGCCGCCTTGAAGCTCGATTTTATAATTATGAAGTATTATCTTTGATTTGGTAGTAAGTACCATTGAATAAGAATATATTCTTATTCAATGTAAGTACCAATCAACTGTAGTAGTAAGTAGTAACACTGTAACACATCCGCACTCCGTACGTGTACAACACCAAAGACAAGATGGACAGCACCACGAACAAGGTGGATAAACTAAAGAGAGGTGAAAATTCCTAATAAAACGTTGGCAACACGCGTCTTGTAGGTCCATACGCTGTACTTGCTCGCTTAAATGGACAAACGTACCTACTTTTTACGAGAAATATTGCCAGAGCTGTTAGAAGATTTACCATTAAATTTACGTGGAAGAATGTGGGAAAGGAATTTTTGTAATATTGCATATGAACCATTAAGGAGCTAAATATGGAAATGATGAAAGATCCTTTAACGCGAGAAAAAGCAAAACAGACTCTTAATGAACACCTAAAAAAAAGGCAATCAACAACAATTACCATACAATACAAATGAAGTTGAAAATACATGGAATAAAACTGCCCTAACATCCGCTCAAAATAATACACTGTAAAACAACATTCCATGAATAAAAAGAAACCCTGGATCACTACAGAAATATTAAATTTAAAGGAAGAAAAAGAAACATACAAGAACAAAAACGAAGTCAAAAATCCGAGAAGCTAATGAACAATGGATGAATGAGAGATGCAAAGAACTAGAAGAAGCACAAGCGAAACACGACAATTGCAATGTTCACAAAATCATTAGAGAAACATGTGGAAAATTCAGTAAAAGACCAGATAAAAACTTGTTAAATACGCAAAATCAACCCATCACAAATGAATTAGAGCTGAAAGAGACATGGAAGAAATACCTTGAAGACACATTTAATGATGAAAGAAGAGGAGAAGAAGAAGAAGAAAGATCTGGTTATTTCAAACATGAACCAGACATTATAAAATCAGAAGTAATTAGAGCACTAAAGACAATAAAAAGCGGTAAAACAGCGGGACCAGACGGAGTTCATAATACTGATGCAACTTTTCAATTCTATTTACAGAACAAGGATGTTTCCGGAAGAATGGTTAGAATCAACATTCGTACCGATTCCAAAAACAACAAACGCGAACAAATGTGATCAATTTCGTCTAATATCCTAATGAGTCACGTATTAAAAACGTTTCTAAAGATCTTACAACAGAGAATATATAAAAAATGCGAGGCCGATCTCGACGACTTCCAATTCGGCTTTCGACAGGGAATGGGTACAAGAGAAGCACTATATAGTCTCAATATCCTACTACAAAAATGTATAGACCAGCAAAAGGATGTGCTCGTGTACTATCAAAAGGCCTTCGACGATGTCAAACACAATACGCTAATTAAGTTTCTAAAAACAAGAGGACTCGACGAGGAAGAGATAAACTTGATCCGAAATCTATATTGGCAACAAAATGCAACAGTAAGAACCGAAAGTGAAAACACAGAAAAGACCTCAATTAAAAAAGGTATTAGACAAGGCTGTGTTTTGTCCCCGCTACTGTTCAATGTATGTATATTCAGAGGAAATATTCCAAAAGGCATTACAAAATACTAACGACGGAATTAAGGTTAATGGTAGAATATTAAACAATCTAAAATATGCGGACGACACGGTAGTATTCGCGGATACTCTAGAAGGTTTACAACGTTTGATGAACGCAATTGTAACAGAAGGAGATAGATATCTTGGATGTTGGCTAACAGAAGATTTAGATCCTGATCTGGAGATACGAACTCGAATATAAATGGCAAGAACAACCTTTATAAACATGCAAAAGCTGCTAACAAACCGCAGCCTGAACCTTGATACTCGCTTTCGTTTCGTTCAGTGTTATATATGTACATATATTCAAAGTTACTTTATGGCGTAGAGACTTGGACGATAAAAAAGAATATAGAAAGAAAACTACAGGCTTTTGAGTTCTGGATATTCCGACGAATACTTCGCATATCATGGTTAGACCACATTACAAACAAAGAGGTATTAAGAAGAATGGGAAGAGAAAGAGAACTGTTATGCACTGTAAAAAAACGAAAAACATCTTATCTAGGACACGTTTACCGCAACAACAAGTATAACCTCCTACAAGTACTTATGGAGGGAAAAATAGAAGGAAAGAGAGGACCTGGAAGAAGAAAGTGTTCGTGGCTCAAGAACATCCGAGATTGGACAAGATTTAACAGCAATGCTTTAATAAGAGCAGCCAAAAATAGAAATGATTATGCCCAGATTGTTGTCAACCTTCATGTGTGAAGATGGCACCGTTAAGAAGAAGAAGAAGCATATGAAAACCGATGGATTGGGCGAGGAGGATCAACTGCATGGACAGCTCGATCTCCGGAACTCAACAGCTACGATTATTACCTATGGAGCCGCATGAAATCAATAGTTATGACCCCTACAGAAAATGTCAAAGATCTGGAACATCGCATCTGGATGGCAGCGGAGTACATTAGAACGAATGAGAACGAACTAGCTCGTGTTAACGGTTCTTTAGTTAGACGTGTAGAGTCGTGCATTAGAGCAAACGGGGAAGTATAATAAAGTTTTATTGTTACTTGATGTATGAGACTCTTATTTATCCGCAAAAATTCTATTCCTGTATATTTAAGCCTTAGTTTTTGTTTTTCTCGAGAATAAAATGTACAATTTCCATTCCTCTATTTATGGTACCGTCGCAATTAAGAGTTAAAATAGTTATTATCTATCTTGGCGTAAGCCAGAATGATGTTATATTACGTCATTTCTAAAAATGGGGTACAGCAAATTAAATCATGCTTTTTCTCAGAAACTATGGATATTAGAAAAAAAATGTATAATAATTTTTTGCACAACACCTACGAATCATAGAATTATAAACCCGAGCTATGGCATCATTATTGCTAATTTGATTGGCCGCATCAATAATTATCCTTTGGAGTAACTGTTCACGAGCATTGATTTCAACACTGTAGACTAGCTGTTTTAGGTGATCCCAAAGGTAAAATCTAAAGGATTTAGGTCAGGGGACCTCGGAGACCAAGCGATGGGCCTACACGACCAATCCATCTGTTGGGATAATACATGCTTTGCCATTCTGTTACTTGTCTTCCATAGTGGGCTGAGGCGCCATCATGCTGGTAGCACATTTGTTGCCGAGTATGAAGTGGAGCGTCTTCCAGCATCTCATAAAGTCTTCCAACTAGGAAAGTAGCGTATGGTTCCGCATTTAAGCGATTATCAAGAACTTCGATATCAAGCAACTGACTGTTAAAAATGCCAGCCCACGTATTAACACTAAAGCGATGTTGAGATCTTATCTGTACGATGACACGGGGATTCTGGAGAAACCATAGATGGTAGTTGTGGTTGGTATTAATAACTATAATCTTGTGGTTGTAGTACCTGAACTCGTTGTGTGTGATAAGGATACAGTTCTTCACGATTTAACGTCCTCCACACAATGCTCTGCGGAAGGTGCAATTTGGTTGCAATGTGCCCAGTACTAAGTGTAGGATTGTCTAGAACTGCATCGATTACATTTTCTTCATTATTGACATTACCTTTTACAGCGTGATTACCAGCATTATTAACAGCAGTTGTACCAGTCTCACGGACTCTTTAAAAAGTACGGCCAAAAACTCGATCAGAGGGTTGCTGTATATTTGAATATCTGTGACGATATTCTCTGGATGCACGACGAGCGTTACCATTACAGTAACCATACACGAAAACAATATCGGCATATTCAGCTGCACTGAAATTTGGCATTTTTTGCACAAACAAGAATTGTTAATTATTAACTTTATTCTTTTACAGTAAACAACTAACTGTAAAATACCTATTACCTTTGTCAACAAACAAGTGATTGTCAATTATTAATGGACTGTATTTTACTTTTTCAATGGTAACTAGATGTATGGATGTACTACTACAATTTTAAAACTTTTATCTCTTATAGTTCTGTAGCGAAGTGAAATAGGACCTATGTTCATATGCCAGTTTTCACTTTAAATGACCTTCCCAATAAATGCCGAAGTTTGTTATACTCATTATGAATCACCCTGTATATGGAAGATGTATTAACGCCACTATGTCGCCTGCCAGATTTTTCCCGACTTTTTTGGTATCTCGCCCATCAAAATGATAATCTTTAATACCTACATTTAGCTATAGGTTATAGGTAACTATAGTCAGGAGACACCTAAGTTTACTGATTATTACGAAGACAACGGTTAATGTTTGAAATCCGATCACGGGTCGTATCGGCATTAAAAGGCTCTTTGTATGTAATCAAGCTATTGCTATAGCTATTGCTGCTTTCTTTTATACTTTTACTATTTTCAAGTATTATTCTATTGCCATTGGTAAGAATTCGCTGAAATTCAAGAACTCATATATTTGTGTTTTACATCAAGACTATTTCTTGTCGATAATGATGAGTAAGTAAATCTTCCTAGATAAAAGGGACCAACCTCTATTGCCGAATTACGAAATTTATAAAACAATTTTTGCGTCGACCACAGCACCGTCACATTTATTTCGATCTTTCATGACACCGTAAGGCCTCGACACCGTAAGGTAGAAGAGGAAGGATTATGGATGTATGTATGTATGATTTTCAAGAAACTGCATTGCTATTTGCAACCTTCTTTTCTCGATTAATCTCTAAAATGCAGAGAATTTATTGATTTATTTTATTTAACATATTCCACTTGTATTGACATTGCTGATTAAAAAATGTACCGAAGGAATCGCTTTGAAACCGATTTAAACCAATACCTGAAGTATTATCTTCTTGTATAAACACAGGTTAGTTCAACGTAAATGTTTGAATTGCTATTGTTGGCCTTTGACTAGGATTTATTTTGGAAAACACCTGAAACTGATATCTTGCTGAACACTTTTATCCATATTGTCGGTTTCGAATTGCTGCGAAAGAATCGCTTCCAAATGTATTTAAGCCAATACTCAAATTAATCTCTTCTTACGCAGAAGTCAGATCAATAAACCGTTTTTCTGTTGTTGCTTCTTAATTATCCAGTAATTGAATATCGTCTTACTGTGCGTGGATCTTCAGTGATTTATTTTGGAGGATAGTTAGTAGCGTTATTTTATTATGGGTATCAATGCAAGGGAAGAATCGCTTCGAAAGTTATTCAAATCAATATTAAAATTTCTATCGTGTTGTATAAACATAGATCAAATTAAACATAGATTAATTAAAGTTTATTCAACTGCTACTGTTACACTGTCAATTAATTATATAGTATCGTGTTGTCCATCCTATCATTCTTAAAACATGGTTCTCAAGATCAATGTTACGAACTAATACTTTCGCGCTGTGTAGTAAAAAGAAAGGAAAATGATTTCCTTTTGAGGTTAATGTATCGGTTTATTCAGGCTCTAAGTTAAAACTTCCGGGATTCTAGTCGCCTAAGTAAGTATATTTTCAACTTTCAAAATCGGTTAGTCTTAAGTTCTTTTGCTCATTTTGTGGATTAACTTAAAAATCTGTTTTACTTTATCGAATCCCGCTGAGTTCACCGTACGTAAAAATCCAATTCCTGACTAACTCTAGTTTAACTGTGGAGTTTTTGCTGCTGTAGTTTGGTCATTCTAAAAATGAGATTTTCTCAAATTTGATGTAAGGAAGATTAATGGTCGTTGAATTTTTAATTTAAAGTGGACCAGTTGAGTGCATGACGTGACTTCTAAAAATAATAATTGTTACCGATATTCTTCGATCGTATCCTTTGTTCATTAAAAGCTTGACTACAGAACGGATCGGCTTCGTTAAAATATTAATATAAAGCTTTAAACGCATGTTCCTGTTAGTATAATATCGCCATCCCCTTTCTACCATTATATCTTGACTGTGACCGCTAATCAGCGTATGCTACTAAAATCCTATTTCCTAAATTTACTCGATCTTGTGGTTATTGATTTATAACGTCTACGTTTGCTACATCCATAAATTCTTTGAAAATTTTGAACAAAACCTAAATCGAGACTTCCTTCAATTAGCGGCAGAAACGAAGTCATTAGGTCGAGTTTCATGGATTTTTGACTTACGCTCTTGATATTCAAAACTAGTTTATGAAGCACGTTTTCAAAGGAGCTGACAATTGCTTGAACACAACGTATCATTAAATTCTCTGATTTGCTTCAGAAAATGGCTGCTGTTAAAGATTTTGAATAAAACTCAACCTCTTTTTAATTACGCACAGCTCTTGAAAATATTTATGAAGTCAATCCCATTGAATACTTTTACTTTTAAAGTGAAAAATAGATAGAATTTACTTTGATAAAGGTTTATTCTGATCCAGTAACTTTCACTAATTGAAATGCTTACCCTCGTTACTTGTCACCATTCATTCTAAACCTTGAAGTTGCGATTTTCTTTAAATATTTGTGTGGTTAAAGCGAAGTTTACTGTATTTTCATTATTATATTTTCATAACTTAGAATAATTTATTCGTATTTCCCTTTGATTCCAGTGCATATCTTTAAAGCTAATTCAACTAGTTTGAAATAATTGTTTTCAAGAGCAATGGATTAGCTATTACCACATGTATTGTGGAAATAATTGAGGTTGTGGTTTATGCGATAGTATTATTCCGCTATGATAATCTTGATTACAGAAAAATCTTGTAATGAAAATTCCCTAAACAGTAAGGTAAGGCGGTAATGGAACTAGCATTTGCTTGACAAATTCTATAATTAAAATTCCGTTAATAATAATCACAAATGAAATTGTTACCATGTGTTTATTATTACGATCGTTTGTTAATTTTACAGTTTTAAAGGTCAATTCTAAGCATATAACGTTTTCAAATCTACTTAAAATTTTAACCGGATTCTCTACCCTCGTTACTTGTCAGGTTTGATTTACGTCTTTTGGAATTATAGATTCTTTAGATGCTACTTTTAGGTATTTGCTTTGTTTTTTAGAGTATTCAATAATTCCCATTTTATATTCCAATACACATACGAGTATGTACCTGTTAACCTTTAAGTAAGCGCGTGGTGTCTTACAGGCGCCAGTTCATGTTTTTAAAATAAATTTCTGCATAATATTTCCCTTCACGTATATTTCGAGCAATTTATTCTGAATCGGTATCCTTAAGTATTTCTTTATCTTCGAAAGAACATTTACTTTGTTCCAAGAAATGCGAGAGGTTACGCTACTGGCGCCTATGTATAAGGCTCCAAAAGCAAGAGTCGTCATACTCGGATTATTTGTAAAATCTCTAGAAGAAATATTTGTGGAGAACACACAAGGAATCTTTGTAACAAATGCTTCAGCGATTGATAAAATTATTGTTAAATCTAAAATTAGGCAAAGAATACTAGCATCAACGTTTGTCTTCAATTTTTCATTTTAATAGCACTGTATAAGCTTTTACCTTTTTATTGTTGTATTTTTCTGTATATACTGGGTTTTCCGTTAAGAGGTCCCATTTTAAATTCCTTGGCATTTTTAAACCGTTGAATGGAGGGCCTTGATTGCTTGACAGTTGTCAAGTGAAAAGTATACGATTTGAGAAAATGGAAAGATATTCTCTCCAACAACGTATAGAAATAGTGAAAACTCATTATACATATGGTGCACATTTCGCCGAGACAGTTCGCAGAGTTCGTCGTGTTTTTGCTAACTGACTTCCTTTGGCCTAGATTGGACAACATGGACGTAGACAATCTTTATTTCCAGCAGGATGGTGCTACGAGCCACACAAGCCACGAAACAATTGCACTACTGAGTGAAAATTTTCCCGAGCGCCTTATTTCGCGGAACGGAGACATAAACTGGCCGCCCAGATCGTGCGATCTCACACCACCAGACTTTTTTCTTTGAGGCTACGTGAAGGAAAAAGTCTACGCTAATGGCCCACAAACAATTCAAGCGCTCAAAAAAAAATTCCAGCCATTATTCGTCAAATATAGCCGCAGTTGTGCGAAAATGTGATGCAAAACTTCCTCAAAAGAATGGCCATTTGCAGAAGAAGCCGAGGTGGCCATTTACCAGATATCGTTTTCCACAACTAATCGTGGTGTTTGTACTTCGTATTAAAGTAAATATTTCGGCACTATTTCATAAAAAAGTATTGTTTTTAAATAATTTAAAATGGGACCTCTTAATGGAAAATCCTATATTTACCCTAAATATTAACATTATAATTCTATCAGGCCCTACATGCATTTTATTTGATAAAGACGCCAAAATTAAGGCAGCCAGGGCAATTTAAAACGGTGGTGTCTTGTAGGCGCCACGCGACCAGAACCAGGCGCCTACTTAAAGATTAAGAACCTTGAAACCTACGGATTGGCGTTGTTTATGATCACATTAAATAGGTGTATTCTTTGTGCAAAATTTATTATTCGTTTTGAATCCCATGTTCAGTTTATATTGATTTGCTTGGGTTCAAGTGGATGTGGATGTTTAAAGCGGAAGTAAAAAGAAAATCCGTACTAACGCCCCGTGACGGAGCATGATCGGCAACATGGAGGGTTAAGGGCTCCTAACTCGCTTCTCATAGCTAGATTGTTTCACACACTATACGTACGGGATGGTGTGGTAGGCACAACACCTTCAACAAGCGCCTACCTTTCCTATTTCAGCACTGTTTCGGTTCCCAAATATTTTCAATTATTGGGTAGGCCACCCGCCGAGCACCCGACTCGGATTTGACGCCGAGATCGTCCGTGTTGTAGTCGAATGTATTGACCACTCGGCTACTCCGACGATAGGATTTACAATATTAACTTTATTTGTTACATAAAGGTTCCAATGCAAAATAATATTTTCTTAATGGATGGCTATCCAACACGTTACTCGAGAACTATTTGCACTATCATCAAAATCAACACATTTTTCAAAATATCTAACAAAAACCAAAGAGAATCCATTGTTGCGACATCCAACTTCTAGAAATGTTTTCTCCGTATTCACCTTGTGTTTAGAGGAGTCGCAAGCCTATTAAAACATGCATTTAGTAAAATTGTTTACACAATATTGAAGCCCAATTCGGCATTCAATGTGTTCCCTGATTTATTGTTTAAGGCATGGTCGGAGCCTTAAATGGGCCATTTAATAGAAGAGCCTTCAGAGAGACGGAGCTGACAGTACCTACTGGAGTTTGAACAATCGTTATCCTGCAGTCCATAGTTTTCTCGTGATTTTTTCCGCAACATTCATAACTTTAAATGGCTTATCTCTTCTTCTATCTGAAGGTAAACCAATATATACTGCAACACTTATCGCCTAAGGCGGTATAAATGGTTTAAAAACCATAGCTACCCTGCAGCCTTCTGATGGCGGATGTCTTTCATAGAACTGCCTTAAGAATAACTATTATTAGATTTGATGTTTTTCATTTAGTTCCTGCTAACGTATCCATGGGAATTCAGTTGTAGTTAATTGTACGTTGCTGTCTTGCTACTACAATATCATTCTAGTAATCTTTTGTAATTTTTTTAGTATCATTTTATTGCCTGCAATAATAAACTTTGAAGGTTTGATGAATCACCAAACCGAAGCAATTGACAACTAATTCCTCATAACCTTATATTATTATGCAGGGCATTGTTTGAATTCTTAGCATCATATTCTTCGCTGCAGCTCCTCTGTTCTTGGCAAAAGAATTGCTTTAAGTAAGCCTACCAGTACACGGTCTGTTGTTATTGCCGAGAAAATGTCCGTAGATGAAACAAATCCCAGAATTACTTTTTTCTTTCTAAAACTGTACACTTCATATTATACTGCGGCTTGTAACCTTTTATGTGGGGGAGCTTCTCAAACATCAAGCAGAACCACTTGACTACATTATTCTAGCGAAGGCATTGCCAAGACAGCTCCGTGTTCATTAGTTATTATTTTATAGCAACACATTTCTTTAGGGGTTGTTATTCGTTTCGCTTAGCTACCTATTCATGTTGTATTGAGGTTTATTCTAAGGATTTACTTCTGGCCCTCATCACATGTTCTAACTGCGGGACTAAATATAGTTTAGTGCTAATCTAAAGCGGTTGTATAATATTACAATCAGCACCTTGAAAATGTTTAATAATTGATACTTAGCTTGAACTCATTCGTAAGCGGTTTCGTTGTAATGCCAGCAATCCATTGTTTTAGGTGTACCTAACCAAAATATGTGGAAAACTTCATCGTCTAGAACGGAATTTAAATGACATCTTGTTTACTATCTATTTTCTATAAGAAAGTTCCCTTACTTAGCTTACCCTATATCAATTCTTGAATTCAACATGCTGTATTAATTGATACTTCTCGAATTAATTATGCTAAGTCTTGGATTTGCATTTTCTGAACAAGGAAGGAAGCCTTGTTTTATAATCTACTTTTTCAAGGTTATTTATATGAACCAACAGAAAACATAACCATACTCTCCTAAGCTTTCAAGGAAGATTTTGTAGTTGGTTGAAACTATCAAGAGAGTAGATTACTAGCTCCCACAGTCGAGTGTCAATGGTTTTTCTTATGCAACTAGCCACGGCGACTGTTTATTAATCTATTTCATTGCAACTATTGGCCACAGTGGCGGCTGGTATATGAGGACTGCCGGGTTGCATCTCTGACCTAAATTTTACAAAAGTTATTAGCAGTAATCAAAAATAAAAAGTAATTTCCGAAATTATTTTTTAAATTTTTGTTCGTGTATTTTTTACTTTTTGCCTGCCAATGGCAGGGATAGCTTCTATAAATATATATCGATTCGGTTAAAAAATCCTTTGACAAATACCGAATATCAGAAGTTATAATTCTGGATGAGTATGTAGATCAATATTAATAATATCTGACAATGTACAAGGTGGTCCAAATTGGACACTTTTGATAGGAAACACCAATTTCTAGAGGAGATAGAAAAAAACTAACCTACATGTTACGAGCTCGATTTTTGTGAGAAAGTGAATGCCGAAAACCGCACATCGATATCTTGAACTGTTTAGAAGATATAGGGTGGTTTTCAATTTTGTGCATTATTGACCCACCCCCGTAACTTATTTATTTATGAATATTTTTTGTTTCTGTAAAAACATTCTTAAGGCACTTTTTTTAAAGGAATCCAATGGTGTCCCAAGTTTTTTTGTAAAAAGAATGGTTTTGAAGCTATGACATAAACTTGTATTTTCACTTACTCCTATAATACATCATCAAACATTAAAATAAAATTTTTCCTGTCTTCTAACAGTAATTCCAACGTGGTTGTTAACGTCAGACCAATAATAACGGGAATTATGAATATTGGAAATACCATCGCTACTAATATGAGGTTCGTCTGACCATATAATGGATTGATAAAAAGTTGACGTACTTCTGTATTGCCTTAAATACCAGTTACAAAAATTGAGACGCCTTCTTTTATCATCTTGCTTAAGAAAATGTTCTTTTCTAAATCTATATGGATGATATTTATGTTTTTTTCAAAATTCTCAATGCTTTTGTACAGGAGGCTCCATCATCTTCAATTTGTATTGAAGAAACTGTTGGTTCAGCTTCCACTCTACCTAAGACTACTACAACACCTTGTTCGACATTTTCTTTAAAATAGTTAGTCGGTCTCTGTTTATGCACGCAGCCATATTCAATTAAATTTTCTCTCAAACTAAAAGACTTATTAAATTAAAATTTCTGGTGTTATATACAGTGTGTTTCACTCTACATGAATCCACTTAAATAACTGTGTTATTAGTAAGGCAATTAGCATAAAACTTTTACCAGTGATAGAGGCCATTAAGATGCATCTTTTTTGTAGGGATGCAATTTTTTGAGAGTCCAAATCTAGCCAACTATGATTAAAATAAAAACTGGCGTTTCAAGTAAAGTCATAGCAGCGATTAAGATCGAGCAAAAAAGTATGGAAAAAAGTTGTTGCTAATCACAAAAATACCCCAAATATGAAGTTTCACTGAAAAATTTTAATTTTAATTTTTCTACTTTTTCAGGAATACTTAACCGTTGTTCAGCCATCACTAGAGCTGGGATTTATATGCACGAAATATGCGCATATATATGCATCTAAAATCTTTAAAATATGCACTTGATTCTGTAAAATTTGCAATAAAATGCACGCAATTGTTGAAATATGCAAAGCATGCTCAACATCACGTAAATATGCAAAATATGCAAAATGAAGTTGGTGTCAATCGAATCTAAATTATAGGATTCGTGTATAAAAAAATATTTTTGATTGCTTATTCATATTATAGAATGTGCATTTTGCATATAATCCCAGTTCTAGCCATCACTAATCAAACAACAAAAATTCCACGTAAATTGTTTTGTGAGCTGACGTTTCAAACGATTTGTAATTGTTTTGATTGTTCATCGCACAGTTGATATTTGAGATAAGGAATTTTTTAGTGAGTTCACGCAAAAATGTAGAAAATTAAAAATGAAAATTTTTCAGCGAAACTTCATATTTGGAATAGTTTTGTGATTAGCAACAACTTTTTTAAATACTTTTTTGGTCTATCTTAATTGCTGCTGTGACTTTACTAGAAACGCCAGTTTTTATATTAAACATAGTTGGCTAGATTCATCTGAATGGCCTCTACCACTGGTAAGCGTTTTATACTAATTGCGTTATTAATAACACAGTTATTTAAGTGGATTCATGTAAAGTGAAACACACTGTATAGGTAGTTAAATTTTAATAAAAGTTTTACAAAATATTGTTTTGTGCGGCTGCGGTTTTTATGGACAATTTTGTGAATATAAATAATTAGCAGCTGCATAGCTATTCTCTTCTGATAATATAAAGGCTTTTATCATATCATATTTGTCATTATTGGAGTAAGTAGTCGCCATGTTTATTTAAAGAAGTTGCTTTCCAAATGAGCTATAGGTACACATACCTACTTTTTCAAAGCACATTTTTTATTCATTTGTTTTCATTTGTTACTGTGAAACGCGGGCTACTAATATTTTCAACATTGTATAATTCGATTTTTTCTAGAAAGGGGATTGTTAATGTGTTTAACCCCTATAAACTATATATTTTTGAAAAGCAGAAAAAATATGCGATTTAATGGAATCATGGCCAACTACGACTTATATTTAAAAAATATTAACTTTACGTCATAATTTTTAAAATATGAAAATTAGAAGATGTCTGAAAAGACTGTCGTACTTTTCTTGGAAAACTGCCTGTAGAATATTTTTGTCGTTTTTGGATATTTTCAAAAACAGGGGGGTTGTTTGAAGTTTTCAATATGACCAAATTTTGAATTTTGGCATAGAACTAAAAAATAACAAAAGATAGCAGAATTCTGTTTTCGAAACTTGAAAAAGAGCCCAGGACTCCGACGTCAGTTTTTGTTTAACTCCGATATTAAGGGTACTTCCCATTTAACGCTGCTGTCCTCCTCGGGTCAATATGACCCAATATTGAATTGATATATTAATAACTTTTTTGTTTCTTAATACTTACACTTGATATTTATTGACTTTGTCTCTTACGTGTTTTTTTTAAATTTGAATGTCTTGTTAATTTTTTAATCATAATTGTTACGCAGATGCTCTTCGGGTCAATTTGACCCGACATTATATTATATAACTGACAAGGGGAATATAATTTTATTTCCAGTTATTTCATCTGCTAACACAATAATTATTTTATGCGTACTGTCATGTTTGTTCAACAGTAGACGAGTTTGAACAAGTTTTTGCAGGTGTGCCGACCGATGCGTGGTTTGAAACAAGTACAAGCTTGCAGCTTTCCAAAGATATAAATAGCGAATTGTGAAATGCAGACGACTCCCCTCCTGTTTGTTGCTTTACATCGTGACAGAGAATTTATTTCGGTGTGACTTGTGAAAATAACAATACTGGCAAATAAATTTCTTGGTGATGAAGAGCTGGCAGATATCCTTGAAAATCTGAGCGACAACAACGACGAAACTTCTGAAGAAGAAAATCATACCAGCGAGGACATTAATTACGAACCAGAGTCGTAAGATGACATTTTAGACAATGGTCCTCAAGCAAATGTTGCAGCTCCAGCGGTGCAACCTGTTCAGTCGGTCCGATCTAAAGACAATGCTATAAATTGGATGCTAGATCCATTTCCACATCATGGTCGAGCAACTAGTGCAAATATTATAACATCTCGGCCCGGTCCCACCAGGTACTGTACTCCACGAGTCCAGGATATAAAATCAGCGTTTCAACTAATTTTGAGTAATTCTTTGGAAAATGTAATTTTGAAAATGACTAATATTGAAGGTCGCCGGGTGTATGGTGATAACTATCAACAATTAGATAAAGTTACGTTCCAAGCATACATAGGTTTGTTACTATTAGCTGGTGTTTACAAACCACAGGGCGAATCAACCAAGAGTCTGTGGAATGCAGAAACAGGAAATCCGCTTTTTCGGGCAACAATGTCACTCAAACAATTTTGTTGTATTTCACGTGTGTTACGGGTTGGCAACAAAAATGATCGTAAATAAAAAAGAAGGCTGCGTGATAAACTGGCTCCTATAAGAGATTTTTGGGACAGGTGGGTAGAAATACTACCGAAGATGTACAGTTGTGGACAGAAAAAAATAGGACAGTGTTTTTTTTCTAGTTTAAAATGGCCCCTGTGTTGTAATTTGATTGCAAGTCAATGTGACAAATATCATAAATATAAAGCCAAAATCAAGTAACTAAATTTTATAGAATAAAGTTTACTTGATTTTTCGAGTTGTCCTATTTTTTTCTGTCCACAACTGTACAATGTTGGGGAAAATTTGACTGTAGATGAACAACTGGTTGCCTTCAGTGGACGTTGTCCCTTTAAACAGTATATACCAAGCAAGCCAGCAAAATATGGCATAAAAATATGGACACTCTGTGATAGTGCAAGTTCTTACGCCCTAAATGTCCAAGTGTACATGGGAAAAGCGCCTGGTGAAGCAACTGAAAAGAATCAAGGAATGCGAGTAGTTTTAGATCTCACCTGTGAGCTTAGTGGACAGAATGTGACTTGTGATAATTTATTTACATCATATATGTTGGGTCAAATGCTCCCCAAAAGAAATCTCACCATGTTAGGTACGGTCAGGAAGAACAAACCTGAGTTGCCTGTTATGAGAATAAATAAATACGTACATAGCTCCAGCTTCTATTTTACTGAGGACACAACAGTTGTGTCATACATTTCTAAAAAGAATAAGAACGTCATCCTAATGAGTACACTCCATAATAGTAAACAAATAACTAATAGAGATGACAAAAAACCGCAAATTATACTCGATTATAATCCTACAAAAGGAGCAGTTGACACACTGGATCAGCTAATCGCTACATACACATGCAAACGAAAAACAAATCGGTGGCCTATGATTGTGTTTTAAAATATCTTAGATACCACAGTGCCTACAACGCCTTCGTCATATAGCGAGAAATAAAAATGCTTTATTTAGGAGAAGAATCTTTTTGGAGCAATTAGGCAGGCAATTGATAAATTCCCTCATAGTGGCAAGAAAACAACTACCTCGTAATGAACAAGCTGCTGCTATAGTGACGACAATCCAATAACCACGTGAACCTCTAGAAGATATAAGTAATCCTCTACCTGGGACCAGCATCAAAGGCAAACGACCACGCTGTAACTTCTGTCCTTCTAAATGCGATAATAAGACTAGTATGAGATGTTGTAAATGTGCAAAGTATTTATGTAAAGCACATGTGTTGTATTATTGTCCCAATTGCAAGAAGTAACACATGAAATAATTCTAACGTCTTTGTCATATTGTTCTAAAAATAGTTTATTTTTAATTATGTTATATGTAAAAAACATTATATTACAATAATAAAGCCAATAATTCACTTTGTATTTCAGAGTATCGGGTCACTATGACCCGAAGGACTACAAGTGTATAGTATAGGGTTAAAAACATCAAAAATTGCCCACTCTGTACATTTGCCTCTAGTGTGTCTTTAATGTGTTGTTCTTACAGGCAAACATACATTATGTTGAGCGGAGTTTGAACAAAGTCGTTTTTGGAGCTTTGTGTCCTTGTTTACAGATACTTTTTTATGGGGGAGTTCTTCTGAGTGTAATCTTAAAACAAGTCAATAATTCTTAGACTAGTTATTTATGTTAGATATTGTAACGGTTTTAAAACGTTTATTTAAAACTTCGGTTCGTTTGTGCGAATTATTTATTAACAAATATTAAAATTATTAAGCAACGAAGAAACACGAAATAACAACTTAACACTAAAACACAACACTAATATTAATTCTAATACAAAACACTAATATTAACCCGTAACACTAATTAATTTATTTGTACAGTTTGTTTATTTATAACTATTCACGTATATTTATATTAACTTCCGACGTACATACATATTCGCGACCGTTTTTGTAGACTGGATTAGACTGCCCCGTGTTCGTTTGGTCGCGCCTTATATATCCCAGCTCGTCCTTGCAGAACTCCATTCCGGAAAGTTCGACTAGTCGCGCGAGTAACCGTGGACCGCTGTGGAAGCTTCTCGGCGGATGACAATATGATTTTTGATTTAACTGGCGATCTGTATTTTCGTAGTACCTTCACGTAACATACATTTTGCGATAATTAAAGAAATACAAAGTTGATTTTCACAAAATTTTTATTGCTGTCCCATGACAATTGTTTCGCCAAACGTTGGCATCTTCAGATGGTGAGTACAAGACTTGGACAGCAATAAAAATTTTGTGAAAATCAACTTTGTATTTCTTTAATTATCGCATTATGGACTTTCATCAAGTAAAAGTCGATACAATCAATTAACATACATTTTCATTAAAATTCAGCAAATATTTTAATATCAAAGATCTCTTCTCAATGGACTCACGTTGTAACGCCCAACTTGGGGTTTGTGGCTGTGGGTAGGTACCTGTATATGACTTATAGATTGGTAATTCCACTTACAGATTAAATATAGGCAGGTAATTAGAGGTAGCACGTTACAATGTGAAACTCAAAGATAACTTAACGTATGCTATTAGTATTTGTTTAACTGCCTAATAACAGTTTGCTTTTCAACTACTTTTTTTGGAAATGTATCTGCAGTCGGTTTGTTTCAAGTTATCTCTGACCACCATACAGCTCAGTACTTCCAGAAAGAGTTCATTAAAAGAGAGGCACGTCCATAGCTGCTTTGGGTAGAGATCGCTACCGTCAATGCCGTACATATTTGCAAGGTATTTCTTGAGAATAAAACATTTATTGGCTACGAAATATTTTGTAGTTTTATTAAATTAGTATGAAAATAGATATTTCAAACTAGTTGCAAACATACTTTTTTTATAGTATTGCGCGATTGGACACTGTTTATTTTATTTATTTATTTATTTATTTGTCAACAGGCATCACTGCCCAGTACGTATTGAATAATACATGAATTAACATGATAGAAAGTAATAAACTACAATCGCAAAAATCAAAAGACACTGTTATATTATTTGGGGCTCTTATAATAAACATAATATAAATGAAGATAATATTAAAGAAATAAACAGAAAATCAACGCATCTTGCATAGCAATAGCATATCATATTTGTATACTCCAAAATTTTACGTTTAACAATATTAACAAAAGAATATTTACTTTGGTACAGGAGATCATGATTTATAAACCTGTTTGTTTGTTGAGTTAAGCGTGGCAATTCCGATGTATGAAACAATTGTGTCCTACAGAAGATTTCTTTTAACAGAACATTCCTTCTTACATCATAGAGATTCTCATATGTTACAAATTTGTTTTTAATTTCACCATTAAGAATCTTATACCGGGTGTTTCAGGTAAGACGCAACATAGGGAAAACATAAACAATGAAAAAATCGATTGTCGCAATGACAGACGCCTTCAGAATTTCCATTTCTTTCTAGCGTTAACTAAATTCAATAACATACGTTAACACTGAATCCATATACAGCGTGTCCCAGGATAGATGTTACAATAGGTGTGATGGACAAAAAATTTTTGAATTTTATTTTAAGATTGTGGAATTAAGCCCTGCTTGGTTTGAAGAGAATTTTAAGAATATTTTCACAGTTTTTGAAAAACAAGTCGGCCTTGACATTGAAGTGAAAACTATTTTCTTTTCAGGTAAAGTACCCTTTTTGTTCATGATATGGCAAAATTTTACTAAGAAAAGTTGTTCATAATAAGAAATTATGGCCCTATGCAAAATTTCAGGAAGATTAGTCAACGATAGTTTTTTCATGGCCTCCTGGCAGTTATGTGGAATAAATAATTTATTGTCGATCAGTGTTATTATTATGTTTCGTAAGTTAAATTTCTTGTAAATGCTATTTGTTTCGTTCAATGTTCTACAAAGAAAATTTTGAATAAATACAATTTATTTTGTTTAATCTAAAATGTGACGGTTTAATCAAAGTAGGTAGATCTTCCTGAAATTTTGCATAGGGTCATAATTTCTTATTATGAACAACTTTTCTTAGTAAAATTTTGCCGTATCATGAACAAAAAGGGTACTTTACCTGAATAGTTTTCGCTTCAATGTCAAGGCCGACTTGTTTTTCAAAAACTGAAAATATTCTTAAAATTCTCTTCAAACCAAGCAGGGCTTAATTCCACAATCTTAAAATAAAATTCAAAAATTTTTTGTCCATCACACCTATTGTAACATCTATCCTGGGACACACTGTATGTATATTCCAAAGGTATCGCGGAATTTAAAAAAATACATTGGTGTTTCCCTATGTTGCGTCGTATTTGAAACACCTGGTATATAAATTTGACATCTTGTAATACTGGTGATGATTGTACTGAAGCACTATTTGTTAATTTTGATATAATACGGAACTGTTGTTCTAGCTTTAAAAGTGGCATATCTGTCAAATTTATGTTGTACCATTTCCAACTTCTATATAACTTAGTTCGCATTTGGTGACAATACCACTGAACAATACATCAATTTTGACTTTACTAACGAATTATACAAAGCAACAATAGTGTCTAGCTATTTAAACTGAGCTGTTTGTCGCTTTATGAAACCTAACATTTTCAATGATTTATTTACTATACAGACGTTTCTTGAGAAAAACTTATAGTACATAAATGAAAATTTGCAAAATAGGGTTCTGGGATATCAAAAATCGATCAAAAATATATTTAAGATTATACAACTTCCGGTTTTACCGGAAGTAGACGCTAACTTGGTTAGTTCAAATAGAACACCCTGTAAATATTTAGATATTGAGAATCGCCTTTTAACGACGAGTGCAATGATATAGCACTATATGGTTCTATCGCTAACAGTTCAGTAGTTATTCAATTGTTGTTAAAAAATTTAATCTCAGTTTGGACGAACGCCACTCTGAAATTAGTTCGAAGTAAGCGCTCTCTCTTTAGGGTTTAATTTAACGACTCTATCGCCCATGGAATAGCTAGGACCATTCGACTCTAGTGATTACCAGTATACAGGGTGATCGAAATTTTTTTAAATGGAACGCCCCATATTCGATATGGCAGTTAGGTAGCCACTGTCATAAGCTTTTATAAAATACCCAACTTAATAGGTCTAGAATTGATAAGCACGAATTTACTGAATTTCAAAATGTTGATGTTATTGGCTCCTATCTCAGCTTTTCTATTGCATAGAACATCGTTTTCTACATTGAAAAAAATCCTATTATGTAAAAAATCAATCTTCAAAAAGATTATGAAATATGAGTTTCTTCTAGAAAAATAGAGTTTTTCATGTTTCATTGCCTTCACAGTCAAGAAAAAAGGAGAAAACTAACATATGACCCGAAAACATCAAAAATTTGAAATACTGAAATTTGAATTTTTAATAACTTCGAACGCATTAATTATAGACCTATCAAGTTTGGTATTTTATGAAAGCTTGTGGTAGTGGCTATCTAACTGGCATATCGAATATGAAACGTTCTATTTAAATATTCTGAAGAAAGTCAAGGTCGGCATTTTTCGATCCCCCTGTATATTGGTAAATGCTAGTGTGGAGTTATCCTAGCTATTCCATGGGTGATAGAATTCTTAAAGTAAGTCCTGAGAAAGAACGCTTACTTTGAACTATTTTCGCAGTGGCGTTCGCCCAAAGTGAGGTTAGATTTTTTAAAAACAATTGAATAACTGCTGAACTTTAGCGATAGACCCAGAAACGTCTAATCGATGGTCGTCGTAACACACCCTGAATAATCTTCCTTAATTTTTGTATTTTGAATAAAATAAGAGTTTTCAAATTTTTGTCGACCTTTATAACAACACAATAGTGCGCATTTATCAATATGAAGCAGTCAGTTATTATTTTGAGTCCAAGTATCTAGCGTATTTAAATCTTTTTGAAAAAGTTTTGCATCTTCTCCATCATCAATAACGCGCCAAAACTTGCAGTCATCAGCAAACAGTTGAAAAGATGAATGATTGAAAACTGATATAATATCATTAATGAACAGTAGGAATAATACTGGACCAAGATGAGATCCTTGAGGTACACCGGAAGTAAATATAATTTCGCGAGATTTATACTCACTATATCTAACTAACTGAGTCGTGCCTTTCAAATAGCTAGCTAACCAATTTATCGAAATTCCTCTCAAATTCATTTCCTTAATTTTACGGATAAGTAAGTCAATATCAAGTCTGCCGAAAGCTTTCGAAAAGTCAGTATAGATTACATCTAAAAATTTTTGTACATCCTTTGAGTATACTAACAAATTAGTTGTAGTTGATCTACCGTTTACGAAACCATGCTGTTGTTCAATAATAACTCTCAATCTAAAATTATACTTCCAATACTTTTACAATAATATTTGATATACCAATAGGCCTATAGTTTTTTACATCGTTACAGTTTCCTGATTTGTAAATTGATGTAATGCAACATTTTTCCATATAAGAGGAAAAGTTTCTGTTTGTATTGACTTATTAAAAAGAATGATTAGTGGCAACGCAAAGCCATTAGCACAATCTTTTAATAATTTTTCTAAAATTTCGTCTGGACCTGCAGAAAATTTATTCCTCAATTTAAATAATTTATCTAAAACTAAATCTGAAGTAATTACAAAGATAGAGACTGCATTTATGCCCAATCAGTATTTAACAATTCATTCAAAATCAACTTAGTATTTGCAAAACAATAATTATAAACCGGTTGTTCACTGCGAATATTAGAAACAATTTTTTCTTCTATATTAATTTCTAATAACGTCGGATGCTGTTTAACACAAATAACAATTGGATTAATATTTTCAGTGATCCATGAAGTAATGTTCGTAGTAAAACACAAATCTAGAGTTTCCGAATTTATATTGGACATCCCATTTATTTGGAATAAATAATAAGTTATTAAAACTTGAACAATTTGTTAATATTTGTGCTTCATCAAAATTATTTTTCAAGTATCCCGATTGCTATTCAATAGAGTTTCCAATGGTCTCATTTTTCCATTTAACTTTTGGTAGATTGTAATCCCCTTTAATCGTAACAGAATTATAGCCTAATGATACAATTTCATCAATGCTTCTCGAACGAGCTATGTATGTTTAAATATCAGAATTCGGGGGTATGTAAATAGTACCAATGACATGTTTATTATTATTATTTAAATGAAGCTCTACAAACAATTCTTCGGAATTATTAAATACTTATAATATTTAGAAGATTACTATGGTGTTTTTTCGGACCACTATAAGAACTCCATCTCCTCTTAGCAGTTGAGTTTCTTCAAAATCTCTGTCTTTCTTGAATATGTCGGGAAAATTGAGCTAACCATTGTAGGTCCCTCCATGCAGCGATGTTTCCGTAAAAATGATGATATCCGGTTGAAAAGTTTGAACAGAAAGGTCATTTAGATTATCCAATTTCGTACGAAGACCTTTAACATTTTGGTAATATATGACCAACTGATTATTTAGTTTTTTGGCGTTCTCTGATTAACATCAGATTTCCAATTACCTATATATACTTTTTGAAATTTCTGCAATCTGTGAAATTCCTCTGATGTACTTAATATATTTTTTGCTTGCATTTTCTAGTTTGTTAATATCAGTCTTGAGTTGCTTATAATAATCTCTTTGAATTTTTGTATAATCGGCTTGGTATGTAAAGTCTTTTTTTTAGGATCTCTCTAACAGTTTCTTCATCTTTGAAAACCACTCTCAGTGGTCTAGGACGATTATTCACCTTGGATGAAATCCTAATTAATTTTTGGATTTGTGCATTCGGTTTATTTATTGTTGGAAGAATCTCTTCTACCATCAGTTTATCATGTGCTTTTCGATTTTCCAAATTATCGTCATTCAACTCAGCAGTATCATAAGAAAATACGTTTTTTGATTTCTGCTGTTGTGCAGGTACCTCTAATATAATATTGTTAGTATCCATATTTGAATTACCTTGATAATTGGTTTCAACTCTACGAACCTTATTGCACAATTCTTCAATTTTTTTTTTGTTAACATCATTACAAAAATTTTCTATGGACTTTTCAAATTCAAGTAAATTTTCGAACTTTTGCTCAATGGAAGTGATCTTCAATACTTTAGGAACCATACGAAGTCCCTCAGAGCATTTTCTACAAAGATATTTCAATTTTCTATTTGTTTTCAGCCAGAATTACTACAACAAACGAGACGGAGGGTGGGGATAATTACGTTTACAGGTAGTTATGCCTCGCCCTTTTTGTTTTTCGTAACAATAACCGAAGAACCTTCAAAACGCGTTGCACCCACACAGGCACACATGACACAACGGACATGCAAAATTCAACAGTAACAAACACTAGCGAAACGAAGAAACGAGTACTAGTCATGAGCCACCTAATCCCTTTCAGATGCAGATTTAAATTAACCTCCCTCCCCGCCCTGCGGCAGAGTGCACCGAGAATCGAGTACAATAGTTTCTTATACTTTGTGAAATCTTTTCAAACAGTCGGCACAACCACTTGCCGCTAGGCGGCAGAAACGCCTCACTACTTTATAATAATATGTTATTTTATGCACTGCCACATTCGAATGAAATTTGATACTTCACTTTGAAATTAATAAAATCAATCTATACCAAAAATGGGAAATGAGATCGAAGTAAATATTCCTCCGAGGTTGCAAATCAGCGTGTAACTTATTTAACCTCAATGTGTCCCTGTAATTTAGCACAGTTTTTCGATCTAGAGACTATATCCTCAATAAATATTTTGCTCCAGATAAGTAGATCACAATAGGTATTGTTATTAGACACTATGTCAACCAACTACACTACACGTGTACACGTGTCCCCCCACGTTAAGACATAAATTTATATAAAATATGAAATCCCTAGTGCAGTAAATTATTCTTCTAAATAATGATAAATTACCTCTAATAGTAATTTTTTGTGAGTAATTAAGCATAGCTAGTCTGAAGGTCAAAAATGAACATTAAATTTTAGGATTAATATATTTCTTTGTTCATTACATAATAACCAGTTACAAATTTGTGAATATGGGTGAGATCTAAGGGATTTAAGATCAAATAAAAATAGAGCATAGTATGCCATGGAATTTTTGAAATAATGTCTGAGATAAATTATTGCAGATTTGTAAATTTTCAAACATTATTCAGAATGGCAGAAGTAATATGATCTATTTATTAGGAAATGGTATTTCTAAGTCCTTCTAAATTATCTCTAATTAAGCGATTGTCATAATTCTAATATTCACATAAGAAATGTGTTATGATCGCGGCTTTGTCTTGCTGAAAGTAATCTGTTCGATGACTGGTTATAATATATTATTTATAGCGGGTGTTAATAAATTATTTGAAGTAATCTGATGTAAATATTAACTGTGTAAATTAGCACTGTACCATAGAATATTTGGGATGGTTTTCTTATTTTTTTCTAACAGCCTTTGTTGTTCTGGTATTGCTTCTATAATAAAAGGAGGGTCAACACATTTCTTTCTTTGGTCTATATTGTTTCTAATTATTTCTGGAGCAATGCTATATTTAGAAAACTGCTCTAATTTAGGAAGCATTTTTTTTTAAATATTTATTGCAAATTTACAAATTATCATTATAATAACGATATTCAGTAAATAATTTGATGAGATTATAACATGCAAGAGGACGACCCAATGGTAGCACTCTTTCGTAAGTTATCCTAAACTAGTTACATTTAGAATACTAGATACAAAGTCATGTATTTGAAAATTAAGGCGTTTAACTAAATCTGTCAGGACGATCTAGTGGATCGTATTTTAGTCGTTTGACGCTTCCCTAGTTTGCATGTTGACTGCGAGTTCATTAGAATGTGCGCTGAGCCTCTGTTGATACTTGCTACCGAATGTCTCGATTTCTTCCTCTTTAGACGGAACCGGAGTATCTTGCTTGATTAATCAGTTTGGCACATATATGGGAACGTTGATTGCCATTCTTATTACTTTGTTTTAGAATCGTTGTAGAATTTCCATTTTAAAATTACTGGCAGATCCCCATAGCTGGCTTCTGTATGTCCAGATTGGTTTTAGAATAACTTTGTAGAGCAGTAGTTTGTTGCACACCGACAACTTTAAAATGTTTCCTAATAACCAATACATTTCGCGGAACTTCAACCCTAGTTGTAACATTTTTTTCCAGATGTGTGTTTTCCAAGTTAATCGACAATCCAAGTGCATTCCTAAATATTTAGCACTAGTCTCCTTTTTTTGTATAGCCGAGAGTGGTTCGAATCCCTGCGGAGGTAATATATTTCTATATATGGAATTACATAATTCAACAAAAAGTATATTTTCCCAAAGGAGTGAATCCTATAACAATTTAATTTAGAAATAATTTCCCTAAAATTAAGGTATTCATTACAAGAAATCACAGCTGTCCTGACAGTTGATGCGAAAGAGAGGGGTCGATTTAGGAGAGAACAATTTTTTATCCGAAACATTTTGGATTCGAAATGCCCGAATGGCAGGGTCGATTTTTCGTATACGTGTCTATTGTTATCCCACCCATGCGGAACGTGAGCTGGGTCTAGCGACACCGCCGGACACGAAAAAACGGGTTTTAAAAAATTTCCCCCACCACTTTTGATAGGTGGGAACGGCCGTATCTTCGAAATTACGCACGCTAAGGGACAACCGACCACGGAAACGTCATTAGGAGGGTCTCATTACCCCCTAATCCGAATTTCAACCTTCTACGAAAAAGTCGATTTTGGCATTTACGAAGGACCATATCTCAAAAAAAATCTTATGTGAGGGTATAAAACTTTTGCACGGTTAGAAAGAGAAAAAAAAGGACTATCTACTGCAATTGTCAAATAGGCAAGTTCCTATTTAAAAAAAAGGGCGATAACGTCACCGTAGAAAAATGACTGTCGCAAAAAAAATTCGATTCCTCTTAAAATATGCACCGTAATTTAAATCGCTATACCTGTCCGAGCGTTTTTCCAAAAAACAATTATTTCAGTAGATATTGAATTTGTTCCATACTTTTGTACCACACTGTATATTAACTTATCCTTGATTGTTACAAGGCCTCATGTCCTTCCCTTGAATAATTAGGGCTCCTGGATCAAGACTATGTCGATGCCCTTACATGCAACATGTTTGCAAAAGGTGGTCGTAACTTCTGTCTTCTTCTGCTGCCTCTTCGGTCTTCTTTGGGACTGTAAAGGGTACCTGAAACAAGTCAAGGTAGGCTTCATATTTCACCTTGCTCAGTTTCTTTAGAGAACTCTCGGTGATTGCAAGGACCAGCGCGATGACCTGCGATTCGCTATGGCTTGATACAGTTTGCCATTCCTCAGTAAAGAGGTTCTTATTATGATGTGCTTATCTTCGACCTTTAACCTCCAGGAGATCGGCAGGAATCCACGCTACTACCCAGGAGGTTTTCACCCCGTCTTTGACCGCTTCAACACAAAAATTATCCATTTTCCACAGCTGCAATTGAGAAATATTTTCTACCAACCACCCCTTCGATTCTTCGTTGCCATAAGACATGAACAGAACCCCAGCGTGTGTGTAGGTGTTCGTGAATTGAGGTGCAGTCCCTACCTCACATTTGAAAGTCTTTTGTGAGAGACTGCTGGATTTGTTTAACCTGTTCTGGGCGTAGTTTGCCCTCAGGATAGGTCTACAGCGTTATCACCAATTTTATGGCGGATATTGATTTACTATAGGACTGCTTCCGGGTGTTGTTTCTGAGTCATATTCATTCACCTTTTTTGGAACCCTTTTTACAGAGGGAGATTGAGTGCACCCTTCTGTACGGGTTCTACTGTTAGGTTCAGGCGTGGATTATGGGTCTTTAGTTGTCTCAGTCCCTTCTTTGAACGATTTACCCTTGGTTTTTTGGCCAATGGGCTCTCGCTTTCGCCGCCTCGATCTTTTGATCAGCTTAAACTAGCCGAATACCCTGGGCTTCCTCCTATCCCACCAACGGGTTACTTATGCGTACTCTCGAAATTAAAATCCAAAACTATAAAGGTATTATTATATAGCATAGCGCTAGAACTCGCACCATAGTGTACTTTTCTGTCTTTCCTCCAAGGTTGTTCTTCTTAAAGCAGGTCCATCATAATATAATCCACTGCTGTGGATGGTTTTAATGCAGTACCTGTAGCTTAAACTGTTAATATTCATCTTGAGTTGATTTCTCAGTATGGTTATTTTTCCTTAAATGTGGTATTATCTCGCCCTTTTATGCCATTTTCTATAAATATTTTAGTTTGTTATTTATATAATTCTCGCTATCTCAGTGGTCAAGATTTCAACACCTCTTCAGAAAATTAATTTCAGCAATCGAGTGTTTATTTCTGTAAATAATCGTGGTCAATGTTTGTTGTGATTAGGATGTGGATGAAACTAATTTATATATCTGTTTATAACCAGCTTGACTTTTAGTTTTGCCGTTTCCCTGTGTCTATTCAGACGGACGTTCTCCGGAAATTGGTTTAGAAGCATTTCATTCTATGTTCATTTTCTGAGTTTTTCAAAGATGCATTTGTCTCCAGTTTGTGTAATGAGTTTTGTTTTAATGTGATTTAACTGTGAGATGTTTTTATTTTCAAAGGTTACTGTGTACTTACCTAAAGAAAAAAAGTCAAATCTACCCTTCAAAAATGGCAGATGACCGAATCTTCCTTTGGTCTTTCTTTTTTCAGTTTAGAGTAGTCATTTACTACTGTTCAAGTTTCTCTTTTTTACAATAAAAGTGATCTGTATTGCAAAGGCAGAGTTCAAATGCTTCATACAAAACATCTCATGTTGTAAAGCATTTTGATACTTCTTCGTAAAATTGGGTAGCATATGTATATCTGACACTAGTCTGTCATACGCCATTGATCCTTGCGGGTATACATTTTATTAATATTTGTTAAATATACCACGCTATGCAGTAAGTGGGAATATATTTAATATATAATCTTTTTATATGTTTTCTTTAATAAAGTATTGCCAAATGTTAGCATACCATTCCCAGATTAATGACTAGTAATTTTACTTCAGTTAAACCCGAAAATGATTTTTATCGGATAATTTCAGCTCTTATGCCAGAAGTGTTATAATGCCGGAGTGTATACAAATGAGGACTGCCGATTACAGCTGACAATCCTTATATTAGTGTGATCTTTAGTTAGAAAATCATTTCAATATCAATGGCTTTTTTCCCCGCCACTGAATAAACTTTGTTGTGTACAGTCTGTCTTTTTACGTTTGTAGTATTTTCTTTGTCTGTCGGTTTCGTTAACGGCGGAATTGGGCCCTGAGTCTGTTAAAATGAGCTTTAGGTACTTGTTAATGTAATTGGCAATCCGTATTTTCATAATATCTCTACTTAAAGTAGTTCTTCCTTCTTATGAAGAGACCCTTTCAAAATCGATGGTTTATTGGACTTCTGGGAATCCCGAAGATAGCTTTCTCTAAAGAGATTTGCCTTAGTTCTTTTGCACTAATGGTGGTTTTAGACTCTGATTGCGTGTAACATGTTTCATAGTCCGCATTGTGGTTATAAAATTTCTACAAATATACATGTTCTTGTCTTCAGGCGATTGTATTTGTAACTGTCACTCCCACTTCCGATAGGTAAGGGCACTGATACGTAATTTGAAAATTAGGTAGTTCTTTAATGATAAGTACCCGTCTTAATATACGTCGTTGTCATATATTCTTATGGTTTAGATCCTTGACCTGTTCCGTTTTACCAACGCTATCTTGGACTGTCGACATTTCACTGGCTTTTGGGATTACGAACCTCATTTCCACCATTCGGTCAAATTTCTGTATTTATTTTTGTTTTATCTTTCTGCATTTTGTGGTTCTTCCGATTAATTATTTTGTCGTTTATTGGTTTGCCTGAATCGTCATCATTTGAGTCGTCTTTTTTCGGCTAGTGTTTGATATTTTCACTGGCAGCTATCGTCATTATCACAAAATATATTTGCAAAATGGATGTCCTGTTTTATTATCGACTTCAGTGAAACGAACCTATGATTTTTCTTTGTCGTTCGACAGTTGCTTTTGAGAGATGGGAAGCTGTATTGTGCGCACAATATTTTCTTTAGTGGGTGGTTGACGGCCTTTGTACGTTCATTTGTAGTGAAGGGTAACGGATTTTGCGTCCAAACAAGTTCTACCTACTGCAGTCGATAGTTCTTAATTTCGGTACCAATCCTTTAACGAAAGTTCATTAGGTCACGAATTTTTATTTAATTAATATTTTAGGTAACAACGTCCTTTTTGTTGATTTTCTGTTGTTTATTTATATCAGCTTGCCGGTTTTATTGGTAAACCTTTTCGATATTCCTTTTAAAAGTTGAATTTACAAGACAATAACTATTCATTGTAGCATGTAATTGCACATGTAGACACTATTTAGCGATGTATTTTTTCATAACGAGAAAGGTTTTAATCTGGGCTGATGTACAATACAGAATATATTATATAATCACAATCGTGTGATGTGTATCATATCACGCATGCATTATAAGTGTGACATCACAGCACGACAGACAAATATCTACCCTTAAAAACGTGTATCTGGCCTATTTCAAAAATAAAACGTTTGCCAATAATGCTGGGTATCAGTCGCTTGTATCATACAGCGTTTTTTCATTGCTTACTTCTGGTCTTTGTTAGCTATAAGTATTACTCTGTGTAATTCACTCGTCAGCTTTGTTTGTGCTATGTAAACTCGTTTATTGTTGTACCCCATCATTGACGATGCTTTCATCAGATCTGTTACACCTAGTTTGCCTTAATGTTTCTTTTTTTCCAGATTGACATACAAGCTAATAAATTTGCTATTCAGTAATAACTGTGAGCACGCTTTTTCTGCTCCTACTTGTATTCGACTCATCTTAGTGATATTATCTGCATATCCAACCAATTGAATGTTTTTTTTTTAAATAAATTCACTCTCCCAACATCTGCCTGTTTTATGACGTAGTCCAATACTCAGCGTCAGCACTTCAGCACGTTAAACATTAGCACTATACTAGTTAGACCGTTTCTACGTCTACAAATGTTTCAGTACTCTTCATTGTTGCTTCATCTATTTCCAGCAGTCTTTGACGTAGCTTGTCTGAACTAATGTGTAGTGGACATTGATTGCTGTACTCCCAGGCCTTTCTATGGTTTTTTAAATAGTGAAAATCTGGTCGATTATTAACCTGTCACGTGTAAATCCTGGGCGATACTCTCCGATAATTCTCTCGGTCAACGGTTTTGTGATGCATTTACACTTTCTATCGAACCATGGTGCTTTTTGCTGCTTCCTTCTTGTTTTCAGCATTGATGTAGCTGCCTCCGTTATTGTAACTTTGATATTATCCTATTTAGCTCCAATGGCTTTATTCATTCTTCACAATTTCTCGCACAACATCCTGCTGTTTTTTGAGATCCTTGATTTTATCAAGGTTAAATTTAATTGTTCGATTTACTTTTTTTTCTTTTGCTAATTCTACATCTAAATTTTGTCTGACTTTCTGTAATCTCGCCACTGTGATTCACGTCTAAGTTACTGAAAGCAACTCTATCAGTATATCCCAAGAGATGCAGCATATGGAATTTTTTCCGTTGGTAAATTTTCAACTATTGTTTTCTTCTACGTCCGTATAATAGTTTTTTCGGCGTTTTTAAGTATGTTATTGTACACTCGTTTCAAGTGTGGATAAAAGCTCTTCTTCGTTTCATCACCTTACTCTTTTGTCGGACAATGTATATTTATTAAGATTAGGTTGGAGATGTGTGTTCGGAGCGCATACATTTTTTCAGTACCTAACTCCCTAGCTACTAGGTTTAAATTTTGTGTGAATAATAAAAGCTACACCGTATTCCTGCCTTTTGGCTGTATAGAATTTTGTATATTTGTGTTTCCGCATTATCCTTTCCGAGGCATTTCGTTTCGTAAGTAGCTATCATCATTAAGTTACCTATATTTCTTTAGGTGTCGAGCAGGGCTGTTTGAGCATTTGCTTTATTGCAGGTCCTTATATTCCATGTTCCAAACCTATATTCCGTAGCTTGAGTCGTCTTCTAAAAGCTTTTAAGTAGAGTCTAGTTGCCGGAACAGGTAGTTAGCCTATAGTCCAACTCTTCTTCTTTATCCAAGTTCGGGACCGGTAACTGAGCTACTCGATACACTCAGTGCGACGGAAGCGAGTTACAACCCTGCTTTGGACCATCTACTTATTACATATGAGCGTGATGGTTTTTCAGATGTTGTCATGTCTTTATTTAATTAAATATAAATTTTTATCATCAACTTTTTGTTTTTCTCCGCTGCAATTAATGACGATTTGAGTGATTTATGGAAGAACCTTCGCCTATCTACGAATAGTTTTGGCTGGTGGTGGTTTAAGCACCGTTTTACGATCAGTTGTCATAATATACTATGTATAGGATTTAACAGTGGCTATTGCTTTCTCTATTTAAATAATGCTCCATTATAAGTCATTAATGGCAGTGAATAATTTCAGCAGTTTTTGGGGAAATTACCTATTTACCAGCAACTAGTACTTTGGCTATAGTATATTCGCTACCACATTGGGATTCAAGGACAAGTCCGCTTGAAGCCACACCGTATGACTCAAGAGTTTACAGAGCTTGTTCTAGCGGTTCTGAACATACAGCATTGTTAATATTAATACTGTAACGCCTAATATGTCTTTATTTTAGCGAGTTTCCGGTACCCTATGCATAAACTCTAGTCCCAATGTGGTAGCGAATACACTATACTGTTTATAACTACCGTATTATTGTTTCAGTTGACATACTTAATATATTTATTTTGGTTCAAGTATATGTTCTACGTTTGTCATTGGGAAAAATAAGGAAAATTTGCGTTTAGAATGTCCTGATAGTTTTTCATATATTTTAAATAATTGATTGGATATTCACGGTTTAATTTTTGGGGAAGATTTTGTTGATGTAACACATTTATGATTTCATTTGTTGGCAAGACATTTTCGCAGCTCTTGAAAGAGTTTATTAGTGATGCTTTTATTACTATTTCACTATTAATGTTCTATCATTCATCACAATTCCTCCCGGTTCGCGGTGGGCTAGATTCATCCTAACCATCGCCATGTTTTTTATATCTCAAAAATATCGATTTCGTCAGTTTAGAGCTGATTGTTAGTATTTTTAGCACGTTTTCTGTAGTGATCGTATTTTTTCACGATATAATTTCTGTTAGCTAAGTATTGTTTTGAAAATGATACATGTGATAGTGCTAGGGTATTACCATAAACGGATTTTTGAGAATGTCCGGTGCTGCTTTTTTGGTTAACTGCAACCAAAATGAAATAAATTAATAGATCTTTATTCCTTCCAATTGTCCAGTTTTGATTCATTGCGATTTTTATTGTGAGTTGCTGTTATGACGGCATTTTTTCCATGTACACTCTTTTGCTTCCGCCTTTGCAACTACAATAAAAATGACTTATTGGTTTACTACGATAAACACCAGACTTCTATTATTTTTTTAGGATTTCTAATATTGTTGGCTTTTTTCAAAAGATCGCAAAGCATAACACATTAATAAATAAAATTTTCTAAAAAAAAATAATAGTAATATTCTTGCAGTTCTTTTAAATAGAATGGAAAATCCTATAGATATGTAGTTATAACGTAGGATTCATCTTTATCACGACATTTTAGAACACATTTGTAGAAAACTTATCTAAAATATGAACGAACTATTTGGTGTAAATGAAAATATTTCGGGTATATCGTGTCAGGAAAATTACAAAGAATTTTTTTATACATGAAAACAACTTTGTACTTCATTTTTACAATATGCTACCAAATTAACATCTTTTAACGCACACGTTCACTCAATCTTAACACGCAACCTTATCGTTTCAAATCACCACCGTCTAAGTGCATGAACGTCTACAGATTTAACTTTGTTAAGTGGCCACAACTTATTACCGAAATTAATTTTCTTTTTAGTTACCTTGATCTCCCGAATACGTGCACATTTTAGAAGCTTTCCTGAAATTATAGTTGTTAAGCTAAAATTGCACCCACGCTCAGTCTATAATAAACGTCTGAAAACAAAGGAAATATTCACACTAAAGGTTTCCAGAACATTTTGCAAATTTTGCATATGAAACGGTTTAAAAATTGTGGCCTTTTATCGTTACAGCTCTGTAATTTAAAGTTTCCAGACGAATTGGCAATGGTTTTATATTTTGTCTTATATTTTATTTCCACATATGTAGGGTTAAAACGAAAGTTTCGGAAAGACCCTAACCCACAAGCAAAGCTTAAATTATAGGACACGTGTACTTGAGAGTTCCATATTCGATTTTAATATTAAAAATTTTTAAATTAGGACATGTGGTTCAGAGCAATTGGGTCGAATTGTATCATGCAGAAACTGAAAATGTTATTCTTCTGTTAGAAACAAATTAACAATTCTTTATGGTGACGCAGTGACGGCTCCTGGTAAAAATTTTAAGGTATTCTGCAATTTTTTATAAATTAAGTCTATCCTACGTTCTTTTCTGTTCGCAAATTTTGTAATCACTTTGTCATTAAAATTGTCTATTTCGCCACCAAAAAGTAAGCAGGGAAAACAGTATAAAGCATTTTTTTGTTACATCCACAAATCCATTCATTTTTTAAATAAATGTTTATATTAAATTTACGTGTGTAACTTTTCCCTCTACTTACACCAGTTTTTTCAGTAATAATATCTGGTAATGGTCTACCTTTTCCTTTTAATTCTATCTTTTCTTCGTATGAATATTTAAAAAATCTCTTCATATTAATTAAATTAAAGACCACTTCCATAGCATACAGTTAATAATTGTCAGCAATGCACAAAAACAGAATCGCACGCACGCACTATGTTATTATTGTTTTTAAGTTGAACTCGCGTAAAAATTCGATACAAACAACAATACCGTCTTCGCGTGTTCCACTTCCGCGCTGAACTAAATGCAGCGAAATCTCTACTTAAATCACGGCTGTGTTTTAGACGGACACGGGGGAAGCGGAGTGCCGCGCGGGTGTTCGAAGGAGCTCATAAAGCACGATCGTGTGGCCCAGATAAATAATAACGCGACCATAGCGTGAGTCGGTAGGTTGTTCCACTGGTCGACTTTACTTGCGTGGTTCTCACTTCGCTTCAGTCTTCAGTTGCAGTTTTTTATCATTATAGCCGATACACAGGCCGTGGGATGCCGGCTTTACAAAATCGCGAATGCGAAGTATTTATTATTTGCTTTTTGGTAATAGAAAATATTTTAGTATTTTAGTTAGAGTTAAATTACATAAATTATTTATTTTTTGGGAGCTCTGCAGCACTGCAGCGCCCTGCATTAGCCGTCACTGTAGGTGACGGAATTCGTTCTTTTTCGTTAAAGTTGGCGTTGTTAGGTGTTTATTAGAACGAATATTTAGTCTGTTTATTTATTCTAGGAATTTTAAGTAAGTAGTAAGAAAGAATTGCGTTAACACGCAAAGAAAGAAATTTTAAATTGTCTCGTTACCAGCGTGCCTTTCTCACAGTACCTACATTCCGTGCTTATTCTAAAAGTTACTCGTTTGAAACCAGTGAGATATGTATTTTTCAGTCGCTAATTGGAGATCCTTTGTACAAGTTTTAGTAAATACTTTTTGTTAGTTTATACAATTGTTAATAACTGCAACAAGCATTTCGAACAGTTAAGATTTTGTTAACAGTTTCTAATATTAGTGAGGGATTTTAGAATGTAACATCACATTAACTTCCATAAACAACTTCGTACCGTATTTTCGTTTTTTAACAATGCCTAAAATATTTTATTATACGAAATAAGTCGATGATCTGTTTTACAATGTCTTATATACTACAGAAAGTGTAAAATAGCAGGAAAACGTGTCGGGCTATAAAAATAAATAAGTAAATAGATAAATACGGTTGGTTGACTCGCAACGGCACAGGCAGAGATCGTAAATTTTGACAGTATGTGTAGGCTTATTTGCCATTTAATTTGTTTCATACGTTGTCGGGTTAAAAATCGATAATAAAGTAACTGCATGTCGAGTTCTTTGCAGAGGGGATAGAAAACCGTCCTTGTTCTAGAATTTCTCTCTTTTGTTGTACTTAGTTTGTAATCCCTTTATCCACATACCTTGTATATTTGGTTGTTTGCAAAGTTTTGTGCTTTCTGTACTTACATTACGTCGAGTTGGTTTACTTCCCTTTTATTTGTCCAAAGTTACTTACTCACTAGGTTAATTGGATTAAATTTTTGCAAAGATGTATTCCTCCAGATGATTACTTAGTTGGTAGAAGATGGATCTCTCTTGGATATTCAGTTTAATATAGAAGTAACCCGTGATATAACGTAGTATTTATGATTCGGATTTACGAATTTTGAAGTAATTGCTCAAGTGTTATTTAGAATCAACCGAAAATAACGTAGGTTGGTAATTACTGCCAGTCGATCGTTTTTTAATTCGCAATTTCCTGGTTCTACATACTCATTACACTTTTATTTCGTAGCACATATGTCTCCTGCACCATTTAAGTATAAAAACAGTTTTAAATACCAGATCTTTCTTTTCATTCGTTTTTCTTAGTTTTTAAATAAATTGTAAACAAAGTTTTCTTGTTCAATAATTACGGTAACCTGAATATTTAAGATAATTTTAATGGAAGTAAAAAGCTGCTTTTTTGAATTGCAAATGATAATTTTTATTAAATCTCCACCTCATTTTGTTTTTAAATTAAATTAAAAAAATTAAATGCAGGAAATTAGTTTTGAAATGAACGAAATGCTTTTATATTCGCTATATGTATTGTAATGTTACCTAGATGATAACAAACTGAATAAAATTACTTCTGAATTGCCACACGTAACTGGGCTCCAAAAAGTGTAGTGTTTTTAAATTTTATTATTGTGTAAACTAAATTGATAACAATATAATTAAATCCTACTTTTACAAATATTAACATTTAAAATTCGTGAATAACGAAACAAAATCAAAAACTGATTACTTATAAAATTAAAATCGACTTATCTTAAATAATCTGTTGATCCGGGGTTTTTGGCGAAAAGAACACCACGTTCAAGAATTCAAGTGTTGTTGGCTTCATATCGTTGAACAGCTGACCGCTTCCTACACAACTTGTTGCTGTTTCATTGGATCTAGAACTGGTAAGTCTTTATATTTAATAATTACTTGGTTAATCACTTTACTGTTTATAGTAGTTAATCACTTTCATGTAGTTTTTACTTAATCTGTTTTTCTTTCTTTCAGATTTACTGATGAATTTTTAAAACTAACCTCACTTCGGTTAATGAAATAAACAACTGTTATTTAATTAAATTTAGATGAAATTTATTTATTAAGACACAATATGGTTAAACACAGCAATAATTTAAATTAGCTGGATTAATTTAAATAATAACATAATATTTACAAACCGTAAGTAGTTTCACTTTTAACTTTATAAATTATTAGACACGATTTACACTTTTTAAACTTAATTTATTTGATTATCGCATTATTTGTTTAAATCATCTTCGTTTAATTAGTTGAATTTATTATTATTTACGTTTCACTTTTATTTACTCATAGTTAAATTTCAATTTCTAAATATTTTAATGAACATCTGTCATTTTTAATCTATTTAGTTGTCGATGACTTTCTTTTATTAAATTAATGTGGAGCCGAATTTTTACGTACACCATCTTCAAATACTTTTGATAGACTGACTAGGCTCTAAAATAGCATGAACCAATTAAAACGCACCAAATTTTTAACAACTGACTCAACTAAAAATTCAAATTAATTATTTACAATCTTTAACTTAACGAATCATTATTTTAAACAATTAATTGAAACTTATAATAACTTATTTAAATTTTATATACAATAACTTAATATTTTCTTTTAATTTAAATTTTATATTATGAACGTGGTTGCTGCCAAAATGTTCATGACATTACTATTTTCTAACTTATTCTAAATTATTCCTAATTCAACTAAAAATCAACTTTACATAATTTTTACAAATTTTAAACAATATTTTTAGTCTTATAAAATTGCCTGAAATCGTCTTATAAGGCTTTAAATTGCCTTTTAAAATCTGACATTTGATAAACCTTTAAATCTTGTTTATTCTTATAAAATTCACATTCTGCTTTCAAATTCTTATGACACCTTGTCGTTGTATCGTATGTTAACTTTTTATAATATTTTTACTTCTGACTGAATTTTTTTATAGTCAAAACTTTAATGTAAACTTTCCTAATCTTTGTTCTTACTATAAAAACATATTTTATCAATTATTAAGTAACAATTTAATTTTATTTGTTCTTTTCAGCATGGCAAATAGGAAAATATGTTGCTAGGAATCAAAATATCCCAGAACATCTAAATCGTAACATGAATTAAAGAAGATTTCTAACATTGGAAATCAAAATCTTGAAACGCCAAACTTTAAAATGTGTTTTTCGACATTCTCGTCCTGCATGTTAACTTTGCAGTACTTTTATTGAATTTACTGATTTATAATAAAGCTTTTATATTGATTTTAAATAAAATTCATCTTAATATTTCATTTCTGTAATTTGTAAGTGTAAAATAATGTATCGTAAATGTCAAATTGAAGTGTATATTGTATAATTGTTTTAAACTGTAATAAATTAATGTTGTTTGAAATTGTTACATGATTAGATTACACAACAGTATGTATATCTAAACGTGAACAAAGCATTTCCTTTCTAACATGAGATTAAGACTAAATGTAGCGGGAATGACCATTTTAGTTTGGTTTTAAAATCCTGCATCAGAATAGTATACTAAAACACAAGTTACAGAAGGCAACCTTTTCGCCCACGAGTCCGAAATTTGGACAAGGGCCGCGTAGCGGCGAGCGCCCGAACGGACGAGTGCTCAAATGCCTTCTGTAACGAGTATTTTATACTATTTTCTCTGTTTCGGCAGCGATTTGCATTATTTATTTATGTTTATTTTTATAAAAATTTCTAGTTGGGGTAATTTTGGGAAATAGTAGGTTGGTAAAAGCGACTTTTGCTTGACAGTTGACAGAAGTTTGACATTTGACATTTTTGTTGCCTAGCAACTGAATGGTTACCTAGGTATTTTGTGTATTATTTGATACAGTATCCAGCGCCGCCCTTTGGATTTTGAGGCCCCAGGCACAAATATGGAGTGGGGCCCCCAGTAAATAAAAAAGTGCGATGTGCGAAAATGTTCAAATGATACGAGCGCAGATGAAATCAAGGGCTTATTTGTCAGCTACAGTTAGAAAATTGTGTTATACAAAATGTTCTCGGACAACTGGCGGTGCAACGCGCTCCCGTCGTTGAACGCGGTGCCGATGTAAGCAGTGTTGCTAGATGCACTATGCACTAGTCCCACCACTAGTTTTAGTTCGGCCAGCGGCGCAGGACTATTCTGTTACAAATGTCTCACCGTTTGTCCGTTTATAAAAACCTTTAAACGGTGAGGCGTTTGAAAATTTGGTGCGCTTCATTTCAAAAATAAGCTTTAGTTTTATGTAGTCCGGTGCGAGGACCCACTAGCCCCCGGGGGGCCGGGCATACGCCCGGCCGACCGACCTTAAGGGCGCTACTGACAGTATCACCAATTTCTGAAAACAAAATATCACCAAAAATCGTTTAATAATGAAGCTCATTAAAGCATCAAAATGCGTGCTAGAATAAAGTCATTCTAATGCCGAAACAGAGAAACTTATTTTTGATTTTCACTTCCTTATTTTCCTTACTTTACGCTGATATTAATTTTATTTATTCTTTTAAACAGCCGCTTGTGCTCGTTTTAAGAATTAATTCCCTTCCTACACATGATTATTGACCACAACAAGTTCAGACTTGCAATCTTTATTTTTCGATATATATTCTAGCACTTGGACGTAAGGCAATTATTCTCTTAACTAAATTGGCGTCCTTTCTAAAGGGTTGTTGCGGCGAGTTTGACATATTTCTTAGTTATGGTTTTTAGCAACTTAGTAGCGAGAAAATCCAACTAAGAAAATAAGTTTTAGTACATTTATACAGGATGGCTTATTTCTTGAACGCTGTATGGGTCTCGCAAAATAAATGTCACATTTCATTTTATTTAATCAAATCCTACCGGGCCACAATTGCAATTAATCACAGAATAGTCGTTCTTGGATCACTCTAGTGTTTTGTGGAACAACCCGCTGAAGACGTCGAAGCATCTCTGTTTTAGAGAGAAGCTTCATATTTAAAGGTATATTTGGAACATAGTGCACTCGCCACACGCACTTGTATCTCCCACAGTACCTAATTGGGAAAATATCGGATACTCTCATCCCATCTGGGCACATATAATCTAACAGACCCCGTGCAACCTGTGTACGAGCTTAGACGATTTCCATATTTCCGTCTATTAGCGGACATGGAACATGATGAGGTTGATGGGGTCTGTCTTCAGCTAGTAAATTTTCCATGACTATACCAACTAACACCAAGGAGAAAACTTTGACTAACACATTGGATCATATCCACACAATAATGCAATTGATATAAGAAACAAACAAATACAACCTGCCGCTATGCGTGGCCTTTGTAGACTACGAGAAGGCGTTCGATACTGTGGAAACATGGGCCATAATCGACGCCCCGCAAGGAAGCAGAATCGACTATAGATACATTCAATTAGTGAAAAACGCCTACAAAGATGCAACCATGACTATTAGAACCATTGGTAGCACAGATCCAATTCACATCGAACGGGGAATAAGGCTAGGAGGTACAATATCTCCGAAATTGTTCACAAATGTCTTAGAAGATTCTCTCAAATTGATAGACTGGAGTGAAAAGGGAATTAATATAAACGGCGAACGTCTCCTCCACCTTCGTTTTGCGGACGCTATTGTTATAGTAGCACAAACACCACAGAAACTATCAGAAATCAGAACTGAATGCAGCAACAAAAACTACCGGACTCCATACGAATTTAGAAAAAACAAAGATTATGACTAATTATAATATACCAAACAACCCTATATGTATACATATAAGGAAGAATATGACTAAGGGTGGAAGAATACGTTTACTTAGGTCAATGCGTAGCCTAGACGAACAAGGACAAGAAAAAGAATTAGACAGGCGAATACGACTAGGACGGGTATAATATGGCAAATTGGCAAACACTATTTTCAAAGCCAACATCCCGCAATATTTAAAAACGAAAGTTTACAACGAATTCATCCTCCCAATATTGACATACGGAGCAGAAACTTGTGGACGTTCACTAAGAAATTAATACATATGTAAACTGGAAGTCACACAGCGGGTTATGGAAAGATCCATGTTAGGTGTCACACGCCGCATTAACGCTTGTGACTCACAAAACCGTAACATGGAAGCTGGGGTCCATCAAGGTTCCATCTTAGGCCCTATCTTGTTTAATTTATATGTGAACGACATACCCTCTCCACCCAATACCGTTCTTGCAATGTTCGCGGACGTTACGGCTCTAGTAGTCCAAGATTGGTGCATAAATAACGCTGCCCAAACTCTTCACGAAATTGTGAACATCGTTTCCAGCTGGTGTGTTAAATGGAATATTCAATTAAACCCTAACAAATGCCAAACTAAAATTTTTACGCTCAAGAGACCTACTAATCCTACGAATATCCAAATTAACAATGCTGATATTGAATGTAATCCAGGACACTCATCGGTTAAATATTTAGGAATCTATCTCGACAAGAAGCTAAGCTGGAATTTCCATATCAATAAGAAATTGAATGAGGCTCATGTTAAATTAGTAAATCTTTATCCTTTGATCAACAGAAGATCTCAACTACGGCACCAAACATCAGTATTACTATAAAAATCTGTTTTACGTCCAACAATTACATACGGTTGTCAAATTTGCGGCTCAACTTCAAAAACGAACTTAAAAAAATTACAAAGTTTTCAAAGTAAGTTGCCATTAACTCTCCATGGTTTGTCAGAAACAGACATATACATGACGAACTAGGAGTGCTCTACATCGAAGACTTCATCCGTTCTGTTGCCAAGAAGTTTTTTGAAAAATTTCACACTTGTCCAGCAGCCGCTCACTATTCACTGGGAACAAGGAACATTCATACGCGATTAAAAAGGAAGTTAACCCAAGACGTATTCTGCACAAGTGATTAGTGATTATCGGTTAATTAATTAATTAATTATAGTTTAGTGACAGGGAACCCTCTATGGCGACCCGAAACGAATTATTCTAACCGTAAATATGCATGTATATAAATGAAATCAGTGATGTATAGCACCCAGTGTGCTGATCTGACTTATACAGGGTGTTTCAGAACTGCACGGCACCATTTTAGGGACGTGTTCTCTAGTACAAAATATTACGATTTACCTAAAATTACCTTAGTCCAAAAGTTAATATTTAGGGAGATACAGGGTGTCAAAGCCGAAATTTTAATTTTAATTTTTTGCTGTAATTTCAAAAGTTTTCAAAATATTAACATGAAAATTGGGGAAACTACCTTTCTTGGGACGAGAAATAATAATCCGTCCTCAATTTTAATATTGATCTTTAAAGAACCTTATTTTTGCTGCACCTAACACCTTAAACATACTTCAACTTTTTTATACTTAAAGTTAGGACAGATTTAATTGAAAAAAACAATTGCCTCATCCTTTTTATACAAAAAAGGTATACTAGTTAAATGTCTCTAAAGTTAACCGTTTCCAAGATATTTGCTATTGATGTAAGTAATGCAACATCTTTTTCATCTTTTAAACATTCTGTAACGCAGTAGGCTTGTATTTAAAACAAAAAATTTAGATATTCTTGCCAAAAACAAGTTATAGGACACAAAGTAATAGTGGATCAGTGGAATATTTGTCATTAAAAAAATTTCAGATTTTAGTGTAAAGCGAGGTGTAAAGTAATGCTGTTTAAGGACTGAAAAATGTAGCATCACTTACTGCAACAGCAAATATCTTGGAAACAGTTAACTTCACAGACATTTAACTAGTATACCTTTTTTGTATAAAAAAGATGAGGCAATTGTTTTTTTCAATTAAATCTGTCCTAACTTTAAGTATAAAAAAGTTGAAGTATGTTTAAGGTGTTAGGTGCAGCAAAAATAAGGTTCTTTAAAGATCAATATTAAAATTGAGGACGGATTATTATTTCTCGTCCCAAGAAAGGTAGTTTCCCCAATTTTCATGTCAATATTTTGAAAACTTTTGAAATTACAGCAAAAAATTAAAATTAAAATTTCGGCTTTGACACCCTGTATCTCCCTAAATATTAACTTTCGGACTAAGGTAATTTTAGGTAAATCGTAATATTTTGTACTAGAGAACACATCCCTAAAATGGTGCCGTGCAGTTCTGAAACACCCTGTATAACATAAAAAAAAAATAGAGTAGAAAATTCTGGAATGGCGACCTAAGACGGGAAGAAGAAGTGTAGGCCGTCCAAAAGCGAGATGGTCGGACGATATCATGAAGGTAGCTGGAAAAACATGGCTGAGAGAAATAACATTTAGGTATAATTGGAAACGTAAAGAGGAGGCTTTTGTCTAAAATTGGAAAATGGATACAGTATAGCTACACCTTTTTTTGTAAACATAGAAAAACAGTTAAGTAGTGTTTTTTTATTAGAAATCCAATGGTGTGAAAATTTGATATACATGGATCGTGCCATTAAAAAGATATTAGCGAAAGACGAGAAAATCGCTTTTTCTATTATATCTGATAATTACCTTATTTTTAAAATTAGAAAACTATGCTCCAAATACCGTTTGAATATTTTTTTCGTAGAATAAGGCAGGCTACATAATTTTTTGATAACTATAATCATTTTTGAGTAATTTTCCGAAGTTGTATTTTGGCAAATGGTTTCCATAGTTGGTTGTGAACGTAATTTTTCCTCTTTTCAGCCATGTAACATAAGCCATATGTTTATTTTGAAAAAATGGAAAAAAATGGTTCTTAGGTTTTTTATTACTAAATTAAAATAACCAAAAAACAAAACACATTCCATACCATTGCATTTCTCATAAAAAAAAAACTTTGCTTTAAGTCACCCATATAATGCTCCAAAAATTAATAATACTTAAAATTTAGCGCGCATTACTTTTTAAAATGTATGTCATGTTATTCTGTGAAACGGGACTTTGTGTTACTTTTTTGCTTACTACTTATTATAATTGAAATTTTTGTCTTATTTTTTCCGTTTTCTCAATATTTTGATTCTTTTAGTGCATTGTAAACCATCTGCATGTTGTAGAATAAAAATTATATTGTATAACAATTCGAAAAAAGTTTCACCTTTTCATGAAATTTGAACCTGCCGCGGGTTGATGTATGTTTCACTGTCTGTTTTGGTCAACTTTTTTAGATGATATCTCAGTTGGCGATAATCGGTTAGGATACCAGTCATTAGTTTTAGATTTGTCTTATCGAGTTCGGGAAGCTTTCTACATTCTTTGTCGAATAATTAATAAACTTTTCGGCTGCTTTTGTCTTGGTGTTTTTCTCCAGTAGGATTCCTTTTGCTCCTTTACCCATCCTCGGACCTCTTCCATTATGTGACCTTTTGGTAATTCGACAAAAGGGCTCTGGTCTGATAAATGGTGCTTGCGCACCTTTTCTTGCAAGGGCATCGGTAGTTTCATTTCCAACTGTTCCCTCATGCCTCGGTACCCGCATTAAAGTTAATGCGTTATTTCTTGTCAGTTGCGTCAGGGATCGTCTACTGTCGTAAGTTCTCTTGGATTTAAAATTTAGGGCTGTTTGACTGTCTGATAATATAAAGATGATTGATACACGAAAACCTTTCTTAATGCAGTGTTGGGCTCAAACATCTATAGCATGTACTTCCGCTTGGAAAATTGTTGCAGTACTACCTAAGAATTTTTATATCCTACACCTAGGCCCTAGAATGCCTATGCCTGCCTACTCCTTCATTCATCTTGGAGCCATCTGTGTACCATATGTTTGCTCCGTGATCTTTACAATTTGCTCTCCTCGCGGTTATTAATTACCACTTCAACAGAGCAGTTGAAGTCATATTGTGCTGGCATTATAAATATCTCTTGGTTGGGTCGGAGACCTCAATTGAATTTTGTTCACAACCCTTAAGTGACCAACCAAGTTTCCAGGTTTATATTGAGTTACCAGTTTTAAGGCACTTAACTTTCCTTCTCTGCTCACACATAAATGTAAGAGTAGGAGGTTTAGCATTGTCGCCATCGCCGCTGTCAGACAGGAGCTCATGGCTCCTGTAATCGCTAAACAGGCAAGCCTTTGGAGCTTACCAGCAGCTACACTTTGTTCTGGTTTCTACCACCATACCAAAGTTGGTATTACCAGTAAAGCGGATGATCACTTTGGCACGTTAAGTTTTACGAATTAGTCTATGACTGTATATCAACAAGAGAATTAAAATGCTGCAATTTGTATTCAATTTTAGAGATTAATTTTTATTTAAAATTGGCCCGTTCCGATAACTCGTCATCGATCATCGTCTTAATAATTATTTTATATAGTTGATATGGCTTCCTAAACGAGTGTGTCAGTAACATAAAATTAAACAATTATGGCAAATTCTACTAATTAATCTTCATATGCATATGCTTCAGCTTTTCCAAATTATTTGGCAATCCAAATTATTAGCCAATACCTTCTTTATATCTATAAAATAACAAATATTAGTCGGTTCTCATTTTTCTTCAGTAGAAAATGGATACATAAACGATGGCCCTTTAAATGTATAACTCATTGAGAATATTTTACTCTGATCAAAAGTCACCCGGAACATTCCATGCGGTCAATTTTTAAGTTGCGTGTCCAACAGGAAGAGATAATATTTTAACACATTCACTGCCGCCCAAAAATAAAAATTTTTACCCATTGCCGAGTGACGACGTCGACAGAAACTCATTCACTTTAAGCCTCACGCCGAATCTAAAACATGTGCTAGAATTTGCCATTGACCGGTAACGCGCCAGCGCGTGCTCTGCGTTGGGCAAACCTACGAATAAACGCGCTAGCGAGTTGTCGGCAGCGAACGAGTTAATATTTACACCTTTATTCTTGGAATACAAATCGCTCTTCTGAATAATTCTGAATAACATTTAATTAATTCCTTATGCAATTTATTTACCTTTCATTAATTAATTAACTAATATATTTACCTTTTTTTACTTTTACGCATGATAATCTTTTAATCACACTTTAACCCTTCAATCAGATCCTAATCTAACGACCATTGCGGTTTTACGAAAAATCGTTGTCAATTGGACCCCGAATTGGTCCGTTAGCTAATAGGCACGTACTGAGCTAACCAAACCCTACCTAAGTTTAAAATTTGATAATTGAATTAATATTTGTAAAATATAAAATACGCTTATCTTTTTCACTTAGTTGAATATTTCTGTCCTTGAATTTTTTTCTGTGACATTCGTTTTTTCGTTTTGCAATGGTTTCGTTTCTCCATGACTTCATTGATTTTATAGGTCTTCATAATGGTAACCACTTCTTTTCTGTGTCATCTTAGCTTCTTGATTATTAAGTGTGAATAAAAAAGAAATGCTAGGGTGGATCCTTCACGCCGAATTAAGATATAACCAAAAGACGTGACGCAGGTTTCTCTTGATCCTCAAGATGTCTGAAATTCATATAAATATATAAGTTTTGATATTTATCAAGTACGAAACCTGCTTTAAAATTTAAGATTTTTTTATCATTCTGTGGTTGCTGAAATCAAATATTCTTTTTAGTAGGTACTTTAAATAATTAACGTCTCGGGATTTTTGCTTAAATATGTAGAAATGAAAAGATCCGAATATTAAACTTAAATTTGGCATAATTCGAAGCGGAATTCGAAATCTGTATTTATTAAGGATCAGTTTAATTTTATATAAATTTGTAGGCGCAATAAGTAATAAGCTGCGTACTCAGATAAAAACAAATTCCCCAGTTAATTTAAAAATGAAACATTAGCTTAAATTGAGAAATATGAAGAATGGCTTCCTTAGCAACAAGAAAAGAAAAGACCTGATTTTGCTTTGATTAAATGGCAGGCACATGCTCGATTTATTTATTCAGTTTTCTGAAAACGCTGATATCCTTTTTCGCTCCCAAGTGAAAAGGGGATTACTTGTGTACGACAAGCTCACACCGTGGTTTATCCCTCTAATCGTTTTATGAATATTTCGGAGATATTGGTCGTTTACTCATTGAATCCAAAGTGTAGGAGGTTATCAGATTGAAACATGAAAGAGTTAACTCATAATTTAAGTTAGTTTTTGGATTCCTGCGGTTAGAAATTAAATCGTACTTTTAATCTCGACTTTTGAATATTTTAACAACTAGCTACCTTAGTCGACAGAGTCGGCAGAGCTTACAAGGTAAAATTCAGGAATACTTGAAAATTAATTAAAATTCCTTAATTATAAATACAACGGAATTATTGCAATTACAAACAGGTATGTATATTTACAAAACTCCTAACGTGATCAAAGATTTGCTTTATTACGGGCAACCTTGTTCTCGGTATATTACATTTTAATAACCAGGAGTAACATCGAGGTTCACGTTAATTAAGTTTTACTTTAATATGAATGAACAAATAGGATTAAATAAGGTATTAAGTATGCACGTAGAAATTATTCCAACCCAGTAACGTTACGAAAATCAACTGTTCCTGACAGATCTACACAACAAATGTGTTCATTTTGTAGAAAACCAGTTTTTAGAAACATTTTAAACTGTGGAAGCACATTAATTAGCGTTCGCTTTTACTGTTCAGCGATTTCTATCAAAGCATTAATAATTGAATTATTTCCATAACCCCTAATTATTATTTAACACTTTAATTTTATTACCTGCCCGTGAGCCCGTGTTTATAATACATTTTGTAAGCAATCTTACGTCCTTCTCACTTTAGTATTTTCTAGACGAACGCACACGTACAAATGTTTTACGCTCGTAATACGATTATGAACTTTTATGTTAGATGTGAATATTTGATATAACAAATCTTATTTTGTTTTCCTCCATCCTTGTGGCTTCTTTCGTTTTTATTTTCGGCTTTTCTCTAGCTGCCCGTGAACTATTATACCGGAATTGACGAAGATATTCTTGCTCTATTGTGTGTAAATTTATGCTGTAGTTCGGAACAGTGCCTGATTTGCATTTGGCAAGATAATTTATATCCCTAGATTTGTTGACAGGTTAAGAGGCTTTACATAATCTCTAGAATGATTATCCTTAATAAAGAAATGCTCTTAAAACGCCTTTGTCGTATCATCTCGAGCGATTAATGTAAAAACCGTAGCAATTTTAACTTTTCAAAGGCGAGCTTTGAATAAACAGACTTGTTTCATCCTATTTAGCCGGCATAAAAATCTGAGATAAATTCAATCAAATCATAAAAGTTATCTAGAGTAATATTTACATTTAAGCATGTAGAAATTTTAACTTTTACTATAACTTCGGAAAACATTGCTAAACCGAAAACTGGGATGACCGTTATGATGTTGCAGTTTGATAGATGACTATTTATTTTAAAGCAAAACAACGACTTGCATTTAATTTCAAACTTTTTTTATTAAAAGGTCTGGGTTCGGGGGTTCAGTATTTCATTCTGGACTTTCACGAGAAAGACTTTCTAGGTAGGCGAATCAGCAAAAACACTCGTATGCATTCTACAATGACTATAAAAACTGATAAGCAACGATATTTTAAATCGTAAACAAAATAAACCCCAAGTTTAATTGCATATACGCCGTCTTGACGATGAACGGCGATATTTATTCTTAGGTAGTTTACGTAATAATCTATTGCAGTAGTTCGTGGATTATTTTCATTGCACAATTTGTTCAAGATAAATGAAAGTAATTTTATAATATAGCAGTTTGAAGCCTAAATTCGTATACAAATTTACTTTTCGCACTAGGCAAGATATAAGCTTACCTTACCGGTTTCAATCCCAGTTCCTCTCTTAATCAACTTTCAAGATGTTTATATTCTGGTAGCGAACCAATTTTCAGTAACGGTTACTAGAATAAGATTTTAGAGAAAATGTTTCATAAATCTTCTACGTGTTTGGCTTAAATTTTCTGTAATTGAATTCGAAAACAATTGTTGATAATTAATAAAACATTCTACTGTTACGTTAGACCTTATTTCTAAAAAGGAAGGTATAATTCTTAGTTAAATTTTGCTCTAATTTGATAATTTTAAATCTCGTAGTCGTTACATCTCTGCTTATTTCGCCGAAGTTCAAATTTTCTAGAACTCTGTAATGCATAGCTTTTGCTTTACTTGATTTCATAGAGTTGTTGAACGTGAAGGATTTCCCTCGAGATATAATAAATATTTTTAGGGTTATAGGTAGGTGTTCAGCCAACAAACCAAGTTGAATAATACAGAAATCATACGACAAAACTTAATCTGAAATCAACGTAAGGTTTTTATTGTTCTCGAAAATTATCTGCAAATAGAAATGGAAACGACTAATTAAAAACTTTATATCCCTGACTACTTTGCAAAAAATATAGATCACGATTCCAAGGATTCCAATTAAAGTTTGCTTGTAGTAATTCAAACGACTTATTATAATGCGAAAATAACAATCAGAAGGATTTTCCGCGTTTGAATAGAGTTTTCTCAACTTATCGGCTTATACATTACAAAGACTTTTCTCGTTCTTAATACGTATACTTTAATCAATTTTGATTTTAATAGAAGGCGTTCACTAACTCAGTATTATGGAATCCTTTCTATCACGAGTTCATTTCATATTGATTCATTGCAGAGAAAATAAATGAAATAAAACCACTTCCGGTGCATATCAACTAAGCATTCAGACTCAAATAACTCCTAGTTTATCCATTTGACAAATTTGTAATTCGTTTTTGGACATTTTGGACTTTATTTCAGCACGAAAAAATGCCTTTTAAATAGAGACACTTTTTGCGGAGTCGAGTAAATTTAAAAAAAAAATCGTTTCAACAGTCAAACAAAAAGGTGGCGTTGAGAAAGCTCTTTATTAATAACTCTTCTTACAGGGAATAAATGTTCTGCTTTTTTAATTTTTCCTGTGTAACTGCTAGCGATTTTTTTTTCTGTTTTAGTTGGATATGATAAGTGCCTTTTTATTTACAAATATTGCGTAATATGCATTCGAGAACTTGAGGGTTCCTCTAAACAACTTGCCTTTTTCTGGTGGAATATATCACCTCTGTGGTTTAAAATATCATATACAGTAGGAGTACCGCATCAAATTTGATAGCAGCTGTAGCACCATCTTTCTTTAGAAATCCGATACTGAATTTATTTTACGAAAGCGAAAGCTTAAAATAAGGCATCCATCGTCCGGTTATTGTTGATGTTCTCTCTCAGCATCTCTTCGTTTCCATCCGAAAACGACTAGTTTTATAGTTTAAAATATTCCGAATACTAGGACACATAAGATACGCAGCCAACCTGTAGTACCACGCTTGTTTAAAGATCTGAAACAGTATTTACATTGTAGGTAAACATTTGGTGTCATCTATACTTCAGTTGTTATACTCGGTGGCTAGAAAAAACAGAATCCTGTTTAAGTTCTCACATCTCCGGAACGCTTTAAGATAGCCATTTGAGTTTTTGCCTTCTAAGAGACAATGGATTGAAAATTATTCCTGCCAAATTGCAAACAATTATTTTAAAAAACAAAGGAATGGCGAGTTTTTTAATATCAACTAAAAAAATCAATTACACGTTGATAATTTAATAATTTAAAACTTAAATCGAAGCAACCTTTTGTTAAGAAAAATGAAGTTATGACTGTTATGAGTGACATTTGCAGTTAGTTGTTACTTTTCACTTAGTTTACCGACATTTCGTGCTAATTAAGTTAATGTCTCTTGTAATGATGGCACCTCATTTAACGGAGTATGATTTAGAGGAAACTGCAATGTGTTATCGAGAAAAAAAATTGGCGTGGAAAGTGAATTGCAAGACAGTTTCCAGAGAAGAGATGGCTACCTTCTAGCGTAAATCGTGCTATTCGACGGCTTGTAGAAACCTGATCCGTTTACAGAAAACTCGGAAGCGGAAGACCTGTAACTTCTACAAATCATGAAAATTCAGAAATCGTAGGCGAATTGTCGTTGTCACAGGAAAATCAACCGGGGACTCATTTATTTCAGCTTAAAATAGCAGCAAGGGCAATAATCAGTCGTAGGTCTGTACAAGTTATTAAAAAACGTGTAGGTTTTAAATGCTACTCCTACAAAAAGTTTCAAACCTCAGCAATAACACTGAATGCAAAAATCCGTCGATCATCACGAGCTTTACGTATATACAGGAGGTTTTCGAATGCTGACCTACAACTCCTAATTTTTTAGGGTGAAAATAACAGGGTTTATTCGACAACCAAAAAGAACCCTATTCAACCAGCACGTTTGTACCACAGTAAGTCGCGGTTTTCTAAGAAGTTCATGGTGTCGTGCGTAATATCCTGGAATGGAAAGAGTAGGCTATTTTTTACTGATCCTCAGTGAACGAAAACAAACGCAGATATATGCATATGGCATTTACGTGACGATTTACTACCGGAAATGCATCGATTGTACCCGAATAACGATTATGTTTCTATCCAGGACAGCGCTCCATCCCACACAGCAGCAAGGACCCAACAATTTTTAGAAGAAAACACGCCATCTTTTATTCGAGCAAATCAGTGGCCGCCTAATTCTTCAGACTGTAATCCTTTAGACTACTCAGTGTAGAATGCATTGCAAGAAAAAGTGTATGCTGAAAGACGGGAACCATTTGCAAACTTGGAAGATCTGCGCCGACGGTTAGAAGAAGTGTATAAATTTAAACAGAAGAGCAATTTTACAGTTTAAACATAAACTAAGAATTTTGAATTTGCAAAATGGAGGTCCCATACAACATGTTTATAAGTAGAATACACCATACAAGATGTTTATTGGTAGAATTTTTAAAAACATTGTCAACATGTAATTGATTGTTTCTAGTTGATATTAAAAAATTCGCCATTCCTTTGTTTTTTAAAATAATTGTTTGTAATTTGGCAGGAATAATTTTCAATCTATTGTTTCTTAGAAAGCAGAAACTGAAATCACTATCTCAAAGCGTTCCGGAGATGAGAGGACTTAAACAGGATTCGTTTTTTTCTAGCCACCCGGTATTTTATACATCTATTGAGCTCTCTGGTGTAATATATCGTGACCATTAGGAGCACCTTACAAAATCTGAACCTAACTGCAGTACCACCTGTTTCTGTAAATCAAATATGGCATTTATTTTATAGTCAAAGTTAAAATGGCATGTGTTTTATAAATCTAATGTACCCTCTCACCGTCTCATCATCTTATTCCGGAAATGACCATCTTCATGATTCGAATATCGTATACAATAGAGACGCCACAAAAAATTTAAAGGCAACTCTATAATTATTATATGCTATACGTCTGTTGACAGGCTCTTAGCATTTTCTGTTGCAAGTGACAATCGCCATCGTTTCATATTCCATTCAAGTTAGGAGCACCATACAACTTTGAAAGCCACTACAGTACTGCTGTTTAAACAGAATTCATATTTTATGGATCATCTGGTATTCTCTCGCAAACACTTCTCTATTTCGTTCTCGAAACGGAGACAGTTTAAGGTATTTAGTGCGTTGGCCCGTTGGGGGTATCATACAAGATATGAGGGAAACTGTAATGCTACCTTTCTGTAGGGGTCTGAAACATAAACTAGTAAATGGTGTAAAATTGTGCATACTTAATTATTACTTTTTTATTCTAAATTTTTTCTTGGGACTATCTCACAAGAATTTATACAATTATAGTAGGTAATGCGTACTTACCTACTTACTTGAAGGCCGTACTTCAAATTAGTATATTTTGTTTGTTTTTGTTTGTCTGTTTGTTCGTTTATTTCCTCTTAATATTGATTTTGTTTCTTTATTATCTTTAAAATTAATTTCATCTTCGAACAGATTAGTTATTGAGAATGTTGCAACTTGTGTATAACCCTTTTTTGTTTATTTTACTGGGTTAGTTACTTTACTTTTTCTCTAATAAGCTGCGCTAATTTCATTAACTAATAGTACTAATCGCACCCGATACTCTTTCAAATTAAATAATCACTACATATTTATTATTATTATTATTAATCAGGCAGTAAGTCGTTAACAACAATTGAAATAGTTGATTATTATTATTATTTTATATTTGGGTCATTATTAAATAAATTTTATTGATTATACATTAAGTAGGAAAATGAAGCTTTAGTATATCAGATTTAATCGGTTTAAAAGGTAGCTTTGTCTGTTGACCAATGTGTTTTTAGATATTTATCATGAGATTTTGCAGATGTCGTACATTAAATTGATGTACCTATTATGTTTTATTTTTAGTATGGTCAGGAAGTAACCGTTTTCCCAATTTTTTCCATATATTTCATTCTTTAATTGTTAACATACGGCATTTGAAATATATTGTTATTAATCCCATAGTAGGGATTCTTTTCATACACTGGAAATTACTCAATCGTGTTGTACTGACAACAGATTAGGTTTCCATAGTAGGAGTTCTTTTACAAAAGCTACCAGAATCGTTTAAGCTGATAAATGCGATTTTTTGTGAACCTCGTTAGTCAATAATTCACTTGTCCAGCAATAGAAAGAAAACGGCTTACTTACTACAATAAAATTTAAGCAGTTATACCTATACGACGAACATAATCCTAGCACAGGGACTTTTTTAATAAGAGTGTTTAGCTGTTTCAAAAGTTATATCCCTTACGGATAAACGTAAAATATTGGTTCTGTTCGAAGTAGGCGATAAGCCTTTAAGTGTAAATTATCGATTTGTTTATTATATTGACATATGTTGCGTCCTAAAATGGATTTCACCACAAAGAAATATTTGGGCACTAGAACGAATGTATCGCATGTTCCTTCATAATTTATGTTAGAATATGCAAAAATTACCACGCTTGCTTCAAATATTCATGTCGTTTTCGTGGTCTTAATAACTTTGATTGTTGGTTAGGTGATTCCGCTCGGGTAATGTGCTTCCTCTTACTTCATGACATTAAGGCTTTCCGCTGTTCCGTTCCGGAATTTTTCGGTTTGATTTATGTATAATGGGCTTATCTAGTTTTACATAAGAAGTGCTTCATCATCTACAGAAGTAATTTATCTATTACTGAAAAGACACCTACTTCTTTCGCAGCTTAATTAATTTATTTAGAAATTTAAAATTTTAATAACAAAGTTATTCCGATACAAAACAAAGACAATAGTACATTTGGTAATTTAAATTGTTCCTGATTATTTTAATTAAATCTGTTAAGAAGTCAGTTTGCATAATGGCATTTAACAGATTATTTTATTTTAAAAGAAATTTGACGATTTGGAATGAAAGGAAAGATTTGTTTGATCATAAAATGAACTTCCTCCTCTGTGCGTCAAATTTTTTTCTGTTAAAAATTTTAGGAAGAAGAAATTCAATCACGTCGTATTATAGGTCGATATGTATTCACTACTGAGACTTTATTTATACGCATTTATCAGAAAAAAAATCTGACATGCGTTGTTTTAAATGGTACCCGCTAAAATCCACTTTTTGAATAAAACTTAAATCCTCAAAAGATTGGGGATATGTTTGCATCTTAAGTTGACATCAGCAATTTGAGAAGGATAAAAAGAGAGCATGGAAAGGGTTTCATACGGTCTATCAGCAGCTAGTTTTCGCTAGTATACCCTTATTAATCAAATTTTCTTTTCCCCATTTTTCTATTACAAAGCTTATCTAAGGTTTTAGTTTCAAATTCTAGGAACACATACAAGTTGGTAATGCTTGAGAAATATCTTGTTTATTGAGAATATATTTTTATTTTAAACCTCGAAGGCTCGAATGCAAAAATGTGATTATCATCGTATCTTGTTTTACTATGACGTATAGGATGTTCAAAATCTAATGGATGTTGATTTTTCAGCTCCGTTGCAGAAGGAATTCCAGCGGATAATCCACACCTCGTGCTCTTGTTTTTCATGTCACAACTTTTTTTGCGTGAACTCACCAAGTGCCACCGTCTCGTTCAAATTATACCTATGGATATGTCCGGTTATTATGGTGAGTTCATTTTAATTTAGTTATTATTCGAAGCTTTTTAAATGCATTTTAGGTCAAGTACGCGCTTTATTAAATTTTCTTCCATTAGGATGATGGTGGTCTTTGGACTTTTATTTCCTAATTAGTACGTTTTATTGGTTTTTCGTTTCTAATGTAAATATGAAAGGCTTAATTTAATATTCCATTTTGTTTGACGAGAATAATATTCTCAAAGTAAATGAAATTTATTGACCAAGAAACTGTTTACTTGCAGAAAACAGGGCTGGTCCATCAAACATAGGGAACGTTATCAGTCAAATCCTCTTGTGTAAGCAAATAACACCAGACTTTAATCAAGAGGAGTTATGCAGTATCACGAAGGACTCTCAAGAGGTATCGAAAATTTTAAAAGAAATGCAAGAATATATGCCTAAACAAGAAAACAATTTGGGTAAGGAACGTCGATTTTATAGTTTCCTTTCTTTGTACCGATTCATTTGGTTTAAACAGAAAACTTGGTTTTCAGAGCGTAATATCGCATTAACGGAGGACCCTAGTCAGTGGACCAATAAGCGTCGGAGGACTTCTATATACAAGAATATGCGATTTTTATGTTGTGTTCGACGACCAAACTATTTGTGACTGTGCAGGAGAAGACGGAGACGTTTTCCTGGTTTAATCAACACGAAACGGCGAAACTCGATTGAAAAGGGGATTATTAGCCCAATCACCGATTTAACGCCAAACCCACCTTAGTTTTACGTCTCATAATGACAACACCAAGATATAAACCACCGACCTTCTGTTCAGTAAAGATTTAATCAACAACGCTCTCTTCCAAAGTCGTTCTACTATTTCATTACAAAGACTCTAGAATTTCTATCATCAATTCAGACTTTAAAAATAGTACTTTGAGTAAAATGTGTTTTGTATAAAAGCGGAATTCTGTTAGGGCAGCCGCCTACACGTATTATTAAAATGTATATCCTCCGATTAGTAACTGATTACATTGATAGCTACTATTTTTATATTGCACATGTGTAGTTTAAGTTTCATCTATCACGGTAAATTATAGATTGATTCTCGACTATCTGACAAAATAATCTTGGTAATTGAGGTCCAATAACTGCAGAGTAAATTGTCTGGTACTCTGTACGCATTGTTAGGGGAAGCAGACAGTTAATGTTCGTAGCGTGGGTTGCTCATCTTGAATAATCAAATACATCTTGTGGCCACTTTTAGAATTGCTCGTTAATAACGAAATAACTGTGTAATTTAAAAAAAATCCACATTTTTCTCAGAATTATTCTGATTCTCAGTAGGTATACTCCGTTTTTCTTAGGACAACAATCGTCGCTTGAGAAAAGTTAGCGTGCGTGCTCACATATCACAAGGGTAAATATTTAATACGCATAACGTTTGACAAGGTCTGTCTCGCAGTTTGCTTTTAAAGAAATTCGCTAGGAGAAGGACAAGGTTTTTTAGTACTAAAGGTTCTTCATTTTTGCTAATCGTAAGTAGGTGTTTCTGTGTTGATTCTTCTTCTAGAAAAATCATTTTACTCAACAAAGGAACGAAAGCGATATTTTTCTAGATAAGACAATGTTGCTTTAGACGGAATCAGCAAACAAAAAGATAGAAGATAAAACTAAAAGGAATATTATCAAATATTGATTAACCGTAGTCAACAAATACTATTATGGAAACAAAACGGAAATAGTCGCCCGTTTGCGGTATATCATAATGAATGACAAGAAACCTCTGTATCCGCAGTATCGGCATTTCCTATGGAAATTTTTCCAGTTATAACGACTGACAGATAATTTTATTCTTCGTTCAATTACGTTTGTGTTCAGATGAATGATTTTTTTTCTTTTATTAAAACTGGGCGTTTCGCACAAGAATGACAAGAACCATCTCAAATCTTATTTTAAAAATTACGCAGAGAATCGAAAAGAGAAACGAAGAGTACAATATCAAACCTGCTATTTGCACTTGACATTCAAATATTTTATTTTGTATAACTGTATCGATAAAACCCATCCGGAACACCTACACGTCGTACCTGTAAAAAGTAAGGCAAATATTGACACTTTTGTAATCAAATACACAATCATACAGAGCAAATGTTATCAGTAAAATCAACGTTGCAGTTTGTTTATCTACAATTACCCCTGTCAAATTTCTTAATCTTTGTAACAAACTTGCATGATCTGTATTGAAGCAGTCTTTGTTTGGGAAAATAAATAGTAAAAATTAAAGAGGCAAAAATTATAATAATTCTTGGTTTTTTGCCTCTGATAATTATACACACCCTGTATAATTCAAAATTGCACGGCACCATTTTAGGGATATGAAAAGCTAAATGTGCGGGCTAGAGTTATAGGAAACACAGTCATTGGTCCCTTTTGTATTGATGGCACATTAAATGGAAACAAATATTTAGATCTATTTGAGAACCACATAATTCCTGCCCTTCAGGAGCAGAATATTAAAATAGAAGATGTTTGGCTGCAACAAGATGGCTGGCCAGCTCACGAAAGTGTAGTTGTGCAAGAGTTTTTACATAACACATTTATGTGACGTTTAATTAGTCACAGGGGAGATATTCCATGGTCCCCAAGATCTCCCGACCTATCATGTCAATATTTCTAAAATTTTAATTGTGACACCTTGGGTCTCTCTAAATATTAACTTTTGGGCAGGTAATTTTAGGTAAATCGTAATATTTTATACTAGAGAACACATCCCTAAACTGATGCCGTGCAATTGTGAAACACCCTGTATAATATACGTCAATTGTGAAATTAAAAATAGGTTGTAGCGTAACCTGAGGAGCTGTAAAATACTGTTGGCACTAGCTTCTCTTACTTTTTCTTGCTATGAACGCTGTTTGGAAATGTCTAATGTGTAATTACCTATTTTCAAAATTCAAACATAGCTATCTATGCTAAAACTTGGATTTGACTTTTAATCTCAAGGCTGGCCTATATTTTTCTCTTTAATATAATGGAATTACTATAACTTCACTTAACTCGCTCTTGGACTTGTTAGATTCAGCTCTCTGTTTTTGTGTGTTTGTGTATTATAAAGGACTCATTTTCTATGTCCAAGTTCCGAAACTTTTCAAAAGAGTATTGTTATTTTTGAGTCCTGCGGTTTTTCCCTTTTACTCCATCTTTAAACATTTGGACAACATCACATGTTGTCCATACTGTTAATTGTATAACTATAAAACAAAGGTGTTGTCAATGTATGTTTAAAATGCATATTTCTAAATTGGAAAAATCTGATTTGTTCTGATCTTTGTTTCCTTGATACCTTTAATATCCTGAGGTTACACGATGTGGTTTAACTTCAAGTATGGGCATTAATGGATAAACTTTTGGTAGAATAAAGAAGATTAGTGAAATAATCCCCAACGTAAGTTAAATGTTATCTATTGGATGTGTTTCGTTTCAGAACAAGTTTTCGTTCATTTGCTTATAGTCAAAGCTAACAATATAATGTATTAAATAAAGCGGGCCATCAAAACAAAATGGAATTCCTTATAATTTGTTGAATTTGTTTGAAGATTAGATCATATTTTAGTCTAGATCGTTTTCAATTTGTTTTTGGATTATAATATCATTATTAGGAAGACAATGGGCAGGAAATAAAGGAAATGACATGGCAATGGACCGGACAAGAAGCAAAAATACAGAGTCAGGAAGAAAGAAAGAAAAATAAAAAAGAAAAGCTAGAGAAGTTAAAAAGAAAAACAAAAGTAAAAATAAAAATTAGTTACGAATAAGTACATGGAACATCAGAACAATGCTAGAACTCGGGAAAATGCAAGAAATAGGAAGAGAACTTATAAGATACAAAATAGGGGTAGCAGCAATCCAGGAATTAAGATGGAAAGGACAAGGAAAGATAGACAAAAAAGACTTTACGTTACTTTACTCAGGTCAAGAAAAGCAAGGGCATAATGGAGTCGTATTTATGACGTTAGGTGATTTACAAGAAAAAATAATAGAATTGAAGCCCATAAATGAGAGAATAGCATATTTGCGAATAAAAGCAAACCCATTCAATATATCATTGCTGAATATATACGCGCCAACAGAAATAACCAGAACGGACGAGAAAGAAGCATTCTATGATAAAGTAGAAGAAGAAATAGAACAAATACCAAAGGAAGACCTACTAATAGTACTCGGAGACTTTAGTTCGCAACTCAGAAAAGAAGATTACTTAGAGCAAGTCGCAGGGAAATACACCATACACGATAAAACAAATGATAACGGTCAGAGACTATGCAATTTAGCAGCGCAAACAAATATGATTATAAGTTCAACAAAATTCAACCATTCGAAATTGCATAAAGTAACCTGGATTTCACCAGACCAGAAATCATACAACCAACTAGATCACATACTCATCACAAAGAGGAAATACTCAACAATAAAAGACGTTAGAACATTCAGAGGAGCATGCGCAGATTCAGACCATTACATGGTCACTGCTAGGCTAAAACAAAAAGTCAAAAAAACTAGAAGACATAGTAACAAACAGCACAAGTGGAATGTAAGCAAATTAAATAATGACAAAGTAAAAGAAGAATACGCAGAGGCAGTGAAAACTAAACTAAACACTAGACCCAAACAAAAAGAAATAGAATCGGAGTGGAAAGTAATAAAAGAAAGCGTAACACTAGCGGCAGGAGAAAAGGTCGGTACAGTACAGAAAAAAGTAAGAGAAGAATGGTACAATAAGAAATGTAGAGAAATAACGTCAAAGAAGACACAAGCAAGAATAAAGTGGCTGAGAACGAATGAATTAGAAGATAAAAAGGAATATGAAGAAGTAGTAAAACAAGCCAAGAAGTTAATATGAAAAAGTAAAAGAGAGTGGATAGACTATAAATTAAAAGTAATAGAGCAAGAAAGAAGAAATAGAAACATAAAAGACTTTTACGCGAAAATTAAAGAACAAAACAAAAAACATAAAGCCAAAACAACGGGAATGAAGAATAAAGAAGGAGTTGTAGTATTAGAAGATGAAGATTATAAACAGGTGTAGATAGATTACTACAAGGATCTATTAATTGAACCCGGGGCAGAAAAAGAAGAAATGATAGAAGAGGAAGAAGAAGAAGGAGAGGAAAGTGAAATAACGACTGAACCAACAAGAGAAGAACTAGAAAAAGTCATTGGAAAAAACCGTAATGGAAAAGCACCGGGTAAGGATGGAATCAACAATGAGCTCATTAAATATGGAGGTAACGAACTGAAAGAAAGAATGTATGCTGTAATTCTGGAAATTTGGAAGGAGAAAAGAATGCCGAAAGAATGGGATACAGGAGAAGTGATAATGATTTATAAGCAAGGCGACCAGCAAAAATGTCAAAATTACAAGGGAATAACGCTCCTCAATACCGCGTATAAAATAGTATCAGGAATAACACAAATAAGGCTAGCAAAGATTACAAAACAGATAATAGGGCAATATCAATGTGGATTCACACAAGGGAAATGCAATTCATGCAATAAAACAAATAATGAAGAAAGCGTATGGGCACAAAATTGAATTAGAAATGCTCTTTGTTGGTTTCAAACAAGCCTTTGATTCAATAAAAAGGCCACAGCTCCTGCAAGTCCTTCAAAGATTAGGAATACCAAAAAATCTAAGGCAATTAATAGCAATGACCATAAAAGAAACAAAAATCAGCATTAGAACACAAAAAGGAAAACCAGAAGATTTTACAACCAATAAAGTAGTAAAGCAAGGGGATTCGTTGTCAGCCACGTTGTTCAACCTAGCACTAGAGTATGTAACAAGAAGAATAAATAAAGAAAATTTAAGAACGGGAGGAGGACAAGTCATTGCATATGCTGATGATATAGTAATAATTACAAAAACAAGAAAAATCATGGAGAAAACAGAAATTATAGAGCAAGGAAAACAGATGGGACTAGAGCTGAATCAGGAAAAAACAAAAATTATGAGAACCGGAAAAAACGCAGGAATAGGAAGTATTAAAGTAGGAAGTTACGAATTCGAAGAAGTAGAGCAGTTCAGATATCTGGGAACCACAATAGACCGAACTGGGTATAGAAAACTTGAAACAGGGGAGAAAATAGCAACGACAAATAAGGCCTTTTATACAAATAAAAAACTACTCAAAAGCAAATTACTCACAAAGAAGACTAAAATAAATATCTACAGGACAATAATCAGGCCAATCCTACTATATGCAGCAGAAACAATGAGTATGACAAAAAAGGAAGAAGAAGCTCTACGAATAGCGGAAAGAAAAATTATGCGTACAATATTAGGAATAGTTAAAATAACAGAGGAAGAATACAGAATTAAAACAAATGACGAAATTAAGCAAGTACTAAAGGAAGATATAGTAACGAAAATAAAACAATATAGAGTTAGATGGCTAGGGCACATTTGGAGAGCGGAAAGTGGGACATTGGTGCATTCAATGCTACAATGGGTTCCAGGAACGGGAAAAAGACGGGGAAGACCTAGATCAAAATGGTTACAGGAAGTGAAAAAAGATTTGCGCAGGGCAGGAATAAATAACTGGCAGGATAAAGTAGGCGACAGGGAGAAATGGAGAGAAATTATAAAAAGCATTACTTAACTAAGAGACAGGGAGTGATCCACCTAAAATCTGGATCTAGAGAGCTTTTAAAAACGGCTTAGCCCCATCAGGGGTGTTTCGGCCACTATTAAATTCAATTCAATATCTTTATTCATAGTAACTTCATCAATTGTACCACTTGAACCTCCATTCGTATTGATAATTGTTAGCAACTTAAGCTTAATTTAAAAAAAAATTGGCTTTGCATCTTCTGCAAAATGTAGGCAGGTACGCCATTTCGTACAACAATTTGATCAAGTTCTCTTAAACTTGAAAAGCATTATTTGAAATGTATGGTTTATGTTATCCCAGTCATTTTGTTTTTGCTTTAGTAGAGCAACTTCAAGAATGGTTTTCTAACATTTTCTGTCATCTTTTCCTGTGCCTGCCTTGGTTGAACAACTTCTTTCAAAATAAATCTCATGCATTATGAACAGTAATGATGATCATCTTCATGTACCTTGGTATGTATGTGTGTAATTTGGAGAAATGCAGTTTGAAGTATTTAGAAAAGTGTATATGGTTCTGCTTCACATGTTGTTGAAATGTATAAATTTTGGCTTGATCAAGTTCTTAATGTAAATAGATAGACACTTTTATTTGATCATGTACTTTAAGTTTCTCTTACGTTACCCTACTTCTCTTATTTGATGATTGCACAAAAGCAAAGTTATATTTTCTTCACAATAACGGTCTTTGTTACATGCTATATCTTTCCCGTTGTCTTCATTGTTATCAACATATCCACATATGTCGATGAGGATTTTTCTTTTTAATGAGATTTGACTGCTTAAGTGTTTGAAAATAAATTATATGCAGTTTGAATACTGCTATTTTGCATATCAACCGGTTTCAATATTCTTACCTTAATTATTACCATTCTGCCAATATTGGCTACTCTATTATGCATATGAATTATCATAAATTTCATACTGTTTGGGTACCGATTGTCCTCATCCCTTAGTGACCATTTCCAGTTTCAATTATGAAGACTGTGTCAATATGGGTCCATTTAGATTTTTATATCTTCAAGGGAATTTGACTCTCCCGACGAATTAAAACAGGTTTCATGTCGATTGAACTCTGTTTCTGTTTCCATGTCTGCACGATTTCTTTACTTTGTCCTAATTGTTAATTCTATATCGATGTGGCTCCGTTTAGATCTTTATTTTCAATGGAGATTGATTGTCCTTACAGATTTCAATAAATTTTAAGCTGACGCAACACTGGCAACTTTCATCTCTCTACAGCAATATACCAGTTTGGCTTAGTTTTTATCCTATGTTGATATGGGTCCCTTAAGATGTTTAATTTTCAGGGCAATAGGGTTGTGCCAAATGTTTAAAACAAATTCCATGCTGATTGAACACTGCATTCTCTGTTACTCTATTGTGCATATGGATGATCACTATAACTATCATACTGTTTGGGTACTGATTGTGTTCATCCCTTAGTAAACCTTTCCAGTTTCAATTATGAAGATTGTGTCGAGATGGGTCCATATGGATTTTTCTATTTTGAAGGGAATTTGACTCTCCCGTCGAATTAAAACAGGTTTCATGTCGATTGAGTACTAACAATTTGTGTTTCCATGTCTGCATGAATTTTTTTAATTTGGTCTAATTGTCAACCCCATATCTATATGGCTCCGTTTAGATTTTTTATTTTCCATGGAAATTGATTGTCCCGTGAGATTTAGATGTGCTTTAAGCTCACTGAACAATTTTCATCTCTACATAATATTTCAGTTATCCTGTGTTAATATGGGTACCTTAAGATTTCTAATTTTCAGGGCAATATGGCTGTGCCACATGATTAAAACAGATTACATGCCGATTAAACGCTGGATTTTCTATTGTCAGGGTAATGTAGTTATCTTGACGGATTAATATAATAATTTTCTTGCCGATGGAGTGCTGACAATTTGCATCTCTATAAAAATCCTTTAATTCGTATCTTCCATTCTAAGGAAAATGTGGTTGTCCAGATATGTTAAAGAAATATTATACAGTTTCATTAGCAATCTTACCATTTGCTCTTATTTGGTTGTCCATATGTATTAAGGCACATTTTGTGCAGTTTGAATACCGTTTCAAACATTATTCATTAATAGAATATCTTTGCAGAAGATTCAATAACTTGTGTATCTTATTTATAATCTATTCAGCTACTTGGTTGCAAGTTTTGAATCACTTTTAAATCACTAGGTATTTATCTCCAAATCATTCTGGAAGGGTTCTTTTAAAAGTATTAAAACTTTTAAATATTCTATTTTTTGACTTAACCTAGTCTTGAATGTTGTTCCCATATTATTTTTTTTTACTTTTATCGTGTTATGTACTCGCCGTGGTACAGCTTTTATGTCACACAATATCATTCATTTAGCTTTTCCAGACTTCTACACTGAATTTTCTTTAGCTACCTGAGTTTGAGATTCTATGGTTTATTTAATATAAATATATTTTGAATGTTATTTTATAATGCCAAACAGATACATTACTTTCAGTTATTGCCCACTCCATACCATAACATTTTTAAATAAATATCATAATATCTGTATTTTATAGTATGTAACTTCTCTTCGTCTTTTTACAATTTTATCACCTGATGTTACATATTCATTGCCTTCATTTTCATTTAAATACATAATTTCTGTTAATGAGTGTGAAATGTGTTTGTCTTGATTTGTTAGTTTTGGGAAGGCTCTTTCCAACCATCGTCAAAACGGGATAGGACGCAGTTCCCAGGAATGTTCCCAGATTATTTACATGCTTCGGGTGGGTCAACGTGATTAAAAAATTAAAACTGCTTGGCTTGCTAAGTGTTGTTTCACACAGATGATTGCATTGCATGTTAGACTTGTTAGTTTTTATGGAAACATGGACGGTGTGTGCATTTCGTTGGATTCGATGTTACCAAGATTGTTAAGTTGTCAGATATTACTGTATAATATAACTATATAATGTTGGCGCTAATAATTATCTAAAATGTATGGTTCTATATCTTAGTGTAGGCACTACATTAAAATAGAGGTTCTACTATTTAGTTTTAAGTAGTTGCTTTGGTCGCGAATAGTTGTTTAATGTCCATTTACACTAGTGATAGCGTGAGAAGTAATATAACTTGAAGTGACTATGCAAAGTCTGCGGCAGTGAATTTTTCTTTATTAGATGGTGATATTCATTGCTAGTTATTAAGTTTAATGTTTAAGTTCTATAATAAAACTCTAAAAGTATTGTTAATGTTGAGGACCTTGAAATTTTGCAAGAGTAGCTACGATGGATATGCCTGAAGACATCTCTACAGTTATCATAAAAATATCAATTACTCGAACTATTTAAGTGGATGAAAATGTGAATTTATTAAATAGTAGGCGTAAAGTATGATATCTAGAATTGGTACCAATTAGAATAGTAGTGTTCGAAGACAGTACGATGAGGTTTTAAGAAACGGACTGCTCATTAATCGAAAACGAACCTACTTTCAATTCTTAAGCTCTTCCGACAAATATAGCTTAGGATATAAACATATTGTAGAGTGTATAAGTGGTGACGATGGTATTTTCTTTTCTATTTGCACGCACATTAAACTAAATTAATTGTTAATTGCATATGTACGAATGATATCACACTAGTCGTCACCACTTCGGCCAAATACGTGATTTGTTCTGACCAAAATGCCAGCAAGCTGGTGTTCAATAACTTTTATCTTGTGATGTATTCGTAAATTTATTTAAAGGCTGGACTTGGTGGCCGAATATTATAAATCAAACTTAAATGTGGTTCAGTAATAAATACTCAAGTGAATTCACAATATACACCAATTTTAATAAAGATATTTTATCACTCAATATTATATAACTTTGTCAGAATTTACTGTTGTCTAGGTGTGTTAGTTGTAGAGAAGTAGAGAATTATTTATATACATACGCATTATTTCTAGAATCTGTGATATAGGTGGAAATGTAACAGAGCTCCGTCAATTTCTATTTATTGTTGTACGGTTAGTTATTTTCAAATGATATAACTATAGATATTATGTAACCAAATGAATAAATAAAAGCCTTTTACGATCTGCGTTTTAATGCAGCAAACATTCTAAGTATCGCTCTCGTAACTTAACTACTTTGACTTTGCAAGTGGAAAGTAATTTACAGGGTACTAGATTGATTATACCACTACTTATTGAAATATTGAACTTTTGGTTTCGTAGTCAAATTAGTAGAAAAGAAATTTAGAATTTACAGGAAGAATGATTTACTAATAAAAAAGAAACAACATCGTATCGTTTGAATTTTTATTTCAGAAATAAATATATCAAAAACATCTCTTAAAATTCATTATTTAATGGTTTCGCTTTGTTTCTCTTCCATCCCTTATCCCTCCTCTTTCCTTCCAATGTATTACCTCTCAGCATACTTTATCATTTCCACGCAGGCATGTCTTTTTTCACTCTCGTTACTTTTCTTTGTCGCGCTCTTTCGAACTACTCTATCTTCTTTACATTCTTCCACCATGCTTTTCCGCCTTATTCATTTATTTATTTTTTATTGATATCTGTTGAAATTTACCATTTACCATTTGAGTACAAAGATGTTGAAGGAGAGGTAGACATCCATAGATGTTACTGTTATATAAATCACTTAACATAAAATGATATAAGGTATTTATATCTATATGCAGTGAATTGTTTGTTTTGTTACGTTAATCAATTAATTGGTCGATCACGTTCTTTTCAGTCTGCTCGGAATTTCATCTACTGAAAGCTGTTCCATTAGCTGGCTTTGATGTGCATGTATTTTTACATGATAGGTTGCAATTCAGTGAATCTATTCTTGTACGAACGGATAGTCTGGTTAGTAACACACCAGGTCGCTAATAAGCGTAGGATCTTAGACTGGAACTGCTGAATAATGCTTACATCGGATTTTTTAGTGCATCCCTATAGTAGATCCATATTGGCGTTAGTATAATTTTGTATAGTAGCAGTCTATTATATATCGATTGTAAAGGTCTTCTACCAAGCAACCAGTATATTTGTCTAAATTTTAGATAGACTGTTGCCTTTTTTGGTTGTATGTTATTTTTTTGTGTTAAGCGCTGGACCAGGTAGAGCACTATGAACTTTGCTTCTGCCTTCAGATATGGCAGTACAATCAATGTTGAATGATGGACGAATTGTGGTTTTCTTGGTAATAGGAACTTGCCTCGGTTTTGTTTATAGTACTTCGCCATCGTCTTAATCATTCCCCGATAAGATTTAGATGCTGTTGGAGGCATTCTCTGGCTATGAGTGTACCGTCATGAATGGATATAATAGTCGCATGATCGGCAAAGGTGGATGTTATCTATCTCTGGTATGTCAGTTGTAAACAGCAGATACAGGATCTGCCCCAATACATACAGTGCCCTGTGGTACACTGGAGCAGATGGGATAATATCCGGAAAGGGTGTGCATGCATTTGACGGAATAGTAACGATCTGATAGGTAGGCTTTTAGACGCAGATAGTAGTTGTTTGACTGTAATTGTTAACCCACGATTTCCGGGTTGAAACCGTGTCATGATTGAGACATGTTTCAGGAGAGGATGGCACTAAAAGAGCACGGTAACTCAACGTGTCAACCACGCCAGGGACGAAACTCTTGTAGCAAGAGAAAGAAAGGAACGGTAAATCAACTTGTCAACTAAGCCAGAGGCAAAACCGTTTTGAGGAAAAAACAGAAAAGGCAGTGAATTTATACCGACTGTGCTCGGTCAAGCGTGACGGACGAAGAAGAAGATTGGTTAGAAGTGATGGGGGCGGAGCGAATAGGTATTACGGAACTCCATATATCTGATATGTGATAACTAGTGCCACGATTCAAGTTGTTAGGGGTCTTGATGATTTCAATGGCCTCACGGATTTTTCTATTGAAAAAATAAGGGGCATTGGCGATGATAGAGGACTTTTCGAACAAGATCTTATGGCCAGTTTCATGATGATGATCAGCAACAGCTCAGTATGAGAGAAGACCAAATTTCAAGTAACGTTTGTGTTCACAAATACGCGTGTGTACTGAGCGACCAGTTTCTCCAAGGTACACTAAACTACAAGAACAGGGGATACTGTAGACGTCTCTTGATGACAAGGGTGGAGGCTTATCTTTTACTGTAGGGAATATTTGTGACACTTTTGGAGAAGGTTTGAAGACGGTTTTGATGTACAAATGTTTTTTGAGAATCCTACCTATGCGTTCAGTAATTTGGCGAATGTAGGGCAAGAAGGCAGTAGCCTGGGGTGTACAGGTATTTTGCGAACTTCTAGGGCGCGAGGGGTGTAATTGTTTGTCGATTACTTTCCTAACATTCTTTTTGTTATATCCATTCTTGACGAGACTGTCTTGGAGATGAGTTAACTCGACTTGGAGACTATCGGGCTGAGACACTGTGATCGCACAACGCACGAGGGAATTGATTACGGATAGTTTTTGTGCCGGGTGATGATGTGAATTGGCATGAAGATACCTATCCGTGTGCGTGGGTTTACGATAAACTGAGTGTGCAAGATGACCACTCAGTTTACGGGTTACCAGGACGTCGAGGAAAGGGAGAGAACCATTCGATTATATTTCCATGGTGAACTTGATCTCAGGGTGCTGATTATTAAGATTTTCTAGGAAGGAAGCGATGTTATGTCTTCCATGCGGCCAGATAATAAAAGTGTCATCTACGTAACGGAACCAGACCTTGGGTTTTAAATGAAAGGATTCCAGGGCTATTGACTCAAAAGATTCCATACGTTGCAAACATCGTCCAGTTTCCACACAAGGCACATTCTGCCGGGGTATTTCTAAATTAATTGTGTGTTTTATAATCGTAACCTGTGTACCACAGGTTACGATTATATTTTACAGTTATAGGGTCTAGTGCGGAAGGTTTTCGAGTGGCCATAAGATTGGCATGCGCTGTAAAATGTCTCTTCTTTTGTTTGGAGACTCAACTTATATTTTTATAAGAAGTAAGATATGAAGTTCATATACTTTTTTGTTGTTTACGTTAGTTCTATACCCACAAAGAAAAGAGGTACTTCAGTTTCACGTTGTCTGATGATCGTGATGTCTCTGACCTTATGACCCTTTCTTTCTAGTTCATCGTATTTTGTCTTGAATTGATATTGTATGATGTATGTTTCTACAAATTTGTTTATCTGTAAACTGATAAGTGTAATAAACTAAGTTTTATCAATCATATTTGGAATTTTGGAGGATTGATTTTGACGGTATTAATTTAGCCAAGCTTTTACCTTTTACTGTAAGACTGTTCTTCTTCTGTTACTCTGGCTAAGTTTACAATCCTCCTGTTGTAGTTTGTAACACCGTAAATATAGATCGAAGATAGTTTAGAAATTTTAAGGGTTCGTTAGATGAATTGAGGCACTCGTTTGTAACCTCGTTTGCTAATGAATTGTATCAGTTTTGCACTTGGTAGGTGAAGAATTTACGGTTATATGTTTAGGTGGTGTAATTATTGTTTTTCTTTTTTTACTACTTGCCAATCGTAAATATTTTCTTCTGTTTTATTTTCAACTGCTTCATTATCAGACAGTTAATATTCAATGGAAGATGGCGTGCTCTGAGCTGCTGCATTTTGGTTAAAGACTGAAGTGGATTGAGGTATGAAAGATGTACCTATTATGGGCTGCTGCTAGGATATAGGATTGATTTTGTATTATCATAGAGATTGAATTAATTATTTTTCTATTGCTGTGTGGTACTTGCTGAGGTTGATAGTGTATCTTGTGTTGATTATAATTTATAGGGTTGTACACATACCTGCAAGTAGCAAGTTAGCTGTCTGTATAGGGAGCGTAGTGCTCCCAAATCCTTTCAGTTTTTAGCATAACATGGAGAAGTATGTCGTGAAACGCTACAACTGCAATGTAACTTACCGCGAAGCTCACTACAACAATTTCTACTACTAGAAAGCATTTTTGCTTATTATAACTTCCATTATTTCCGCATAGCTTTATTCCGTATTGAATAACTTGCGTTATTACCACTGGTGTCGTTAGTGTAACATAGTTATCTCAAATTAACGAAATCTTTTCAAAATTTTTTGAATTCGTTTCCATGTCGAAGATATCTATGTATATTTTCAGAACTCTTTTCCATCTATTCAGTCCGTTGTTAAAGCTACTGCTCATAGATGGCCTATGATGTCGTTTAAATACCTCCTTTCCTTAAAGAAAACTACTTCTGCTACCTACTACAGATTTCTGTTTTACATTTTTAACCAAACATTTTTCTTTTCCAACTTTAATGCTGATTTATTCTCTAGTAGTGCATACAAAATTGAAGATCACTTGTTTCAGCAGACATAAAGTGCTTTTGTTGCTGTAACAGGATACAGGAATTAATGTTTGTAACTGCTGTGATTTGAAATAAACTTTCGCATGAAATAAAATTACTATGTTTTCACAGTTTTATCAAATTAATCCTGGAGTGTCTATACAGAGTGATCCATAAGTAATAGGAGACAGACCAACAGTAGATTCATAAGGTCAAAATATTACGATTTATCTAGCATTACCTTAGTTAAAGAGTTGATATTAATGGAGATTGCTACGAGGAACAACAATGCGTCCTCAATTTATTTGGAGGATACAACGTGTCCACCTGCCGGTTACTCCGTTTTATTTTTACTTTCTCATTATTCATTAATATCACTTTATTCGCATTGTAACTTTATCGTTCATATTTTTTGTAGTTTATTGTATCTGTTGTCAATTCTCGCGTTGTGTAATGCATTCATTAACGCACATATTTCTATAAATACTCCCAAAGGTTTTCTTAAAGTCAACAAACCCTCCCCACTGTGGAATATTGTATTCTCTAGTTTGTTCGATAAGCATGTTGGGATTTCTCCTTCTTTCATTATTTCCAATAACTGGACCAACATATTCCTTTTGAGAGTTATACAGCTCTCTATAGAACTCTTGTGTGCTTTTAAGAATATCATTCCTAATAGTAATGTTAACTAAATTTATTAATTTCCGTGTTTTCATTAATTATTATCTCAAAGATACGGGAGCTTAGTTTGCATTTTGTTTAGATACTGAAAACAACAATTGTTTGACTAATCCACGGCACGGTGTTGATGGCCTACGTAAACAGGTTGCACCAAACCATGATGCTGTAAGTCGATCCCTTCTAATGTTGTATCAAAAAGAATTTAGGTATTTGCCAATGCTAAGCTTTTCGATTTCTGCAAGACGTTCGCGAGCCTTTTCTAAATTCATCAATTTTTGTTTAATGTTTTCTTTAAATTCGTTCTCATTTAGCACTTCCTGTACATTTGAACCATAATCTTCATCGCCATTCGTGTCAATTTTATGACTTTTCTTGGATTTTCGCAGAGTACTTTGTTTATGAAGTCGTAATCTTTCCCTTTTATTGCATAACGAAACGTGTTAAACGCCCACGCTTCACCTAGACATATTCTCTGATGTGAGCTTGAGTAGGAAAATTTGCTCTTTACAAAATTTTGTCTTCAGAGACATCTTTCTGCGTAATTGGTAGTGGCGTTTTTCTGCTGACTATCGGCTTTTTTTGTAATATTATCCACCGGTATTTTCTATTTCGTGAAAAAGATTGGCTTGTTTTAAAAAGCCAACGAAATTTTCTTCTTCTGAATCTTTTCTTTTACACACTGCATCCTTGCAGTTAGCATGAAAACCTTGAATATACGGCAGGTTTCGCAAATCTTGTTTTAAAAATTCAACGTTTTCAAAACGACAGATTGCAGTTCGAACATCTTTAGAAAATTTTGTAATTCTGATCTTTAATAACCGACATGCTTCGATGTTAAAATTAGTTTTGATAACAATTTTATGAAGATTAGATGTAGATGTCCTGGTTACATGGTTGGCCCATTCCAATTTATGGACTAAACGACCGTAAGGCACATTTTGTATTATTTTGGCATACACGCTTGAATCTCCATCACTAATTATACATTATGTCCCCGGATTGAGTTTACAATAGGTATGATTGACCAAAAATTTTCGAATTGGAATTTCATATTTTGGGATTCCGCCCTGCTTGGTCTGAAACATATTTTTAGTTTTTTTTCGATTTTTCAAAATCAAGTAGGCCTTTACAGTTGAGCAATAACTCTTTTCATTTCAGGTAAAGTACCTTTTCCGTTCACAGTACGCCAAAGTGTTACTAAGAAAAGTTGTTCAGAATAAAAAATTATGGAGTTATGCAAATTTTCAGAGCGATCGGCCTACTTTGATAAAATTCATTATTTGTCAATTTCGTTTCAGGTAAAGTACTGTTTCCATTCATAGTACGCCAATATTTTACTAAGAAAAGTTGTTCTGAATAAAAAGTTATGGAGTTATGCAAATTTTCAGAATGATCGGCCTACTTTGACTTACTGACCAATACTGGATTTTATCAAAGTAGGCCGATCATTCTGAAAATTTGCATAACTCCATAACTTTTTATTCTGAACAACTTTTCTTAGTAAAATATTGGCGTACTGTGAATGAGAACAGTACTTTACCTGAAACGAAATTGACAAATAATGGATTTTATCAAAGTAGGCCGATCGTTCTGAAAATTAGTACACCGCCATAACTTTTCATTCTGAACAACTTTTCTTAGTAACACTTTGGCGTACTGTGAACGGAAAAGGTACTTTACCTGAAACGAAAAGAGTTATTGCTCAACGGTAAATTTGATTAAGTTATGCGATGTACATTGGGGCTGACCTTTTTGTTAGAAGTTATTTTCTGAATTCTTAAAATGAACTTGTATATAATTTTATTATTAATTTGTATAAGCATACTGTTTTACTTTAAGTTTAAATTTTCTTATATTAAATCTTTCAACGAAGACGGTAGTTTATTAAAAAGTTTGACATCTAACGAATTATGCATAGCTTTCGTTTTATTTTTTTAAATTTATTCGCAATGATTAGTTTACACGATCTTGTTTCATAATGATGATTATCTGAATGAATTCGAAAATACCTTCTTATAAACTATTATACCTATTAGCGAGTGATAGATGAATAGACAAGTGAGTGTCATAATTTTTAATTCTTTGAAGAATGGTGGACATAACTCACGAAAGTTAATGTTTGATAATATTCTAATCGCTTTTTTTGCATTATAAACACCTTGCCAGCATGACACGAGTTACCCCACAAAGTAATGGCATAGGTCAGCTGTGCCTGAAAAATGGAAAGGTATATCGTTCTCCGGACATCTCTCCTTACGCAGTTCTTAAGCTGTCTTAGTAAGAATAACTGTACCGAAAGCTTGCTACAAAGATGATTAATATTATTGCGATATTTACACAACATTTAAACATTTATATAACATTTCTTCATACATATTGACACACATACAAATTCACACATAAAACTAATACTACGATTACACTTTACGTTTTACAGTTATACGAAATATAAGAATTATTAATCAAATTTTCAATATAAATCCGTTTAAAAGTAATTGTTATAAACAATCTTTAATAAATAACACACTGTAAAATTATTGTTTACATGATATAGATAAAAATATGAATCCGGGGGTTGTCGTTCGAAAGACGTAGATTGGATATGTCAGTAATTTCATTATTCCAGTTTTTTGAGTTATTGACTTGGATTTGTTGATTCCTTGTTAATTTCAATTCCAAGCTAGAAAATCAGAAAAATCATAAATTATGTGGTAAAAAATAATTTAAATGTAAATAAGTTGAGAGATTATGTCGGGTGAAATTGTAATTTGAAAGTTATTAATATAAAAAGACTTTTAACAAGAATAAAAGTGGTACTAAAAGTTGACTACGTTTAGAAGCCTTAAGTTTATGTTAAATTTAAATGTTGAGAAACAAATTTAAACACGTAAATAGAATATGAAAATAATCAATAATATCGATATTTTAATTCAATTTGACGACGAAACTAAACAAAATAATTGTAACGGTTATAGAGATAATTTGTAGAATGAAAAATAGCGAGCAATTCCTGCTAAGTTAAATTATAATCAAGAAAAATTTATAATTAGATAAATTTTATTCATTTAAGTCAAAGGATGTTTGACCAAAAATCTAAACCTTAACTAATAATTTTTATTTATTTACCAAAATTATAGATTTTTAATTAGCTGTGTAAATATAATTTTATCAACTCAGTAATATTTTGTGTTGTTTTGTGTAATTAATGTCAAAAGGTAATTTTGTTAAATTTATGAGGAAAACTGATTCTCAAGTACTAAGCTTTTCGATTTCTTGTCAATTAATTTCTTTTTATTGTTGTTGTTTGTAATTCAAGTTTTTAAACTCAAGAGAACCCACGTTTTTAATTCAATATTTATTTTATGTTGTGTTTTACTCGATTCAATGTCTTTATCTGTATTGTGTGCCATTATTTTACAGGAGATTCGTGCTACTTAATTATTATTGTGTCAATTATAATTCGTATAACAAAACACTTAATTCACACCCTGAGATACACACACAATTGCAGCATTAATTCAACTTATTAATTAAGTTCAAGCATTTAAGTAATTTTAAAGTTTAATGTTAGTGATTAAATATCATTACAATATGTACCCAACAACTTAGGTTTGAATCAAGATAACTCCAAGTAAATTCAGCGCATTGCTGAAGTGAGAGTTATACTTATGAGAAAATGATATTCTGTATTTTATCTTGGTTGAGGTTTAATTTATGCGCGTTAAACCATTCCCTAGCTTTTACGTTCGTATGTTTTAAATGTTGAATTAAACTATTACAATCGTCCTTGGCACAAGTAAAGTAGTGTCATCTGCGAATAGAATGTATATATTTGGTGACTTGTATTGCACTTTGCGGTACACTTTGGTCGTTTTGTTAGCGTCCAATATCTATCAAGTCTAACTAAATTCGCATTTATTTCCCTAGTGAGGCCCACTTCAAGCATTTGGATTGATCTATGTTTTATATTATACACATTCTTTACGAATACTTTCAGCTTCATGACTCTATGTATTGTTTTAAAGAATCTAATGTATAGGGATCGCTTTTAGATATCATAGTTAGCACAAATTTTGAATGCAAAATCTGTAAAATGTTTTAATGTGAACACCACAACATGAAGTCCTTTTAAATTGATTTTGCAATTGTAATGGACGTTTTTATGAGACGCAATTTATTTTATTTCATATTTTTCATCCTATATATTTTCTCCATTGTGTTGCCTATCTAAAGTCGACACAAGAGGAGGTTGTCAGAGCTGTGGATTATCTCCTTTATTATTTAATATACAGTGACCGGCAAAAAGTTCGCAACATATGGAAAACATTTTTATTATTGAAGTATCGGAACAACTTTTTTGGGGGATTGGGCATGCCCTATAACCCAAAAATCGAATTTGGTGTGTCACGTGACAAGGCCATTTTAACTATATTTTTTTAACAGCTGTGCTTTCTTTCACCGCTCTTATGTTTCTTTTAGTCCATTTCTAGAGTTCTTAATCTTTGTTTTACGTACATACTCCTTTAATTGGATAACGATTTGGTTTTATAACTTAAACTGCATATCATTTTAATTGAAGTATATATTTTAGCTGATTGTTTCTTTTAAAAGATCTCTCGTGATGATGGGATTTTAGTACTGCACTTATGTCATATTTAACCAAAGAAAACAATATAGAACTTCTAAAATTTTGTTATTCAAATAAACAAACACGTTGAACAGAATCTCTAGTTAGGTAATGTTTTTTGCCTTCGGTAATTCCTAATTTCAACTGGACATGAATCAAATTCGTTGTTATTCTACTTAGAAAGTTATTAATTGCAAAACAAGCGTTGCACAAATGTGTGTTTTAAATTGCTTTTCTAATCTCAAGAGCTTACATTCAGCTTTACATCTGTGTACTGGATCGTTTGTAAATGCTTTATAAGGGAATGCTTTTAAAACATGAAGGTTTTGTATTCGAATGTCGGAATTTAGTGGTAATTTATATAAATTTTGAATATAAAATCACAGTTGTTTTGCAAAAAACTTCACTTTGAATGCATTTTCACTCTGTGAGTTCATAAATATGCCCGACATGAATCAATGAATAGCGGCGCATGTTTGTGTATGCGGATACACACTTTTCGTACGTATTTTATGAATTTCTATTCTTCTATATTTGACTGAAATAATATATCTTATATAAATTCTGTATTTGCATGGTAGTTGTTATATTGAGTAATGCATCACTCAAGCCACCTGTCAGTCAAATCGATGCAAATTCGCGTTTTTTTCTCAGGGATAATATATTGCTATGCTCTTATTATATTAAGATAAATGCATACAATTTTTATTTTTTAAAATTCCAGCTAGCTCAGTTTGTTAAAGAATTTTTAATAAATTTTCAAAGATCTCCTAATTCAAGGTCGCCAAAGGGATCGCATTCATGAACTTTAAACTTTTATCAAATTCACAAAGTTAAATTTTAAACACCTTTAAAATTATGTAAATTTTAACAAACAACAACAATAAATTCTAATAATTAAATAAACACTTGCTAAAATTAAAAATTTCCAAACTACCTTTTGAAAAACAACTCGTACAAATACACTTCCTGCCTAATTTCCAATTCACCAAGCACTGTTCCAATCTCTTTCCAACAATACACATTCCCCTCTGACTCCAACTCCACCAAACATCTGCCTTATCCTCCAACCAACAACACACTTTTCGTCTTTATCAAATTGATACTTCACCAATATCCAAATTTATAAAACTTCTCCAAAAATAAATTTAATTTCATAAAACTTTTATTTATTCAAAATCTAAAATTATATTTTCATATAACAATAACCCTCTTCACACAGTAGTTCAACTAATTATATTTTAATTTGCTTTTAGAATATTATTTTATGGTATTTAATTAAGTTTTTTGAGAATTTTCAAAAAACCAACTTTAATTTATCAAAATTAATATTCAACTATTTTATTTATCTTTTATTACCTTGGTTATTTTTTTCATTTCTTATAAATTAACACTCTACAAATTTTTATGACAGATTTTTAAATTAACTATCTAGATATTCTATCTTACTTATATATGTTGGAGGCAGACGGCGAATTCGGCCCGTGGCCGATATATTTGGACATATCGCCGTATGTCCACAGCAGAAATGCCAGAGCCGAAATAACGATACAATTCGGCATCTGTACATGCCAATCTGAACACATCCTGAAATGTTAGATTGCGCATTGGTCATATGACAAGTACTTGAATGACACTTTTGCTATTACATTTTATCTTGTTTAGTACACATTTGCACTTTTTGTCACCACATTGTTTACGATACTTACATCTTACAAAGCCCTGTTAAGAATTTGATTCTTGCTTATCCACTATTTTTTTTTCAGACTCCATAATTAAAATGACTACTTATACCGTGAGTTCTAAAATTCTTTACATAAGGGTTGGCCATGAGACACAAAAATAATGTCAATTGCAAGATTTAGAATTTATTAACTGTCATCATTGTGTTGCTGTCATAATACTGTTGTGCAAATTTAAATAAAATTGTAAAAACAAAGGTTGTAAATCTTGCAGTAGACATTACTTCTGTGTCTCATGGCTAACCCTTATGCAAAAACTTTTTCCGACGACCACTATGTAAAATGACTCATTTCACACGGTTTACTAGTATTGAAAATAACAAATTTCGCATAGCAACGAAACTGTGTGAAATGCCCGTGTGCAAAACTTTTCACACGCTAAACCACACAAAGCAGTCGGCGGGCGACGTCAAAAGTCGACATTTGTTAAAAAATAAATATTTAAAACGTCAAAGTGTTGCAAGTGTGGTGCTGGTTCAAATTTTTTTAAATGAAAAATTGGAAAAATGGTCGTCGGAAGAGTATAGTGTAAAACACGTGCTGAAATGATATTTCACACTCGTGTGATTAAGCCGCTCGCCAGAGGCTCGTGGCTCAACTTTCACGCTCGTGTGAAATATTCAACTTTCAGCACTAGTTATACAATATACTATTTCCGACGACCACTATGAAAAATGACTCATTTCACACGGTTTACTAGTATTGAAAATAACAAATTTCGCATAGCAACGAAACTGTGTGAAATGCCCGTGTGCAAAACTTTGCACACGCTAAACCACACAAAGCAGTCGCCGGGCGACGTCAAAAGTCGTCATTTGTTAAAAAATAAATATTTAAAACGTCAAGGTGTTGCAAGTGTGGTGCTGGTTCAAATTTTTTTAAATGAAAAATTGGAAAAATGGTCGTCGGAAAAGTATAGTGTAAAACACGTGCTGGAAGGATATTTTACACTCGTGTGATTAAGCCACTCGCCAGAGGCTCGTGGCTCAACTTTCACACTCGTGTGAAATATTCAACTTTCAGCACTAGTTATACAATATACTAATTTGAACTCACAAAAACCACTAAAAAACAAACTGCACGTGAACACTTCATAAACACAGTTTGAGGTAATGTTATTCCGTTGTCCGGTCGGCATCGGCTCCTTGTGTATATGCATTTCAGGATATGTTCAAATTGGCATGTACAGATGCCGAATTGTATCGTTATTTCGGCATCCGGCATTTCTGCTGTGGACATATGGCGATATGTCCAAATATATCGGCCACGGGCCGAATTCGCCGTCTGCCTCCAACATATACAATACTAAATCTTTAACTTAACAACTATTTACATTTTTTTAACATTAAATTTACATTCTTTTAAAGATCATTCAAAACATGTCATATCAATATTGACTTCTTGATAGTTACCAAAAATGTATGATATTGTCATAGTCATTAAACGTGGACATTATTTGTATTTAAAGATGCACATAATGTCTATGAGAGGAACAAACTACTAAACTGAAATTGAGTTACATGATATGACATATTCCTGTAATATTTTCTATTAATAGCTATGTTTTATTTTCCTGGCGTTGTATTATTTACACAAATTGAATAACAATAAATTGATTAATTGTTTGTTACATTTATTAGGAACTCATCCTCTGATCACTATGAAGGGTGTATTAATACATCTCTAAATTTTATAATTTATAACATGCTATTGTTTTATGGCTAATAGTTTATTTTGTTGTGATTAGGGCGCCGAAAAACCTGCAAAATAAACTGTCAAAATATGATTGTTGCATTAACAATAACCCCAATACGCACTCAAATATATTTTTTAAAATAAAATATTTGTAAATAAACATGATAGAGACCCAAATTTCAAAGACACACTTGTATAAAATAAATGTAAAAATGGAAAAAAAATTATTTGAAAGAGGGCATACATAATTCTAAAAATATGAATCATTAATTGAACTAATTACAGATGGTTTCGAAGAAAACTATACAGGGTGTTAGGTAATGCTTCTGCCAAACTTTAGGTGTGGGTTTGTAACGATAAAAAGAATAAAAAATTCTTATACCATTTTTTTCTCAGTTGCATCTTTTGTTTTTTTTGCTTATTTTCCTTAAATATTTTGTGGTTGCCAATAAAGCTTTATTGTTACTTGATGGATTAGACTCTTATTTATCCGTAAAAATTTTGTTCCTGTATCTTTATCTTTAACCCTTTGTTTTTGTTTTTCCCGATAATAAAAAGTAAAATTAGAGCATGATTTTGCTCGGAAACTATGCATATTAGAAAAAAATTGTTTAATAATAATAATAATAATAATCTTCATTTTCCCTTTTTTGACAGAACATACTGTATAGGAATGGTCAACTTATATAACATAAAAAGGACATGACTACAGAGAAGAGAGAAAAAAAGAAATATTAACAAGTAAAACTATTGAATATATCTAGAACAAACACATATCTTGTATGCTACATATCACAGTAACAAAGTCAACTGACATTAGAGTGAATTATTTATTATTCTAGAAATTCTTCTACGGAGTAGAAGGTCTTTGAAATTAATAATGATTTTAGTTCTTTTTTAAAGGATATCAATGTTTTACATGACTTAAGATATACGGGAAGTAAATTATACAGACGGAGGCTTAAGCATCTAGGTGACATATATGCTACTCGACATTTACTGAAAGGTACATAGTAGTTGTTCTTATATCTAGTGTCAAACATATGTAGATTTTTATTTTGCAAAAAGGTATCTTTCTTATGAAAAACGTAAATACAGAGTTCATAAATGACAAGAGCGGGCAATGTTAATATCTCAAACTTTTTGAATACATCTTTACACGTTTGTGTTGTTGGAATTTTGGCAATACATCTAATCATTCTTTTTTGCGCTAAGAAAACATCTGTGCACATAGCTGAACAGCCCCAAAAGCAAACACCATAAATAATACTTTTTTGCTCTATTTGTAATTATAAAGCTATTCCCAAAGTTTGGCAGAAGCATTACCTAACTCCTTATATAATTATGGTAAGGTATTTTTCAAAATTTTAAAAAGGTTTGTCGCCATTCACTCAGGAACATTTTGTAATTTGAAAAATTTGTAAGCAGTAATGGTTAAACCAATATATGTGAAATTTTGCTAATAAAGTTGAAAATATACTACAGCATACCGGAATATGCACAAATATTGAAACATGCACAATGTTATAAAAATATAAAGTTGTGCTTCGTCTTAAAACCTAACATCTATAACAAACATTTGAATTTCGTTAAGACTTATAATACTCTATTGTTTCGTGGCTATTTATTTTGTTATAATTAACGTTAATTTAGTATAAATTGCTTATAATACCCTTATTTCAAACACCAACTGTATTAAACTATAAATATTGTCATGAATGGTTTATAAGATTTTCTAAAATATAAATTGAAATGTCAAAATTAATATGATATTTTTAATTAGTATTTTTCATGAAAACTCGTATAACAGGGTCGCTACTGAAGTTTTTATATTACAAATAAACTCACTCAATTTTAATAAATGTGGATTTATTACAATCAGATAATTGCTATCTTCCCCACTAAGGAAAAAAACTTATCTACACTCACAGTTCTGAGATTCTTCTTCTTTACGATGCCCAATTCCTAGAATTTAATGCTCGCCAATATGAAATCCATTTACCAATAATAATATTATTTAATATTAAAGTGTTCCAAATTCTAATTTGCTAGAATTTAATGCTCGCCAATATGAAATCCATTTACCAATAATAATATTTAATATTAAAGTGTTCCAAATTCTAATTTAGTTCTAATCCAAAATATCCTTGTATCCAATTTTTATGTAGTAAACCACTTATCCAATTTATTCAACTTTATAGTTCTGCTCAATTCCATCTCAATTGAAGACTATATTCTCGTGCTGCGAAATCAAATTATCTTTTATTTTATTTCCCAAAATTAGAAAAATTTTCTCTTCTTTCACTGCTTTACTCTATTTTAGAGAATTCCTGATCTCACTTAACATGAAAAATCAGATTTTCACGCATTTATTTCAGCTGGAAGATTCTTTACTTCTTACTAGTGAAATTAATTATCACAAAATTTGTTTATTATCTTTGAATTGTTTTTTTTTTCAAAATTCTCATTCAGTTAAATTATTACTACATATTACTGACAACCTTATTTATAACACCCTTATCTAGTACCCTAGTTAGCTAATAATTTTTCATATTAAGAATAATATTTACAATTTTTATATAATAATTAACAATCTAGCTATCTAGCTATCTTATTTATTTTATATTACATACTTATTAAAATAACCAAATCCACATTATCAAACAAATCAAATTTTATCTCAGTAACAAACAACTTATAAATACCAATTAATCATCATCTTTTAAATCCAATTAATAATATCTCAAATGCCCCTCAATTGAAATAATTTTCCGTCATTTATCTTGCATTAATAAACAAAATTTAAGTTCTTACTATTAGCAATAATTAGTTAATAATAATTCAGTTTGATTTAATTATTCATCATATGAATAGATCATAGATATATGAAATACACCCCCCTTATTCTATCTGAGTTTATTTCTTTTAATTCATAAGAATTTTCAAAAGTTATCCTATTAATTTCAAACGGTCCTATGTAATGCACATTTATTTTCTTCCCTGTTTGGTATTCTTAAATTCTTTAATATTACTCTATCACCTACATTAAAACGCGTTCTTTTTTTAATCTTATTATTTTGTTTAAATTCATATCTCCTATTAATTCGTTGAATTCTGCATTTTGCCTTTTCTAATAATGGATCGATATCAGTTATGATTTCTTCATGTCTCTGTCTCCATGGTCTTTTCGGTAAGATAGCCTTCATTAAAACTATAGGTGAATTTTCGGTTACTGTATTTGGTACTTCGTTTAAGAATTTTTCAATTTTTATCAAGTATTTTACCTACACATTATGCCTATCAAATGTTACGGTTCTTAAATATTTAATTACTTCTTCAATGTATCGTTCTGCTGGATTACCTCTTGGATATCTTTTGCTACAAAATGAATGCTGTATATTTAGTTTCTTCATTTGTTGCTGATATTGTAACGTAGTGAGTTGGGGCTGTATTACATAATAAGTTAAATAAAATAAGTTAATTAAATAATGATGGTAGAGACTTTGACTCAACTCCGTTACTTGGGGTTTGCTTAGCTGTGTAAGAGGTTTTAATTCAAAGTCAAATTCAACTAACAATCATGTATTTCCTATACGTGCTTTTATTTTACAAAACAATATAAATGTTTCCAAGTCCCAGCTTAAAGTACATTGATGTAATTCATTACAAGTTCAGCTTCAAAGTGAACAAATATAAATTACTCCAAGTTCTGATTACATTTTAAAGTTATAAAAAATTACGTTAAGTCCCAATCACACTTAAAACGACTAAGTAGACGAATTGAATTTAAACAGTTTACACAAATATCTTCTGAGTCGCGTGTGAGATCCCAGACGGTGCGGTCACGCGTATCGTTCTCTCTATCGCTGCAAACCTGCAAGTGTGTAACGGCCTTGCCGCATTCCATTTATCCTTTGCTAATATTCAACGAATTTAAAACAAATTTAACAACAGACAAATAAACTACATGACGCCGTAGTCCCTCGGGGCGCCTACGGGCAGCCGATGGCAACCCCCGCAAAACGAAACTCGGATCACCTGTCGCCGCCTATCAACGAAATACAAAAAAAATACCAATGGTTACCGCAAACTCTTATAGAACAAAATCCTTACTTCCTTCTTAGCAAACAAAATCCCGATAATTCCAAGTCAACGGAAGACAATCAACTGAACCAAGAGGAAGGACAAGGACAAGATCAACCTATCACGAAACCAAAAATTCCACCAATCTTCCTCAATGGAACTCTGAACCACAAAGAGGTCACCTCGGATATAAAAGCACTAACAACAGGTGAGTTCACCACTATTTTCTCAAATAACTCAGTCAAAATAAATCTTAGCAATGAAACGGATTATAGAAATCTTGTTAAATACTATAAGGAGAATAATATCGATTACTACACTTACCGTAATCAAAACAACAAGCCCCTATCAGTCGTCATTAAAAATGTACCGCCCTCAATACCAGAAAAATAAATACGAGAAGAATTAGATAAATATAAGCTCCCTATAATCAAAGTATGCAGACTCTACAACAAGGATAAAGTTCCAATACCAGTGTGTGCGGTGGAACTTACCGCCAATGAAAAGGCATCAGAAATATATAAAATAAACAAATTACAATATTCAATCGTTACTGTGGAATCACGAAGACAACCACGAAATACCCCCCAATGCCACCGCTGCCAACGCTATGGGCATACAAAGAATTATTGCTCTCTTACCCCGAGATGTATAAAATGTCAAGGTAATCATCTATATTCAAGCTGTGATAAAAAGAAAGGCGTACCTCCAGTATGTGTAAACTGTGGAGGAGATCATCCCGCCAACTTCAAAGGCTGTAAATACTATCTTGACACCCAACAGTCACAAAATCTTAGAACACCAACAATCAATAATCCAAATGCCACAGGACAAGAAAGAACAAATCAAAGAAAATCATTTGCTAACTCTCTCAAAAATACCCTATCAGGTCAACATTTGCCAAATCTCCTCAACACCAACCTTTCATCAAATTCAGACATTGTAAATCAAATCCTCACAACAATTCTAAACCTCATCCAACCATACATTGAACAAATTAAAAAATTCCTTATAACAAACCTCTTAACAATCTTCCAAAATGGACCCTAATCAAAAACCTTTCTATAACCTCAACTTCTTAAATTGGAATGCAAATGGCATTAAATCACAACGCTCTTTACTGATAGCCTTTTTAGCAAGATACAAAATAGACATAGTTAGCATCACAGAAACACATCTCGCACCAAATGAACAATTATCAATACCTGGATATAAAATCTACCGAAATGATAGAAATGCAACTTTTGCAGCTGGAGGAGTTGCAATCATAATCAAAAAACAGCTAATTCACTACGAATTGCCGAAACCAAAATGTACTAATTTGGAATGCGAAACAATACAAGTAAAACTTGACAATGGTGGCCAAATTAATGTAATAAGCGCATATAAACAACCCAACAAGCAGCTTTTAGAAACTGACATAAAAATGTTATTCACTTCCTCCAAACCCACTCTTCTCATTGGAGATCTAAATTCCAAACACACGTCGTGGGGCTGTATAGTCACAAACCCAGCAGGGACGAAACTTCTCAATATAGCGGCAGAACATGCTCTAATCGTTGAAGCACCTATAATAGAGTTTACCTATTTTCCCTATAGAAGCGACCAACAACCGGACATCTTGGATATAGCGGTACACAAACATCTCTATAAACAAATTAATCAAATAGTGATCACCGAACTAGATTCAGATCACATGCCAGTTATTATCACTCTTGAAGCTACACCAAACAAATATCAACCAGAACGCAAGCTGGGTGATGGAACAATAGACTGGCTACAATTTAAGGATGCTTGCAATATAAATCTCACCACTCACGAAAATCTTGAAACTATAGAATATATAAATAACAGAATACAAAAAATCACGACAGCAATAAAAACTAGCGTACAGCAAGCCACGAAAATAAGCAAATACAAAAGACCAATAAATCACTACTTACCTCCTAAGCATGTACAAAACAAGATCAAAGAAAAGAGTGCGGCGCGCAGGGAATGGCAGCGCACGAGAAATCCCGTAACCAAAACCCTAGTTAACAAACTATCACGCAAAATTAAAAATGAACTCGATGCAATTAGAATTAATTCATACCAACATTATATAAGCACCTTTGAACCTGGAGATCCCGGAATGTGGAAAACGACTAGGAAAATTCTACGCACACCGCAAGAAATCCCAATAATCAACACAGGCACTGAGACACTTGCAACAGATCAAGAAAAATGTGAAGCATTCGCCAACCATCTTCAAACGACATTCTCTCCTTTTAATTACTCACCTCCCACATTTTCAAACCATATAATTAATTTTACAGAAACCCACATTCCAATTCCAACTAATGATATTAAACCTACCAGCCCCACTGAACTATCACAAATAATTAAAACCCTTCCAACCAAAAAATCCCCTGGTCCGGACCAAATTACAAACACAATGTTCAAAAATCTACCTCATAAATACCTGGCGTACCTCGCAAGCCTGTTCAATGCGTGCCTCAGACTGGGCTTTTTTCCGGATAAGTGGAAGCACGCCCACATTTTAATGTTTCATAAACCTGGAAAATGCAAACACAACACCTCGAGCTACAGACCTATAAGTCTCCTATCAACACTATCAAAATTGTTAGAAAAAATAGTATGGGCAAGACTAAGTGATGAAATTACAAAACTAAACACCCTACCAACATTTCAGTCCGGATTCAGACGCGGTCACTCAACATGCTACCAACTCCAGAGAATAGCAGACCTCATTGAAGAAGGGTTCGAACAAAAGAAATATACAGCAGCGATGTTCTTAGACATCTCTCAAGCTTTTGACCGCGTGTGGATCCACGGACTCAAATATAAAATTATCCATCTCAATATCCCTGACTATCTCAAAACCGTTCTCTTCTCTTTCCTTGATAACCGTACGTTCGCAGTTAAAATTCATGGTAACATTTCTGAAACTAAGACCATCCAAGCGGGCGTACCACAAGGGAGTGTACATGGGCCCATTTTGTTTAACATCTTTATGCACGATGTTCCACAAACCAAGATAAACTTGGCGATGTTCGCAGATGACACTGCCCTCCTGGCGCAAGGAGAAACCCAGATTGAAGCAGTAACACATCTTCAGAGAGCTATCAACAATATCTGTAAATGGTTCATGCAGTGGAATCTCAAAATCAATAACACCAAATGCGTAGCGAAAATCTTTGCACTACGTAAAATAAATAATCCTCCGCAGGTCACCGTCAGCGAAACACAAATAAAATGGAATGGAACAGATGAAGCAGTGAAGTATCTAGGTGTTCACATCGACACACGATTAACATGGAAATACCATATCCTTCAGAAGTTAAACCAAAGCTATAGCCGGCTCAAGCAACTATATCCAATTATAAATAGGAAATCCAATCTAAAAACAGAATGCACATTACTCCTTTACAAATCATTAATTCGACCACTGATAATGTATGGTTGCATGATATGGGGAAACTCGTCTAAGTCCAACCTCAACAAAATCCAAGTTCTCCAGAACAAAGTCCTTAGGATAGCCGTAGATGCCCCCTGGTTCATCTCTAACAATCAGCTCCACCGCGAGCTAGGAATTGACACAATCCTCCAACACATCAAGAAAGTAACCACCAACTTCCACGCCAATAAGCACAACTGTCATGGTGCCGTTATATACCAAATTGGACGAAAACACATACATGCGAGATTGAAGCGTAAACTACCGCAAGATATTTACATAACAAGTAGCGATAGCGAAAGCGATTAGAATCCTACCAACCCTCTAAACAACCAGGCACGTCCCAAGGAGGAGAAGATGTACCCTCAACGTCAAATTATATCATATATCGATTACTCTTATAACACTGCCATGCATAACATTGTATTTGTTGAACTGGCTAATAAAATTTAAAAAAAAAACAAATATCTTCTAAGTCCAGAGTCCAGAGTTACGTTTAAACAACTAAGTCCATAGAATGAACTTAAACAATTTACACAAATTAAAATTAAGTTAAAATTAAACAATCTTACCTGAATTCACATCTTGAAGGGTGTCAATTTACCGTGGTCCGGTATGGTTGATGGCTGGGTAGAGAACCATACTCTAATGTGTTTCCGTTAACCTTATATACAGTAAGTCGAACCCCTTCTCTCGAATTCCATGTCTTATCTCTCGCGCTTGTCGCGTATCAGATTACATGAGTAAAATGCACTATACAAGGAATTTTTCTTTTTAGTATACATATCCCCTATGTATACTTTTAAAATAAACGCAATATGTAGGCAACCAACTATACACTAAACGTCACGTCACGTGGTGCGTAAAGGTTATGTTTCATGTTTGTAAATAAAAAATAAATCAAAATTAGTGGAATATCAAAATAATTTTAATTCAACGATTATTCTAAAGCATAAAACATCAACAATACAAAACATAAAGGAAAATAAAAACAGCAACAGTTAAAGACTAATTTTTTGACATTAACTTAATTTGACGATTTTTGCCACAGCATGCTAATTTATGCTGTGGCAATAGTTATTTGTAATACAAGTGTTGAAAGCTTGCGTTTGCCAGACGAATGTGAAGTTTGCAGCACGAACGATAGTGAGTGCTGCAGTCACATGAATTGCCCAATTGATTTCTAGAATATTTCTGGTAGGTATACTGATCAGCCTTGAAGAGGGGCGTGGTTTATCATCATCATCATCATATATCTCCAAACTGGAGCAAAGGGGCCCTTTTTTATACATTTATTTCAGAATGTTCCATCACACTCAATAAGTAATGCTACATGCCATAATAACATAATGGAAACGTAATATACTTCAAATTTGAGCATTTAATTTAAATTATAAAGCAATAGATCCCTATAGTTTAAATAACATCAGATTTTTGTCGATTTGACAAAATAGACGAAATTTATTAAATGCTTAGGACATAATATACCGGGTGTCAACGAAACCTGGGGCACCCCTATTTTTTGAAATATACTCTTTACATAGCATTTGTTGACATGGGAATCAAGTTTCTGTCACTTCCGGTTTCGCCGGAATTGCCATCAACTTTGCTATTTTAAATGGAACACCCTGTATTTTTATACATTTTTGGAACTTCTATTTCATTCTGCGTATGTTATATCAAGTTTGAAACATTTTTATGACAAAGTAAATGCTTGCAGAAGAGTTTATTTATTAATCTAGGATGCCATGACCTGCGTAAAATGGAAGTCAGGGTGCTACGACACTCAAAACAAATTATTTTAGCACTTCAACTGTAGCACTTTTTTTGTGTATTTCATTTGTTTCACTTGTTTTGAAACCCAGTGTCTAGATTTAAATGTCCAAAATACGTTTTTTTTGTATGGAGAGTGTTATTCCGAATTAAATTTTCATATTAATCCTGCGTTATTGGTATCAATAAAATCCTTGAAAAACGCTCGTTTTTAATATCCTAGTGTCCCAACCTAGTGCCATTTGAAAAAATAGAGTTTTTCTCGAAAAAGCATTTTAGCCAACTTTAGGTTATTCTAATACAGCAACTAAAATAGTTAAAATTCTAAAACTATTTGTCTCGAGTGTTGGAGCACCTTGACTTTCATTTTGCGTAAGTCATGGCACTCTAGATTAATTTTTGCAAAAATTTACTTTGTCATCAAAATGTTTCAAACTTGATACTACCATACGTAAAATTGACTGGAGATTCCAAAAATGATAGATATACAGGGTATTCCATTTAACATAACAAAGTTGATGTCAATTCCGGCGAAACCGGAAGTGACAGAAACTTGTTTCCTATGTCAATAAATGTAATTTAAAGAGTATATTACAAATACCAAATTTCATTTTGATATCTTAAAAAATAAAAAAATTATAGGGGTGCCCCAGGTTTCGTTGACATCCGGTATACTTACATGTAATTTAAATTACAAAGCATAAAATCCCTATAATTTAAATAACATCGAATTTCATCGATTTGACAAAGTAAACGAAATTTCTCAAATATTTTGTAACAAGTTCGTTTTTGGTTGGAGGCCAATTTCCATTTTTGATAATTATACTGTTCATAAGTACATGTCTTTCGTAATGCAATTTATGAATATTACGTGAATATTAAATGGTCTACTACTGTCTGTTCTGCATTATTGCACGAACACATTGGATCATCGATTATTTTGTATTAATTTATAATAATGACTTTTCAGTTTTCCATGGCCGGAAGGCATTGCTGTTAGTTCAGATGTTACAGGAAGTTGCATTCTTAATCTTTCTTCCACTAATATTTATTTAATATTTAATATTTATTTTAAAGATAGAACAGGCAATCGCCAAATTTAAAATAGGTACAATACAATAATTATATATTAATAAAATAGTAGATTGGATAGCAGAGAATAAATAGCGCCGAGTAACAATTTAGTAGCTAACAGTAAAGAGGTAAGAATTCGTTTTTAATAGATTTGATAAAATTACATATTAGAGTTGTATCGATATCTAAGGAATACGATTAAGTTGTCTACTCATGCGCCATAAAGGAGCATTATGCCATGAATGATGATATGATGAATGATAGGTCATTTGTATTCTCTTTTCCGGGTTTTATTATAGGTATTAATATTGCTTTCGTCCATATTTCTTGGAAGAACCCTCTATCTATGAATTCGTTGTAAAGGAGCCATAGTGGCATTTCAAGAGCATGAAGACATGCTTGTGACGAGGGTGTCAGTCTAGCTCACTGCATGCAGTCTGTTCCATTTTATTTAGTAGGGTCCTCCATCCTTCCGTATTTTTGGCGATTTTTGCTGCTTTATTCCAGGTTAGTTCATATGGTTATATTTATGGTTTTTTCAATATTGTTCTTTTCCATGTGATGATTGGTTTGCCTCTTTTCCTTTTGCCTCTTGTGCTGTAGTGTAAAGCTTGGCTTGTTATACGCTTTGTCGGTTTTCTAAGGGTGTGGCCAATCCATCTCCATTTACGTTTCTTGATCGCTATTTATACTCTTTCTTCCTCTCTCGCCTTCCATAAATCTTCATTACTAATTTTCTTAGCAATGTACAGGGTGGCCCATTTTCGATGTTTTTAATTGGGAAGTGCCCTTAATATCGGAGATAGACAAAAACTGATGTCGGAGTCCAGGGCTCTTTTTTGATACAGGTTCAAGTCCCGTACACAAAATTCTTCTATCTTTTGTTCTTTTTTACTTACAGCCCAAAATTCAAAATTTAGCCATATCGAAAACTTCAAATAACTCTCTTGGTTTTGAAGATATCCAAAAACGGTAAAACCATTCTACAGGCACTTTTTCAAGTAGAATACGATGGTTAATTCAGATTTCTTCTAATTTTCATTTTTTAAGAATTATGACATAAAGTTGGTATTTCTTAAATATAAGTCGTAGTTGTCCATGAGACCATTAAATTGCATATTTTTTCTGCTTTCCGAAAATACATAGTTTATATGGGTTAAATGCAGTAACAATATCTTTTTTGAACAAAATCAGATTATATGATGTTGTTAGCAATTCGTAGGCCATGGTTCATAATACCAAAACAAAAAGCAATAGAGCGGTTGCATGTGACGTCACTAGGCCATCACTTGTAGGGTAAACAAAGGGTAGATTTGTATTCACCGGTATACTAATTTTTCCAAAAAGTAAATATTACATATTACAAATATCAAAACGAATAAAGATGTGTTTAACCAGATGAAGAATGATTTAGCCTACATAATTACGAAATTTTCAGTTACTTAAAATTTTCCCCGCGGTCAGTTGATACGAACGTAATAGAAAATTTTATCGTAAATTAAAAAGAGTGTTAGGGAACGTGATATTTCCCAGAGAAAGCAGTTAGAGAAAAGCTCTGGGAACAGGGAACTAAAAATTTTGCCAGGTTATACGTAGAAACTTGTAAAATCTCCATATGTCAAGATAATTAAAAGCTGTTAAAGATAACGCAAGATTTTCTACAAAATATTAAATTAATTATTTAGTTTTGTTAACTTTCAAAACTGTCGGTCATTTTCAGTCGGCTGCGTTAATTTGTGTGCCTGGTGACGTCACATGCACCCGCTCTATTAGCTTCTGTTTATTGCTATCATGAACTATGGCCTACTAATTGCTGACAACATTATATAATATGCTTTTGTTTAAAAAAGGTATTGCTACTGCATTTAACTCCTATAAACTACACATTTTCGGAAAGCAGAAAAAATAATATATGCAATTTAATGGTACTATGGCCAACTACGACTTATATTTAAAAAATACCAACTTTATGTCATAATTCTTAAATCATGAAAATTAGAAGAAATCTGAATTGACTATCGTATTCCACTTGAAAAAGTACCTATACAATGTTTTTACCGTTTTTGGATATCTTCAAAACCAAGAGAGTTATTTGAAGTTTTCGATATGGCCAAATTTTGAATTTTGGGCTATAACTAAAAAATAACAAAAAATAGCGGAATTTTGTTTTCTGAACTTGAACCTGCATCAAAAAAGAGCCCTGGACTCCGACATCGGTTTTTGTCTATCTCCGATATTAAGGGTACTTCCCATTTAAAAACATCGAAAATGCGCCACCCTGTACTTTTCACATTACTGTGGAACAGTGGTAGCTTTGTTTTTCTGCTAATATTTGCTGACAACCAAATTTTATAGAAGTTTTTTTTTTTAATTAATTGATTTATTAACATTGGAAATGTTTATGCGCTCGCTTATTGAACAAAGTTACAAGATTTTTAGTACGTTTTGCGACATCGGCACATCAAACGGTTGGTACAACCCGATGATCTCAGAATAACAAACATTCAGCGGTCTTAATGTGTTTTGAATAACCAAATATGTAACAATTGAGTTTATAAGAAAAGCACGTTTTGTTGAGTCTACATACGCACCGCGTTGATGACGGCATTCACGAGTAATTAACATAGGCAGATACCGTATGTTTATAGTGTGTTTTAGATGAATTTTTGGTGTCGTTTAAAAAGCATTTGACGCCTTTGAATGTTCGAAATGTGGACGAAAATATTCCAACGTAAACAATAGAAGACGACACGAAAAATTTGAATGTGGGAAAGTTGCTTCGATCGTTTCAGTGTCAAAGTCTTTAATTCACAAAAACAAAGCAACGATAGTATAAAAGATTCAGTATAAAAGCTCATTCGAACTCGACCGCTCAACAATCAAATTATTAATGTCCTTCCTTTCGTGCCGTTTAGCACTTCGACATCCGATCCAACAATAATGTTTGGTATGAGATCACCAAACATTCGTAATAAACGAATAAAACTGCGTAAGAAGAATAGACAACTGCTGCAAGCGTAAGGAAATACGCATAGTCGTATTCGTATTACAAACAGGTACAAACTGATTGAATATGTATTATCTTTTATTTATTTAGTTTAATCGCTATTTATGGTACCAGTGGCGTACCTATCTTTGGGAGGCGGAGGGAGCAATATGTCTTGAAGGCGCCTTAGGATATTGTAGGTCAAAAACGTGTAATATTTCTTTCTACAGGAATTAAAGAGGCCACACCGCCACTATTTAAGAATATAGCTCACTCGGCGTTCCGTGAGTGAATAAAGAAAAATGTTATCCAGGAAAGGAAAAGTTTAGCTCACGAGGCGCAGCCGAGTGAGCTAATGTCCTTGAGCGGATAAAATCTCTTTATGAAACAATAGCTAGCAACCTAATTTAAAAGCACCATGATAGTGTGGATACAATGTTTATAGCAACACTTTATCCACCCTTCACGTTAAAATGTTGCTTTGATAACTAGATTTGACACATTAAAAGGCCACTTTTTAATTTACTCTCAGAGGTGTGATAGTTCCACAATGTCGAAGTCGTAACTGAGGTAAGTTTATATGTTTTATGTATTACATATGGCATTATCATTTCCAATGTATCCGATGGTTGCAAGGATTGCGAAATCTGTGATTTTTTTTTTTTTATTTAATCAGCAATCAGAGTAAGACATTCTATAAGCTAATAGTATAATACAATGTAATATGTCATGAAGAAGGTAAGGTCCAATGACGAACTTCACTTATTTCACATTAGATCATATGGCCATTGGCGTTTAAGTCTTCTGTTGTGGTCTGGTATTAATAAAGAATCCACCAGGGGATTAGTATACACTTCCAGTTTAACGTGGTGCCTAGTACTACTTTCATGGGTGACGTCTTGAACGTATCGTACCTTTAGGCCTCTATACAGCGTTTCATTGGAAACGTACCACGGAGCATTTGCCATCATCCTCAAAATTTTGGATTGGCATCGCTGGATCATCAAAATGTTAAACTTGCTGGTGCAACCCCACAACTCTATTCCATAGGTCCAAATTGGTCTTATAATTGTCTTATTGTATAGTAGTATTTTATTTTCTAGAGAGTATCTACCTATTAACCAGTTTAGGTTTTTAACTCGTAAATTGAGTTGCTGCCGTTTTTTCTTAATGTGTTGTTTCCAGGTCATTTCGCTGTCGAGAGTCCCAGGTACTTTACTTCATTTATTTGAGGTACTACAATATTATTGATATGTACAGTAGGAGTAATACCCTTTCGGAGATTGAAGGTTATATGATGGATTTAGCCTCGTTGATTTTAATGCGCCATCTGTGAAACCATTCTTGAAGCATAGTTATTTGATTTTGTAGATTTGTTGCCGCCATAGCTGGATTTTCGTGACTTCAAAGAATGGCTGTGTCGTCTGCAAATGTGCCGATAGTTGTTTTTGCAATTGTAGGCATATCGGATGTATACAGCAGATACAAGAGTGGGCCAAGGACTCTGCCTTGTGGCACTGTAGCATGAATTGGATGAGAACATAAACTAACGGTTCCTATTTTTGTCTGAAGTTGACGATCGGTCAAATAGGATTTGAGCAGTTGAAAGTACGAAGAGGGAAGTGTCTGTTTTATTTTGTAGAGATGGCCAGGGTGCCATACTCTGTCAAACGCTTGGCTTATATCTAGAAACACTGCGGAACAGTATTGTCTTGCCTCCAGGCATTTATTGATAACATTTGTTATACAATATATTTGCTGCACCGTGGAGTGTGCTTCACAGAAACCAAATTGATGGTGTGGAATCCATTCATTCGTATCCAAGTCCTTTTTTATTCTCTATAACAAAAGATTTTCGAATAATTTGGACACAACCGATAATAAGCTTATTGGGCGATACGATGTAATCGTTGTCTAATGCATTTTTCTGAATGCCTCGACGCATTCAAGGCACAATTAGCACAAAATATGATTCTGACACTCCCTTTCTCGACACAGCTAACTAAACACAAACCTTTTGTCGAATTTCTTACGAAATTTAAAACACGTATCGGGATCTGCATTTTACCTTTCAGTAGCGCAACTAAAGTGTTAAAACGCACTTGTTGACGCACTTGTTCTGGAGTAGATTTTGGGGAATCTTACTTACTTACGTACTTATCTCTTACTTATCTAGTTTAGCTTGGTTCCAGTTGAGTTCCTTTTTCTTTAGTCCACCAGAGATCATATTTTTCCAAGTTTTTCCTGGCCGTCCCAGCTTGCTGTTTTTTCCTGTTCCCATTTCTGACACCACTTTAACCACTCTGTCATCACTCATTCTCAGTATATGTCAGAACCACCTCAGCTGTTGTGTCTCGATCATGTCTAGAACACCTCTCACTTTTAGTCTATCTTTTTAATATCCCTGATATTTTTTTTTCAATACCTTCGATATAATGTTGATGTGAAACATTAAACTTCTGGACAAGGACGTGAGTAGAAACAAAATTTTTCTTTGCTAACTTCACAATTCTTGCAATTTTGACGTCGTTCAACTTAGATCTCACTTTTCCGCTTCCTGGCTGTCTTTCAATGTTTTTATTGTTCTTCAATAACTTCTTCCACCACTTTTTTTTTTGGCAGGGGATAGCTTTTATAGGCGCCCCCCACTTCGGGGGGGGGGAGTGTCAGATTCCCTACCCTCATGGGTTCGGTATACTCACTAAAACCCCTCCTCGCGGAATATTGCAGAGACCTCTTCGGAACCGCGTGAGCATTACTTCAGGGGGGCTTGTATTTCCTATTTATGTTATTGGTAGAGTATTTGGACGAGGGGCCTTATGTATCTGGGATAGATCATCAAGAGTACTGTGCACCCTCCCCCTTGTACCTATCTTCTGTCGTTTCTATTGTCTATTGTACCTGTCGTACTTAACTTAGACTACCTGAACATGGTTTAGTCCATGTCCAATCCCCAGTCCTTGTTGTTCTCTTCGTTTTTCTTCGTCTTCTTTCCCTTTCATTATTATGCAGAGGTATTTGGATATCACATCCCAATCTTCTTTTGTTCTAATCATTATATTTATGAGGTTCTCCGCAATAATCATCTCATCTACGGATAGGGCGGTTCTGATTCTTGCTCTTTCCCATTTTTCGCAGCTAAAAATTGTATGTCCAGCATCGTCCTCTTCGTTACAATACCAGCATTCGCTTGTTTCCTCTTTCCCGATTTTGTGTAGATATGTGGCAAAACATCCATGCCCAGTGAGGCATTGTGATATGTAGTAGTTTACATCGCTTGTTTTCCTTGTTTCCCAGCGTCGAATGTCTCTTATTAGTCTAGTCCAGCCTGCTTTATCTTGGAGTTCTGTCCATCTTCTTTGCCAGATGGATAGGATTTCCTCCCTAATTTCGTTTTTTGGCCTGGTATCTTCTCTATTGTGTATCATTATACGCTCTTTTATCATCAGGTCTATGGGGATGGTACATGTTACAACCTGGAGGGCCTCCGTAGATACCGTCCTGTAAGCTCATCCAACCCCTAACATCATTATGCGTTGTAGACCTTCTAGTTTTTTACGCCATTTCTTTTTTTCCACTATCTTACCCCATATCGGAGCGGCATATAAGACGATGAAGTAGACTACTGCTGCTAGGAGCTTTCTTTTTTTGGGGGTGGCCCCTCCTTTGTTTGGTAGAATTCTGCCAAGCTGTCTTGCAACTTTCCCGGCCTTGGTTATCAGATGATCAACGTGTTTCGCCATGGATGCGTTTTTGTTAAAGATGACTCCCAAGTATTTTAGGGTGTCCACAGTCGTAATTTGGACGTCATCTACTTCTACTTGAAGTATATCTATTTTTCTTCGGGCAACTATCACCACTGCTGCTGTCTTCTGTGGAACGAGCTTTAATTGCTTCCTTTCAGTCCACCGCTGTATCCTGTTTAAGGCACATTCAGCTTTCATACATAGTTCCATTCCTGTTCTGCCTCTTATAATGACCGCTACGTCGTCGGCGTAGCCTATTGTTGTTACGCCCTGGGGCATCGGTAGTTATAGGATCGCATTATAGTAAATGTTCCAAAGTAGGGGCCCTAGGACCGACCCTTGGGGTACCCCTCTTCTAACTTTTGTCTTTAGGTTTTCTTCTACAATCAACCATCTATCGGTAAAGTAATCGCCAATTGTTTTAACGATGTACGGTGGTATCTCCCAGCGTATCAGTTCTTGTATAATGCCATCCCACGGGGCACTGTTGAAGGCATTTTCGATATCAACTGTTATAAGGAGTCCTAGGTCCCTGTATCGGTAATCTCCTTGATTTATTTCCTCCGTCGCTTTCATGACCAGGTTCATAGCGTCAATGGTACTTTTTCCTTTGCGGAATCCAAATTGTTTTTCGCTTAAAGTGGGATTCCTATCAATCATTTCTAGTTCTGTTCTTAGGCGTTCAAGCATCAAATATTCGTAGGTTTTAGCTATTGCGTTTAAAATACTGATCGGTCGGTACGCTACTTGCGTTTGGTTTTCTTTTTTGGGTTTTGGAATTAAAACAAGTCTCGAAACTTTCCAAATTTTTTGGAATTTTCGGTTCTTCAAAATATTATTGAACATTGTTGTGCAATAATTGGTGAAGTTATTTACTGTCATTTTGATTACTTCCACCGGGAACTGGTCGGGCCCTTCTGCCTTATTTTCCCTTAATTTCCCAGCTGCAGACTTCACTTCGTCTTCCGAGAAAGGCGTTGTGTTCATTTCTTGTAGCTCATTTTCTAATGGTATTATTTGGTTCCAGTCATGTTTCCGGTCCGTTGGGAAGAGTTTCGACATTTCTGACTTTATCTTGTTTGTTCAGGTGGATTTGTGGGCGTATGTTTAGTTTATTCGTGACTATTCTGAATCCGTCGCCCCATACGTCCTCTTTGACCCTTCGACAGAGTTTATTCCATGCCTGGTTCCTTGTTTTAGAGATGGCGTTTTTGAGGTTTTGCCGCCATTGCGCGTATTCCCTTTGCCTATTCGTTTTTTGTTCTTGTGTTAGTCTATTATCGGCGTTTCCCCTAATCATGTATCTTCTTGATCTAATACAGTTTTTGCGAATTTCTGCTATTTCAGTCGACCACCAGTGGTTTGGGGTTCTACCCGTTTTGTGGGTTTTCCGCCTAAAAGTATTGTTACAGGCTGTTTCTAATATTTCGTTAAACTCTTCAGCCGTATATTTCAGTCCGGCAGGACTTCTTTTATTCAGTTCTATTTCTAGATTATCTTTCAGGCTATCCATAGTTCCGTTCTGAATTACCCAGCCCTTTAGTTCTTGGTGGTTGGTTTTGTCTTTCTTTCCGAACTCACCGTCGCTAAGAATTTCGAACTCGATGTTATTGTGGTCGCTCAGATTTTCGTCTTCCATTACTCGCCAGTTCTTGATTTTATCTAACAGGTTTGTCGCGGAAAATGTCACATCAATCCTCGATGCATAGTTTCCTCTTCGAAAGGTAGGATCATCCCCTATGTTTGACACCCCAAGTCTGTTGTGTGCCAGCCACTCTGTCATTATTTGACCTCGAGAATCCGTTAACCTCGACCCCCAAGCCTGTGATTTGGCATTAAAGTCACCGCCACATACAATTTTTGAGCCTTTACCTGTCTTTTCCATGTCTGTACTCAATATTTCTAGATCTCTTTCGAATTCCGTTTTTGTAAAGTTTGGGGACATATAACATCCGTAAATTGTGATGTTTTTTAACCTAATCCTTACATATCCTTCGCCTATAGCATAATCGTTACCTACTTTCTTTTATTTCCATAAACTCTAATCGCTATATCTCCTTTTTTGCTAATCCACCAGGGTCCGTTTTTAATACTGTTTTTGTTTGGTTAGGTTACAATGGCTACGTCGATCCCGTGCTCTTGTACCGTTTTATTGAGAAGTACCAGAGCTGCTCTCTTCCTCTAAAAGTTTGTTTGTAGAGATCGAATTTGTTCCAGCTTCATGTTATTTGTTGTAGTATGTTGTCTTCTTGTTCCGTCTCAATTCTTCTACCACCCTTTTATACATCGGGCAGACCATTTCGCCGGCTCTGTGTCCTTCTTTTAGGCACTTACAACATCCAGCTTCGTTGGTGCAGCTTTTTAATGTGTGACCCATTTGCCCACATTTGTAGCACATTCCCTCCTTCTTGTCGTTCTTGCAATTTCTTGCATCGTGCCCAATGTCGTAGCAATTGTAGCATCTGTTAGTAGTAATGAACTCCTTAGTTTTGCATCTGGTCCAGCCGATTTTTATTCTGCCATTGTTTAGTATTACGAGAGCCTCTTCCGTCTGCATTGTTACTACCGCATACTTAAGGTTTAATTTGTTTACCTTGCCGGTTAGTCTGATGTTACAATAATCGCTCATTAGGTTCATCCCTACTTTATTTTTGTCTTTGATTTCTGCATCTATCGCCCCCAATATCTCTTCTTCGCCAATGGACTCTTCTATGTCAAGAATTAAAAATGATTTCTTATTTGTAACTATTTCTGCTTTTGTATTATCGCTCATCTTGGTTTCTACCATCTCAATGAAGTTCCTTTCTTCTTCCTCTTTACCTCTTATTTTTAGTCTTACATATCCCTCTTTTGTTTTCTCGATCTTCTTGACCGTAATTCCAATTTTTCCAGGTTCTATATTTTTCCTCATTTCCGTCACCATGTCTGCATAGCTTCTATCTGTACCTTTCTCAGGTTTGATAATTATCGTGTTATCTTTTCTGCCTCTATTTTTTCTTCTTTGGATCTGCCATTCCTGTCCCGCGTTTTCATCTTCTAGTGTATTTTGTTTATTGTCTTGCTTAGCACGGATTTTTATTTCTACATCTCTATTGAATACGCAGTCCATGATCTTCCTTGTGACATCCTCCTTTCCCTTTATGTTTATTACGCATGCGATGCTATTCCTTTTTTTCCACTAGTGTATGTTCTGTTTTTTTCCATTTTACTTTTTCCATGTGGAATCTCTTCCTCCCCGCCTATTTTGTACATATATCTAACCCCATTTTCTTCTCTGTTTTGTTCCTCCATCGTAAATACATGTCTACTTTCTATTCTGATAAGTCCCCCTTTTTCTACTTTTTTATCCTTTATTAATGATTTAATTTGCGGGTTTGTATTCGCTATCATTCTTATTATATGGTCATCCTTGTTTTTCTTTACGTCCATGACAACTATTATGTCCTCTTCGTTGTTTTTAATGGTCTCATATAGGTCTTCTATTTTACTTATATATGCCTTTTTGGGCCACTGCATTTCTACCACTTCCTTCAACTTCTGTTTTTCTCCTGTCGTATTTTGAAGCATATTTATTCTGTTCTTGTTGTTTTCAACGTTTGTTTTGCGTTTTTCCGTTATTTTTTTGTCTTCAGTATGTTTACCTATTTCCTCAGCTTCTGCCTCTTCCTTCTGTACATATTTCTCTAGTTTACTTATAGAGTTTTCTATTTCGTCCGTAGTTATTTTAGATATCTGGAATTTCATTCTATTTACTGACTCTTTTATTTCTATTTTTGTGTTTGTGTGATCCTTGATTAATTTGGCTAATACGTCACTCTCTGTTTTTATTTTCTCAATTATGTCTTTCATTTTCTTCATGAACTTTATTTCTTCGTCAAGCTTTCCTTGTGGTACCCTGTTCTCTTCTGGCGTTCCTATTCTTTTAATTTTGGTGTCATTTATTCGTTGCACCCTTATCGGCGTTTTGCTTATAGTTCATTATTGCCTATTGTGCCCGTTCTTCTCGGTTTTTCTGTCTCTACTACAATAAATACTTCATCTTCCATATCTTCTTCTGCTCTGCATCCTCCAGTTGCCTGTTCAGTTGCGTTCGTCTCGGTTTTGCTTCCTTCTCTGGCCGGTGTTCTGCTTAATCTCCGCCTCTTTCCAAATTCTTCTAGGATCCGTTTTTCTTGATCTATCCTTTCTTTTATTATTCTTTCGTATTTCGTACTCTCCATAGTCTCTCTCTCTCCATTTGTCTTTCGCTCATGTTTTTGGCTATAAAGAGGTAGCCAGCCCCTATGTGGCAGTCTAATACACTTTAAGACAGACTCTATATATTGTAATCATCGGTTTTGGGAGCACGTTCGTGCAGAACGGCCTATAATACCCCCACAGCCGGGTCCGCGCGGGTATGGGGCCGAGCGTCCATGTCCTTTCCTCCCTCCTCCGAGAAGGAACCCCCAAGTTCCCACCAGCATAAGCTTCGGAGAGGCGAATTCCTACAATCCCACGCCGAGGTCCGGGTTTCCGGTGACGTGGGCACGCTTCAAGCTGATGAGTCCCCAGAGGGCCTCCTCGGGCTCGGGAGTTCCAGAGTCGCGCCCGGGAAGGGATAGCAGGAAAGAAGGGGAAAAGACCCCTAGCCCTCGGTTAACCTAATAGCGTCGGGGTCTGAAGACAACAAGAGTCGGTTATCTAGAGCGATAAGGGGTCACCGGAAGTAAAGCTGGACCCTCTTACCGCACGGCGCGCAAACGATGTGTGAGGTGCAAGTAAACCGATTATTCAGCACTGATTAGAATGAAAAAAGCCAGAATGAAATTGCAGATCTTAAAGATAAGCGGAATATATGAAAGGACTATCAGTGATGATGAAGGTATAAAAATTTCCTCCTTATCAGCCTTTAATCTGTGTCTGAAACGCTGTAGCAGGAAAACCTGATGAACCGATTTTTTGGACGGAATTTAAATAATAGCGAGTTGTTAGCTAATGCCAAAATTCATATTTTTCCGTCGAAGAGTTTGGAAGAAATAACCCTTTGAAGTTAAGACGGTTAGAAAGTGTGAACACACCTCACGAAATTTTCCAAAATAGATATTAATTAAAATAAACCCGGATGTAAATCTGTTATGCTGTTTAACTCCGCTACCGATTATCTTAAAATTATGTCTTCCACCACCTAGGCACTGTTGTTTTACCTATACCAAACACTGAAGGTTCGTTTGCCGACTTATACGAATTAATTCTTGGAACCCGATTAAAAACATCGAGTTTTAATTTTCGACGTTCTTTCTCATTTAAATTGACCATTGCGTCTATAAACTTCACTGCCAACTAAGCTGCATATCAAAACAATGTCAAATGTTTAGCTATTGTTTTACAAATGTTTGACAGTTACAGATTGCTTGATTATAGTGGTGGCTTTCGTTTTATTGTTGCTGCCAATTTTTAGTTGCCTAACCTTATTGCCGTACGCACCACTTCTTAAGATGTCTTAGCCGCTACCTTCTAAGATATTACACCAACGATAATCCAAGGGATTAAGGATCTGTGCTTCCCGGCGGCCGATCTTCGGCAGTGACAAATTCAGGCACAGTGTCCTCGAGCCAACGTCTTAACTTTGTGAGCCGGCGCCGAGTCCTGTGGAATATCCAACGCTGTCCCGAAAACAAGATGTTATTTAATGGCTTCACCACCTTCTCCAAAATGTCACTTTTTTAGTTTGTTGCCTTCATTTTTATCCCTCGCCGACAGAAATGATTTATGATAATGTTTTTTTTACGTTATAAAGATTTTAATTTGCGCCACATATATGGGTAAATGTTTTTCCTTTTAAATTCTTTCTCAAGTCTTTGAGGTGCATTTTCAGCTTTATGTTAGCGGAATAAATTTCTGAAACAGTGAATAGAGTACTATTTTTAGATTGTGAGATTGTAATAGTGGAATTGCGGGATTTTAAAGTTGATCTGTATAAACAAATAATTTAGATTTAGAATACCTAGTGACTGTTTTCATTAAAATGAAATCAAATATCTTTAACAAATCCTGTACTTGCATGGTAGTTCTTACCGTAAGTAATTTACCATTTAAATTTGCATGCCAATAGATGTTGTGCGAATTCCAATTCTTTCCTAATTAGAAAAATGTTGATTTTAAGAAATCGTGCGCGATATATTTGGACTGAACTTTATGGTTTAAATTCTTTCCAAAATTCTGAAGGTATCCTACTAGTTTTATGACTATTTCGACGGCCTCCATATCCTGTAAGGTACTTCTTAAATTCTTATATTGAGATTGTTGCATATTACTGCCAATTTACTTAAGCAACGGGTTTGGATGTAAATTAATAGTGTCCGACCGAAAGTAAGTTTTGAAGCCGTAACCGAAACCGAAACTTCGGTCGGACTCTTGATATAAAACCTTAAATTCTTGTCATTCGAAGGAACAAGTTTCTTTAAGAAATTCTATAGCACCATAGTAGTTCTTACGTTGGTGTAAATTGCAGGTCGATTGAATGGACATAGCTGAAGAGACTGTAATTGCAAATGCGTTACACATCTTGGCTTTTTATTTTTGAAATCTTTAAGTTGCACTTAAAGTGACGACTACGTAATGAACCTATGGAACGTATTTCGAATTAGAGGAATCTCTAACAACGGCGAATTCTATAGCTGTGTTGTAATTTTTACGTTGAGTAGCTCATTGTTCAAGTTGCATCTCAGTCGGATTGGCATACATTTAGGATTTTTTTCTTAGTTAGGAGGACTTTATTTTTAAGAAATGTTGTGTAGTATATACATTTGAGCTGACTCTGTTTTCAATTCATTTTCACATCTTTCTGACTATGTAATGGATCGCTTGAAAAGTGCCTTCTTGATTTTAAGTGTTTTTATCTATTTTTAGATTTGTACTGGGACTGTCACTTTAATGCGACGAATCTTTGTATACAGGGTGGGGCAATAGTGCGTCCGACTTCGATAGCTCGAGTTCTATGATAGCTAGAAATTTGATTAAAAAACATAAATAAACTAGAGAAAAAAGTCTATAACCGGAAATTATTTTCGAATATAAAGGGTGAGCCAAGACGATGCTACAGGGTCAAGTGACTTTTTTTTAAATGGAATGTAGTGTATAAAAGAAGATTTTTTGAAGCCTCTTCCTAGACTCTTTTCACTCCCATATTATTATTGACTATCTCCTAACCACTTGGATGTAGTGATTTTTTTTGTTCAAATAATGGCATCTGCAGATGCATATTAAAAAAATCACTACAGTCACAATTACAGGTTTTAAGAAAAAATTATGTAAGTACCAGTTAGGAAACATCTGTGCGATGTCTTTGAATCATTTTCACTTCCTAAAAATTATACAGGGTGGCAAAACATGATTTTTCAATTTAGAACTTTTTGAATTGAATTTTTTCAATTTTTTCAAATAGAACACCCTGTATATTTTTCAACCATATGATGTAGAAACTAAAAACGAACATTTTTTTAATGTACATCCCTATGGCTATTTGTAACCATTTTCGATTTATTGAGCAATAAGTACAAAATTCAAGGATAATCTTAAAATATTAAGATCGTTTTTCAAATAACTTAACAGATAAAATTATAATAAGTGCTCCACATGTTGCCCATTTTGATTGACACACATCTCTATGCGCCTTTGAAATGAGAGTTCTACTTTTCTTAAAATTGCCGGTGTGATACTTCTAAAAGCAGTTATTATTCTTTCCTTCAGATTTTGGATTGTTGTTGGTGTTTTTTTTTCATGGGCAACATGTGGATCACTTGTTATAATTTTATCTGTTGAGTTATTTGAAAAACGATCTAATATTTTAAGATTATCCTTGAATTTTGTACTTATTGCTCAATAAATCGAAAATGGTTACAAATAGCCATAGGGATGTACATACAAAAAATGTTCGTTTTTAGTTTCTACATCATATGGTTGAAAAATATACAGGGTGTTCTATTTGAAAAAATTGAGAAAATTCAATTCAAAAAGTTCTAAATTGAAAAATCATGTTTTGCCACCCTGTATAATTTTTAGGAAGTGAAAATGATTCAAAGACATCGCACAGATGTTTCCTAACTGGTACTTACATAATTTTTTCCTAAAACCCGTAATTGTGACTGTAGTGATTTTTTTAATATGCATCTGCAGATGCCATTATTTGAACAAAAAAAATCACTACATCCAAGTGGTTTGGAGATAGTCAATAATAATATGGGAGTGAAAAGAGTCTAGGAAGAGGCTTCAAAAAATCTTCTTTTATACACAACATTCCATTTAAAAAAAAGTCACTTGACCCTGTACAATCGTCTTGGGTCACCCTTTATATTCGAAAATAATTTCCGGTTATAGACTTTTTTCTCTAGTTTATTTATGTTTTTTAATCAAATTTCTAGCTATCATAGAACTCGAGCTATCGAAGTCGGACGCACTATTGCCCCACCCTGTATAAATAAACATTTTAAATTTAAATCCTTTGAATAGATTCCGAAGTTTGTGATATTCCTTAAGTTTACGCTGAAAGTTACAAATTTTCAATTTTGTTACTATTTAAACAGCTTGTAACTTCTAAAACAAACGTGTCATTTATTTGATCTGATGTTCATGTTTTAGTTTCACTTTAAAATATTTACATTACACTGGGTACGATATTAGGTAATATATGTAATTTATTCCCATGGTTCGAATTCAATGAAGAAAATTCTGCAAATACGTTTTTTTTCTTGCCGAGATTATTCATTTGTGCGAACTACAATCTAACTCGTTATTTGTTTAACCAGAGCGCTTGCAACTTGGAAATATCTGTTAATCTGATGTGGGCACGTTTGATTTTTCTGTTATATTTCTAAGATATTTTTTCTGATAGATGGATTTTTTCTGATGGATTTTTTTGTCATTTTTCTACAGAAATTAATAAATCATATTCAACAGGTGTTTGTAAAAGAAATAATGTATACATTATTCGATTATAAATCTGGAAAATGAAAATGTAGGGTATATATTTTCAAATAAAAAAAGTCAAAGAAAGTAGATGGTATTTTATGAGTTTACATTCTACTGTACAGATAAATCACGAGCAAACTGGAACAAGTACGTGAGTCATAAAAAAGCAAAACTTTTTACGCTTTATAAAACACGTAGAAATTACTACATAAATCAAATATAAAGCAGGAGTGTTAAATTTAGACATCCTAACTGTGAACTTAGCGCCATAAATATCCATATCTTTTTAGGGCATTAAGTCTGATAAAAACCATAGCAACTAGAGAGGAAGGCGACGGTGGAAAGTTGAAGATTAGACGCAAGAAATATGTAAAAGAGAGCCAGCGCTAAGCTTTGTGTTATCTAACGTGTCTGTTTACTTATATCGGACTCAGTTTTTATAGGAATTATAGGTACGACAAACTATTTTTAGTCCTAATATATGGACCTATAAATCAGCTACAGATTATCTTGCACCAAGGATTTTTAACTTTTTACCAAGGGTCTCGAGGTAGTACAATCTGCATTCGTAATAACAAACGCTCAATGACTTCTCTTTTCGATTTTATTTTGTGATCAAATTTGGCATTAACTTACAGTTTAAAAACGGCGAAGTTTAAAGCTTAAGGTTAATTTCAAGATGGATCGTCTGAAAGATTGAATTTCTTAGTTTAATCCCTTTTGACTGAAAAATGTTAATAATCTAAATACAAGTTTGCAGGTGAAATTAACTGTTGTTAATTTAAATTTTAATTGTTATTATTTAAATTTCTAATAATAGCAGCACAATAATTGGAGAACCAACAGACAAAAGCAATAACGGTTGGTATTAAAATATAATTAAGCAGTGCACGTTCCATGTTAACTGCTAGAAATTACAATAGACACGATAAAATCAGAATTGTAATGCAGCCAACAAACTCCATCCCACAACTTGCACTGTTGCAGAATATACTGCAAATAGTCTTATGTGGGCGAGGTAATTTTAAAGCTGATTGGAAATTTAACACTTCCTTCTGCCTTGAAATTTCAAATGCTATAAACATGTTTTTCTTCTTAGTTTGTTTTAAGATTGGGGTCCATCGGTTTTGTCCGTAAATAAAATCGTCAGAAGTTCTATAAAAACATTTATTAGAATAACAAGATTGTTCAAGCGCAAACTAAGTAAAGAAGTAACATTACTTACATCCAGTTTATTTTGAGTTGCTACAAGGGAATCGCTGAAGTTTTAGTGACTGACAACTTACAACTGGATTATAGTTAGTTCGTCGAAGTTTTAACTTCTGTGTTACGCTCTATAGAGGGCAATCGGTTATTTTAAACGTTGCTGTGTCACGATATTCTTGAATTTGATAATCTGTGAATTCGTTGCGTTCGGTTTGCTGTATCGATTTTATAACATTCATTTTCAATTTATTTTCTTATAATATTATAAATATATGTGTATCAATTACAGACAGAATAATTAGAGAATCTTTCGAGATAATAAAAAACGACAATAACTTTAATAGAGAAGATGGCTACCGCTTAAGCAATACTTGGAAATTAAGCCTTCATGAAAGGAAAACCATCCATAACAAACGTTCTAGTATCCCCCATGCACAGGACCTGCAACACCAACAGAGCACAACACACACGAATAACCAGTCACACGTCACGGATTCACTGGCCAACCAAACGTAACGATTCAACAACACCAACCAAGCGTTATGGTACCCAGGTATATAACGAGGAGCATAAGACAAAAACATCAGTCTTTAGAATAACTTCTGAAGAAGCTGACAGTATGAGCAGCGAAACGTCAAGCGAAATTGGACGACCACGGTAAGACCCAGAAAATATTATTTTATTGGACAACAGCCGCGAAAGCCTGCATTCAAGAATTAGACGCCTCTACGGGGAGGAAATCTACCTAAAGACCAGAAAACTTGATAAGTTACGTAAGAACGTTGGCATACCTACGACGATGTTGTGATAAGGAAGTGACGCCCGCATTTGTAAATCTCCGCCATCACATCATAACGGACATGGCTAAAAGAATTAGCAACCGCAGTGAGAAAGCACTCACACAAGAAAGAGTAAGTTACACCTACCACCAACTGCATATAACGTCCGAAGGACTTTACCACCTACACCTAGAACTAAGTAATACTCTAGACGCCACATGGTGGGACACCATACACCGTATCAGCTATGAGCATAGCGAACACCACCTACGAACAACCACCAACAAACAAATAAAGAAGTTCGAAAAATTATGTTCCAAACACCAGAACATTACACACAAACTGGACGAAAGAAAAACAGTAGTGAATCTATCGGACCATCCACTTGGCAAAGATTGTGTATTAGTCCTATCAAAAGGAATGCACTTCTTCAGCAAGTTAAAATGGGACCCAACCAGAAAAATAGAAAATCAAACAAGAGCTGCCATCAAACAATCATCCATACCGATCGAACAACGACGTCACCTCTTACCCTCAGAGGCAAGACTACCTAGAATTTACAGTCTACCAAAACTACACAAACCTGGCAATCCCTTAAGACCAATCGTTAGCACATGTGGATCCCCAACATACGAACTGGCCAAATATGTCGCCAAGATTCTACAACCACACACTGGAAAAACCGAAACATTCGTAAAGAACTCAGAACACTTTGTCGAGTTGCTGAAACAACAAGAAGTAACTGCTGACGATATACCTACTCGTCAGTTTCGATGTAGAGTCACTATTTACTAATGTACCAGTTAACGATGCACTAAACATAATACAGCAACGGTTTATAACCCAAGGACTAAGAGAAGACATACCCGAATTAGCAAGAATCTGCTTGGACACCACGTACTTCCTATGGAACGGGGATTTCTACGAAGATAAATCCGGTGCAGCTATGGGATCTCCTCTGTCCCCAGTCATTGCCAATATATTTATGGAAACACTCGAAGAAGAAGCTATCCATTCCAGCGACAAAAAACCGAAATGCTGGTTTAGATATGTCGACGACACCTTCGTCGTATGGCCACATGGAAACATAGCATTGGGAGAATTCTAAAACCACCTTAACAATCAACATGAAAGAATTAAGTTCACCATGGAGATTGAGAAAAACGGGGAACTACAATTCTTGGATGTCCTAGTAAAACGCGGAGGGCTCATGCAGTACACCGCAAGAAAACACACACAGACCGTTACCTCCATGCCAAGTCACACCATCAACCTCAACAGAAGCGATCCTTAATCAAAACCTTGATGCACGGAGCGAACAAGATCCCCGACGAAGCAAGCAAACCAGAAGAACGAAAGCATGTCGAACTAGATCTTATGAAAAATGGTTACACTAGAAAGGAAATACAAAATGCCTGCCACGCGAAACCCAAAGAAGAAAAGGAACAACAACAAATTGCTACTTATGCCCGTTTGCCTTTTATCGCTGGAGTAACCGATAGATTGAAGAAAACATTAGCAAAGGAAAACATCGGTGTGAGGTATAATACAATAAAGAAGATCCAACAAATGTTACCTCCAACAAAGACCGTCTACCTAAACTGTCAACAAAAGGAGTATACCAATTGGAATGTTTATGCGGGAAAAAATACATCGGTCAAACAGGACGAAGCATCCAATGTAGAATAAAAGAACACCAGAGAGACGCTAGGCTCAGAAACACAGAGAGATCAGCAATACAAAATCAATTTTGAAAAAGTCAAGATAGAGTATCTTGACTTTTTCAAAATTAATGAAAACTACTACCCAAGAATAATTAGAGAATCTCTCTAGGTAATGAAAAACGACAAAAACTGTAATAGAGAAGATGTCTACCGCTTAAGCAATACTTGGAAATTAACCCTTCATGAAAGGAAAACCATCCATAACAAACGTCCTAGTGTCCCCCATGCACGTGACCTGCAACACCAACAGAGCACAACACACACCAATAACCAGTTTCACGTCACGGATTCACTCGACCAACCAAACGTAACGTTTTTACAACACCAACCAAGCGTTACGGTACCCAGTATATAACGAGGAGTATAAGGTCTAAGACAACAACAGTCTTTAGAATAACTTCTGAAGAAGCTGACAGTATGAGCAGCGAAAAGTCAAGCGGAATTGAACGACCACGGCAACACCCCGAAAATATTAGTTTATTAATTACAGACAGTAAACTCACATCGAAAACTAATAATAATTTTAATTATTATAAATAAATGGCAGTACAATAATATATGTAACTTACGCAGCAATACCTACAAGTTGCCTTAAGCACTGATACTGCTGGAAATACTCACGTACTTATAGTTGAAATACCTTTGTGTCTTAATTTGGCAGTGGTTTTTCAATATTCCTCAACTTGTGAAATAGGAGCAACATTATTTTTTAACAACTGTAATTTCTCCACGTACTTTTGAACCACTTCCAAGGATTGCTTCAATTCTAAATGTATAACCAGATTGTACCTAGTGAGGTACAATTTCTATTGATTAATTCAATGTCTAATTTCAAAAACAAGAAATATGTAATTGATAATAGCGACTCATTTATTGGTAAGAAATGTAAAAAGAGTACAGTCCAACCTGGATCGTTTGCTGCAGCTGCTACCAGGTACAATTCCAAAATTTTTGTACCTCTGGCTACTTTTGGTTTACCTTTTTCGCCTTTTATATAAGCTACATAATAAATTTCAGGATTCTCATGCAGAAAAATATCGTTATGCGCCAGTTATTTAAAGCGTGTAGATGTTATTATATATTAGGAATGGTCATTTCATTTTTTTTATAGGTGTTACAAAAATATTCATATAAAATAAATCTACCTTTCATCTTTGTTATGCTTTATTTCATTCTTTATAATAAATTCGCTTAGTTTTGAACGTAAAAATATTTTATCTGGGGCGTAACTAGCAGCAATTATTTTACCTTCATCAGTCCTCTTTGATAAGTTTTCAAATTGTCTATAATAAAAGAAACAGCCGAAATAGTAAGGTTTATTGCAAGGCCTATAACATTCAAAATTTTTTGTCACTGTTCGGTCCCTTTTTGGGGAATAGTAAACAAATATCTTCGCTTGGTTTTGACCAGGGGTATTCCTCCAGTAGAACTTTGCTATCCCGTTTTCCCATTTCCGAACCTCCTCCGCCACGTGGATTTTGGTTATTCCACAAAACGGTTCTGGTCCGAAAACTGGTGCATCTGCTACTTGCTTTGTAAAGGCGCTAGCAGTTCCATTTCCTTAAAATCCATCATGCCGCGGCACCCACACTAAAATTAATGTGTTGTTTGTGGCCAGTTGCCTAAAGGTCTTTCTACAGTGCCAGGCTATTTTAGATTCAAAAATATACGATTTTAGAGATTTTATAGCAGCCTAACTCTCCGAAAGAATATAAATCTTAGTTCCTCCCAGGCCTTTTTTAATGCACTCTTGAGCACATAGGTCTATTGCGTGGATTTCCGCTTGAAAAATAGTTGTGGTGATTCCTAAGGATTTCGATATCTTACGTTTAGGCCCTAATATGCCTATTCCAACACCTCCGTCCATTTTTGGAACCATAAGTGTACCATACACTCGTTCCAGGGTCCAGCTTTAATCCTTCTAATTTTATTTCTTCGCGGTTTTTAATATCCACTTGATACTCGTAAGAGCAGCCGAAATCGTATGCGACTGATAGTATGTCTGAAGGTTTGGCCACAGACTCTAGGTGAATCATATTCGCAATCTTTAAGTGCCCTGTAACTTGCTAATGGTTACATATTGTTCAGTTTTTTTAAATTCATTCTTTGTTTGTTTTTTTATAATTCTAAATGTCTCACCTGAGAGTTTTAGAACCTTCATTCTGATAAGTTCAAAACTGTAACTCTTTGTTAATGAAATGGCTGTTTTTATTTCTGAATGTTACTTCATAATTTTTGCTTTATCCCTTTTTACAGAATTGCGATAAGGATGTGAATACTAATAATAGAAACGTTTCTATCCATAATTGCCTAATAAGCAATCTGAAGCTTTGTGGATTGCTGTTTTATTTTTGTGTATGGGGATGCATTTGTGTACATGCGTGTAGAAATACATTAAACTTCCCCCCATATTAAGTAGTTGCTATGAACTGCAATCCATTTTTTGTTGTAAAGGAATTTAATATGGCGGTTGGCGAAGTTGACCTGAACTTGCTTAAAGTGGATCATTTTGTAGTACCGTTTATCATCCCAACTGCGCTAACCACGTTAAAACTGCTGTAATCAAGGACAGTAAAATATTAAACTGTTGTTTAGCGAATGGGGAAGATAGTTAATCATGCATAAATATGAGTCTAAAAGAAACTAATCATCCAATGGAATGGACTGATATCTAATAAAGGTTTTATTGTTGATGCTGTGAAGAATCAAATTTTGTTGTTAAGTAAATTGCTGCAAATTCTCGTACGTACAGTGCGGCTGCACAAGCGATAGCGCCGCCACAAAAACATCCCTCAAATGAATTAAAATAAAAATATAATTAAAAATATAACGCCTTCTCATAACGAAATTACTCCAAATGGTGATAATGGAAAGATCGCAAAATGGAAAAAAGGTTACTCCTGTGTAGCAATTCAGAAAGCAGAACAACAAGAACTCACGAATATAGAAATCATGGGTCTCGGGAAATTGAAAACCGGAATATCCGGGGCACTGTTTGAACTTTTTCCTGAATAGGGTGCAATCCAAATTCAATACAGAAGTTATTACACGGCTTTTTTAAACAATATTTCTATTCATGTTATATTTTATGATGAGCCAAAGCTAAGTATTATACAAATGTCTTTCAAAATAAGTGTAAAACCTAGCGATAACATCAAAATTATGGGTCAAGACCTATGTATTAATGAAAGCTCACACTGTGTTTTTTGGGAAAACGCGAACGATAGGTACAGCAAAAAGTTGTACATATAAACTTGAAAATGAAAGGTCCCAAACAATAGTGGAAAATAAAAATCTGAATATTAAATCTTAATATTCGTAGTAAGTATTACATCATAGTAACACACCCTTGAAATATTCTTATAGTCACTGACGTATCCTGAGGTTGCCTGCCTTACTGAAATTTTGCCCGATGAAGCTGCAGCACTAAAAATAAACAATTATGATACGACTAATTTTTATTTTAGGTAGAATACTGGAACTACAGCTGATTCGTTAACGGAAGCGATTTCCATTAACATAATTTTTAAAAGATTATCGATAAGTGTTTTCTTTTATTTAGATGTGGAAGAGATTATTTAGTCACTCATCGAAGGAATAAAATACAGGTTTTTATTTCTTCTAAATATATTTAATTTGCCATACGTTTCCAAAAATACTTTTCTTCATCAGTGGACAACATATTAAAATTTTTGTAAATTTAACTTAATACAGCTAAAACTAAAGATATAAAAATTAACATTTGTAAAATATAATAAATAAGTGAAAGAATTTACAAAATAGAAAATACTTACAATTAATGGTAAAACATTAAGAGTTTTTTTTTATTATAAAACTCAAAAATGAGTCTATTATGCTGTAAGGAGGTAATAATTATAACCATCTTTTAAAATAGCATCAAAAATAAAATATTGATCTAACATATGTATTGTTAAGAATTTGACTAAAATTAAATACAAGGTTGAAAGTGTCTGAATATATCTGAAAGTATGTGTATGTTGCGGGGAATAGATTTAAGAGAAAAAATTTTTAAACGGAGGGGATAAGTATGATTATTCTAATAGGTTATAATATATGGTGTTTAGATTGTCTATGTTTTCTTTTATTTTTTTCATTTATTTGCCATACCTCAGAACCGTACGTTGTAATACTTCTTACAATTGTGTTATATATGTATTCCTTTTGGTGGTTGTTTTATCCCACAGTACAGAGTTCATTCTTGATATTGTTTGTCTTCCTTGAATGTTTCGTTCTTTTATTTCTTCGTCAAATCTTCCATCGTCTTTAATTTTAATCCCTAGATATTTATATTCCTGGCAAATTTCAATTCTACATTGTTGTCTAGTTCTAAGTTTTTCTTTATACCACCAATGTTCATATATTTAGTTTTGGTCATATTTAATTCTAACCCCCATTTTGTATACTCTTCTATGAGTTTTCTCGTCATATACTGTAGGTCGTCGTAGTCTTGGGCCAGGATAACTTGATCATCTGCAAATTGTAAAGGGTAGATTGCGTTATTTTCCATGGGTATACCCATTCCTGCACATTTTCGTTTCCACGTTTTAAGTGCTTGTTGCATGTAAATTTTAAATAAGTTTGGGGAACTACAACAGCCTTGTCTTAAGCCTTTTGTGACTTCGAAGCCTTTACTTACTTGTTTTCCCATTTAGATTTTTGATATGGACCGTCTGTATAAATTGTTTATTGCTTTAACTATTGCGACACTAATTCCAGTCCGTTCTAAGACTTCCCATAATCTCCCGATTTATTGTCGTAGGCTTGTAAAGTTGTGCAAGTGTGGAAAACCGAAAATTCCGTTAATAAAGACACACAAACTGATTGCCATATTTTGTTTTTACTTTATGCTCCCATATGTGCAAACATCTGTATTATTTAGGATAAGCATTATGTAGACTATTAAGAAATACATTATCCGTAAACCGAAACGTTTCGTTGGTAATTTAAATTATGTTTCTCTGTTCTTTTAATTAGTTTTCAGGCAATTTCTTTGTAGGGACGGTGTCCGAAAAGGTTTCTTAATCCTAGCTAAGTTATTGGTGCTTGACCATATGCACTCAAGCGTGTTAACGCAGCGAAGTTCCAGATATTGGGAATCTCAGTTACTCAACAGATGTGGATATAAATCGCGTCATAAATATGAAACAATTTATTGCTATGGGAAACTTGGTGTTATGCCGGGTTGTTTACAAAACCGCTCAGCCAACCACGGCTAAACTTCAGTTTGGAGTTCAATCTGATTTGATAAAAGGCACCCTTTCTATTTGTGGGTTGTCCAAAATTATGGTATAAATGCATGGGATCGCCGGAGCAAAAGAAATTCCTTTTAATTGTATCGAGTGCTACTCTGGAATTTACGGATTCCAATAGGCACCGGCAATTCCTTAACTCTTTCTAATTGTATCGAGTGCTACTCTGGAATTTACGGATTCCAATAGGCACCGGAAATTCCTTAACCCTTTCCATTGTATGAGTGCTAGTCTGCGATCTTACCGATCTTGATAAGCACCTGCGAGATTCCATAACCCTTTCCGTACTACGAAAGGGTTCCATTCGTTGCCTATCCCCTTTGTTTTATATCGTTCCTTTTCAGGAGATTCGCCGCCAAAATCCCTACTCGAGTACGGACCCCGACTTACGCCGAACACTTGTTAAGAAATGCTGTGCAGGAATATAATTATCTATATTAATAAAGCTTAAAGTTGTACTTTGACTCGTGACTTTTCTTTCCTACCCTTTATCAGAGATACCGAGGTTACACATACACAACCAAAACACACGAGAGGGTCCAAAACTTCGGGGTTTTTCAACAATTACTGAAAGTGTGAATTTTCAACACCCCGCATCGTTACAGGCTTTTGACAGATCAACAAATAATAAGTGTACCTACTTCTTGGTTTTGGTCTTCTTTTCTGCTTTTCTTCGGGGCATTGCTGGGTAATATCACTCTTTTGTAAAAATAATTTTGTATCATAATGCTTTCGCGCCACAAATATACTGCTCTAGCATGTGACAACTAAACAATTCAGAAAAATGTATGGTATAAATGTGACACCTAAGCCATTCACTTCTGGGTCGGAATACATAACGTTTTAGCCCGGATAACAAATCTTAACAAATTATTTATTTTAACAAACGAAACCAGCATCCAAGAAAGAACAAACAGACTTTATCTTTTATAGAATTTTATCGCTATATCACAATAAACACTCTACACACGTTTATAGGTTAACATCAACAAATGCCATGATTCACACATTTCAAGGGCGGGAATTTGCATGCAGTACCAAAGACGTAATAGAAACATAGATTGCTGGTAACTAGCTTGATAGGTTGATAATCATTGACATAAAAAAGCACGTGTCACAATAACTCCGAAGACAGAATTAGCCCAACCTACTGAATACTGTTTTATTAACTTATGAATACTCAATTTTTTATTTTAAATTGCTTGATTCAAGTAAAATGTGAAAGATAATAAAGAGACTTTCTCGTTTTTGCCAAAATTAAATCTAAGAAATAGGTTTTAGCTAGAACGCCCACTGTTGTAATGGTGTGTATCTAACAGCTGTATCAAAAGTTTATAAATATTTTTCTACTAGAGCACTTAGAAAAGATGAATTTTCTCGGTAATAATCAAATTTACCGATACCCATGAATATTATGCAAGAGAAAAATTAGATACCTACAAAAAGGTGGTTTTTAGTTTACTGGCTATTTTATTTTTCTTTGTTTTATAAAGTGATGAACTTTGACAACAACCAAGAAAATTTAGCTTTTCTAAGTGCTCCAGCAAAAAATACTTAGATACAAATCATAGCAATAGCGAGGGTCCTAGGGAAAACCCATTTTTTTGATGTAGTACGGTCAAATACATAGGTTTCACTTCAATCAAGCTATTTAAAGGAAGGAAGTTGGATATTTGTAAATTAATAGAAAAATATTCAGAAAAAATTGCGAATTTCAACATTTTTAAATGTATGCTTGACATTTTTACATATTGTCCTAAAAGTAAGTCCTAAGCAACTGTTTTAAATAATATTCTTCGATATCTTGTTATCTAACCTCACTTTTTGCAGCTTCACGGTATTTTTTTTCAAGTTTGCCGCCATACCAATCGTCACGTGACATACCTCAAATTAGATTTTTAAGTTATCAGACATGCAGAATCGACGCGTAAGAATTTTTTTTAATTTCGGTTCTTTAATGACAATATTTATAAAACTCGTTTGAGTTTTATAAAGTAATACTTTAAAGAATCCGAATTTTTGTTTTGTTAGGTTGACCGTTGTAGCATATGAAATTATAAACATAACCTTCAAATTTAAGTTGTGTATTTAGGAAATCGTAATTCCAGTGGTGTGCAAGATATTACATCTTCTTCCATGCTTTAATCTTAACTTAACGATTTGAGATAATTAATAATAATAGATTTTAACTTTATTCTTAAATCAAATTTTGAATTGACAGTTCGCAATTATCATTTTTTAAAATGTTAATTAGTGTTGCCAACAGCCAGAGCGGCAAGGGAAAACAAAATGTTCCTAGTAACTACTGTTTTTTTTTTAATAACGAAATTTGTATTTCTTGACGTTAAATAAAAATAGAAAATTTTTTATAAAATACACGTTTCATAAGACATTTAAGCGTGTGCTCTACAATCGTGTCATGAAACTAATTTTTTAAATTACTCTTTCGATACTCCAATAATAAAAATTGTTCCCATATGTTGCTAAGTTTTTGCCGGTCACTGTAGATATTATCCGAACCACAAGAGATGACCCCTGCCGCATCACACGCTGAATTTAGTAACGACAAACACGCGTGTATATTTGTTCGCAAACCCCATGCACACGACAAGGATAGCATTACAATAAGCCTGTGTTATGATTAAAGTGCTTATTTGACTAGAGTAGTTTGCGTCAAATGCTCGTGTCATCACTAAAACGTCAAACTGTCAAATTATTAATACATTTACATTATTTTATTTTATTAGTTATCTAAATTCCTATGTTCATTGGAATTCGTTTATGTGGTACGTATTTGTGTTGTGAAGTTTAGATGAATGAACATTTAATTTGGTTTATTGCGTTGCAGAAGAAACACAGTTGTGCATTTATTGGTTAGATTTCAGCGTTTCCCAAACGGTGGGGCGCGCCCCCTTTGGGGGGCGCAAAGATCCTATAAGGGGGGCGCAGCTAAAAAAGATAGTAGAACAGAAATTAGTATATTGAAACTAATACAAAATATCTTAACTTAATGCTTAATTTAATGTTTAGCATATTATTTTTTTTTACAAACGATTGCATATAGACATATTTGAACAAACTATTGACTTAAATGTGCCTGTTTTGAACTGCATAGCTTATCCAAGTTTGGTTCTAAATGAGTAACTGCTACCCTTAGTTCGCGTTGGATGTTGAGCCGGTTTCTGTATTTCGATTTTATACAAGCTACTGCAGAAAACCCAACTTCACAAAGATAAGATGTGGGAAATGGCAATATAATCTGCATAGCTCTCTTGAATAACGCTGGAAATTCTTCTTGCGAGTTAATCCAAAACTCGACAATGGTTGTGGGCGAAAATTGTCTCTTCTTTTCTGTACTCGATGTTAACCCTTGTGTTCTGTTCAGATTTTACCTACACTTGATATGTTCTGGGTCATATTGACCCACAGTTTTTTTCTCATTACGGGACGCTGTTGGTGGTGAAAATTAGGATTTTACAGAAAATTATCGTTTATTGAGCTAAATAAAACTTAAAATACAATTCAAAGTTAAGGAATTATGCACAGTTATTGCAAGTTAGGGTTGAATGAGCACTGCAAACAACTGATAGAAACGCGTAAATGTTGCGAAAATGACAAAGCGACAGAGTACCACTGCAGAATAATATGTATATAACTGCTATATAAACTAGCACACTGTGCCGAATGGCACACACTGCGTCTTACGAAAGTTACTAATAGACTATCAACCGTAAAACAACAAAAAACTTTGCTAACTACCCGTATTTTTATATAAGGGTCTATTTGACCCAGAACAGAATAAGTGTAATTATATTTACTACAAGAAAATTATAAATGTAATATTTTTTCAAACATGTGGACCTTGTAAAATACCATAAAAAAATAAAAGTCGTAACATGCTATAGTCTTACACAGCATAATTACAGAACTACATTAGCTTGAAACCCGCTTTGGGTCATATAGACCCAGAACAGTGCATAAGGGTTAAATCAATGAATTGTTCCTCTTCTTCCAACGATAAATCTGTAGGTGTAACTTCAAACGGGTTTGGAGTATCATGTTTCAGATTACACTTTTAACTCTGTTATGCCGACTGACTGCTGACACAATAAACATACATTTTACGTACCGGCGCCTTAAGAAAACAATTGCAATAACAGGCGACAGGCGTTTCTTAGGTCTGTAATCAAATACCTATTTAAAATAACGAACTCAAATTTGCTTTAAGTTTTGGGGGCTTAAGATTACATAAAATCAGAATTTTCAAAATGGGACAGATCAAAAAACCCAAAAATGTAGTTAGATTTTACAAGAAGAAGCTAAAATTGTCGCTAAATCCTAAAAATTAATTTATTTCGCTAGACGTAGTTCCTAATAACCTAGATTTAACGACTTTTCCCCCAAATTGTCAACCCTGCTGGACATGCATCATGATTTTGATACGTCCTACCCCCACCCTCACAATTTCTGGGCCATTTTATAGCGCTCGGGAAAGTTCGTGATTCCGTCTTGCTAGAAAGGGGGGCGTGTACCATAAAACATATCAAAAGGGGGCCGTGAAACCTAAAAGTTTGGGAAACGCTGGGTTAGATTATTATATCATTTGAAATTTTTAATTGGTAAATAATTTAAGTTGCATCTAACCTTGGTCATTATAAAAGTAAGTAAACGCAAATAACTAAAACAGTACAATACGGATTTTTAAATTTCTTAATCAAAACGAAAATAATTTTAAGGTTAAATTCGTATTGAAAGTACTTGACAGCTGTTTGTTTTCCGGTTAAAGCGCCAATCATAATTGCTTGAGAATACAACTGATGCTAATTTGACTAACAAGTAAAATCTTACTTCATACGGATAGCATTGATGAGGCAGGGGCCATCTCTTGTGGTTCGGATAGTAAAGGAATTTATTGCATAGTTTTCTCTTCTCTTTTCAATCGTGTTACAAAACCCACAGTTTAGTTTGAAAAAATGAGAAATAACGATTCTTAGGTTTTTTGTTGCTAAATTGAGACAGCCTTGAAACAAGCCGCAGACTATATCAAAAATATTACAGGATGTAGGTAAGTGAAATATTTCCGTTACTGTATTACACATTATTTAAGCGTTTTATTATTTAAATAAACCATTTGCAAAGAAATAAAAACTAATATGGCGTCCTTGTCTGTTGATAGCACTTCCCTGCAGTGTCACCAATTTGGAGGTTAAAATCTCTGTATCGTGACTTCACTGGCGGGAAGTTACTAGATTTAACTGGTTTGTAGGCCGCCATGAGTGAATAGAGGAACTAAGCAACTAAGTGTGTTGTACGCCGAATTGGTGAAATGTGCAGGTAAACTGATTTAATTGACTATTATTACAAAAGTTATTCGATTAAGCGTTATTTTATGTATTTTTACTTATTGTTTTGTTGAGGACAGTAATATAACGGTTTGGCACCTGCATCTCGTAAGATGTTTAAAAATAAAGTGGTGTAACAATATTTTACATTAAACGGATTTATTGCGGTTATTACATGGATTATGTTGATTTATTTATTTAAAGGATTTACTTGTTACACAATATGTGATGAACATCCAATTAATACAAATTTCTTGTCAAATGCATTTCATTTATAAAATCTAAGTACCAATTCAAAATGTTACATTTTTCTTGATATTTCGTCCAAAGTGAGGATGAGATTTTACAAAAACAATTGAATAACTAACTACTGAACTGTTAGTGGTAGACCCATCTAGTGCTACATCATTGAACTCATCGTTGAAAATTAGAAATAACAAGTTAGCACCTACTTCCGGTATAACTGAAAGTTTAAAATGTATGCAACAATTATTGAAAACGCAATTTTTCTAATGCAGTAACCAAATCCTGTTGTATGACAACATTGATCCCCCCGTAGAATATGCTACAAAATTAATCTGCAGGACTCTGGTGTTTGTAAATATTTGATAATACCGTTTCAAATGCAGAACAGCTTCATATTACCTACCTAGAATTCTGGCTTTAAGTCACTATTGTTATACTGTGCAAATTATTAAAAAAACGTTTACAAATATCTGGAATAAAGTTTAGAAATGTATTCCAAATATAGATATGTATATTGAAATTTCACAAAATATAGTATATATACCTTCTAAAAGTTCTAAATATTAATAGCTTTAGAGTGTATAATAATAATATATTTATTTCCAGTAACATACCTGTATACATATATGTGTGGAAAAGGTCATCAACTTGTATATAACAGTAACATCTTTAATTCTAGAAATAAATACAGCAGTACTTAACTACCTGCACTAAAAAGTAATAGACAACTACAAGTGTTGAGAAAATGATAAATCAACTTGTGTAGAAATCTGCTACATTGTATAGCTCTAATTCAATTAGGTGTATTTTGAGCATGTTCTTAAAGGATCTAAAATTTTGACATTTTTTTGTATCTACATTTAGGTGATTATACAATTTCATAATCGAGTAGCAAGCACCTGTTTCGTACCGTCTAAGCTTGTGAATAGGAAGCTGATAATGTTCAGCTCGTTTTTCATAATTGGACTTACTAATGAAAGTCGAAAAACACTGCTTGTTTTTATACCAAAAACACAAACATTTTAAAATGTATAAACCTGGCAGCGCCAATAAATTGTAATGCTTCAACCAACGCCTGCATGAGTCACGTGGTCCTATTCCAGCAATTATCCTTATCGCAGGTTTTTGAGTTAAGAATACTTTGTTGAAGTCGGTTGAAAGTCCCCAGAATATGATCCCAAACTGTAGGTGTGAGCTGAAACACCCATGGTAGGCTGTAATAACCGCCGCCGAGGTGACGGTCTTTTTTAGAAATCTTAGGGAAAAACACACACTGCTTAATTTTTTACACAAGGCACTAATGTGTTCCACCCATTTTAATTGCTTGTCGATTGTTAGACCTAAGAACTTTACACAACTTGATTCCGTAATTGTTTTTTTATTCATCCAAACTTCCACCGTGGACTGGATACAGATGGCTTGAAATAATACGCTGGTACACTTTGCATCGTTTAGCATTAACTTATTTGTTGTTGTCCAATTGGATATTGTCCTGCACGCTTCTGCTGCCGCATCTTCTAAAGCTAATTTGGAATTCGCATTTACCGATATATTTGTGTCATCAGCGTAGCTCACTACGAGAGAATTTGGGGAAGCAACCTGCTGGTATAGATCGTTTACGTATATAAGAAATAATATCGGCCCCAAGATGCTGCCTTGGGGTACTCCTTGTTTTAACGGCAGCTCTGACGATAGATCGACATTTCCATCACCTTTTAGGCACACCTTTTGAGACCTGTTACTTAAATAGGATTCAAACCAGTTCAAAGCAATTCCGCGTATTCCTATGTGTTGCAGTTTCTTTATCAGTATGTTGTGGTCCACCCTGCCAAAGGCTTTGCTCAGGTCCAAAAATAGTCCTACGGATAACTGGCCATTATCCAGTGCTGTCAAAACACTTTCGGTAAAAGCAAAAACCGCTGTTTCGATAGATTTATTTTTTCTATAGCCATGCTGATTTGCCCCCAAGATGTTATTGTCACCTACGAAGCTCAGCAATCGTTTACACATGAGCCTTTCCAGGAGCTTAGCTATTTGCCTTTCTTTCTTCTTCCTATTCTTTTTGCTTCAGCTACTCCCTTAGTTAATGCTTCTGACGACATTCTCTGAACATTCCCGTAGCATTTTAATTGTTTTTCTTCTATTGTTAGGTTAATTGGTTTATGTTGAACTTTTTCTTTTATTTCTTTATTTTTACATTTATCTCTTTTTATCTCTTAGGGTTCTTCTGCTATTTTTCTAAGATACTTCATTTCCGTCGCAGCTATCTTGTCTTCTTGCTTTATAGTTAATGACCAAGTTTCGCTGCCATAAACGATTGTTGGTACCGCTACCGCATTATATATTCTAGTTTTTGTCGACGTACCTACTTATTTCTTTCTTTCCGAAGCTAGTTTTATTTAGTTGGTAATACACTTGTCTGGCTTTTCTTACTCTGTTTAAAATTTCTATATCTATTTTTCCATCTTCACTTATTTTTGTTCCTATGTATTCGAATGTAACTCAGTAACTAGTTTCTTTAAATAGTTATATTTTTTCTGCTCAGCTAATTTTAAGATAATAAGTGCTATTGTGGGCCACTTATAAATCAGTAAATTTTCTTTCCCCGGATATATGGATACACTTAAAGTTAATTTCCAACTAAACATGAATATTAACATCAAATTGATACTCATGTACAGTTGAAATACTTTGTTGTCTTAATTTGGCAGTGATCTTCCAATATTCCTCTACTTGTGAAAAAGGAGTAACATTACTTTTTAAAACTGCTGATTCAAACGGTAACAAATATTAATAATACTTACCGATTGTTTGTTAGTTACTGGGGTAGCTAATACCTACATATGGCAAACCAACAGTTGACTTCTGTGCATATGTAATAGGTAACAATCGATCTGAATTTAAAAAAAGTAACCAGTAATGTTAAATTATATATTTCAGACAAGTTATAATTTCCTATACCCATAGTTTTATATTGAATTGCCTCTTCATCTGTAGTACCACTAAATATTATACTTAAATTAGTTTCTGTCAAAGTTGCTGATGTAATTCTGTAATTCTTTGATCGAAATCATATATCGGGATGCTTTTATTCGACTACTATAGAATATGTTTTTACACTTCGTTTTGTTTCTTCAATGAACTATATTATATTTTATATTGTTTTACTCTGACGACATACATCTACATGGAAGAAGTTTACAGCATGATGTTAACACATATTAATAAGTATTCATTAAATTCACTGGAATAATATTATTATAAAACAAATTTCTTGGGCTAAAAATATACAGTGCGGACGTAAATTGTCTCCCCCCCGCTGCTAACTTTTGAAGGGGTTGATTTTTTAAGAACATTCAAAAGTAACCTTAAATAAGACAACCAAAACGACTTTTTGACTGTCTTTTTTTCCCATGAAACTTCAAGATGTCACCGCTAGGACAAAAGGGCCACTTTTTTAAATTAGATCCATGGGTCGAGTAACACCTCAAATTAAAGATATTTCAAAACTGCATTTAAGGGTGTAATGCGATTTTAAATTTTAAACCATGAAGTAAAGGCAAATTTAATACACAAATCGCAATGTTAGTTCAAAATCGACCTACCTCACACACCTTTCAAAACGCTAATAACAGAATTTAGAATTTTATTATCACAGTACCATGCACATTCATTGTTGTCAAATTGTACTTTTACCAAAATTATGATTTTTAACAGTACTTCCAAAAGAAGAACTAAATTGCTAATTCAATAATAATTACCGTTTTGTAATTAATTTCTATTTCAAATACCATATGAACAAAAATTATTTAGATAAAGGGTGGCTTTGGAATTCTGAACGTACCTATCATGTAGAACCAACAACAAGCTGAACCAATCGAAGGCAGTGATTTTGTTCACCATGGCCATCCCTTATCTAAATAATTTTTGTTCATATGGTACATGTATTGTTTTACTTAATTTCTCATAATCGCTTGGCTAAACTTCAATAAATTTCAGTACTAAAGATATGAACTTTAACACCCTTTTACAAGAAAAGTAAGCGGCGGAGGAAATTGTTTCTTGCAGTTTTGCCTTAAGAATTCAGAAAAGAAAACGTTTACCTGAAGCTTTTAAGGCATCTTAGGGACACCCTGTATATAAGTTTTAAAATGTCAGTTTTCTAACACTAATATCTTATACTCTTTCTATGGTGCATAAGAGTTCACTTGTTATGTTTCCCTTAAAATACGCTTTCTCTATAAAATACGTCGTCAATGACAACGTATTTTATACGCCTTTAAATACGTCGTTGCCTAGCAATCTTCGCATTTTGTGTATTATGACGCGTCTCAAATAATAATTTATTAAAATTTCTAATAATATATTAGTAAAAGAAAATGTCTGATATTAGTGTTAGAAAAAATCTTGAAGACAACTCGTGTTTTATAGTTAAAAAATCTCGGTCTATCAAATCCTCGGCTCACTTCGTTCGCTCGGATTTGAACTACGACCTTGAGTTTTAAACCTTCTATAAAACACTTATTGTCTTAATAGCTATTATACAGTGTGTCCCAGATCGAGTGGGATTGCATGGGTAACTTTCTTATTATTGAAGATGGAGATTTGGTTAAATTGGCAATGTTTTTCAGTTTTATATGCTGATTTAAAATCTGTTTGAAAAAGTTCAAAATGTCGATCCCGTCAGAAGTTATTTAAAGAAAACTAAAAACCGTCATTTTCTTGTATGTCAAATATCTTCGTAAGTATAAGAGATATGAAAAAAAGTTTCATATGAAAGTCACTGTTTTCGATAAGACCAATTTAAAACCGATGTCGAACAAAAATTCAAGATGGCTGCTTTTGAGGTACTCGTATCAACTTCCTTAAGTTAAATGGACGGCATATTGGATTTTTTTGTTACTGAATAGAATTTTTTATTCTCTTTTCAACGATGTAAGATAACGTATGATTGACTAAAAAATACCGGTAAAATTAATTGTTTTTACATTTTAATCAAGTAGGCTTACATGGATCCAAACAAAATTAGGTGAAATTTATTTTAGAAAACATTTGCATATAATTCCTATAATACTTAGTAACATGTTAATTCAGTACTAAGTACTTGAACTACAAAAAACATCGTGACATTACTTTTTAAATGTATAATCAAGTAGGTAAGTAGCTATGATGAAAAACAATAACAAAGTTTATCACAATCTGTCAAAAAGCAGGTACCTACTTAAGCTAATTTTGTTTGGATACATGTAGCCTACTTGATTAAAATGTAAAAACAATTAATTTTACTGGTATTTTTTATTCAATAATAAGTTATCTTACATCGTTGAAAAGAGAATAAAAAATTCTTTTCAGTAACCAAAAAATCCAATATGGCGTCCATGTAACTTAAGGAAGTTGATACGAGTACCTCAAAAGCAGCCATCTTGAATTTTTGCTCGACATCAATTTTAAATTGGTTTTATCGAAAACAGTAACTTTCATATGAAACTTTTTTTCATATCTCTTATACTTACGAAGATATTTGACATACAAGAAAATGACAGTTTTCAGTTTTCTTTAAATAACTTTTGACGGGATCGACATTTTGAACTTTTTCAAACAGATTTTAAATCAGCATATAAAACTGCAAAACATTTCCAATTTAACCAAATCTCCATCTTCAAAAATAAGAAAGTTACCCATGCAATCCCACTCGATCTGGGACACCCTGTATATTATAAATCATATTTAAATAACCACGTTATGGAGGTAGTATACAAAACTTGTGTTAGTATGTAGCAATGAAATACACTGTCTTATAGGAAACCTATGTAACACGTGTGTATGGAATGTTACTTCTAACAATATTTTTGATCTTTGAATTAATAATCTACTAATTAACAGTGATACGTTTCAGTGTTTGTTTTATAGAGTATAATAACTTGTTTAAAAGTTTAACTTACTATCAGTTTAATAAATAGTTAGGTAGACAATATAAGGCCTATTGCAAAGCATAAATTTCCTAATATCCTAATGAAATTTTATTGCATGAAACTATTAATTTCACAAGAAACTATACTGCGGATTTATCGTTTACGTACAAAATAGCGCCGATTAAAAATGTCGCCTTCAAACATGTCGCCCTGGTATTACGATTTCGGTTGAAAATAACGACATTAAAAATATTATCCAAAAATAATAGCGTAGCACCAATCAAAGAAATGCCGCCAACATACTTTCGTCAAAATTGTTGAATTTAGAATATTCTTTGCAAACAACAAATAATCTCATTAAAAGTGTTCAGAATATTAACTTCTAGGTGTGCCGTTTTCTTGTTCAGTTTTTATGACGTAATAATATACAGGGTGTATCGTAAATGGCGCATAATATTCGCAGCACGCGATTCTCCGTTAAAAACTGGACCAAAAATTGTATAACTGTTTTAGGCCAAAACGTGTAGTTTTTGAAGAATTGTTTAAGTCTTGTAAATTTAGCAACACTGTCATACTACGTCACCTGCGATATCACCAATAGCAACCTGCTTGATTTAATTTAATTATATTGTACATCGTTGCAACATTTATGAAATGCACAAGCACTGCTAAAATTTCAAACTTCGGATGGTAATTCTAATTATAATTAGACGAAGGGTATGTTGAGTACAATTAAAGATTAGTTATTTCTTTTGTTGATTAAACTACAGCTAGAAATTATTATTTCATAAAAATATGACACGACAAGCAAACCAGAATACGACCTACTGGTACCTACTGGCGTTTTTTGCTTGGATTTTGACGTAGAATTGCATGATATACATATTATGCGCGATTTTCGATACACCCTGTATAGTCCAGTCAAATGGTAATTCAACTTCGCATTTTGGGTAGGCAGCGATTTTCTTTTTACGATGAGTAGGGGGTCAGTGGTGAGTCTAGATCAAGGTTTTGGGGTGATACCCCTCCCCCATTCGACCATCTTGAAAAGATGGGTTAATGCGTTTTTCGGCTATATCTCTGTAGTCGTGAGTCGTATAAAAAGTTTGTACAAAGCTTTATTGTAGAGAATCATATTCTACAATTTTCATTAATAACTTTTTACGTAGCATTAACAATAAAAAATTTATCAGCCCTTACTGTTTTATCTTTTCCAAAGATATAGATAATACGATTCTCTACAAAAAAGTTTTGTACAAACTTTTTGTAATACTCACAGCTACAGAGATATAACCGAAAAACTAATTTACCGTTCTTTTCAAGATGGCGGCCGGGAGGGGGTTACTACCCCGAAAACCCTGATTTAGACTCACCAGTAACCCCCGTACACATCGTAAAAAGAAAATCGCTGCCTATCCAAAATGCAAAGTCTGCCTTTTTATTTCGGCCATTTGACTGTACTAATACAAAGTGTCTAAAAATGAAATACACCTCGTGTGCTGTGAAACAATGTAGTGGCATATAAAAGTCTACATGCAAACAAATTTCAAAGGCAACTAGTTGTACCTATTTCTTTTTTAGACACCCAGTAGTATAGAAAACAAATAGTAGCGACAGTTTACCGAATAGGAGGACCGCCTCTAGCGCGCCTATAACCGCACATTTCCACTAGTAACATAGCGACTAGTGCTCAGCTGTTTTAACCTGTCAAACAGAAATCATAGGTTATAATATGTCTAACTGTTACTGGACTTTTCCTTTTTTTTTTTTCTTGTTTTGTGTGTGTCTTTTATGCGTGTATAACCAACCTGCTCGGAATCGCCTTTAGACATTACTTCAAGTCAGACGGCTGTGTCATGTGTGTGTTACTACGTGTGTAGTGGTCTTGTTAGTCTCTCATAGACCAGTCTTTCTACTAGAGCACAGTTAATTAAGCCCAACTGGTCTTACCAGGCCTAGTGCCGATCCCAGAGACCTGAAAAAGAATCTCCACCAACGTAGGGATTAGAACCCGGGACTTGCAACATGCAAGCCTAGCCCTCTTATAACTGAGCTACCTGGCTTCCCTAACTATTACTGCACTGTAAAATATCAAAGGATTGCTGAAACAATCAAGTGCTTATATTTTTAATTACAAAGTTTTGAATTAGGAGCAGTTTGAGAAAAAGAGGCCTAAATTAATACCCTCGTTAATCGGATGATTTGGTGGAAAAATAAATTCACCAGAAGGTGAATTGACTAAATTACGCATTTGGCAATTTATATACCGACTGTTTGACTTAAGAGCCGAACATGGCGAAATAGTTTGGGAAATCGTATACATACAGAGTGTATACAAATTGGCGCAAAAGCTCCAGGTAGCGATATTCCTTGTACAATTCTGAGTTGAAAACCTTAACACTAGAATGATGTACCATGGTTCCCCGGTCTTCACGAGGTCCTCAAAGTCTCAATGTTTAGTTTTGAAATAAGCATTATTATTTAATGATCTGTTGAATAAAAGATTACAAGTTGAAATAAAAGAACGTTGTAAAAATAATTTTTGCATATAATTGTCTTTCAACCCTGAAATTTTAATCTTAACATTTATTCATTTCGGTCTGTCCGTTATAAAAACGTGTGACAACACTGTACAGCTAACTGCCAAACGTCCTCGTATTGTCAAAGTTTGACGTTTACAAAACTGTTTCTAATTCGGCTTTGTAACTTCGTGTCATCTCTAAGTTTTGCGTTTTTTGTGTTTTATTCGATATCTTGTTTACTGGTTTGTCCTAATTTTGGGTCATCCCTGTTTTTTGTATTACTTTATTACAACCGCTCTATTACTTTTAGTTTTGCTATCATGAACCATGGCTTACTAATTGCTAACAACATCATATAATCTGATTTTGTTCTAAAAAGGTATTGTTACTGCATTTAAGCCCTATAAACTATATATTTTCGGAAAGCAGAAAAAATATGCAATTTAATGGTATCATGGCCAACTACGACTTATATTTAAAAAATACCAACTTTATGTCATAATTCTTAAAACATGAAAATCATAAGATATCTGAATTGACTATCGTATTCTACTTGAAAAAGTGCCCGTAGAATGTTTTTACCGTTTTTGGATATCTTCAAAACCAAGAGAGTTATTTGAAGTTTTCGATATGGTCAAATTTTGAATTTTGGACTAGAACTAAAAAATAACAAAAGATAGCGGAATTTTTTTTCAGGACCTGAACCTGCATCAAAAAAGAGCCCTTAACTCCGACATCAGTTTTTGTCTATCTCCGATATTAAGGGTACCGATTTAAAAACATCCAAAATGGGCCACCCTGTATATATAGGTTTTGTCAGGGAAACTGTAACATGTCAGAACGAGAATATCGCGCGCGTTTTCCTAACCGGTGACATCCTACTGCAAACGTATTTCAAAGACTAAATGAGCGTGTTCGTGAAACTGGTTCATTTATCTGAAGAACTAGGGACACCGGCCGACCAAGAGCAAGGCGTACGGTTCAACTGGAATAGCAGATTTTAAATGCAGTAGAAGAAGATCCCTATGTCAGTACCCGACAAGTAGCTGTAACATTAAATGTTACCAGTCATATGACCGTTCATAAGGGACTACAAGAAAACCTACTACATCCATATCATGTTTCCAAAGTGCAGTCCCTCTATGAAAATGATAACATTGCTCGATCTGACTTTTGCAACACTATTTTAAATAGAATTCGTGACGAAGATGGCTTTTTGAGACTTATTCTTTGGAGCGACGAGTGTATGTTTACTCGAGATGGCGTGTTTAATACACGCAATACCCATTATTGGGCTGATGAAAACCCGCACGAGTTTCGTGAATTTGGTCACCAAAGAAGGTTTTCTGTAAATGTTTGGCTAGGCATCATAAATCAGAGAGTTGTTGGACCAATTTACCTACCGAACCGCCTTAATGCCAATTAATATCTTAATGTTTTGGAACAAGTGATTGCTGAGATACCATTGAATATACGACCAATTATGTTATTTATGAATGATGGAGCTCCTGCTCATTTTGCTCCTAATATAAGAGGGTAGTTGGATGACCACTACCCAGGAAGATGGATTGGTCGCGATGGACCCATTTTATGGCCGGAGAGATCCCCAGATTTCAATCCATTGGACTTCTTTATTTGGGGTTTCATTAAAGAAAAAGTTTATGCCACACCTCCACAAAACGTTGATGAGGTTAAAAACAGAATTGCCGCAGCAATATTAGAAATTACACCTGATAAACTGGAGCGGGTAATGCAAACAATACCAAAAAGATTACGACTATGTTTGGACACAGATGGTTTTCGGATCGAACAGTTAGTGTAAATTAGTATGTTAGGTTAGACAATAGTGGTGTTAATCGACTACGCAAAAATGCCCAAAATTGAATCAGAAAATAAAATCCTAATTTAAATCTTTTGGAATGTATTATGTTTAAAATAAATAATTTCTTAACTTAATTTTATCTCTCTAGTGGCACCTACAATTGAGGGTCTTAAGCCTATCCATCTGCTATTACCAACGAGTAAAATGACGAAAATTTAGTTTTAACAACTCCAACGCTGTATCCTAAGTTACCATGCTTTAATTATGAATACCATGCGTGGGATGGATTCTGATTTTAAATTTATTTACTATTCATCTATCTAAAATTAATTTGTCAACATTAAATTTTTGCAATCTTTTGAATCCTAACTACAGCTAGAACTCACGTAAAAACATTTAATTGAGCTTGTTATGAATCTTTGTTCATGTATTTTGGAACGTAGTGAATTTGTTGTTGATGTTTGTTTTGCAGGGAATTTAAATACGGAATATTTTGTTTGGTATTTAATTTTATGTATTTACACATGCACATCTGTTCACAACACAGACAAGAATACACGTGTTCCATTTACGGGACATTTATTTTTTTTGTAACAATTAATTGGCCAGTCCAACGAGTAGTAAATAATAAGTTCAATATTTATGTATGTTTTTCACTCAGAGAACATAACAATATATTATTCATTCAGCGCTAAAACTGAAAAGGCATAAGTGCCAAACGATGTACCGTTTAAAGGTTATAAGTAATAACAAAAGTTTAGGCCTAAGTTCCACATATTTTAAAGTTTATAAGTGCCAATTACAGGTCGGCTGAACTGCTACCTGGACTTAGTTTTCCTCGGGTAGATTAAGAAGTTCTCTGCAGAAAGTCTTATGATCAGGATTTTCCAGGTAAGCAATCATAGACGATAAAGACTGTTTCTTGATTACGGATATCTTGTTTTCAGGGGGCAACACTTTTATTTCTGCAGATTTTAGATCCTCAATAGTTTTTCCTTTTTTCATAATATTTATTCGTTTCCACGCCTCGATTTCTGAGAAAGTTTCTTTTAAAAGGAGAACAGTTGGACTTTTACAGTCAAACTTGATTATTACAGCTTTACTAATATTTAAACTTTTGGTATTAAGAAACTTATCGGCAGCTTCTTTTATATCCCAAAATCCATTAACTGACATATCAATAACTTCAAAAGGAGGATCGTATTTTGCAGCAGTTATCACCTTGTGCAAATCATTTGGAATCATTACCTTCATCATGCGTTTTCTTTTTTCGACGAGGGCGAAATCTCTATCACAAGTCATAAAGCTGTTACCACTTATAAGAAAATTATACTCTATTGTGTCGAACACGCCATGAAGAACAAGGAACACCATAACAAATATTACCATCCTGTTCTTGTTCCGCCCCGCACAGTGGTCGCTCCATAGCACCAAATGCTGTTTCTGTGTAACACCGGAATTTAAAACTTTAAGCTCGGTAGATGCTACTTCGTTACCTCCACCACCACTAACGCCTTCGTGCAACATACAAATAAAAACACGGTTACACGGTTGCTATCAGATAAATGTACCCCCAGATTATAACAAGATAATTGCGACAGATAGAACATGTCTGAAAGGGTTAGAGGTGGAATAAATAGGACGTGTTGTAAATCAAATACAGCATTTCTCACTATGTTGAGAATTGGTGGTTTCATTTCTCATATATTCTATAGATTTCTGCACTTTTCGGTGATGAACTTCTAATTGATTTTTGCGTTAGTGCAGGCACTATTCTTTTGTTGTGACTCACAGTTAAACCTATCACATGTATGGCATGTATCAACCCTAGGATGACGAAAGCTTAGATTTGGGAAATCTTCTTTGAAGACTCTCTATAAAATTTATAGGTTGCAGAAGGTGTTTGTTGTTTTCCAAAAAAGCCTTATACCGGGTGTTCAGCGAGGAATGGGACAGCGCGCGATATCTCGGGAACCAATGCAGATTTTAAAATTCTGAAAAATTTGTTATAAATGTCCGTTAGGGGCAGATATTTCATGGTAAAAAATTTTTAAATTAAATGAGTCACCGCTAGGTGGCGCTACCTAACTTTATTTTTTTAAATGGAATATCCTACTTTTTATTCGATTTTTGAAATCTGCAACACTTTTGTGATAACTTTCCTTATAATTGCTACCAACCTATTTGTTGTACTTTTCGAGAAAATATTTTGTATAGATTTAAGACGAAGATGCAAAAGATTGTATTCTGTACAGATAAAAGTTTATCATGAAATATCTGTCCCTAACGGACATTTATAACAAAATTTGCAGAATTTTAAAGTCTGCATTCGTTCCCGAGATATCGCGCTGTCCCATTCCTCGCTGAACACCTGGTATAGTCTATGAATATTTAAATCCGGACTCAAAAACTTCTTTTCGGATTTGGCGCGAGAGTAGTGCGAAACATCTCTAGGAATTGAATTTATATGTTGATCACTTGACGGTCCCTTTCTGTAAATTTGCTTGGTTTATTATTAGAACGCTTGTCAGTGAACGTGGTTTCCCCCATTTTGTTCTTCTTTGTTAAACCAACTAAACGTTTTTGAGTTACACCAAAAATGTTCATAAAGGTTTTTCTGCAAACTTGCACAAAATTTCCACCTTGATCTGGAACTGTGTATGATATGGAGGTTTGTCTTTTGCTATTTAATGCACTTTCATATGTCCCATGCCTACGTCTTTTGATTTTTACCAAATTTATTAGCCCCATCAGATAAGTGCCTTGAGTTTTATAGTTTTGAGCATAAAGTCTCTCAAAAAGTTCAAGCTCCTTTTCATGTGCTATTTTTTTGCAGTCAAAATAGCATTTACACGGCACCTAAAAAAATATTGTTGAATTGTATCTCACAACACTTGACCTTCATTCAAATTATTATTATTATTATTATTTATTAAATAAGAGCTGAGGAGAAATCTCCTATAATGCTCCCAAGAACAAAAAATTTATACAGCATCCAAATGACAATAATGGTAGTAATACAGCAAAAATATTAATTAATATACTTAGTCTAAGTAGCCTAATGAAACAATGGTTAACAAAAATGTGATAAGTCTGCATAGAACATAGATTATAATGCGTCAAGTCGGTTTTTAAAATTGTTTAAGGAAGTTCATTCCACAAATAAAAAACACGATTCGATAAAAATATTTGTCTAGAAACAGATTTAAAGGTTTCACGTTGAAGTTTATACTGGTGACCACGTAAACGGTCATCATTATCATAATGCAAATCTTTACAAACGTTTAAATTAAATGAATACATACAACCTACAACAAGAACTGATTTTCTCTACTTAAATCTTAAACTTGTATAATAATCTATAATATTCTACCCATTCTACCAATAATTTTTATCATAATGCAATGAAAATACATCTTACAAACATTTAAATTAAATGAATACATACTACAACAAGAACTGATTTTCTCTACTTAAATCTTAAACTTGTATAATAATCAATAATATACCCATTCTACCGATTGGTAGCAGCTCTTCGCGAGTTTTGTAATAATGCGAGATACAATGAGAAAAGTATTTGCATTTTTTGTTAGTAACAAAAACCTTGCATTTGCGTTACTTGTTACACATTTCCTAGAAGTTTTCTAATTTTTATAATGCCTTTGTCGTTTTTGTTACTAAAATCCTTTGCATAGGTACGCTCTCTAATATTTATTAATATACTCGTATATTCCTAACCTAAAATTGCTTACCTCTTGATTAGGTACATTTTTCTCGACCATTTCAGTTTTCTTCCGGTTAATATATGCTTTTCCACTATGTCTTTTCCTTCTTTGCTTTTCTGTAGACAATATTCACCAGTTGGCACTTATAACCTTTCTAAATAAAACCTATTGGCATATAGTGCCTAGATATATATATATTTGCGATTTAATATACAACATTTAATGTCATGTCTCGTAGCTCAGCTGCCACATTCTTCTGTCTTCCCAATCACCTTCCCTTAAGTCTCTTTGTTGCATGGTATCATCTATGCCCTTCTTCCAGGTGATCTTAGGCCTCCCTCTTCTTCTTCTTTGCGGTGGTACCCAATTTAACATTTTCTTTGGCCACCTCTCCTCTCCCATTCTACGAACATGCCCATACCATCGTAGTTTTTTTGCTTCTATTGTATCGACTATATTCGTGGCGATTCCCATTCTGATTTTTATTTCGTCATTTCTAAACACGATCTAGTAGGGTGAGTATACAACATCGTCTCCAGAAGCGCATTTCCATAGCTCTTAGTTTACTTTTTAATTGCTCAGTCATCTCCCACACCTCTGCTCCGTATGTTGCAACACTTTCCACAATTGTTTTGTAAATTCTCTTTTTAGTATTAGGTCTAATCTGTTTACACCAAAGTACTCCATTTAGCTGTCTAGTTATGGCTCGTCCTTGACCTATTCGCTTTTTTATTTCATTTTCACTGGAACCTGTTTTGGCAAACTGCACTCCCAGATATTTATAGTCTTAAACTGCTTTTATCTCTCCACGATCCAACACTAGATTCCTATTTTCATTGTTTATAACCAGATATTCTGTTTTACCGAATTTGATAGTTAATCCCCATTTCTGATATTCGTCGTCTAACTTTCGAATCATATAGTGAATATCGTCTTCATCTTCCGCCATGATCACTTGATCGTCCGCGAAGTGTAAGGTAAATAGGTTGTCGTCGCCTATTGGGATTCCCATATCTCTGCAGGTACGCCGCCATTTATTAAGAGCAGACATTAAATAAACTTTGAATAATGTAGGTGCTATTGGGCATCCTCGTCGAAGGCCTTTGGAGATAGAAAATTCCTTTGACAGTTCATTCCTTATTTTTACTCTTGATGTAATGCCTGTATATAACTGTTTTATTGCTTGAATATATAACTCTCCAACCCCATTCTGCCTTAGTGCAGGCCAAAGTTTGTAGTAGTGCCTACTAACATCTATTTTAACTTTTCAGAAGCTTATAATTAATGATGATGGTACTTCGAACCTTTGTGGAGGCATTGGCGATGGTATGTCTAACCATTTTAAGCAAAAATCTAAATAAGAATATTTATGACACTTAGTGCCACTCTTCAACTTTATACGATTATTTAATGCACTCCCAAATCATTTAAAATCGATTGAGCATTCAACCTGTTTTAAGGCTAAGGCTAAGGACTCCTTATATGAACACATGAACAGTGTTCTTATAATATGAAGGAATATTTGGAGGTTTGTAAAAATTATTAAAAAATAATAATTGTGTACCTATATTGCTGTTGTTATGTATATACAGTGTGTTTCAGTTTACATGAAGAGACCTATATAACTATTTTCTTAATAACGCAATTAGTATAAAACTTTTACCAGTGATAGGGGCCAATAGAAACTAGCGTTTCAAGTAAAGTCATAGTAGCGATTAAGATATAGCAAAAAAGTATTTAAAAAAGTTGTTGCTAATCCCAAAAATACTCCATATACGAGAGAGAAAAATTAAAATTAAAATTTTCCATCGAAACTTCATATTTGGAGTACTTTTGTGATTAGCAACAACTTTTTTAAATACTTTTTTGTTCTATCTTAGTCGCTACTAGTACTTTACTTAAAACGCTAGTTTTTATTTTAATCATAGTTGGCTAGATTTGGACTCTAAAAAAATTTCATTCCTACAAAAAAGATTCATCTTAATGGCCTCTATCACTGGTAAAAGTTTTATACTAATTTCATTTTTAATAAAATAGTTACTCTAATAGTTAGATTAGTCGAAGTATATTTATTTCTTTTAATAAGTTGACTTTACTAAAAGGTGCATCTTCTGCGAAAGAGGTTTTGTACAAATAACTGCCAAATTCCTGAGTACGAATCCACTTTATCTCATCACGAAAGTTTACTTTCTGGTTCTCAGCATTTTTTTTTCTATTCGTTAAATTGAGAATTGAGAATATTTATTATACTCTGACATGTGACAAAAATGGTGTTCCATATCAGAGACTACTGAATCTTTGTTGCTAGAGTCTCTTATAATGGTCCTGTATTGTTCGGTTGTGAATATTTTCTGATGCTTCCGTAAACATCTCTCTATTCTGCCAAAGTCGCGATCAGAATCCAGAAATGAAAGACCAACTTCGGGGAATTTATGGTCATTTACTTTAAATCTGCCCGAAAGAATCAAATACTGATGTAAGCACAACATTATATAATTTTTGTTCTGTCCGGCACACGAGTCCGACCAAATAATCAAATGATCCACAACTCTCCAAATATGCTTACTAAGTTATGTGAAATACAACAAACAGCTTGCGATTTCATCACTCCCACGACTTGCAATGTCTTCGGTCCATGTAAAGAAAAATGATTTATGTCCATTAGTAAAAACAGTATGGATTCCAAAATTATATAACCAAATTTGCCTTAAGTAAAACGCTTTAGAAGTTGATAATTTTGGCAATGGCTGCGTTTGCTGCAAATCCATAGTTAAGTATAATAAATGAGGATTTGTAGAAGCTTGGTTTCTATCTTTCTGTTGCTGTTTAAATGCAACTTTATAATCATTTACATGATCATCATTTCCCTCTCCGGAGTCACATCTGGAACAGGTGTCGCTTTTGGGTTCTCCAAAACCTAAATTAAATTCGTTACAAATATTTTACGGTATGTACCCTCTTTTATTTTAAAGCATTCAGTTTTAGTATCTTCATTGCATTTAGCAATATACAGACTATATGCATTTTACTAATACTCAGCAATGGTGATAAGTTCTGCCTATTAGGATTGCTATGTCGCGAATAGTGCGAGCTCTCTGATGGAAACTGTTTAATATGGTTTATTACATACTCGCGCACTTCGTCTATAACTTTATGAGGGCGATTAGTATGTTTTCCCTGAATATCAGCCCGTGGTGTAGATTGTCCATCTTTTAGCACTTTTTGCAGTAGTTCAATTTTTTTCCGGCCAATTACATATATTTTACAGAGAGCTGATTTGCACATGATGATCTGGCTGCCATTTATTATTACAACATACGTAAAGGAAGCAGATCTATTTTTTCTCGCATTCTGTTTCACACGTCGTATTGAGGCTTTTACGATACCTCTAAAAAGAAATGCATTTTTGGTGTTAGTATCCATTTTGTAGAATTCAGCAAACAATTTTTCCCTGTCATCTATGCTAATTTTTTCGCTGCACTTTAAACGACATGTACATAATAGCCCCCTATGTACTGACTTGGCAGGCATGGTTTTTCCAGTTTGAGACATATATTCTTCACCTTTTACTCTACATAAAGCGGCATGTTTACGTTTCCACATATTCGGATTTCGTTTTCTAGCCCTACTATTCTTCTTTTCAGCTTGTTCTTGATTTTCTATATTATTAGTTGGTGTTGGATCTTGCACAGTGGCTATTTCTGTAAAACGTTAAATATTAATAATAATTATTTCTATTTCCGCCAATTTTCCTACTGTAAAGGCTCTAGCACACCTAGAACAGCATCCATAGTGATAGCATCCGATGGACTGCATTCCGATATTGCATCGCTATCATTTTCTGGATTATAATCATCACTTGATAGAGCCGAAAAGTCTTCATCGACATTGTCTAAAGCAAACAGTTAATATTACTCGGTGCACAATACTTAAGTATTTAAAATTATTTGTATTTTGAGACAGATTATTGACATCAAAAGCAAACTCTGATACAAGATCACACCCCGCATTATTTGTTATTATAATAAGTTCAGTAGGTATATGATAACGTAAATAAAAATCTTACCTTTATCTAATAATGCTTGATAATTAAAACTGTTTGCTCGTAATCGTCGAGGGTTCTTTGTTCAGTATCCCTAATCGTAACATCCTTACTAGTACTAGGTATACTAGGTTCCCCCGAAACATCATTGTTCACTAATTCAAGTGCCTTTTGCACTAATACTTTGCCACGTGATGACATTATCACGTAATAATTCAACTAATTCACAACACGAACACAATATACCACACTACAAAATGCTAGAGCAATGTAACAACACTCAGAAATGTAAATAACCGCTAAGCACATAACCTCACTTTGAAACATATGGTTTGTGGATAAAGGTGTCAAGTAACTTAATCGCCTTTATTAAGCAGGGATATACAAAGTCGTTGCTGTTTAGCTCCTTTATCCACTCGGCATCTAAGCATCCAGTCATAGAAACGTTATGAAACTTGGCGAAAAGTTACATTATCACTTAAAACACCTTTATCCATTGACCCCTTCAGTTATTTAGGTGTCTTCATGTAAAGTAAAACACACTGTATCTGTACTACATGTATATATTTTTTGTATATTATGTACCTATTTTTTATATACTTCTGAAAATCCTAATACTTCGAAAGAGTTAAAAGAAATAAATAAATATTATTATTATATTTACAGAAATAGTGATCCATCCGCTTCCATCCGGATAATTATATAAAAACCACCAGAACCATTTCCAAGCAAAGCCTACTGATCTATATTACTGGCATGACTAACCAGGAACACAAATGCTGTAATGGAGATCGAAGATACAGAGGGAGCTCAGCATTATTACATCTGAAGAATATTCGAAATAAAACGGAACAGATAAAGATCAACCAAAGCATGTGAAAAACCTAATATCAATAATATTTTCGTAAAGTATTTTTTATATTTTATACAGAAATAGCGATCCATCCGGTTACATCTGGAGAATTACATAAAACTACTTGAAACATTTCCAAGCAAAACCTAGTAACTTATATTACTGGCATGACTAGCCAGGAACACAAGTGCTGTAATGGAGAACTAAGATCCAGAGGAAGCTCAGCATCATTACATCTGAAGGATCTATGAATTGAAACGAAACAGATAAAGGTCAGCCAAAGCATGTGAAAACCCTAATATCAAAAATATTTTAGTGTAAAGTATTTTTTATATTTTAAAGCGAAATGGTGATACATCCGGTTACATCTGGATAATTATACCTATAAAAACTATACGAATCTTTACTAAGCAAAACCTATTAACTTATATTACCGGCATGACTAACCAGGAACACAAATGCTGTAATGGAGAATGGTTGAAGATCCAGAGGAAACCTAGCATAATCACCTCTGGAGGATATTCGAATTGAAACGGAACAGATAAAGGTTACCCAAAGCTTGTGAAAACCCTTAATATCAATAACATTTTAATAAAGTATTTTTTTATATTTGAAACAGAAATAGTGAACCATCCGATTACATCTGGATAATCATATAAAAACTACTTGAAACATTTCCAAGCAAAGCCTAGTAACTTATGTATATTGCTAGCATGACTAACCAGGAACACAAATGCTGTAATGGAGGACTACATAAGATGCAAAGGAAGCTCAGCATTATTACATATGAAGAATATTCGAATTGAAACGGAACAGATAAAAGTCAGCCAAAGCATGTGAAAACCCTAATATCAATAACATTTTAGTAAAGTATTTTTTATATTGTAAACAGAAATAGTGAGCCATCCAGTTACATCTGGATAATTACACAAAAAACCACAACAACCATTTCCAAGCAAAGTATACTGACCTATGTTACTGGCATGACTAACCAGGAACACAAATGCTGTAATGGAGAACTAAGATCCAAAGGAAGCTCAGCATCATTACATCTGAAGGATACTCGAATTGGAACGGAACAGGTGAAAATCAGCCAAAGCATTTGAAAACCCTAATATCAATAACATCTTAGTAGAGCATTTTTTATGTTTCAAACAGAAATAGTGATCCAACCGATTACATCTATATGATAATATAAAAACCACATGAACCATTTCCAAGCAAAACCTACTAACTTATATTACTGGCATGACTAGCCAGGAACCCAAATGCTGTAATGGAGAACGAAGATCCAGAGAAAGCTCAGCATTATTACATCTGATGGATGTTCGAATTCAAACTTAACAGATAAAGGTCAGCCAAAGCATTTGAGAACCCTAATATCAATAACATTTTAATAAAGTATTTTTTATATTTTAAACAGAAATAGTGAACCACTCGGTTACATCTGGATAATTATAATAAAACTACATGAATATTTACCAAGAAAGGCCTATTAACTTATATTACTGGCATGATTAACCAGGAACACAAATGCTGTAATGGATAATATTTGAAGATCCAGAGAAAACTCAGCATTAACGCCTATGAAGGATATTCGAATTGGAAAGGAACAGATAAAGGTCAGCCAAAGCATTTGAAAACCCTAATATCAATAACACTTTAGTAAAGTATTTTTTATATTTTAAACAAACAGTAATCCAATCGGTTGCATCTGGATAATTATATAAATACCAAATAAACCATTTCCAAGCAAAGCCTACTAAGTTATATTACTGGCATGACTAACCAGGAACCCAAATGCTGTAATGGAGTACGAAGATCAAGAGAAAGCTGCATTATTACATCTTGAAGGATATTCAGATTGAAACGGAACAGATAATGTTCAGCCAAAGCATGTAAAAACTCTAATATCAATAAGATTTTTTGTAAAGTATTTTTATACTTTGAACAGAAATAATGAACGTATATTACTGGCGTGACTAAGCTGGAACACAAGTGCTGTAATGAATTTAATTGCACTTTATTCTAATACATTGTTGTGTTTTTTTTTGATACACTAAAGAATTTTAAAATTTACTTAAATAAGCATTCATGCCATACGTTGGTGGCCCAAATAAATGTTGTACAATCTGTCCACTTAAAATTAATAAAATAATTTGAAAATACTGTTGAACTTAATAAATAAGTTGAATTAATGCTGAAATTGTGTGTGTATTGTTCGTGTGTATGTCAGGGTATGTATTAAATGTTTAGTTATACGAATTATAATTGACAGAGTAACAATTAAATAGCACGAAACTCCTGTAAAATAATGACACACAATACAGATAAAAACTTCGAATCGAGTAAAACACAACATAAAATAAATATTGAATTAAAAACGTGAGTTCTCTTGAGTTTAAAATTTGAATTACAAATAACAACAATAAAAAGAAATTAATTGATAGAAAAATCGAAAAGCTTAATACTTGAAAAGCAGTTTTCCTCATAAATTTAACAAAATTACTTTTGATATTAATTACACAAATAACACAAAATATTAGTGACTTAAAAAATCCACCAATAATAAAAATAAATAAATAACTCACTTAGCTAGGGATACTTGGTAGCGTGTCTGGTTTCTTTCCTTGAATTCGGACGTGTGGTTTGGAATAACCTTGGGTCAGCTGTCTTCGTCTTCGATAAAAGTCCAGTTGAAATGGACGGCTCTTTCGTATTGCTTATAAATTTGTTGCATAAAAAATCTTCACATCGATAGGTAACTACCATTTGTAATTTATTCACTTTGGTCTTTAAACTTTGATGTTGTAGCATATATTCTTATAGCACTTGAAGTTAAATTTGCTAACTTATTATTCGTTTGTTTTCAGGTAATCTTCTTTATTTACAAGAAATAAAACATTCAGTTTCAATAAAATAATTAAACGAAGAATTTATTTCTATATGGATCAAGATCTCGTCCTTAAACAACTATTATTTACAGGTATTTGCAAACAGTTTCCTTAAATTCACATAAAATATGATTAATGGTTAATCACTTGTACCTATTTTGTTAACTTTAATTAAATTTATTGATAAAGAATCATCTAATTATTTTACTTTTAATAATTCATAAATCTGAACACGTGAATCTATTAGGTTAGATTTTCACTACTTTTGTTTTTTTTTACCGCGTCATTGGATTGTTTCAGAAGAAACGTTATTCAAATGTTTTAAATGTCGATTTTTATTTCATGGAAGAGCACTAACAAAATGCTTAAGCCTCCGGCGACAATTGCGTTTCGACTGACTTTTGCATAAATAAACAAAAGCTTGGATTTCAAATTTTAGTCAACTTAAAAACTAATTTTAAACTAATTAATCCTAATATTTAATCAATCCTAATTATATTTGCATATTTATACAGCTAATTTCAAATCTTAAATTTTGGTATTTAAATCAAAATTATAGGTTAAAGTTTATATTTTTATTTAAACATCCTTTGACTTATATTGAACAAAATTTATCTAATTATAAATTATTCTTGATCATAATTAAAATTAGCAGGAATTTTTCGCTATTTTTCCTTCTACATATTATCTCTACCTATAAACTTTACCTTAATTTTGTTTAGTTTCGTCTCAAAATCGAATTAAAATATCGATATTATTAATTATTTTCATATTCTATTTTCTTGTTTGAAAATATCTCTCAGCATTTAAATTTAACATAAACTTAAAGCTTTAAGACGTAGTCAACTTTTGATACTACTTTTATTCTTTTTAAAAGTCTTTTTATATTAATAACTTTCTAATAAATTTTCTTATGACATAACCTCTCAACTTATTTACATTTAATTTATATTTATCACATAATTTATGATTTCTCTGATTTTCTAGAATGGAATTGAAATTAACCAATAACAAGGAATCAACGTCTCCAATTCAATAACTCAAAAAACTGGAATAATGAAATTACTGACATATCCAATCTATGTCTTTCGAACGACAAACCTCGAATTCATATTTTTATCTATATCATGGAAACAATAATATTACAGTGCTTTATTTATTAATAAATAGTTATAACAATTACTTTTAAACTGATTTATATTGAAAATTTGATTTAATAATTCTTATATTTCGTGTAACTGTAGAAGGTAAAGTGTAATCGTGGTATGAGTAAATTTGAATATGTGTGTGAATAAATGTTATATAAATGTTGTAAATATCACAACAATATCGACTAATTTATTCTTTTGGTGTTGACTGCGCCATGTTGCGTTTGGGAGCGAGAGTGTTAATTGAAACATGGTTACTTTAAAACTAAATAGATTTTAAAATATGCCAATGAAGCAGGTGTTACTTTAGAATAGGCAACCCAGTTGACAGGTTTACCTTGAGGGTTACATACTAAGCTACATTAAATAACAGTTTTATTCCAATGTGTGTAGTAAAAATGCTATCAATCAAGCTCCGAGTGGTGGACCACCGTATGTATAGATATCTATAGCTAGTAAGGCTTGTTATGCTTGATAGGAGTATTTAAGAACATGGCCAAACTTTACGTTCTTAAAAATCGTAAAGCATATTTTTCGCCAAACTTTGAGCTTTAATAGTTTGATAATAAAGGACTTATAAATCTTCATGGTATATTCAGTATAATTTATATCCAAATTTAACGAGATTCCTTCTTAAGCCAAATAATACAGGTTAACAGGACTGTAGTGGGATTCTGATTTTTCGAATAGAGTCGACTCTAGTATCGACTACGAGTCCAGTCTACTCTATGTGATCTCGATATTTCGAGTTTAAACAGTTTTGAAATGACTTGGAGTTCCAATTCATCTACGCCGATGATATACCCCTATACTCATGCTTTTTTAATATTTATTCACCTTTTTTTTATGGACATATATTTTATTATTTAAATTTAGAAATAATGTTCGTGTTGTAGCATTCGGAGACACCCGATTGTGAATTACTTAACTGACTTTTCAAATACTTGTTTTGAAAAAGTAATCTGTTCTATTGTAATCCACTTATTAAATAATATTAAGATATATAAGTAAATATTACACAAAATTATTCATTTACTACTCATTTACTGGGTTTTTATTTATATTTAACGTACAGGCATAATATAATACCTTTGCTATAATTATTCCACATTTTCTGAAACCACCAAAACAAAAGTGTTAACAACTTTTCGATTTTATGCGACTGGTTGTTATCTACGCAACGTAGATCATCATTTGGGCTTAAGTCAAACGTATTGCTATGATATTGATTTAAAAATGATAATTCAGAATACAATCATCTATAAATAAGTAATAAAAATCATTTTATTAACTATTGCACTTCGTGGATATACAGATATATAGAAATATGTGCAATACGCAACAGTAAATTTGCCTTCTGCATAGGTCTGCTCAGAGGCTCAAACTAACCTGAAATAACAAGATATCAACCCCATCCCTTTCCTGCCCTCACTCCTGCAATTTCGTGTGCAGGTGCCTTACAGAAACTAGTGTAACTGCTATTATGCTACAAAAAAGTAGTTCAACTACTAAAAAGTAGTTATATAGTGCTGAAAGTAGTTAGTAATTGAAATATTAGAAGTAGTTAGTAGTTAAATCGAAAAATTGAGTACTTAACTACTAACAAAATAGTAATGATGCCAACTACTTCCCAATAAAGGTAGTGAACTACATTACGATTACTAGCACCGAAAATGTAGGTAACTATTAACTGCTTCATCCGAAAAAGTAGTTAAACTAGTAGTTTAACTATTAGTAGTTAAACTACTACCCAACTCTGATTATTGCATGGATGAGTTTTAGAAAATATGAATGGGGAACCACCAGAGAGACTAAAAAAATAAGAAAAAACATAATGATAAATAAAGAGATGGTTTTTGAATTGAGAGTGGAAGGACGTAAAAATAGTTGCTCCTTCCAATTTAATTTAAAATTAAAATTAAATCATCGAAACCATCCTTTGATATTATTATTTAATGGAATATTAAGTTATAAGAAGAGTAAATAAAAATAATATTAAACTGCAAGTGTATTACAATTGGAGTTGGATTGAGATTGGATAATTGAGGTGAGTTGAAATAGGAGTTGAGGTTCGATAATCGAGTTGAACTGAGATTGGAATTTGGAATTAGAATTGGAGTAGACGAAGAGTGAACGAAAGGTCGGATTGAAGAGTACTGTAAATAGTTTGAAATTTGGGAATAGGTGTGAGTGGTTTAAGTTAATATAAATCTAAAATAGTATAAGAAAGGGCAAGGTAGTGAACAATTTTGTAATAAAACTATATTTTTTTCAAATTTTGTGAGAAATTTTTATTTGTCTTTTGAAATTCAATTTAAATTGGCGAACCCTGAGAACGACCTTACGATAAGGGCATCTCAATCAAATTAAAATATAACAATAATTGTCGACACAACGTGGGAAATTTATAAGCCGCTTCTGTAAATTATGAAGGCTTTTTGCAGCATTATAAATTATAACAATAATTCTCGACCCAACGTGTGACTGTTAATAAAACGTGGACCGTTATATCAATATGTTAATAGGTAAATTATCTGTAACGGTTTATGCATTTCGAGGCTTTTGCGTTATTTTATTATAGGTGCACTATTCGTCATGTAATATCGAGCAGTAGTTGATAATTTCCTGGGACCTGGGAATATTATTTTCCCAATATTTCCGATATTGGACAAAAGTTGATTTTTTTTGAGATAATATAATTTTTCGGGAATAGTCTCTATAGATTGCACACATATTACAGTTTTAAAACCGAAATATGAATAACTTAATTATATTAATCCTAAGAATTACCATTTCATCAATGCGCATAATAATATTGCTTGTTATTTTGTTATGTTACCACTAATGTATTTTTAATGTTGAGATGTTCAAACGTTATTTTACGTTTAGACACAAATTTAATACAGAAACCCCGATGTTTTCCTGTGGGAGTACCACAGATGGTGTTGTTTTCAGTTGCCTTTTCAAACTTGCTTAATTAACTCAATTTATATTTATAAAATATTTACATGTACACATTTATCATAAATTTGAGTACTTTTTCAGCTATTAATTATCACTACATTCACACCGCATTCCTACTCTTAAATAATTACTAAACTTTACAGGTTTCTTGAGAAACTTATCGTATAAACATAGTGGTAAAGAATATTTACAAGAAATATTTACAAATATTTGTACTGTATATGTGTTGCTATTTGTAACGGCGTTATTTTGTGCTATAGTAGTATCAGCAAACTTAGCGATACTCTTACTGACATTTAACAAATTTCCATTAACTTCATGCAAAACATCTAATGTTCCTTTGTATAACGCTATGTATTCATTCATCCTTCTTTTTCTTTTTATATTATTCCGGTGTGAACGCCCTCCAATTTTCATTTTTTTGCAGGCTAAGGTCTCTGGCTCATTTGTTATTAAGAGCTCATCCTGATGTACCTAGTGCTGGTAGCTGTACATAATAATATCATATGAAATATAAAGCTTTAACCAAATGTATATAAAATAGACCATTAACCAAAAATTCGTATTATTTATTTATAAATACCTGCAGCATATTTTTATACTCCACTACCTTTGTAAAGCGATTCGCTGAGTAACCTTAGAAAATGTACCCTTAACTGATTTAAATTTTTACAAACCCTCTTAATAATGGTTCTTGAGGGGTTTATTTCGTCAGCTTTTTGTGCGACGAATTTTTAGTCTGGCGATGTCCAAAATAAAATTTAATTGCAAATTAAATAATTACTTCATAATAAAATAATATTCTATTAAATATTCACTTTCTGCCATTTTTCTGTTGATTTCAGCGCCTAAACCAGCAGCATTGGACTACAGGTGTTTTTTTTTAAATTGACATTTATTGAAAATTTACAATCTACTTCACTAGGAGTATTAAGTAAATGTGTTATAGAACAATGTCTTGGAAGGCAAAATGTCCACTGACATTTCTCCTTATCTTTCACTATCACTTAGTGTTGTTGAATTAGGTCTGCAGGCCAGGTTTTGTTTAGTCTTCTATTGAGAGGTCCATCCCTGTATAGGTTGTCGATGAGAACGTTTGGATTTCCTGCAAGTCGGTGTCGATAGTTGGTGGAGACGGTATTGATTACTTCCGTGATGTATGGAATATTTAGGTCTTGGTGTAGCGTTAGATTGCTGATATACCATTAACATTCGCACGTCGTGTTTTGTATTGGAAGGTTTGGATTGTTTACCTGAATTAAAACAGCTAGCAGTTAACATAACTTCGTACAGATGGCGCTTTGAGAAACGCTGTTGGTATTTAATTTAAAAATTCGAAGATCTCAATTTTAAGGCCTGAGTTGCATTTTAATCAAATTTCTGGATTAATTATTCATTGGGATATGTACGAGATTATTTTAAATTAAGATGGAACGTTTGTGCCATCTATTCAAAGTTGTGTGAATTAAAACGGCTAGAAGTTAACAAAATGTCGTACAGATGGCGCTCCGAGACACGCCGTTTTTATTTAATTTAAAAATTAAAAGACTTCAATTTTAAGCGGCGAGTTGCATTTTAATCTTATTTCTGGATTAATTATTCATTTGGGTATGTACGAGATTATTTTAAATTAAGAGGGAACGTTTATGCCATATATTCAAAGTTCTGTGAATTAAAACAGCTAGAAGTTAACATAATTTCGTACAGATGGCGCTTTGAGACAGGCCCTTTGTATTTAATTTAAAAATTCTAAGATCTCAATTTTAAGCCGCAAGTTACATTATAATCAAATTTCTGGATTAATTATTAATTACGATATGTACCAGATTATTTTAAATTAAGAGAGAACATTTGTGCCATGTATTCAAGGTTCTGTGAATTAAAACAGCTAGAAGTTAACATAATTTCGTACAGATGGCGCTTTGATACTGGCCCTTTGTATTTAATTTAAAAATTCTAAGATCTCAATTTTAAGCCGCGAGTTACATTTTAATCAAATTTCTGAATTAATTATTCATTACGGTATGTACCAGATTATTTTAAATTAAGAGGGAACGTTTGTGCCATCTATTCAAACTTATGTGAGTAGATAAGCTATGAGAGAACCAGCGCAAAATCCCATGTTATTTCTTATGGAGGTTCATTTTGCACTTCAAGGTCATTGTATGATGGGTTGCATACACAATCTAGTGACTTTAGTGTTGCAAGGTTGGGTATACAGTTGGTAAATCTGGTAACCTTTATTCGGCCCCGCCCGCCGGCCGCATGCGCGCGGCGGGTTTGTTTACGGCGGGTAGGTTAGAAATCCCTCCAGACAGCAGGTAATTTAGGGTTAGAAATTTGTTTACAGCATGTAAGCTTCGCCCCTCGGCCCCAAGCCCCAGCTTGTGAGCCCCCATACAAGGCCCCCTTCTAAAAGGTTAAGTCTTTGTTCGTTTAAATCAGCTGCATGCTTGTAGGTTAGAAATTAAGTAATTTAGGGTTAGCATGCTGGTAGTTTGGGCTTCGCCCCTCGGCCCCCTTCTAAGAGGTTAAGTCTTTGTTCGTTTAAATCAGCTGCATGCTTGTAGGTTAGAAATTAAATAATTGTTCGTTTAACGCAGCGACATGCTTGTAGGTTAGAAAGTAAATAATTTAAGGTTAGCATGACGGTAGTTAGGACTTCGCCCCTTAGCCCCCTTCTAAGAGGTTAAGTCTTTGTTTGTTTAAATCAACAGCCTGCTTGTAGGTTAGAAATTAAATAATTGTTCGTTTAAATCAGCAGCTTGCTTGTAGGTTAGAAATTAAATAATTGTTTGTTTAAATCAGCTGCATGCTTGTAGGTTAGAAAGTAAATAATTTAAGGTTAGCATGCTGGTAGTTAGGACTTCGCCCCTTAGCCCCCTTCTAAGAGGCTAAGTCTTTGTTCGTTTAAATATTTAAATATTCTATTTGTTTGCATTTTCTTATCACGCCTACTTGCGGTTTGTTCGCATTTTCTTATCACATCTTTATAAATATAAAAACGTTGTTTAGTTAATCATATAATAGATGGCGTATCTTGGTTTAAATTATTAATTATTTATCTTTAAACCTTATCACGCAGACTACTAGATTTCTGATTATAATTATAATATTTAGCTATAGATGGTGTATGTAGCACTAAATTATTAATTTTTTCAATACAGACATCTCATCCTAAGCTAAATATAAAACTTTATCATACCACAAAGATTAAATCCTAAGAATTTAATTGATAGTCTTTATAATTTTTATTACACCTAACATATTAAAAAACGAAAAAAGATAATTTAGTTTTAATAGAAAATTTTAAGAAAAATACTATGTTAAAACTTTAGGAAGTAACGAAAACTGACGGAAGTAGATAACAATTTTATCTAGGTTAAAACTTGAGGATGTCACAACCTAAAAGAATGATGTAACGGTTTTAGAAATTTAGTTAGAAGCAAGTTTTTCTTGTCTTTTCATTATAATAGAAGCTAATATCGTTTATACGGGAAAAACTAAACCGCAATTTCCTGTAGGATGATATTATAAATTTACTTGATAACATCAAAAACCGTTAAATCATTCTTAATGTCTTTATAAACCTAGTTCAAAGGATTAATAAATCAGTTAACGATTGTTTTTAACGATGGATACTATTACAGCTTCAGTTGAACAAATTAAATCGGTACTTTTACGTACTGCGAATCTAGAGAAGAAAGATATAGTTTCGGGTATTAAAAAGTGCAACGAAACATTACGGAGTGTAGTTAATTTACTAAATAAAGCAAAAACTGTTGGTGAAAAACAAAAACTTACAACTGTGTTAGGACAGGTTAAAAGCTTTAAACGGATGTACCACGCCCTAAAAATAACTGGAGAAGGCTACAACCCCAGAAAACAAACAGCATCGAAGTTTGTAAAATGGGAAGACATCGAATCAGCGTTTCGTGGGCGTATAAGAACAAGTATTGTAACAAATTTGAAGCATTCAGACCCAAAACTGTTCTTAGAAGATGCTGGGTTTATTTTCAATAGAAGAATTGCTAAGGAGCTTAAAAAGGAGGAAGCCATTAAAGTAAACACAGTTTTCTGTGGGGAATTTGTTATACAAAAAGCTGATCAAGAAATCTACGAATTGAAATATTTCAACACCAAAAATTTCCCAATTTACCGAGACACCAATTTACGCGAATGGTTTACAGCTAACGTTCAACAAGTTATTTTAACGGATCTTGAAGAGTTTCAAGAGAAAGATAGCGGCTGGGCTTTATCAGCAATTATAAATCTACAAGTGAACATTAATAAATTTACACCACAGCTTGGGTCCTCTTATATTAAACTACCTACCCAAATAGAAAAGAAAAACGCATGTATCAACGTTCAGAATAATGATGATAAATGTTTTGCGTGGGCAGTAGTTTCAGCTTTGTATCCAACTAAAAAGGACCCACAACGAACAACCAAGTACCCTGATCCACAAGCAACTTTAAATCTAACAGGTATACAGTTTCCTATGACCATCAAACAAATACCTAGATTTGAAAAACAAAATAACGTTTCGATAAATGTTTACATCTTGAAGAAATCCAAGAAAAGTTTTACAACCCTACCCACATATCTAACCAAGGAAAAACAAGACAAACATGTAAATTTATTGCTTATTCAAGATGAATATTACGACGAAGACGAAGAAGATGATAATGAGACGCTTCCTAGATACCATTATGTATGGATTAAGAATTTATCTCGGCTGATTTCTTCACAGTTAAGTAAACATCATGGACAAATATTTTTTTGTGATAGATGCTTACATTATTTCCACACGGAAGCCGGCCGCGATAAGCATTACGATGACTGTGTAAAAATGAACAGCTGTAAAATTAGGTTACCTACAGAAGAAAATAAGTTTATTAAATTCAAAGACTATAAAAACAAAGTGAAAGCCCCGTTCGTTATATATGCAGATTTAGAGTGTGTACTAGTGCCGTGTAAAGACAAAAACAAATATCAAAAACATCAACCTTGTAGTATAGCATATTACGTCAAGTGTTCGTATGATGACTCGCTATCTTTTTATAAAAGTTATCGCGGTCAAGACTGTACAGAATGGTTTACCCGCGAATTACTTAATTTCGCTGAAGATTTAGAAACTGTTTTTCTGTGTCCTTTACCAATGGAAAAATTAACTCCCGAAGAACAATTTAATTACGATAACGCTATAATGTGTCATATTTGTGAAAAACCTTTAGGTGATAAAAAGGTTATGGATCACAATCATCTAACTGGCGTGTATAGAAATGCCGCACATGAAGAATGCAACTTAAATTTTCAAGACACTCACGTTGTCCCAGTTATTTTTCATTCATTAAGCTCGTACGATAGCCATTTCCTGATCAAGAATTTATCTCAGGAAATACAAGGTCGTATAGATATTCTCCCTGTAAACAAAGAAAAATACATCTCTTTCACAAAACACTTAGATGATAACATAATAAAATTCCGTTTCATAGATTCATTCAGATTTATGGCTTCCAGCTTATGTAATTTAGCTTCTTATTTAACCGAATATCCTATTCTATCAACAGAATTTCCTGATCTAAACAATGAACAACTAAAACTAATATCACGCAAAGGTGTTTATCCTTATGATTATTTTGATTGTGTACAAAAATTTGAAGAAACTCAACTTCCTGAAAAATCTAAATTTTACAACCAACTTACTGATAGCAATATTTCCGATGAAGATTATAAACATGCTCAAAACGTTTGGAACGAATTTAAAATTAATAATTTAGGTGAATATTCAGACCTTTATTTGAAAACAGATGTTTTGTTGTTGGCTGATGTATTTGAATGTTTTAGAGATAGTTGTCATAAAACTTACGGTTTAGATCCAGGCTTATATTATACACTGCCTGGTTACACGTGGTCTTGTATGCTCAAACATACTGATATCAGCTTAGAACTACTGACAGACGTAGACATGATAATGTTCATCGAGCGAGGAATCAGAGGTGGACTTAGCCAATGTTCTTGTAGATACCTTAAGGCTAACAATAAATACACACCTGATTATGATCCATCAAAACCGAACAAATTTATTATGTACTATGACATAAATAACCAATACGGGTGGGCCATGTCCCAATATCTACCGTATGGAGGATTTAACTGGGTAAATAATACTGAAAATTTTAACGTTATGAATATACCTGATGACGCTTCAACAGGATACATTTTAGAAGTAGATTTAGATTATCCTCATGAACTTCACGATTTACACGCCGATTTACCTTTATGTCCAGAACATATGTCGGCTCCAGGAGCAAAGGATAAAAAATTAATGGCTACATTACATGATAAGAAACGTTATGTCATTCACTATAGAAACCTGAAACAAGCTTTAAACCACGGATTAAAATTAAGTAAAATCCATCGCATCCTTCAATTTCAACAATCTGATTGGCTTAAATCATACATCGATCTCAACACCAAACTGCGAACAGCTGCTAAAAACGACTTTGAAAAGAACTTATTCAAACTGTTAAACAACGCCGTATTCGGGAAGACGATGGAGAATATCCGCAAACATTCCATCGTAAAATTAGTGAATAAATGGGGGAGTCGCTACGGCGCAGAAGCATTAATTGCAAAACCAGAATTCAAATCGTCAACTATATTTAACGAGAATTTAGTAGCAATTGAACTCAATAAAACCGAGTTATACTTTAATAAACCGATCTATGTTGGTATGGCTATATTAGACATCTCCAAAACTAAACTTTACGAGTTCCATTATGATTACATGAAGCCTCTTTTTGGAGAAAACTACAAAGCTGCCTACACAGATACCGATGCGATCTTGGGTGCAATAGAATGCGACGATATCTACGAATTTATACGTAGAGATTGTCATCAAAGGTTTGACACGAGCGATTACCCCAAAGACAACATTTACAACATACCTCTGGTAAATAAGAAAGTGCTCGGCCTGATGAAAGATGAATTAAACGGAAAAATATTAGAAGAATTTGTTGGATTACGATCGAAAATGTATGCAAACAGAGTTGAAGGTAAAGACGCAATGAAAAAGGCCAAAGGGGTGAAGAAACATATTGTTAAGAATCGTATAACTTTTAACGATTACGTGGAGTGTTTAAATAATTTAGTGGAGAAAACTGTAGATCAGAAATTAATTAAGAGCGATAAACATCAAGTATTTAGCATTAATCAAACTAAAATAGGTTTAAGTCCTCACGACGATAAAAGATATTTAATCCCAGGTTCCTATAATACGTTACCTTGGGGACATTATTCTATTATGGATACAATGTAATAATTATTTAGTAAATAAAAACATATATATTTTGTTTTACATTTTTATTTTATTTAACTACGAAAACATTTCAAACTATATCATTTTTATTAATCCACTGATCATGTGATTTATCAAAGCCCAACCATCGAACGTACAGCTGATCACCACGTCTTTTGAGCACTTTTTCTACTAGGTATACATCAGAATGTTTAGCTTTCAACAATTCGTATTCATAAAATCCGCCAGCTACAGGACGGCCCTGCATATCTTCTAGTAAGTAGACAACGGGGTTTGTAACCCTAATTTGTGAAATCTTGAACAGCTCAGCAGTCCAGTTGGGGGTATATCCACGAGAGAAAACGCTTTTAAATTTACTTATACGAACAGCATCACCGACCTTGAAACGATGTTTTCCAAAAATTTTCAAGTTATTATAAACAGACAATTTAGTCTTTGCAGATACGTCAGACGGTTTCACTCCTATTGTACTATGTTTGCTGTTGTTATATTCTTCAGTTACTTCAGGTAAAATATCAATCCATTTGTATTTACCGCGAAAACTAAAAGCTTTATATAGTTTATTTTTTAAAGTGCGAATAACTCGTTCTGCGATGGAAGCCTTCTTTACACTATATGTAGAATAGTGATTAATATTATGTTTAGACATTAACTGCTTAAAATCTCTATTGTAAAACTCTTTGCCGTTATCCGTTTGTAAATTCTGAGGTAAGCGGCCATGTTTAAAAATCTGCTTCATCGCTTTAGATACTTCAGGGCCAGTTTTTGATTTGATCTGTTGAGTCCACAAAAATTTCGAGTAACAATCTATTACTACTAAAATATATTTATGGCCCTTATTGTCTCTAGAATAAGGAATAAATTCAGCTAAATCAGCCTGCCATAAATCATCGAAGCCTTTAATTATTACATGTCTCCTGGGAAAATTAAGTCTAGCGGGAGCATGTAGTTCACGCACAACATGTATTTTCGACATGTTATTTGTTTAAGTTTGTGATACGTGTTTGTATGTCACCTATATCTTTGATATTGCTTACTATGTCACCTTTTAAAGCTCTTATATTTTCAGCCAACGTTAAAACGTAACGATCTACGTACTTTTTTGTAACAGCGTCATTTTCATTGGTAGGTGGATGTATATTTGTTAAGCGGCTTTTTTTAGCATCATAAGCACCGAGTTCTCTATTGTACGCTATACAGCTATTTAAAAGATATTGTTTAGTTTCCTGAGATGCTTCTTGTATCTCTTTAGGAAAATTATTTAATTTATTATTAATAACTCTTAACGCTGATTCATGCAAATTTTTACCCGTATCACAAATATACTTGGTGTCATTTATCACTTTATCTATATATGATTTGTTAACAGCATCATCTTTCTCTAGGGGTTGTGCAACATTTTGTAACCTTTGCATGTTACAGTTACATTTAGTTTTCGAATAATAATCTAAATTAAGAGCATCAGAATTATTCTTTGGATCAGCAACCGAAACGAGCCTTTTACCTCGAACATCAAAATTATTTTCGTTATTTAAAACGATAGCGCTGTGTTTATTAACGGCGTCATTAGCATTTTTTGCGTCTTTAACGTTGGTTAATCTCTTCCCTTCAATATTAAAATCACCTTCGTTTGTTAACTTAAAACCTACACCAGGCAGACCGGAAATAACCTTCTCGCCTTGTCTGCGACGTCCGAACTTGTCAATGTTCATCATAATAATCGTTGTTTGTAGGAGTAGTTTAAGTATTTATAGCATAGCCGAGAATTTCTCGCTCTTAGCAGGAGCTTCGATGTAACCAGCTTCATATAGTTCTTCAGCTATAGAGATTATTTCGTTATGGTGACCTGTATGACCCGCTTGCTTTTCAGCCCATTTTAACTGAAGATCTCTGATTAATTCGTGTACATTATCCCAGTATCTAAATTCTACTGGTTTACGAGTAACTTCTTTAAACAGACCGCGCCCTGTTTTTTTTAAGTTTAACAAAGGCTTTAATATTTGTTTGTATTTGGTAGATCTTGATCCTTTAGTTTGACTCGAAGAAACGTTACCACGTTTATGTGCGTTGGTTTTTAAGATAATATCCTTATAATTGATTTGATCCACACGTGTAATATCAGACTCATTCGGCTCGTTCATAACCAGTAATTCATATAAGCCTCGGGTTCCTCTATATTCTTTACCTTTAATAATAAGATTTTGTCCTTTAAAATCAATTAAACTGTCGCCAATCTTCCACTGATCGTTATCAACATTATAATGAACACCGTAAGTAGTATCTATAAGATTTTCGGTATCACGAATCATTTTTTCTACGTATTCTCTAGGTAGAGGGTGATACTGCGCCAGAAAAGAACTAGCTCCTGATTCATCTAACAGCGTAGACTGATGTGGTATGTGCTGCTCATCATCATCTTCTTCTTCTTCTGGTTCCAGTTCTCCGATAATTTCTGTATCTAAGAACCTCGGAGTTTGATGAATAGGTGTAGAAGTAGAAGGAGCTGCTGATGATGATGATGGCATTTTACGTGAGGGTATTTTAGATACAGGTGTAAATGTTGGTGTTAGATGGGTCTTTTTTACAACAAACGGTTTTGTAACAGCATGCTGAGGTTTTTCAACCTTTACAGCAATCTCTTTAAGGGGTTCTGTGATAGGTTTATATATGTTTTCAAACAATCTATCAACATCAGACTGATCTCTCTTAAGAAGCTTGTATTTCTCTTTAATATCCTTACGAAGCTTTATAATTTGCTGCTTCTGTTGTTTTTCTTTAGGATTCATATCTAAACCGGGCAGGAACAGGTCAAACAGGTTATAAACAGGTCAGGGAACAGGTCAAACAGGTTATAACAACTCAGAAACAGGTCAAACAGGTCAGAAACAGGTAGGAAACAGCTCAGAAACAGGTCAAACAGGTTATAAACAGGTCAGGGAACAGGTCAAACAGGTTATAAACAGGTCAGGGAACAGGTCAAACAGGTCATGAACAGGTCATGAACAGGTCAGAAACAGCTCAGAAACAGGTCAAACAGGTCATGAACAGGTCATGAACAGGTCATGAACAGGTCAGAAACAGCTCAGAAACAGGTCAAACAGGTTATAAACAGGTCAGGGAACAGGTCAAACAGGTCAGAAACAGGTAGGAAACAGGTAGACAACTGGTAAGCAACAGGTCGACAACTGGTAAGCAACAGGTCGACAACTGGTATGGAACTGGTAGGCAACTGGTAGACAACTGGTCTGTTTCCTAAAAAAACAAACCTAAACAGTTCAGGTTAAAAGTTAAACTGAAACTGTGTTTCTAGGTTACATGTATATAAAGGAATCGAAGCATTTACGATATCTGCCTTTATCTTGATCACAATCTTTGTTTATCACTAAAAATCCGTACTGTTCGTTCCAACATTTAGCACACATATCACGAAACTTGTTAAATGTTGGAACGAACAGTACGGATTTTTAGTGATAAACAAAGATTGTGATCAAGATAAAGGCAGATATCGTAAATGCTTCGATTCCTTTATATACATGTAACCTAGAAACACAGTTTCAGTTTAACTTTTAACCTGAACTGTTTAGGTTTGTTTTTTTAGGAAACAGACCAGTTGTCTACCAGTTGCCTACCAGTTCCATACCAGTTGTCGACCTGTTGCTTACCAGTTGTCGACCTGTTGCTTACCAGTTGTCTACCTGTTTCCTACCTGTTTCTGACCTGTTTGACCTGTTCCCTGACCTGTTTATAACCTGTTTGACCTGTTTCTGAGCTGTTTCTGACCTGTTCATGACCTGTTCATGACCTGTTCATGACCTGTTTGACCTGTTTCTGAGCTGTTTCTGACCTGTTCATGACCTGTTCATGACCTGTTTGACCTGTTCCCTGACCTGTTTATAACCTGTTTGACCTGTTCCCTGACCTGTTTATAACCTGTTTGACCTGTTTCTGAGCTGTTTCCTACCTGTTTCTGACCTGTTTGACCTGTTTCTGAGTTGTTATAACCTGTTTGACCTGTTCCCTGACCTGTTTATAACCTGTTTGACCTGTTCCTGCCCGGTTTAGATATGAATCCTAAAGAAAAACAACAGAAGCAGCAAATTATAAAGCTTCGTAAGGATATTAAAGAGAAATACAAGCTTCTTAAGAGAGATCAGTCTGATGTTGATAGATTGTTTGAAAACATATATAAACCTATCACAGAACCCCTTAAAGAGATTGCTGTAAAGGTTGAAAAACCTCAGCATGCTGTTACAAAACCGTTTGTTGTAAAAAAGACCCATCTAACACCAACATTTACACCTGTATCTAAAATACCCTCACGTAAAATGCCATCATCATCATCAGCAGCTCCTTCTACTTCTACACCTATTCATCAAACTCCGAGGTTCTTAGATACAGAAATTATCGGAGAACTGGAACCAGAAGAAGAAGAAGATGATGATGAGCAGCACATACCACATCAGTCTACGCTGTTAGATGAATCAGGAGCTAGTTCTTTTCTGGCGCAGTATCACCCTCTACCTAGAGAATACGTAGAAAAAATGATTCGTGATACCGAAAATCTTATAGATACTACTTACGGTGTTCATTATAATGTTGATAACGATCAGTGGAAGATTGGCGACAGTTTAATTGATTTTAAAGGACAAAATCTTATTATTAAAGGTAAAGAATATAGAGGAACCCGAGGCTTATATGAATTACTGGTTATGAACGAGCCGAATGAGTCTGATATTACACGTGTGGATCAAATCAATTATAAGGATATTATCTTAAAAACCAACGCACATAAACGTGGTAACGTTTCTTCGAGTCAAACTAAAGGATCAAGATCTACCAAATACAAACAAATATTAAAGCCTTTGTTAAACTTAAAAAAAACAGGGCGCGGTCTGTTTAAAGAAGTTACTCGTAAACCAGTAGAATTTAGATACTGGGATAATGTACACGAATTAATCAGAGATCTTCAGTTAAAATGGGCTGAAAAGCAAGCGGGTCATACAGGTCACCATAACGAAATAATCTCTATAGCTGAAGAACTATATGAAGCTGGTTACATCGAAGCTCCTGCTAAGAGCGAGAAATTCTCGGCTATGCTATAAATACTTAAACTACTCCTACAAACAACGATTATTATGATGAACATTGACAAGTTCGGACGTCGCAGACAAGGCGAGAAGGTTATTTCCGGTCTGCCTGGTGTAGGTTTTAAGTTAACAAACGAAGGTGATTTTAATATTGAAGGGAAGAGATTAACCAACGTTAAAGACGCAAAAAATGCTAATGACGCCGTTAATAAACACAGCGCTATCGTTTTAAATAACGAAAATAATTTTGATGTTCGAGGTAAAAGGCTCGTTTCGGTTGCTGATCCAAAGAATAATTCTGATGCTCTTAATTTAGATTATTATTCGAAAACTAAATGTAACTGTAACATGCAAAGGTTACAAAATGTTGCACAACCCCTAGAGAAAGATGATGCTGTTAACAAATCATATATAGATAAAGTGATAAATGACACCAAGTATATTTGTGATACGGGTAAAAATTTGCATGAATCAGCGTTAAGAGTTATTAATAATAAATTAAATAATTTTCCTAAAGAGATACAAGAAGCATCTCAGGAAACTAAACAATATCTTTTAAATAGCTGTATAGCGTACAATAGAGAACTCGGTGCTTATGATGCTAAAAAAAGCCGCTTAACAAATATACATCCACCTACCAATGAAAATGACGCTGTTACAAAAAAGTACGTAGATCGTTACGTTTTAACGTTGGCTGAAAATATAAGAGCTTTAAAAGGTGACATAGTAAGCAATATCAAAGATATAGGTGACATACAAACACGTATCACAAACTTAAACAAATAACATGTCGAAAATACATGTTGTGCGTGAACTACATGCTCCCGCTAGACTTAATTTTCCCAGGAGACATGTAATAATTAAAGGCTTCGATGATTTATGGCAGGCTGATTTAGCTGAATTTATTCCTTATTCTAGAGACAATAAGGGCCATAAATATATTTTAGTAGTAATAGATTGTTACTCGAAATTTTTGTGGACTCAACAGATCAAATCAAAAACTGGCCCTGAAGTATCTAAAGCGATGAAGCAGATTTTTAAACATGGCCGCTTACCTCAGAATTTACAAACGGATAACGGCAAAGAGTTTTACAATAGAGATTTTAAGCAGTTAATGTCTAAACATAATATTAATCACTATTCTACATATAGTGTAAAGAAGGCTTCCATCGCAGAACGAGTTATTCGCACTTTAAAAAATAAACTATATAAAGCTTTTAGTTTTCGCGGTAAATACAAATGGATTGATATTTTACCTGAAGTAACTGAAGAATATAACAACAGCAAACATAGTACAATAGGAGTGAAACCGTCTGACGTATCTGCAAAGACTAAATTGTCTGTTTATAATAACTTGAAAATTTTTGGAAAACATCGTTTCAAGGTCGGTGATGCTGTTCGTATAAGTAAATTTAAAAGCGTTTTCTCTCGTGGATATACCCCCAACTGGACTGCTGAGCTGTTCAAGATTTCACAAATTAGGGTTACAAACCCCGTTGTCTACTTACTAGAAGATATGCAGGGCCGTCCTGTAGCTGGCGGATTTTATGAATACGAATTGTTGAAAGCTAAACATTCTGATGTATACCTAGTAGAAAAAGTGCTCAAAAGACGTGGTGATCAGCTGTACGTTCGATGGTTGGGCTTTGATAAATCACATGATCAGTGGATTAATAAAAATGATATAGTTTGAAATGTTTTCGTAGTTAAATAAAATAAAAATGTAAAACAAAATATATATGTTTTTATTTACTAAATAATTATTACATTGTATCCATAATAGAATAATGTCCCCAAGGTAACGTATTATAGGAACCTGGGATTAAATATCTTTTATCGTCGTGAGGACTTAAACCTATTTTAGTTTGATTAATGCTAAATACTTGATGTTTATCGCTCTTAATTAATTTCTGATCTACAGTTTTCTCCACTAAATTATTTAAACACTCCACGTAATCGTTAAAAGTTATACGATTCTTAACAATATGTTTCTTCACCCCTTTGGCCTTTTTCATTGCGTCTTTACCTTCAACTCTGTTTGCATACATTTTCGATCGTAATCCAACAAATTCTTCTAATATTTTTCCGTTTAATTCATCTTTCATCAGGCCGAGCACTTTCTTATTTACCAGAGGTATGTTGTAAATGTTGTCTTTGGGGTAATCGCTCGTGTCAAACCTTTGATGACAATCTCTACGTATAAATTCGTAGATATCGTCGCATTCTATTGCACCCAAGATCGCATCGGTATCTGTGTAGGCAGCTTTGTAGTTTTCTCCAAAAAGAGGCTTCATGTAATCATAATGGAACTCGTAAAGTTTAGTTTTGGAGATGTCTAATATAGCCATACCAACATAGATCGGTTTATTAAAGTATAACTCGGTTTTATTGAGTTCAATTGCTACTAAATTCTCGTTAAATATAGTTGACGATTTGAATTCTGGTTTTGCAATTAATGCTTCTGCGCCGTAGCGACTCCCCCATTTATTCACTAATTTTACGATGGAATGTTTGCGGATATTCTCCATCGTCTTCCCGAATACGGCGTTGTTTAACAGTTTGAATAAGTTCTTTTCAAAGTCGTTTTTAGCAGCTGTTCGCAGTTTGGTGTTGAGATCGATGTATGATTTAAGCCAATCAGATTGTTGAAATTGAAGGATGCGATGGATTTTACTTAATTTTAATCCGTGGTTTAAAGCTTGTTTCAGGTTTCTATAGTGAATGACATAACGTTTCTTATCATGTAATGTAGCCATTAATTTTTTATCCTTTGCTCCTGGAGCCGACATATGTTCTGGACATAAAGGTAAATCGGCGTGTAAATCGTGAAGTTCATGAGGATAATCTAAATCTACTTCTAAAATGTATCCTGTTGAAGCGTCATCAGGTATATTCATAACGTTAAAATTTTCAGTATTATTTACCCAGTTAAATCCTCCATACGGTAGATATTGGGACATGGCCCACCCGTATTGGTTATTTATGTCATAGTACATAATAAATTTGTTCGGTTTTGATGGATCATAATCAGGTGTGTATTTATTGTTAGCCTTAAGGTATCTACAAGAACATTGGCTAAGTCCACCTCTGATTCCTCGCTCGATGAACATTATCATGTCTACGTCTGTCAGTAGTTCTAAGCTGATATCAGTATGTTTGAGCATACAAGACCACGTGTAACCAGGCAGTGTATAATATAAGCCTGGATCTAAACCGTAAGTTTTATGACAACTATCTCTAAAACATTCAAATACATCAGCCAACAACAAAACATCTGTTTTCAAATAAAGGTCTGAATATTCACCTAAATTATTAATTTTAAATTCGTTCCAAACGTTTTGAGCATGTTTATAATCTTCATCGGAAATATTGCTATCAGTAAGTTGGTTGTAAAATTTAGATTTTTCAGGAAGTTGAGTTTCTTCAAATTTTTGTACACAATCAAAATAATCATAAGGATAAACACCTTTGCGTGATATTAGTTTTAGTTGTTCATTGTTTAGATCAGGAAATTCTGTTGATAGAATAGGATATTCGGTTAAATAAGAAGCTAAATTACATAAGCTGGAAGCCATAAATCTGAATGAATCTATGAAACGGAATTTTATTATGTTATCATCTAAGTGTTTTGTGAAAGAGATGTATTTTTCTTTGTTTACAGGGAGAATATCTATACGACCTTGTATTTCCTGAGATAAATTCTTGATCAGGAAATGGCTATCGTACGAGCTTAATGAATGAAAAATAACTGGGACAACGTGAGTGTCTTGAAAATTTAAGTTGCATTCTTCATGTGCGGCATTTCTATACACGCCAGTTAGATGATTGTGATCCATAACCTTTTTATCACCTAAAGGTTTTTCACAAATATGACACATTATAGCGTTATCGTAATTAAATTGTTCTTCGGGAGTTAATTTTTCCATTGGTAAAGGACACAGAAAAACAGTTTCTAAATCTTCAGCGAAATTAAGTAATTCGCGGGTAAACCATTCTGTACAGTCTTGACCGCGATAACTTTTATAAAAAGATAGCGAGTCATCATACGAACACTTGACGTAATATGCTATACTACAAGGTTGATGTTTTTGATATTTGTTTTTGTCTTTACACGGCACTAGTACACACTCTAAATCTGCATATATAACGAACGGGGCTTTCACTTTGTTTTTATAGTCTTTGAATTTAATAAACTTATTTTCTTCTGTAGGTAACCTAATTTTACAGCTGTTCATTTTTACACAGTCATCGTAATGCTTATCGCGGCCGGCTTCCGTGTGGAAATAATGTAAGCATCTATCACAAAAAAATATTTGTCCATGGTGTTTACTTAACTGTGAAGAAATCAGCCGAGATAAATTCTTAATCCATACATAATGGTATCTAGGAAGCGTCTCATTATCATCTTCTTCGTCTTCGTCGTAATATTCATCTTGAATAAGCAATAAATTTACATGTTTGTCTTGTTTTTCCTTGGTTAGATATGTGGGTAGGGTTGTAAAACTTTTCTTGGATTTCTTCAAGATGTAAACATTTATCGAAACGTTATTTTGTTTTTCAAATCTAGGTATTTGTTTGATGGTCATAGGAAACTGTATACCTGTTAGATTTAAAGTTGCTTGTGGATCAGGGTACTTGGTTGTTCGTTGTGGGTCCTTTTTAGTTGGATACAAAGCTGAAACTACTGCCCACGCAAAACATTTATCATCATTATTCTGAACGTTGATACATGCGTTTTTCTTTTCTATTTGGGTAGGTAGTTTAATATAAGAGGACCCAAGCTGTGGTGTAAATTTATTAATGTTCACTTGTAGATTTATAATTGCTGATAAAGCCCAGCCGCTATCTTTCTCTTGAAACTCTTCAAGATCCGTTAAAATAACTTGTTGAACGTTAGCTGTAAACCATTCGCGTAAATTGGTGTCTCGGTAAATTGGGAAATTTTTGGTGTTGAAATATTTCAATTCGTAGATTTCTTGATCAGCTTTTTGTATAACAAATTCCCCACAGAAAACTGTGTTTACTTTAATGGCTTCCTCCTTTTTAAGCTCCTTAGCAATTCTTCTATTGAAAATAAACCCAGCATCTTCTAAGAACAGTTTTGGGTCTGAATGCTTCAAATTTGTTACAATACTTGTTCTTATACGCCCACGAAACGCTGATTCGATGTCTTCCCATTTTACAAACTTCGATGCTGTTTGTTTTCTGGGGTTGTAGCCTTCTCCAGTTATTTTTAGGGCGTGGTACATCCGTTTAAAGCTTTTAACCTGTCCTAACACAGTTGTAAGTTTTTGTTTTTCACCAACAGTTTTTGCTTTATTTAGTAAATTAACTACACTCCGTAATGTTTCGTTGCACTTTTTAATACCCGAAACTATATCTTTCTTCTCTAGATTCGCAGTACGTAAAAGTACCGATTTAATTTGTTCAACTGAAGCTGTAATAGTATCCATCGTTAAAAACAATCGTTAACTGATTTATTAATCCTTTGAACTAGGTTTATAAAGACATTAAGAATGATTTAACGGTTTTTGATGTTATCAAGTAAATTTATAATATCATCCTACAGGAAATTGCGGTTTAGTTTTTCCCGTATAAACGATATTAGCTTCTATTATAATGAAAAGACAAGAAAAACTTGCTTCTAACTAAATTTCTAAAACCGTTACATCATTCTTTTAGGTTGTGACATCCTCAAGTTTTAACCTAGATAAAATTGTTATCTACTTCCGTCAGTTTTCGTTACTTCCTAAAGTTTTAACATAGTATTTTTCTTAAAATTTTCTATTAAAACTAAATTATCTTTTTTCGTTTTTTAATATGTTAGGTGTAATAAAAATTATAAAGACTATCAATTAAATTCTTAGGATTTAATCTTTGTGGTATGATAAAGTTTTATATTTAGCTTAGGATGAGATGTCTGTATTGAAAAAATTAATAATTTAGTGCTACATACACCATCTATAGCTAAATATTATAATTATAATCAGAAATCTAGTAGTCTGCGTGATAAGGTTTAAAGATAAATAATTAATAATTTAAACCAAGATACGCCATCTATTATATGATTAACTAAACAACGTTTTTATATTTATAAAGATGTGATAAGAAAATGCGAACAAACCGCAAGTAGGCGTGATAAGAAAATGCAAACAAATAGAATATTTAAATATTTAAACGAACAAAGACTTAGCCTCTTAGAAGGGGGCTAAGGGGCGAAGTCCTAACTACCAGCATGCTAACCTTAAATTATTTACTTTCTAACCTACAAGCATGCAGCTGATTTAAACAAACAATTATTTAATTTCTAACCTACAAGCAAGCTGCTGATTTAAACGAACAATTATTTAATTTCTAACCTACAAGCAGGCTGTTGATTTAAACAAACAAAGACTTAACCTCTTAGAAGGGGGCTAAGGGGCGAAGTCCTAACTACCGTCATGCTAACCTTAAATTATTTACTTTCTAACCTACAAGCATGTCGCTGCGTTAAACGAACAATTATTTAATTTCTAACCTACAAGCATGCAGCTGATTTAAACGAACAAAGACTTAACCTCTTAGAAGGGGGCCGAGGGGCGAAGCCCAAACTACCAGCATGCTAACCCTAAATTACTTAATTTCTAACCTACAAGCATGCAGCTGATTTAAACGAACAAAGACTTAACCTTTTAGAAGGGGGCCTTGTATGGGGGCTCACAAGCTGGGGCTTGGGGCCGAGGGGCGAAGCTTACATGCTGTAAACAAATTTCTAACCCTAAATTACCTGCTGTCTGGAGGGATTTCTAACCTACCCGCCGTAAACAAACCCGCCGCGCGCATGCGGCCGGCGGGCGGGGCCGAATAAAGGTTACCAGATTTACCAACTGTATACCCAACCTTGCAACACTAAAGTCACTAGATTGTGTATGCAACCCATCATACAATGACCTTGAAGTGCAAAATGAACCTCCATAAGAAATAACATGGGATTTTGCGCTGGTTCTCTCATAGCTTATCTACTTATGTGAATTAAAACAGCTAGAAGTTAACATAATTTCGTACAGAGGGCGCTTTGAGACTGGCCGTATGTATTTAATTTAAAAATTCTAAGAAAGCCGCGAGTTACATTATAATCAAATTTCTGGATTAATTATTCATTACGGTATGTACCAGATTATTTTAAATTAAGAGGGAACGTTTGTGCCATCTATTCAAACTTATGTGAATTAAAACAGCTAGAAGTTAACATAATTTCGTACAGAGGGCGCTTTGAGACTGGCCGTATGTATTTAATTTAAAAATTCTAAGAAAGCCGCGAGTTACATTATAATCAAATTTCTGGATTAATTATTAATTACGGTATGTACCAGATTATTTTAAATTAAGAGGGAACGTTTGTGCCATCTATTCAAAGCTCTGTGAATTAAAACAGCTAGAAGTTAACATAATTTCGTACAGATGGCGCTTTGAGACAGGCCGTATGTATTTAATTTAAAAATTCTAAGAAAGCCGCGAGTTACATTATAATCAAATTTATGGATTAATTATTAATTACGGTATGTACCAGATTATTTTAAATTAACAGGGAACGTTTGTGCCATCTATTCAAAGTTCTGTGAATTAAAACAGCTAGAAGTTAACGTAATTTCGTACAGATGGCGCTTTGAGACAGGCCCTTTGTATTTAATTTAAAAATTCTAAAATCTCAATTTTAAGCCGCAAGTTACATTATAATCAAATTTCTGGATTAATTATTAATTACGGTATGTACCAGATTATTTTAAATTAAGAGGGAACGTTTGTGCCATCTATTCAAAGCTCTGTGAATTAAAACAGCTAGAAGTTAACATAATTTCGTACAGATGGCGCTTTGAGACAGGCCGTATGTATTTAATTTAAAAATTCTAAGAAAGCCGCGAGTTACATTATAATCAAATTTATGGATTAATTATTAATTACGGTATGTACCAGATTATTTTAAATTAACAGGGAACGTTTGTGCCATCTATTCAAAGTTCTGTGAATTAAAACAGCTAGAAGTTAACGTAATTTCGTACAGATGGCGCTTTGAGACAGGCCCTTTGTATTTAATTTAAAAATTCTAAAATCTCAATTTTAAGCCGCAAGTTACATTATAATCAAATTTCTGGATTAATTATTAATTACGGTATGTACCAGATTATTTTAAATTAAGAGGGAACGTTTGTGCCATCTATTCAAAGCTCTGTGAATTAAAACAGCTAGAAGTTAACATAATTTCGTACAGATGGCGCTTTGAGACAGGCCGTATGTATTTAATTTAAAAATTCTAAGAAAGCCGCGAGTTACATTATAATCAAATTTATGGATTAATTATTAATTACGGTATGTACCAGATTATTTTAAATTAAGAGGGAACGTTTGTGCCATCTATTCATAGTTCTGTGAATTAAAACAGCTAGAAGTTAACATAATTTCGTACAGATGGCGCTTTGAGACAGGCCCTTTGTATTAAATTTAAAAATTCTAAGATCTCAATTTTAAGCCGCAAGTTACATTATAATCAAATTTCTGGATTAATTATTAATTACGGTATGTACCAGATTATTTTAAATTAAGAGGGAACGTTTGTGCCATCTATTCAAAGTTCTGTGAATTAAAACAGCTAGAAGTTAACATAATTTCGTACAGATGGCGCTTTGAGACAGGCCGTATGTATTTAATTTAAAAATTCTAAGATCTCAATTTTAAGCCGCGAGTTACATTATAATCAAATTTCTGGATTAATTATTAATTACGGTATGTACCAGATTATTTTAAATTAAGAGGGAACGATTGTGCCATCTATTCAAAGTTCTGTGAATTAAAACAGCTAGAACTTAACATAATTTCGGACAGATGGCGCTTTGAGACAGGCCCTTTGTATTAAATTTAAAAATTCTAAGATCTCAATTTTAAGCCGCAAGTTACATTATAATCAAATTTCTGGATTAATTATTAATTACCGTATGTACCAGATTATTTTAAATTAAGAGGGAACGTTTGTGCCATCTATTTAAAGTTCTGTGAATTAAAACAGCTAGAAGTTAACATAATTTCGTACAGATGGCGTTTTGAGACAAGCCGTATGTATTTAATTTAAAACTTCTGGGATCTCAATTTTAAGCCGCGAGTTACATTATAATCAAATTTCTGGATTAATTATTAATTACCGTATGTACCAGATTATTTTAAATTAAGAGAGAACGTTTGTGCCATGTATTCAAGGTTCTGTGAATTAAAACAGCTAGAAGTTAACATAATTTCGTACAGATGGCGCTTTGATACAGGCCCTTTGTATTTAATTTAAAAATTCTAAGATCTCAATTTTAAGCGGCGAGTTACATTTTAATCAAATTTCTGAATTAATTATTCATTACGGTATGTACCAGATTATTTTAAATTAAGAGGGAACGTTTGTGCCATCTATTCAAAGTTCTGTGAATTAAAACAGCTAGAAGTTAACATAATTTCGTACAGATGGCGCTTTGAGACAGGCCCTTTGTATTTAATTTAAAAACTCTAAGATCTCAATTTTAAGCCGCGAGTTACATTAAATCAAATTTCTAGATTAATTATTAATTACGGTATGTCCCAGATTATTTTAAATTAAGAGAGAACGTTTGTGCCATCTATTCATAGTTCTGTGAATTACAACAGCTAGAAGTTAACACAATTTCGTACAGATGGCGCTTTGATACAGGCCCTTTGTATTTAATTTAAAAATTCTAAGATCTCAATTTTAAGCCGCGAGTTACATTTTAATCAAATTTCTGAATTAATTATTCATTACGGTATGTACCAGATTATTTTAAATTAAGAGGGAACGTTTGTGCCATCTATTCAAACTTATGTGAATTAAAACAGCTAGAAGTTAACACAATTTCGTACAGATGGCGCTTTGAGACAGGCCCTTTGTATTTAATTTAAAAATTCTAAGATCTCAATTTTAAGCCGCAAGTTACATTATAATCAAATTTCTGGATTAATTATTAATTACGGTATGTACCAGATTATTTTAAATTAAGAGGGAACGTTTGTGCCATCTATTTAAAGTTCTGTGAATTAAAACAGCTAGAAGTTAACATAATTTCGTACAGATGGCGCTTTGAGACAGGCCCTTTGTATTTAATTTAAAAATTCTAAGATCTCAATTTTAAGCCGCGAGTTACATTAAATCAAATTTCTAGATTAATTATTAATTACGGTATGTACCAGATTATTTTAAATTAAGAGAGAACGTTTGTGCCATCTATTCATAGTTCTGTGAATTACAACAGCTAGAAGTTAACACAATTTCGTACAGATGGCGCTTTGATACAGGCCCTTTGTATTTAATTTAAAAATTCTAAGATCTCAATTTTAAGCCGCGAGTTACATTATAATCAAATTTCTGGATTAATTATTAATTACGGTATGTACCAGATTATTTTAAATTAAGAGGGAACGATTGTGCCATCTATTCAAAGTTCTGTGAATTAAAACAGCTAGAAGTTAACATAATTTCGTACAGATGGCGCTTTGATACAGGCCCTTTGTATTTAATTTAAAAATTCTAAGATCTCAATTTTAAGCCGCGAGTTACATTTTAATCAAATTTCTGAATTAATTATTCATTACGGTATGTACCAGATTATTTTAAATTAAGAGGGAACGTTTGTGCCATCTATTCAAAGTTCTGTGAATTAAAACAGCTAGAAGTTAACATAATTTCGTACAGATGGCGCTTTGAGACAGGCCGTATGTATTTAATTTAAAAATTCTAAGATCTCAATTTTAAGCCGCAAGTTACATTATAATCAAATTTCTGGATTAATTATTAATTACGGTATGTACCAGATTATTTTAAATTAAGAGGGAACGTTTGTGCCATCTATTTAAAGTTCTGTGAATTAAAACAGCTAGAAGTTAACATAATTTCGTACAGATGGCGCTTTGAGACAAGCCGTATGTATTTAATTTAAAAATTCTAAGATCTCAATTTTAAGTCGCAAGTTACATTATAATCAAATTTCTGGATTAATTATTAATTACGGTATGTACCAGATTATTTTAAATTAAGAGGGAACGTTTGTGCCATCTATTCAAAGTTCTGTGAATTAAAACAGCTAGAAGTTAACATAATTTCGTACAGATGGCGCTTTGAGACAGGCCCTTTGTATTTAATTTAAAAACTCTAAGATCTCAATTTTAAGCCGCGAGTTACATTAAATCAAATTTCTGAATTAATTATTCATTACGGTATGTACCAGATTATTTTAAATTAAGAGGGAACGTTTGTGCCAGCTATTCAAAGTTCTGTGAATTAAAACAGCTAGAAGTTAACATAATTTCGTACAGATGGCGCTTTGAGACAGGCCGTATGTATTTAATTTAAAAATTCTAAGATCTCAATTTTAAGCCGCGAGTTACATTATAATCAAATTTCTGGATTAATTATTCATTACGGTATGTACCAGATTATTTTAAATTAAGAGGGAACGTTTGTGTCATCTATTCAAACTTATGTGAATTAAAACAGCTAGAAGTTAACATAATTTCGTACAGAGGGCGCTTTAAGACTGGCCGTATGTATTTAATTTAAAAATTCTAAGATCTCAATTTTAAGCCGCGAGTTACATTATAATCAAATTTCTGGATTAATTATTAATTACGGTATGTACCAGATTATTTTAAATTAAGAGGGAACGATTGTGCCATCTATTCAAAGTTCTGTGAATTAAAACAGCTAGAAGTTAACATAATTTCGTACAGAGGGCGCTTTAAGGCTGGCCGTATGTATTTAATTTAAAAATTCTAAGATCTCAATTTTAAGCCGCGAGTTACATTAAATCAAATATCTAGATTAATTATTAATTACGGTATGTACCAGATTATTTTAAATTAAGAGAGAACGTTTGTGCCATCTATTCATAGTTCTGTGAATTACAACAGCTAGAAGTTAACACAATTTCGTACAGATGGCGCTTTGATACAGGCCCTTTGTATTTAATTTAAAAATTCTAAGATCTCAATTTTAAGCCGCGAGTTACATTATAATCAAATTTCTGGATTAATTATTAATTACGGTATGTACCAGATTATTTTAAATTAAGAGGGAACGATTGTGCCATCTATTCAAAGTTCTGTGAATTAAAACAGCTAGAAGTTAACATAATTTCGTACAGATGGCGCTTTGAGACAGGCCGTATGTATTTAATTTAAAAATTCTAAGAAAGCCGCGAGTTACATTATAATCAAATTTATGGATTAATTATTAATTACGGTATGTACCAGATTATTTTAAATTAACAGGGAACGTTTGTGCCATCTATTCAAAGTTCTGTGAATTAAAACAGCTAGAAGTTAACGTAATTTCGTACAGATGGCGCTTTGAGACAGGCCCTTTGTTATTTAAAACTGTTATTAATTCACAAATTAAAAACGGATAACAAATTTTATTACTAACAACTCAAATGCAATAAAATGAAATTAAATATTACAAATCAATGCACGCAAAATAAATTAGACAAGGCTTCTCGGGCCGGAAGTGATATTGTCCCCGTCGCCCAGCAACCCCTTTCTCGACAGTTGCAGGTACGGTGACGTACTTCCCCGTTTAGACTCGTCGACTTTCCGGTCATGTGACAGATCTCCAACACGGCCATTCTGACAATCGCTTCGTTCTCGAAGTGCTTTCCCGGCTTTTACCTCATTGGCTGTGTGAGTGGATGTCCCGGGCAGCAAACAATCCTCTGTAACAGACTGGATAGGCGAAAAGCAAGAGTCACCGTTTTCCGATTCGAGCTCTGCGCCTACACAAAACATTAGTATATGTGATGTTATTTATTAATTCGAGAAGCGAACTTAGTTGGCACGACCTTGTGAGTCGTCACAACCTTGTTAGCAATTGTCAACATTGCAAATTCTCCAGATGAGAACTTACAGCGTTAATGTTGTTATTTATCTGTCCTCAAATTACATATCACCTGTCATTAAAAGCATGACGGTATACTTGTAATTAATAGTACAGTGCATTTAGGTCAAATCTCATGACAGGCAAAATACACATAAATAAACAGAATATTGTATTTGTTTACGTGCTTCAAGTCGCCAAACGACAGGCATCGTAATTATCTGTTATATTGCTTCAGGTCAATTCACATGACAGGCAAATATAACTAAGCAGAATATTGTATTTGTTTACGTGCTTCAGGTCGCCAAAACGACAGGCATCGTAATTATCTGTTATATTGCTTCAGGTCAATTCACATGACAGGCAAATATAACTAAAGCAGAATACTGTATTTGTTTACGTGCTTCAGGTCGCCAAACGACAGGCATCGTAATTATCTGTTATATTGCTTCAGGTCAATTCACATGACAGGCAAATATAACTAAGCAGAATATTGTATTTGTTTACGTGCTTCAGGTCGCCAAACGACAGGCATCGTAATTATCTGTTATATTGCTTCAGGTCAATTCACATGACAGGCAAATATAACTAAATAGAATATTGTATTTATTTACGTGCTTCAGGTCGCCAAAACGACAGGCATCGTAATAATCTGTTATATTGCTTCAGGTCAATTCACATGACAGGCAAATATAACTAAGCAGAATATTGTATTTATTTACGTGCTTCAGGTCGCCAAAACGACAGGCATCGTAATAATCTGTTATATTGCTTCAGGTCAATTCACATGACAGGCAAATATAACTAAACAGAATATTGTATTTATTTACGTGCTTCAGGTCGCCAAAACGACAGGCATCGTAATAATCTGTTATATTGCTTCAGGTCAATTCACATGACAGGCAAATATAACTAAACAGAATATTGTATTTATTTACGTGCTTCAGGTCGCCAAAACGACAGGCATCGTAATAATCTGTTATATTGCTTCAGGTCAATTCACATGACAGGCAAATATAACTAAACAGAATATTGTATTTGTTTACGTGCTTCAGGTCGCCAAAACGACAGGCATCGTAAACACCAACAAAACATTCTATACTCATTTCATGTATCTCAGGTCATATAATACACTGACAAACACCGAACACTGCTCACCTGACTCAGATTCGGAGTCCATCATGTCGGCAAAACGTTTATTATTTTAAAAGGGCCTCGCACCCCGCTTTGCAATTTCCTAACCAAAGCTGTTCTGTTCAAAATGACCTGATCGCCAACAGAAAAACTGCACACAAGCTTTCTATTTTTATTAAAATATCTTTTCTGAATTTCATAATTGGCCCTAATGCCTTCATCGGCTATTTCTTTTATTTTCTTTCTTAACAATTGCCATAGCATTTAACAGGGTACCAACAACTGGGACAGTACCATCACAGTCAAGAAGTAATTGTAATGGTGATGTTTTAATGGTTCGTTGTATAGTGGAATTTAATACCAATTGTATTTTCCACAACCGCTTCGTCCATTCTGACTCAATTTTCGTCTCTACACGTAACATGTTGGCTATTGTACGCATGTAGCGCTCTACCTGCCCATTTGCTCTATGTACATGTGGCGTTATAATATGTAATTCAATCTGCCACGTCCGCAACATTTGCTTGGTTGTTGCGTCTACAAACGCCGGCCCAGAATCAGCAATAAGGCGTGTCGGGGTACCGAACAACGATATGAAATTCTTAAAGCTTTCGCGAAAATCAGCACCTGATGTGCTCGTCAATGGGTACAACAGAGCGAATTTTGAATAAGCGTCAACAATAGTTAAAATATACTGTTCTTTATTTTTTGTAACTGGTAAAGGACCCAAATAATCAGCGTGGATCGTGTGAAATGGCTTTAGTACTTTCGGAATAGGATGTAACATTCCTCTAGGTGCAACGTATGATCTTTTTAGTGTCAAGCAACCGATACAATGTTGTAAATATTTACGCACAAATTTCCTTAAACCCGGAAACCAAAAATATTTTATGACACTTGCAAGCGTTTTATCATACCCAATATGGCACTGTTCATCATGAAAAATACGAAGAAGACCCAATCGGCTTCCCTTAGGAACATACCACTGTTTTATTGGTATCCCATCAAAATAATCTAGATGATACAGCATATCTTTTTCTATCATATACTTACTTTGGTCTAAAGAGCCATCGTTAAATTTCTTAATTAATTCAGCAACCTCTGGACTATTGTGTTGTTGTACGGCTATCCATGGGTCACGATTTGTAATTACATTTACTGTGCAATGATTACGGCTCAAATAGTCAACGTGCGAAATTAAACATCCCTTTCGGTACTGAATATCAAATGTAAAATCCTGCATATATATCCACCAGCGAGCTACTCTAGGTATAAGATCTTTCTTTTTCTCGGTGGCTTTGACTGCATTGCAATCGGTTATAAGAGTGAATCGAATGCCTAGCAGATATACGCGAAAAAATTTCAAGGCTTTCACTATAGCCAACGTTTCGAGTTCGTAGGAATGATAACGAGACTCTGCATTACAAGTACGTTTGCTAAAATAACCTATAACACACCTCTTGTTATCTTTTGTCTGAAATAGTATAGCGCCATAGCCAAGGGCGCTGGCATCTGTATGGAGCTCAGTAGGAAGATTAGGGTCAAAATTAGATAAAACGGGACGTTCAGTAAGAGTAGACATGACATACTGTCTCGCAGTTTCTTGTTCAGAGGTCCATTCCCAAGGTACCCCGATTTTAGTTAACTTAGTTATACATGCCATTTTAGAAGAAAAATTAGGGATGAATTTACGAAAGTATGTAGCAAGTCCCATGAACTGTCGAACTTCGCGTACGTTTTTAGGAATTGGTGAATTAAGAAGAGCTTTCACTTTGGATTTACCAGGGCGGATACCCTCTGAAGAGATTTCACGACCGAGGTATTCAACACTATTCATAAGAAAGGTACATTTGTCAATATTTAAAGAAAACCCAGCGGTTCTCAAAGCCATAAGTACTTTCCGAAGGTGTTCTAAGCCTTCCTTGATAGACACGGATGGAATTAAAACATCATCTAAATACACCAGGGCTATACCTTCATCAATAAGGGGTCGTAGAGCTTTATTGATGGCCCGTTGAAAGACAGAAGGTGCATTCGCAAGCCCGAACGGCATTCGCAAGTATTCATATTGCCCATCCGGCGTAACAAAAGCTGTTTTCTCTATTGAATTTTCATGAACAGGGATCTGTAAAAATCCAGAGACCATATCAAGACAGGTAAATAGCTTTGCCTTGCCTAAACGATCGATTTGATCGTCTATTAGGGGCAGGGGATATCGGTCTTTGACCGTTATTCTATTAAGCGCCCTGAAATCTACGCACATTCGATCGGAACCGTTTTTCTTTTTTACTAACAGTACGGGGCTAGCGAAAGGTGACTGACTTTCTCGGATAATACCGTTGCTTAAAAGTTCTTCTACAATGGATCGTACCTTTTCGCGTTCGCATAAAGAAAGGCGATATGGTTGATAACGGATAATCGAATCGTTTGTTAATCTAATTTCAAGACTACCAGTATTGACTGTAGACACGCAATAACCTCTACTCATAATATTTCTGTATTCATGCAAAACTTCAAGAAGATGTTCCCTATCATTACCAGAAATATCGGTAACTATATCGGCTAAAACATCTGTTTTAGTAACGGCACGCACGGAAACAAACTTATCGATGGCACAATCATTATGAATAGAAATTCCCTCTTTGTTGCTAATTAAAACAATGCCCGGTCTGGTAAACACATCGTTACCTATTATAAGATCGACATCAAGAACGCGATCTGGAACAACGTAACAATCAACTTCACAACTAAGCGTTTCAAATTCTAAGAGTAACATAACTAAAGAAGTAGAAGTACATTGACCATTGCCAATTCCAGATAAATTCAAACAAACAGGCAGTCGATTGCAATTAAGTTGTTTCACTACACGTTCTGTAATCAAAGAACAATCAGAGCCTGTGTCTGGAAGACAGTCAATAGAAATGTTGTTTATTACAGCAGTAAGAAACCGCTTGTTTCTAACAGATTGACAAAAATTAACACGCTTGTCAGTATTATTTTTCATTGCACGCCTTTTTGCCCAACAACTTTCTTCAACATGTCCCTCTTTTTTGCAATATTTACAGGTTATAGTGATTTTTGGCTTTTTATCAGTATGCTCGGCAATGTTTACATTAGAATCACGCGTTGAACATTCGCGCTTTATATGTCCAGATTTACCACACCCAAAACAGACCCTCGGTCGGTGCTGATTTACGTATGATGATGAATCAGGCTTACGTTTCAAATGACGTTCTTGTTGTATGCGCTGCCTTGATTCATCGTTATTTGACGTACGTCGCTTATCGTAAGACGACAATGTTGAAATTAAATTGGATACGTCTAAACAATTTTGATTATAAACACTAGTTCGAACATTTAAATCTGTAATACCGTGTATAATCACTTCAATCAATACATTCTCCTGCCATTCCACACAAACCTTGCTCAACTTAGATAATTTTTGTCTAGCATATTCGTCATAGCTCTCAGAACTGTCAGAATTAAAATTGACAGCCTCATACAACAAAACACCATTGTTTCGTTTACGAGGAAACGCTCGACTTAAATCAGCTTTCATGCGATCCCACACACGCTCATTAGCTTTAGGTCGCCACGAATTATACCAAATTCTCGCATTACCTTGCAAATGATGGGCAGATCTTACCACAGTTTCCCATTCATTCCAACCAAAGCGCCTTTGCGCTTCTTCAATTTCTACAAACCAGCCGTCGACGTTATCTACTTCGGGATCAAAACTCTGCAGGCAAACTTGCATATCCCCGGAATTACCTGGACCGGTAGGGGCAGAGTGAAAAGATCCTACTGTATTCCGAATCACATTAGAGCTGGTCATCTCAACCATTTCTTGAAACATGGCCAGAAAACTCTCCGGTGTCATGGCGGGCTTGTCAGGGTTTGGGACCCCTTGTTCAGCACAATTTGTGGACATTGTAGATATATCCCACTTCTGATGTTATTTAAAACTGTTATTAATTCACAAATTAAAAACGGATAACAAATTTTATTACTAACAACTCAAATGCAATAAAATGAAATTAAATATTACAAATCAATGCACGCAAAATAAATTAGACAAGGCTTCTCGGGCCGGAAGTGATATTGTCCCCGTCGCCCAGCAACCCCTTTCTCGACAGTTGCAGGTACGGTGACGTACTTCCCCGTTTAGACTCGTCGACTTTCCGGTCATGTGACAGATCTCCAACACCCTTTGTATTTAATTTAAAAATTCTAAGATCTCAATTTTAAGCCGCAAGTTACATTATAATCAAATTTCTGGATTAATTATTAATTACGGTATGTACCAGATTATTTTATATTAAGAGGGAACGTTTGTGCCATCTATTCAAAGCTCTGTGAATTAAAACAGCTAGAAGTTAACATAATTTCGTACAGAGGGCGCTTTGAGACTGGCCGTATGTATTTAATTTAAAAATTCTAAGAAAGCCGCGAGTTACATTATAATCAAATTTCTGGATTAATTATTAATTACGGTATGTACCAGATTATTTTAAATTAAGAGGGAACGTTTGTGCCATCTATTCAAAGTTCTGTGAATTAAAACACCTAGAAGTTAACATAATTTCGTACAGATGGCGCTTTGAGACAAGCCGTATGTATTTAATTTAAAAATTCTAGGATCTCAATTTTAAGCCGCGAGTTACATTATAATCAAATTTCTGGGTTAATTATTAATTACGGTATGTACCAGATTATTTTAAATTAAGAGGGAACGTTTGTGCCATCTATTCTAAGTTCTGTGAATTAAAACAGCTAGAAGTGAACATAATTTCGTACAGATGGCGCTTTGAGACAGGCCCTTTGTATTTAATTTAAAAATTCTAAGATCTCAATTTTAAGCCGCGAGTTACATTATAATCAAATTTCTGGATTAATTATTAATTACGGTATGTACCAGATTATTTTAAATTAAGAGGGAACGTTTGTGCCATCTATTCAAAGCTCTGTGAATTAAAACAGCTAGAAGTTAACATAATTTCGTACAGATGGCGCTTTGAGACAGGCCCTTTGTATTAAATTTAAAAATTCTAAGATCTCAATTTTAAGCCGCGAGTTACATTATAATCAAATTTCTGGATTAATTATTAATTACGGTATGTACCAGATTATTTTAAATTAAGAGGGAACGATTGTGCCATCTATTCAAAGTTCTGTGAATTAAAACAGCTAGAAGTTAACATAATTTCGTACAGAGGGCGCTTTAAGGCTGGCCGTATGTATTTAATTTAAAAATTCTAAGATCTCAATTTTAAGCCGCGAGTTACATTAAATCAAATTTCTAGATTAATTATTAATTACGGTATGTACCAGATTATTTTAAATTAAGAGAGAACGTTTGTGCCATCTATTCATAGTTCTGTGAATTACAACAGCTAGAAGTTAACACAATTTCGTACAGATGGCGCTTTGATACAGGCCCTTTGTATTTAATTTAAAAATTCTAAGATCTCAATTTTAAGCCGCGAGTTACATTATAATCAAATTTCTGGATTAATTATTAATTACGGTATGTACCAGATTATTTTAAATTAAGAGGGAACGATTGTGCCATCTATTCAAAGTTCTGTGAATTAAAACAGCTAGAAGTTAACATAATTTCGTACAGATGGCGCTTTGAGACAGGCCGTATGTATTTAATTTAAAAATTCTAAGAAAGCCGCGAGTTACATTATAATCAAATTTATGGATTAATTATTAATTACGGTATGTACCAGATTATTTTAAATTAACAGGGAACGTTTGTGCCATCTATTCAAAGTTCTGTGAATTAAAACAGCTAGAAGTTAACGTAATTTCGTACAGATGGCGCTTTGAGACAGGCCCTTTGTATTTAATTTAAAAATTCTAAGATCTCAATTTTAAGCCGCAAGTTACATTATAATCAAATTTCTGGATTAATTATTAATTACGGTATGTACCAGATTATTTTATATTAAGAGGGAACGTTTGTGCCATCTATTCAAAGCTCTGTGAATTAAAACAGCTAGAAGTTAACATAATTTCGTACAGAGGGCGCTTTGAGACTGGCCGTATGTATTTAATTTAAAAATTCTAAGAAAGCCGCGAGTTACATTATAATCAAATTTCTGGATTAATTATTAATTACGGTATGTACCAGATTATTTTAAATTAAGAGGGAACGTTTGTGCCATCTATTCAAAGTTCTGTGAATTAAAACACCTAGAAGTTAACATAATTTCGTACAGATGGCGCTTTGAGACAAGCCGTATGTATTTAATTTAAAAATTCTAGGATCTCAATTTTAAGCCGCGAGTTACATTATAATCAAATTTCTGGGTTAATTATTAATTACGGTATGTACCAGATTATTTTAAATTAAGAGGGAACGTTTGTGCCATCTATTCAAAGTTCTGTGAATTAAAACAGCTAGAAGTTAACATAATTTCGTACAGATGGCGCTTTGAGACAGGCCCTTTGTATTTAATTTAAAAATTCTAAGATCTCAATTTTAAGCCGCGAGTTACGTTATAATCAAATTTCTGGATTAATTATTAATTACGGTATGTACCAGATTATTTTAAATTAAGAGGGAACGTTTGTGCCATCTATGCAAAGTTCTGTGAATTAAAACAGCTAGAAGTTAACATAATTTCGTACAGATGGCGCTTTGAGACAGGCCGTATGTATTTAATTTAAAAATTCTAAGATCTCAATTTTAAGCCGCGAGTTACATTATAATCAAATTTCTGGATTAATTATTAATTACGGTATGTACCAGATTATTTTAAATTAAGAGGGAACGTTTGTGCCATCTATTCAAAGCTCTGTGAATTAAAACAGCTAGAAGTTAACATAATTTCGTACAGATGGCGCTTTGAGACAGGCCCTTTGTATTAAATTTAAAAATTCTAAGATCTCAATTTTAAGCCGCAAGTTACATTATAATCAAATTTCTGGATTAATTATTAATTACGGTATGTACCAGATTATTTTAAATTAAGAGGGAACGTTTGTGCCATCTATTCAAAGCTCTGTGAATTAAAACAGCTAGAAGTTAACATAATTTCGTACAGATGGCGCTTTGAGACAGGCCGTATGTATTTAATTTAAAAATTCTAAGAAAGCCGCGAGTTACATTATAATCAAATTTATGGATTAATTATTAATTACGGTATGTACCAGATTATTTTAAATTAACAGGGAACGTTTGTGCCATCTATTCAAAGTTCTGTGAATTAAAACAGCTAGAAGTTAACGTAATTTCGTACAGATGGCGCTTTGAGACAGGCCCTTTGTATTTAATTTAAAAATTCTAAGATCTCAATTTTAAGCCGCAAGTTACATTATAATCAAATTTCTGGATTAATTATTAATTACAGTATGTACCAGATTATTTTATATTAAGAGGGAACGTTTGTGCCATCTATTCAAAGCTCTGTGAATTAAAACAGCTAGAAGTTAACATAATTTCGTACAGAGGGCGCTTTGAGACTGGCCGTATGTATTTAATTTAAAAATTCTAAGAAAGCCGCGAGTTACATTATAATCAAATTTCTGGATTAATTATTAATTACGGTATGTACCAGATTATTTTAAATTAAGAGGGAACGTTTGTGCCATCTATTCAAAGTTCTGTGAATTAAAACACCTAGAAGTTAACATAATTTCGTACAGATGGCGCTTTGAGACAGGCCCTTTGTATTTAATTTAAAAATTCTAAGATCTCAATTTTAAGCCGCAAGTTACATTATAATCAAATTTCTGGATTAATTATTAATTACAGTATGTACCAGATTATTTTATATTAAGAGGGAACGTTTGTGCCATCTATTCAAAGCTCTGTGAATTAAAACAGCTAGAAGTTAACATAATTTCGTACAGAGGGCGCTTTGAGACTGGCCGTATGTATTTAATTTAAAAATTCTAAGAAAGCCGCGAGTTACATTATAATCAAATTTCTGGATTAATTATTAATTACGGTATGTACCAGATTATTTTAAATTAAGAGGGAACGTTTGTGCCATCTATTCAAAGCTCTGTGAATTAAAACAGCTAGAAGTTAACATAATTTCGTACAGATGGCGCTTTGAGACAGGCCCTTTGTATTAAATTTAAAAATTCTAAGATCTCAATTTTAAGCCGCAAGTTACATTATAATCAAATTTCTGGATTAATTATTAATTACGGTATGTACCAGATTATTTTAAATTAAGAGGGAACGTTTGTGCCATCTATTCAAAGCTCTGTGAATTAAAACAGCTAGAAGTTAACATAATTTCGTACAGATGGCGCTTTGAGACAGGCCGTATGTATTTAATTTAAAAATTCTAAGAAAGCCGCGAGTTACATTATAATCAAATTTATGGATTAATTATTAATTACGGTATGTACCAGATTATTTTAAATTAACAGGGAACGTTTGTGCCATCTATTCAAAGTTCTGTGAATTAAAACAGCTAGAAGTTAACGTAATTTCGTACAGATGGCGCTTTGAGACAGGCCCTTTGTATTTAATTTAAAAATTCTAAAATCTCAATTTTAAGCCGCAAGTTACATTATAATCAAATTTCTGGATTAATTATTAATTACAGTATGTACCAGATTATTTTATATTAAGAGGGAACGTTTGTGCCATCTATTCAAAGCTCTGTGAATTAAAACAGCTAGAAGTTAACATAATTTCGTACAGAGGGCGCTTTGAGACTGGCCGTATGTATTTAATTTAAAAATTCTAAGAAAGCCGCGAGTTACATTATAATCAAATTTCTGGATTAATTATTAATTACGGTATGTACCAGATTATTTTAAATTAAGAGGGAACGTTTGTGCCATCTATTCAAAGTTCTGTGAATTAAAACACCTAGAAGTTAACATAATTTCGTACAGATGGCGCTTTGAGACAGGCCGTATGTATTTAATTTAAAAATTCTAAGAAAGCCGCGAGTTACATTATAATCAAATTTATGGATTAATTATTAATTACGGTATGTACCAGATTATTTTAAATTAAGAGGGAACGTTTGTGCCATCTATTCAAAGTTCTGTGAATTAAAACAGCTAGAAGTTAACATAATTTCGTACAGATGGCGCTTTGAGACAGGCCGTATGTATTTAATTTAAAAATTCTAAGAAAGCCGCGAGTTACATTATAATCAAATTTATGGATTAATTATTAATTACGGTATGTACCAGATTATTTTAAATTAAGAGGGAACGTTTGTGCCATCTATTTAAAGTTCTGTGAATTAAAACACCTAGAAGTTAACATAATTTCGTACAGATGGCGCTTTGAGACAGGCCCTTTGTATTTAATTTAAAAATTCTAAGATCTCAATTTTAAGCCGCGAGTTACATTATAATCAAATTTCTGGATTAATTATTAATTAAGGTATGTACCAGATTATTTTAAATTAAGAGGGAACGTTTGTGCCATCTATTCAAAGTTCTGTGAATTAAAACAGCTAGAAGTGAACATAATTTCGTACAGATGGCGCTTTGAGACAGGCCCTTTGTATTTAATTTAAAAATTCTAAGATCTCAATTTTAAGCCGCGAGTTACATTATAATCAAATTTCTGGATTAATTATTAATTACGGTATGTACCAGATTATTTAAATTAAGAGGGAACGTTTGTGCCATCTATTCAAACTTTTGTGAATTAAAACAGCTAGAAGTTAACATAATTTCGTACAGAGGGCGCTTTGAGACTGGCCGTATGTATTTAATTTAAAAATTCTAAGAAAGCCGCGAGTTACATTATAATCAAATTTCTGGATTAATTATTAATTACGGTATGTACCAGATTATTTTAAATTAAGAGGGAACGTTTGTGCCATCTATTCAAAGTTCTGTGAATTAAAACAGCTAGAAGTTAACATAATTTCGTACAGAGGGCGCTTTGAGACTGGCCGTATGTATTTAATTTAAAAATTCTAAGAAAGCCGCGAGTTACATTATAATCAAATTTCTGGATTAATTATTAATTATGGTATGTACCAGATTATTTTAAATTAAGAGGGAACGTTTGTGCCATCTATTCAAAGTTCTGTGAATTAAAACAGCTAGAAGTTAACATAATTTCGTACAGATGGCGCTTTGAGACAGGCCCTTTGTATTTAATTTAAAAATTCTAAGATCTCAATTTTAAGCCGCGAGTTACATTATAATCAAATTTCTGGATTAATTATTAATTACGGTATGTACCAGATTATTTTAAATTAAGAGGGAACGTTTGTGCCATCTATGCAAAGTTCTGTGAATTAAAACAGCTAGAAGTTAACATAATTTCGTACAGATGGCGCTTTGAGACAGGCCGTATGTATTTAATTTAAAAATTCTAAGATCTCAATTTTAAGCCGCGAGTTACATTATAATCAAATTTCTGGATTAATTATTAATTACGGTATGTACCAGATTATTTTAAATTAAGAGGGAACGTTTGTGCCATCTATTCAAAGCTCTGTGAATTAAAACAGCTAGAAGTTAACATAATTTCGTACAGATGGCGCTTTGAGACAGGCCGTATGTATTTAATTTAAAAATTCTAAGATCTCAATTTTAAGCCGCGAGTTACATTATAATCAAATTTCTGGATTAATTATTAATTACGGTATGTACCAGATTATTTTAAATTAAGAGGGAACGTTTGTGCCATCTATTCAAAGCTCTGTGAATTAAAACAGCTAGAAGTTAACATAATTTCGTACAGATGGCGCTTTGAGACAGGCCGTATGTATTTAATTTAAAAATTCTAAGAAAGCCGCGAGTTACATTATAATCAAATTTATGGATTAATTATTAATTACGGTATGTACCAGATTATTTTAAATTAAGAGGGAACGTTTGTGCCATCTATGCAAAGTTCTGTGAATTAAAACAGCTAGAAGTTAACATAATTTCGTACAGATGGCGCTTTGAGACAGGCCGTATGTATTTAATTTAAAAATTCTAAGATCTCAATTTTAAGCCGCGAGTTACATTATAATCAAATTTCTGGATTAATTATTAATTACGGTATGTACCAGATTATTTTAAATTAAGAGGGAACGTTTGTGCCATCTATTCAAAGCTCTGTGAATTAAAACAGCTAGAAGTTAACATAATTTCGTACAGATGGCGCTTTGAGACATGCCGTATGAATTTAATTTAAAAATTCTAAGATCTCAATTTTAAACCGCGAGTTACATTATAATCAAATTTCTGGATTAATTATTAATTACGGTATGTACCAGATTATTTTAAATTAAGAGGGAACGTTTGTGCCATCTATTCAAAGCTCTGTGAATTAAAACAGCTAGAAGTTAACATAATTTCGTACAGATGGCGCTTTGAGACAGGCCGTATGAATTTAATTTAAAAATTCTAAGATCTCAATTTTAAGCCGCGAGTTACATTATAATCAAATTTCTGGATTAATTATTAATTACGGTATGTACCAGATTATTTTAAATTAAGAGGGAACGTTTGTGCCATCTATTCAAAGCTCTGTGAATTAAAACAGCTAGAAGTTAACATAATTTCGTACAGATGGCGCTTTGAGACAGGCCGTATGTATTTAATTTGAAAATTCTAAGAAAGCCGCGAGTTACATTATAATCAAATTTATGGATTAATTATTAATTACGGTATGTACCAGATTATTTTAAATTAAGAGGGAACGTTTGTGCCATCTATTCAAAGTTCTGTGAATTAAAACAGCTAGAAGTTAACGTAATTTCGTACAGATGGCGCTTTGAGACAGGCCCTTTGTATTTAATTTAAAAATTCTAAGATCTCAATTTTAATCCTCGAGTTACATTGTAATCAAATTTCTGGATTAATTATTAATTACGGTATGTACCAGATTATTTTAAATTAAGAGTCAACGTTTGTGCCATCTATTCAAGGTTCTGTGAATTAAAACAGCTAGAAGTTAACTTAATTTCGTACAGATGGCGCATTGAGACAGGCCATTTGTACTTAATTTAAAAATTCTAAGATCTCAATTTTAAGCCGCGAGTTACATTATAATCAAATTTCTGGATTAATTATTAATTACGGTATGTACCAGATTATTTTAAATTAAGAGGGAACGATTGTGCCATCTATTCAAAGTTCTGTGAATTAAAACAGCTAGAAGTTAACATAATTTCGTACAGATGGCGCTTTGAGACAGGCCGTATGTATTTAATTTAAAAATTCTAAGAAAGCCGCGAGTTACATTATAATCAAATTTATGGATTAATTATTAATTACGGTATGTACCAGATTATTTTAAATTAACAGGGAACGTTTGTGCCATCTATTCAAAGTTCTGTGAATTAAAACAGCTAGAAGTTAACGTAATTTCGTACAGATGGCGCTTTGAGACAGGCCCTTTGTATTTAATTTAAAAATTCTAAGATCTCAATTTTAAGCCGCAAGTTACATTATAATCAAATTTCTGGATTAATTATTAATTACGGTATGTACCAGATTATTTTACATTAAGAGGGAACGTTTGTGCCATCTATTCAAAGCTCTGTGAATTAAAACAGCTAGAAGTTAACATAATTTCGTACAGAGGGCGCTTTGAGACTGGCCGTATGTATTTAATTTAAAAATTCTAAGAAAGCCGCGAGTTACATTATAATCAAATTTCTGGATTAATTATTAATTACGGTATGTACCAGATTATTTTAAATTAAGAGGGAACGTTTGTGCCATCTATTCAAAGTTCTGTGAATTAAAACACCTAGAAGTTAACATAATTTCGTACAGATGGCGCTTTGAGACAGGCCCTTTGTATTTAATTTAAAAATTCTAGGATCTCAATTTTAAGCCGCGAGTTACATTATAATCAAATTTCTGGGTTAATTATTAATTACGGTATGTACCAGATTATTTTAAATTAAGAGGGAACGTTTGTGCCATCTATTCTAAGTTCTGTGAATTAAAACAGCTAGAAGTGAACATAATTTCGTACAGATGGCGCTTTGAGACAGGCCCTTTGTATTTAATTTAAAAATTCTAAGATCTCAATTTTAAGCCGCGAGTTACATTATAATCAAATTTCTGGATTAATTATTAATTACGGTATGTACCAGATTATTTTAAATTAAGAGGGAACGTTTGTGCCATCTATTCAAAGCTCTGTGAATTAAAACAGCTAGAAGTTAACATAATTTCGTACAGATGGCGCTTTGAGACAGGCCCTTTGTATTAAATTTAAAAATTCTAAGATCTCAATTTTAAGCCGCAAGTTACATTATAATCAAATTTCTGGATTAATTATTAATTACGGTATGTACCAGATTATTTTAAATTAAGAGGGAACGTTTGTGCCATCTATTCAAAGCTCTGTGAATTAAAACAGCTAGAAGTTAACATAATTTCGTACAGATGGCGCTTTGAGACAGGCCGTATGTATTTAATTTAAAAATTCTAAGAAAGCCGCGAGTTACATTATAATCAAATTTATGGATTAATTATTAATTACGGTATGTACCAGATTATTTTAAATTAACAGGGAACGTTTGTGCCATCTATTCAAAGTTCAGTGAATTAAAACAGCTAGAAGTTAACGTAATTTCGTACAGATGGCGCTTTGAGACAGGCCCTTTGTATTTAATTTAAAAATTCTAAGATCTCAATTTTAAGCCGCAAGTTACATTATAATCAAATTTCTGGATTAATTATTAATTACGGTATGTACCAGATTATTTTATATTAAGAGGGAACGTTTGTGCCATCTATTCAAAGCTCTGTGAATTAAAACAGCTAGAAGTTAACATAATTTCGTACAGAGGGCGCTTTGAGACTGGCCGTATGTATTTAATTTAAAAATTCTAAGAAAGCCGCGAGTTACATTATAATCAAATTTCTGGATTAATTATTAATTACGGTATGTACCAGATTATTTTAAATTAAGAGGGAACGTTTGTGCCATCTATTCAAAGTTCTGTGAATTAAAACACCTAGAAGTTAACATAATTTCGTACAGATGGCGCTTTGAGACAAGCCGTATGTATTTAATTTAAAAATTCTAGGATCTCAATTTTAAGCCGCGAGTTACATTATAATCAAATTTCTGGGTTAATTATTAATTACGGTATGTACCAGATTATTTTAAATTAAGAGGGAACGTTTGTGCCATCTATTCAAAGTTCTGTGAATTAAAACAGCTAGAAGTTAACATAATTTCGTACAGATGGCGCTTTGAGACAGGCCCTTTGTATTTAATTTAAAAATTCTAAGATCTCAATTTTAAGCCGCGAGTTACATTATAATCAAATTTCTGGATTAATTATTAATTACGGTATGTACCAGATTATTTTAAATTAAGAGGGAACGATTGTGCCATCTATTCAAAGTTCTGTGAATTAAAACAGCTAGAAGTTAACATAATTTCGTACAGATGGCGCTTTGATACAGGCCCTTTGTATTTAATTTAAAAATTCTAAGATCTCAATTTTAAGCCGCGAGTTACATTTTAATCAAATTTCTGAATTAATTATTCATTACGGTATGTACCAGATTATTTTAAATTAAGAGGGAACGTTTGTGCCATCTATTCAAAGTTCTGTGAATTAAAACAGCTAGAAGTTAACATAATTTCGTACAGATGGCGCTTTGAGACAGGCCGTATGTATTTAATTTAAAAATTCTAAGATCTCAATTTTAAGCCGCAAGTTACATTATAATCAAATTTCTGGATTAATTATTAATTACGGTATGTACCAGATTATTTTAAATTAAGAGGGAACGTTTGTCCCATCTATTTAAAGTTCTGTGAATTAAAACAGCTAGAAGTTAACATAATTTCGTACAGATGGCGCTTTGAGACAAGCCGTATGTATTTAATTTAAAAATTCTAAGATCTCAATTTTAAGTCGCAAGTTACATTATAATCAAATTTCTGGATTAATTATTAATTACGGTATGTACCAGATTATTTTAAATTAAGAGGGAACGATTGTGCCATCTATTCAAAGTTCTGTGAATTAAAACAGCTAGAAGTTAACATAATTTCGTACAGATGGCGCTTTGAGACAGGCCGTATGTATTTAATTTAAAAATTCTAAGAAAGCCGCGAGTTACATTATAATCAAATTTATGGATTAATTATTAATTACGGTATGTACCAGATTATTTTAAATTAACAGGGAACGTTTGTGCCATCTATTCAAAGTTCTGTGAATTAAAACAGCTAGAAGTTAACGTAATTTCGTACAGATGGCGCTTTGAGACAGGCCCTTTGTATTTAATTTAAAAATTCTAAGATCTCAATTTTAAGCCGCAAGTTACATTATAATCAAATTTCTGGATTAATTATTAATTACGGTATGTACCAGATTATTTTATATTAAGAGGGAACGTTTGTGCCATCTATTCAAAGCTCTGTGAATTAAAACAGCTAGAAGTTAACATAATTTCGTACAGAGGGCGCTTTGAGACTGGCCGTATGTATTTAATTTAAAAATTCTAAGAAAGCCGCGAGTTACATTATAATCAAATTTCTGGATTAATTATTAATTACGGTATGTACCAGATTATTTTAAATTAAGAGGGAACGTTTGTGCCATCTATTCAAAGTTCTGTGAATTAAAACACCTAGAAGTTAACATAATTTCGTACAGATGGCGCTTTGAGACAAGCCGTATGTATTTAATTTAAAAATTCTAGGATCTCAATTTTAAGCCGCGAGTTACATTATAATCAAATTTCTGGGTTAATTATTAATTACGGTATGTACCAGATTATTTTAAATTAAGAGGGAACGTTTGTGCCATCTATTCTAAGTTCTGTGAATTAAAACAGCTAGAAGTGAACATAATTTCGTACAGATGGCGCTTTGAGACAGGCCCTTTGTATTTAATTTAAAAATTCTAAGATCTCAATTTTAAGCCGCGAGTTACATTATAATCAAATTTCTGGATTAATTATTAATTACGGTATGTACCAGATTATTTTAAATTAAGAGGGAACGTTTGTGCCATCTATTCAAAGCTCTGTGAATTAAAACAGCTAGAAGTTAACATAATTTCGTACAGATGGCGCTTTGAGACAGGCCCTTTGTATTAAATTTAAAAATTCTAAGATCTCAATTTTAAGCCGCGAGTTACATTATAATCAAATTTCTGGATTAATTATTAATTACGGTATGTACCAGATTATTTTAAATTAAGAGGGAACGATTGTGCCATCTATTCAAAGTTCTGTGAATTAAAACAGCTAGAAGTTAACATAATTTCGTACAGAGGGCGCTTTAAGGCTGGCCGTATGTATTTAATTTAAAAATTCTAAGATCTCAATTTTAAGCCGCGAGTTACATTAAATCAAATTTCTAGATTAATTATTAATTACGGTATGTACCAGATTATTTTAAATTAAGAGAGAACGTTTGTGCCATCTATTCATAGTTCTGTGAATTACAACAGCTAGAAGTTAACACAATTTCGTACAGATGGCGCTTTGATACAGGCCCTTTGTATTTAATTTAAAAATTCTAAGATCTCAATTTTAAGCCGCGAGTTACATTATAATCAAATTTCTGGATTAATTATTAATTACGGTATGTACCAGATTATTTTAAATTAAGAGGGAACGATTGTGCCATCTATTCAAAGTTCTGTGAATTAAAACAGCTAGAAGTTAACATAATTTCGTACAGATGGCGCTTTGAGACAGGCCGTATGTATTTAATTTAAAAATTCTAAGAAAGCCGCGAGTTACATTATAATCAAATTTATGGATTAATTATTAATTACGGTATGTACCAGATTATTTTAAATTAACAGGGAACGTTTGTGCCATCTATTCAAAGTTCTGTGAATTAAAACAGCTAGAAGTTAACGTAATTTCGTACAGATGGCGCTTTGAGACAGGCCCTTTGTATCTAATTTAAAAATTCTAAGATCTCAATTTTAAGCCGCAAGTTACATTATAATCAAATTTCTGGATTAATTATTAATTACGGTATGTACCAGATTATTTTATATTAAGAGGGAACGTTTGTGCCATCTATTCAAAGCTCTGTGAATTAAAACAGCTAGAAGTTAACATAATTTCGTACAGAGGGCGCTTTGAGACTGGCCGTATGTATTTAATTTAAAAATTCTAAGAAAGCCGCGAGTTACATTATAATCAAATTTCTGGATTAATTATTAATTACGGTATGTACCAGATTATTTTAAATTAAGAGGGAACGTTTGTGCCATCTATTCAAAGTTCTGTGAATTAAAACACCTAGAAGTTAACATAATTTCGTACAGATGGCGCTTTGAGACAAGCCGTATGTATTTAATTTAAAAATTCTAGGATCTCAATTTTAAGCCGCGAGTTACATTATAATCAAATTTCTGGGTTAATTATTAATTACGGTATGTACCAGATTATTTTAAATTAAGAGGGAACGTTTGTGCCATCTATTCAAAGTTCTGTGAATTAAAACAGCTAGAAGTTAACATAATTTCGTACAGATGGCGCTTTGAGACAGGCCCTTTGTATTTAATTTAAAAATTCTAAGATCTCAATTTTAAGCCGCGAGTTACGTTATAATCAAATTTCTGGATTAATTATTAATTACGGTATGTACCAGATTATTTTAAATTAAGAGGGAACGTTTGTGCCATCTATGCAAAGTTCTGTGAATTAAAACAGCTAGAAGTTAACATAATTTCGTACAGATGGCGCTTTGAGACAGGCCGTATGTATTTAATTTAAAAATTCTAAGATCTCAATTTTAAGCCGCGAGTTACATTATAATCAAATTTCTGGATTAATTATTAATTACGGTATGTACCAGATTATTTTAAATTAAGAGGGAACGTTTGTGCCATCTATTCAAAGCTCTGTGAATTAAAACAGCTAGAAGTTAACATAATTTCGTACAGATGGCGCTTTGAGACAGGCCCTTTGTATTAAATTTAAAAATTCTAAGATCTCAATTTTAAGCCGCAAGTTACATTATAATCAAATTTCTGGATTAATTATTAATTACGGTATGTACCAGATTATTTTAAATTAAGAGGGAACGTTTGTGCCATCTATTCAAAGCTCTGTGAATTAAAACAGCTAGAAGTTAACATAATTTCGTACAGATGGCGCTTTGAGACAGGCCGTATGTATTTAATTTAAAAATTCTAAGAAAGCCGCGAGTTACATTATAATCAAATTTATGGATTAATTATTAATTACGGTATGTACCAGATTATTTTAAATTAACAGGGAACGTTTGTGCCATCTATTCAAAGTTCTGTGAATTAAAACAGCTAGAAGTTAACGTAATTTCGTACAGATGGCGCTTTGAGACAGGCCCTTTGTATTTAATTTAAAAATTCTAAGATCTCAATTTTAAGCCGCAAGTTACATTATAATCAAATTTCTGGATTAATTATTAATTTCAGTATGTACCAGATTATTTTATATTAAGAGGGAACGTTTGTGCCATCTATTCAAAGCTCTGTGAATTAAAACAGCTAGAAGTTAACATAATTTCGTACAGAGGGCGCTTTGAGACTGGCCGTATGTATTTAATTTAAAAATTCTAAGAAAGCCGCGAGTTACATTATAATCAAATTTCTGGATTAATTATTAATTACGGTATGTACCAGATTATTTTAAATTAAGAGGGAACGTTTGTGCCATCTATTCAAAGTTCTGTGAATTAAAACACCTAGAAGTTAACATAATTTCGTACAGATGGCGCTTTGAGACAGGCCCTTTGTATTTAATTTAAAAATTCTAAGATCTCAATTTTAAGCCGCAAGTTACATTATAATCAAATTTCTGGATTAATTATTAATTACAGTATGTACCAGATTATTTTATATTAAGAGGGAACGTTTGTGCCATCTATTCAAAGCTCTGTGAATTAAAACAGCTAGAAGTTAACATAATTTCGTACAGAGGGCGCTTTGAGACTGGCCGTATGTATTTAATTTAAAAATTCTAAGAAAGCCGCGAGTTACATTATAATCAAATTTCTGGATTAATTATTAATTACGGTATGTACCAGATTATTTTAAATTAAGAGGGAACGTTTGTGCCATCTATTCAAAGCTCTGTGAATTAAAACAGCTAGAAGTTAACATAATTTCGTACAGATGGCGCTTTGAGACAGGCCCTTTGTATTAAATTTAAAAATTCTAAGATCTCAATTTTAAGCCGCAAGTTACATTATAATCAAATTTCTGGATTAATTATTAATTACGGTATGTACCAGATTATTTTAAATTAAGAGGGAACGTTTGTGCCATCTATTCAAAGCTCTGTGAATTAAAACAGCTAGAAGTTAACATAATTTCGTACAGATGGCGCTTTGAGACAGGCCGTATGTATTTAATTTAAAAATTCTAAGAAAGCCGCGAGTTACATTATAATCAAATTTATGGATTAATTATTAATTACGGTATGTACCAGATTATTTTAAATTAACAGGGAACGTTTGTGCCATCTATTCAAAGTTCTGTGAATTAAAACAGCTAGAAGTTAACGTAATTTCGTACAGATGGCGCTTTGAGACAGGCCCTTTGTATTTAATTTAAAAATTCTAAAATCTCAATTTTAAGCCGCAAGTTACATTATAATCAAATTTCTGGATTAATTATTAATTACAGTATGTACCAGATTATTTTATATTAAGAGGGAACGTTTGTGCCATCTATTCAAAGCTCTGTGAATTAAAACAGCTAGAAGTTAACATAATTTCGTACAGAGGGCGCTTTGAGACTGGCCGTATGTATTTAATTTAAAAATTCTAAGAAAGCCGCGAGTTACATTATAATCAAATTTCTGGATTAATTATTAATTACGGTATGTACCAGATTATTTTAAATTAAGAGGGAACGTTTGTGCCATCTATTCAAAGTTCTGTGAATTAAAACACCTAGAAGTTAACATAATTTCGTACAGATGGCGCTTTGAGACAGGCCGTATGTATTTAATTTAAAAATTCTAAGAAAGCCGCGAGTTACATTATAATCAAATTTATGGATTAATTATTAATTACGGTATGTACCAGATTATTTTAAATTAAGAGGGAACGTTTGTGCCATCTATTCAAAGTTCTGTGAATTAAAACAGCTAGAAGTTAACATAATTTCGTACAGATGGCGCTTTGAGACAGGCCGTATGTATTTAATTTAAAAATTCTAAGAAAGCCGCGAGTTACATTATAATCAAATTTATGGATTAATTATTAATTACGGTATGTACCAGATTATTTTAAATTAAGAGGGAACGTTTGTGCCATCTATTTAAAGTTCTGTGAATTAAAACACCTAGAAGTTAACATAATTTCGTACAGATGGCGCTTTGAGACAGGCCCTTTGTATTTAATTTAAAAATTCTAAGATCTCAATTTTAAGCCGCGAGTTACATTATAATCAAATTTCTGGATTAATTATTAATTACGGTATGTACCAGATTATTTAAATTAAGAGGGAACGTTTGTGCCATCTATTCAAACTTTTGTGAATTAAAACAGCTAGAAGTTAACATAATTTCGTACAGAGGGCGCTTTGAGACTGGCCGTATGTATTTAATTTAAAAATTCTAAGAAAGCCGCGAGTTACATTATAATCAAATTTCTGGATTAATTATTAATTACGGTATGTACCAGATTATTTTAAATTAAGAGGGAACGTTTGTGCCATCTATTCAAAGTTCTGTGAATTAAAACAGCTAGAAGTTAACATAATTTCGTACAGAGGGCGCTTTGAGACTGGCCGTATGTATTTAATTTAAAAATTCTAAGAAAGCCGCGAGTTACATTATAATCAAATTTCTGGATTAATTATTAATTATGGTATGTACCAGATTATTTTAAATTAAGAGGGAACGTTTGTGCCATCTATTCAAAGTTCTGTGAATTAAAACAGCTAGAAGTTAACATAATTTCGTACAGATGGCGCTTTGAGACAGGCCCTTTGTATTTAATTTAAAAATTCTAAGATCTCAATTTTAAGCCGCGAGTTACATTATAATCAAATTTCTGGATTAATTATTAATTACGGTATGTACCAGATTATTTTAAATTAAGAGGGAACGTTTGTGCCATCTATGCAAAGTTCTGTGAATTAAAACAGCTAGAAGTTAACATAATTTCGTACAGATGGCGCTTTGAGACAGGCCGTATGTATTTAATTTAAAAATTCTAAGATCTCAATTTTAAGCCGCGAGTTACATTATAATCAAATTTCTGGATTAATTATTAATTACGGTATGTACCAGATTATTTTAAATTAAGAGGGAACGTTTGTGCCATCTATTCAAAGCTCTGTGAATTAAAACAGCTAGAAGTTAACATAATTTCGTACAGATGGCGCTTTGAGACAGGCCGTATGTATTTAATTTAAAAATTCTAAGATCTCAATTTTAAGCCGCGAGTTACATTATAATCAAATTTCTGGATTAATTATTAATTACGGTATGTACCAGATTATTTTAAATTAAGAGGGAACGTTTGTGCCATCTATTCAAAGCTCTGTGAATTAAAACAGCTAGAAGTTAACATAATTTCGTACAGATGGCGCTTTGAGACAGGCCGTATGTATTTAATTTAAAAATTCTAAGAAAGCCGCGAGTTACATTATAATCAAATTTATGGATTAATTATTAATTACGGTATGTACCAGATTATTTTAAATTAAGAGGGAACGTTTGTGCCATCTATGCAAAGTTCTGTGAATTAAAACAGCTAGAAGTTAACATAATTTCGTACAGATGGCGCTTTGAGACAGGCCGTATGTATTTAATTTAAAAATTCTAAGATCTCAATTTTAAGCCGCGAGTTACATTATAATCAAATTTCTGGATTAATTATTAATTACGGTATGTACCAGATTATTTTAAATTAAGAGGGAACGTTTGTGCCATCTATTCAAAGCTCTGTGAATTAAAACAGCTAGAAGTTAACATAATTTCGTACAGATGGCGCTTTGAGACATGCCGTATGAATTTAATTTAAAAATTCTAAGATCTCAATTTTAAACCGCGAGTTACATTATAATCAAATTTCTGGATTAATTATTAATTACGGTATGTACCAGATTATTTTAAATTAAGAGGGAACGTTTGTGCCATCTATTCAAAGCTCTGTGAATTAAAACAGCTAGAAGTTAACATAATTTCGTACAGATGGCGCTTTGAGACAGGCCGTATGAATTTAATTTAAAAATTCTAAGATCTCAATTTTAAGCCGCGAGTTACATTATAATCAAATTTCTGGATTAATTATTAATTACGGTATGTACCAGATTATTTTAAATTAAGAGGGAACGTTTGTGCCATCTATTCAAAGCTCTGTGAATTAAAACAGCTAGAAGTTAACATAATTTCGTACAGATGGCGCTTTGAGACAGGCCGTATGTATTTAATTTGAAAATTCTAAGAAAGCCGCGAGTTACATTATAATCAAATTTATGGATTAATTATTAATTACGGTATGTACCAGATTATTTTAAATTAAGAGGGAACGTTTGTGCCATCTATTCAAAGTTCTGTGAATTAAAACAGCTAGAAGTTAACGTAATTTCGTACAGATGGCGCTTTGAGACAGGCCCTTTGTATTTAATTTAAAAATTCTAAGATCTCAATTTTAAGCCGCAAGTTACATTATAATCAAATTTCTGGATTAATTATTAATTACGGTATGTACCAGATTATTTTAAATTAAGAGGGAACGTTTGTGCCATCTATTTAAAGTTCTGTGAATTAAAACAGCTAGAAGTTAACATAATTTCGTACAGATGGCGCTTTGAGACAAGCCGTATGTATTTAATTTAAAAATTCTAGGATCTCAATTTTAAGCCGCGAGTTACATTATAATCAAATTTCTGGATTAATTATTAATTACGGTATGTACCAGATTATTTTAAATTAAGAGTCAACGTTTGTGCCATCTATTCAAGGTTCTGTGAATTAAAACAGCTAGAAGTGAACATAATTTCGTACAGATGGCGCTTTGAGACAGGCCCTTTGTATTTAATTTAAAAATTCTAAGATCTCAATTTTAATCCTCGAGTTACATTGTAATCAAATTTCTGGATTAATTATTAATTACGGTATGTACCAGATTATTTTAAATTAAGAGTCAACGTTTGTGCCATCTATTCAAGGTTCTGTGAATTAAAACAGCTAGAAGTTAACTTAATTTCGTACAGATGGCGCATTGAGACAGGCCATTTGTACTTAATTTAAAAATTCTAAGATCTCAATTTTAAGCCGCGAGTTACATTATAATCAAATTTCTGGATTAATTATTAATTACGGTATGTACCAGATTATTTTAAATTAAGAGGGAACGATTGTGCCATCTATTCAAAGTTCTGTGAATTAAAACAGCTAGAAGTTAACATAATTTCGTACAGATGGCGCTTTGAGACAGGCCGTATGTATTTAATTTAAAAATTCTAAGAAAGCCGCGAGTTACATTATAATCAAATTTATGGATTAATTATTAATTACGGTATGTACCAGATTATTTTAAATTAACAGGGAACGTTTGTGCCATCTATTCAAAGTTCTGTGAATTAAAACAGCTAGAAGTTAACGTAATTTCGTACAGATGGCGCTTTGAGACAGGCCCTTTGTATTTAATTTAAAAATTCTAAGATCTCAATTTTAAGCCGCAAGTTACATTATAATCAAATTTCTGGATTAATTATTAATTACGGTATGTACCAGATTATTTTACATTAAGAGGGAACGTTTGTGCCATCTATTCAAAGCTCTGTGAATTAAAACAGCTAGAAGTTAACATAATTTCGTACAGAGGGCGCTTTGAGACTGGCCGTATGTATTTAATTTAAAAATTCTAAGAAAGCCGCGAGTTACATTATAATCAAATTTCTGGATTAATTATTAATTACGGTATGTACCAGATTATTTTAAATTAAGAGGGAACGTTTGTGCCATCTATTCAAAGTTCAGTGAATTAAAACACCTAGAAGTTAACATAATTTCGTACAGATGGCGCTTTGAGACAGGCCCTTTGTATTTAATTTAAAAATTCTAGGATCTCAATTTTAAGCCGCGAGTTACATTATAATCAAATTTCTGGGTTAATTATTAATTACGGTATGTACCAGATTATTTTAAATTAAGAGGGAACGTTTGTGCCATCTATTCAAAGTTCTGTGAATTAAAACAGCTAGAAGTGAACATAATTTCGTACAGATGGCGCTTTGAGACAGGCCCTTTGTATTTAATTTAAAAATTCTAAGATCTCAATTTTAAGCCGCGAGTTACATTATAATCAAATTTCTGGATTAATTATTAATTACGGTATGTACCAGATTATTTTAAATTAAGAGGGAACGTTTGTGCCATCTATGCAAAGTTCTGTGAATTAAAACAGCTAGAAGTTAACATAATTTCGTACAGATGGCGCTTTGAGACAGGCCCTTTGTATTAAATTTAAAAATTCTAAGATCTCAATTTTAAGCCGCAAGTTACATTATAATCAAATTTCTGGATTAATTATTAATTACGGTATGTACCAGATTATTTTAAATTAAGAGGGAACGTTTGTGCCATCTATTCAAAGCTCTGTGAATTAAAACAGCTAGAAGTTAACATAATTTCGTACAGATGGCGCTTTGAGACAGGCCCTTTGTATTTAATTTAAAAATTCTAAGAAAGCCGCGAGTTACATTATAATCAAATTTATGGATTAATTATTAATTACGGTATGTACCAGATTATTTTAAATTAACAGGGAACGTTTGTGCCATCTATTCAAAGTTCAGTGAATTAAAACAGCTAGAAGTTAACGTAATTTCGTACAGATGGCGCTTTGAGACAGGCCCTTTGTATTTAATTTAAAAATTCTAAGATCTCAATTTTAAGCCGCAAGTTACATTATAATCAAATTTCTGGATTAATTATTAATTACGGTATGTACCAGATTATTTTATATTAAGAGGGAACGTTTGTGCCATCTATTCAAAGCTCTGTGAATTAAAACAGCTAGAAGTTAACATAATTTCGTACAGAGGGCGCTTTGAGACTGGCCGTATGTATTTAATTTAAAAATTCTAAGAAAGCCGCGAGTTACATTATAATCAAATTTCTGGATTAATTATTAATTACGGTATGTACCAGATTATTTTAAATTAAGAGGGAACGTTTGTGCCATCTATTCAAAGTTCTGTGAATTAAAACACCTAGAAGTTAACATAATTTCGTACAGATGGCGCTTTGAGACAGGCCGTATGTATTTAATTTAAAAATTCTAAGAAAGCCGCGAGTTACATTATAATCAAATTTATGGATTAATTATTAATTACGGTATGTACCAGATTATTTTAAATTAAGAGGGAACGTTTGTGCCATCTATTCAAAGTTCTGTGAATTAAAACAGCTAGAAGTTAACATAATTTCGTACAGATGGCGCTTTGAGACAGGCCGTATGTATTTAATTTAAAAATTCTAAGAAAGCCGCGAGTTACATTATAATCAAATTTATGGATAATTATTAATTACGGTATGTACCAGATTATTTTAAATTAAGAGGGAACGTTTGTGCCATCTATTTAAAGTTCTGTGAATTAAAACACCTAGAAGTTAACATAATTTCGTACAGATAGCGCTTTGAGACAGGCCCTTTGTATTTAATTTAAAAATTCTAAGATCTCAATTTTAAGCCGCGAGTTACATTATAATCAAATTTCTGGATTAATTATTAATTACGGTATGTACCAGATTATTTAAATTAAGAGGGAACGTTTGTGCCATCTATTCAAACTTTTGTGAATTAAAACAGCTAGAAGTTAACATAATTTCGTACAGAGGGCGCTTTGAGACTGGCCGTATGTATTTAATTTAAAAATTCTAAGAAAGCCGCGAGTTACATTATAATCAAATTTCTGGATTAATTATTAATTACGGTATGTACCAGATTATTTTAAATTAAGAGGGAACGTTTGTGCCATCTATTCAAAGTTCTGTGAATTAAAACAGCTAGAAGTTAACATAATTTCGTACAGAGGGCGCTTTGAGACTGGCCGTATGTATTTAATTTAAAAATTCTAAGAAAGCCGCGAGTTACATTATAATCAAATTTCTGGATTAATTATTAATTATGGTATGTACCAGATTATTTAAATTAAGAGGGAACGTTTGTGCCATCTATTCAAACTTTTGTGAATTAAAACAGCTAGAAGTTAACATAATTTCGTACAGAGGGCGCTTTGAGACTGGCCGTATGTATTTAATTTAAAAATTCTAAGAAAGCCGCGAGTTACATTATAATCAAATTTCTGGATTAATTATTAATTACGGTATGTACCAGATTATTTAAATTAAGAGGGAACGTTTGTGCCATCTATTCAAACTTTTGTGAATTAAAACAGCTAGAAGTTAACATAATTTCGTACAGAGGGCGCTTTGAGACTGGCCGTATGTATTTAATTTAAAAATTCTAAGAAAGCCGCGAGTTACATTATAATCAAATTTCTGGATTAATTATTAATTACGGTATGTACCAGATTATTTTAAATTAAGAGGGAACGTTTGTGCCATCTATTCAAAGTTCTGTGAATTAAAACAGCTAGAAGTTAACATAATTTCGTACAGAGGGCGCTTTGAGACTGGCCGTATGTATTTAATTTAAAAATTCTAAGAAAGCCGCGAGTTACATTATAATCAAATTTCTGGATTAATTATTAATTACGGTATGTACCAGATTATTTTAAATTAAGAGGGAACGTTTGTGCCATCTATTCAAAGTTCTGTGAATTAAAACAGCTAGAAGTTAACATAATTTCGTACAGATGGCGCTTTGAGACAGGCCCTTTGTATTTAATTTAAAAATTCTAAGATCTCAATTTTAAGCCGCGAGTTACATTATAATCAAATTTCTGGATTAATTATTAATTACGGTATGTACCAGATTATTTTAAATTAAGAGGGAACGTTTGTGCCATCTATGCAAAGTTCTGTGAATTAAAACAGCTAGAAGTTAACATAATTTCGTACAGATGGCGCTTTGAGACAGGCCGTATGTATTTAATTTAAAAATTCTAAGATCTCAATTTTAAGCCGCGAGTTACATTATAATCAAATTTCTGGATTAATTATTAATTACGGTATGTACCAGATTATTTTAAATTAAGAGGGAACGTTTGTGCCATCTATTCAAAGCTCTGTGAATTAAAACAGCTAGAAGTTAACATAATTTCGTACAGATGGCGCTTTGAGACAGGCCGTATGTATTTAATTTAAAAATTCTAAGATCTCAATTTTAAGCCGCGAGTTACATTATAATCAAATTTCTGGATTAATTATTAATTACGGTATGTACCAGATTATTTTAAATTAAGAGGGAACGTTTGTGCCATCTATTCAAAGCTCTGTGAATTAAAACAGCTAGAAGTTAACATAATTTCGTACAGATGGCGCTTTGAGACAGGCCGTATGTATTTAATTTAAAAATTCTAAGAAAGCCGCGAGTTACATTATAATCAAATTTATGGATTAATTATTAATTACGGTATGTACCAGATTATTTTAAATTAAGAGGGAACGTTTGTGCCATCTATGCAAAGTTCTGTGAATTAAAACAGCTAGAAGTTAACATAATTTCGTACAGATGGCGCTTTGAGACAGGCCGTATGTATTTAATTTAAAAATTCTAAGATCTCAATTTTAAGCCGCGAGTTACATTATAATCAAATTTCTGGATTAATTATTAATTACGGTATGTACCAGATTATTTTAAATTAAGAGGGAACGTTTGTGCCATCTATTCAAAGCTCTGTGAATTAAAACAGCTAGAAGTTAACATAATTTCGTACAGATGGCGCTTTGAGACATGCCGTATGAATTTAATTTAAAAATTCTAAGATCTCAATTTTAAGCCGCGAGTTACATTATAATCAAATTTCTGGATTAATTATTAATTACGGTATGTACCAGATTATTTTAAATTAAGAGGGAACGTTTGTGCCATCTATTCAAAGCTCTGTGAATTAAAACAGCTAGAAGTTAACATAATTTCGTACACATGGCGCTTTGAGACAGGCCGTATGAATTTAATTTAAAAATTCTAAGATCTCAATTTTAAGCCGCGAGTTACATTATAATCAAATTTCTGGATTAATTATTAATTACGGTATGTACCAGATTATTTTAAATTAAGAGGGAACGTTTGTGCCATCTATTCAAAGCTCTGTGAATTAAAACAGCTAGAAGTTAACATAATTTCGTACAGATGGCGCTTTGAGACATGCCGTATGAATTTAATTTAAAAATTCTAAGATCTCAATTTTAAGCCGCGAGTTACATTATAATCAAATTTCTGGATTAATTATTAATTACGGTATGTACCAGATTATTTTAAATTAAGAGGGAACGTTTGTGCCATCTATTCAAAGTTCTGTGAATTAAAACAGCTAGAAGTTAACATAATTTCGTACAGATGGCGCTTTGAGACAGGCCGTATGTATTTAATTTAAAAATTCTAAGATCTCAATTTTAAGCCGCGAGTTACATTATAATCAAATTTCTGGATTAATTATTAATTACGGTATGTACCAGATTATTTTAAATTAAGAGGGAACGTTTGTGCCATCTATTCAAAGCTCTGTGAATTAAAACAGCTAGAAGTTAACATAATTTCGTACAGATGGCGCTTTGAGACAGGCCCTTTGTATTAAATTTAAAAATTCTAAGATCTCAATTTTAAGCCGCAAGTTACATTATAATCAAATTTCTGGATTAATTATTAATTACGGTATGTACCAGATTATTTTAAATTAAGAGGGAACGTTTGTGCCATCTATTCAAAGCTCTGTGAATTAAAACAGCTAGAAGTTAACATAATTTCGTACAGATGGCGCTTTGAGACAGGCCGTATGTATTTAATTTAAAAATTCTAAGAAAGCCGCGAGTTACATTATAATCAAATTTATGGATTAATTATTAATTACGGTATGTACCAGATTATTTTAAATTAACAGGGAACGTTTGTGCCATCTATTCAAAGTTCTGTGAATTAAAACAGCTAGAAGTTAACGTAATTTCGTACAGATGGCGCTTTGAGACAGGCCCTTTGTATTTAATTTAAAAATTCTAAGATCTCAATTTTAAGCCGCAAGTTACATTATAATCAAATTTCTGGATTAATTATTAATTACAGTATGTACCAGATTATTTTATATTAAGAGGGAACGTTTGTGCCATCTATTCAAAGCTCTGTGAATTAAAACAGCTAGAAGTTAACATAATTTCGTACAGAGGGCGCTTTGAGACTGGCCGTATGTATTTAATTTAAAAATTCTAAGAAAGCCGCGAGTTACATTATAATCAAATTTCTGGATTAATTATTAATTACGGTATGTACCAGATTATTTTAAATTAAGAGGGAACGTTTGTGCCATCTATTCAAAGTTCTGTGAATTAAAACACCTAGAAGTTAACATAATTTCGTACAGATGGCGCTTTGAGACAGGCCGTATGTATTTAATTTAAAAATTCTAAGAAAGCCGCGAGTTACATTATAATCAAATTTATGGATTAATTATTAATTACGGTATGTACCAGATTATTTTAAATTAAGAGGGAACGTTTGTGCCATCTATTCAAAGTTCTGTGAATTAAAACAGCTAGAAGTTAACATAATTTCGTACAGATGGCGCTTTGAGACAGGCCGTATGTATTTAATTTAAAAATTCTAAGAAAGCCGCGAGTTACATTATAATCAAATTTATGGATTAATTATTAATTACGGTATGTACCAGATTATTTTAAATTAAGAGGGAACGTTTGTGCCATCTATTTAAAGTTCTGTGAATTAAAACACCTAGAAGTTAACATAATTTCGTACAGATGGCGCTTTGAGACAGGCCCTTTGTATTTAATTTAAAAATTCTAAGATCTCAATTTTAAGCCGCGAGTTACATTATAATCAAATTTCTGGATTAATTATTAATTAAGGTATGTACCAGATTATTTTAAATTAAGAGGGAACGTTTGTGCCATCTATTCAAAGTTCTGTGAATTAAAACAGCTAGAAGTGAACATAATTTCGTACAGATGGCGCTTTGAGACAGGCCCTTTGTTGGAGATCTGTCACATGACCGGAAAGTCGACGAGTCTAAACGGGGAAGTACGTCACCGTACCTGCAACTGTCGAGAAAGGGGTTGCTGGGCGACGGGGACAATATCACTTCCGGCCCGAGAAGCCTTGTCTAATTTTCGTGCATTGATTTGTAACTTTTGATTTCAATTTATTGCATTTGAGTTGTTAGTAATAAAATTTGTTATCCGTTTTTCTAATTTGTGAGTTAATAACAGTTTTAAATAACATCAGAAGTGGGATATATCTACAATGTCCACAAATTGTGCTGAACAAGGGGTCCCAAACCCTGACAAGCCCGCCATGACACCGGAGAGTTTTCTGGCCATGTTTCAAGAAATGGTTGAGATGACCAGCTCTAATGTGATTCGGAGTACAGTAGGATCTTTTCGCTCTGCCCCTACTGGTCCGGGTAATTCCGGGGATATGCAAGTTTGCCTGCAGAGTTTTGATCCCGAAGTAGATAACGTCGACGGCTGGTTTGTAGAAATTGAAGAAGCGCAAAGACGCTTTGCTTGGAATGAATGGGAAACTGTGGTAAGATCTGCCCATCATTTGCAAGGTAATGCGAGAATTTGGTATAATTTGTGGCGACCTAAAGCTAATGAGCGTGTGTGGGATCGCATGAAAGCTGATTTAAGTCGAGCGTTTCCTCGTAAACGAAACAATGGTGTTTTGTTATATGAGGCTGTCAATTTTAATTCTGACAGTTCTGAGAGCTATGACGAATATGCTAGACAAAAATTATCTAAGTTGAGCAAGGTTTGTGTGGAATGGCAGGAGAATGTATTGATTGAAGTGATTATACACGGTATTACAGATTTAAATGTTCGAACTAGTGTTTATAATCAAAATTGTTTAGACGTATCCAATTTAATTTCAACATTGTCGTCTTACGATAAGCGACGTACGTCAAATAACGATGAATCAAGGCAGCGCATACAACAAGAACGTCATTTGAAACGTAAGCCTGATTCATCATAATACGCAAATCAGCACCGACCGAGGGTCTGTTTTGGGTGTGGTAAATCTGGACATATAAAGCGCGAATGTTCAACGCGTGATTCTAATGTAAACATTGCCGAGCATACTGATAAAAAGCCAAAAATCACTATAACCTGTAAATATTGCAAAAAAGAGGGACATGTTGAAGAAAGTTGTTGGGCAAAAAGGCGTGCAATGAAAAATAATACTGACAAGCGTGTTAATTTTTGTCAATCTGTTAGAAACGAGCGGTTTCTTACTGTTGTAATAAACAACATCTCTATTGACTGTCTTCCAGACACAGGCTCTGATTGTTCTTTGATTACAGAACGTGTAGTGAAACAACTGAATTGCAATCGACTGCCTGTTTGTTTGAATTTATCTGGAATTGGCAATGGTCAATGTACTTCTACTTCTTTAGTTATGTTACTCTTAGAATTTGAAACGCTCAGTTGTGAAGTTGATTGTTACGTTGCTCCAGATCGCGTTCTTGATGTCGATCTTATAATAGGTAACGATGTGTTTACTAGACCGGGCATTGTTTTGATTAGCAACAAAGAGGGAATTTCTATTCATAATGATTGCGCCATCGATAAGTTTGTTTCCGTGCGTGCCGTTACTAAAACAGATGTTTTAGCCGATATAGTTACCGATATTTCTGGTAATGATCGAGAACATCTTCTTGAAGTTTTGCATGAATTCAGAAATATTATGAGTAGAGGTTATTGCGTGTCTACAGTCAATACTGGTAGTCTCGAAATTAGATTAACAAACGATTCGATTGTCCGTTATCAACCATATCGCCTTTCTCTATGCGAACGCGAAAAGGTACGATCCATTGTAGAAGAACTTTTAAGCAACGGTATTATCCGAGAAAGTCATTCACCTTTCGCTAGCCCTGTACTGTTAGTAAAAAAGAAAAACGGTTCCGATCGCATGTGCGTAGACTTTAGGGCGCTTAATAGAATAACGGTCAAAGACCGATATCCCCTGCCCCTAATAGACGATCAAATAGATCGTTTAGGCAAGGCAAAGCTATTTACCTGTCTTGATATGGTCTCTGGATTTTTACAGATCCCTGTTCATGAAAATTCAATAGAGAAAACAGCTTTTGTTACGCCGGATGGGCAATATGAATACTTGCGAATGCCGTTCGGGCTTGCGAATGCACCTTCTGTCTTTCAACGGGCCATCAATAAAGCTCTACGACCCCTTATTGATGAAGGTATAGCCCTGGTGTATTTAGATGATGTTTTAATTCCATCCGTGTCTATCAAGGAAGGCTTAGAACACCTTCGGAAAGTACTTATGGCTTTGAGAACCGCTGGGTTTTCTTTAAATATTGACAAATGTACCTTTCTTATGAATAGTGTTGAATACCTCGGTCGTGAAATCTCTTCAGAGGGTATCCGCCCTGGTAAATCCAAAGTGAAAGCTCTTCTTAATTCACCAATTCCTAAAAACGTACGCGAAGTTCGACAGTTCATGGGACTTGCTACATACTTTCGTAAATTCATCCCTAATTTTTCTTCTAAAATGGCATGTATAACTAAGTTAACTAAAATCGGGGTACCTTGGGAATGGACCTCTGAACAAGAAACTGCGAGACAGTATGTCATGTCTACTCTTACTGAACGTCCCGTTTTATCTATTTTTGACCCTAATCTTTCAACTGAGCTCCATACAGATGCCAGCGCCCTTGGCTATGGCGCTATACTATTTCAGACAAAAGATATCAAGAGGTGTGTTATAGGTTATTTTAGCAAACGTACTTGTAATGCAGAGTCTCGTTATCATTCCTACGAACTCGAAACGTTGGCTATAGTGAAAGCCTTGAAATTTTTTTCGTGTATATCTGCTAGGCATTCGATTCACTCTTATAACCGATTGCAATGCAGTCAAAGCCACCGAGAAAAAGAAAGATCTTATACCTAGAGTAGCTCGCTGGTGGATATATATGCAGGATTTTACATTTGATATTCAGTACCGAAAGGGATGTTTAATTTCGCACGTTGACTATTTGAGCCGTAATCATTGCACAGTAAATGTAATTACAAATCGTGACCCATGGATAGCCGTACAACAACACAATAGTCCAGAGGTTGCTGAATTAATTAAGAAATTTAACGATGGCTCTTTAGACCAAAGTAGGTATATGATAGAAAAAGATATGCTGTATCATCTAGATTATTTTGATGGCATACCAATAAAACAGTGGTATGTTCCTAAGGGAAGCCGATTGGGTCTTCTTCGTATTTTTCATGATGAACAGTGCCATATTGGGTATGATAAAACGCTTGCAAGTGTCATAAAATATTTTTGGTTTCCGGGTTTAAGGAAATTTGTGCGTAAATATTTACAACATTGTATCGGTTGCTTGACACTAAAAAGATCATACGTTGCACCTAGAGGAATGTTACATCCTATTCCGAAAGTACTAAAGCCATTTCACACGATCCACGCTGATTATTTGGGTCCTTTACCAGTTACAAAAAATAAAGAACAGTATATTTTAACTATTATTGACGCTTATTCAAAATTCGCTCTGTTGTACCCATTGACGAGCACATCAGGTGCTGATTTTCGCGAAAGCTTTAAGAATTTCATATCGTTGTTCGGTACCCCGACACGCCTTATTGCTGATTCTGGGCCGGCGTTTGTAGACGCAACAACCAAGCAAATGTTGCGGACGTGGCAGATTGAATTACATATTATAACGCCACATGTACATAGAGCAAATGGGCAGGTAGAGCGCTACATGCGTACAATAGCCAACATGTTACGAGTAGAGACGAAAATTGAGTCAGAATGGACGAAGCGGTTGTGGAAAATACAATTGGTATTAAATTCCACTATACAACGAACCATTAAAACATCACCATTACAATTACTTCTTGACTGTGATGGTACTGTCCCAGTTGTTCGTACCCTGTTAAATGCTATGGCAATTGTTAAGAAAGAAAATAAAAGAAATAGCCGATGAAGGCATTAGGGCCAATTATGAAATTCAGAAAAGATATTTTAATAAAAATAGAAAGCTTGTGTGCAGTTTTTCTGTTGGCGATCTGGTCATTTTGAACAGAACAGCTTTGGTTAGGAAATTGCAAAGCGGGGTGCGAGGCCCTTTTAAAATAATAAACGTTTTGCCGACATGATGGACTCCGAATCCGAGTCAGGTGAGCAGTGTTCGGTGTTTGTCAGTGTATTATATGACCTGAGATACATGAAATGAGTATAGAATGTTTTGTTGGTGTTTACGATGCCTGTCGTTTTGGCGACCTGAAGCACGTAAACAAATACAATATTCTGTTTAGTTATATTTGCCTGTCATGTGAATTGACCTGAAGCAATATAACAGATTATTACGATGCCTGTCGTTTTGGCGACCTGAAGCACGTAAATAAATACAATATTCTGATTAGTTATATTTGCCTGTCATGTGAATTGACCTGAAGCAATATAACAGATTATTACGATGCCTGTCGTTTTGGCGACCTGAAGCACGTAAATAAATACAATATTCTGTTTAGTTATATTTGCCTGTCATGTGAATTGACCTGAAGCAATATAACAGATTATTACGATGCCTGTCGTTTTGGCGACCTGAAGCACGTAAATAAATACAATATTCTGATTAGTTATATTTGCCTGTCATGTGAATTGACCTGAAGCAATATAACAGATTATTACGATGCCTGTCGTTTTGGCGACCTGAAGCACGTAAATAAATACAATATTCTGCTTAGTTATATTTGCCTGTCATGTGAATTGACCTGAAGCAATATAACAGATTATTACGATGCCTGTCGTTTTGGCGACCTGAAGCACGTAAATAAATACAATATTCTGCTTAGTTATATTTGCCTGTCATGTGAATTGACCTGAAGCAATATAACAGATAATTACGATGCCTGTCGTTTGGCGACTTGAAGCACGTAAACAAATACAATATTCTGTTTATTTATGTGTATTTTGCCTGTCATGAGATTTGACCTAAATGCACTGTACTATTAATTACAAGTATACCGTCATGCTTTTAATGACAGGTGATATGTAATTTGAGGACAGATAAATAACAACATTAACGCTGTAAGTTCTCATCTGGAGAATTTGCAATGTTGACATTGCTAACAAGGTTGTGACGACTCACAAGGTCGTGCCAACTAAGTTCGCTTCTTGAATTAATAAATAACATAACATATACTAATGTTTTGTGTAGGCGCAGAGCTCGAATCGGAAAACGGTGACTCTTGCTTTTCGCCTATCCAGTCTGTTACAGAGGATTGTTTGCTGCCCGGGACATCCACTCACACAGCCAGTGAGGTAAAGGCCGGGAAAGCACTTCGAGAACGAAGCGATTGTCAGAATGGCCGTGTTGGAGATCTGTCACATGACCGGAAAGTCGACGAGTCTAAACGGGGAAGTACGTCACCGTACCTGCAACTGTCGAGAAAGGGGTTGCTGGGCGACGGGGACAATATCACTTCCGGCCCGAGAAGCCTTGTCTAATTTTCGTGCATTGATTTGTAACTTTTGATTTCAATTTATTGCATTTGAGTTGTTAGTAATAAAATTTGTTATCCGTTTTTCTAATTTGTGAGTTAATAACAGTTTTAAATAACACCCTTTGTATTTAATTTAAAAATTCTAAGATCTCAATTTTAAGCCGCGAGTTACATTATAATCAAATTTCTGGATTAATTATTAATTACGGTATGTACCAGATTATTTAAATTAAGAGGGAACGTTTGTGCCATCTATTCAAACTTTTGTGAATTAAAACAGCTAGAAGTTAACATAATTTCGTACAGAGGGCGCTTTGAGACTGGCCGTATGTATTTAATTTAAAAATTCTAAGAAAGCCGCGAGTTACATTATAATCAAATTTCTGGATTAATTATTAATTACGGTATGTACCAGATTATTTAAATTAAGAGGGAACGTTTGTGCCATCTATTCAAACTTTTGTGAATTAAAACAGCTAGAAGTTAACATAATTTCGTACAGAGGGCGCTTTGAGACTGGCCGTATGTATTTAATTTAAAAATTCTAAGAAAGCCGCGAGTTACATTATAATCAAATTTCTGGATTAATTATTAATTACGGTATGTACCAGATTATTTTAAATTAAGAGGGAACGTTTGTGCCATCTATTCAAAGTTCTGTGAATTAAAACAGCTAGAAGTTAACATAATTTCGTACAGAGGGCGCTTTGAGACTGGCCGTATGTATTTAATTTAAAAATTCTAAGAAAGCCGCGAGTTACATTATAATCAAATTTCTGGATTAATTATTAATTACGGTATGTACCAGATTATTTTAAATTAAGAGGGAACGTTTGTGCCATCTATTCAAAGTTCTGTGAATTAAAACAGCTAGAAGTTAACATAATTTCGTACAGATGGCGCTTTGAGACAGGCCCTTTGTATTTAATTTAAAAATTCTAAGATCTCAATTTTAAGCCGCGAGTTACATTATAATCAAATTTCTGGATTAATTATTAATTACGGTATGTACCAGATTATTTTAAATTAAGAGGGAACGTTTGTGCCATCTATGCAAAGTTCTGTGAATTAAAACAGCTAGAAGTTAACATAATTTCGTACAGATGGCGCTTTGAGACAGGCCGTATGTATTTAATTTAAAAATTCTAAGATCTCAATTTTAAGCCGCGAGTTACATTATAATCAAATTTCTGGATTAATTATTAATTACGGTATGTACCAGATTATTTTAAATTAAGAGGGAACGTTTGTGCCATCTATTCAAAGCTCTGTGAATTAAAACAGCTAGAAGTTAACATAATTTCGTACAGATGGCGCTTTGAGACAGGCCGTATGTATTTAATTTAAAAATTCTAAGATCTCAATTTTAAGCCGCGAGTTACATTATAATCAAATTTCTGGATTAATTATTAATTACGGTATGTACCAGATTATTTTAAATTAAGAGGGAACGTTTGTGCCATCTATTCAAAGCTCTGTGAATTAAAACAGCTAGAAGTTAACATAATTTCGTACAGATGGCGCTTTGAGACAGGCCGTATGTATTTAATTTAAAAATTCTAAGAAAGCCGCGAGTTACATTATAATCAAATTTATGGATTAATTATTAATTACGGTATGTACCAGATTATTTTAAATTAAGAGGGAACGTTTGTGCCATCTATGCAAAGTTCTGTGAATTAAAACAGCTAGAAGTTAACATAATTTCGTACAGATGGCGCTTTGAGACAGGCCGTATGTATTTAATTTAAAAATTCTAAGATCTCAATTTTAAGCCGCGAGTTACATTATAATCAAATTTCTGGATTAATTATTAATTACGGTATGTACCAGATTATTTTAAATTAAGAGGGAACGTTTGTGCCATCTATTCAAAGCTCTGTGAATTAAAACAGCTAGAAGTTAACATAATTTCGTACAGATGGCGCTTTGAGACATGCCGTATGAATTTAATTTAAAAATTCTAAGATCTCAATTTTAAGCCGCGAGTTACATTATAATCAAATTTCTGGATTAATTATTAATTACGGTATGTACCAGATTATTTTAAATTAAGAGGGAACGTTTGTGCCATCTATTCAAAGCTCTGTGAATTAAAACAGCTAGAAGTTAACATAATTTCGTACAGATGGCGCTTTGAGACAGGCCGTATGAATTTAATTTAAAAATTCTAAGATCTCAATTTTAAGCCGCGAGTTACATTATAATCAAATTTCTGGATTAATTATTAATTACGGTATGTACCAGATTATTTTAAATTAAGAGGGAACGTTTGTGCCATCTATTCAAAGCTCTGTGAATTAAAACAGCTAGAAGTTAACATAATTTCGTACAGATGGCGCTTTGAGACATGCCGTATGAATTTAATTTAAAAATTCTAAGATCTCAATTTTAAGCCGCGAGTTACATTATAATCAAATTTCTGGATTAATTATTAATTACGGTATGTACCAGATTATTTTAAATTAAGAGGGAACGTTTGTGCCATCTATTCAAAGCTCTGTGAATTAAAACAGCTAGAAGTTAACATAATTTCGTACAGAGGGCGCTTTGAGACTGGCCGTATGTATTTAATTTAAAAATTCTAAGAAAGCCGCGAGTTACATTATAATCAAATTTCTGGATTAATTATTAATTATGGTATGTACCAGATTATTTTAAATTAAGAGGGAACGTTTGTGCCATCTATTCAAAGTTCTGTGAATTAAAACAGCTAGAAGTTAACATAATTTCGTACAGATGGCGCTTTGAGACAGGCCGTATGTATTTAATTTAAAAATTCTAAGAAAGCCGCGAGTTACATTATAATCAAATTTATGGATTAATTATTAATTACGGTATGTACCAGATTATTTTAAATTAAGAGGGAACGTTTGTGCCATCTATTTAAAGTTCTGTGAATTAAAACACCTAGAAGTTAACATAATTTCGTACAGATGGCGCTTTGAGACAGGCCCTTTGTATTTAATTTAAAAATTCTAAGATCTCAATTTTAAGCCGCGAGTTACATTATAATCAAATTTCTGGATTAATTATTAATTAAGGTATGTACCAGATTATTTTAAATTAAGAGGGAACGTTTGTGCCATCTATTCAAAGTTCTGTGAATTAAAACAGCTAGAAGTGAACATAATTTCGTACAGATGGCGCTTTGAGACAGGCCCTTTGTATTTAATTTAAAAATTCTAAGATCTCAATTTTAAGCCGCGAGTTACATTATAATCAAATTTCTGGATTAATTATTAATTACGGTATGTACCAGATTATTTAAATTAAGAGGGAACGTTTGTGCCATCTATTCAAACTTTTGTGAATTAAAACAGCTAGAAGTTAACATAATTTCGTACAGAGGGCGCTTTGAGACTGGCCGTATGTATTTAATTTAAAAATTCTAAGAAAGCCGCGAGTTACATTATAATCAAATTTCTGGATTAATTATTAATTACGGTATGTACCAGATTATTTAAATTAAGAGGGAACGTTTGTGCCATCTATTCAAACTTTTGTGAATTAAAACAGCTAGAAGTTAACATAATTTCGTACAGAGGGCGCTTTGAGACTGGCCGTATGTATTTAATTTAAAAATTCTAAGAAAGCCGCGAGTTACATTATAATCAAATTTCTGGATTAATTATTAATTACGGTATGTACCAGATTATTTTAAATTAAGAGGGAACGTTTGTGCCATCTATTCAAAGTTCTGTGAATTAAAACAGCTAGAAGTTAACATAATTTCGTACAGAGGGCGCTTTGAGACTGGCCGTATGTATTTAATTTAAAAATTCTAAGAAAGCCGCGAGTTACATTATAATCAAATTTCTGGATTAATTATTAATTACGGTATGTACCAGATTATTTTAAATTAAGAGGGAACGTTTGTGCCATCTATTCAAAGTTCTGTGAATTAAAACAGCTAGAAGTTAACATAATTTCGTACAGATGGCGCTTTGAGACAGGCCCTTTGTATTTAATTTAAAAATTCTAAGATCTCAATTTTAAGCCGCGAGTTACATTATAATCAAATTTCTGGATTAATTATTAATTACGGTATGTACCAGATTATTTTAAATTAAGAGGGAACGTTTGTGCCATCTATGCAAAGTTCTGTGAATTAAAACAGCTAGAAGTTAACATAATTTCGTACAGATGGCGCTTTGAGACAGGCCGTATGTATTTAATTTAAAAATTCTAAGATCTCAATTTTAAGCCGCGAGTTACATTATAATCAAATTTCTGGATTAATTATTAATTACGGTATGTACCAGATTATTTTAAATTAAGAGGGAACGTTTGTGCCATCTATTCAAAGCTCTGTGAATTAAAACAGCTAGAAGTTAACATAATTTCGTACAGATGGCGCTTTGAGACATGCCGTATGAATTTAATTTAAAAATTCTAAGATCTCAATTTTAAGCCGCGAGTTACATTATAATCAAATTTCTGGATTAATTATTAATTACGGTATGTACCAGATTATTTTAAATTAAGAGGGAACGTTTGTGCCATCTATTCAAAGCTCTGTGAATTAAAACAGCTAGAAGTTAACATAATTTCGTACAGAGGGCGCTTTGAGACTGGCCGTATGTATTTAATTTAAAAATTCTAAGAAAGCCGCGAGTTACATTATAATCAAATTTCTGGATTAATTATTAATTACGGTATGTACCAGATTATTTTAAATTAAGAGGGAACGTTTGTGCCATCTATTCAAAGTTCTGTGAATTAAAACACCTAGAAGTTAACATAATTTCGTACAGATGGCGCTTTGAGACAAGCCGTATGTATTTAATTTAAAAATTCTAGGATCTCAATTTTAAGCCGCGAGTTACATTATAATCAAATTTCTGGGTTAATTATTAATTACGGTATGTACCAGATTATTTTAAATTAAGAGGGAACGTTTGTGCCATCTATTCTAAGTTCTGTGAATTAAAACAGCTAGAAGTTAACATAATTTCGTACAGATGGCGCTTTGAGACAGGCCCTTTGTATTTAATTTAAAAAATCTAAGATCTCAATTTTAAGCCGCGAGTTACATTATAATCAAATTTCTAGATTAATTATTAATTACGGTATGTACCAGATTATTTTAAATTAAGAGGGAACGTTTGTGCCATCTATTCAAAGCTCTGTGAATTAAAACAGCTAGAAGTTAACATAATTTCGTACAGATGGCGCTTTGAGACAGGCCCTTTGTATTAAATTTAAAAATTCTAAGATCTCAATTTTAAGCCGCAAGTTACATTATAATCAAATTTCTGGATTAATTATTAATTACGGTATGTACCAGATTATTTTAAATTAAGAGGGAACGTTTGTGCCATCTATTCAAAGCTCTGTGAATTAAAACAGCTAGAAGTTAACATAATTTCGTACAGATGGCGCTTTGAGACAGGCCGTATGTATTTAATTTAAAAATTCTAAGAAAGCCGCGAGTTACATTATAATCAAATTTATGGATTAATTATTAATTACGGTATGTACCAGATTATTTTAAATTAACAGGGAACGTTTGTGCCATCTATTCAAAGTTCTGTGAATTAAAACAGCTAGAAGTTAACGTAATTTCGTACAGATGGCGCTTTGAGACAGGCCCTTTGTATTTAATTTAAAAATTCTAAGATCTCAATTTTAAGCCGCAAGTTACATTATAATCAAATTTCTGGATTAATTATTAATTACAGTATGTACCAGATTATTTTATATTAAGAGGGAACGTTTGTGCCATCTATTCAAAGCTCTGTGAATTAAAACAGCTAGAAGTTAACATAATTTCGTACAGAGGGCGCTTTGAGACTGGCCGTATGTATTTAATTTAAAAATTCTAAGAAAGCCGCGAGTTACATTATAATCAAATTTCTGGATTAATTATTAATTACGGTATGTACCAGATTATTTTAAATTAAGAGGGAACGTTTGTGCCATCTATTCAAAGTTCTGTGAATTAAAACACCTAGAAGTTAACATAATTTCGTACAGATGGCGCTTTGAGACAAGCCGTATGTATTTAATTTAAAAATTCTAGGATCTCAATTTTAAGCCGCGAGTTACATTATAATCAAATTTCTGGGTTAATTATTAATTACGGTATGTACCAGATTATTTTAAATTAAGAGGGAACGTTTGTGCCATCTATTCTAAGTTCTGTGAATTAAAACAGCTAGAAGTTAACATAATTTCGTACAGATGGCGCTTTGAGACAGGCCCTTTGTATTTAATTTAAAAATTCTAAGATCTCAATTTTAAGCCGCGAGTTACATTATAATCAAATTTCTGGATTAATTATTAATTACGGTATGTACCAGATTATTTTAAATTAAGAGGGAACGTTTGTGCCATCTATTCAAAGCTCTGTGAATTAAAACAGCTAGAAGTTAACATAATTTCGTACAGATGGCGCTTTGAGACAGGCCGTATGTATTTAATTTAAAAATTCTAAGATCTCAATTTTAAGCCGCAAGTTACATTATAATCAAATTTCTGGATTAATTATTAATTACAGTATGTACCAGATTATTTTATATTAAAAGGGAACGTTTGTGCCATCTATTCAAAGCTCTGTGAATTAAAACAGCTAGAAGTTAACATAATTTCGTACAGATGGCGCTTTGAGACAGGCCGTATGTATTTAATTTAAAAATTCTAAGATCTCAATTTTAAGCCGCGAGTTACATTATAATCAAATTTCTGGATTAATTATTAATTACGGTATGTACCAGATTATTTTAAATTAAGAGGGAACGTTTGTGCCATCTATTCAAAGCTCTGTGAATTAAAACAGCTAGAAGTTAACATAATTTCGTACAGATGGCGCTTTGAGACAGGCCCTTTGTATTAAATTTAAAAATTCTAAGATCTCAATTTTAAGCCGCAAGTTACATTATAATCAAATTTCTGGATTAATTATTAATTACGGTATGTACCAGATTATTTTAAATTAAGAGGGAACGTTTGTGCCATCTATTCAAAGCTCTGTGAATTAAAACAGCTAGAAGTTAACATAATTTCGTACAGATGGCGCTTTGAGACAGGCCGTATGTATTTAATTTAAAAATTCTAAGAAAGCCGCGAGTTACATTATAATCAAATTTATGGATTAATTATTAATTACGGTATGTACCAGATTATTTTAAATTAACAGGGAACGTTTGTGCCATCTATTCAAAGTTCTGTGAATTAAAACAGCTAGAAGTTAACGTAATTTCGTACAGATGGCGCTTTGAGACAGGCCCTTTGTATTTAATTTAAAAATTCTAAGATCTCAATTTTAAGCCGCAAGTTACATTATAATCAAATTTCTGGATTAATTATTAATTACAGTATGTACCAGATTATTTTATATTAAAAGGGAACGTTTGTGCCATCTATTCAAAGCTCTGTGAATTAAAACAGCTAGAAGTTAACATAATTTCGTACAGAGGGCGCTTTGAGACTGGCCGTATGTATTTAATTTAAAAATTCTAAGAAAGCCGCGAGTTACATTATAATCAAATTTCTGGATTAATTATTAATTACGGTATGTACCAGATTATTTTAAATTAAGAGGGAACGTTTGTGCCATCTATTCAAAGTTCTGTGAATTAAAACACCTAGAAGTTAACATAATTTCGTACAGAGGGCGCTTTGAGACTGGCCGTATGTATTTAATTTAAAAATTCTAAGAAAGCCGCGAGTTACATTATAATCAAATTTCTGGATTAATTATTAATTACGGTATGTACCAGATTATTTTAAATTAAGAGGGAACGTTTGTGCCATCTATTCAAAGTTCTGTGAATTAAAACAGCTAGAAGTTAACATAATTTCGTACAGAGGGCGCTTTGAGACTGGCCGTATGTATTTAATTTAAAAATTCTAAGAAAGCCGCGAGTTACATTATAATCAAATTTCTGGATTAATTATTAATTACGGTATGTACCAGATTATTTAAATTAAGAGGGAACGTTTGTGCCATCTATTCAAACTTTTGTGAATTAAAACAGCTAGAAGTTAACATAATTTCGTACAGAGGGCGCTTTGAGACTGGCCGTATGTATTTAATTTAAAAATTCTAAGAAAGCCGCGAGTTACATTATAATCAAATTTCTGGATTAATTATTAATTACGGTATGTACCAGATTATTTTAAATTAAGAGGGAACGTTTGTGCCATCTATTCAAAGTTCTGTGAATTAAAACAGCTAGAAGTTAACATAATTTCGTACAGAGGGCGCTTTGAGACTGGCCGTATGTATTTAATTTAAAAATTCTAAGAAAGCCGCGAGTTACATTATAATCAAATTTCTGGATTAATTATTAATTACGGTATGTACCAGATTATTTAAATTAAGAGGGAACGTTTGTGCCATCTATTCAAACTTTTGTGAATTAAAACAGCTAGAAGTTAACATAATTTCGTACAGAGGGCGCTTTGAGACTGGCCGTATGTATTTAATTTAAAAATTCTAAGAAAGCCGCGAGTTACATTATAATCAAATTTCTGGATTAATTATTAATTACGGTATGTACCAGATTATTTTAAATTAAGAGGGAACGTTTGTGCCATCTATTCAAAGTTCTGTGAATTAAAACAGCTAGAAGTTAACATAATTTCGTACAGAGGGCGCTTTGAGACTGGCCGTATGTATTTAATTTAAAAATGCTAAGAAAGCCGCGAGTTACATTATAATCAAATTTCTGGATTAATTATTAATTACGGTATGTACCAGATTATTTTAAATTAAGAGGGAACGTTTGTGCCATCTATTCAAAGTTCTGTGAATTAAAACAGCTAGAAGTTAACATAATTTCGTACAGATGGCGCTTTGAGACAGGCCCTTTGTATTTAATTTAAAAATTCTAAGATCTCAATTTTAAGCCGCGAGTTACATTATAATCAAATTTCTGGATTAATTATTAATTACGGTATGTACCAGATTATTTTAAATTAAGAGGGAACGTTTGTGCCATCTATGCAAAGTTCTGTGAATTAAAACAGCTAGAAGTTAACATAATTTCGTACAGATGGCGCTTTGAGACAGGCCGTATGTATTTAATTTAAAAATTCTAAGATCTCAATTTTAAGCCGCGAGTTACATTATAATCAAATTTCTGGATTAATTATTAATTACGGTATGTACCAGATTATTTTAAATTAAGAGGGAACGTTTGTGCCATCTATTCAAAGCTCTGTGAATTAAAACAGCTAGAAGTTAACATAATTTCGTACAGATGGCGCTTTGAGACAGGCCGTATGTATTTAATTTAAAAATTCTAAGATCTCAATTTTAAGCCGCGAGTTACATTATAATCAAATTTCTGGATTAATTATTAATTACGGTATGTACCAGATTATTTTAAATTAAGAGGGAACGTTTGTGCCATCTATTCAAAGCTCTGTGAATTAAAACAGCTAGAAGTTAACATAATTTCGTACAGATGGCGCTTTGAGACAGGCCGTATGTATTTAATTTAAAAATTCTAAGAAAGCCGCGAGTTACATTATAATCAAATTTATGGATTAATTATTAATTACGGTATGTACCAGATTATTTTAAATTAAGAGGGAACGTTTGTGCCATCTATGCAAAGTTCTGTGAATTAAAACAGCTAGAAGTTAACATAATTTCGTACAGATGGCGCTTTGAGACAGGCCGTATGTATTTAATTTAAAAATTCTAAGATCTCAATTTTAAGCCGCGAGTTACATTATAATCAAATTTCTGGATTAATTATTAATTACGGTATGTACCAGATTATTTTAAATTAAGAGGGAACGTTTGTGCCATCTATTCAAAGCTCTGTGAATTAAAACAGCTAGAAGTTAACATAATTTCGTACAGATGGCGCTTTGAGACATGCCGTATGAATTTAATTTAAAAATTCTAAGATCTCAATTTTAAGCCGCGAGTTACATTATAATCAAATTTCTGGATTAATTATTAATTACGGTATGTACCAGATTATTTTAAATTAAGAGGGAACGTTTGTGCCATCTATTCAAAGCTCTGTGAATTAAAACAGCTAGAAGTTAACATAATTTCGTACAGATGGCGCTTTGAGACAGGCCGTATGAATTTAATTTAAAAATTCTAAGATCTCAATTTTAAGCCGCGAGTTACATTATAATCAAATTTCTGGATTAATTATTAATTACGGTATGTACCAGATTATTTTAAATTAAGAGGGAACGTTTGTGCCATCTATTCAAAGCTCTGTGAATTAAAACAGCTAGAAGTTAACATAATTTCGTACAGATGGCGCTTTGAGACAGGCCGTATGTATTTAATTTGAAAATTCTAAGAAAGCCGCGAGTTACATTATAATCAAATTTATGGATTAATTATTAATTACGGTATGTACCAGATTATTTTAAATTAAGAGGGAACGTTTGTGCCATCTATTCAAAGTTCTGTGAATTAAAACAGCTAGAAGTTAACGTAATTTCGTACAGATGGCGCTTTGAGACAGGCCCTTTGTATTTAATTTAAAAATTCTAAGATCTCAATTTTAAGCCGCAAGTTACATTATAATCAAATTTCTGGATTAATTATTAATTACGGTATGTACCAGATTATTTTAAATTAAGAGGGAACGTTTGTGCCATCTATTTAAAGTTCTGTGAATTAAAACAGCTAGAAGTTAACATAATTTCGTACAGATGGCGCTTTGAGACAAGCCGTATGTATTTAATTTAAAAATTCTAGGATCTCAATTTTAAGCCGCGAGTTACATTATAATCAAATTTCTGGATTAATTATTAATTACGGTATGTACCAGATTATTTTAAATTAAGAGGGAACGTTTGTGCCATCTATTCAAAGTTCTGTGAATTAAAACAGCTAGAAGTGAACATAATTTCGTACAGATGGCGCTTTGAGACAGGCCCTTTGTATTTAATTTAAAAATTCTAAGATCTCAATTTTAATCCTCGAGTTACATTGTAATCAAATTTCTGGATTAATTATTAATTACGGTATGTACCAGATTATTTTAAATTAAGAGTCAACGTTTGTGCCATCTATTCAAGGTTCTGTGAATTAAAACAGCTAGAAGTTAACTTAATTTCGTACAGATGGCGCATTGAGACAGGCCATTTGTACTTAATTTAAAAATTCGAAGATCTCAATTTTAAGCCCAGAGTTGCATTTTAATCATATTTCTGGATTAATTATTCATTAGGGTATGTACCAGATTATTTTAAATTAGAAGAAGTAAGTGAGAGTGAGAGGGAGGAGATGGAAAGGGAGCTTATGGAGCAGTTTAATAGAAGAAGCTGGACAAATAGAATTCCACCAGGTATAAAAGAATGTCGCTCGCTGACAAGGTCCCCAACGAGGACGACATCGCCATCGCCTTTGTCGAGCAGGGAGAAAAAACATTTCGGATATCGCGTACTGCAGTGTTAGGGACGGCAACTTGGAACCACGAACAGTAAAGAAAGAAGAAATAGGAAACAGCGCAGAACGCAGGAGCTTTGTAGACGAGGAAGATAGCACCGAAAAATAGGCGGTAGAATAATTTATTTATTTATTTATTGTAATTTTGTTTATTTAAAATTATTATCGTTATAATTATTTCACTTCGAATTAATTATATTTATCTTAAATTCACTTTTAACTTCAAATTACGTCTTTGATAAAATATTTTTAATTTACATCTGTCACTTTATCTTTTATTATTTCTGATGATGTTTTTTTTTTTTTTAGTTTTAAATTTGCAGAGCACGAATTTATACGGCTACTCTTGGCAAAAGCAATTAACAGACTGAATACTTCTATTTTTATATGATAAACCAATCAGAACACGGATAATTTTCTACTAATGATTCAATTTGAAAATTAAATATCTAGCTTAAATTTTATATACAATAACTAAAGATTTGCATCTTGTTTAATTTTGTGTTACGAATGTAGTGTTTGTATAAACTTTCATGACTTTGTTACTATTTTCTAAATTATTCTATTTTCAACTAAAAACTAATTTAACATAATATTTACAAAAAAATAACACTATTTTTATTCTTTTTACTTTTCCTGAAATTGTCTATTTAAGCTCAAATTTCTCTTTTTATCTTTGACATTTTTCAAATTTTAAATTCTTGTTTACTCTTATAAAACTAACTTTCTGTTCTTAAAACTGATTTATACCTTTTTTTAAGTTCGTTCATATCTTCTTGTCATGATTTTACATGTAAATGAATTTTCTTGTAAGATAAACTTTTAATGTGAAAATTTCTAACTTCCGTTCTTACTCTTTACAAAATGAATTATTAATTTTAAGTAAAATTTAACTTTATTTGTTCTTTTTAGCATGGCAAATAAAAAACTCTGTTACTAGGAATTAAAATATCCCATAACAACAAGATTGTAAGCTGTATTAAAGAAAATTTCCTACATCGGGGGGTCAATTTTTGAAAAAATGATAGTGATATGAGAATGAGATGAAAAATTTTCATCTCATTTCACATATATCACAAATATTAATTCTGGAATTTAGATGAAATATTTATCACCTATCCATTGTGCCTTGGTTCTACAAGTGATAAATTGTCACAGATCACTATAAAAAATGAATCTTTTTTATTGACATTGTCAACCACAGTTGTCAACGTTGTAAATACACGTTTGCTTTATTATTTATGTATCTTGAAATATACAGGGTGTTTCAGAACTGCACGGCACCATTTTAGGGATGTGTTCTCTAGTACAAAATATTACGATTTACCTAAAATTACCTTAGTCCTAAAGTTAATATTTAGGGAGATACAGGGTGTCAAAGCCGAAATTTTAATTTTAATTTTTTGCTGTAATTTCAAAAGTTTTCAAAATAATGACATGAAAATTGGGGAAACTACCTTTCTTGGGACGAGAAATAATAATCCGTCCTCAATTTTAATATTGATCTTTAAAGAACCTTATTTTTGCTGCACCTAACACCTTAAACATACTTCAACTTGTTTATACTTAAAGTTAGGACAGATTTAATTGAAAAAAACAATTGCCTCATCTTTTTTATACAAAAAAGGTATACTAGTTAAATGTCTCTAAAGTTAACCGTTTCCAAGATATTTGCTGTTGCAGTAAGTGATGCTACATTTTTCAGCCCTTAAACAGCATTACTTTACACCTCGCTTTACACTAAAATCTGAAATTTTTTTAATGACAAATATTCCACTGATCCACCATTACTTTGTGTCCTATAACTTGTTTTTGGCAAGAATATCCAAATTTTTTGTTTTAAATACAAGCCTACTGCGTTACAGAATGTTTAAAAGATGAAAAAAATGTTGCATTACTTACATCAATAGCAAATATCTTGGAAACGGTTAACTTTAGAGACATTTAACTAGAATAGCTTTTTTGTATGTAAAAGATGAGGCAATTGTTTTTTTCAATTAAATCTGTCCTAACTTTAAGTATAAAAAAGTTGAAGTATATTTAAGGTGTTAGGTGCAGCAAAAATAAGGTTCTTTAAAGATCAATATTAAAATTGAGGACGGATTATTATTTCCCGTCCCAAGAAAGGTAGTTTCCCCAATTTTCATGTCAATATTTTGAAAACTTTTGAAATTACAGCAAAAAATTAAAATTAAAATTGCGGCTTTGACACCCTGTATCTCCCTAAATATTAACTTTTGGACTAAGGTAATTTTTGGTAAATCGTAATACGAGGGCTGTTCTGTAAATTGTTAGTTAGAAGAAAACTACGGAATTTGTAAAGAAAATAATTTTATTGTTTTTCAAAGTATTCCCCCTTAGACATAATACACTTCTTCATTCTTTGAAACCACTTTTCGAAACACGCTGAAAACTCTTTTTTTGGAAGGTCGTCAAGAATTCGCTGAAATTCAGCAACAGCCGCATTGGCATCAGGAAATCTCTTACCACGCATGAGTTTTTTAATCAGCGGAAGCAAAAAGAAATCGTTAGGGGCAAGATCTGGACTGTATGGTGGATGAGTAACCAGTTGGACTCCGGATTCGTGTAAAAAATTTAAAGTTTTTGCGGCCGTATGCGGAGTTGCGTTATCGTGGTGTAACAAAATTCCACGCAAACCAGATCTTGGGCGATCACTACACAATTTCTCGAAGACTTGAGGAAGGCAAACTTCTGTATACCAATCAGCAGTTACAGTTTTACGATCTTCAAGAGGAATTACTGCAACTGGACCACTGTATCTGAAGAAAACGTCAATCATTTGTTTGTTTGCACTTTTACCGCGAATAACTTTTGTTGGCATTTCCTCCTTTTCAAACATCCAAACAGTTGATTGTTGTTTTGTCTCGGGATCATAATTATATATCCACGATTCATCCCCCGTAACGATACTAAATACCTGCTTTGAACATCCTCCATCGAACTTTTCTAACATAAACCTGCACCAGTCTACCCGTGCTTGTTTTTGTTCGTCGGTTAACAAATGTGGAATCCACCGACTTGCCAGCTTTCTTACACCCAGATGTTTATGTAAAATGATATCTACTACAGATGATCCAATGCCTTGTTCGTCTTGAATCTCTCTATGAGTGATATTCCGTTTTTCCTTAATCAGCTTTTCGGTTGCAATAATGTTTTCAGCACAAACAGCTACTGCAGGTCGTCCAGGTCTTGGTTCGTCTTCTAACGTACTCCTTCCACGTTTAAATTCACGGAACCAGTAACTAATTGTAGATAATGATGGACTATTGTCGCCAAAAGCTGCCATTAAATTTTGGTGACTTTGGTCGTATGTTAAGCCTCGTTTATAATCGTAGAAAATCATAGCCCGAAAAGCATTCCGCGGCACTTCCATAATGCTTAGTAATAATCAAACGAATTATAACAATCAAAAATTAGGATCTCTATATGCTTTAACTTCAACCTTGCAAAATTGCAACTGGAAACTGCCAAAAGAATAAGCTTTCGATTGATGCAAATGTTTTTGTTTTTCTTCGCATCCATGGCCTGCTACAAACAATATACAGAATAGCCCTCGTATTTTGTACTAAAGAACACATCCCTAAAATGGTGCCGTGCAGTTCTGAAACACCCTGTATATAATAATCAGTATATATTTTTATTATGAAAATGAACAAGGATCAAGGGAAAAAGTATGTAGGTAACGCACAAACAAAATGAATTCTTAACAGAATTTATTTATACAGTATGTCCCCGGATTGAGTTTACAATAGGTATGATTGACCAAAAATTTTCGAATTAGAATTTCATATTTTGGGATTCCGCCCTGCTTGGTCTGAAACTTATTTTTAGTTTACTTTCGATTTTTTTAAATCAAGTAGGCCTTTACAGTTGAGCAATAACTCTTTTCGTTTCAGGTAAAGTACCTTTTCCGTTCACAGTACGCCAAAGTGTTACTGAGAAAAGTTGTTCATAATGAAAAGTTATGGCGGTGTACAAATTTTCAGAATGATCGGCCTACTTTGATAAAATTCATTATTTGTCAATTTCGTTTCAGGTAAAGTACTGTTTCCATTCACAGTACGCCAATATTTTACTAAGAAAAGTTGTTCAGAATAAAAAGTTATGGAGTTATGCAAATTTTCAGAATGATCGGCCTACTTTGATAAAATCCAGTATTGGTCAGTTTTATCAAAGTAGGCCGATCATTCTGAAAATTTTCATAACTCCATAACTTTTTATTCTGAACAACTTTTCTTAGTAAAATATTGGCGTACTATGAACGGAAAAGGTACTTTACCTGAAACGAAAAGAGTTATTGCTCAACTGTAAAGGCCTACTTGATTTAAAAAAATCGAAAGTAAACTAAAAATAAGTTTCAGACCAAGCAGGGCGGAATCCCAAAATATGAAATTCCAATTCGAAAATTTTTGGTCAATCATACCTATTGTAAACTCAATCCGGGGACATACTGTATAAATCAATTTTCAAATAAGGTGCTTTTACAGTATGGATATTTTTTATTGTAATTTAGTAAATTAATAATAAATCATACCGTGTATGAGTATTATGTAACTCTTCCATGTTAGCCGAAAATTTGACCTAATCAGTAAATAAATGATTGTTACTCACTACAGTAACTTCTTCAAGGGATCGGCTAACAGAAGACTGACTGAGGCATAACTATCATTTCCAATACTACTTTGATAACTTCCACTAGCCACGAAGCGTAATGCGGAAAGAACCTTAAATATACCTATTAAAAATTTTAATTTGACGCAATTTATAATAACAATATTTACTTTTGAAGAAATAGCAATTGCTGAACTTCTTGAAGCAGGAACTAAATATTGTTCTAACGAAATAATTAACGCTCGCGTAATTTGTTTATTTAATCTAAATAAACGTATAAAAGCGCGTTCTGACAATTGAAATGGATATTCGTTCACATTATATCTTCTTTCTGAATGTAACAGAAACCTGGAGAAGCAACAAGAAAACAGCATCTAAGTTATAAGTGTTTCTAAACAAATGTCTGCGCATAAGGTGGCCAGAGCGAATATTTAACGAAGAATTGTGGAACCGCACACATGAAGAGCCTATCAGCATAACAACTAAAAAAAAGGAAGAGTGGACCTGGATAGGCCACACACTTACGAAGCAAAGAATGGAACACAACTGGAAAAAGAAAGCGGGACAGGCCGAAAAAAACATGGAAATGGACCAGGTAAACAAAACATGGCGTCGAATAGAACAAGATGCCCAAAACCGAGTGAGATGGAAGCAAGTGGTCAATGATCTATTTTCTAATGGGAATGAAGAGGACTAACTTGAAATTTAATAGTAAAATACTGCTGCTTTGTACTAAGCCCTGTTAACATATACAAAACCATACTTTTTGACTCTGATACTGCAAAACTGAAGAGAGGGCGAGTTTATTCGCCACTACTTATACACAGTACTGAAGACAAGTGAAGAAAAGATTAAAGCATATTAACCATACAAAGCACACTTGTGTTAAAACAAACATTTAAAAGTCTCCAACACAAAACTAGCTTGAAAAAGGATTTTCACAGAAGCTTGATCTACTCAATTCTCAAAGGTTGTAAAGACATTTTATTTTCTTTATGAAAAACCTCATTAGGAATACGTCCTTATTAGGAATAATTTAAAACAGCATAATGAAATGTTGAGTTCAAAATTGAACTAATATAAAAGCGTAGAAAGTTAAAAGCATTTGCTGGAATATTTATGCTAAAATCTTCAATGCTACCTTTGATAGCTGACTTCGTAGAGGCAAAACATGGTAACAAAAAACAGAAAATTTACACAAATAAGGTTAGCTGTTTTGTATTTTGAGATGCCTCCAAAGGCTGTACTAGTTATTTACGATATGAGTATCGTAACAACTCATATTACGATACGAGATGGAAAGTTTGTCAAACGAGACCGCAGGTCGAGTTTGACAAATCCATCTCGTATCGTAATATGATGTTACGATATGAATATAGTACAAAGCTTTATCTACTTTCATGAAATTAGCAAAAAAAATTAAATATTTGTCAATAATTAATTGCCTGATGCAAAAGTTGACTATTCCAATTTTCATTGAAATCTAATACGTTAAGACTTGATTTTTTGTTTATTTGGTGTTGGTTGCTGTCAGTTTGAATGAAAATTGGAACAGTCAACTTTTGTATAAGGTAATTAATTATTGGCAAATATTTAATTTTCTTTGCTAATTTCATGAAAGTAGATAAAGCTTTGTACTATATTCATATCGTAAAAATCGTAAAAAGTGCATAATAAATGTTTATAACAAATAAAATAACTATGAATTCTCTTGTCAATCTGTCATTTTTATGTCAAAAGTTATTACGATACTAGTGCTGTAATATAATTCATTACAACACGATTTTTCGTTTCGAAATATTGATATTACGAAATGAAAGTAGATAAAAATATTTTCCCCACGATATCCCGTTTTAGAATTCAGAACGTTTTAATCAGTCACAACATAGCATTTCGAATGCCTTTGTCATTTCTTTTCATTTTCGTTGTATCTGTTAGTTGTGATTTACATTAGTATTTGTGGTAATCTAAAGTCAAAGAAATAAGATTTCTATTAAGTATATGTGAAGCTAAGATTGTCAGTAAACGTGTTTTAAGCATAATGATGTGCCAGCTTGTATTTCGGGCTCCTCGGTTATCAAGCTTTTGGACATTATGTTAAACTGAATATATACTACTCATCATCCAGCCATATCAAAGCTTAATTAGGAAGTTAGATCTTGGATCTTGGGAACACAATTTTCCTTCGGGAACATCCTAAGAACATGTCTAAAGGCGGTTCCGAGCAGATTGGCTATACACGCATACAAGACATACACAAAAAGAAAGAAAGAAAAAGATATAAACAGGTATTTATCTACATACACAAGACAAATAATTTACACTCAAAATGGTATTTGACCACCTAATATGATAGTGAAAAAATTTGAACGTGATGAGATAGAAGTGATATGATATGATATGATAAAATTTTTCAAGAATTCAAATTTCTATCTCATTATGTCATTTCTCACGGATGTGATATATTTTATCACCTATGAGATTTTCTCACATTTCAAGAATTGACCCCCGGAAATCGAAATCTTAAACTGACAAACTTCAAAGTAAGTTTTTCGACCTTCTCGTCCTAAACGTCAAACTTTATAGTACTTTTATTGAATTTACTAGTTTATAATAATGCTTTTATATTTATTTTGAACAAAATCTATTTGTTTCATTTCTCACATTTCTATACATTTGTAAAAATAAAATGATGTATCGTAAATGTGATTTAATTGTGTAAATTGTATAAGTCTATTAAATTGTGATAAATTATTGTTGTTTTGTATTGCTAAATGATTAGATTACACAACAATATATTGAGATTTTTCTGAACGTTACACAAGATTAGTTTCATTGGTTATCATGCTTTGAATTAAGCAGCACAAGCCTTCAACTGACTTAGTAATTTGTTTATCTAAAAATAATTTATTTTATTACCTATATGTATATTATACCAAGCGTTCAAAAAAATTTGTGGTCAAGCTGGCTGTTGTTTGCATTTGTTAGTGTTACTGTCTGTCGTAACTAGAGCCACAGCTGGATCTAGTTGATGGCGCCTAATGTCAGCTGTCAAAAGTCATTTTACACGTATTTGGTAACAAGCAAGTGTCAAATTATCTTTTGGAGTTCATAAGAAAACCAATTCTTTTTAGAACTAGCAAGCGAGCAACTTTCCAGTTTTTTAAGGTTTAAATGCGAATCACGACGGCTTTCAGTGCAGAACAAAAAGTGTTTATGATCGAATCTTATTTTCGCAATGGAACAAAAGCCCATGTCATTTGAACATATTCAAAACATAGTTTCTTGGAAGAATATCGAAATTAATTTCCAGAAGCAGTTGACTACAAGCTATTTAGCACTATTTAGACAGATGTGTAAAACTATTCGTTGAAACAGGAAGCGTTAACGGAAAGACCGATAGTGTACGACCATTAAAACTCACTGAAGAAACTGTAGCTGCAGCAAGAGAAATAATGGAAAACGATCCCAAAACTTCTATTCAACATTTATCACAACAAATGGAGCTTTCTATGGGAACATGTTATACATTATTACGTAAAGACTTGCACTTTTATCCTTATCGAGTAACGATACTGCAAGAGATGCGACCCATTGACACTTCACAACGGTTACAGTATTGCCAGTGGTTTTTAAATACGCTTAATGATTATGGTTTCATAGGACAGGATACATTAATTCGAAAAACATGAGAACATGGAGTGCCAAAAATCCTCATGAATTCGTTGAAAATGCTTAACATTCCGAAAACATAGGTGTTTGGGCTGCCGTCGGCGCAAGGAGAATAATTTGACCTATATTTTTGGAAAGTAACATCAATGCAGTACGATATAGGCAAGAAATTTTACAACCATTTTTGAAACAATTACATGAAGCTGAAATCCAGTAAGGTTATTTCCAGCAAGATGGTGCAACTCCTCACTGTAGCATTGAAACTCTTGCAATGCTACTAGAATTTTTCGATAATCGTATTATAAGCCGAAATTCCCTTTCCTATCAGATCTTGTTATTTAACGTCACGTGACATTTTTTTGTGGTCGTACCTACCTTAAAAATGTTTATTTGCTCTTCTCCTGTTCCAGTCAATGATTCAGAAGAACTTGAAGGACGCATTACACAGAATGTTAGAAAATGTGTTAAATGCATTAAAGCATAGAACTGTACAGTGTTTTGACATTTACTGTAATAAATAATTTCTTTACACAAACTTAAGTTTCATTCACGACTTAGTTCGTGGCTTTCTGACATTCATAGGTAGGGTAGGGTTATGTTCACAACTGTAATAAATATACACATACGCTGCGCAGCGCCTTATGTTTGAAATTTTTCCATAAGTCTGTTTAATTTCATTAAACATAATTTTTACTTTAAATAATATTACTTTAAATTCGTTAAAATACATTAAAATTAACTTTACATTAATTGCAATTGCAAATACTTTAGCTGAACATTAGTAGGTCACAGAGTGTGCAGTAGATTTCAAAACGCATACTGAAAATCATGAGGTTTTGCACTTCTTTATTTCGTAATTAACCAAAGGTTGTTAATATTGTACTTTAGTATAGTAAATTCAGTATGATTTTTGTATAAATATAAGGAACTGTGATAATAAAGATTAGTATTCAAACTAATTAGTACTCGTTACGTGCTAGTGCCATTTCCAGGTCTTTATTTACTGATACATGAGACCGCGTATCGTGGGACTAGCTTTCCTAGATGACCGCTTGACCACAGTTTTCTTCGAACACCCGTTATCTAACCAAGGAATATTATGACCACCTCAGTAACCAATTAATTTTCTGTCATGAGTTTGATGTAAAAGAGAAATTACGTAATTTTTTTAATTTCATTACTATTTTTCAAATCACAATATTATCTTCTAGCAAACTGTCAGATGTCGCTGGATTCAATCTGTTGCAATTGTTTATACTGTTTATAACTATTAACATTCGATTTCATTTCAGAAGTAACTGCCATACCAGGTCCATTAATTGCGAATTTTGCTTCTAAATCGTTTAAGAGCAAAACCATTTTCGTAATTTGACTTTTGCATTTAATTCTGCGATAGCTATTACATACGGAAAGTTGTCGAAGCAATTTTTAACATATATGAAAGGACTACTTAATCATTTATAATCGAGATGTCACCTATAATATTTAAGTAATATGCCATATGTTCGACAGTTTTCTTACTTCTCATAAATACCTCTAACCACTATTTGAGTTCACTTCATTTTATTATGAAAAATACCTTAATTAGATCTATGCTCTCAGCTCGTTCCTTACTTTTTATTTCTTTGCCCATAAGGTATCTTTTTATAACATTTTCTGTTCTTCTACTGTAAGACCGCCCAGTCTGGTTACGCTGATTTTAAAATAATCTTGAGTTTATCAGTTATTAACATCTCGACAATTGGCTATAACTTTGAAGTCTCAACTCTTCTTCGAAGTGTTTTTTAAGTAATCATTCACATAACAGATGCACCTATTGTTTTTGGATTATATTACCAAAAACAAAACTTTAGGAAAGTACTTATCCGCATTTGAAAAACTAAGCGCGATACTACTTAAATAGCTGGAACTATCAGTTCTTACTAGGATGTTATGTCTAAGAGCGAAGTAAAATTTTGTGCCTTTGCTATTTATAGATTATATTGTTTCACAGACTATTAGTAAATAATTGTAAGGTAATACCGAACATTGTTTCTAGACAATTGTGTGTTGATCGACGGACAAGTCATACTGAACATTTTGATATGATTAATAAATAATTTCAAAGTAAACTAACTTTAATGTCTAGTTTTCAACCTTCTTCTTATCGAAGACAGCATACAATACAACTTAACTACTTAGAGATACTAAACGTGCAAGTAGTTCTTGATTAGTATCACCTAATATTGTTTGTACTTACCAATACGTTGCAGCAAAATTGATCTATATCTAAAACTTAAGTGCCATTCTAAAAGCACATGAACTTTCTAACAAGATCTCGTCAATTGAATCTACTACTTAATTATTTTAGTACAAGTGTTTTGTTTACAGTGTTCTTAGATGTGTGTTTGCATTGTAAATTAGAACAGTTAAATGCAGTATTCATAAAACCATAATAGTTACATGAGTTACAATAACATGCAGCGATGCTCTAGTTTCGATTACTTCGCGCTGGAATTTCTCAAGTGGAATTTTGAAGATACATTTCAAATGTAATGCATCGTGTGGTGTAGATAATACTTGCACAGTGCACATCATCTTAATCTCATTCCTAATTCAAATTTAAGCAAATACAACACATACTCTGCGAGTGAATAAGTCTTGCTTCAGGTGATTTCTACTAACTTAGCTTTATTCCATTTCTAACGAAAGAAGATTATTAGCAAAAATCGCGAATAGATAGAACCACCACAGCTATGTGAACAGAAGAATTGCATAGATATTTGATAGGGATGTGCTGATGTGCACCAGCCGGAGTGTTTGAGCTTCGAACGATTCTCCAGCTTGCTTTGGAATCGACTACAGGTCTTGGCACGGCCGCTAAAATAAGTTTGTTGTTGTTCTTTTACTTAGAAGTATTGTAAATGAACACTTAGAGGAACATTTCTCTTTAGAATTATTAAGAGTTTTGATTTTGTTGAAATATTTCTCTACTTCAACGATTCTGAATAGAAGCTTTAATCCGAATTTTTTATGTACTGATGCCCTAAGCACTGTAAGCAGTTTATTTTAAATAGTTTGCAATGGCGTTTATTTTATTGAATTTCAACGAAAATTTGCTCATGGTTGGGTTTTATATTGTGACCTATTTTCTATTGTAAAACTTTCATATATCATACAGAATACGTCCCACTAGAAAAGATTTTCACTTATAATCTCACAAGAGCATTAATTCTTTCCGGAAATTTTTAGGTGTGCATTTCAACAACGTATTAATCGGCACGAGCGGAACCCGAGGGCCGATTACGTTGTTGAAATGCACTACTAAAAATTTCCCGGACATGAATTAATGGTCGAGTGTAGATTCGGTAAGAAATCGTACCGGCATCGCAATAATAATTCAGTACATATTTAAATTTTAGAAACGTAACCATAGCAACTTGTACGTTAGCTGTCACATTTGACAAAAAATTTCCGCTTTTTAATTTTGCCTAGGTTGGTCTACCAATCAACAAAAAAATTGCGAGAAATATAGGCGTGGCCGTGGTAACCATGCCCGATATTAACGTTTCTATTGGTCGTTAGTCAGCGACGTACGCTTTTCAATAAAATTACCTACCGCCACGAATAAATAAAATAAATTTAAATTAAGGTGTACAGTTACAAACTGTAAAAATATGAATTCTTCCATAATATTAATTAATTAATATTATCCAGATGATCTCGTTTTGCATAAATATACATTAAATAAAAACAAGTACATACCCAAGGTGAACTCAATACTACCAGGTACTTTGTTATGATGATAGCTAATTCATTCATTCGTGTGGGCTCACCATAGATGGATGAATCGGTCTCAAGGGGTTAAGGGATTTTATGCCGCCTGTACACTTTGTACAGGATTCCGAAATCCGTAACGTTGAGGTGCATTAGTCCTCATATTGTATTCTTCAGTTCCTACTAATTTGGTCGTGTATTGGCAGATTTACATACCTATTTTTCTCCATTTTGTCTTGTCACTTACTAGTTATCTCCCTCCATCTTTCAGCACCTAATATTTTCAAATCCTTCATGACTTTGTCCCATCATCTTTTCTTCGGTTTCCATTGATTCCGTATTTCGTTCTTCTACTTAAATTTTTGTTGCCTAATAGATATTTGTATGCTTAATATGTTTTGGGGCCCATTTGTATTCGTTGCTTGACATGTTCTTTTCTGTTATTTGTGTTATTGATTTGCGTGCCCAAATACTTAAATGTTTCTGTTTCTTTAAATTAATAAGTTCCGAATTTAACCTTTTTAAGACGTTCCTCACAAAATTGGAGTCTCCTAACATAATCATCTTCCGTCAACTCGTGTACAAGTTGTATCTTATAGGCTTTATGTTTTCCACTTTTTGAAATTGAAACGACCGATGAAATACTGAGATTGACCGCTAATTGCCTGGTTGGTAAATGGGGATCTTCAGATACAGCCAATAAAACATCCAGCTTTTTATTATCAATTTTCGGCGTTCTAGGTCTACCACTCCTTGGGAAATCTTTAACGCTACTCGTTTGTTGAAAGCTTTTTAACAAATTATTCATGTATAATCAATACGTAGATAAAATTTCATAAAAACTTTTGTATTGTACATTCTTTGCTAAAATGAATATTAACTACAGAAAATTGGTTTCTCAATACTTGAAACTCACCTTGTATATCAAAGAGTACTACTATATTTAATCTGGATATGGTTTTTAAATATTGTTAAATTTTTACAAATTTAAATATTTTACTCTTTTTTAGGAAAATAATTCAATAGGTGAATTTCACATTGATTTAGTTGAAATATAAACGGTTTAACAAGATAATTTCTCACGCAGAGAGCCTAGATCAACTTCAAACAAAACAAAATTAATTTATTGTAATAGTAATATTGGATTTTACATTCTGATTACTTACTTTTTTTCTTCGTATTTCATTTCCAAATTAGCCTTTAAAGGTTTTTTCCAGTAAATTACTTTTAAAAAGGGTAATTGATAATTTACAAATACGAGGGTATATTTTCATGTTATATACCTAGCCATAAACAAAAAAATACGCATCACATTAACAACCCTTCATATTTTTACGTAACTGCTTTCCACACTTATACATTTATTCCATCAATTGTCCAATACTCTCAGAAAACAATTTCTTTGGCAACTCCGCAAAATATTATTCAACAGCTTCTTTGAGTGCTTCATTAGCTGCAAAACGCTTTTCCTTGAGATGGCTGTTCAAGTTTTTGAATAGAGCCTATAAGGTGGATGCCTTAACTCTATGAACCCACAGTCATTGATTATCTGCTGGACTTTATTTGTCTTATGCCTTAAATCTCTACAAACCGCACAAATTAAGCACAACTTAGCACATCTACTTCCAAATGTCACAGCTATTTTTTAATAATTGGTTGGACTAGATAGATATCTTATTTAAGATCCGTTTAGATACTCTCTGAAATTCTATAAGTTAAAAGTCAATTGCAATACTAAAATTTCTAACATTTTATTTTAAAGCGTGCTAACCTTAAGTTATTTTTTGAATGCTAAAGAATGTACCTACTCATGATGTTATTTTTCGCACGGATTTTTATAAACTTTTATACTTCCGTCTACATTACCTAAAAAGGAAATAATTAAACTTGAAGTCAATCTGAATATAGCAAATTCTATTATTCTGTCCTTTGCTAAATTATTATCACGTTGACTAAAGTCAAAATGAAAAGCCAAAAATTACCATACTGAAACAATAAAATGTATGGAACACTACAGACTTTTGCGACAAATTGCGTGTAGGTCTAAGTAAGGATTTTCCAGAAATGTTGACACAAGCTTAAGGGATTTTGTTGCACACATAAAGCCTGGTGTATGCTAAGTAGGAGTATCTTCCAGGATTTCACTAAGTTTATTGGGTTTAGAAGTTAAATACTTTTCTGCAGTTAAAGTTGCTTATAAGTAGAATCTCATCTCTGAGCGTTATTAAAAGATTTGTTTTTTAAGACAATTTTTAGGTATTTGTTATACATGCAACATTTTAATTTCTCTTCGTCTTGATGTGAATTTAAGGTTTTCTGGGTGAACAATCGTGTTTAGGTGTTTTCAGTTTAAATCGTTGCTTTGACTTTACCTTCTAGAATAATTTTAGAACGCACACTTCCCTAATAAATTTAGTCAATTGCAATAAAAACAATCCCTTTGGTTATTAGCATTCACTTGAATTATACAGGCAAATGTTACTAATCAATAGTGGTGATCTAAAGGGGGAAACTGTAGGGGCTACTAACCTTCTTCATTATGAACATAAAATATGAAATGGCAAAAGTTAGAATTTATTTCATTATTTCGTAATGCAGAAACATATTATTGAATGATAAATAGAGTATTAATTGCTAACACGGTATACTGTTTTTAACCCTTTGAGAAATACTTTGACACTTTTGTTTCATTACGCTAATTTTACATAATATTTAGAATCTGTCAGTTTACATGAAATTTATAAATCTTATTTGATAGCAATAATTAAGATTGCCTTGTTTTATAACCTACAAAATTCTAACTAAAATATTAGCAATTTTCTGTAGAACAACAGAAAAAATTGCCAAACTGCTTCGTCTATTTTTTAACAGAAGTTTGTGTTTATACTAATTTCCTTATAACTTACCATAAATATGAAGCAATATAATATTGGTATTTTAAGAAATTAGCTGTGTAAGGTGCTCACAGATATGTCTGTAAGCGTGAAGTTACCACTTTAAAAATAATTACTATAACATATTTATGAATAATAGAAACCAATACATGACTGACACCGTTCAAGTTTTACAGCTTCGAATACTTTAAGAGGACTATTTCAGAATCTCAAAATCTTTCTATTGCATTTAATAGAAGATTAAATGATACAAATTAATTTAAACTAGCTTTTTCAAGAGCCGTTCGAGGATATTTCTGAACAACTTTTGCTCTTTTTGTAAGTTAAGATGCAGCAAACGCCATCTATGATGATTTAATCACTTTGTATCAAGAGTTTCCAACAGATACCGTTTGCAGCGTGTTATCGATTCAGTTTTGTAATGGACGGGCTTTTATTGTTTTAAACTTCTTTAATAAATACAAATGCTTATTCATCGGATTATAGACCTTTGGCAAAAATTAAAGCAACCAATTTTAAGAAAATTTACGTGGTACCTAATTGGTCTAGTTTGAATAAATTATTGCTTTTATCTGTACGAAAGGGTGTAAAGCGTTGTTGTTCTTAGCGCGTCTTTCAATCGATAACAAATGTGTGATACTACAATCTGCGGTTACGGAATATCAACTAGTCAATTAGAAATTGAAATTTACAAGGAAACTTTGAGTCCTACTGATTAGGACAAAGCACGTTTTTTTTTTAATTTCTAATGTAAACAAATGTTGTAATTCAACTTTAATTGATTTATATTTGAAGGGAGAAATGTGTATGAAAGTAAACTCGCACAAATTGCTTCCCCAGTTTCGACATTTAAATTTATTGCCCTTTGCATCCAATTGACAAAGTACAATGGATTAATTTTCCTTCAAAAGAGCTGATTTTTTTCAGAGATCGTCGGTACATTTCGGTTTTGATCGGTATGGGGCGCTAGTAATATCAGCCGTCGCGATGCCAGTCGGTATTTGGCTTCGGTTTACCAAAGGCGCATGTTGGTAATCGGTATAAACAAGCCAACGACGTGAACGACGCTCATACTTAGCACTACACGTGACAGATACAAATTTTTAAAAAAATTCCAGCAGCTTTTTTTATGAAAAGAGGTTTTGATTAAATGGACACCTGAATATATTTCTGAAGTTTTATTACTGAAACGTTTTAGTGCGTGCGTTTAGTGCATTTAATTACATTAGTGGAGTGCACGGTACTTATACAAAACTATTTCAAATACGATGGTTTTCCATACATTTCGAGGACATGGTAAACTTTAGCGGCATATTTCTGTAACATTTTTTTAAATTTTTTGAATTCGTTGGCATCCGTACAATCAAGGGTCGTTGAATTTGTATTTAATTAAAAGCTTATTGACGAAACAAATATTTAAATAGGCCTTTGAAATACTGAAAAGTATTGATAGTCAGGATCAAAATTCTGAGCCGTATTTGCCGTAATAGTTTTCATTAATTTTATATCCACTCTAATGAATGGGTAAGATAAAACTCATTTTTCAAAAACGTATACTTATCGAAACACCACGAACACACTGAAAACAAACATTCTGGGTCAGTGTCAGTTCAGTAAGGCTGGTTTCATCCTTTTATCTTAGTCACCCGGGGTTCTTTGTTAAATAAACCCGTAAATAATTCAATCACTACCCATTTTGTTAAAAGCCGATTTAACCTACAATACCGTTTCTTCATATTTGTGTCAATTTCTATATCTTTTTGCCGCCGTTTTTTTGATGCTGAGTAAAATTGATTTTCGGTGGGCTTTTAAAAGATATCCCGCAGAAGGTAACAATGTTACGTCAGTTCTCACTTACAGTTTTTCTTCTACGTTATAAAAAGGCTTCTAATGCTATTAGATAATTGTCAAAAGCGTTTAAGCGTTCTGTTTTGTAACAGGCTACGCTTTTTCTGAGAAAAATCAAAGGACTTAAATTTTCCAATTTATAAAAACTAATATATTCTGGTGCTTCAGATGGGTACGAATAGAAAGGACTTAAAATCTTACAGAAATCTTAAATACGAATAAAACACGTTCTGAAATTCACTAAGAACTTTAATTGAATTAGAAAGATTATGCTGTCTAGTTTTCACTCGTGTAAGGCTTGTAGATGGATCTGTAGTTACTTTTTAATTTTTGTTATTAGTTGTCGAACAACTAAATATGTACTAGTGGAAATGTAGTGATTTGCTTTGGAAAAGATAAGCTACTACTTCGAGAAGGTTGTTTCAGATGCAAGCATGAATTATCATGACTGCTTCTACGATAAACTTGCATTAACTTTAGATTTAATAATTTTTACATGGCTTTGCAATAAGTTCTTCTTTGTGCAAGTTAGAGTGTTTGAAACTTGTTTCATTAACCTTTTGTGTTGATCACTTGCTTTTACTGCGCATAGTTTAAGTAACTACTAAAAGCATAAACGGCTGTATTATTAAAGTAATGAATTATGTCCTGGAGTACATACTCTAGGAAGATGTTATAGAGGTAAATTTATTGTTTAAGCTGCATAAATGTAATTGCACTATTTTGTTACGACAACATGCCTTCCTGAAGGCAATTGGAGGTTTTCCTTTTTTAATTGCAACTTTGAATTATGACAAGGAAAATATACGATGTACATTATTTATAACTAATTCTTGAAATTGGTTCCCTTCAGATTTCTGAACGTGGCCGTATTGTATTTAATTTTTCATAAGCATTAAATATTTAAAGTTTTTGGAAAGTCGTGACGATTCATAATTTCATATATTATTTTGAACCTTAGTATCATTTCTGTTAATGCACCAATTATCATTTTTATAAGTGTCTTAAAGGTATTTTCAAAATTTATTAAGCAAATCTATGCATGACAACTCCGATTTAATGCGTAGCAGAGTTTTATTCGGCGGTACAGTAATCCAACGCCCTTTTTATCCGCTGGCGTGATCTGAATTAAAATTTGCTTAAAATGCTTCCTTTCCTACTCTTACCACTTTTGAGGCGTTAACAAGTAGGAGCTTTCAGTTTTAAATCGTAACAGAAACCAGGAAGCGCGTGCTGGTTGAAGGCTTTTACAGCACATCCGAGAAGAATTTTTTGATGTCATTTCAACGGAAGTTGCGAGTTTGAGGCGCGCTGATGGCAAATTGTGCGCTAAAATGATATTTTATGAAGTTCTACCTACATAAATAAAACATTGTTGTTTTACTCAACGCGTCGGGCTATTCTATTTAGTTTTTACTGAAACTGCCAGTACCAAGCCAGTAGAAATTATATTTAAGCAAGCTTTAACCAATACTGTGCATTAAAACCATCGCCAGTATCAACATTTTTAAGTTTAGTTAAAAAATTGGGTAACATCTTTCAGTTCTTTAAGAAAAAATACGTAAATAAATGCTCAAGTGCGTAATTTTTGTAAGATATTGATTATTAATTTATTTAACACTTTTCCTTTAATCCATCTATGTAAATTTGTAGAATAGCGATACAATCAGTAATTTCAGATTTGTTTTGCGAACAACACCTTAATTACCGTGGATGAAAAATGTGGCCTGGCAAAATCGATAATAGAATATTGCCAAAAAATTATTAATTAAAGCACTGAAAACTACGTTAGTTGCCGATGTTTATGTATCTAAACGTAGTAAAAATGAAACACAAAGAGAATTTTCTTTTACCAATGGGGATTATTTTTTATCAGATGTCGGTATGAGAAGATACCAACGACTTTAGCGGAAAGTACACCGAATTATCTTTACCTACCGTCGCTGGTCTGAAACGGCTCGATAGCGTCATGAGCCGAAATCGAACAAGCCGCAACTGCACGTAACAAAGCTCTGCATAGAGAGCGAATAATAATTATACATCTTTCTGGATTATTCTCAACCCTCCAATAAATATACATAGTTCTTTTAATATAACCTAATTTTTAGTTTTACCGTGCCTTTAATGCAGCAATCAAACTATTGCAAAACAGCAGTTTACCAACACCTCATGCAAATGTCATATTCTCCTAATAAACCCACGAAATACTTCTCCTAAATCTTTTTCCTGTTTTCCTAGACCTCACTTGGAGTTTTGTTGTTCTGAACATAGAGTGCGTCCCTGGATTGATTTTCAAAGTAGAGTTGAAATCCCAAGAGCTTAGATACTACGATACTTTGGAAACTACGCCTTGATTAGGTCACAGTAATCAACACGTTAAACTTTGAGTTAGATATAGGCGACGCTGGTTACCCGGTTCTAGCAAAATGACTTCAAGTGAACTGGTTTTTATAAATAGGGCATACAAAATAAAAAAGAAATGATTGTTCGTGTTGAAAACCTATACAGACTTAAATCTGCTTTGAAGGTAAAGTTTATTCTTGGATCTGAAAAGTCTGTATGTTTCGTAATCTTCTTGGTTCCATTCTTATTTCAAATTTTTTTTTTAATGCTTTAATTCGTTAACTATTATAATGTTTCTTTCGCGATATTTTGATTGATCTGCCCACGTGTTTTACCATACCTTTAAACGGTTTTGTTTTCGGCTGAAGTTATTGGTAGACGTTTAATTTCAGCATATTTTGCTGTAATAGAATACATAGAGTGGCAATGAAGTCTGGAGCAACCCTATTTTTTAGATTACATTTTAAAAAATTTGATATATATGTAATACAGACTTAAAATTGTATTATGTGACGTAGAACATACATAAGTTTCTGTCATATTCGGGTTTACCGGAATTAACCTTAACTTTCTTATTTCAAATGGAATGCCCTGTATATTTATACATTTATGGAATCTGCATTTAATTTTACATATGTCAATATCAAGTCTGAAGTATGTTGATAACAAAGCAAACATTAGCAGAAATCTTTATTTGTTAATCTAATGTGCGTAAAATGTATTGTTTTCGAACTTATTCTATTTCTGTTGGTGTATTAGAATGACTGAGATACTATGTAACAATAACAATGCGGGTTGTTGACACTTCACAAATTCAAAGCTTTGTACTCTCGTTTGCTTGTGTTAATTATGTGTAACCCAGTATTTTATAGAGAGTAGGAAAGAAAAATCTAAGAAAAGCAGATATCAAACTTATTTGTACATTTATTCAAACAAAATAGATAAAACGGTTCAAGAATATAGGAGCCTAATACAATCTCAGAGCAGCTCTCGTACGGCAAAAGAGTTATGAAGTATCGTAGGAGCCTAGCAAGACCTGTGAGGCCCCCAAGAACCTCCCGTACGGTAAAAAGCATTGAAGAATGTAGGAGCCTAATGAGATTTGTGAGGCCCAGAGTAGCTCTCGTACGGCAAAAAGGATTGAAAAATGTAGAAGCCTAAATGAGGCTTGTGAGGTCCCAGACTAGCTCTCGTACGGTAAGAAGGAAATGAGTCATCTGATCTTCTAATCAATTGCATTTATACAATGATTTTGTACAACCCCAATAGAAGGGGTTCCTTTTATCAAACCAAATCAAATCCAACTTCATACTGAAGTTTAACCGTGATTATCTGAATAGTTTTGTATCAAAACCTTTATAAAAAAATAATTTTCCCATGTGAACTCTTTCTGCCGGTATTTATAGTTCCGTTGTAGTGTCCCAACGTAACCTAATATCATTAATATTTGGTACTTCGTTGCCCTAGCACGCTTTAGTGCATATGATTAAGTACCAACAGCTATTAAGAAATATTCCTTTCGGACACCGTGCCTTTGAAGAAATGACCTGAAAAATAACTAAAAATTTCGGTAAGGGAGGGAAACATAAATTAAAATAAAAAAATTAGAAAATCGCTCTTAATACCATTTAAAAACAATTATTTGTTTACATAACATAAACGAAGAATCAACAGTTCGTTGAAGCCTTTTTCAAAATGTTTATAACTAGTATGCGTGCCTTTACAACTGGGATTTTAAAACGAGTATTTTTTCAAGGATTTAATTGAGAACGTAGGTTCTCCTTCTTTTTCTTAATGTAGGCTGCAAGCCTGTTTTGTTACCAGCATTATGGTACAGTGCATCGTCTCTTTCAAAGTGTTTCATTTGAAGCGAAGATACAGCTTTGCTTCCAACGTTTTAATGGACTTCCTGGTTGATGTTTGCTATGACGATTAAGGTCGTGGGCAAGTGGTCACGTATCTTGGTGTTACGTATTCCTTCTAATCTCGTCTTACCTACATCTGCCGCAATAGTTTCATTTCCTGTTTGTACTTGTTTAGTCTTTGTGTGCCCTGGTTTCATCTGCATTCCTTATTATCAGTTGCACTACAGTTTTATAGATTTATCACTACTAATTTCTATTCTTAAATAATTACATTCCATTACTTTTAATTACAGTGCCATCTATTTCTAATTTTGGTCGGAATGGTTCCCTGCTTACTGTCATACATTTGTTTTTGTCTTTCCAGACTGTCATATTGTAGTGAATTCAAAGACTTCCACGACCAGTGTCAGTATTAACAAAACGTCTTCCGGATTGGGACCGTGTGATTTATTACTCTTATTACTGGTTCCGCTCCCTCCACCCCTGACCAATCATCGTCACGGTCAGATACGCTTGGCCGGATACAGCCGGTATAAAGTCGCTGCCTCTTCTGTTTCTCTACTCCAGGCTGCAGAAAGCACAAGCTTTAAATCAGCCGTGGTCGTGGGGGGAAACATTGCGGGCCCTTCGGGCCCGTAGTGCTCCCGTTCACGATCAAAACTTCCTTGATTTCATTCATTCTCTCTTTCTGTTTCTCTTCAGAAGGGCTTTGCCTCTGGTTTGGTTGATAAGTTGAGTTACCGGCACCCTTCTGCCTCTTGCTAGAAGAGTTTCGCCTCTGGCGCGGTTGACACGTTGAGTTACCGTGCTGTTCTAGTGCTCCCTTCCTCCTGAAGAAGCCCCTTAAAAAAGTGGGCGAAACGTTGAGTCATATTGTAGCTAGTGGTAGATCCAGCAGTCATTGAAGATCGTAGCAAGCGATGTTTATTTTCTTGTTGCCTAAGTTATACCCGGCCAATACCTTTACTTATTGCCTTGTCCATTATCACATCAAATAACCAAGGACTTAAAGAGAATCTCTATCTTTTACCGGAAGAAATGGGAATTTCTCTCAGTTTGCCATAATCTTTGCACTTGTATCGCTGTTTATTTTATTTATTATGTGTGTTAGTCTTTTGTACATTCCTTTGTCCTCTAAAATACTTGTGACTTATAGTTTTACGCAATTAAATGTCTTCGTTAAATCTACCAAATCCATATAAGCTGGCTTCGAGTATTCTATTGATTTCTCTACTATTTGTCTTGTGATAAAGATAGCATCAAATGTGGCACGGTTCTTTCTAAATCCTTGTTGTGCTTCCTGTATGGCAATATTCAGATCGATTTTTGTAATATAACTTTTGTTAATAATTTCAGGGCTGCGCTAAATAGCGTATATTATTCATTCAGAATTTCTCCACTATCATTAATTACATTTTGATTAAATTGTTGTGTAACGCTATCAATAATGTTATTTTCTATCCCGGCATTCAAGTCTTCCATTATCAATATCTTTGCAGTTGCCGCGTTATTTTCTAGCTGCAATCCACAAAATCATTTTATTCTACTAATCAATTTATAATGTGAAACGTGTATCGCAAGACCGTTCGTGGCGAACTGTACTGAACTGAGGTGGCCGGGGTGACATCCTTATTCTTTGGTACCCTTGCACCGCCAAGTCCCTAAAATTTTCTGTGACGTCACCTAATCCGGCACCTTATTGTCGCCACTGTATGAACGTTATGTATTATTGTATTATGTATTAGTAATTTTAAAGCATGATTGGTCTCCTTCTAAATTAACCATGCTATAACATTTTAGCATAATATTAGACAGTCGGCAAATATTTACGCAATAATGTGACATATGTACATGTCAACCTTAAGTATCTCAACGTAATACAATTCAATTATTGCATGACTGTTTAGGAGCTATGGCCTTCGGTTCAAGGGCCATTCTTTTAAGAGTTTCGTTCTCCTTCCCTGCTTAGTTAAGCATGTATTATCCTATTCCTCGTGCTTTAATGTTAGTTTTACTACTTACTTATTAATACACAAAGCGAACGTGTAAATGTTGTGTCTTAAAAAATAAAGAAATTGATTCAAAGTACTGTCATATTTGTTGCTCTAATTTATTATCACTATAAAAGCGACACTAAAAACTTAATTTTTATATTTAAAAGCACCATTAAGCAAATCGTACGCATATGTTCAAATTGTAAGTTTCTCCAGTAAAATTATGTTTTTCCTGGTATGACATTTGAAAATCGAATTCTTCTGAAAGAATTTTTTACGAATGCGCATTATCCTAAATTTAGGGCGGAAGGTATACCTAGCTAGCTTTAACTACCATCGCTGGACTGTTGCAGCACGATTGAGCTCATGAGCCGAAATTGCGCGGTCCAAAACTGCACGGTCTAAAACTGCACGACACCAGTAAGTTCACATCTTATCTGATAAATATACTATAAAAATGCATGTTGCCTTTAACTTTTTTGCCGGATACACCTGACATAGAAATTCGATTAAATGTTATTGATTGTTTATCAGATTAGTAAATAAATTTTTGCTCTCACGGTTTGTCGAAGATTGTAAAAACTATACCAGCGAACGCTTTGATAGTCTTCAAATAGGAAGCATAGTTTTTCTAATACTCCGCTTCTCAGTGAAGCACCGACTAGAGGTCATTTAAGATGCCTTTCACGTATTGTTTCTTTCTGGGCTTCCGTGTGGTTACGACGGGCGGGTGGCGTCAGGTTCCTTTGGTTTTGGTCTAAGTTGCGCTTAATGGTTCGGGCAATGGTGGTACGGTGAAACACTCTGAAACAAAAAATATTATAATCATTAACTGACTTTATTTTCTAAATATGGAAAAGGGTACAGCAATGGCAGTCGAGAAAGTCTGCGAGTAAAGATAACCATCTGCAGATGCCCAGCCCAGCGGATTATACACGAACGTCACTTCAAAATAGGTGTCCTTAGAAGATAGACGGAAACATTCGACCTAGAATTCCAGCAGCATTGAAGTAGTTGCTTCCGAACGATGATTTGAGTTGCGGAGGCATTTGGATTCGCTCTCCAGTGCATGAATCCACGTTCTAGAGATCCCTGAGGTGACGGGAATCGTACGGGTAGTTTCGGAAGCGACGTTGTAGCTGGAAATGTGTAGAGAAAAGAAAAGACGGTGTTCTGCGGCAATGTTCACCTGGATTTGATAGCTTAGCTGACTGCAAGTACTGATTAATGGCTAGTTCTCGGTGAAGGGTAATTTCTTACGCCCGTCACTAGTAGTTACCATTTTATTCTTCAGGTACATTGAGGAGCGAAGTAGTCGAAGATTTGGAAGTTGATAGGAAACGGTTTACCGGTTTACGAGGCAGTACTAGTAAAGCTGAATTAAGTTTTGGTAAAGGTATAACACACTGAATGTGTTCTCTTTGTGTAAAGAGCAAAGAGATAAGGGCGACAAAGATTTGTGGAGAGCTTTGCATAATTTATGGGAGTAGCAGGCTCCTTCGTAAACTGTTTCAGGAAGCTGAAGACACTCCACTCCTTTAAAAGATAAAACGTGATAGTATGAAGCAAAGAAAATAACTATTTTCAGATTCTAAGGGCTTAAAACAAGCAGCAGGAATCCAAATTGCTGGATTTGTGGGACGCACCAGAACTATTTACACGTAATTAACTGAGGAGTAGGTATTATAGACTGCAATATAATAGCTAAGATAGCTTCCTACAAAAAATAGATTAATAGTCAACGTGATAACGTAATTTTTTGGCCAGTCACTGTTTAATATTTGCTTGTGTCGTTTTATTACTATTATATTATTTGTTAAAAGTAATAAAAATCCAGTCTACATCTATTATTCCTTAATAAACTGATCTATCGTTCTTTGTAAAATCTGTAGGAAATTCCTTGTGAGTTATTAAAAGAAAAATATATGTATAATAAGCTTGAAACCCTATGCTGATTTTCTCCGTCCAAGCTTACGCTGTCACGTGGTTTTGCGATTCCGTGTTATTTGGGGAGTCATTTCGAATTTGTGGTAGATTCTTTAGTACGGTCCTGTCCTTCGTAATTTTAATTTGCTGCTTTGTTATATTATTTTTGCTACAGTTAATTCCATTTTAGTCTGAAGGGCACGAAAGGTTAAGCCTGTTGTCAGCCCGTTTTCATTGCAGTTCTACGAAATCTTCAAGTCATTTCAGTATGTTTCGTCTTTGTAAAAGTTTACTTTGTTAAAAATCCCAAGGTGACCTAATTCACGGGTATTTCATCGATACATGATGTCATATTATTCCAGTTGATGCAGCTCCTCGTGATACGGTTCGGAGAATCCCCTGAGCGCGAGGCTATGTCAGGTGACACGCCTTAGCGTCATCCGTATATTTCACACATATCCTCAGTACGTGGCAATTATTCAACCATATCGGACGTCTTTGGCTGCTCCGGTATAAAACGAGTGTGCAGGTTCATTGTTTTCCGCTTGGGTATCTACCCCACCGAGAAGGCTTCCCGCCCCCCTTGTTAGTTTCGTTAAACTACATTACGACATAAGTCCGGATAATCCCAGGGAATGCCATATAATCTCAGAGAAACATAGTCTTGTTTGAAAGTTGTGAAAAGTTGGTAAGTTTGGTTTAGGCATTTTCCTCATTTGAGGGATTAAGAAAACTCAAAGCCTAAGGAATCTTACGTCGTTTGTCTTGCACCCGCCTTCCCGGAAAAAGACACCATCACCTTCGTTGCCGATAGCCACCACCGTCTGCCACGTATTCCCTGGTCTTCTAATTCAAGTACGAACATCTCGCCAGGTAAATTTACTATCCTGTTTCGCTGTATCTGCTTTTGCCGTTGTGTTTCAACGTCAGTTTGAATTCCAACGGTTGCATCTTGCTGGCAGGCCTTTTAAATACTGTTCAGTTTAGAGTTTAATAAGTACCGCCTTTTGTTGTATCTTTGTGTTCTGTTTGCAACCTGTTTTTGAAGTAGTCGATTCCTGGTCTATTTGGTTGTGCGGCGGCATCGTAAGAAGGCCCTGTGAATCTCGCCCTTGGCGGCTTTAATATTCGCATTGTAAAATTTGAGGGCCGCTGGCAATTTTAAGATGCTATTTTGTGTTTTGTTGCATGTGTGTAAAATTCTAGGGTGCTTGTTAAATTAATAATTTAAGATTTGTTGATCCTATGTTTTGTTTGGAATTTAGAGGCTAAGCATGTGCAGTACTTAACGTAAATGTAGTACCCTCAATTCTATCGTCTCCTTAAGTAAGAGTAATTTTTATTATTTGTTTATATTTGTGTTTCGGTATTTTATTAAAGAGTTACGTATACAGTGTGAGCCTACCTATAAGTTTAAGCATTTCAACGAGTAAGTAATTTCAGTAGCAAGGTAAGTCATATCTTGCCGCAGGTTGCAGCTATTCAACCCCCTTTGTCCGAGCCCTATGGAAATCTTCCGTGGTGGGTTTCCTTCTTTTAGACCTTAGGGTGACTAATATTACAGTGGCGCTTTTTCTACCGTTTACGATATTTCCTCTTGGAGGGTTTTTAAGTGTTTCGAACCGCCCCTTATTCACTGCTAGTCTAACCGCGTGTCACCGATTTTGACTTCGCTATTTAAATCTCGTAGTGCAGAATAATCACGTAACAACGTTCTTGTAATTTAAATTCATAAATCTTCATTTATTTTATATTCCCTTTTTAAAACGCATACTCCTTTTAGTTTAGTCATCCTTGTAATCATTCTCAAAATTCTGTAGTGTTTTGACTGAAGTAGTAGGCTTCGAGGTCTGCTGTTGATATTCAATAATTTTTTCTAGGATGTTAATTTCGATAAGGTATATTTTGATACCCTCGTTCATGAAAATCTTTCAATATACATATAATCAGGCAAATCCTGTTTAATTTGTTTCATTTGTTCCATAAAAAGGGGCGTTTCTTCAGTATCAGTTTCAAGCTTAAGTTTTAAAAGCATTTTCACCAATTCTCGTTTTCGATATATTGACAACAAGTAGCATTAATAAAAGCGAAAAGCAAACCACAGCATAAAAATCAGTGAAGAAGTGTTGGCGTTATAATTTACCGTTCGCATTTTTTATGAACTTCTTCGATTTGCATTTGGTATCACCTCCCATCTAATTAATACCTCAGATTCTCTATTTTCAGATGTTTATGTCTTTCTAAAACTGACCACAGTAGTCCGAAGGTTTGATTAAGGTTAAACAGATTTTGATTTTGTTCTGTCAATTTCGATCATGCTGCCAAAATGTACACAAAGGAGAACTTCAGAAATGGCTATTTGATTGCTTTTTGTCGTTGAATATGTCTGATTGAATCGGTTTTTATCTAAATTTGATATTCATTGTTATTATTGTATTACTCGCTTGTTTTCTTAATATTTTCTTTGATTTGAGTTTTTAGCCATACCTTTAAGTTTGTGTTGTTTGATATTTATTTTAAAATACATTATAACTTGTTTTAAATTTTTATGAGCTGTTATTTCAGTGTTTTCAACCGCTTTCGTTCAGCACATGTGATGCCTAATGCAAAGTATTAAGTTTAAATGGCGCTTCTGACCTTAGAAGGAAAACAACAAAAGCTTAGAAACTCTCTAGCGTGATTGTACCTGCCTGATTATTCCCAGGTCTGTAAACTACAGTGGCGTTAATTCTTTTTCCGATTTTAACTTACCGGTTTTTTGAGTTTTATCCTCAAACCACCCCGTTTCCACGAGTTTTATCTGCAACCCAAACCGACTTAGATGTCGTCATAATTATATGTTGTATTCCAGAATTTACACGTGACAAGCTAAAAATCACAATCTGACGACAATTTCCTTATGGCGAAGTTTGGTTTTGTATGTGTATCAATTGATTTTTTTGTTAGATTTATGCGTTAGTTTACCAAAAACTTCTGCTCATGCATCCTCAGATTAGGTTAACTTTTTTTCATCTCTTTACTGGAAAAGTTAAATTTTTCTCTTTGCCCCTTTTTTGGGCTCTCATCGATGTTTTAATTTATTTTAGTACAATTTATTGTTTCCCGAGAATCGGAAAATTAAATGCGGATTTTTTTAGTTATAAATCGAGTCGGTAATGTTGTTAATTAGTGCTAAATTAATTCTATAATAAACGTAAGAAACGTTTTCTGAGAAAGTACAAAAAATTAGTCATGAAATTTGCATATCTAACAAAACGAATTACCCTGACACCAACATTATCTTTGTATCTAGGACGAGTTGGTTTCGGGTGTCACCGTATTTTGTATCCCAAGTTCCAAATTCAGTAGTAGCGTCAGTTGTGTGTCAAATTTTTATGCGACCTTGTTTCTGCTACTTTTTATCATGACTTATTGCTTTCTTTGTTTGCCCTACATACGCCCGCCTTTATTAGTTTATCTACGTAAAATTTCCACATTTTTATTGGTATTTCATTTTAATTTAAAAAAAGCGAAGTGAAATACAAAAGAAATTAATGCTAATTAAAATCAGCAAATGCAAAGAGAAAAACTTTGGTTTAAAAAAAGGTGAAGCTCGACTTTAGTTAGTGGAAGTTAACGGTAATGAAAAAACTTTTTGTGTAAACGCTTTGCTGGCGATATTGAAGTTTGTTGTTGGTTTTTCTCTATTTTAATTATTTAACTTGCTGCTATGTAATCTATTTTTGGTATTTTATTTATTTCTAATTACAAGTTCGTGCTATTTCGTTTCAGCACATGTACCCTGATATCTTAAGTTAATGAGATTGGCTTCCCAAAGAAAATAAACTGTGTTTTGGGATGCAACTTGAAACTTTAGAGATTTGTTCAGTCTAGGACGCAAATGAATTAAATAAACAAGTTTTACAATATATTTTTGTATAAAGAAGTTTTACGTTTTAGTTCTGGTTTTTAGTTCGCGATTGCATATCGTAGCGTAAACATCGTCGGTGTTTGTGCTGCGAATTCAAGTTCGAGTGCTGACGATAACGCTACTTCGAGGTCGTCGTTTTATTTATAATGTGTGTTATTTAAATACAAAAGTTATAGTAGTTTGTTAAATTCTTGTAGGCCTTAGGGCCGAGTGTCGCAATGTTCCCGCAACACCCATTCGTCAATGCTACATGTCCTTATTATGCAATAAATTCACAACAATTCTTACCACAAAACCTAACTCCAATACAACAAAATAATTATCAGTCGACCCAACAGCAGATACAACAACCGCAAGTAAATTTATGAACACACCCATACTCGCAACAAACAAATTTTTCCACAACTTCAGAAATATATCAACCTATAAATTTACAAAACCCAACATCAAAGCGAACCAATGCAAACAGAAGCAGAATGGAAAAAAATTGATAGAAAAAGAGAATAAATTCTAGACAAGAAGCAGGTACAAGCACAAAAAAAACAAATAATTTCAGCAAATTATTGGCTAAACAAGCCTATTGCTACTAAAAACTCTGTTGAAAAGCTATCAAATGATGAGGATTCAGAAAACGACTCATTGCCTAGGCCTACTAAACCAATAAAAGCTCCCCCAATTTTTGTAAGCGGGGTACAAAACATAGTTTTGCAAAAAATGCTAAATACAATAACGATCAAGTTAAAATACAAGTAACGAAATCAGAAAAACTATCTCGTAGTTATGGAGAAACTACTGAAGAAAGAAACACAGTGCTACACCTACCAAATGAAAGATAAAAGAAGTTTTAAAGTCGTTTTGAAAGGGATACACCCAACCACAGATAATGATGCTATTAACAAAGAAATGGAAGAAAAAGGTCATAAGATACTTCGCATCAATAATATTCAAAGAAATCAACAAGCAGACAACAAAAATCTAAAAATTCCGACATCATCCTTCTTTGTTGAACTACATCAGCAGGATAATAATAAGGACATCTACAACCTTCAATATCTTCAACATACATCCATCAGCTTCGAACAACCATATAAAAAGCCTGACATTCCTCAATGTATAAAATGCCAAGCTTTCGACCAAACCAAAAATTATCCTCAGAAAACCTAAATGCGTTAAGTGTGCAGGTACTCACCTGACCAGTGAATGCACAATGTTTGTCTAATTGCCACATGGCGAAAGAAACCAATGTGACAAGAAAAATGAAAGATGGTACAAAATTAGCTGTGCCAAGCCCTGTGGCCATAGCATGTTACAATACTTATATGGGGGGTGTAGATCTTGCTGACCAGACGACATCGCTTTTTCATCGACGTGCCGCAAGCTTCTGATAAGGTCTGACATCCAGGAATTTTATACAAAATCAAACAACAATTACCGCACATGTTTCACCTTCTGAAATCTTATTTAGAAGACAGATGCTACTATACTAAGTATGAAGACGAACAGACAAACCTACTACCTATAAAATCAGGAGTGCCACAAAGGAGCATCCTTGGACCAATCATGTACTTACTTTATACTGCTGATCTACCAGTGCATCAAAATACGGTCGTGGCAACCTTTGCAGACGATACTGTCGTAATGGCGTCGCATAAAGACCCAGCAGCAGCGTATACCATTATGCAAGACAACCTAAATGTCATCCAAAACTGGCTCAATACCTGGAGAATAAGTGTGAACGAACAGAGATCAATACACGTAACCTTTACAACGAAAAGACCCACCTGTCCGCCAATACGAGTAGTCCTAAACGGTCAAACAGTACCTCAAGCTACTCAAGTTAAATACTTAGGTATAACGCTGGACCGAAGACTAACTTGGAGACCACACACTGATAATAAGAAGAAACAACTAAACATGAAACTTAAACAACTGTATTGGCTAATAGGCAAGAAATCTCAGCTAACCCTAGAAAGTAAAGTTCTAGTATACAAAACAATATTGAAACCCATATGAACTTATGGTCTACAGCTGTGAGGTACAGCAGCAACTTCCAATATTGAAATCGTAGAGAGATTTTAATCTAAGATTTTACGTGCCATTACAAACGCACCTTGGTTCGTCACTAATGTTATACTCAGAAGAGATCTGACCATACCTACTGTGAAAGAAGAAGCTATTGTCTCGTGTCTATTCTGCACTACGACATTAAATAGGGGATGTCGAACCTGGGATACACTCAGCTAGACTGCAGTGAAGATGGGTGGTTCGAAACGCTGCAAAAGCACTTAATAACACTTAGTAACCCCTCCAAAGGGAATGGTCGTAACGGTAGATAGGGCGCCACTATGATAATTAAGTCACCCAAAGATCTAAAAGGAGGAAACCGGTCATAGAAGATTCGCAAGGGTTCGGAGAAAGGGGGTCGTCGTAGCTGCTCTCTGCTGCGCAAGATGTAACTTACCTTGCTACTGAAAATTACTTTACTTTACTGCAAAACTCTAAATCTTGTAGACAGGCTAACACTTACACATAAATCTTTAACAAACCCTGAAACATAAAATGGTAACGTGGAGCACTGAACACAAATAACAAGGCCAACTAAATTGACAATGAATTATTTAATAAATCAAAGGCACAAAAATGAATGAATACAAAAACAACATTACACAAAGGACAATCAAAGTATTACGTTAGAACAAATCACAAAAATGTTATGCTTACTTTAAAGAACGAGAATTGAGGGTGCTACATTTACTTTAAGTTCTACAAAGGTATTCTCAAGCTTAGTCCCTCAATTCCAAACAAAGATAGGAAAAGAACACAAATAACAAAATAACAATTTAACAAGTTCAATAAGCACCAAATAATTTCACACATGCAGCACAATATACAAAATAATATCTTAAACTTGACTACAATCTGAACGCGAATGTCTTTACTTTACAAACACCAATGAACGTTACTTTAACACAAAATTACTACCAACCAGTTAACTGAGTTGCCAGGGGCCATCAAATTTGCAATGTGAACATTGAATCCGCCCAAGGCGAGGGTCACAAGCCTGCACCACATACCACTGGACAAAACAGATAAACTATCATCGATTACTTCAAAACACAAAGGCAAATACAAAAAGGCGGTACTTATTAACTTCAAAACAAGCTAGACGTTGATGACGGCCTGCCAGCAAGGGCAAACGTAGGAATTGAGTCTGACGTTGGAAACACAAACGAAGAGAGCAGGAGCAGCTTTAAAAGGAATAGTTTTACCTGCCGATGTTGATGGTACTTAATAACCAGGGAGTGACGTGAGACTGGACGGGGTAAATGTTCTTCCTTTGAAGACAGGTGCAAGAACAAAACGAAGAATAATCCTTAAGGGGGCGGGTTTTCTGGATCTCTCAACGAGGAGGAAATTGTGTAGAACGGCACGACAACACTGTCACAAAACTTTTCACACAAGTCTATTTCATTCCGGAATTTTGAATGGCGTTCCTTTAGTGAATCCGACTAGGTCGATAATTGTGATCCGTCCACAGGAAATCACCGATAGTGGAATCCATTCCGGTAAATTGTAAGGACCCACCTTTGGAACGATAAATACTGCAGTACGTCCTAGGAGACGTCCGACATGGTTCGTTAACTTTCACGCACTAAAGAGGGGAGTGGAAGGGGACTCGCAAGAAAACAGGTCACCTTGTAATTTCGAACAAAGAAACCCTTTTACACAAATGAAACATATTGAAGTGACTTTAAGAATTCCTAGAACTGCAAGGGAAGAACGTGCCAAATCAGGCTTAACTTTTTATGTCTTCTAGATTAAACGAATTTAAACTGTAACAAAAAAAAAATTGACACAGAATCAAACTAAGAGGACAGGACCGTATTGGAAAATCTTAACAATAATTTAAAATTACTTAAAATATTGCAAAATAACATGGGACTGCAAAATCACGTGACACTAGGAAGTTTAGTGAGGTATATATAGTGTTAAACTGGCAGTACACCCAAATGTGTTAGCGCATAGACTTCTCAACGAAAGTAGTGACACACGCAGACCTAAACGGTTCAAGTCTACAGACATTCCAAACAGATTTAGGGACAATAATTAGAAAAAGTCTTTAGTTAAGATGCCAACTTTTAGAGGTATGATTCAATGCATGCCTGCATGTTATATTGTTATTTTGCTACTACATTTACTTGATGTCTCACAGACAGCTGTAAATTTATTCTTGGAGTAAAAAAGTTCTGGTTTTTGCTAATAACGTGCTTGGTTGTTTATTATCTTACCTAAACCTTATACATGAAAATTAGAAACCTGCAAAAATTCACAAAAATCTTATGAAAATTTTCATATTTGATTCTAACAAAAAGTAACACGTATAGTTTTGTAGCTTTGAAGCGTTTTTATGTGTTGACAATACTTTTAAACGGCAGAACTTATTATTATTAGTGTATAATGAGGCTCGTTTTTCAAAAACTCTGTTTTGTATTTGAAAATAACAACAACTTCACGTGCGGCAGTAATAAAAAGCTAGAAAAGCGATATTTTAGTTTGCTTTGAAATATAGCGTTGTAAAAAGTGTTACTTTATGTTAAATATTGACTGTAATATACATGTTTATAAGTCAGTAATTAGAGGGACTTGGATATTACTGATTGTTGTGGTGTGTTTAAATCCTTTCGAGGTAGATTCAACATATTTGAACTAGCATTTAACAGCATATTCTATTTTGTAGTTACTTCCAGATGCTCGTCTGAATTGTTACAGTTTTGTTAAATTGTAAACTAACTTTAAACCTTACTTTAGAATGTACCCAGCACCTGATAACGTAATTACGTTTTAATCAACAGCTTTCTAAAGATATGACAAATCTAGGTCTAGTAAATTCTAGTATAAATCAGGGTAGTGTTAATTTTAATTTAAACCAAGTTCAATGCACAAAAGGTTTGCCAAACTACCAATGAGTTCTTCAGTATGTTATTTTTATTTTCAAATAAAGTGGTCTAAGCTTTGAACTATACCTACTCGTATATCTCGCAGTCTAGACTCTACTTTGAAATTGATTTAATCCCTCTTTTGTGGATTATTGGTTGTAATTTTAGGACAGATTTCTTATACAATATACAGTATTAAGTTTGTAAATAATACTTTATTAATGGCTTGTGGTTTGTAGTTCTTACTGTTATCAATTTCAGGTCATATTTAATTGTATTTAATTGCTTTTAATATTTTAGAATCTTAACCATCTATTTGGACAATTAATCTAAAATTAAATTTTCGTTTAATTACAGCTGTGAAGCAAGTTTTAATATTAAACTTGTAATAATAAGGTGTTAAGCTAATAATAAGGGTTAATCATAACCCACAGTAGTAACTCAGTTTGCGTTCGAAGGAAGATTACCTTAAACTTTGTTGTGTGTAAGATTTCGTGGCGAAACTTATCTTGACAGAGTTTCAGCAGTCTACATTTTGGCAACAAAGGACGTTTTAAGCTACTAAACTGGGAAACATTTTTTAAGAAATTTTGTATTTAAAAGTTTTAGTTCAATTGTTTAATGGACCTTCTTCTGTTACTTGCTTTATTTGTCATGTACTGTACAAGTATAAGTAGTTGTCGTATAGTTTAGATCGTGTTTCAGTTGGTTTAATTGCTGCCATACAATTCTGTAACACTAACTCGATTTGGTAGCCATTGATTGATTGGTGGTGTATATTCGCAAGTTGCTACCAGAATCCCCTCAGTTACCTTCGCGGCATAGCTGGGTAAACCAAGATAAGCCAAAACCATTTATATATTAAATTTGAAGTTAGTTCAACGGCTTGCTTGCACATCCCAGATTATTTACCCAAATTTTCTGATAATATAATTATATGCAGGGAAAAGTAATTAAAATGTAGTTCCAGGCGTTTCATTCAATAATTTTCAGAACGTTTCATAACATTATTAATGATTAGTTGCATTTATATATCCCAATTAACGACCTTAATCAGACTTCATTAAAACACTAATGATGAGTGTATTTATACATAACAATTCAAGCTCTCGCGCGATTCTTTATTTTTGCGCATAATTATTGTCTTATAATATACTGCAAAGCTCATTTGCGAAAAGGTGAAGTGGAATTGCTGAAATATCTGAGATTAGTTAACATAATTTATTATTAAATTAAATTTTGAGTACAATCTTGAACTAGATTGGCTTGAAATTACATAAATAAATTATGAAATTTTTTAACCTAATCTTGAATTGAAGACTCTCTACCATGAAACCGCTTTCTATAAGCTAATGAGTAACTATTTCACAATAAAAAATAGAAGTAACATAGTTTCAAATGAATTTACAGCTGAAATGAAATGAATGAAAACCTGTAAGATGAAATTAAATTTTCAGACGAAGTCCATGTCGAGTACATTCAGTTGGGAATTTTTGTGAAAGGTGTCGTACGAGTAATATAAAATATTGCTATCATAAATTAAATTGTTCCTCAATGGAAAGATAGGGTACCTATAAGGGATAAGTGGACGTGCAACAACTGCAAATAAGCAGCCCGTAATCGTGGAGTAATTTAAGTGATTTTAAAAATAATAGTGAAAACTTAAAAACAGCGGAAAGTGAACAAAAGTTTAAACAAGGTGAAGTGTGATCAGTGTATAAAGAAAAAGTGCCGACAAGGTGGTGCAAAATTCGGAATCCCGTACTTTAAAGTGCCGGTATTATACAGTGCATAGAGACGCTTATAGCAGTCAAATCGCACAAAAAGCTGTTGATACGGCGCGAAAGGCAATTGGTCCATTTACTGAACGGACGCATAAGCATTGAATATAAAGCAACCCACATACGGACAAACGTGTGCCGATAAAATAAACCAAAACACCGTGTTTATAGTGTAAAATAAATGTGACATATGGAGAATAACGGCGAAAAAATAGACAAACGGAAAAGAGAAGATAGCAATAGCCCAGATATTTTCCAAAAGAGGAAAACTGTAAGAACACCAAACAAATCAGAAAGCAAAACCATACAAACTCGAGATAAAATAGAGGATAAATAATAATAATATGTACTTTATTTAGTAATATTAGTAATTTTACATTAATCGTACAAGAGTTTATAATGTCCAATATTTACTTAAAAACTATTCTTACAGTACAAACTTAATTGTTTTTTAAAATTATAAATATTTGGCGCCTGTTTTATTTCCTGTGGAAGATTGTTATAATATTTTAAACCTTTGTAGATAAAATAATTTTGAGATTTCGATTTTGAAAATTTTGATAATCTAAAGTCGGAGCGAGTTCTGGTATTATAATCATGTATGTCTAAATTGTACATCAATGACTGGGACATGTATTCTGGAAGTAAACAGTTTATTGTTTTGTAGACGAATACTAGAGTTTTAAAGTAAATGCGCTGTTTTATGCTCAACCATTGCGAGATATCTAACTACATTAAAACAATTTTAGTAAATTTTGAACACTGCAGTCTAATACGCCTAGCTTTGTTTTGCTGCTTTTGCAGTCTTTTTAATTCTGATTCCTGACGAAGAAACAAAATGCTTGCACAGTAATCAAAATGTGGAGCAATAGTTGTTTTGTAAACATTTATTCTTGTTTGAATAGTAAGTTTGTTAGATATCCTACCCAGTAAACTAATTTTACGTGCTACTTTCTTGATAACATAATCTACGTGCTTCTTAAAATTTAAATTATCATCTATAATTATTCCTAAATATTTAATTTGATCAACCTTTTCCAAGTCCATATTTTCTATATTTATTTTAGTTGACTGAACATTTTTATTTGAAATCATAAATTTAGTTTTCGAGACATTCAATTTGTTAACTTGTAACCATTGAGAAATGGTTTTTAATTCTAGATTTAATTTGGTGATAGCAAGATCGATATTTTCATCGGTAATTGACACTAAAGTATCATCAGCAAATAAATTAATGTTGCAGCAACTAAGATTAAATTCTAAATCATTAATATAAATTAAAAACAGCAATGGGCCTAAAACCGATCCTTGTGGTACACCCAAATTATTCTGAATTTGTAAGGATTCTTTATTTCCATTCTAGTATTTGTTCATAAACTGGCAATAACAATAATTTGAAACAATGTTCAATACCTTCATAGGGGAAATACGAAATGAAATGAAAAAAAAAATAACGAAAATCTTCACCAGATTCCAACCAAAGACCTAGAAGAAAACAGAAAAACCGTGAAAAAAAACGAAGTAATAGAGAAACTGAAATCAGAATTGTAAACAAATCAGAAACACTGGGAAGAAGAAAAAAAGGAATTAAAAAGCAAGATTGCCGAACTGGAAGTAATAGTGGAAGATAGAGAACGGAAGGAAAAAAAATTAAACGTAGTAATAAAAGCAAAGGCTTTCGAGGGAAATGAGATAAACCAAGAAGTACAACAATTTCTAAAAGATTCGTTAAGTGTAGAAGTTGAGATAAAAGAAGTGCAAACGTTTAAAAATAAGAAGGAGAGACTGATTTCCATAGTAACAATGGGAAACTGGAAGAGCAAACAAATAACTATGGAAAATAAGAAGAAACTGAAGGGGTCCCAGGGTTATATAGATAATGATATAACGACGAAGGAAATGGAAATACAAACAGAATTATGGAAAATCACAGAAGAGAAAAGGAACAAAGGATTGGCTACAAAAAAATGATGATTGGAAATGAAAATTATCAGTGCAATGAATGAAAGGGCTGCCTTGAAAAAGATAGCCTTGAAGACAGGCAAAAGCAAAATATAAAAAACTAAGCAAATCGGTGGGAGAAGGAGTAAAGAAGACGACAACCGCAATGATAACGGACAAAGAGATAGAGGATAGCAATAATAAAAAGGAAAATAACCAAAAACTTCGAGAAAGACAAATCTACACTGCTTTTAGTTGAAAAAGTAACACCCAGTATACCTATTCATTTAAGGTTATTATTTACTATATTTCTTCACCATGTCTTCATTGTTGTATTATAAAAATTTGAGACAAAAATGTTCAACTTTCTTGGAGATATTGTTAATTTTTTGGTTACCCATGGAAATATGTTTTTGTTAATAGCGCTTTCAGTTGTTTGCCTAAACCTTGTCCAGTCAGTTTTTTGTAATCACATTGAACCAAAGAAATACTCCGTGTGCGAAGACGTGCAGAATTTCATCATCTGGGTGGCTTTGAGAGAGGTCGGATAATTGGTATGCGAGAGGGTGGTTTTTCATTTCGAGAAATCGCCACTCGCACCAATTTTACAGCAACAACTGTGTTTCCTTGTTTGCATGCTTGGTCTGCGGAAGGTCAGAATCAACACCGCAGAGGACCTGGTGCGGACAGAAGAACAACAGACTGTGAAGAGCGACTTCTTCGAATTCTTGCCAGAAGAAACCCTTTTGCTACAACCACGTATGTCGGAGATGAATGGTTTAGAGCAGTAGGTCGAAGAGTTACAATGGCACCAATATACCGACGAATTCGGTTAATGGGACTCAGATCTTATCGACCTGTTAAAAAGAGTCCATTAACCGCAGAACATAAACGTCGTAGACTGGAATGGTGTAACGCAAGAATGCAATGGAATGAGGAATGTAACAAAGTCGTTTTCAGTGATGAGTCCAGATTTTGTTTAGGCGCGAGTGATAGCCGTAGAAGAGTACGACGAGAGCGTGATCAGAGAAGAAATTTAGAATTTCAATTGGAGAGAAATGTAGGGCGAGCACCAGATTTAATGGTGTGAGGGGCTATATCTTATGGAAGTAGGTCTCCTCTCGTGTTCATAGAGGGTAATATGGCAGCTGTGGATTACATCCACCAAGTACTGGAACCGATTCTTGTACCATACGTTCGGGGTATAGAAAACGCTATATTCCAACAAGATAACGCTCGACCACATGTAGCAAGGGTGAGTTTGCAGTACCTAGAGAATGTTGACATACGCCTACTTCCATGGCCTGCTCGATCTCTTGATCTTTCACCAATTGAGCATGTGTGGGATTTGATTGCTAGGAGAGTATCTAACCTAGAATAGCCCCCCCATTACATTAGCCGAACTTCGGGGTGAGGAGCAAGTAGCTTGGGATGATGTACCTCAGCAGACAATAGACCATCTCATTCTAAGCATGCCGAGAAGAGTACATGAATGTGCAAGACGCAATGGCGCGACGACTCATTATAGTCATTATTAAGATTTTCTGTTAACTGTTAAAGTCAAATGCATGAATATTTAATCATTTGTTATTTAGTCTATCTTGTTTATTTTGCCACAGTAAAAAATTAAATATCTGTTAAAATACTGGGTGTTACTTTTTCAACTAAAATCAGTGTATATAGCAATACATAATGTAAGGAGCACATATTCTGAGGGAGGTTTATTAAATTTAACGAGAATTATTGCAGAATACAATATAGATATATTGGCTATACAAGAAACTAAGCAGAGAGGATGTACCATAAATGAAATAAATAATTACATATTTTTCAACAGTGGAGATGACGGCAGAATGCTAGGTACAGGATTTTTAATAAGGAACAAGATGAAGATAGAAGTGGTAAATTTCAAACGAATATCCAGTAGAATGTGTGTGTTAAATATAGAAAAATAAGCTTTATAAACGGGCATGCCCCTTCAGAGAATAAAGAAGAGGAAATCAAGGATGAATTTTATAGAACTCAATGTCACCGCAATGTTTTTGCATTATGAAATCTAATAAATTCCGTTTTTTCAATATTAAAGTGCAACTGATACCGAACAAACTACTTAAATCATCAAGCACCCTGTTGCATTTGTCATTCAATGTAGAGTCTAACTTATCTGATTATCTGAGGCAAGTAGGGACGTGTCATCTGCATAACAAATCAGATTTGAGTCGTCTATTAGAGAATCGAGGTCACTGATATAAAGGGAAAACAAAACCGGCCCTAAAATCGACCCCTGCGGTACACCAATGGCAACGTCTAAAGGATTTGAGAATACTGCTCTTTTAGTAGCGTTATTAAAATGATTGATACTAGCATAGGTACTGTTTACGGTTATTTAAAAAAAGAATCAACCCAAGAAAGAGCTGTTCCTCAGATACCGTACATTTCTGGCTTATTCAACAGATTGTTGTGGTTTACACAATCAAAAACTTTTGACAAATCACAAAATACACCAATGGGACTCCCTTCTTCATAGCTTCTAGTATTGTAGCAAGCAGAGACTGAATACCAGACATCGTTGACTTTCCTGTACGAAAGCCAGTTTGATTTTTAGTTATAATATTGAGTGCATTTAAATACACTGAAAGCCAAAAAAAGTGGCCACCCCATGTATTTTAATGTATAAGAGCAACGATGCGTGCGGCATCAGCACTAGTTATAGGCATTATTTATTTATAACACACCTTTATAACACTCATATCAACAAAATTTGACAAAAATTAAGAAGCGCGTTTTAAATTCACGCTTCTAAGAAAATCGACTGTAAGCTGCATGTACTAAAGGGTGGCCACTTTTTTTTTTACTTTCAGTGTAGTTGGTGAGACGATGTAATAAAGAATATTCAAATACCTTGGAGAAACAAGACGAAATAGTAATATGTCGGTAAATTTGCATGGGATTTGGATCGTGCTTTTAAATACAGGAATTACTTTACTTAATTTAAGTACAGATGGAAACGATTCTTTGGAGAGAGATAAGTTGAGAAGATAGGTTAAAGGTTCTAATAATTCTGTGAGAGCATCTTTAAGTAGAAAAGAACGAATGTCATCCGGACCAGAGGAAGATTTGTTTTTTAGGTTTTTATTTAGTAATGTGAGAAGTTCCTCGGGTGTATACGGATTAAGAAATATTGAGTTTGGGTAATGAGGAATACTGTTAAGACGAGATTGAACATTTTTATTGGTGACGATAGGAATTTGTTTAACTGTTTCTAAAGGCACATTTTGAAAGAAGCTGTTGAAACTGGAAGCGATGAAGGCAGGATTAGAATGTACATAATACGCCGTCAATGTTCAGTTTTATATTATTAACATTTTTTGATTTGTTAGATAATTCAGAAATTACGTTCCAAGCTAGTTTTCCAAGATTACTAGAATTACAAATTTTTGCTTGAAAATAGCGTCTTTAGTATTAGATAATAGAGGAATGTGCTGCTTTTGTGCTTTATTATGTGTCAGACAATGCTGAATACATAGGTTTTAATATGAACAGGTCTTTAACCCTTAAGTACTAACGTGCCAGTGTTGGAACATAAGTACTAACGTGACGTCTGGCAGACGTACTTGTTTTTATTTTCTGTTATTGGGATTTAAAATAAAATAATGTTGTTGATATATTGATTTACTATATTTTAATTAGTAACAATAAAAAGTTAAGTTAAAATTTGTTCTGTACAAAAAATATCAGGAAAAAAATTAATTTTGGACGTAAGAGTCATCATCAACATAAAATTTAAAGAACAAAAATATATGATTCTCTATTATGAAAAAAATCTGTTTTTCTAATAGAAGCATTAATGATCTAACAATACTAATTCAAATATCGAAAGAAATTTAAAGAAAAATAAAAAATTGCAGTACGTAAACTTCAGAGAGTTTCAGCGCAATCAGCACAATTTTTTTTGTACGTTCTAGGCAAATAAGTTTTTGGCAACCTATCCAAAGGTAAGCTGTTTGTATTTTTTTCTTTGGAGAACAAAGAAAACAAGTTTTTCTTTTTTGAAGACGTTCAAAAATTACTTGTAACTTCCTTCAAAACCAAAATCTTACAATTGGTTAGTTTTAATTTTCGACTAACGCGCGGATTCTCGGCTCTTTCATTTTTGTAAGCTGCAATGCCAATTTTTGTATAAAATCCGATTTTTGTTTTGAAGGGTTGTTTTTATAAGCATTGTATATAAAAAAATATATATAATGTACATATATAATATATACATAACAGACGACCAACAGTCACACAGATACTAACGTGACGTCTCAGGGACGTATAGTCAACTGTTATTCTAAATAACTTCTGTTTCAATATGAAATTCTAGACTAAACTTCGTATACTGGACTATTTTTAGATAACTTAAAGGTACATTATTGGTAGTGTTCGAATTTTAAGGTAGTGGGGTAAATATCAGGTCATAGTTAGCACCATACGTCTGTGAGACGTCACATTAGTACTTAAGGGTTAAGTTTATTTATCCAGAATTTATTAGATTTATTTCTTTGAATACATTGTTTAACAGGAAAATGTATACTAAACTTATGTAAAATAACATTATAAAAATAGCTGAATGCGTCATCAACATTAGATAAACTATAAAGAGGTGACCAATCTTCCTCGACGAGTTCTTGTTTAAAAAGGTTTTTACATAGCCTTCCAAAAAATTCGTTATGGCAAAGGGAGTCATTTTTAAACTCTTGATCTGCACTTAAAAATTTCATCAACGAGGTTCTATGGTCAGATATGTCATTATCGACTACACAGCAAATGCTTTCTGAGAAATTTGTAAAAATATGATCTATAACTGAGGTTTTCCCCACCCTTGTAGGCCACTTAATTAAAGAACAGAGATCAAAGCATAATAATGTATTGCATAATAAACTAAAATTAAGGTTATTGGCAGTATTATATGAATCGATGTTAAAATCACCACAAACAATAAAATAGGTCCTCGATTCATATGGCATTTCCAATACCGAAAATATCTTATACAAAAATATTTTGAAGTCACCTAAAGGAGATCTGTAACATGTTAAAATTATAAACCGACGGGAATTATCTGATTTCCAAGAGATAGCACGTATTTCAAAATGTTTGTCAACACAAAAATTACTGAGTTATATTAACATTTACATCTAAATCCGTTTTACACCAAATAGCAACTCCTCCACTCTCAAAACTTGATCTACAATGAAAGCTTCTTAAAGAGAATCTTCTGATATACATATTTTTGGGAAGTTGCGGTTTATCACCAACTTCAGAAAAACAAAAAATTTAAATTAGGATAATCAGCGATATCAGTGCACAGAAGATTTATTTTGTCAACATTTAGACTTCTCATATTCAGAAGTAACAGATTAGGATTAAACACTAGTCGTGTTGAGTTGTCTTGACTCGCCGTTGAAAAAAATTACTGAAACAAGCCCCACTTGGACAATATTGAACGTCCATAGCTTTTTCAAAGCTAGTTTCGTAGATATTCACTTTATATGACGATTATAATTCAGGATACCTTGAGTTTATTGGTTCACAGGACGCTTCCGGAAAATTTTTCTTCACAAAGTTTGTAAATTCGTTTATATTGCTTTTGGGATTTATTCTACATACATGAGGAGATACCTGTTTTGCAACTCCTGTAATCGTATCATTCTGATTTCCAGGATGAGTTCCTATTACTGCACTTCGCTTACGACCTTTTTTATATCTGACTTTTTGCCAGTCATCGTTTTCATTGTTTAAATCTTTATCGAGGTTAATTATTTTACTACAAATTTGTTGTGATGCAACATTTAAAAGTTCTGCAGACACTTGCTTTGCAGTGATAGTGCTTTTAGAAGTTTTATTAAATTTTTTGGTATTTGCAGGATTTGTTAAAACTTTTAGTCTGTTTATCACTCTGCACATTTGATCCACACGCGCTAGGTGCAATATTCGCTTTATTATTATAAATAGGAGCATTTTGTCCTAAGTTATATTTATTTATAATTCAAGTATTAACAGGGTTTTTGTCCTTTGCAATCATGGTTGATTAATTTGTTCAGTAGATTAGTATGATTATTTAGCAACACAAGTTCATCATGTAGTTCGTCAATCAGTGCGTCTTTTTGTTTAATAATGAATTTGAAAATATTTAAATCTATCTTCTTCTCAGAATTGCTAAGTTCACTTAAAGCGTCGAAAAACGCAGTATCCTGAGCAGAAGATGTATCACTATCGTCACTTCCACAACATATTATTGCGCCACTTTCAGACAATGGCACATTGCTGATTAGTTTTGTACAGCTGGGATGATTTTGTTTTAAACATTCATTACACTTTACGTCATTTACCAATTTATTTTTGCAACGAGAACATGAAAGAGCATTTGAACACACGTCCGTTGAGGTTGGAGCCACACACATCAAGAACAGCATTCTGTATATCTTCAATGTTTTTGTTGCTTTTTTTCTTCATTTCCAAGAAGCTTAACCTAATCCGTCTTGTGTACTGTTTTAAATTATCAGCGGCATTTATTAGCACTTCGTTTTTTTGCTCAAGTCGAGAAGAGTTTCCTTCTAATTTTTACATCTTTCAAATTTTTTATTAATTTTATTCATTGCCATTTCAGATATACCTTTAAAGCAATCGAATCTGAAAATTTTCCTTCCTCGGCTGTACTTTTCACAGCGTGATGTATATCTTTCTTTTGGGTTTGTGTATATCCCATTTTATATGTATATGTCACTGATCACTCATTAATGGACAATTTGTGTAGATTACAACCTCAATAAATGTGCGGCGTACTTACGTTCACTGGCCTCGAAGTGCATATTTTGTTTTGATGTGGAATGGCTCACGATTCATCATAAGAGGAGTAACGGATATATAGAGGAAATAGCAAATCGATAATAACCAAACAAGTTTAAAAAATACGCAACACGGAATATTACCAACAACAAAAATATCAGACAAAACAAAAATTAATGAATATCGAAGTTAATTTTAACGTACAGAAGTTGAGTTGAACCGCATAAATGATTGTAAATACTAACTCACTGGTGAAAATATTTGTTTGTTTATCAGAAATAAAGTAGACGGTGCGATACAGCTGCCGTCTAGTGTATTTAACTTTTCATTAACAGTGTCGTTACGAAAGATGATGAAGTTTTATCTTCCCTAATTAAAATTATGCTTGATGCTTATCTATATACGGCCCATGGTCTGTTTTCTTTGCTGACAACAGTAATATTGTCGATGTTGTAAAGAGGAACTTGGCAGTACAATTATTTTTACTAATACTCATTATTTTAACTGCCAGGGTGACGCAGTGGTAAGAGCGTCAGGCTAGCGTTGCGCTAGTCCCCGGTTCGAATCTCGCTGGGTGCAAGACTTTCCGGAATTCGGGATCGAGCTCTGGTGACCATTCGTCGTTCGGCACCTAATTAACGACGCTCTCCTCCGAATACCGACCTACGATGTAGAGTAACAAGGTTCTATACGTACACACACATACACTATACACATGGTGCTGTATGTAGGCAAAAAACGGCTCACTAATCACGTGACTCGCATGCAGGCCGGATTGTGCATTTCACGCGTAAGACCACATACGGTAACGCACCAACCTCAACACTGAAAGGTAACGACAGATCAGTAAAAAAACCAATTAGGGTAGGCTGTGAAATTGAATTATTTTGAATTGGTACTTTAGCCACATCCACAGAATGACATTTTATAACGTTTGTAATTTGACATTTTTATTGTAAACAAAGTTTATAACCTTAAATTGAAACTGAAACAAAAAAATGAAAAAATTATTAATTTACGATATTGAAATTTACATAAAACTCTATAGGATTTGTTGCAAATGTTGTCCATTTACGTCTAAACATAAACGAATTTTTCTTTGCAATCCATCAAAAACATTATGTAACATTTGAGTGAGTTGTTGATTTCTTCACACTTTTCTGTTATGCGATTTCTCAGTTCTTCCAGATTATGAATTGGCAAAGGTTGTTCAACAAAAAAATGAGGGTTTTCACTTGACCACCACCTCATATTTTGTGAATTGACATATCCAGAAAGATAAAACCCGGCCTAATCAGAAAAAAATACAGTGTTCAGAGCTGCTCCATTGTTGAGATTATTTTGAAACTAATTGCCGAATTCTATTCGTCTTGGAGGGCCTATTGGTAAAAGTTCATGAAAAATTGCAGTTTATATGTATGGGGGTTTAAATTTTTTTTTAGGATTGTGTCATAAGATAAATTTATTTGTTGAGCCAATACTCTAATGGAAGTTTTTGGCTGTTCATCCATAATCTGCCGGGCAGCTTCAATCGTTGCTTCTGTTCGTCTAAGCGGCGGTACACTTCCACTTTTACGAGCGACACTACCACTTTCTCTAAATAACTGCACAGATTTAGTTACAACGTCGCGAAAATAATTGTAATTGAACACTAAATCGGGGCATTCTTCACGAAAATCAGTCATGCAGTCATGAAGTGAATATTGCCACTCTCCATTTATTCTTACGCCGGTTCGAAAGAAACATTCAATAGCTTTCGCTTTTAGTTGTGTAGGGAATACGATTTTTTCAAACTTTAAATTTTTTCACCAAATAAAAAACTTCAAAAATTTGACAAGAGCGTTCAGTTTTAAATTTTCATGTCAGAAATGTCATTCTGGGGATGTGCCTAAAGTACCAATTCAAAATAATTCAATTTCACAGCCTACCCTAATTGGCTTTTTATTGATCTGTCGTTATAAGAGGTTAACGATTACATTACATTACATTACATATTACTCATTGTTTTTCAAAGTTATGTCCGGAAATGTGTGATTAAAGAACAATTACGTTATACTAATAGGTATGTAATTCTTAAAGTGTCAAATTAAAAAAAACACTGCAAAGATTTGTTTTTTTTAATGGTATTGGATAATGAAGAACGTATAATAAAATATAAAAAGGCATTTTGAGAAAAGAGACGATCGTGAAAATAATGTACAAAACCTGTGATTAAAAAAATACATTGCCATTACCTGAACTATCCATAAGCACTGTCTTTCATCTACGCCAAGTTTGAATTTATTATTTGGGAGTCCAATTATTTGATCAAAAATAAAAGAATTAAGGGTAATATTTTCACATTTTGACGGAAGATAAAGAAGGTAAGGAGCTGCACATTAAACCAAGGTAGCTGTTGTAGACATATAGTAGTAGTACGGAGTGATCCTGCAGCGGTCCAAAATAAAAACATTTTTATTGAATGCCTATCAGCTCATCTGATTAAATATGGCATTGCAGGTCACATTTCCGGAGGTGCGTCGCGCTTTCGTGAGTTCACTGCCGTGGAAAGATTTGTCAAAAAATAAATAAAATAAGTGGGAAATAAATCGATAAACTTGGAAGAACTGCCACAAAAATTTAGTTGAAGGAAAATAAAAAGAACGAAATTGGGAAGTTTGGGAAACGTCAACTGGGCGAATTTAGAAAGCCAAGAGATAGATATTCATTGAGGGAGGAGGTGAAGTGGACTATGGTTTCTAGAAAGGACGGAATTTGAACCGCACTCAAACGCTGAATAGTTTATTCATTTCTATATATGTTTCTATAGATAAAATACGACCCATTTTTCCTAACAAATTCAACAATCTACAGGCACAGGTGTCTTTTATTGACAATTTATGGTGGGTATGAACAATAATTAAATAATTTTGTTTCACTAAGCATATTTTTATACATCTTGGCTGTTTATATACTTATATGTAAAGTCAGATACTTTTTTTTAAACCAATAGATTTGGGTTAACACCTCTAACTAACACCTTCAACCGAAAACACTAGAGGGGTTTCATGGAAGGAAGGAAACCCATAGACTCAATTTACTGCTTTAGATGATGCCGAAAACCATTTAGTAGTAAAATCTTAGGTTACATATTTTGTTCATCGACATCGGATAGAGTTCAAATACTTCCCCCTACGACTTTAACTAATATCAATAATAGCCGAGATTAGGACGTTTAGAATGAGAGAGCAGTAGTATTGGAGACCGGAGCAAAAGAACCAAGAAGTAAACGAGCTGTATGGTCATCATAACCGAATTACATCCGACTAATGCCTGAAAGCCGACACATTAGAAGATTACCGACTTAAGACAAGAGTTAGCGTAAGAAATTCAAACTTGTTAGACTGGAAAAGAGCGTTGCAAAACAGAGATAAGCGGAAGAAGACAGTAAGAAAAGTATAAGCAATATAACGCCGCATGCCTGTAAAGTAATACCCTTTTGGAATTCGCTAGCAGATACGCACGACTCTATTATGAGTCGGAGTGATGGAGCAGAGTGGATTTTTAAATCTAATTCGAAATTATAAATTGAAATTGTAACACTCATATCTTGGATAAAAAAATAAATATATGCAGTAGTAGAGTCTAGGGCTAATGTTACATTGGCTCTTGGTTGAAATCTCCTGAATCAAATTCAAAATCCAAAAAATGGACAGTGGAGAATTTAAACAACAAAGCCACATTAAAGAGGTATGTACAAGCAATAAATAATATAATAGAAGAGCAAAATACTGAAAATGAAAACATCCAAACAGTAGTACAGCATAAGGAATAGTTTCTAGGAAAGTTGTTGTTTTGCAATTTAAAACCATTGTACGTTTTGAACTTTACTATTAATTAATTTTGATAATTAAGTGCAGGGAACTTATTTTCCTCTAATTTAATTATAGCATCCATTTTAGGAGTGTTTGTAAGCATATTCGTACAAAAAAAGTAAATTCAGGAATTAGTCAGTTAAAATACTACAACACCCGGTTTAAAATGCATCGTATTAACAAATTGAGCTGCACCAAATGTAGCACATTTCTATGTTTTCCGTTGGCTTTATTTTTGACTTCGAGCCTCGTCGTAACACAGCGATGTCTACCGTACAAGCAGATATTAGATCACAACATGCGAAGAACAAAATAAATATTCATTTGGTTGACTGGCTCAACAATTTCAATAGGTTTAACTTTAAAAACCCGCGAGAATAGGTTGTGAATTTTATTAATAGATAATTTATTGTTTTAATTATAATCTTATTTTGGTGGTTCTGCAGCTTGGCAGCTCTTAAGGACGAACCGCCCCTGATAAAGAGGATAAGACAAATGGAAATGAAAAAAATCCCATTGTTCTTAACAGCTGCAGAACTAATAGAGTATCTTTCATACGAAGAAATGATAATCGCAATAGGAAACCTTAAAAACAATCAATCTCCAGGTCCAGATGGGATAACATCTGAACTCAAAAAAATCTTAGGGGAGGAAAGCAAGTAAAAAATTTACAATTTAAAGAGGATGATATGGGAAACAGAAACAATACCGAACGACTGGAGAAAAGGTATAGTAGTACCAATTTATAAAAAAGGAGACAACAGAATATGTGAGAATGATCGCGGAATCACGCGTACAAAATAATGTCAGAAGAGTAAGCAAACTTAATAAATATTATGAACAAATAATAGGAAAATATAAGAATGGTTTCCGTAAAAATAGATCAATAACAGACAACATATTTATGATAAAACAAATATTTGAGAAAAGTTATGAATATGATATAAACTTATACAAGCGCTTTTGACAGTCTAAAAAGAGAAATACTAATACCTAATTTAAAATTATTAGCCATTCCGCAGAAAATGATAAATCAATTAAAACGGTACTAACTAAAACAGAGGCAACAATATTAGTAAACGAAAGACAAACTGAACCTTTCCAAATTCACAAGGGTGTAGGACAAGGTGACAATCTATCAGCCGTATTATTCAACTTAGGACTGGAAAATAAGAAATAATAGTAAGAAGAACGAAAATGGAAGGAAGTACGACTAATAAACCTATCCAAATAACTGCATACGCAGATGACATTGTGATTACGACCAGATCAGAAGAACACATAAAAAAAGCATTAATTAAAATAGAAGAAGAATCTATGAAACTAAGATGAAAAATAAATGAAGTAACTATCCAAATATATGCAAAATAAAAGAAAACCGAATAGAAAATTAAAATACCCACAAGTTGATGACAAACAATATGAACAAGTATAACAATTTAAATACTTAAGTGTGAAATTAACTGAAAATAACATGAATAAAGAGGAAATATTTACTTAATACGTAGAATGCAATTAGGAAATCTTTGTTATTTTAAATATAAAAAATTGTTAACCTCAAAAGTATTAACAAAAAATTTTGTCCTTTAAATAAATAGCTATCCACGCTACACACAAAAAGTCTACCAAGAAGACTACAACGTATAACAAGGACAATCCCCAACAGAAACATAGAAAGTTAAGAAAACTTACCACAAATAAATAATGACAGTCTGGCAAAAATCCGCACCGAGGATTATAGTGCCGCTCATATACAATATAGGATCTTATTATATTCCGTTAGTGAACTTCTGAATGCATCCCAGTTGCCCAAGTATTTTGCTCTATTCAAGGCTTGGTTAACTTCAGCCTTAATTTCTTTATTTCACCAAGGCTCGTCTCTCGAGACTGTCTTTTGCTTTAGAGAATAGCTCCTTTTCATAAGCTGATATTATAGAATTTTTTTAACTGTGTTGAGGCTAATTCCTCTACAGTCTCTGTTGGTATTGGGTGACCTTCGATTTCCGACATCAAAGGCTCTTTACAGATAATTCAGTCAGTCAACCTGGTATTCTCCGTTTTCCAACATGGAGTACTACTGGTTCTAGCTGCTTAGATAGCTACGATCCGACATTGAGGGTTCTTCTAGAACTTGCCAGTCCTTCATAGAATTACTTATAAAAGGCTTAGCAAGGGTTAGATCTAAAGCCTCTTTTCTAATCGCATTTATAAATGTAGGTTTGTTGCCTTTATTAATAATATCTTTGGAATTCTTCTTCTTCTTTTGCAGACTTTCCTTCATCTTTCGATGTAGGTAGTCATCCCCTTTAATTTTCCATATATATCTGTCTCTGTCTATTCGGTTCCATTGTGTCCCAGCTATCTGCTTAATGTTATCGGCCCATCTAGTTGAAGGTCGGCCTACACTTCACCTGTTTGCTGTGGGTCCCCATTGCAATATTATTCCGGCCGACTTCTCCTTTTCAGCTCTTACGGGATGATCAGCCCTGTATTTCTCTCATTTCTCGTATTATTTCGCTTCGGACTTTTTATTTTTTATTATATTTCTTGGATTTTAATATGTGTGACAACTTTGCAAAAGCTAACCAATCTTATTAAATTTAATCCTTCGTGCCATTTCCGAATCTTGATTGCTTTTCCCAATTTTAAGGGTGTGCCCTAAATATACATACTTCTATGGGCCTTCCATCGACTATTACGTTTTCAGTAACAGGTACGTTCACCATAAGTTTAGTTTTATCTGTGTTGTTACAATTTTTGTGCTTTCGACTTCAATTGTATCAGTTTTCCTTGTCAAATGCCAGTGTTGTTTAAGTATTAAGAATTTTTGTTGTGCTTGTTTCGCTTTATTTTTACATTTTCTTCAAAATTTCTCTTTTTTCTTTTTTAATTTTAATAATATTTCTACATCGTTGTGATTCCATTTCTTGTTACGCACCGTGTACATGAATGTTATTTTTCCTTGAAGGTCGTATTCTAAAAGTTTAGCTAATGCGTGTGGGCATGGGTTTTGTCGCTAGTTGATTGCGCAGAAATTTTATAGGAGTCTCTTTGCTGTTGCACTTTCAAATGGACGGACCTGTTGGCCACGTTTCACGTTTAATTTAACCTACGATTTATTCGTTAATTATATTCTTTGAATGGAATTATTATATCCGATGTTTGGATGGATTTGCTTCGATGTATTAATTATTTAATTTAGTAATTTTGCACATTCGTTTACACATGTGCGGCTTACGAGGGTTTATTTCATTATCCGCTTCCCTGATTGGAAGTATTTAGTTTATTAATGGTTGCTGGTTTGACGTGCATACTTCCATTTGTGTTTAATTGGGAAATTCGAGGCACGTGGAGGACACCATTTTGCAGTTCCATTTTGGATTTCAACAATTTTATTCTGCCCATTTCCATTCGACACCTGCCGTCTTGTAACGTTTGATTTGGGGAGATAAGTGATTAATTATTATTATATCTTGTGATTTTGTCTATTTCAATTGATACACTTTTGGTATGGTTAACATGTGTGTGCCATATGTTATTTTCCTATTTTTCTCGTAGTTAACTTTCATATTTAAACTTTTGTATTGAATTGTTCATTCATAAATTAGGCTGTGGTTTATTAATTTTATTTCATTTAAAATTATGGACTTAAGATCTTCCACTCCCAATAAATGAATGCACTAATTTAAATTTTGCTATTTAGAATTTTATTGCTATTTGATCTGGATATTTTCTAGATCTATATTTTTTTGATATTTTAGGTCTTATATTCATATTTAAAAAGGTTCCGCAATGAATGAGTTAGTTGGGTTTTTTTACCACTAATTTCATTCCTATGAGATAAACGTTTATGCCATAAGGGGTGAATTTGTTGTTCAGATATTCCTTGCGTTCCCTATTAAGAATTCAGCTGTTGTAACTTTGATTTTTATTAACTTATTAAGCCTTCAGCTTTATTTTTTTGTGTGTATTTTTTTTGAATTTTAGTGTATCTTTAAATCTTGTCAAGTCTGTGATTATATCTAGTCAATATTTAAATTTTTTGTAATTATTTTGAATCCTGGCCTATGCGCCGTCACTGAGTCCGATAAAATAAAGCGTTACAATTATTTTGGCTTTTTATTATCTGTTTGATAAGTTCTTCGTAACAGTGTTAATTTATAAACCGACTTCCTTTGATTTTGCATCCAGTTGTTGTATTATGTCTTTTATTATTCTAGTATTAACAGACAAATATTCTAAAATGTACCTACCTACTACCCAACACGTGCGTTAGTATCGCAATTCGCAACCTAAGAGCAGGTTTTTATTTCTTTGCTTTCACCACCTTATGAGGCTTCCGATTTCCTCTGGTGGTGGTTCCTGCGTTTCACCTGAAAAGTAGGCCGAGGCGATTATAACTTGCCTGTTGTTATACTCAGTGGGTATTTCCAATTCAACTATCAGATTCTTTAAAGTAAACTCTGAAATAACAATGAATTCGTTGAGCTATAATCATATTTTCACAATTTTAATAAGTTTATTCGTATAATTTATGTAAAAGTTAAACCTCGCGTTTATTTTATCTAAGATAAAAGTAAGTTCAAGTGCAACTGAGCATAAATATTTTTTTAGATTTCCCTACATTCGTCTCTTGCATCCCTTTTATGAACTTATTCTGTGTATTCGCTACTGTCGGTAAGTTTTAACAGCTTACATGTTATATAATACATTTCTTGCCGATACAAGCAAAATATAATAATAATAATAATAATAATATTGATTTATTCTGCATTAAAAAAAGATACATTTAAAAGAAAAAAAATACAATACAATAAAAAAAGAATTGAATATTAGTGAATACATAAATTTAGTTTATAAAAAGCAGAACCACGATCTACGAATATCTACCGGTGGTGTGCAAAGTTCCACTAGCTGCCGAGATATGAATCCTGTTAGATAAGAGTACTTTACTTTAGCTTTCATCGGTGATATAAATGAACTAAATGTATATTATTTATATATGTATATCTGAAATACATATTTCCCAAATCTGAGTATCTATAAAATTTTTTACTACAGCCCAAAAATACTTTTTCCGCTCAAACTTTATCTTGTAATTTATCTTCATTTATAAATAGCTATCTCAAGCTATGCTATAAAATTTAAAGATTTTTGCTATTTTATAAAGGGTGGCTAATTAAAAAAATGACAATAAAAGTTTGTTGAAAATCTGTGTATGTTCCGTCGACAATCTTCACGTATTTTATATTTAGTCTAGTGTGCATAATAACAAAATTGACATAATATAGTTTGTCATAATTTGTCCGAATAAAAGGTTGTCACTCTTATAAATTTAACTACGTCTCAGTCTATCTCTGGTCTACCACCTCTTTATAATAACGAATAGGTTATGGACCCAGCGTGCCCGAGATAGCACAGATATATAAAAAATAACGCGGGACGTAACATGTTAAATTTTGGTTGTGAGTGACAGTGTGATCGCGATAGTTTATAGAAGATGGCTTCAGGTACATCGTCAGGTTGGCGCATTCAGTTGTTGTCCAAGACGAATTATGATACGTGGTGTATACAAGTAGAAGCACTTCTGGTAGAGAGTGATCTGTGGGAGTATGTCGATGGGACTATTCCGAAACCACAAAAAGGCGATGAAGGAATTCAAGCCTGGATAAATAAAGACAAAAAGGCAAAAGCAAAGTTGATTATGGCAATTGAACCATTACTGGTCACACAAATTCGTAATTGTGAGACGTCAAAAGATGTATGGTTAAAATTGGAGTCAACTTATGCGTCTAAGGGTCCTGCGAGAAAGGCGACATTATTGAAGCGACTGATGCTTCAAAAGCTGGATGAAGGCGGTGACGTAAGAGACCACTTGATTAAATTTTTCGATGCTGTAGATAAATTGAAAAACATGAAAGTGGACATAAATGATGATCTCTTGACTGTAATGCTGTTGTATAGTCTTCCTTCGTCGTATGAAAGTTTTCGGTGTGCAATTGAAACAAGAGACGCGTTGCCGACACCGGAAGAATTGAAGGTGAAGATTATGGACAAGCACGATTCAGATAGACAGGGATCTGGAGGTGTCGTCACAGTAATGACCGCCAGTCAAAATCCAATGAAGGGGAAAACGAAGAAGAAACGCGTGTTCAAATGCTTCAAGTGTGGGGCGCCGGGACACAAAGCAAATGAGTGTACAGGTCAATTCGACAGTAGCCAAAGAAAGCCAAAACCGTCGGCGAACAATGTTGACGAGTCGTTTGCAGTGAACCATACAGTTTTAAATGTAGATAGTGTATGCAAAGCAAAGACAAAAACATTGAGTAAACCATGGTTATTGGATAGCGGCTGTACCGCGCATTTGTGTGGTGTGGAAGCGTGTTTTAAGTCTTTAAGTGAATCCCCGAATGTGAAATTAAGTCTCGCGAGTCAAGCGTCTGCTGAAGTGAAAGGAAAAGGCATTGTTCATTTGTCAGTTGCAAGTGATAATAATGATCATCGGCTGATTGAATTCAAGGACACTTTATATGTGCCTGAATTGAGAACAAACCTAATTTCAGTTGCAAAAATTACGAATAAAGGACACGAGGTGATTTTTCGTAAAGAGGACGCAGTTGTTCGTGACAAGCGCGGGAACATTTCGCTAATCGCCGAGCGACGGGGCGATTTGTATTTTGTGCGTGAGAACTTAGAGTGTGCTGAAGCGGTAGTCCAACCAATGGGTTCAGAATTGATGAAGTGGCATGAAAGATTAGGCCATCTAAACAGTAAAGACCTCGTGAAATTGATTCGTGATGGTGTAGTACCCAAGGTTGATGTGAGTGATGCAGCACAATTATCACGTTGTGAAGTGTGTTTGAAGGGTAAAATGACCGTGTTACCTTTCCCTAACGATCGAGTACCGTGCTCTGAGACATTGAAAATAGTGTACTCGGATGTTGTTGGTCCATTTAGAACGGAATCCACGGGACGTGCTAAGTATTTTGTAACTTTTATTGATGATAGCACGAGATGGTGCGAAGTGTACTTTTTGAGACAAAAGTGTGGAGTGTTTGATGCGTTCAAACTTTATCAGAAGCTGGTAGAGAAACAAACCGGAAAGAAAGTAAAATGTTTACAATCAGACAATGGACGCGAGTATTGTAGTACCGAATTTAATGAATATCTAGCGGATCAAGGTATTAAAAGACAGTTGACGGTTCCCCATACTCCGCAGCAAAACGGTGTCGCGGAAAGAATGAATCGTACGTTGTTGAATATGGCTAGGTGTTTGTTGTTGCAGTCCGGTTTGAGCGCGATGTTTTGGTCGGAAGCTGTTGCCACAGCTTGTCACATTCGTAACCGATGCCCGACTAGTGGATTAAATGGAAAGATTCCGTATGAAGAGTGGACGAAAGATAAAGTAAATGTGAATTACTTTAAAAAGTTCGGGTCGAAAGTGTTTGTCTTAGATAAAAATCCCAACAAAGACAAACTTTCACAGAGATCTGTTGAAGGCGTATTCATGGGGTATCCTAGAGAAAGAAAAGGCTTCCGTGTGTGGATACCGAGTAAGAGACAGATGACAGAGGCCCGTGATGTAAAATTTTTAGAAGAGACTCGTATCGGTCCTTGTGATACGCGCGTACTTGAAGAGTGGTTTATGTCAACGGAAGAGGGGCAGGAGGATGAAAACAGTCATCTAAAATATATAGAGTTTTCGCCGCAATCTGTAGAGTGTAACGAGACTCCGAAAAATCGACCAGACATCCCGGAGATAGTTATAAAGGATGCGGAAGAGCCGATGAGAGCCCCTGGTAGACCAAAATTGTTGCGTACTGGTAATAGAGGGCGACCGAGAAAGCTGTATCAGTCAAGAAGTAGAGCAACACAAGACGAAGAAGATATTTGTACTGAATATGATTCTGACTTAGATGACGATGTGTTCGTCGGTGTAGCAGAGATCAGAGTACAAGATGCTTTAAAAAGTGATGCGTGTGATGAATGGAAGGATGCAATTGAATCCGAATTCATGAATTTAGTGAAGAATGATACGTGGAATATCATTCATAATGACGACAATAAAAACATAATTGGGTGTCGTTTGATTTTGACAAATAAACATGGACCTGATGGTAAAATTGAAAGACGCAAGGCCCGACTGGTAGCGAAGGGTTACAGTCAAAAGTACGGCGTCGATTATCATCAAACATTTGCTCCAGTGGCAAGACTGGAAACGTTAAGGTTATTATTGGCTCTTGCGGCTCAATTTGATCTAAAGATCTGGCAGTTCGACGTGGTGACAGCGTATCTCAATGGATCACTGGAAGAAAAAGTGATCATGAGAGTCCCAGAAATGTTGCACGAAATATTGCAACGGATTGTGTCCAAACAAGGGGAGACTTCAAAGATTGGAGCTCGAGCGAAAAAGATGATAGTGAATTTAAATGATGGCGGTAATGTGTGTAGACTAAAAAAAGCCTTGTATGGTTTGAAACAAGCCGGTCGTCAATGGTACTCGCGATTATGTAAAAAGCTCGTAAGCTTAGGTCTGAAACCCACGAAAAATGAGCCATGTTTGTTTTATGGTGAATGCGAGGGTGATACGCTATTGTTGTTAGTGTATGTGGATGATATGCTCGTAGCATCACGTAATATAGAGTGTATTACGAAGTTAAAACAAAAGTTGTTGGAGGATTTTGAATTGAAAGATCTTGGTCTTGCAAAATATTGTCTTGGTCTTGAAATTGACCAAAATGGTGGTCAAATGGAGCTTTCTCAAACAGGATATATATTGGGATTACTTAAACAGTATGGAATGAGTGAATGTAATCCGGTTACGACACCATCACAAGTGAATTGGCATTTTGATGAAACAGGCGAGGAAAATTCTCATGAAAAATATCCGTATCGTGAATTGATAGGAGCGTTGATGTGGTTATCAGTGGCTACACGTCCGGATATAGCGAATACTGTATCAAGGTTAGCGCAATTTGTAGAAAAACCGTGTAAGTGTCATTGGCTTGCTGCAAAGAGAGTCTTAAGGTATCTGTGTGGTACAGCAAATTTTGGATTAGTGTATAGAAAGACTGAACAATCGTTGATTGGATATACAGACGCTGATTGGGGTAATTGTACTATAAATCGTCGTTCGTATACTGGATACGCGTTTATACTCAGTGGCGCGGCGATTACATGGAAATCGCAAAAACAACGGACTGTCGCGTTGTCATCAACGGAGGCTGAGTATGTCAGTCTTGCAGAAGCAGCTAAAGAAGCAATTTATTTACGTAGTTTATTGTGTGAACTCGGTTTTGATGAGTGGATCAATATTACGATTTTTATTGATAATCGTGGAGCCCAGTGTTTGGCAAATGATCCCGTATTTCATGCGCGTACGAAGCACATTGATATCAAGCATCATTTTGTTCGTGAGTCGATTAGTGCTCGAACATTTGCAGTAGAACATGTATCAACTGTAAACATGATCGCAGACATTTTAACGAAACCATTGGCTCGAGTTTGCCATGAAAAGTGTCTAAACGGACTTGGTTTTGGCACCAAAGATAATAAATGAATATATGACGTGCAGATTGAAAGGGCGTGTTGAAAATCTGTGTATGTTCCGTCGACAATCTTCACGTATTTTATATTTAGTCTAGTGTGCATAATAATGGAATTGACATAATATAGTTTGTCATAATTTGTCCGAATAAAAGGTTGTCACTCTTATAAATTTAACTACGTCTCAGTCTATCTCTGGTCTACCACCTCTTTATAATAACGAATAAAGTTTATTTCACATTTGGTTTTATATTTCTCTTAAATGTAAGTAGTATAACTTAGTCGTATGGATATGCCTGCGTCAACATTAGCCAAGAATGAAATTAGAAACATTACCATCAATGTATTAATATCGTTACCTACTACCTCATTAGTTAAACGAACCAGAAGTAATTGGTTTAAGGGCTAATTACAGCAGTTTAATTTCGGGTTAATATTGATTCTCACTGGCGGTTGGTCCCGAGAAATGTGAACAAATACAGATAATTTTATTTTACTGAAATTCATATAAAGACGATCTCTCATGTTAGCTAAATTAAATTATCACTTAATAAATATTAATATTAGTTTTAGCTTAGAACATTCAAGAGAAATGCAGATCAGTAACAATGTTTCCTTTTTTTCAGGAGAATGGGTTTCCAGTTGTCTTCTATAAAGCAGAATTCATTGCACTGTAAGTAATTGTTAAGCTCTTATTTTACAGTAATTCTAGTATGAGTGTTTTCTACTTCACCCCGGAATCTGATCGTTGAATTTGTAATTTAACGGAAACCCTAATATATAAGAAAGTAGATCGCATCCAAATGAATTCACTAACCCTCTTAATAGATGGTCTTAATAACATCCGCATCTGTTCCTGACATGTTCCCTTACTTTCAGGCCTAATGAGTAATTAGTCCCTCGCCCATTTTTTTATACGTTCGAGTTTTCTTTTCGGTTGACCTGCACAAGTTCAAACAGCAACATCTATGACCGTATAAAATAATCGACATTCTTTCTATTTCATTTTTAAGTTAAATTAATCATATTAGATTAATTTAATTATGCTCTAATGGAACTATATATTCTTTTGTTGAAAATTTGGTACTCGGCTTGTGCAAATTAATTAACTTAGCGTAATAAGTTTTACTAATTTTCCGTTGTGCTCTTGTTTTTGGATAATCTAATACAGTTGGTATAACGATAGCAAATTCAATCTTTGTTGTACAATCAACGAAAAACGTGAGTAGCAATTAGAAATATGGTGTTTTAAAAAGCACTTTATTAAGTTTGTTTAAAAAGAGAAATCTGTATAAATTAAGTTGATGTAAAAACGCGACCATAGCAAATGGAATATATTTCAAAAATATTAGAATCTTTGGCGTCTGGAATAATCAACATATGAAAAACTGCACCTTCAATTAACTTTACTTGTGTTTTCAGCTTTTTATTATATTACGATTAACTTGCTGTGTTACATTGAAATTGTTTGCATTGTGGTCCTTTCGACGTTTCTTGAAGGATTCATGTTTTATCTCATAATCTACCAGCAGGTTATTTTTTATTATTACAAATTTGCCTACCGTCCTTTGAATTTGTATAACATATTCAACTTTCTCGAACGTACTTTAGTCTCAACCGACACCGTTATCGATTTAGTAAAATTTTATTTATCCGGTTTTCAAGCTTTTCCGACCGTTTCCTGGCTAACTTGAGTACCTCTCAACTTTCCTAATATTCCGTAAACTTCCTTAGCTCTTTTCTACGACGCGAATTAAAAATATCAACAGAAGCTTTGCATTATGTATTTAAAGTAACTTTCAAGTTCTAGCGCTGTACAGTGTCAATATAATTTTTTTATCAGAACATTACCAAGAAAATAACTAAATTAGAAATGTTTGTCTTTTGATTTTATATTTTTAATTTCACTAAGGTGCCTATGCGTTACGATTGAGTAAAAATACGAGTATGTTTCCCACATTTTGGGCAAGCTAATCTATTGTATTTGCATTGCACCGATTGCTGACGTATATAATCATATTGCTGCCTTACTGCTTATAACGACAGATCAATAAAAAAACCAATTAGGGTAGGCTGTGAAATTGAATTATTTTGAATTGGTACTTTAGCCACATCCACAGAATATAGTTTTATGTAAATTTCAATATCGTAAATTAATAATTTTTTAATTTTTTTGTTTCAGTTTCAATTTAAGGTTATAAACTTTGTTTACAATAAAAATGTCAAATTACAAACGTTATAAAATGTAATTCTGTGGATGTGGCTAAAGTACCAATTCAAAATAATTCAATTTCACAGCCTACCCTTATTGGTATTTTTATTGATCTGTCGTTATTTCTTATATGTATAAAAATTCATTAGTTAAATAAAGTTTGATTTATGGTAATGCGGCGAAATATTATTATTTTTTTATTTCAAGAACTGTAATGCAGTAGCTAGTGAATTTGCATGAAAAAATAAATAAGATCACACTTCATCTTTTACAATAGGAATATATTGAATTAATTCTGAAGTATTTCAAACTACCTACTTCAAACTATGCAAACGCAATACGTTACTGTCAAGCCCATTACAAAATATCAGTAATGTATATAAATAAACTACAATATTATTAAAACACGCGGTTTTATGTACATTGTAATAACTTGCATTAAATAATTCACTAAATATAGTGTAAAATTAACGCAATTTAATGAAAGCAATTAAATCTGAATAACCACAATTTGCGGGTTTATTACTGATTTGTTTATTATTAATATTAATATATATTATTTTTTGTTTGACAGAAATTGCATTTAATATTTGGCAAGTTTTGTTGTATGTTACACCAGATTTAGTTAAATTTAATGATAATACTGAAATAGAATCTGCTTAATGTTATTCACATTTGGGTTGAATTGTTTTAATGTCCATTATTTGGGACAAGATAGATAGCCTCTTGTATAGTAGAATTAGTATTGTGATACCAGCAAAATAAGACCAAATAAGCAACATTACAGGTAATTAAGAGTAATTTTATTCGAGATTTCAAGACGCGTTTTATCTTTCGATGTCATTACAACCTTTTTAAATAGAAACGGTATGTTACCTTTTTTCTTTACCTACTTCAAAAACATATCAAACGTAGTTAAAATGGACTTAATATTTTGACAAGATTATTCGTATTAACCCTGGAGTGGTGCCGCCCTCCTCTTCAATAGAAGTGGTGGCACTGGGTCTGTGAGACCCAAACAACAGTTTTACGTATTTTACACTGTGGGCCTGATATTTTAATTTTTGTATTGAATACTTGTTGTTTAACTTCTTATTGAGCTGTACATTCGATTATTATTACGTACTGAATTTTTTTTACCAAAAACTGTCCTTAATTTGGATGGTCTATTTTTCTCGTACGTTACTCTTTACTAGATATACGATTCGTATATTTTTAATAAACAGAGCGGCGTTATTAGAAAACTTATTAATTATATTTTAAATATACAAAGTAGAATGTGTGCATTTTATATTATCAATTAGAACAATTCTTACAATATACTATAAAACGATGGCGCTGTATCTCACGGACTTTTCACTAATAACTTAAAAACCGCAGATAATTACGGAGACGTGTTCACTACAAATTCAAGACTTGGACTAAACAGCATATTTAAAGGGACAACTGGCTGCTACTTATCAATCTGAAAATATTTCGAAAAATAAAACCCACCAGGTCTCGAAGACCCGGTGCCACCACTGATTTTAAATATATTGCTATTATTTACAAAACACCTCCACACATGGCTTCACGTTACAAGGTAGAAAATGTTAAATTATGTCTACTTGTAAACCTCACAACTTACAGATTACTCTCAACTGCACGTTTTACGTCAAATATACTTTGTTTGGTTTCTTCTAGCTTTATAAGATAATTTTAAATTAAATTCACTTGCCCTGACAGAATCTCTTTTATATTTATTTTTATTTAAGCTCCGGCTAACTCAATATCTCTTAGGCGTTGATGAGGTTTTTAATTTGGTGTTTATAAAAATTTCTAATTCATTCGGTTACTTTGTATTAATATTGTTAAATCAAAACGTGTTACACAGATTTATTAACAAAAATATTGCTTGAAATTAAACAATATAAATTCCCTATATGCCCTATCTAAACAAGATATAAATTAATTAGTGTGGCGTCTCCTTTACAGGGCGTTGCCGATTTTCTCTCCATATGTCTGTGGTGTGCGTGTCAAGTAGGTGACCTACAGCTTTACGTGGGCTCCGAACCACGGAAGTGCTTGGCACTTCTACTCTAGAGAGGACTTACTAGGCAGAAATACCTCGGTGGTTTGACATTGCCTTTCGAGGGAAGCGCTCGGGTGTTATCGGTGTATGTGTAACCCTGGGAATTGACCCCGGGCCATCTTAGTGGTCAGTTGCACGCTGGATCAACTGAGCCACTACCGCGAAAAGTATAATTTAACTTCGTTATTTTAAGTAGAACACGCTCTACATTTTTAGACATTCCAAATCGTCCTTCTACGACGAGTGCAATGGGATAGTGCTGTATGGGTTTATCATTAATATTTCTTTCTTTAATTCAGTTATTTGTACCTGAAACGTTACCTTATCTACGGAAAAGATTTTACTGCTTTTAAGTGATGCGGCTCCATATATGATGAAAGCAGGACAGAACCTTAGTATTTTTCCCCAAATTTGATTCAATGTTCTTGTTTAGCACATGGTCTTAACATGGTGGCGGAAGCGGTGCGGTTACAGTTTCCTTTAGTAAACAAATTAGTATGTAACGTAAAAAAAGTTTTTGTAAAGGCGCCTTTACGTGTTCAGTTCCATAAAGACAAACTTGCAAACACTCCGTTACCTCCACAACCAGTGTATAAGAGATGGGGAACTTGGTTAAGTTCTGCTACACTTCTATCGCATAACTTTAACGGTATTAAAGACGTAATTTTTAGCTTTGACCCTGAGAGTTGAAAAATGCCAAGCCATCTTCTTAGAAAACACAATTGAAAGTAAGTTAGCTTTTACTAAAGCAAAACATTATAATATACTCTCTGAAGCAATAACCAAGTTAGAAGATACTTCCCTAACTTTAGCTGATGCAGTTGATTTGCCAATTGAAGTGCAAACAAAAGTAAATAACGCTATAGGAAAAGAAAATAAAAGAAAAAGTTTTGGCAGTTTTGTCAAAAAATGAAGGTTTTGGAAAGCAAAAAAAAATTACTTCTACATTATTGGACGGTAACTTTTATAGACGTGATTTAGATATACGTATACCTTGTAATCTATGTCAATTATTTAATTATGCCCTTGTCACTTCATATGACGTTGAAAAATCTTTTTCAATTTGACCGACATGCCACAAAATTTAACGCCGGAAAACATAAACAAGTAACGTATGTTTCATAAGTTTTGGCATAAAATAAAAACTCAAATATTTTTAACACAGCAAACTTTTATTAGAAAATATTTTTTTCTTAAAATAAGTGGACTATCTGAGAACATAATTATATTATTTAATTATATGTAGCGGCCCGTGCTGTTCCACGAGCCGCAATTTTGTTCGTACACCTCTCATAAGGGTCTGGGCGCCGACAACATCAATTTGCCTGATCTCAGTCAAAATTCTACGACGTAGTTGGTCCCCATTTTGGGCTGTCCATCCTCCGCCGTACACTTCTCGTGCCAAAAGTGCCCAAAAATCTTCAATGCCCCATTGAAGACTTTTTGACGCTTTTGGCACGAAAAGCGAGCCTGCGACAAGATTGGCGGGTTATAATTGTTTTGGTACATAATGAATGTTATGCTGTCGAAACCAATTTTGTGTTTCTCTGGCATAATGGCAAGAAGCCAATAAGTCGGGCCAAAACATTATTTCATCTCCAGCATGATGATCTTGAATAAAGTCAGAGATTTTTGTTAGGCTGTTATCAATATACCGCCTGCTGTTCAGTGCTTCGCCCCGTACATGACCCACATAAGGCCTTGCTACACCCCTTTGAGAAATTGAACACCACTCTAAAATTTTGTCAGAAAATTTTGATTTTTCTTTAAATCTCACATTATCTGGACATTCCTCTATATTATCGCTATAAAATCCGTCGTTGCCTTTGATTTCTGAGTTCCCCAAAGTAAAGTATTTCTCATCGTCCATCACAATCAACTTGTTTGCAAAATGAATACGCCGAAGATTACGGCAACATCGGGGTATTCGGGATAGCTGGTTAGGGATGTATTTTGGACATTTTTGTCTTTTGCGATATTTTTGACCACTTCTTGCCAATATTCTAAAAATAGTGGTGGCAGAAGTCCGATTCTCCCTGGCTAGTTTCCTCACAGACACACCAACCTTATTTTTAGCACTTCTTACCACTCTTCTGCACTGCTGGAGGGTGAACAACCTTGGCCTTCCACTTTTTGGAAGGTTTGTACAAGGGATACCCTGTTCGCATTCCGCTATGGTTCGATATCCTAGCTGATATACCTTGATTTCAAAAAATACGCACTATTTCAGCTTTAGGCATTTGCCCAACTAAATTATAAATACTTTTTTTAATCTCCAATTTGTATCACATTTTTCGCAAACTGACTAACGATACCCATATGTCAAATTGAAGCCTAGTAAACAAATTTACTTTTGTTTCCAAAGCCATCTCGATAAGTTGCATATGTATCTCATTTCAGCCACCTTGAATTTTTTGACAAAACTTACAAAACATACGTTATATGATTGTTCGTTGTCATAATAATAAATTAAAAATAACATTGCTTAATACGTTAGATTTTCTTGTACGACTGTAAGGTAAGTATAATATTGCATAAGTTTGATATGTGTATTGTGTATGTATGTAAAATATTAATAAAGTGAGGTTCTTAATAAACTAGATTTTTTAATAATTTTCTTCCTTACTATCTCTTACATAGCCATTTTTTAAATAAATATTTTCAAGTTTTTAATACATATATTGGCTATTCTGTAGTACATATTACATACATATTTTGCCCATTTTTTACTTACATATTTTCCAGTCTCTAGGGGTCACAGTTTAAAAAGTGTAGTAATAAATCCATACATCTAGTTACCATTGAAAAAGTAAAATACAGTCCATTGATAATTGACAACCTGCCTTAAACCGAAAGGTACAAAAAGGCCTCTGGATTAAGGGAGTAAGTAACTACGTAATAATTGACAATCACTTGTTTGTTGATAAAGTTAATATTCTACAATTAGTTGTTTGCTGTAAAAGAATAAAGTTAATAATTAGCAATTGTTGGTTGTTGAAAAAATGTCAAGTTTCAATGAAGCTGAATATTGAATATGCCAATATTTTTTTCGTGTATGGTTACTGTAATGTTAACGTTCGTTGTGCATCCAGAGAATATCGTCGCAGGTATGCAAGTAGACAGCAACCCCCTCATCGAGTTCTCGGCCGTTCTTTTCAGAGACTCAGTGAGACTGGTACGCACAACTGCTGTTAATAATGCTAGTAATTACGCTGCAGAAGATAATGTTAACAATGAAGAAAATGTAATCGTTGCAGTTATGGATAGTCTTACACTTAGTACTAGGCGTATTGCAACGCAATTGCACTTTTCGCAGAGCTTAGTGTGGAGGACATTGCAACTGCATCCTTATCCACATTCAACGAGTTCAGGCACTACAACCACAAGATTATGTCCAACGTGTGGAGTTTCGCACCTGGTTGCTACGTAAATTATCCCAGATCCAAATTTTTTGGTAGAATACTGTGGACCGATTAGGCCCAATTTAAGAGGAATGGTATTAACACCACCCATAACTTCCATCTATGGCCTCTCCAGAATCCCCATGCCATGCACTTATACACGCTTTTTGATTTTTAAATTAAATGTTTATTATAAGTTCCTAACATTATAATTATGCTTTATTTACCTATTTGCTACTACACTAATAAAACTTTGATCTGTTATAATTTTATAACTAATTGGAATTCTGCCTATGTTCATATGACATTTCTTTCTCAAAATGAACTCCTCAATAAAATGCCAAAGCTTTTTACACTCATTATGAATCAGCCTGTATACTGTTAAAAATGCAATTTTCTATTCAAATATTTAGTGATATACACGGTATTTGACTTGGAAATACAAAATCAGCTATATATAAATTAACTCAAAGGGGCAAAAATAATGAAACCGGCGAGATTAATCATCCTGTGAACCTCGCTGACATAATAGAATATTCAGGGTTGTGGTTCCTAGTCGGGAAGCGACAGATTCGAAATTCTCGTTCTTGCTCTGTTAGAAACGAAACTTTAGTTTTTAATTATTACCTATGTCGGAGGTATGCTATTATAATTGTTTAGTATTCTATAGTTATTTAAAAATTCTTTTAAAATACGTTTATATGTATACTTATCCTTATTATACGTATATACGCATCTTTATACAGTGAGCGGCTAAAGTATGGAACGAATTAATTAAAACTGAAACTAACCAGTTTTCGAACAAATCCTCGAACACGTCGACTTTATTTTACGAAAATGCACATTTTCCCATTAAATTCGATTTTTAATCGTCATTTGTTTTCGAGTAATATCGTAAGCGACATTATTTTTAAATGGAACCGCCTTACTTTTTTTGTAATTTCGATAGATCTTGTCAAAACGTTAACATAAAATGTTGATACCTTACGTAAGAAAATTTTAAGCACAAGACAATTGAAATACGCAGAATTAGCCCACAAGCTATCGGCAATGCATAAGAAGAATTTGATGGCACTTAACCTGATGTTTTAATTTGCTTAGCTACAGTTTTTGTTTTTGTTTCCTTTTTAATAACATATGTTTTCTAATTTTAATTTGTCTTTTGTTCGAAAATTTTTTTATGTAAGGTGTCAAAATGTTGTGTTACCGTTTGCAGAATTAAAGGATCTACCGAAATCACGAAAACAAGTACGGCGGCTCCATTAAAAAAAATTATTACTCGAAAACAAACGACGATCGAAAATCGAATTTAATGAAAAAATGTGCAGTTCCGTAAAAGAAAATCAACGTGCTCGAGATTTGTTCGAAAACGGGTTAGTTTCAGTTTTAATTAACTTATTCCATACTTTTCGAACGACTCCATAAGAGCATGTACTTCTTTCTAAGCTTGACACGACTTATACTAGTCGATGTGGAAAAACTTCATCCTCTAAGCAATGAGTCAGCATTAGTTGTTCGAAATACGACAATAACAGCGGAAAACGTCAAGCGCTAAATTAAAAAATCAAATTGCCCTACCTACTCTTGCGGGCTCTTTCACTAGGATACACCCATTGCAACAAACAGCACTACTTTGCCTATTTAACCGTTTCCCGATCTTTACAAATGATATTCATGAAATAGGACACCCTGTAGAATTGCTTATTAACTGAAATGTTTTAAGACGCGACTCAAACTTTAGTGAGAATTCTGTTTGCGCCTTCCCACTACCCTTCTCGATCCTATCCGTAATCAAAAGGTATCAGCGGCGGTAATTCAGTTATAGACATGTCTCTGGCACATTAGAGAACCCTATCTTCAAAGTATTGCCCCATCGTCAATGGAAAGCTCAAATAATACTGTTGTTTAAATGTTTACAGTTATTTATTTACATATGTTTATTTTCCTATAACGTTCCCCAGGAAACCGTGACCCACATTTTGGTAACCACTTCGTTAGACAACATAATTTTTCCCTTAAAACAATTTCAATTTCCTTTTTTGTATTAGTTTTGGTAGTTTATAATTCACTTCGGTATCATTTTCAGACCTATCAGGATTAATTGTGATTTAAACTACCGAATATGCTTGTAAGGTTCGTCAGAGGAATATTGAATAATTCCTTAGGGCTTTAATAACAAACACCTTTTGAACAGCCAAGGGCGTCATAGATAGGTAGGCACTTTCAAGATTTCAATTAGCTTCAGACTTGTCTGCAATTTTCCCTACGTCGTCCTAGACTTTCTCTATTTTCTTCCTCCACGTATAGTTATTAAATTTTCCAAACAATAATTTATCTAATAAAAGCATCCGAAGAGCTCAATGTAGTTATTAGTAAGAAACTGAAGTACAAAATATGACACCGATTGGGCTTTAGACCGTGGCAAATAATTTCTTAAAACCTGAGCATGAAAACAATGTGTGGTAAAACATATAAATTTTTCTAAAAGTGTCTGGTTAGCGTCTAGAAGTTACAACCAGCAACGGATATTTACAGTCAGTCATATAACGCAAACTGTCTTAACAGACATTATTTACTTCGAAATAAATGACAACCTCCCCGTTGTGTTTACAGTTTAAGACAGTGTAAGTTTATTATGTGCACCCACACGTACAAATTGCTGTGGCTATTTCGCGTCCACAATATCCACGGTGCAGACATTGATCGTGATCAACAACGTTGTAGATCTCATTTATTTATTGTTGGAGTTTGTTTCGTATGATTATTTCTACAGCATTCCTATAGTTTTCTAAAGGTTTACTATTTCTGGAAACTCATTAACACTTGCAACAGCAATATTTTCAATAGGATTAAAAGTTTTTTGCATTTTTAGCAAAATGTTATTTAGATCCTTAGATATCAAAGAAGAGATAAGAATTATAGTACGATTTATAAGATTCGTGATATCTATGTATTACGGTCAGACTAAATCCAGGTAGTCCAATTCGACATATATTAGCGGCGCGGCGTTCCGAATGCCCTTCTAAGAAATGCTAATCAATGCTCTTAATCCCCAATCCGGAACGCCTTTAGAGATCTAACAAGGCAATATACTGCGGCATGTGCATACCTAATTTCTATATAATCCTGACGCAGTAATATTTCTTGAATTTAAATCTGTTGAGGGGATTTTTACGGTAACTTTATGAATTTTGTTAATCTCAAGACAAAATGGTGATATTACGTAAGCACGTTGGTAAAAGATTATGACACTATTTTGTACTTATTTACCTCTACGCTCCTAGTTAACCTTTAGTACCATTACACTACTTCATCGTTAGAAATTACTGCTCATAACCGTATTTTAATTCTTATGCAAGGTAATTACAATTCAGAAACCATAAGTATTGAATGCTAAAAGCAAAGCTTACCTCAACATACTTAGTTTTTAATTTCTGCTGTGTGATAAGTTCAAAGGAAATAAATGAATAGTTCTATTTACCTACTAACCGATATGAATTGAAATACGCAGAAAAAAAATGAGCTTTATAAAATTCGAAGAAAGCATAAGTTACTTAATTCCAATGAAAAAGTTTATTGTTATATTTTTTTTTTTTTGCTACATACATTTATGTTTTCTACTGGAAAACAAGATGAATATCAAACTACAAAACAGCATGAGGATTACCCAATATATATGAAGACATAAAAAGTGTAATAGCGAACTTAAAGAATAATAAATCAACAGGTACAGACAACATAACTTCTGAATTAATAAAAAATCTACATGAAGAAAAATTGTAAGAGCTTCCGTAAACAGTAATGCTAACGGAATTCGACCGTTTTTATTTTTAATATGACAGAAATTAAAATAATAAAAATAATAGTTGAAAATCAACTACAACTAAGCAACCCAAATTAATGCAAATTCGCTACAGTTACCGCCCCTCGAGTGTCAACGTAATCGCTAAACCTTACTGGTTGTTTAACAATTCTTCCGAACCGGGAAACTCTTTCGTGTTTTACTGGCTGATTTGTCAGGTCATCCTGATTGACTTTACTACTTTGGTGCAATATAAAAGCAGGTTTCAACCTATCGCTGGAAATATCTTTTTGGTTATTGTTGATTTGAATGATAAAAAATTTTACTGTTCGAGGGATGATGGGAAAGGGTCCGCCATACGGCGGAGTTAGAGCTTTTTTGACAGCGTCCCTTCTAACGAATGAGTGTATACAGGTAGCCAAATCTGGGTGAACAAAAACCGGTTTAGAACTCTGTCCAGACGTTAGTGCCGGTTTTAGTTTTTGGATATATGCTCTATCTGAACCTTTCTAGGAAAATATCAGTATTGACTAAAGGACGCTTGTTGTTAAAAAAATCGCCTAGGAGTCTAATTGGAGTTCCATAAACCAATTCCGCTGAATGCAACTTCTGGTCCAGTCTCGAATACCTTTCGTTATACTGGACCAAATGAACTTCTCCTTTAGGTATTTTACTATATTCCTAATACCAGGATGGCGCAAGTTTTAGAAAGCTTGGCGGTGAAAATGTTTAGTTAGAAGGGCACGGCAATTACTTGAAGCAAAATCGCAATAAATAGTGTCATCCGAGTCTGGTAACCTGACTTTTCGCTGATTCCTTTTCTATACTGCTGAATGACCGCGCCCATGGCTGTATCGGATACATCGACCTGAGCATGACCAATGACCATGACCAAGAGGCTTTATCGACTTATCGAAACACCAGAATTGTTGCCTGTGATAAGGAGTTTTTTACTTGCCCAAAGGATTTTTTAAGATCCTGGGCCCAAGTTATTTTATTTGACATCTTTCGTTTTGCCTGTAATAATTTGTATAGAGGATCCTGTAAGCGTGCGGAATCTCGTAAAAAAGTTCTATAAAAATTTACCATTTCCAAGGAACGAAGTAGTTCTTTGGCGGTTTCGGGTTGTTTTTGTTTCAAAATTGCCTCCGTTCGTTCTGGCAACAGAATGACCCCATTTGGAGAGATTCTATGGCCCAAGAAGTTAAGCTCATCCTTGGCAAATCTACACTTTTCGACATTGATGGCTAGTTCGTAATCCTGGAGTCTTTTAAATAGCATTTCGAGGTGAACTAAATATTCCTGATAACTAGTAGAATACACTAAAATATCGTCAAGATAAACGAAGCAGAAATCTAGCCCTCTCACGACCTGAAGATATGGGCTGCGTTACAAAGACCGAATGTCATGCGTGGGAACTTAAACAACCCAAAAGGAGTGAGAATTCCTGTTTTTTCGACATCCTCTGGTTTGGCAGGAATCTGGTGGTATGCCCTAAATAGGGCTAATGTGTAGAATATTTTTTTGTTGTACAAATTGGACGTAAAGTCATGTAAATGGGTAATCGGGTACTTATCTGGTACTGCTACGGAATTAAGATTTTTGTAATCCCCTCACGGACGTCAGCTACCGTTTGACTTCCTAACCATATGAAGCGGACACATTTTCTAGGTCGGAAAATGACTTGTTCCATCATGAATTCTAACTCTAACTTTGCTGCTTTGAGTTTGTCCTTTTCTAATCTGCGGACGTGGCACGTGATCGGACAGCTTAGACTGGAGATTAATCCTTAATAGTTGATACACTTTGGTAGGGAAGTAAATGTAAGCTTACCGTCCACTTTTAATTTAGTTGTATTGTCTCACAAGCAATGATGTTTTAAATCAACCATTAAATTAAAGTAGTGCCGGAAATCCGCGCCAATAATAGATCTGGAAACTTCGGCTACTATAAAATTCCAAGGAAAGGTATGTCTAAGGCCCAGATTCAGCTTGACTAGTTTTTCCCCGAAGATTCGGATCTTCGTTCCGTTTGCTGCGTAGAGTCTTGATTTTTCTTCGTTTTTACGTTGGGAATCTTTATCTACAGGTATTACTGACGCTTCGACTCCCATGTCAAATAAAAACTTAAAACCAGCTGCTTTATTGTTTGAAAATTGGACCTACCCTCTCTGCAGCTTCGATTGGTAGGTCCTTTAGTTTAAAGCTTGAGTGCATGCTCAGGGTTTTGTACAATGATCTGCCTTTTCACCAAATCTTTCGTGGTACCAACAAATTCTATTGTTTTTAAATGAAGATGAGTGTTGATGAAAACGTCGCTTTTCGGGAGTTCGTCCGCGACGACGTGACATTGTTACTGCTTCCATCTGTAGCGATAATTCTTTTAACTGGTTTTTGATTTCATTAATTGTGCCTACCTCTTCTTTGTGACTTATTGCGTTGATTGATTCAAGCCTTGAGCTCGATGATTCAAAGATTTTGCCGGCCATAGTTGCTAACTTGGTTAAGTTATCATCACTCATGATGACTTCAAAGGCGAATCACTGATCTTGTCCTTAGCTAACTCTTGCATTTGCCTTAGTAGCTGCGACGGGCGGTTGCCACCCAACTCTAAATCCTCTCCGATCCTTAGAACCGCACGATCAGCTTGGATTTGATGGCTACGTACATATTTTCGGTCGGTGCTTCCAAGATAACATCACTGATTTCTCCCAGTATGTCGTTATCCATCGACGCCACTACATGGTGATATTTGGTGCTATCAGTTGTTATGTTTGATATAGTGCACCTGCTTAAACCGTATAGCAGGATTGTTCTACAAAAAGGTGGAAGCTTAAGAGAAACTCGGCTGATCTCCTGTGCTATGTTGTCTGTCATTATAAAAGTTGTTCCGTTGTTCCGTACTTACAGTTAACCTCCGGAGACGTTTGTTCAGGCTTGTTAGAGCTTCCGTAAACAATAATGCAAAAGGAATTGGAACGTTTTTATTTTTAATATGACACAAATCAAAATAACAAAAATACTAATTGAAAATTAACTAAAACTAAGCACCTCAACTTAATGCAAATCCGCTACAGGATTAAGGAGAATATATGATTTAATAAGAAAACATATGGAGAAAAGGAAAAGCGGCCAACTAATGAAAATGCGGCCTAATAATCCTCCCATACAAAAGAGGAGACGAAACATTGCGTAACAATTATCGCGGAACAACTTTACTAAATATAGCTTACAAAATCTTATCATCATTGATTATTTATTAAAAAACTAAAAAAATATTATGAAGAAATAATCGGAGAGTACCAAAATGGCTTTCGGTGGAACAGCTCAACTTCAGATAACATTTTGGCAACAAGGCAGATGTTTGCGAAATGTTATGAATACGATATACATCTATACAATATATTCATAGACTATGAGCGAGCATTCGACAGCATAAATAGAGAAGTGATAACATCAAGTTCAAAAAGTCTCGGCATGCCACAAAAACTTGTAAACCTGGCACGGATGACCTTACGTGATTCCGAAGCCAAAGTATTAGTAAATGGAAAACAAACCCAAGCTTTTAGGACACCAAATGGGGGCAGAAAAGGGGATAATTTGTCGGAAATGCTATTCAATCTGGGGCTGAAAATAATAACAAGAACCACAAACATCAACATCACTGCAACAAAAATTATACACTGAGCGGTTAAAGTATGGAATAAATTAATTAAAACTGAAACAAACCAATTTTCAAACAAATCCTCGAACACTTCGATTTTATTTTCTGAAAATGCACATTTTTCCATTAAATTCGATCTTCGATCATCATATGTTTTCAAGTAATGACGTAAGCGACATTCTTTTTAAGTTGAACTGCCTGACTTGTTTCATGATTTCCATAGATTCTCTAATTCTGAAAACGGCAACATAAAATTTTAACACCTTACATAAGAAAACTTTCGAACAAAAGACAAATAAAAATTATGAAACATATTGTATTAATAAGGAACAAAAACCGTTGCTAAGCAAATTAAAACGTCAGATTAAGTGTTGGAACTGCCATCCTTCGGTTTCTTTACAATAAGCGAGCCGTCTTACAATTTATTTTTGTACATTGCCGATAACTTGTGGGCTAATTCTGCGTATTTCAATTGTTTGGTGCTCAAAAATTTACAGTAATGGAAAAAATGTAAATTATAATGTGTCATAACTGGATTTTCTTAAATAGAACACCCTGTATATTTTTGCATAATTAAACCGAACCTTTTAGGCTCTACAGATTGTATTAACCAGTGGTTCTACCGAAAACCAATACTTTTCGAGAAAATTAGGTACAAACGGAAAATCAGGTAATTGCCAGCAATCCGGATGTCTCAGGAGGCATTGATACTAACTTGTTTATTGTGAAGAAACACTAAGAAAGTACGAACCCGTAAGAAATCTATTTAATATCAAATAACAATAAATAATAAAAAACAACAAACAAAAGTTTTTCACTAGACATTAGTTTATAAGATGCTCAATATGTCTGCCATTTTCTTGAACACACAGTCTTAGTCGGTTCATAAAAGACTGGCTAACGTTTCTTAACATGTGGCCATTAATTTCTTGAAAGGTATTTCTAATTCTCGCCTTCATATCTTCAAGTGTAGTTGGCGGAGTTTGATAAACCCTTTTTATTACATAACCCCACAAAAAGTAAAGAAATCAAGTTTTGTTAGGTCGGGAGAGCTAGATGGCCAACAAATTGGTCCACCTCTACCAATCCACTTATCTGGAAATGCATGACTTAAATGGGGACGTACTTGTGCACTGTCATGGGGTGGTGCCCCATTGTGTTGCAACCATAATCTGCGTCTTGTTGCTAAAGGTACATTTTCAAACAAATCTGACAAACTATTTCTTAAAAAATCGAGATAAATATTTCCATTTACCCTGCCTTCAAAAAAGTGCGGGCCAATTACATACATACCTTCCCACAATTCCTCCCCAAATGTTCAAAGACCATGTGTGTTGGTTGTCAACAGACCTTGTGAAATGCGGATTTTCTGTAGCATAGTAGTGTAGATTATGCTTACTAACATTTCGTTTTTGTGGAATGCAGCCTCGTCGGAGAACAGCACATATTCAAAAAAGTCTCTCTGTTCTTACACTTACACTATTAATTGCTCATTCACAAAATTCTCTTCTTCTATTAAAATCATTGGCTTCTAATTCTTGCAATATGGTAAAGATGATACCTATTATTTTGTATAATTCTTAAAATACTGGACTGACTGATATACAATACCATACTTAAATTTCTCGCACTTACATGTGGATTTTCGGTTAGACTTAGCACAACAGAAAATGCATTTTCTTTATTTATGACTGGATTCACTCGTTCCTGCTTCTCGTACATAACGTTTCCGTTTTCCTCGAAACTAGTTTTTAATTTAGTAAAAGCACGGTTGTCTGGATGTCTTTGGTCAGGATATTTTTGTACATAAATTCTGGATGCCAATAAGCAGTTGCCACCACTCTCCCCGATGCAATAAATCATGTTAATTCTTTCTTGCTTAGAAAATTTCATTTATTTCATACTGTCTGGTAAATTCAGTTTCCCGGCGCCATTTTGAGTCCGGAAAGTGAGCTATTACGGTATCAGAGCCGGAAAGTGTTACCAAGCAACACTTTCTGGACTGTTATTTTATGCACCCAATCAGAGCCCGTAAAAGTGTAACCAAGCCACACCTACCGGCTTTGATACAGTAATGTCACATGTAGACGTTATTGAAAAAGTGTCACATGTAAAAATGAAAAAATCAAATTGTTTACAGTATGAAATAAAATACATAACGACATTCGTCCGTGAACACTTTTTCGAGTTTCAAGACTCGGCTCCTTTCGTCGCCTCGTCTTTAAACATCTCACTCGTACTGTAAAATATGAGTTCCCGGACCTGTGACGTTAATTACTATTTAAATACTTATTTAAAAAGAAACGAATGTTACAATGACGTTTACGAATTAAAAGTGTTTGATATTTGCTTCAAATATTATTTGAAACAAACGCAAAATAGATATGTTCATTTCTAATATTTATTATAATCTGCTAGAGCAATTACCTGATTTTCCGTTTGTACCTAATTTTCTCGAAAAGTATTGATTTTCAGTAGAACCATTAGTTAATAAAATGTGTAGAGTCTAAAAGGTTCTGTTTAATTATGCAAAAATATACAGGGTGTTCTATTTAAAAAAATCCAGTTATGACACATTATAATTTAGATTTTTTGCATTACTGTAACCAACGCCCTGTATACTCAAATTCAACTTTCAAAAGCCTGGAGGATAGTACATGGTCTTGGTTATCATTTTTCAAAACAAAATTGTTTAATCTGTAAAACTACGATTTGTGCAAATTTTATAAGCGAGGTCTGCAAATGTCAATTTTTTCCAAAAAAGTTGAATAACTTGACAACGCCGCAACGGAATTTAAAAACAAAAGCTTGTTCAGAAAGGTAATAAAAAGTCGAATAAGATTGTCTAAAAATATACAGGATGTTTCATTTAAAAAAACAAAACTTTTATATTCCACTCTTTTATGCAACCCCCTGTATAATTTAAAATAATTTTGCAATACGGTACTCGTGGTTCCCTACAACTTTTATTTGAAAACTTTTTATGTATTTTAAACAGTAAAGGAGACATCAACCACCACGCTCCCGCTGCCTCACCCTTATATGGGGATATAAAAGACATTGGCGATACCTGCCGCAAAAGAACGAATAAAGATATTGAGAGCGTAATAAATAACCAGAACATTGTAAAATTAATAAAATTTCAAAGGCTAAGATGGCTTGAACATCTTCAAAGAATGGATAAGAGAAAATATCCCAAAATAATGTTCGAGTGGATCCCAATAAACAAAAGACCAAAAGGTAAATCAAGAACCCACGAAAGATAGAACTAAATTGAGAACTTTGATCGCACAGGCCAAAACTCACCCTTAGTTGTAGTGCCACCTATGTATACCGGGTGGGGAGTTTCAAAGAGGAATATAGCAAAATTGCATTCGAAACTACGTTGCTTCCCATTTGAACATACAAAAATGGTAATGCTATCAATGAATAGAGAAAGGTAGTGTCCATAAGATGCAGTTAAAATTAACTTGTAAATATTATTTTTAGCTAAACCAAATTATTATAAAAATTACATTTTAGAAAAGTAGGTATAGCCTCAGATTTTTCACTTGTGGGTTGCTGATTGTTTTAATTAATTCTGCCAATTTACTGCCTATTAAAAAGTAGCAGTAATATCCACTTATTCGATTTAAAAAATAGGTTTTATAATTTATTAATATCTCTTTCAGCGGCGTTGGATTGCATAAAGTGTGGTGGGACTGCCTAAAAAACATTAACAAATAATACATTGTATGTGCTATTGTACGCATACATTTGTGACAAACGTTGTTTTTGCCAGTCAAATTTGATTTTTCCTGGTATGCCATTTAAAAGTTAATTTTTTTAGTAAATAGGAAGGAAATGTCTTTCTTTTAAGAATGATGATTATTGACCATATTGGAAAATGCGAGTACTCCAAAGGAACTTTGAACGACAGGATAAATGGTAAGTGCAGAAAGAAATTAATGTAGTTACACATAAAAAAATGAGTTTGTTGTAAGGCGCTAAAATTTTTAGCTTAAGATGAATAATTAATAATGAATGTGTAAAAAGTACTGACAAGGTACTTGGACAATCGAGGATAACATTTTCAAAAGAACTTGAAGTTAAGTTTGACGATCGGTCCTTGGAATTTCAGTAAGAGAAACAAAAGAGAATAACCCACTGTTTAAATAAAACTATTAATGGGTATGATTAGTTAGGGTGGCTGAAACAAAGGAATACAGAAGGGTCACGTTGGGAGTCTGAAACAACATATGCTACGAGAGTTCAGTCAGTATATTTTCTAAAAAGGTGGAATAAGAATTAACTGATGCAATTTCCGCAGAAACTCTTACTATAGCACCTGAATCAGGCTAGATGGTCGACGAAGTATTTTTGAACTGAATGCAATATTTTAAAGAATATTGCAAACCATTACAACAAGGTAAGTTCTTCTTTTGGGCGATGGTCACACCAGCTATAAAAATTATTGATGGAATAGTTAGGTCTGTTTTAATATACTTACTATACCACTGGTTTCTTTTCTATTACTTACGGCAAAGTAAAGTATGGAACTAAAAATCTGCACTAGTTTGGAACATTATTTATTTAAAAAACAATACAAACGAATAGTATTTTTAAGTTCTTAGAGAAAGCACACACATTAGGTACCAGCTGGACAAAGGGAATGTTGCCGTTGTTATTACGCCAGGCACAATATTGAATTTTTTGCCAGCGGTAATTATCTAGCTCAAGTCTTCTTAGTTCAGTCCTTCCTATGAGAAATCAGACTAACGTAGCTTGTAAACTCTATCATGTGGGTAGACCTGGCTGGCGGTTAGACAACATCATAGGGAATATTACGCAGGCAAACAAGGATTCCTGCAGTAAATGTGCATGCACTTCTTTCCCGGTCAACTTTTTATGATGTCTTATTGCTGAGTTAAAACAAAGAGCAGTATAATACCATTATACTTTGGTTAATGGCACCCCATAAGTCAAGCGGCTCTGGCGCCTAGATTTTTTGTGTTCTCCAGCTTTCGATTTCTACTACAATAATCTATATTAGGTCTGTAATATGACTTACTCGTATATGTTAAAGCACCCTTTTATGAACCATTTGTATTTTTCTTTCATTGACTTATCTCTTCTGGTATTTTCTTATACTTTTTGCGCTGCTTTTTCTTTATCTCTGCCGTCTATCACTTACCTTTTTATTTTTTCCAAATATTTCGCCACCTTGTTTAATTTTACCTCTCTCGTTTGAAATTTAATGCTGTTCTCTGCTTTCTTTACAGAACATTCTACAGTTTGACGAAATATCAAATGTATACATGTGGAAATAGGTCTCCGAATTTCAGAGCGACATCTTTTCTGGTATTTTATTTATTTTTATTTTTTCTGACCGATTCTTAAAATTTAATTAGATAAAATATCAGAGTCACCTCAAGAACAAAGGTAAATATTCAGCAGTTCAGTAGCTGGATTTAAACTATTCTCCTTTTTCAATAATTAAATTTTGTAACTAGAAGCGAGCTTATAAGCCCAGATTAATTAATTATAGAGCTTAATTTGCAATAAACGAAGTTCACTTGGGACTCTTACTAATGGTATTATGTGCACCTGCACTTTATTGTTTAACTTAGTTAACTATCTCCTAATGCTCTACAATGAAACTGATACGAAAATTCTGATTGGACTAATATTTACGAAATATGAATAGCGCTTTTCTTGAATATTTCTTTCTAGCATATTAGGTTACATTTATTCTTTCAAATGCCCGTTGAACTATATTTCCATTTTACATTTTTCGTTAATATATATTACTTGTGTTATTATATTTATTTTCTGCGACGATTAATCCTGTTAAATAACTTGGGACATCGTTGAATTACACGGATACATTTTAATGACGTTATCGTGAACCCTAACTTTCTGTCAGTTTAACAAAATAAAGGAAAGTATTTCAATCTACTACAATTCCATAAAACCACGCACGCAACGTTTGCGGACAAAAATATTAAAATGCATTTTTACTCGACACAGCAAAAAAACGAAAAATCCCGAATTGGTTGAAACTAGTCATATTCAAGTTACATATTAAATAGTTTTGAGTTTTAAACGTAAGAAGTATTTTATTACAACCCCATTGTACTAGGGCTTGATGCCGATTAAAAAAAAAAAACATTTTACCAAGCTTGTTGCATTTTATTGAAAAATGAATTTAATATCAAAGTACAGAGTTTTCAAAGCAAGAGTTTTACTTCTACCAATTTGACATATATTTGTATCTACCAAGTTATAGATAGAAATCAACTTGAATAAACGTTGGTTTGTTAACTCCTATACGACTAACAAAAGTTTCTTATACCAGATATCAGGTGACATCTGACTATTCTATTGAGTGCAGTTTTTGCTACAAAGTTACACTATTTTCCGACTTCTGACAGCTTTTTCCAATATCTAATTATATATTTTATTTTGAGACCATATATACGAATAGTCATTTATTTTATCCAAATTATCCTTATTAATCATTTTCGTTTACCATCATTAATTTTAGTAAATTTAATTTAAGAACTAGTATCAATTATATTAACAAAATATTTGAATAAAGAAGTTTCTCTCGCGACAATTTGACACTTTAAATACAATTAAGTGAAGTTGTCGAGCTAATACATTTTGCCTATTTTAGGTAAGTATATTAAAGGACACGTATCCTAATTATTCTCTAAATAAAGTCTACCTAACCTGTCACCTAATATTTAAAAACACCTTGCAATATCTTGCAATGTTTCAAGGCTACAATGTCGGTTTATAAAATTAGTTGAGGTTAAGTTTGTCAAACATACTGTAACGAAATGCGTGATCTGTCAGCAGGGACACTATAATCATCTACGAGTATAGTATGTTTACTATACGAATAAACAACACCTTAATAACTAAAAAAAAAAAACAACACTAACAAACAACGAACCAATATTCAGGTACTCTTTTACAACAAAAAGTTATAAAAGATGTTGAAAATGTTTTCCATCTTCTTGAATACGTAGGTTAACACGTCGGTTTATGTTATTAAAAACTTCCTGTAAAAGATCAGGTGTCACAGAGTGCAACAATACGTTCTAAACGTCTAAAGTCTAAACCGGAGTTTTTAAAATGGTATTCTTAAGGAATGGGCATAAGAAATAGTCTAAAGGACTTAAAGCGCAAGACCTGGGTGGGTAACGACCTTCTGATATTAACCTATCGTCATAAAATTGCCTTAAATATTAAATATTTCAATCAGCCTGTCTCCAAGTATTCCTGCCCATACATTTACTGAAAAACGTACCTGGTAGTTTCTTTCGTGAACTGCATGAGGATTCATGGGCCCAAACGTGTTTGTTGTGACAGTTAAAGATGCCGTTTCTTGTAAATGTAGCTTCGTCCATCCATAGCACATTGTTTATAAGTTAGAAACAAAGGGATTTCTTCTATCGGCTTCCAACAACCACTCGCAAAAAGTGAATCGATGTGGATGGTCTTCCTGCAATAAATTCTGAACTCTTGTTTTGTGGTAAGGATTCAGTCCATCATCTTTTAAAATCATATGTACACGAGTTTTAGAAACACTCAAATTTGTAGAAATACTTCGTATACTAGTTTCCGGATTTTCAGCTACTATTTGTAAAACGTTTTCCTCTAAGTTGGGTTTCCTTATTCTTGGTCGACCTCCATTCATATCATGAGCTGGAATAATGGTTGAAGTTTCTCTTAGTCTTGGATCTGCAGCTCCTACCAGGGTTCCTTCTGCTGGGAAAACGTACTGCGTACACCCTTACAGCTTCATTAAAATTTCTTTGACGGTTTCCTAAAACTCATACCATATCTGCATATTCATATGCCGCGTACTCCGCGGATGGCTCAATTAAAACTAAAACAAAAGTTATGAGTACCAAACGTGACAGCAGTGATCTATCACCCCTCCGTTACGGTTACTAACAAAAAGTATTTATTTAATCCCCAATCCCTTATTAAAGCAAATCCATACCATCTACCAGATCATGTAACCACTAATAATACAGAACCAAACAATTCAGTAGGGTCGACCAACAGTTCAACTGAAATAAATAAAGAAACCAATAAGCAAACTAAAATACCACCCATTTGCGTGGATGAAGCAACAAATTATCAAGAGGCATTAAAAGGCTTACGTTCTAACATTTCCAGCGAATTCACTACAATTTGTAAGGGAACAATACTAAGGATCAATCAATATATATCAATAGAAAAGACAGGAAGACAAGAACTAGACCTCATAAAGAGAGTAGAAAAAGCCAATAGAGTATACTATGCAATAAAAGATAAGTTTATGAACAAAAGAGAAGTGTCACAACAAACGAAGATGAACTTATACAAAACAATATATAGACCTATACTTACTTACGGTTGCGAGACATGGGTTACATCAGCGAGAATTAAAAGTAAAATACAAGCAGCAGAAATGCGATACCTGAGGAGAGTTAAAGGGATAACATTAAAAGATCGAATAAGAAATGATGTAGTGAGAGAAGAATTAGGGATCGAATCCATACACCAATTTATAGAGAAGAGACAACTCAGTTGGTGGGGTCATCTCCAACGTATGGGGAATTGCAGGCAAGTAAAGCAAGTATGGAAAGCAAAAGTCATAAAGAAAAGGGGTAAAGGAAGACCACAAGAAACTTGGGAGGATATAGTGGAAAAAATACTAACCAAGAGAGGAAAATCGTGGAAAGAAGCAAGTGACGTAGCACCAAAATAAAAACTATTAGAATGAAAGTGACTGTAAAGTTTAAGTTATATAAATGTAGTTGAACTTAATCTAATTTTATTACATAATAATACTTTGTTCAGTTTAATAAGTAAATTTTAGTTTTAGAAATCTGTATTTAGAATTTAATTTAAGTTAAATTGTTCAGTAGATAATTATTTGGAAAAATTGTAACCCTACACCAATTGGTAATTGGGTAGTCTGATAATATATATATTAAAAGGCTTACGTTCTAACATTTCCAGCGAATTCACTACAATTTGTAAGGGAACAATACTAAGGATCAATCTTACCAGCAGTGACGAGTATCGTAAACTCACAAAGTTTTACTCTGAAAACAACATACGTACAAAGACCCGGCTGAACGCATCAATCAACTCTCGATTATTATACGAAACATACCATTTTCTATAACAGACGATGACATTAAAACAGAACTCACTCAATTGGGATATCCGACAATTAAAGTTGCAAGACTTTACAATAAAGAGAAATTTCCAATCCCTATCTGCGCGGTGGAGTTAACCAAAACTGATAATGCAACAGAAATTTTCAACCTTATTAAGTTAGGACATTCTGTGATTGTTGTAGGACCCAGAAGAAAATCCAGAGACGTTCCCCAGTGCCGAAGATGCCAACGTATGGGCATACGAAAAATTATTGTCGGCTTGAGCCACGATGTGTTAAATTCAGAAAGAACCACATGTATATTGAATGTCCCAAAAAAAACAAAACGAAAAACCACAATGCGTTAACTACGGGGGAGAACATCCCGCTAACTATAAAAGGTGCTCTTATTATGCAAAAATCAGCAGTAGTGCAAAACCGAAAACATATCTGCGAAATACCAGTAAAAGAACCGATAGAACCTATGCCAGTATAGCTCGAGATAACAGTAATGTTACTACAAATCAAACTGATAAATCAACAGATGTTATTACGACAATTATTAAACTAGTTCTCGAATTAATTACAATCTTGATAAAATTACGCCTTATCTAACAACACTATTACCTATACTGATTCAGTATGGATCTAAATAACTTGTACATTATAAATAATATAACAATAATTGTAAACTGGAATGCTGGCGGAATTAAAAGACAACGCTCTGAATTTATAAGCTTTCTGGTTAGGCATAATGTTGACGTAGATTGCATATCAGAGGCACACGTAATAGAAAACGAAACATTTAAATTACCAGGATATCTAATTTATAGAAACTATAGAGATGGAGGAATATCCTCTGGAGGTGTCGTCATTATAATAAAACAAAAACTTACGCACTTTCAACTGCCTGGCACACATCTAACGAGTATAGCAGCGCTATACAGTTAAGTGACAACACACAGTTAAAAATAATAGCCGCTTATAAACAACCAAAACGAAAATTAGCTCAGTATGACCTTATAAGCATATTCGAGTAAATAACCCAGATGACATAAAATTAAATATCTTCTCTACTATGCACGCGATACAAATATCAGCTACAGACGAACACACGTACTTTGCTTACCAGCAGGATAGGCAACCTATATAGTGCTGCACAAGAACTACACTAAACCTATATACCAACAGGTCCTAACAGAAATGGACTTTGGCGATCTACCGGTACTAATGTCATTTTCGCAAATGCCTCAGTATAATCCTCCTATTCCAAAACTTATAAATGGCATAATTGATTGGGAAGTCTTTGGAACGAAAAATTAAATGCACAAAGAAGATTTAATACTTCAGAAGACATTGATATTGCTGTCGAAGATTATACTAACAATATAAAACATAGCATCTGTGAAGCTACAGTCACCCCTAAAAGACCTCGAACTTATCAATCCATATATCCACCAACTGCGATACTAAATTTAATAAAATACAAAAACCGAATTCGCCGAGCATGTCAAAATACTCGAGAACCGCAACTAAAGTTACGACTAAAACGACTAAATCGGCAAGTTAAGAGGCAACTAAACAATCACAGAATAAATACATATCAAGAATACATTCAACAATTGGGCTCAAAAGACAATAGCCTATGGTAACTAACTCGGCGAATTATAAAACTGAAGGCTATAGTTCCACCACTAACAAAAAATAACGAAATGGATACAACGGACCAAGAAAAATGTAATATCCTAGCTGATCAGATTCAAGAAAACCTACATCCTGCACAAGGAGATGACCTACAATTGTTACGTTAAAACACACCATATAACTTCCGTTTGTTATATTAGATTTGATCAAGTCAAAGTTTTTTCCTTGAAATATATATTTTTCTAATTTTGGCAACAACAAATTGTGATCGATAATATCCAAGGCCTTGGAAAGGTCGATACACAGGGTGTTTAAAAAAAATATCGGTCTGTCAGCTGGTGGGCCACACAAAACAACTACTGCCATCTGCCCCCACGTTACGTAAAATGTTCAGATAATCATCATTATACACAATATAAAAAAACCAAAAACGCTGGCTCCCCTAAATGCTTCAACTGTGGAGGAGATTACACGGCAAATTACAGGGGATGCCCGTAGGTACTTCAAAAAATATAATAATGCCCACTCATTCCCAAAAATTAGATCCTCGAACCCTACCGCCTCCTTATCTGGAAAAATCATCTCTAAACCAACCTATGCATCTACCTTAGAAAACAAGCCCTCCCACTCAAAATCCAATGAATCCAATTCTAATAAGCAAAATCACGCAAACACAAATCCCACACTACACAATATCCTCCAATCCATCATAGAATTAATTACTCCATACCTAGATCAAATTACAAATTTCGTCCTATCCCTAATTCCCATGCTGTTCCAAAATGGCAGTAAATAATCACACCACTCTAAATATGTTAACCCCTTTAAATTGGAACGCCAATAGCATTAAAACTCAACGTTCAGCATTTATATCATTTCTGACAAGACACCAAATTGACGTAGGATGCATCACCGAAACGCATTTGGTCCTAAACGAAAAAATTTAAAATTCCGCGATTCCACATTTATAGAAAAGACCGAATCACCGAAGTAGGATGGGGCGGCTCTGCAATAATAGTAAAAAGGTACCTCGATGCTAGCCCAGTTTAAATAAAAGATGTCCATTATCTAGAAGCCGTAGCCATGAAACTAAACGTAAATAATCACCGTCCACTGAGAATAGTCTCTGCTTATAAACCACCGAATAATCCACTTAATCTAAACGAGCTGAAAGATATCTTTAATAGCCAATCAACAACGTTATTAGCCGGCGACCTCAACTCTAAACATCAAAACTGGGGATGTAGAGCAACAAACCCTAACGGGGTAAAATGCAACGAATTCACTTCTCATCTTGCATTACTAATCTCTGCACCTACTGATTACACATACTTCCCATACAGACGTAACCAGCTACCAGACGTTCTAGATATTGTAATAAAGTAGATTAATTGATAAATAACTTAAAACATTTCCATAAGAAATGAATTCAATAAGTTGGTGTTTGGGTATCGCACGAGGTTTCGCAATCACTACATTGTAAGGGTCGTTAATTCTGTTTACTAATAAAGATGCACTTGTATAAATATGAGTCAGACATGCAGCTGGTTGTATTACGCAAGTATAACATTGTGATACAAAGTTGCATTGGTTTATACTAGCTGACCTATATTCATACAATGTAGTGATGAATGAAATCTTTGTATTAACATAAACAGATGTTAAAATGTGAGAGAGAACGAACACATCTTGGGAGTATAAATATAAGAAGCTGGACATACAGTCTTCAGTCTTCCCTGTGGGAGTCTGACGACGAAACCTAGGAGTAGGCAGATAGAGACCTAGGTAATAGACTTTAACAGGACCAACTCTGGTAGTAAACCAGGAGTTGGAGTAAAACGTCATCTTCAAAGTTATTTCCAAGATGGGTGTCTTCATAAAGATGTTCACGTAAGAGTAGTGCTTATTATTAAAGTGTAATGCTAATGTTTTGTACACCGTATTGAGTCATTCAGAATTAGGCCAAGTTATGTGTTTGGATCACGAGTTGTGAATCAGTTTAAATAATGTTTGTAACTAAAACTATAATAATATTTTTGTTGTTAGTTGATCGTGTATTTTAATGAATACCTCTTGCACAAGCAAAGCATTTAACACTCGTAATTGAAGTTGTTATAAGTCTCTACCATCATAAGCAAATAGTCCAAAAAGGCACTTCGTTACAGTATTATTTTGCATATAAACAGCTCCTTACCTATTACTCAAGCAGTGATCACAGAACTTGACTCCGACCACCTCCCGGATATATATACATATACACTTAATTGCTTGCCCCATATTTACCCTCAGCTTCCGAAATTAATTAATGGCCCGGTTGACTGGGAAAAATTTAAAACAATTACGAATAACAGGTGAAACTGCCGTACAAACCTAATCACCCGAGAAGACATCGATAATACAGTTAAAAGTCCAGTTCAGTTCAGAGAGACAGCTACGATTGAAATTCAACAATCAACAAAAAAGCTTCTACCACATCGACCCTATTATAATCAAACTCCTCCCCCACACATCCAGCAAATGATAAGAGAAAAACATATGCTCCGCAGAATGTGGCAGAACACCTGAAATCCCGAAATTAAGCCCCGTCTCAACAGATTAGTTAGAACAATATGGACCGAATTGGACCAACTCCGTATATCCAGCTAAAAATCCCACATTGAGTCTCTCAACCCTGGTGACCCCAACCTATGGAAAGCTACAAAAAGAATCTTTCGACAACCAATGATCATTCCAACACTCAAAAACAACGAAGGAACATACCCTGAAGATAAAGATAAATCCGCGCTATTTGCGGAGCAACTTGAAAAGACATTCACTATCACCAATAACGTACAACAAATAGAAGCAGAACTACACAACACCATCCCCCCTAACATACAGCTAACTGACCCCGTATCGCCTGTAGAAATTAAACAATATATTAAAAATCTTAAAGTCAAGAAAGCCCCAGGAATAGATCTGATCCCAAATGTGTTGTTAATAAATCTACCAAACAAATTAGTCTCATATTTTACCGCAATATTTAATGCTTGCCTAAGAACAGGATATTTCCCTATCTCTTGGAAACAGGCAGTAATTATCGTGATTCTCAAACTCAGTAAACCACACGACAATCCTAAAAATTATGGACCAATTAATCTGTTAACTTCGATATCCAAACTCCTCGAAAGATCAGTACAATCTCACCTAAACAAATTTCTAGAAGACAAAAACATCAAACCAAAACTCCAATTTGGTTTTAAAAATTCGCATTAAACTGTGCACCAAATACTAAGACTCGCCGAGACAATAGAAGAAGGTTTCGAAAATAAAATGTACACTCTTATAGCCTTCATAGACGTTGCTCAAGCATTCAATCGAGTTTGGATTAATGGTTTAGTATAAAAAATGTTAAAAATAAACACGCCCCCGTACCTATTACTCATTATCAAATCATTTCTATCCGACATATCATTTCAAGTAAGAGTAAACTCGTTTATGTCGCCAAGCTAAAGCTGACGTCCCACAAGATTCAATTATTAGTCCCACCCTGTTTAATATCTATATGTCTGATATTCCCACTCCACACCAGGTGCAAGCCTCGTCATGGCACTGCAGTTATCACACATAATTACATAAATAACACGGCAGCCAATAATCTGCAGGTAAGCGTTGATGAAATAAACGCATGGTTTCACAAATGGTGCATTACCATTAACGCAGATAAATGCGAAACCAATAATTTACGCTCCGCCGACCCACAGACCCCCCAAGTATAATTATTAACAAATAATGACAAATCAATTACGTGGAAAACCAAAGGCTGTGCTGTACGTTCCTAGACGGAAGACTAAGCTGGAGCTTTCACATAAATAGAAAATTGCCCCAGAGCTATGCACGACTGGGTATGTTATACCCAATAATAAACAAAAAGTCTCCCCTAAAAATTAACTGGGGAACTCTACTATAAGAGCGATATGTTTTTAAATTGAAATGAAACAACAACAAATAGAAATTTTTATTTTATTTTGAAGTGTCGTCGATGCAATTAATATTATGTTCGAAAATAGAACCAGGGGACCGCGGTTATGGTTCGCGGTTCCTGAACGGTTACGGTTCGCGTTATTATTTTCGAACGGCGTGGTTACAGATAACCTATAGAACAACTGTCACTCTCTTGCGCGAATGGTCTGTAGTGTGTAGCAGTGTGTAGTAGTTGTGAGTTTGTTGTAGGACGAGATTGTCAAGTATATTTTGTCATAAAATCATAATAATTATGGAAGCCTGGTTACTTTTTGATCAGTTTATATTAAATGACAGCAGTAGTAGTGATGGCACAAGTTCTGATGAAGAGGAAATTGTGGCGAGAGGTAAGTGTTTTATACTAATAAATTCATGAAAATAATATTTATGTTTCTGTATTGCTTGATGTGTTCTAACAAAATGCTTTACATGTTTCAGTTAAGAGACCACGAATTGAAAATTTTATAAACGTGGTTGATCAGTATTCAGATTTTGAGTTCCGGGAACATTTTCGAATGAACCGTGTGACATTCAACCACATATTAGAAAAAATAAAATATAAAATAACTAATGCTCATGTTGGCAGAGATACCATTCCGGCACAAATACAGCTTTTACTAGCATTGTGGTATTTCGCTACACCTGACTCGTACAGGTACAATTTTCATGGATATTAATTTTAAACAAATACTAAAACAAATAATTTACTTTCAGATCAATTTGTGGAAGATTCGATGTCGCAAAATCCAGTGGTCTTGAGGTAGTGAGAAGAGTTTGTGATGCAATTTTGGACTTGTCACCAACTTACATTCGCTGGCCACAAGGAGAACGTCTTGAAACAGTCAGAAGAGGATTTGATGATAAAGGTTTTCCTGACACAATTGGCAGCATTGATGGATCGTACATACCGATTCCTATGCCGAAAGAAGAGGGAAGGGCCTATATATGCAGAAAAAACTTTCCTTGCATTACTCTGCAAGCAGTGTGTGATCATGAACTTCTTTTTACACACTGTTACGCAGGAGAATCTGGTGCGGTTCATGACGCCACTGTGCTGAAACGAAGTGAAGTTTGGACGTACATGCGTGACAGGACTGAGGAATATTTTCCTAACAATACCCATCTAATTGGCGATAAAGCGTATCCGATTTCGCCACGGTTAATAACACCGTTTAAAAATTATGCCCATTTAACACCCCAGCAAATACGATATAATACTCGTTTGAGTTCCGCTAGAAATGTGATTGAAAGAGCGTTTGGAAAACTAAAGAAAAGATTTAGGATTTTAAAGTTTATGGATGTTCGTCGCTTAGACTGGATCCCTAAATATATCATTGTATGTTGCATATTGCACAATATTTGCATTTTACAAAATGATGTTACAGAAATTGAAGAGGAAGAAGCTAATCAAAATGCTGATGAGAATGATGAAGCAGATGCAAACGATGATAGACAATTACGAGAATTACGTGATCAAGGAATGCGTAAAAGGAACAGGATAGCCGCAAATATGTAAAAAACATATTATGTCTGTAATTTGTGTAATAATTAATGTGCCGAAATGTTAAATTAAAAAAAAATTGAACTTAAAACAAAGATGTTTGTAATAATTCTGTTTATGATGTTGTTGTAAATAATAAAAAATATTTTAGTTCAAAAATATTTTAATCCATTAAACCTAACAAAAAAACTATTTACAATAATATCACACATATCTCTAAAAAAATAAATAACACTGTATTAACGAGATCTTGCTTTACTGCTTTACAGAAAATAAAAGACAACCACTAACAGCTACTTATTTTCTTCCAAAAATCTATTCATAAATTCTTTGAACATTCGTTCGCGTTGGTCCATTTTTTCGCGATGACGCCGTTCTTTGGCCTCTTCTTTTCCGTCAGTCTCATATGGTAAACTTCGTTTTTTTTTTCTGTAGAAATAATAGTTTCATTCGTATTATAAATTAACAGAATTGAAAGTTTAATATTACTTGCTATTTTGCGGAGTGTTGCGGCCTGTTGACTCAATGCTACTGGTGCTAGGTACTGGATTCTTGGTTGTTTCATGTGATATTATGGACATGGTGCGGTCTGTGGAGCTATTGCTGTTACAGCTAGGAACGGGTGTATTTGGATTTCTGGCTTTAGTAGCTCCAGTACTTGAAACTGTGAGAATTGGAGTAACAGTCGGATTAAAAAAAAAATCCATGTAAATCCTAAAATAAAACAATTTTATAATTTAAAAAAAAAAATACCTTAAAAATAATATTTCTTACATCCCAATGAACCCAGGTTTTTTTGTCGTTTCCATTTTTTTAATTATGTGCTTTTATTTTAGTGTAGGTTTTTTTCAAATTCCTCCATTTTTGTGAACATATCACCCCGTTTTTGTAGACGCCATATGGCTCAAGAGCTCTACTAATTTCGTCCCAAACTTGCTTGTGATTATAATTAATGCTATTAAATTTGGGGCAATATTCTACATATTTCTCGATCAGAAGGCTGGTGGAATCGTCATTCCACTTATCAGAAACTTCATTGTTCATGTTTTCTTTCTCCGGGGGAGGGATTATGAAGCCTTCATTAGTGGTATAAATGTTCTGGTATTGCTTCAGGCAATCATGGTTTGGAATAACTTCTAAGATATCATCCTCCATGCCAAGAACTTCCTTGCACAATCCACATTTGTATATTGTATTCTGCAGTAAACATTGACAACACAATTATTACTACTTATAATAGTTAACAAAATACAAATATAAATTTTATTAATCAATTATCAAAGAAAAATAATAAAATGACACTTACTTCCATAATGAAAATATTTTGTTGACAAGAACTGTTGTTGTTTACACGAACCTACATAAATGTCAGTCAAGAAATTTGAAGGTTATGTCACAATATTTTACCACGAAACCGCGCTCAGATCGCGGTTACTGTGGTTCGCAGATTTGACCACAGCGTTCAGGAACCGCGTTCGTAAATAGTACCGGTTTCCTGAAAAAACCAACCGCGGTCCCGTGGTTCTATTTTCGAACATAATATAAGTTCTGAAAATAACATCATTTAAATGACCGCCTCTGGTTCTCCTGCAAGATCGAATTCGTTGAACCCAATTTTCAAGAACTCTAATAAATAAATTAGGCCATATGTCATGAATGGCGCGTTGAATATTTAATTTTAATGCATCAATTGTCTCTGGTTTATTCTCATAAACAATAGACTTTAAATAGCCCTACGAGAAGAAGTCTAAAGGTGTTAAATTACAGCTTCTTGAAGGTAATTCGACAGGCCCATTTCTGGAAATAATAATCAACTGACCACACTTTTGACGCAATAAACCAATTATTTCACGGGCCGTGTGGCATGTAGCGCCGTCTTGTTGGAACCAGATGTTAGTTAAATCAATATCATTCAGTTAAGGCCATAAAAAGTTAGTTATCATCGATTTGTACCGCTCACCCGTGACAGTACTGGAATCTCCATTCTCATTTTGGAAGAAATAAACTGAAGCGTATATCTTTCCATGATGAAATTGCAGACTTTACTAAACACACTTGACAACGACAGACAATTTTGACATTTCAAATATGGCCGCTATGTCAATTTCAAAACATATCACTCCTATTGAAAAACCCTTTACAAGTCTCTAATCAGACCATTATTCTCCTACGGATGTAGCGTATGGAGGGCTACTTCTAAGACTAATCTAAATAAAATACAAGTCCCGCAAAATAAATTATTAAGAGTTATAACCAATGCATACTGGTTTATCAGAAATTCACAGATTCACCGAGAGACCAACATTCCTACAATTGAGGAATTTCTCGCAAGGACAAGGAAAAAATTCTATTCTAATATTAATCAATGTGACTCACTATAACCTTGGACAACGACAAATACATACCCGACCTAAACGTAAACTTTCGGTTGATTTAATTATCGGTTACAGTAAATAATCTAATAATCCTCAATCTAAAGCATTGTGACCTATCTAAATCGAAGTACCTATAATAAACACTACAAGAAGCTTAAGTACTAATAAAACATAACTCCAATACTAGTGAATTTACCGCCAATAACTCTATAATGATCTCTTCCATGAATCGCGGAATATGCTGAACTGGTGGCACAACTGGATTATAAAGAAGAGTTTTCGATTGTCTCTTATTAATAACCGTATCTGTTTGTAATAAAAGAAATTGTCGTTTTATACAAATAAAGAGATGGCCGATATACATACACTTTATGTACGGCCGTACTAATAGTAACGCTTATTTATGAAGCACGTCGTCTATACGCCGAAGTATTTCAACGGGTGCATCCTCATTTAGCCCCCGATTATCATTCCAGACTAGCTTTCTGTAGATTCATACTTAGAACAGTTGCAGAAAATTCGACCTTTGCTGCTAATATTTTATTTACTGACGAGGCTATATTTACAAACAACGGAGTCATCAATTTCCACAAATCATGATTCGGCAGATGAAAACCCTCATGCTATTATGGAGACATCAACATCGGTTTTCTTTGAATGTTTGGCTGGGTATTTTGGGAGACCGTTTGATTAGACCAGTGTTTTTGCCAAATCGTTTAAATGGCGAAGTTTATCTTGACTATTTAAATAACACTATTGGATGATGTTCCCCTAATGGATAGAGTTAACCTTTGGTTTTTACACGATGGGGCTCCTCCGCATTTCACTAACGTCGTAAGAAATTTTTTAAATGCAGCATACAACAATAACTGTATAGGACGAGGAGATCCAGTGCCCTCGCCACCTAGATCCCCTGATTTAAATCCGCTTGACTTCTGTATTTGGGGATATTTAAAATCACTGGTATATTCAAGGCCTACTAATAATATAGATGAGCTGCAGCAGAGAACAGAAAATTCCTGCCAAACCTTTCGACGAAGATGTGAAGCTTGTGTACAAATGGAAGGTGGACATGTGCAACATATTCTTTAAGTATATAATAAAAATATCACGTTTACTGTTCGTTTATTCATAATAACGTAATTTATTGACGACAATACAAATTAACTTTGTCTCTGAAACACTTAATTTGGTGACCTATGTTCATTAGACTTTTTTGTTTCTATTGAAGAGTACTATACGTGTATAAAATATCCGACCTTATTTTAAACTCCCTGTATATGCAAAGATCAGATTCGTCCAGAGAACGAAAAAATTGACCAAAAAGCGCTCTGAGCAATACCAAATATTAAAAGACCGAAGATTTGCCACAACTGATTGTAGACTTTTAAAAATAATCTAAACCACAGTTTTTATTGTAATTCCTTGAAATACGCTCAAAATGCGTTCTGGTAAATCATTTAATCATAATAATTTGTATCTATATATGACAATGACCGATAACGACAGTTTTACTTACTGGTAAGCAAAAGCCAGCGGGCCAATTGTGAACGAGTAGGAATTTGAATATTTAATGTATTACTGAGAACTATAATGAAACATCTGAATTTTGAAGACTAATGAAAACTAAAGAACTTTGTTTTTCTACAGGGTGCTGAAAAAATGGCGTATTAACTCAATGGTGCGTTGTTTACGGATACTTCTTGAGTATGGAAAAAATAGTAAAAAAATTATGTGTAGAATATTCTTCAAGATGTGGAGGTCTATAGTTGAGTTTTTAACTTTCTTATTATTTTATATTAACAAAAGTTATACCTTTATTTTGAAAGTTAATAACGTAAATGATGAAAGTTGTAAATAATTTAGGCCGTCGCCGAAGAAAAATTCGAAAATTATTGATTCAAGAATGTTAAAAATTTGGAGCAACAAGCACTAAATCCATTTGGCAACAGTGACGGGAACAACGCAGACGACGATTTTTTGCACAGGCATTTTAACACACACCTACGTGATTCAATATTTTTATTTATTCAGTATTTGACATTTTTGTCAAATTTTTCTGAATTATTTTCATCCTGAAAATGTACCAATTCAATGAATACGCCGATGTATTTAGCATTAGGCCGCTGTAATGGCAATGAGACTGCAGGTGCTAGATATTATGAACAACAATGCCCTTTAAGAAGACATCCTGATCCAAATGTCATTAGAAGATTAGACCAACTAGGAGTACTGGAGGTGTAGCATAGGAATTTGGTTTGGTTTAGATAGAAGATTAACGTGGACTATTATTAATGATGAGGGATACCACCCATTCCCCTACACCAAGGTTCATTCTTTACTACCAGAAGATAACAACAGGCGAATTAACTTTTGCAACGAACATTGTTATAGCCCTGAAAATCAACACCAAACATATGTTAAAAACTATCAACATCGTTTTAGTGAAAACGTATGGGCTGGGACATTGGGGAACCATGTAATTGGACCTGTTTTTTTTCACCAGCACGGTTACGCGGAGAAAACTTTTTGCAGTTTTTAACGAATACTTTTGTTGAGCTTATAGACGATATTCCTCTGGCAGCAGTGAATAATTCGTGGTTTAAATTAGACGGTGCACCGGCACATAACACAGCACCAGTCCGAGCATGGCTTGATAACAATTATCCTAACCAATGGATTGACAGAAACGGCCCCGTACTTTGGCCAGACTTGACTGCGATGGATTTTTTCCTTTGGAGTTACATAAAAAATGTTGTTTATCGAACGCCAGTTCAAAATAGAGAAGATCTAATTAATCGGATACAAGCAGCCTTTCAATTAATAAATCAAAATATGTTAGAAAAAGTTTCAAATAATATTATCAAAAGAGCTCGAGCTTACTTGAACGCACAGGGTCTTAACTTCGAACACCTTCTCTAATTATTTCAACAACATTTGTATGATGATATTATTTAATTGTTATTATTTGTTTGTTGCATTGTTTCTAGGATACCTTACTTAAATACTGTACCTACTACTTTTTTATTAATAAACCACGTTGCCAGTTCAACTAATTTTCATAAATAAATAGTACCCCCATATCTTGAAGAATAAAGCTCAAAGATTTTTTTTAATTATTTTCCCATGTTCACCAAGTGTCCCTTAACAGCGTACCATTGAGTTAATACGCCATTTTTTCAGCACCCTGTATATAACAACAGATCAATAAAAATATTAATTAGGCTAGGCTGTGAAATTGAATTATTTTGAATTGGTACTTTAGCCGCATCGAAAGAATGACATTTCTGACATGAATTTAAGGTTATAAACTCTGTTTACAATAAAAATGTCAAATTACAAACGTTATAAAATGTCATTCTGTGGATGTGGCTAAAGTACCAATTCAAAATAATTCAATTTCACAGCCTATCCTAAATGGTATTTTTATTGATCTGTTGTTATTATCTGCAAAACAGAAGTCATTCATGCGTTATCAAGTATATGTACTAGAAGAGTATGTCGATTCTGTAGATTGCAATCCTTGCTTCGCAGAACAATATTTTGTTTTAATACCAGTTAAGATATTTTTCGTCACATGTATATGCATTTCATAAATTAAAACCAAAATTGACATGTTTCAAAGTTAAACAAGCAGGAGTTACAAAGTTAGATCTAAGATTCTAAAAGTTGGATCGGCACAATAATCCGTTTTTAATAATGTTCAACTCAAGAGATCAGCTAGGCAGCTATCTCCTTTACTATTTGGCGAACTACATAACATCATCAAAAGAGAGCACACGCTTAACCTCGTCACGCTATGGCATGTTGTTGATATATGTGTCAAGTGGCGTTCGCCCTGTGGGAATCCTGCTCTGCTGACACATAATCTAGAGCGGCATTTTATTAGATTTACTTTCCGACTGCGTTTTTTCTGTCTTTGTGTAAGATGCTGAAGGAGAGTACTTATTAGCCTTTTATATATTTATAGATATTGCTTTGTGCATGATATATTCGAATCCATTTAGAATGTAACTGGGCAGTCCTATATTTTAGTGTTAGCTGTCTGTATACACATTTTCTTGTTTTGAGTTTTTGATATAGTAGTGATTGTTCACAGTTTTACAATATTAAGCTACTTAATATGAGAAAGTTGTCTTAATTCTTAAAGAAGCTATCAAAGATAAGAATTTTAACGTCAAATGTAAAATAATCTCATAAAGTCAAGATTTAATTAGGGGAAGTAAATTAAATTACTGGATTTTTGAGATACTGCCTTTTCTGAAACTAATATCTTAAAATATTTTACGCTCGTGTCTTGCTTCGTAAATTAAGTTGTAACCGTCAACATAGAATGCTTGGTTAGTGAACCATTTGCGCTCCATTAGGAGTAAGATGTCATATTATTACATGAGCGTAAATATGCGCATCCCCCTTAGAAACTTGACGAGAAAGCAAGTGCCGTAATTAAATGTCAACACGCGCAGGGTGATTTATTGGTTTATTTACTCTCATGTACTTTATAATCATTAAAATCGTCACATGCATAAGGAGAGCAAAATTTACACCGAGCAGCCGGTTTGATTAGAATTAATTTTCAAACTTCAATTCGTGAAAGGAAAATTGTATTCCTTACAGTTTAAGAAGGAGAACGCGAGAAATTCTTAATTTTTTTCACTTAGAAATAAACACCAACCAGATGGAGATAAAGTTTTGACTGCACGAAGAAGTTGCGACCAACCCAAACGATAACGTTTAATGTGTCGTAAAAAAGTGAATGACTTAAACCATTAATTTTTCTAACCCCTAGACGGCTTAATCAGCTGAACTGCGTTCATAATTACGAAATTATGCAAATACATAAAAAATTATAATAAAATAAAACGAAATACCCTGTTAACTTGACGTGAAAGTAACACATTTCATATTTCATAAACTGTAGATCGTTATAAACTCGTATACTAAACAAAATCTTAGCAAGCACGCTAGAAAGAAATATCGTACCCTTAAACTGACAACCCCTCTTCAAGTGTTTAAATTTTACACCTTTTGTCCGCTCGATTATAGAATTTATAAAATCACGATCTTCTAAACAGTGCTTAAATCTGATTGTAAAGGAGACTTGAAATCTCCCATATAATGACATAGAATTAATACGCTTAGTTGGGCAACGTTTGAACTGGTACTAATATTAAGAAAATGTTTTAAAAAATCTAGAAGGGTTTGAAAAGAGACAGGATATTCAAATGGGGTTATCCTTAATCTTGAAATGCTCAGTTTCCTGAGGGAATCACTGCCGTTCTACTACTTATGCATACTAACGCGATGCAATATTAAAGCAGGCTGTTGTTTTATCTGTGACAGTGGTGAAGACTGTTTTTGCTGAAATATTCTATGTTTTGTCACAGTGTAACTGAAATTTAGTAGAAACAGAGATAAGTATTGATGAGGGTTTCTTTGCGGTGATGACGATAGTGGTCGAATTGGTAGCCGATTTCTAGCTGGTGAGGAAATTCTAATCTCTAGGTAAAGTAAATTGCATGGTTATTTAGCCCTCTCTTCTATCAGATGTAGTTTTACTAACGGAACTGATCTATTTGATCTTTGTAGTGGTTTTAATTAAACACGGAACATGCACGCAATTTGATGGGGCCGATATTTGTTTCTTTCTTTTAGTATTACCAAAGCACGCCAGAATTAATTAAAAATTTTATTTAGAAATTCAGTTGTAAGGGATAGCTTCCCAATCCAGCGTGTTGCAGCTACTATATAAAAGTAGGAAAATATATGAGAACAGGATTTTATGAGAGACGAACTCCGGTTTTAATCGAATATCCTGTTTGTTGAATAGGTATGAACATATTTGATACGGCATAGATAGACATTTAATTAATTTCTCATTTTCCCGTGTTTGGAAAGCTCGAAATTATCTGCGTTGTCAGCTAACAGGTAGGATGAAAAGGTAAATTTAGTGATTTATACGCTTCAGGGGATTTTATAAAACGCCAAATAAAAATAAAGTGATATGCTATAAACATTTCAACTAAATAACAACCACTAATTTTATTTTATTAGTAGATATGAATGCTCTTCAAATATTGTCAGTGTCAAATTTTATCATCATATTACAACGCTATAATTATCACAACGTACTATCAATATAACCTGAACATTGGGTAGCACAAACGTCATCACTAATTAAAATTAATTAAGGGCTTGAAATAGTTAAGACGGCTATTGTTATGCACCCATCACATCGATGGGTCCATAGACTCTATGGAAAGACAAAAGTAGGAAGTAACGCCTAGAGTAATTTCAAAGAAGTTTGGAGACACTGTTGAGAAAAGTTTCATCCGTTGAAATAATTAAAGAAAGCGCTTTGATAATATTTCAATAAAAGAAGTTAAAGTAGAAAATTATCCTTAAAAAGTATTAGTAAAATTAGAAATTCTGATTTAGATCTGTTATGCGAACTTTATTTAATTCTTGATTGTCGGGTTCAAAGGTTAAATGGGGTACTTCGCTTGTAATTATTAACATTTTGTAGTCATAGCCATGTAGCTAATTATTTTTATTGGTGAGAAATTAATAGTTCTGTATCATTCATGTCAATTTCAAGCAAACTTGCCGTGTTATACAGTAGTTCCTTACTTAAATAAAATTAAATAAAGCGAAGAATAGAAAGACATAACAATTATAAACTCGAATTCTTAATTGTGTGTAAATGAAATTTTTAAAAGATCAGATTAAATTTCATAAACAATATTCAGCCTAGGCTTTATTTCCATATTAAGATTACTATGTCGCGAAAATATCAAGGAAATACCTGTAATACACCCACATGACAAATTTGTATACTTTCCTAAGTCCTCCCACTCGTACGTCCACCTACAGGCACTCAAAGAAAACTTACTGAATTTAATTTAAATCTTTTTCTCATGAGAATTGACGTTTAAAAGTAAGAAATTACTTTTTTACTAAGTGGTGAATACCGCAAGTTCTGCTTTTAAAACAGAGATGTAAAAATTAACGTTCATGTTAAGCCAAAGCTCAAAGTAGAAAGGATGCAGTCATCAGTTTAGATACCTGACTTTTAAAACGATATTTTCTTTTCCTCCTTGTTGCATACTATGTTTGTCTGTCTGTGCTTAGACGCCTGAGTTGTCTGCATCCACTGAATTGGTTATTAGCTTTCTAAGTACAACATGCTCGAACCCTAACTGCTTTATACAAAATCTTCCTGTGACTACTGCTTTACTGCCTTTTTGAAGTACCTTTTCCATATTTCCTTTTCGTTTCTGCTATCGTACTGTAACTTTTCTGACTTGCCTTAAATTCTTCGTATGTTCCTTAGTTATTGTTGTTCGTGTTATCCCTTTCTCTTCCTTACATTACATTGTTCATCCTTGCATTTTTCTTTTGTTTACTAATTTAAATAGTTATGTTACTCTTCGTTTCTCTTTATAGTTTTCCAAATTTTCCTTCACCATAGTTTTTGTGACCGTTTTGTTGTAGCTTCTAAAGAAAAGTTCTATTGTTGCCTGGCATTCATTATACAACCAATACTTCCACGTCTTCTTTTCACTTATAATCTCACAAGAGCATTAATTCTTTCCGGAAATTTGTAGGTGTGCATTTCAACAACGTATTACGTTGTTGAAATGCACTACTAAAAATTTCCCGGACATGAATTAATGCTCGAGTGTAGATTCGGTAAGAAAATCGTACCGGCATCGCAATAATAATTCAGTAAATTTTAGAAACGTAACCATAGCAACTTGTACGTTAGCTGTCACATTTGACATAAAAAATTCCACTTATTAATTTTGCCTAGGTTGGTCTACCAATCAACAAAAAAATTCCGAGAAATATGGGCGTGGCCGTGGTAACCATGCCCGATATTAACGTTTCTATTGGTCGTTAATCAGTGTCGTATGATTTTCGATATAATTAATTACTGTTTCTGCAGGTTCACTCATGCCATTCTTTATTTTCTAAAATTCTTTATTCTCTTCGTTATCTCTTAAATGTATCGCCTTCTATATTCTTCTTTATGTATTTTTTCTACGTGTCTGTATTTACTAGCTGAATTATTTTTTGAAGGGTCGTCGGATGTTGATCTCTGAGTCAGAATTGTTGTGGGTTTATGTGTTCTGAATGAGATTCCTTTGTTTATGCAGGCAACCAGCAAGTATAGTCTGGACTGTCGAGAGAATTATCGCAGATTTTATTTAAAAGGCTAGGCTCGTATTAGAATTTCAGTTATGCTAATGACTGTAATGTATATAAACTAAATATAAGACTGTTAAAAGCTCTTAAAAGATATAACAATTAATAGATTTCAAGTAGATTGAAATTTATTATCTATTATTATTAATCGTGCCCATTTGCAGCATTACATTAATTTCGAAAGGTTGTTGTACTCGGCTTTACTATAACTTTAGAGCTAATACATGGTTCGGTAAATATGTGTACACAGTGCGATCTGTTAAACGTGGCCATCGTCGTATTGAGCTGAAGGTGGAAGTTTTGGTTAATGTTTAATATTACTGTTTTGGTAAATTACTGTATTATATATGTCTTTCGACTGAACTTTTCATCAACTATCCTTATCACTAGCTTTCAGAACTTAACTGATTTAGTCCCCACCGCTTCAGGCTTCGTTTGATTATGGCTGCTGTATCCGAACCTGGAGCCTTTCGATCGTAAGTTAGAAGATAAATATTAACCCTTTTCAGGATTTACTGGATTATAGCTCGTGCGGTCAACAAAAACCTGAAAATTATTTTTCCATAAATAAAGAGATCCGGTGGGTGCGTCTTATTTTGGATTCCGCTCTTGTCCGAATCAAAAATTATGTTACCCTTACGTGTGAGTTATTATACAAACAAGCGTTTAACAATTTCGCAGCGGGCAAACTAAGCTAATTACCGGAGGCTACTTAAACAACAACCCCGTTTTAGCAACAAAAGCTACAACAACGGATTGTTGCGGAACAAGTAATACTTCGTGAATATTGAAGTACCACTAGAATAAAGGCAAACAAATAGGTAGTTAGGACAAGCAAGATACGTTTGCAGTACGGAACAATCCAAGTTGCTTTGTATATTCTGAATGCTTAATGCCGTTATTGCTGTTTAAATGCCGGTTCAAATATAGATGAAACAACTTATTATACAACACCCTTTTTCGGAAATTGAGAAACTCTATACCGACTTCCTTAATAAGTGCAATCAAAGTGCTCTTAAAATGAGTTTGTGCTCGAGGTATTTAGACTCTCCAGGATTTTAGTTTCAAATTTCACTCTACATGCCGAACGGAATATGATTTAGAGCACTATGATGCATATGTTCTTTTATTCACTTTTTCGTTGCAATGCTGTATATGTTATCTTGTGAATATAGTACCTAGACCTTTCAAATAAATAATTTAACGTATTATATTTCCCCCTACTACAGTTGAGGTGTGAGGCACAAGAAATAAAAGTAAAAAATCGGCATTGTAATCCTTCTGAAATTATTTAATAAAATTTTCAGAGGCCTTTGAAGTTCAGTAATTCCTTCTGGGTTAGTGAACTGTAGAAAATTATTTTTCATTCTTATAAAAAGTTCAAAGATGTTTTATTTTCACATGCTTGTGATAAAAGTTACAGGTTAGAAGCTTAAAATTAAATATTCAGCATTTGCTCTTTGGAAGGAAAAATTAAGTTAGAAAATCATATTTTCCTTATGCTCGTAAATACTGCATTTTAGAAAATCTCTTGCTAAAAATGTCACTTATTTTCACATTCTTCCAACTTATATGTAACTACCTCAAATTAATGTTTTCTATTTAAAATATTTATAACATGGTACATTTTTAATAATTATAATATATGTCTCTAGCTTAGAAGAGGCATATATTAGCCGTGAGGTATGCTTACATATGGCTCAATTTTTGTACTTCAATAAGGGCCATTATTTCACCGAAATGTGCTTTGTACAAGAAAATAAATGAAAATCGATTTTCTTGTTAGTTCTATAATTTCTCATTAGACTAGGAAACACAATAGCGTGTCTGTTAGAAGAAGTTAACAATTTATCATATTTTACATTAAACTTTTTCATATCTCAATTTTAAAAATATTTATTAAATAGTGTTACGGGGTAAAAGAAAATTCGACAAGTATCGAGCACTCTAAGTCTTAAATGAAAATACCGCCGTGTGTAATAAGACTTTTAAAACATTTGACTGAATTCATCAAATTAGTCATTCCCGACAAACTAATTTCACACGTTGTCTGAGATGAGCCCTGGAATTTCTCGTCATCTGTTCTGAGATTATAATTGAAACAAGTGAAAATAAAATTTGGGAATGACTAAGTGGGCTTTACTAATTATTTTTTTCTATTACCCAACATTTTTCTAACTTAGTTAATGGTAGTTTAGATTAATTGACAAATTCTTGTTCATGGCCCAAACTTTAAAAATCAGCACTTTAAGAAGTTCAAAAATGTTGAATGTTTAATGTTGCCATTTAGATGTATTTTTTGAAAATACAAAGCAGACTACCTTACAAAATGTTATACAATGTCCTGAATTTTAACAATTTTAAATTTATACTAAAGAAGTAATTTATGGAATAGTTAGGGTAGTGAATTTTAACTTTATACAGGGTGTCTCTAAAAGGTCTGTACAAAACGCTAGCAAAAATTCCCGAGGCTAAAATATGAGGATCTAGCCCAATTTACCTTAGTCCAAAAGTTGATAGTTTCCGAAATACAGGGTGCCAAAGTGAATATTTTTTAAAACTTTTTTGTAAATATTTATCTTAATAATAGCATGATTTGCACGAAATTTGGTACTTAGGGGTTTTTTAGGATGAGAAATCGAGATCTGATCACAGTTTCGATGCACATTGCAGAGGGCGCCACCACCAGCACTTCGCCTACATCTAAAGCTTTATAACTTTTTTATGCCTCGGTGCATTAAATTTCTGGTTAAAAATTCTTATTCCTTGGCATCTTTTGTCCAAAAAAGGTATGCCTAGCAGGTGTCGCTTCGAGCAACCGTTTCTGAGATAATCGAATTTAAATGTTTTATTGCGTACTGAAACTCGTCGTAGCCCCCCTTCACACTTTATCCAGGCTAGATACAGAGATGATGGAAAGGGTGCAGTTCAACTTTCTCCGTATAATTAATCTTTGTGTGCATGAAAACGGAGGTCATTTTGAAAATTTACTTAGACTTTATTCCTATTGTACTTTGCCAGTTCATTCTTACATTCTTATCATTGTTAGCTCGTTGCTATTTAAATTTTTATTGTTGCTGGCCTGTTGGCCCTTAAACACGCTCCAAATTTCTTGGACCAGTCCTAAGCCTGGATAAAGTGTGAAGGGGGGCTACGAGGAGTTTCAGTACGCAATAAAACATTTAAATTCGATTATCTCAGAAACGGCTGCTCGAAGCGACACCGACTAGGTATACCTTTTTTGGACAAAAGATGCCAAGGAATAAGAATTTTTAACCAGAAATTTAATATACTGAGGCACAAAAAAGTTATGAAGCTTTAGATGTAGGCGCAATGCTGCTGGTGGCGCCCTCTGAAATGTACATCGAAACTGTGATCAGATCTCGATTTCTCATCCTAAAAAAACCCTAAGTACCAAATTTCGTGAAAATCATGCTATTATTAAGAAAAATATTTACAAAGAAGTTTTAAAAAATAATAACTTTGGCACCCTGTATTTCGGAAACTATCAACTTTTGGACTAAGGTAAATTGGACTAGATCCTCATATTTTAGCCTCGGGAATTTGTACTAGCGTTTTGTACAGACCTTTTAGAGACACCCTGTATACAGGGTTAATTCTGTCATTTCTGATAATTCTATCTTTAGCAGAATTTGTGAAAAAAAAAATAAATTCTGCTCACATTCCCCATACTTTGAGTTATATATTTTTAATTCTTAATAATCCTGTAGCAACTATAAATTTCGTCGATATCTGCGAACCAGAAATATCGATATTAATCATAAATAACGTCCAGAAACATACCTACATTTATTAATAGAATAATGGAGAAGGCCTTGATTAAGCCTATATGCGAAACACGATAGAGAATGTCTGGTGCCGATGATGATGATAATAATGAGGAACAAGTTTATAAATGAAAAGATTAGGTTAGATTCGGTACTCAGTAAGGTACATCTGGTAAATTGGGTAAAGAAGATCTTGCATTGAAGATCAGAAATTACAAAAGAAAACCCATCAAAAAACTATTACAGATAATCCTGGAAAATAGCAAGAGGACCAGAGGACGTTGATGATAGAATGGACGGACAGAAATATGAAGAGAGAAAAATAAAGACGAGATAAACATATAGCATGTGTTCCGTTAGAAAATATACTACAGAGAGATTACATGTAAAATATTAAATTAAAGTAGATAACTAAATGATACAGCTAACTTCCAGGTAAGATTTCATTTAAAACTTTTTGATTTTATAGATAGTTTTATATGTAGACAAGTGACTTGAAGATTAGAGGACGGGTTCATTATCTAGGTGCAAGTAGCTGCTTGTTTCACGAAAACTTTATCCATCTGTATGTAACAATTTACAACAACTGCAACTATTTTCGTGCGTTTTATTCAGGTGGTTTCTTTAGTTTCATTGTCTTGTTTTAATTTACCTGACAATGTTTTTAACCCTACAGTCTTCACGAATGGTATCATTTCTCATTCCTTTATGAAGCGGATGTCCTGACCGGAATATCTTCATTTCTAGTCATCATATCAGTTGGCATTTATATCTCTGGTGTAGATTCAGTAGTATATCTAAAACTTGTTTCGCACAAGCCATGCAAATGTGTACCTTGCTGTTGACATACACGTATTTAGTGCGCCATATGACGTCATATATAATTATTCAGATATAGCAGAAGTTTTGTTTGCCTAGGTTTTTTCATATACGAGGGCGTATTTTTATGTTAGCTATCTAGCCATAAAGCGAAAAAGCGACGATATCAAACCAATTATTAACAAATTGCTGTAACATTTAGTGCTAAGTTGTGTTTAATTTGTGCGGTGTATAGAGATTTGGGAAGGTTTACTTTTTGATAAAATTAGTGAAATTAAGGTGGAACATCGCACTGTCATAAAGTTCCTGACAAAAGAAGACAAAGTTCCAAAAATTTTATTCATGAAAGAATGGTTGCTATTTATGGAAAAGATGCATAATCTTATCTTCAAGTTGAATTTTGGATTAACTCTTTATTTTTTAAATTTTTTGAAAAATACCTTACATTTTTGCTAATACCTTAATATTTTTTAAAAGAATTTCTTTATTATTCGACGCAATAAACATCAAATAATTAAAAATCGAAGAAATTGGATAAAAATAGATAACAGTTTGGTATACACAAAACATTAGTTGTTAAATTTCACTGTGCTTATTTCTCGGTGTAATCGGGACAACATGGTTGCAAATGTTGCAAAATTTACAATAATAGCGCAATCGTTTATTTTTACAGCACTTATAATTGTATCTATTGTTTGACGATGTCTGAGGCTATTTTTCTTCTTGGAATATCCCTGATAACTCAGCTGCCAACAGACGTACTTTCCTTGGTGGGTGAATCTTTGCGGCTTCTTTTCGAATGTTGTCACTTTATGTGAATTGGTCCTGGGAATTGTTACCCACTTTGTTGATAACGACGACATTAATGGCAACGACATCCAACAGTCCGAAAAATCTAAACGGCAGATAATTTATTTGCCTCTCTTTTAGTTCTGGTCTCAATATTGCCAAAGCGCAGATATTTCCGTAAAAACACAAATTTGTGTTGAGACATAGCAATGAGAAATATTGTCAGCCCTAAACTCTTTTGAGACCAATACTCAGCAAAATATTTGCATTCTCCATGCTGAGAATCTGCTAGGTAAAGTGTTCGACAAATACTTTGATTTCTTCTAATTCAGTAGGAGTAGCATCTTACTTGTCTTTTTATTTTGATGAACTTTTACTAATATGTAATTTGATAATATCCACTATACAGGGTTAGTACAAAGTCCCGGAACGATCGAATAACGTTGTTATCTAAAAAGTAATTTTTTTGAAATTTGGTATGGTTATATAGTACATTTTTGATAGTCTCAATAAAGTTTCAAATTGTTTTCAAAGGTATCTTGATTTTTCGTTATCGGTAGTTTTTGTATTGCTTTCTTCTCAATAAAAAAAATTATGTTTATACTTCTGAAGGTAGTTTCTTATTGTGCATCAGAAAATTTAAAAATATACTGGATGCCCAATTAAGAAAATTAAGTAGGGAGCATTTCCTGTTAAACAGGAAGTAAACATGTCACGTGATTTTGCAATCCCGTGTTATTTTGCAATTTTTAAGTCATTTTAAAACATTTTTAAGATTTTTCAGTACGGCCCTGTCCCTTAAGTTTGATTCCGTGTTAATTATTTTATTTTGCTACAGTTTAGATTCATTTAGTCTGGAGGACATTAAAGGTTAAGCCTGATTTGGCACGTTCTTCCCTTGCAGTTCTACGAATTTTTACAGTCATTTCTATATGTTTCATTTTTATAAGAGGTCCCTTTGTTCAAAATCACAAGGTGGCCTAATTTCACGCAATGGTCATCAAGATATTATGTCATCTTGCTTCCGTCATCGCAACATCTCGTGATATGTTTCGGGGAATCCCTCCTGTACATTGGATCTCGTCAATCGATTCTGTGGCGTTCTTCCGATTCTTTTTCCGTTCCCCTCTGCAGTGCGTGACAGTTAACCAACCATGGCGGACGACATAGTGGGATTCACAAAAGGAAAGCCACTATAATTCCGGAAAGAAATAGACTTGTGTGAGAAGTTTAAGTAACAGTGTTGTCGAGTACCGTTTCTACACAATTTCCTCGTTGAGGGATCCAGCAAACCCGCCCCTTTAAGGATTATTCTTCGTTTGTTTTGCACCCGTCTTCGAAGGAAGAACATCTAGCCCGTCCAGTTTTACGTCACTCCCTGGCTTATTGTTTAAGTCGCCAGGTAAACACCAGTTTCCTTTATGCAACTCCTGCTGTCTTCGTTTGTATTTGTGTTTGAACGTCAGTTCAATATCTACGATTGCCTCTTTCCGACTCTTTATCAACGTCCTTTAAGTTTGAAGTTAATAAGTACCACCGTTTGTATTTTGTGTGCAACCTGTTTTTGAAGTAATCGATGCTAGTTTATCTGTTTTGTCCAGTGGTATGTGGTGCAGGCTTTGTGAACCTCGCCTTGGGCAGATCCAATGTTCCCATTGCAAATTTGAGGGCCCCTGGCAAATCGGTGAACTAATTTATAGTAATTTTGGTGTGCAAGGAACGTTCATTTGTGTTTGTAAAGTAAACACTTTTGTGTTCAAATTGTAGTCAAGTTTAGAATATTATTTTGTATATTGTGAAATTTATCGGTGCTTATTGAACTTCTTAATGTATTATTGTTTGTGTCTTCCTATCTTTGTTTGGAGTTAAGGGGGCTTAGCTTGTGAATATTTTTGCAGTAAGTAACGTAAATATAGCACCCTCAATTCTGGGTCCCTTAAAGTATTGTTTTTATGATTTGTTTTTGACGTAATGTATGATTGCTTTTTGTGTAATGTTTTTATATTTATTTTTGTGTTTAGATTCATGAAATATTTCATTGTCAATTTAGTGGGCCTTCTTATTTGCATTCAGTCCTCCGCGATATTATTTGCGTTTCAGTGTTCGTTTAAAGATTTGTGTATAAAGTGTTAAGCCTGTCTACAAGTTTGAGCATTGCAGTAAAGTAAAGTAATTTCAGTCCATCAAGGTAAGTCAATCTTGCGCAGGGTGCAGCTACGACGACCCCTTTCTTCGAGCCCTTGGGAATTATTAAGTGTTATTTCAGCGTTTCGAACCACCCATCTTCACTGCAGTATAGCCGAGTGCATCCCAGATTCGACATCCCCGTTTAAATGTCGTAGTGCAGAATAGGCACGTGACAAACAAATAATGAAAATGTTATAAATAAATACGTACATAACCATACCAAATTTTAAAACAATTACTTGTCAAATAACAAAGTTATTCGGCCGTTCCGGGACTTTGTACTAACCCTGTATATGTATTTGTATAATATCTCTAAAATATGTGGACACAGCTTAATCACAGATTCCTGGGCGCAAAATAAGATGATTTAACCGAGCTGACCTATGTATATCTAAATTCATTCCGTTAAGCCAGTATTCTGCTTCAAATTTCTTTGAATGACAATAATTTTTTTAATGAGAACAAAACGCTTGGTTCGATTTGGATGATATTTGAAATGACACTCAATACGGGTATAAGACAACTTTTGGGATGATAATGGTTATTAGTGGTTATTACGGATGGGCCACTAGCGTATGAAATATGTTTGGCACAGCCCATATCAGAGAGTAACTCTTTAGTGGCAAGACCGATAATTAAAATAATTTTGTATCGGGCAGAGTCAAAGGAGTGCACGGTGTTGCTATGATCAAAGTACCGATCACAATGTTAACTCCAATCAAATCTCCGAGGTTTTGTTTTTGAGAATATGTCAAGATGACTATAAAAATGTGAAGTAATTTATTCAAGAATACTCCGTGGTTAGTATTTCGGAACAAGGTTAAATTTTAAAACTGAACTTCTTTACATAAATCAGACAGACAAGAAAGGGATGATTAAGACCTTAAAAAACTAATTCTACAGCTTATAGAACAGGAGGCCACCGCGAAAAGTATTACGTCATCTAACACAAGGATAAAATGTCTAGAAAAATAAAGTTTGGACCTTAATTTAACTAAATTTCAAGGGTTGCCATGTTTTGTATGCCCGCAAGAGTAGGCAACCTCACTTTGAAGGTGTAAGAAGCGTATATGGGTAGTCCATGAGTAATGAGACAACAGTAGATTTGTAAGGCCAAAATATTACGATTTGCCTAAAATTACCTTAGTCCAAAAGTGAATATTTAAAGGGTGTCAAAGTCGAAATTTTAATTTTCATTTTCTTCTGTAATTTCAAAAGTTTTCGAAATATTCAAAACAAAATTGGTGAACTACCTTTTTTGGGACGAGATACAATAATCCGTCTGCAATTTGAATGTTGCCCTTAAAATAAACTTATTTTTGCTATACCTAATACCTCAAAAGTACTTCAACTTTTTTATACCTAAAGTTATGGCAAATTTAATTGACAAAAACAATTGCCTCAACTTTTTATGTAAGACAGGTATACTATTTAAATATCACTAAAGTGAATTGTTATCAAGATATTTGTTATTGAAGTAAGTGATGCTACGTCTTATTCTCTTTTAAACATTTTGCAACGCAGTAGGCTAGCTTTAAAAAAAATTGACATATTCTTGTCAAAAAAAAGTAAGCAGGAGGTTATCGCAAGAAGTATTACGTCATCTGACACATGGATAAAATGTATATAAAAATGAAGTTTGTATATACCTTCATTTAACTAAATTTCAAGGGTTGCCATGTTTTATATAGCCACAATACTAGTTTACTTCATTTTGAAGGTATACAGGTATCGTCAACTATATACAGACCTGGATTGAAAAGGGGCAAGGATTTACATAATAACTATGTTAGATACAAAAAATGACAATTCTTTTGTTTCTAACATATTATGTAAAACTACACTTGAAGTGTTTAGTAAGCTTTTATTTTATTTTTAAAAGATCGAATATTGGTAGTTTCTTTAGTATCTAGCGGTAATTTTGAATAAATACGAGGGGCAGTGTAACAGTATGAACTCTGCCCAATAGTTTTAGAAACCCTTTCAACTTGAATTAAAAACTGTGGCCTATGTATATCTTGTATTGTAGTCGTGGTTAATTGGCTTAATGTGTGGCTTATTTTATATTGAAAACAAAGCAGTTTGTAACAATATAACTGTCGAATATCAAATATTCCTGTTTCAACAAGCAATTTATCGGACGGAAAATGACGTTCTGTACTAAAAATAATTAAAAAAAAAATACTTTTACAAAATTTCTAAATTTACTAACTTATGTTTGTGTACTCCACCCCAGCCTACATGTTTGTGAATTATTTTGAACTCGAGTGTAGGGATTTATTAAGGAGTTAAACCGAGCTGTGTTAAGAATATTAAGATATTCATCATTAGATGTAATGTCAATATTTAGGTCACCTATAAACAAATGGATTCCTTTATCACCCGTAACTGTATCAGATAGATATTTTTATAGATTATCATTGAATTCATAAACACAGGTCGAAGTGAGTCTATAAACAGCATGGACATTGGACAACTACATCATTGGACATCGAAATAATAGCTTTGATTACTTTTACTTGGCCTATATTTAATATTTCCGTTCTATGCCTGTATGAATCTTTGATATAAATCACCACTCCGTTATTTTGATTAATATTACCTACGTTATATATTAAATTAAAACCTGGTATACAAAAATAGCTTTTATCTATAATTTTCCAGTTTCCGTAAACACAATGCAGTAAAAATTATACTCCAGTTTATGTAGTGGTGCCAATGTTTTATCTATATTTTTATTGATACTACGTATATTAACGTGAAACATACAACAATTTGTATCATTTTTATGTTTCTTTGAATTATATTAATATACTCTTTTATATCATCTATTTCTATGATTTTTAGTTCACTATAAGCAAAATCTATAATATACTGACCCATAATACAAATATTTTGAAGTAACAATCAATTCTTGTAACAGTAATTACAATAAAAAAATAACTATAATAAAGAGATAATGGCAGTAAACATATTTAATTGTAACAGGTCTGTTACTATTTATATTTCCTTCTCATGTTCTTAAAATTTTGCTTGTAGTTTTTCCATCACAGTTTTTAGGCAGAATCTCGGTAAACTTGCTGAGAATATTTTTATCAGTAACAACTTTTTTGTAGTCTCACTTATAATTTTCTGAATATCATCAAGTTGATCTCTAGTAAACGGCATTTTGGACAGGTTAATTTTTTCGATAAGATTTATTTTTACAGCTTATATAGGAGCTCGCAATACACGTCTACCGCATTTCTATTGTCCATTATTCCACAATGCTGAATCAGATCTAAAAATCTCTTCACGTGAGATCACGTGGAGCACTAGTTGATCAGGTCTACAATTACCCTAGCGTGAGACCGCGTAGGGAACTAGCGCAATATCCATTCCTTCTTTCCCAATATATTAACTGAGATCAATTTTTCTTTGTGTGTCCTATTCTACCACTGACAAAATAGTAACGACCTGTTTGGTTAAGCGAATTTCTATTACCTAGGATTAAAAAAACAGCAAAATTAACTAAAATATCATCATCCATATAATTTTCACTTTTATACAAATCAGTAAGTATTGCGAAGTTAATAAAATAAATAAATTTACAACATTCCATCTAATTAAGTTAATACAGTTTGAATCTCCATCTGATCTTGTTAAGTAGCTTATTAAACAATAATCTGTAAAGTTGGACTTTTATATTTGAAGCAGTAAGTTAGCACCAGAATAACATGCTTTTAATGTTTTAAGTGTTGCTCTTAGTAAAAACCAGTTCTGGCGTTATTTTAATTCACCTAATGGGCACTTTGGCGAAGTAAATTTAAAAGTTAGCTATACAAAATGCAGGTATGTACAAAACGTGGAGGTTTATTTTTATGCTGTCTCTCATTTCATTATATTCAGTTGGACATCTTATTAAATTTGTAATATATGTTCCAATATCGTATTTACTGTATGGTAAATATTTGAAGATCTGCTTGATGTTTATTAAATACATTGTAACTACAGATATAACTAACTTTTTTAACTTTATCTATCCATTACAATGAATCCGTTCTTATACGCATGTCATTTGTCAGTCAAATGATTGATGATGATGATAGAAGTAATTTACTATAAAATTGCCTTAAAAATAATATTAATATTTTAATTATTGTGTAATGTCTAACGATAAATATGACTGACATAAATTAAATTTTAGAACTCGATAAATGTCATTAAATGGGTTACATCACTAACATTTATTCAGTCACAGCCTTCACCGTGAAGTATATTCAGATAAAATACACCTATTAATATAATAAGTGATAGCATATTTTAATTAAAATAGGTTAAACTAACTATATAAATATAAATGTGTTATAGTAATTACTCGTAATTGAAATTAAAAAGAAAATGTAGAGTTTTAGTATTTTGTTTTTAAAGACCGAAATTTTCCCAAAGTCTTTGTTTTATGTTTATCCCAGAATGATATTGTTCTTCCCGTCTGCGCTGCACAATCGAGTGCATTTCTCTCTACTGCTATTTTCGTTTTGGCGTTCTGTTCTTCTGTTAATTAACATTATTCGTTTCCGCTTGTTTAGCTTTAGACCAATTTTGCGGCTTGACGTTGACATACAGTTAATATTATTTATTTCTTTTAACATAGCTTTCTTTCTATAATATTTCTGTAATTTAGCTGTAACTAACTTACTTGTTGTAGCATTGCTACTTAAAGTGGAGGGCTTTGCAGTCGTAGCTCTTTATTTCTTAGCTGTTTACAATTTCGTGTTTTTTAGTAAAACATTTTATTTTAAGTAACTGTACGTTGCAATGGATTTATTATATTGTTGTTCTACATGGCGCCGGCATAATAAAAAACACTTTTATGTTCATTTCTTTGGATTTTCGCCACCATAATAAAAAACGAACCTTAGAATCGTAGTGCTCAGAAATGTTACCATCATTATGACTATGTTCCCCAATATTGCATTGGTGCAATGTTATGAAATAGATTGTTAATAATAACAGCGGCTTTTAACAGAGATTAAGAAATCCTGGAATAAAGGCATACAAAAAATACGCGAGATATGCCTGTGGCCCCAACCACTATGACGTTGCGCAAGCTGTGGAGACCATCAGAATGCTGGAATATCAGTCCTAAATATTCACGGAAAAACTGGACTGCGCAGCACGGCACGGTAGATTAAAACTATCTTTGTTCTGGAACACGTGCGTTTAGCCGCCTTCTTATACAACAAAAGGAGTCGATCAGTAAGCGCTCATCATGGCTGGTGAAGCCGTCGAAGAATCATTTGCTTAAGAAATTAAGTCCTTCGTGTTAGTGGTGTGACATACGATAAATGTAATATAGCTGTCTGTATTTTGTTTACCTCAATTATGTTTGAGCCTTGCTAGTGATTTCGAGTTATATTACTTTCATTTAAATTTTTAATAGTTTGAAGATTATTCTGAATTATCTTAAATATTTGTTCACCCTGCTTATTTTCTATGAACCGTTTTATAAACTTAACCGAAATGAGACCATATAAATATGTTGCGTTAGTTGAATCAATGTTTTTGTTATAAAACCTCTCGCACCAAATTCCCATGCGGCATATCTAGTTAGATATACTACCAGATTTATATTTATTATCAGATTTTCTAATTATTTTAATTAACCTTACTTTTTCTTTTTATTAACTTTAAAGTTGCTTTTGGTGGAAACCATTGCATTACAGTACATTTTGACTTTATATCCTAGTATTTTTATCGTATTAGCCACTCCACTGAGATATTCAAAAGATCAATACTAAGCCTAACAGTAGAAGCTACTAAAAATAACATCTTTTATGTAACTACTACCTCGAATTACCTTGAAGATTACCATTTTTTTCATACAGGATATGTAACTAATTCCATGCACGTGGCAGCTTTCCCTGTAAATAGATAAGGAACCAGTTCTTAGCTGTTTTAATTGAGAACACCTAAATTTCCAGTTACGACATGCAAAGCATTAAACGCACGCAATAAAACGCCAACAAAACATGTCACCTGTTCCTGATGTTGATAAGGTGTTCTTTAAGACGCCCTGAATTCGAAAAGCGAAATGTAATTTTATTGGTTATTTGTTTAAGCGTTTCCCTAGCAATTTTTACTTTGATTAATTACTATCTTTAAAATACTACGTATAATGATGCATTTTTTAAATTTTCATTTCCGTATAGGACTTCATACATTACGACTGCATCAATTACAGAAATTACTACTTGGGTTTTAGAGTTCTCAAAGTAGAGAATGTTAAATGTATTTCAAACTAAGGGAGTCTTTTGGTTAACTAAAAGCTCTGATAATATTTCTCCTTCGCCCTTTCCTTCAGTAATTAACAATACGCTATTGTTCCGCTGTTACGTAATATTTTGATAAATGAATTAATGTTCTTTGAAAAGCGTGGCCTCGGTCTCTACAAATAATATTTCCCGCAAATCAATTATCCTTTTAATAAATCTTATAAGGGAGTGATTTAAAATAAGCTATAAGAGAAGTAAATCTCTAATTTTGCAACTCTAATTATTGAAAATAATTGCAAGATTATGCAAAAACTTATTTATGTCAAAATACGGGGTGACTAAAAAGAGCTCCACCTAGTTGGCTGTATAAAATTTATTATGTGCCGCTATATTTTTTATTGTTCTCGAATTAGTGAGAGTTGTCACTAATTAAACGTCAACTTTTGACTAGTGGGTTTGCTTCGAATAACAGCTTTAATTAGTCAAAACAAACAACAAAATGTACGTACACTTCACAAGAAAACATTTTCATTGTTAAGGCACATTTTTGATGAGGACATTTATAAAAGGGAATATGATAATATTCCTATTGGCAGGGAGAGCGCCATAGTTCATTTTCGACGGGAAATTCAAACCAAACTAGATGTATGGCTCTTTAGCCAACCTGTAGTTAATTTAATTATCGTTTATCTAACATTATTATTGAAGAAATCAGTGTGACTATATTAACTTCACTTATTACTTCGAACAGTCGAGCCCAAACAACTAAACCGAGCGGACGTGCTGTTCTTATCGTTAAGTGATAGTGCTACAATCACTCTGGCGTTCCAGGATAAGTACCTAACCAGATTTAGTTATTTGTTTGCGGTTTATAAAATTCTGAATTATATCGCATTGTGAAATATTACCCGCTTAGACTATCGATAAATAATTGTTAATTGAGCCATGCTACCGGCCGGGGGCGGCCCCGGCTTTGGAGGCGGTATACCACCAAATTTTAGCCCTGCTCAACCCAACATTATGCATTATAGTCCATATTATCATCAACAACCATCATTTGTTGGGAACATACAGCTTCCCAATCAGATTGTTAACACCGCTTTTCCACCATCAAATTTATACAACCCGTACCCAACTGCCCAGCCATATGCCTTACCCATGACGTCAAACACGTTCTCCCAGAGATCTGAGATTGACACTAACTCAAACATAGATATATATGAATTATCTGATACGGAAACAGACACAGTGCCTAACGAGTACCCTTGGAAGAAAGTACAGAATAAAAACAAAAGAAAACGCGTTGCAGTCTCCTTGACACCAAGAGAAACTCTAGCTTCACAGTCAGTTGCAACCACAAATCCCTTACATCAGTCAAACAGATTTGATATATCGTCACAGGACACTCCACAGCAAAATCCCAGCACATCAACAACAACAAATCCGACTCCTAATCGCCCTCCAATTTTTATACACGGAGTTGTTAATTATCCGGAGATGACTAAATGTATAAACACTACTCTCCAGCCAAAGGATTATACTTCCAAAACTATGAGCGACAACGTAGTTAAAATAAATGTACATACGGTGGACAATTATCGCAAACTTAGTAAATTTCTACCAGAAAAAAAGTGCACCACACTTACCAATTGAAACAAGAAAAAGCATTTCGTGTAGTTATCAAACATTTACACCCCACTATCTCTACTGAAGACATAAAAACCGAACTGGAACTAATAGGCCATAAGATTAAAAATGTATACAATGTCAAAAGTAGGGCTGACAAAACACCATTGCCTTTAGTCTTCATTGACATCGAACCCGCAGACAACAATAAAACAATATACGACCTAAAAAACCTACTAAATGTGTGTATCGAAGTAGAACCACCAAAGAAACGCATGGAACCCGTCCAGTGTATGAAATGTCAAGCTTACGGACATACAAAGTAATATTGTTATAAACCCTATGCCTGTGTTAAATGTGGTAAAAACAATAGCACATCAACATGCACCAAAGAGATACCCCTGCGAAGTGTGCCCTCTGCGGAGGCAGCCACCCTGCAAATTATAGAGGCTGTAGAGTCTACCAGGACTTACATAAAAAGAGAAGTGTTACCCCAATATATCAAAACCGAACATACGCCCAAACAGTAAAACAAAATCTTCAAGCACTTATAAGCCAATCACCAACCGAAGCCACCCTTACTAAATTCCTGGAAGAATTTAAAAATTTATTTCAACAACTAACGCAGCAAAATACAATGATAATTACCATGCTTTCCACGGTCGTCAACAAATTAAGATAATGGCTAGTTTTTTGCGAATTGCCCAATGGAACGGCAATGGCTTACACCAACACAAAGATGAATTAATTTCCTTCCTGAAAATAAACCAAATTGACGTAATGCTAGTAGCCGAAGCTCATTTCACTTTAAGGATATATCAACATACCTGGTTATGAAATTAATCACACAAAATACTCAGATGGGACAGCTCACGCAGGAACAGCAATTTTAGTAAGGAAAACTATAAAACACCATGAACTAGCACCATTCGAAGAAAATTACTTACAAGTCACATCAATACAAGTAACCAGCCTATCTAATCCCATAACCCTGACAGCCGTCTATTGTCCACCAAGACATAGAATTACCCAACAAAATCTAAATCGCTACTTTGAAGCGTTAGGCACGCGATTCATATCTGGAGGTGACTACAACTCTAAACATACGTACTGGGGCTCGAGACTCACCACCCCTCGAGGCAGGGAACTCTTTAAAGTTGTCCAAGACAAGAAGTATACACCTATATCTACTGGTAAACATTCTTACTGGCTGTCAGACCAAAATAAAATTCCGGACCTTCTAGATCTCTTCTTCGTTAACGGCATATCCAACAATTTCCTCAAAATTGATGATAATTATGATCTTTCATCGGATCATTCCCGAATCATCTTAACAATCAGTACAACTGTAATAATTAAAGAAGACCCTGTTACACTGACCAGTAAAACTACAGACTGGACCTACTTCCGGAAATGCATAAATGACCATCTAAATCTCAATGTTAGTATAAAGACTCCGGAAGAACTTGAAGAAGCCACCAACCATCTGATTACGACTGTCCAACAAGCAGGATGGAATATCACACCCTTAGCTCAACCAAAACCCCAAAATCAAAACATTCCGATACAAATAAATCGGTTAATAGCTGAAAAACGTAGAGCCAGAGCCAGCTGGCAACGCAGCCACAGTATACCTGACAAACAAAAATACAACAGTCTAACTCGTAACTGAAACAAGCACTAAAAGATTTACGCAATGAAGAGTTCAAGTACTTCCTCACTAACCTCTCACCTAACGACCACTCAATCTGGAGAGCTACTAAAAGATTCAAACGACCCCAAAAATCCATACCTCCCATACGAACTCAAGCCGGTACTTGGGCAAGATCAGAATTAGAGAAGGCAGAAGCATTTGCACTACACCTTGCCGAAGTTTAAAAACCACACGAGAATGATATAGGTGCTGATATCGACGAATACCTCGATGCCCCTCTCCAACTCTCGCTGTCAATTCGAGCTCTTTCGCCCAATGAGATAAAACGCGAAATTAATCGACTCAAAAACCATAAGCGCCTGGATTTGACCTCATCACTGCGAAAATTTTAAAACAATTACCAAAAAAAGCAATAACGGCGTTAACAATAATCTTCGACTCCATCCTGACGCTCACCTACTGGTCCACTCAACTGAAGTTTGCCCAAATCATCATGATTTTAAAACCAGGCAAACCCCTCAATGAGGTAAACTCATACAGACCAATTAGCCTTCTTCCGATAATTTCCAAACTATTGGAGAAATTAATATTACTTAGAATTCAAGAAGACTCAAAGCACGAAGTACATATCCCCAACCACTAATTCGGCTTCCGGCATGCTCACTCGACTATTCAACAATGCAATCGTTTGATAGATATTATAAACAAAGCCTTTGAGAACAAACAATACTGCTCTGCACTTTTCCTTGACGTTCAACGTGCGTTTGACAGGGTCTGGCATAAAGGCCTCCTATATAAAATTAAAACAATTTTCCCTCACCAATACTATTTACTCTTAAAATCTTACGTACCTGGCCGTCACTTCCAAGCCAAAACTGGTAACGAAGTGTCATCTTATCATCCGATAAGCGTAGGAGTTCCCCAAGGCAGCGTTTTGGGACCTACCCTATATATACTGTTATGGTCGTGCTCTTTTAAAAGATTTTATTTAAGTTTAATTTATTTATTTTTAAGCCCACATCCAATATTTGAAATTAACCCTTGTTTTGCTCTTTAATTTACTTAATTGTTTGCATTGCTCTTATCTCAGGTCGTTAAGTAGGTTCCTTGTTTGCTATTTTTCTAAGTTTATTTTTAACCAAATAAAAAAAAATTACTCAAATAATTATAATGCAGATTTTTATTATCGTTTTTCCCTATCAATCCTGCCTTAAAATTAACTTAACATTATCCTCTAAACTCACTATGTATTCTTGGCTCCCTCTTCTTTTCCAAAAATTTCAATCTTCCCCAAATTCCGAAATTCCAATTTTCCCCTGTTCTTCTTGTCCCCGCTCTAAATTGTCCCCCTTTTTGACTTTCTCCCTCTCGAACTTCTTCTGTTGATCCTCTCCTACTAAAACTGCTTTCTCACTTAACTGCTTGAAGCTCAATCTTTATTTTTCGTTTCTTCAAAATTCACCCTCCTTTTACTGGACACTGGTTCCTTTTGATTTAACTTTTATTCAAAATTCACCCTCCTTTTACTGGACACTGGTTCCTTTTGATTTAACTTTCTTCTCAAAATTCACCCTCCTTTTACTGGACACTGGTTCCTTTTGATTTCACCTTTTGTAATTGATTATTTCTCGAATATTTACTCTTTTTATGGGAGCAAACCAAATTTGATGTTGCTTCGTCGATTATCAATTTACAACTAACTATTTTATTTGTTTTTCGCGATTCCTGGATATTTTTATCCCCATTTGTTTTCCACTTTTAAAATTATTTACAACGTTTCTAATAGTAACTTATTTTACATTTCTATAACTACAAATTTAGCTAATTATTACTAACAAACATTATAACAATAACTTATTTACATTTACACATAACTTAAATCTAATCTAGCTATCTTAAAATTATATTACAATTTTTTTAATAATTTAAAATCTGCATTACTTATATTTGGCAAAATAATATTTTTCTTTTATAAATTAAACAAACAACTTGTCCTTAATTATATACATCCAATTAAGTATCATCTCAATACTTTATACTGATGATCTGCCAACTAACGATGAAACTGTAACCAGCACCTTTGTAGACGATACTGCCATCCTTGCACGTGATAACTCTCCTGTAATAGCCACACTCTCTCTCCAAACCCATCTAAACGTCATCTCTCAATGGTTGAAAAAGTGGAAAATAATGTTGAACTAAACCAAATCCACCCACATCATGTTTACCTTAAAGAGGCAACAGTGTCCACCCGTTATCATGAACAATACTCCCGTTCCTCAGTCAGATGTTGCTGGAGATCTAGGAATGCACCTTGATCGTAAACTAACCTGGAAGACCCATATCACAAAGAAAAGAAAAGAACTTGACATCCGATGTAAGAAAATGTACTGGCTGTTAGGAAAACATTCATGCCTATCTTTAAATAACAAATTGCTGGTGTACAAAACCATCCTGAAGCCCGTCTGGCACTATGGTATTGAATTATGGGCATGCTACAGCTCTTCTAATATAGAAATTCTCCAACGCTACCAATCTAAGACTCTCCGTTCAATAGTAGATGCACCTTGGTTCATTTCCAACAGAACTCTACACGAAGATCTGAAGATACCATACGTCAGACAGGTAATTAGCCAATACGCATAAAAACACAGAACTCGACTACAATCCCACCCAAATGATCTCGTCTAACCATTACTCGACGAACCGCCAGACAGAAGATTGAAACGATAGTGGCCACAAGACATAACTGTGTAGATACGTAAATAAGTAATAATCTTCACACTGTTAATTGCACCATTGACATTGTATGTACTCTGTTTATATAGCGATAATACCATTGGGTATGATTCCCTTCCTGTCATAGTTAGAACCAAGAAAATTATGTAAAAAGTTATTTCCTGATTGCTAATAAAGATATGTTATTAAAAAAAAAACTTATTACTTCTTGAATTACACAAGTTTATGTTTTCTTGTTAATAACCTTACTGTAACGATGTTATTATAGTCCTTTTATTGAGTCATTCATAACATGCTTATGGTAGGTGAACGTAAAATTGGCACTATTTTTCTCATTTTTATTATTGAAACACCAACGTAAAAGATTGTCAAATTTTATTTTCAAAATAGTGGGATAAGCTTCAAAAATATCCTATGCCAAATTCTTCTAGCTTTTTTTGAATGTATTACTTTAGTCGTTTCTCGGTTTATGTTAACCAATAATCGGCATTAACTTTAAATGAGAATGCTAAACACGTTATATGACGTGAAGTTAAGATACATTTGGCGGATTTTCGTCTATCTGTATATAATTTATTCCTAATTCTTCAAGTTTCTCAACTGTTAATTTTCCATATTGACAACTACTTTACTACTATTCCATAAAACTAGAAGATATATTTTCCAGACAACTGTTTCTCTGTTTCGGTACTAGAATGGCATCATTCTAGCACGCATTTTAATACTTTAATGAGCTTCATTTTTAAACGATTTTTGGTAATATTTTATTTTCATAGATTGGTGATACTCTATCAAATAATACACAACGCACCTAGGCAACCATTCAGTTGCTAGGCAACCAGTCAACAAAAACGTAAATGGCAAACTTCTGTCGACTGTCAAGCAAAAATCGCTATTACCAACCTAACTATTTAACCAAATTTCCCCAACTCGAAATTGTCAAGTATTTTATAAAAATAAGTAATGTAAATGGAAGCCGAAACAGAGAAAATATCATAAAAAAAACTCGTTACAGAAGGCAATTCGAGCACTCGTCGTGATGTCTTCTGTAACTTGTGTTTTAATATGCTATTCTCTGTTTCGGTATTAGAATGACATTATTCTTGCACGCCCTTTGATGCTAGAAAGAGCTTCATTCTTAAACGATTTTTGGTAATATTTTGTTGTCAGGAATTGGTGATACTGTATTAAATAATACACAAAATTCCTAGGTAACCATTCAATTGCTAGGCAATTAGAACGTCAAATGTCCTAACCTAACTATTTAACCAAAATTTCCCCAACTTGAAATTGTCAAGTATTTTTATAAAAAGAAATATAAATAAATAATTTAAATGGAAGCTGAAATAGAAAACAGTATAAAAAAACCGTTACAAAAGGCAATTCGAGCACTCGTCCGTTCGTTATTATATGAGGTGGTGGAATAAGGATTGAACTACACTTCCCGATGAATTTAATAGTTTTTGTATATTGAGCCACAGTTATTAATTACATTCAAAACATTTGCACTCTCTTTGCTTGTAACATTGATACACATATTTACACATTACATAATGTATAGGGTTTGTCACGAAGACCGTCGATTAGACGTTTTCTTGGCAACGACATTATCGTACCTTAATTTGTTTTTTAAAATCATTGCCTAAAAAAGCCCATTTTTTTGTGGTTGTTATGAAATGTGAGTTACAATTTGAAAATATTTGATGTTTTATTGTATTCAGAGTGGGAAAAAAGAAGATGTTCATGATATTTATGGATGTGGTGGAATACATTAAAAAAGAATGACTGTGTTAAGGCAGACTAGTTAGAATTTGCAGTCCAATCATTCTTAATGCGTACCTATATAAAGATATTTACAAAATGTCAAACTTAACAGGACAAGAAAGAATAGCGAAAACTTAATCTAAAATGAAGTGAAGAAAAATCAGAAATAGATGCACATAAACTTTCAGAACTTTTAAAAATTTATGGAATCGGTAAGAGGAGAGTTTGTAGATTATTGGGGAGCTTAAAAGGAAGAACGTTCACTGTCAAGAAATAAACGGGAACGGGAGAAAACAAAGAGAAAGGCAAATGAGAGAAAAATTAATTAAAGTTTAAAATCTAAATATGTCAAAAAGATATGGTTCCACAATGGCTAAAATTGCAAAAAAAAGAGATAAATATCTAAAGTTTTGAAGCAAAATAACGTAGAACGTTTTAGCAGAACTGATGTCCCAAAATCTACAACTGCACCACAGAAATATCAAATATATCGTTTTAAAACGTTAACTTCAGGACATCTTAAACTAGTGCTGAAGGAAGACGACGAATAGGACGAATTATTTTGAAAAGAATGAATTTGCGTCAAATAAATATTGCTATTATAGACAATCTTCTTCTTCTTCTTATGGCCGAAGCCTAGGCCAATGGCCAGTTAGCAACTCGTAATAATGAGTTCTGTGATCCCTCTTAGCACGTATGTTGGGCAGGAGGCTAACCTTACTCATTGGATAAGGAGAAGAAGAATTTTAATTGGGCCAAGTATATTCTCCTTAAGACTTTTCTCTCTAGAATTATGAATTGTTCTTTTTCATTTTCATTTAGGCACGTTGTTTCAGCAGCATATATAATGGCAGGCCTAATTAAGGTTTTATATAATCTTAATTTTGTCATTCTGTTCAGATGTTTATCATGCAGTAGTTGTTTATAAATATAAAAGGTTCTGTAGCCTTGTTTAACGCACGCCCAGGTGTTTGAATACTTCCACTTCCTCAAATGTGAATTTGAATCTTTAGAGTAGTTGGAGGTAGGTCAGATCTTATGTTACATTTCATGTATTTTGTTTTGTTTTCGTTGACAATCATTCCTCTTTCCCTAGCTCCTTCTTTCATTTTAGTTAATGTTTCTTCTAGTTAATTATGGCCTGTTAGTAACTCATAAATACACTGGCGAGCAAAAAATTGAGGTCAACGTATAGTTATGATATCGTTGTGGAATTTTCTGTTTTGAGCTTATATTGGCCAACTGTAAACCATTGTACTATATTTTGTAGGCTAAATTAAACATTCAGTGATGAATCGCAAAGCATATTTTTTGGTTTTTACGACCAATATGGGACTAAAAAATAAAAAAAAATCATCACTAATAACGTGTATTCCCTCCTCTTGCGTTAATAACTGCTTGAAGTCGACGAGGCATACTTTGAATTAAGTTAAGGATTACATTCTGGTCGATGTTATCCCATTCTTGCAATAGTAACTCCCTCAGCTCCTGGGCAGTTCTTGGAGCTGGTATATGCCTTCGAATCCGACGTCCCAACTCATCCCAGACATGTTCGATGGGATTCATGTCCGGACTGAGGGCTGGCCAATCGAACCGCGTAATTCCCACCTCATCAAGATATTCTCCAACAACTCTAGCTGCGTGAGATCTAGCATTATCGTGCATAAAAATGCCACGCTCGCCCATAGTGATCATGAAAGGTATAACATGATCTTCTAGAACCTCGGTAATGTACCTGTGAGCTGTCAGGGAACCATTCTGTATGAAAACCAACTCTGTGCGTGCTTGTGAAGTGATTCCTGCCCAAACCATAACAGACCCACCGCCAAATGGAAGTCGCTCGTCAATACAAACTTGAGCGTATCTTTCTCCGGGTCTTCTGCATACTCGCCGGCGTCCGTCTGACCCAGTGAGGCAAAAACGCGACTCGTCTGCAAACAGTACCTTGCTCCAGTCCTCATTATTCCATGCCACGTGATTCCGGGCAAAAGTCAATCTTGCAACTCGATGCCGACGTTGCAATGGTGGACCTGTAGCCATCCTTCTACAACTCAATCCAGCAGCACGAAGTCTTCTCCTAACGGTCCATTCACTAACATTTACATGTCTAACTTCTTGGATTTGATTTCGTAGAGAAACGCAGAAACTATTCTATTCCGCAAACTAGCGGACACCAAAAAACGGTCATCTCTTTGGGTGGTGAGCCTTTTTCGCCCGGATCCTGGTCTTCTGGTTAGCAGGCCAGTCTCCTCATAGCGCTGGTACACCTTTTGTACAGGACAAAGGCTCTTGCCAACAATTCTTGCAGTTTCACGTTGACCTCGGCCATCTTGTATCAGCGCTACAATTCTTGCCACAACAATAGTATCTAAAGGAATTATTAAAACGAAATAAATACTACGAACACTACGCTGTGCGACTGATAGGTTCTACAGAGAGAAATCAAAGCTAACTTCAAAAAAAGACACCGAAATGTCAATTTTTAATTAGAGCGAGTGCACATGATATCCGATTGAGGGTATAAAGGATATATTCAATGACCGATGCTGGTTAAAGTATTTGAATTTCGTTGATGTAATTGCATATACAATTGTTTGTGATTTGACCCGTGCTTTTTAATTGTTGTGAATGTAAACTGTTCTACTGATTAACGTGTTAAAACTATGTACATACGAGTCCAGTATAATTTAAGCTGGCAATACATAAACATTACAAAAGAAGCGGGCGCAAGTCATTTAATAGTAGCTAATAACTGTTGTTCCATTAGTTTATTGCACACAATTACATTATCTAAATATATCTCCTATAAGGCTTATGTTTAATATGCTATTACAAGAAACTAGGACTTTAGAAAAATTCCTCGGAATAATGATAACGGCTTTGTATGAAAGGCGTATAACGTTAACATGCCTCAGACGCCAGCCGCTACACACACAGTGCAAGGTAGATAGTGACTCACTCAATCAGTGGGAGTTGGATATGTGGCTGAGTTCGTTAAACATATGTGTATTTTCTGCTCCTATGCTAACACTATTTCTAGCAATACAGTTAATTCCTTGGTCCTACTACATAGAAAAGCCTTAACACAGACATGCCTTATATGTTTTCTGCGCGGTTTTTGTGGATTTTTTTATTATTCGCCGGAAATATAGCTCATTCCTACGACGAAGAGTTCCTCTTTCAGATTACTACCGTGCTTTTGAAGACCTCTAAGGTTGTGTTCGCTAGAGATTTCTTTAAGTAGATCTTAATAGTAATCCTGTGGCTCCTATTATAACTGCAACATCTTCGCATGTATATTCCACATAATTATGCTTTCTTCCAATCTTGAGGTTTGTGCATTTAAGATACTTTTTGGCTTCATATTGTTTTACACTGCAGTCAGAAGGAATTGCGATGTTAAGAGGAGGCACTTATTATTTTTTTTCTTGTATAATTTGGTTTGTTTGCATTGATCTGTTTGTATTTGTGTATCATCATCACATTGTGATTTCCGGTGCCTCAGCAACAGGTTCTGGTTAAATCCACTATACTTTTACTTTAAAGTGTTACATATTATATTCCAGTGTAATGCAGCAGAAACAGCATTGTAACTGTCTAAGTAAATTTTCTTTGCTAATTCGGAGCAATCGGAAATTATATGTTGGATACTTGCATTTTCAGATTGACACAGTCACAGACATCTAGGTTCTGTGATGGTTTTTAAGATTTTAGATTTATAGTAATTTGTGTATGGCCGAGCGCTGGATTGATATAAGGGCTGTTTCACCTTTAATGTCTCCCTATTTTAACCAATTCCAAGATAAATTTCTGTCTACATATTCTTTTTCGAATTCTGATCGTACAATATTTTGTTTTTCCTGTTATTTCTTGTTTTTTTTTGTGCTATTGCTTTGATCATGCTCTTTATTTGGTTTTCCTCGTTGTTTCCGGTTTAGTTGCGTCTGTTATCTTTCTTCCGTTGCTGCTTTATCCAAAATGTTCTGTATTTTATTTTGTTAATAAAAATAAACTTGCTTCAGGAACTTATCATTTTGTTTTAGTTCAATATAATTTGCTTGTCCCGTGACCGTCGTCTAGTAAGTTGACTCTATATGCGTGAGGCCTCGTCGTCCTTTATACTTGGATACATAAAGCCTATCAATATTCGCCCCCGGATGTAGTAACCTGTGGAAATTTACTAGTTTCCTTGTCTTTGTATACAATTTTCGCAATTTTGCTTTTGTTTATTTAACTATTCCTATACTGTACAATGTGACAGGTATTGCCAGGATGGCAATCAGCTGTAAATTTAGTTTTCGCGTTTAATTCAGTTTTTAAAATAGATGTTATTATTCTATAATGAGGAACATTCTATAGGGTTCCTCTCTAAATTTTCCTTCATTTTCTTACCTTATACTTACTCCTGTAAAATCTATGCACTTTACACAACTTTCCTTTGACAATGGAAGCTTTGGCACATTTGTCCAATCCGATTGTCATTCAAGAGTCATCACTAAACTCGTTTACTATTCTAAATTGTTTTTACATTTTTAAAATTTTAAATCGTCTGTTGATAGAGGTGATTAAATTTCTTTTTATTCTTTTTAACTTGATATTCGGCGTTATAGCTGTTTAACTGGGAACTAAGGGGTATTAGAGTCATACCAAACAACAATTGCGATGACGAATCTCCTTGAAAAATTCCTTTCTCATTAATCGAAACTATGTAAAATACATTGTTGTGTATTCCTAATGATTACATCTAACAAAAAATAAATTAAATTATGAACAGCAAATTACTTCTGTAATCTCCCACGTAACCGGGTGCTAAAATATATGTTATGTACTAGGCTAGCCAAAATAAATGTAGTATTATCTCAGTGATAACACTCATTTAAAATACTACTAAAATATGAAAATGTTCTGTAAACTAATTGTTTTAAAATAAGTGTGTATTTGATTGTACCGGGTAATCCAGAAAAAAAACCAATTAGAGCAGGCCGTGACCTAGTTACCAAAGTTATTATCCCGTGATTCGTCTACTGTGAGCGCAAACGGAGACATTATCTACCATTTAAGAGGTTACGTTAACTGTCAAAATTATTGTCCGTGTTTTAAATAATAGTAAGTATTTGCCTGTTTGTAGGCAGTCTAAATAAATAAATAAATAATTTTACTTTATTTAATAACCATAAATGTAATTACGTCGCCACTAATGCTTTTATTTTAGATTACACAAAACAACATTTTGGAAGTAAACAAATTTATTTACAAAATAAGGGAACTTGGCAACTTAATAATTTAGAGTAAATGTTCAAATATTTCACCTTCTGTTTCAATACATAATGCTACGCGTCTCTTCATATTATTAAATGCGTATTGTAAAGTTTGACCATCAAGCACGTTGCTGTTACGAACTATTGTTTCCATGAGGTTATTCAAATCGTTGTGCCTGTTTTTAAATACTGTATTTTTACAACCTGAACACGGTATGGGAACATGTGTAAATCTTTTTTTAGGATTCGATGACATGTGCCATAAGATAAATCGCTCTTCTGAGCAAGAGGAACAGATGTCGATGGAGCTTCAGCCATTCGTCCTTCAACATCCTGAATATTATCTTCAGTTCTTTTTGTAGGCCTTCCACTACCACTTTTTCGTGTAACGGTTGAAGTTTCGTCAAATAAATTTAAACATTTATGAAGTTGTCTTATTATTTGTTGGTACACCGCTGGGAAATTCGGAAATTGTTGTCAAAAATCTTCAATGTATGTAGATATGGAATAAATCCATTCTCCATTATCCTGCTTTACGCCATTTCCGTAGTAACTTTTAATAAGAAAAGTTTTGTGCCGTAATAAGAACATTTCTTACAGATAAGAAGCACTCACATTCTTAAAATGTCAAATTTATTTTTTAAGTGACAAATCAGATTACCATTGATATGAAATTTAAAAAAATGGGAAGCAATGTTACCAACCTTAACAGCTTAATCAGGGCCTGCCTTAATTCCTTTTTTTCTGGATCGCCCGATATGTGTGTGTGTGTGTTTACATAAGATCAAATATCAAGATAAACTCAATACCTGAAATAAATCCTGTAAAACAAATATACACAAAAAACAAACTTTAACTCAAAATACACTAATTCATAATCATAATTTTTAAATTTTTTAAATGAGTTCTTAACAGTGAAATGATTTTGAAAGATTGTATATTTACAAAGATAGAAAATTTCTTTTTAAAATAAATAACAAATAATATCAGATTTTTACTTTTACAAGTGCTGACATTGAATATAAAAAAAAATAGAAATTTGAAATCTAAAATTGTCTTAAATTGTTCAATTATTAAAAACCGCTTGTCTTAAATTACTTTGATGATCTGGTTCTTTCTTGAAGAATTTATTATTAGTTTATTATTAATTATTCTTATTTGTTTGATTCACTTTATTATCTTCTTTGATTATATTTCACTTTTACTTTACTTTAAATTTCCATTGAAAACCATTCACACATGTTTAACTGCCACTTAAATTATGAAGTGTGCCATGAGTTCATGGTTAAATTAAATTGACGAGCTGCAAAAACAGCATGCTCTAGCCCTAAAACACCCCCTAATAAGGTGAACCAATGAGAATCCAGCATTATTTCTAAGAATGAATCATCTTAATTGTTAATAAAATTATTTAAATTTTTATACTTAATTAATCCTAATCTTAAACAAATAATTACTATTTAAATTACCTTACCAAAATTTTATATACAATAAATTATAAATGACTTAAACTTAAATTTTCATTTTATGAATGTGATTCTTGTCAAATAATTTTGACTTATTCTCAGATTTAATGATTTTCAAAATTATTTCTAATTTAACTAAAAATTATATTAAAATACTATTTACAACTTTTAAAAGATATTATTATTCTTACTAAAATCTACAATTTTGCCTTGTTTCGCTTAATTTCGTGTTTGAATTTCTGACATTTCATCAAATTTCTTTTTATGATTATTTTTAAATACATGATCTTCTGTTCTTTATTATTATTATACTTTGTGTAATTCTACACCTTTTTATCATATTTTTATGTCTGTTTGAATTTTTCTTAATAGTTAAATTTCAATGTTAAGTATCTCAGTACATCTGCACTTGTTAAAAACATATTTTATCAATTATTAAGCACTAATTTAATTTTATTTGTTATTTTCGGCATGGTAAATGAAGAACTATGTTACCAGGAATAAATACATTCCAGAACATCCAAATCGTAACATGAAATAATTAAAATTCCTTTCATCGGAGAATTATAATCTTAAATCGCCAAACTTTATAATAATTTTATGACATTCTCGTTGTGTATATTTACTTCACAGCATTTTTATTGTATTTACTAATTTGTAACAACTTTTTATATTGAGTTTACATGAAATTCATCTTAATATTTGATTTATGTAATTTGTAAGTATTAAAATTCATGTATCGTAACTGTCAAATTATAGTGTAACTTATATATGTGTTAATACTGTAATAAATTAATGTTGCTTTTATATTGTTGAGTGTCTAGATTACACAACAGACAACAACATTACATATGTAGCTAGATATACCTCAAATTCGATTTTTAAGTTATCGGACTTGCAGAACCGATTCCCCATAAAAGTTTTTTCCATACTCTAATAATAAAATTTTTTCCCATATTTTGCCGGTCACTGTATATCTACTCGTATTAACTTCGTCCGGTGTATGTTCTTCTGCTGTCAATTTGTTGTTGTTTTCTACAAATTTGGGAGGTATTTCTAAGGAGTATTGAGGTTTAGGCTCGATTTGTCATGTTGTTTTCCATTCATATGTTTTAACTTTAACTTTATTTTTCATGCTATCACATTTACATTTATGTTACACTCGTCTACTAAATTCGAAATATTCCTAAAAATCAGGTTTAAAATACAATAAAATAGAATATTAACCAGCATACAATTCATTATGGCGCTTCTTCTGACAACATGTCATGACTTAAGTATTCCTTTATACCATAAAATGCGTTTTTAATTAACAGTGTTTTGATCTGTTGTTTAAATACCTTATGTGGTAAGCTTTTTATGGAATCGGGCAGGGCGTTATAAAACAGGGGCCCATAGTAATTATCACAGTTACGTGTTGTGTAAATTCTGGTATAGTGAATTTTGATGTTGTTTTTGTTCCGCATGTTATAGTTCTGACAGTCACCTATTATATTATAGTTATTTAAATTCTGCTTCACGCATAACAAGCATATATATATTATACATTGTCGTGAAGTTTCCTCCTCAACTTCCGGTAAAACAAAATATTTTTTCCCTACGGGCCTGATAGAACAACTGGCAAACCTCCATGGGTTATTATTGGTATTGTATTTGTTTCTTCGCTGTCTCTGTTGTAGTATTGTACGTATTTGGAATTTTGGGGTCCTTAGCAATTATATGTTGATTCCATTTCCAATTTCTTATTATTATAGGCGTTCTGCTAATTGCTTTCCTTATTTCGTCGTGCTATTCTGATATTGAGTTATTTGTCCTTTTGTCCGATAGTTTATGCACCTCTAGAATACTTCCAATACGGCTATTTATTTGTACTATTTTCTGAAATTTCTTGATGAGGCGCAATTGTAATGGCGTTCCTAACTAAAATCGCGACTCTCCTTCTTGTTTATTAATTCTTCTTCTAGTGGCCTTCCCGGTTGTCGTCATGCATGTGTCTCACAGAGAAGTTATGGTAATTTCGTTTTCGCTGAATAATGTATATACTATTTCACCCTTTTCTTTTTTTCGCGCGCCTTTTACATTATATGAAGCTATCTTCAATTCTGTTTGCACATTTAGTTGTATATAAGATAATGTTCGGATTTTCCTGATTCTGTTCTAGTTTGCTGTTCGAAATATATCTGCATTTCAAATTCCGCTTTGTAAATGTCTTATTTCCTGATTATTTTCTTCTGCCGTTTCCACATCATGGTAATAGTTTCTCGAGCCGTTTGCTGAAATTCTACACGATATTCTTATTGTTGTTGTTTAGAGTATTTGCAAGGATAGCCAAAGGTCAGTGGTTAAGTACCTGCGAAGGTGATATTTATATATATTGTTATGATAGCAGTCTTTTAATTAATTGCTTTTTATAAATAAAAGAAGCTCCATACAATTTTTCAGACTCACTAATTATTATTTTTGAAATTTAGAATTAATAATAAAATTTTGAAATCTGAGGGTCGTTGAAGGATTCGATTTTGAATTTTGAAAAATAAATATTGTAATAAATTTCTACTAATCTTTTAAAATGCAAGCTTTATTACATCCAAACTTATCTCTAAACTTAAATTAATACAAAACTAAAACTAAAACACTCACTCACAAAACAATTATCCTTTGAATTTCGAAAATCCCACCAAATATTGCTCCCTGTCCAATTTATTATCTGTTCCAATTTGTTGTCTGTTCCAATTTGTTGTCTGTTCCAATTTGTAATTATAATTTCTTAAAACCAATTTCTAAATAAACTTTTCCCCACTATATCCAATTCTATAATTTCAATGTATTTCAGCTCGTATTTATTCTTTATTAAATATTCTTCAGATTTACGTTGCTATTTTATTATTATATTCGAAGTTTTCCAGAGCAAAACTCAAAGACGTATTTTACGTTTTTCAGTTTTAAACAAACTGTTGTTTATCTTTCTTCAATTTTTATTTGCTTCCCTAGTTATTCTCCAAAATCTCCCATTCCTTGAATTTGTTTTAAAACATTCATTCTTTCACATACATGCACATAAAAATATAACTATAACTACTATTTACAATAAATAACAATAAATAACAATATTTACAACAAATAACAATAAATACTTAAATTAATCTTAATTTATTTACATAATTAATCTTTTAAAACTTGCATCCTAAAAGTATACTCCAAATTTGTATTTTAATTAATAAATATAAGTTTTCCAAAAGGTTTATATCACTTCAATATACAGTGTGGTACAAAAGTATGGAACAAATTCAATATCTACTGAAATAATTGTTTTTTGGAAAAACGCTCGGACAGGTATAGCGATTTAAATTACGGTGCATATTTTAAGAGGAATCGAATTTTTTTTGCGACAGTCATTTTTCTACGGTGACGTTATCGTCCTTTTTTTTTAAATAGGAACTTGCATATTTGACAATTGCAGTAGATAGTCCTTTTTTTTCTCTTTCTAACCGCGCAAAAGTTTTATACCCTCACAAAAGATTTTTTTTGAGAAAATTGTCAAAATAGTTTTACGTCCAGTAGGCCTGGTACAATGGTACATTTCTAAACAATAACTACAGTAAATGTTCGAACTGACGGCCATTAACCTCTTGGCAGTACCCCAATCGAAAAATAAATTCTTGCAGTACACTACGAATTGTTTCTGGTGTGATTCTGCGTATTTCTTCTCGGATTCGCAGCTTCAGTTCTTCTAAATCCCGAGGTTTTCTTATGTACACTTTACTTTTTAGGTAACCCCATAAAAAGAAATCAAGCGGCGTTAGATCTGGAGATCTAGGAGGCCACTCTATAGCATCTCGACTGCCAATCCATCTGTTTGGGAAGATTTGGTTCAGATACTGACGCACTGTAGCTGCATAATGCGGAGGAGCCCCATCTTGTTGATACCAAAGATGAATATTCGGAATATCGGGGTCTTCTTCATTCTAAAACAACACTGATAATGCAGGAACAAGTTAGTTTCGCAAAAATTCCAAATATCGTTCACCATTTAGTGTGTTTTCGAAAAAGAATGGTCCTAAGATTTGGTTTCCAGCAATTCCTGCCCATACATTAATCTTTCGGGGGTATTGAGAATGTGGCTCATGCATCCAATGGGGGTTTTCTGCAGCCCAGTAGCGACAGTTTTGCCTGTTCACAGTCCCGTTCAAACAAAAAGTAGCTTCGTCGGAAAAAACTACGTGTCTAACAAACATTGGATTAGCATTGCAGATCCCCATCATTTTTTCACAAAACTCTTGCCTGCGATCATAGTCATCATCAGACAGCTCTTGTACCAACTGTATTTTGTATGGGTGGAATTTTTGTTTTTTTAATATACGCAATGCTGTAACATGGCTCATGTCATGATCTCTTCCACACTGACGACTTGAGGTGTGAGGATTTTCTTGGATTTGTAATAAAACGTTAAGTTGTGCGTCTGCTGCCACTACAGGGCGCCCAGCTTTGCGTAAATCTCTAACATGACCCACTTCATGAAACTTTCTCTCAATTTTACTAACCGTTGATCTTGTAATGGGTGGACGGTGTGGGTGAATTTCATTGAATAATCGGCAGACTTCTTCTTGAGTTCTGCTCCTGTCGCCACATCCAATCATAATTAATATCTCAATTCTCTCTGTTTCTGTAAGATGCATAATCTTGCTGCTTAATATCTACACTAAGTCGAACTAATTTGACACTTTGATTGAAAGTTAGCTCAAATAAAAAAAAAGTATCGAGTTCTAGATGCTTTTGCTGTTGTTGACAGGCCTACTGGACGTAAAACTATTTTGGCAATTTTCTCAAAAAAAAATCTTATGTGAGGGTATAAAACTTTTGCACGGTTAGAAAGAGAAAAAAAAGGACTATCTACTGCAATTGTCAAATATGCAAGTTCCTATTTAAAAAAAAGGCGATAACGTCACCGTAGAAAAATGACTGTCGCAAAAAAAATTCGATTCCTCTTAAAATATGCACCGTAATTTAAATCGCTATACCTGTCCGAGCGTTTTGCCAAAAAACAATTATTTCAGGAGATATTGAATTTGTTCCATACTTTTGTACCACACTGTATATAGAATCTTCATAATTCGTTAAAATACATTAATAGTATTTCGCCAAAGGAGTGATATTATGTAAAATGGTGCTCGTACAAAATGGCAGTAGTTAAAAATATAAGGGTAGTTCGAATAATAATGTAAAAATTTGTAGTAATAAATCTAATGCAGTGAGAATATGCATTTGATATGAATTGGGCGAGATTTAAATAGAAGCTGGATGATTTAGCTATTATAATTTATCTTGTGACTACAGGTAATCTAAGTATAAAGTTACAGTTTTGCCAAAATTTCCAACAAGACCTGAAATAATAGATTTGGATTATTTAAATTTAGTTTCGTTGAACTGTAATGCAATTGGAACTTTGCCTGTTTGTAATATAAATATTAAATAATGTATATATCTGCATATAAAACCAAACACCCTGTATATTTATGCATTTTTGGAATCTTCATTTAATTTTACGTATGCTAGCAACAGATTTGAAATATTTTGATGACAAAGTAAATTCTTGCAAAAAAATTTATTTATTAATCTAGAGTGCCATGACCCACATAAAATGAAAGTCAGGGTTCCCCAACATTCAAGACAAATTGTTTTAGAGCTTTAGCTGTTTTCGTTGGTGTACTAGAATGATCTAAGGTTATCAAAAATAGTTTTTTGAGAATAACTCTCTATTTTCAAATGGCACTATGATGGGACTACGGGATATTAAAAGCGATTGTTTTTCAACGATTTAATTGATACCAATAACGTAGTATTAATCTAGAAATTCCACTAAATTAAACCTAGGCACTGGTTTTCAAACCAATTGAAACCAATGAAATGCACGAAACAAGTAGCATACTGGCTACAGTTGACGACCTGAAACAATTTGTTTTGCGTGTCGGGAAATCCTGAATTTCATTTTACGCAGGTCATGGCACCCTAGATCATTAAATTTTTCTGCAAACATTTACTTTGTAATCCAATTTTTGTTTGGTCAGCACTAATTTTGGCGCTGTTTACTATCAGGCTTCCGTACGGCTCATTAGAAGCAGATCATGCACAAAAGCCAGTCCTCCGATGTAAAGTGGTTGAAGAGTTCTATAGCCAATCTGGTACTTTCTGGTTTTTAATTTGCACTCTTTCATGACGTCATCTAACACAACTATAAACAGTAGGGGACTAATGATTCCTCCCGGTGGTACTCCCTCGCACATTTCAAACTCACTAGACCGGACATTTGCTATTCTCACCATATTTCTTGTTGTTTGCTAAAAACTCTTTATTGCCTTTATTAGCCCCTCACTGACATTTCTTTTCCTTAAGACTTCCCAAATTTTCTCTCTTGAGAATAAAGGTTCGTTTGCAGCCACTACTTTCTCTATTGTTTTTCTGGCCATAAATATTAGGTCCTGTGTACCTCTACCTCCTCTAAATCCGCATTGCTCGTTTGCTAGCATGTGTTCTAGTTCTGATCTTAATCTTCCTTTGAGAATTTTTTTTTATACCGTACTCGGGATACTCAGGAGGGAAATGCCTCTATAATTACCGCAGTCTCTGTTACTGCCTTTTGTATATAAGGGCATCAGTACAGCCAGTTCTTATTCCGTTGGGATTCTCTTTTGTTTCCAAGCTACGCTGATTAGCCTCCAAAACAACAACTCCCCTCTCTCGTTTAGATGTTTCATCATTTCCGGGGCACCATGACGTGGCCGACGGCTTCCCGTATTTTGATATTGGCCAATGCTTAATCTACTTCTGCAAAACTTATGGTTTCCCCATTTGAGTCTTCTGGCATTTTCTCAGTTTGACTTATTCCTGTCCTTTCTGCTTTCTCGCCTTGAAAATGTTCTTTCCATCTCTCTATGATGTCGTATCCCTCTGTTAGGACGAAGCCATTTTTGTATCGTATCTGCCTGATTGTACTTTGTTTCTCTTTCGTTCTTTAATTTCTTTGTCTAATGTCACATGCTTTTTCAGATGCATTTTTATTGCTTTGCTGAAGGACTTCCACATATTTTTATTACTTCCATTTGGGATTCCTAATTTATTGAACTGTTCTCTTAATCTGTAAATACAGGGTGTTCCGTATCGTTATGTTCAAATTTTGAGCATAAAATAGACTTAATTCTAAGACTAAAAAACCCAAAAGTGGTAGGTCGATCTTTATTCGTTCTGAAGTTACAGCCCTTTGAAATCATAAATCATAAATAATCTAGGTAGCCATGCAACAGGACCAACACCACCAACCACTAATGCATCGTGGATAATTGTTGTTCTTGAAATTTCGGACTGCAATTCCGAAATGTGCTGGTACACCATCCATTTGCAACCACATGTCTCTTCTTATGATCAGTCATAGTCACCTTGATTTTCAAAACTTATTTATTTCAATTACGAGAAAACAAGCGTCAAATAAGAATTGTCACTTCATCTATCGACATACGAGCACAAGCTTGTATTCAGTAAGCAGAAGGGCATTTTGAAAATATCATTCATTAAAAATTTCTGAAATAAGATAAGTTTGCAGTTGGTTTACGAACTTAGATCCGATTATTTATGGTTTAAAATTTCAAAGGCCTATAACTTCAGAACGAATAAAGGTCGACCTACCACTTTTGTGTTTTTCAGGCTTAGAATTAAGTCTATTTTATGCTCCCAAAATTTGAACATAACGATACGGAACACCCTGTATACAGGATATTGTATTTAAAATACGAATTTGAGGCTAAGCGATAGAAACTTCTATGCTATGTCAAATAATGCAGTTTTAAGCCTATATTACATATACCAAATTTCATTTTGATGCCTTAAAATATAATTTAAGAAAATATGCGTGCCCCAGGTTTCATTGAAACCCGATATATGTAAAATTCATTAAATAGGTAGTTTTGCGTTGACAATAATTCCTAAAGGTACGATCATACTATTGGAGTTGAATAATCTACGCTAAGCTAAACTACCTATATGCTTTTTAAACTACGAGTTAGCTGCGCGTTAGGTGTTTGTGTCTGAGTGGTATCTGGGTCTACCTGTGTTCAAAACATGAATTACAGGTGTACCAAGTATTATTGTTCGAGTTCCCTCTTCGTATTGAATATAGGTGGTCGTTTTTCCGCTTTCGTTACCTTTATTTCCATTTATTCTTCGGATTTTCTTCTTCTTATTTGCTGTACAATTTTAATTCGTTTATTTTACGGACTTTACTACAATTAGCGCAACCTTATTATTATTATTGGTTTGGTTACCCTCGGATGTATCGTTATCGCCCTATAATTATTAAGATATTTAAAATAATTGGGTGTTTTAAAGAAGTTCCTTGGGAAGCAATGAAATAGTCAGAGCAATGTTTACTCCACCAAAAATAGCTTTCGGCTTTCTGTGTTATGAAGCGCACGTACCAGTCAGGATAAAAATAAAAAGGAAGCAACAATAGAATAGCATTAGAATGATCCAGGTCATTTTAAATGAAGGATGCCAGAATATAATGAAAATACCTAGAAACTAAAAGGAAAATATCTAGGAATTTACCGCACCGATAGATTATACAAATATTTGTTCAAATATTATAAATAAATGTAGTTAATAACTGTATTTCCATGGAAACAGGAAATAAGGAAATATAAGGATAAGTAGTTTAGTTGCTGTATTTCGTATTCCAGCTCCTTGTGGAACTCGAGTTGAATCTACACTCGTATGGGTAACGTTTCAAATGAGCGTTATTGAACATTGTTTTGCTCCAATCAAGCAGTCAATGGGCATATGCGGTGTTTGCAGTGACGGCTCGTGACATTTTCCTTATGGAGGGCCGAGCAGAAGATATAAATAATAGCATATACCATAACAGTAAAACATGTTACTGTTTTAACAACCTATCTACTTAACAAATTTCTGATGTTTCCAATGCATTCTATTTTCAAATAAAATTCTCCTGTTTTTATCATTAATAGGTGTTGCATTTACTAAGGCCTTTTTAATCGACAGCATGACCAATGTCGTCAATCCCTCTTCCGCTATAGTGTTTTTAGATCCGTTTTAATCAATGTTTCTACTATGGTAATTGGTCATTGTTTTTACTACTAATTTTGTAGGCTAAACTTAAAGAAGTAAACGATAACCTTAATTTCCACAACTGTCATGTTATACAGGGTTATTCAAATTCGAGGCTCACCATTGGGATCTCGGAAACCGTAAGAGTTACAAAGACGGTTAAATTAGGGCAAAGTTGCGCTATACAATGCTGATTAATATTTAAAAAAGAAATTTGACCTACCTATCTTAGTTTTTTTATTAAGAGCAAAAAACAGAAAAATATCAATTTGGTTTTTTGAGCATAATTTGGTTGTTATTAAAAATTTTTCAAATCTGTTAACACTTTCTTTAAGCAACTTTTTAGCCGTAACACTGTAGTGGTATCAAAAATTTTCTATGACGTTTTGGTTTTCCGGAATCATCATCAGGTTCGTTTTTTCTTATGGGCACCATATTGGATTTTTATAGCATCTCATAGAGTTTTTGATGGTGATTTCAACGATGGCGTTTCACTGCCGAAAACTGCTGTTATTTACAAATTAGTAAATTTCAATAGATTGCCATGGAAAAACAAACAGAAACAACACAAAAACAAAATTTGTTGATTTAATAGTTCTTGTCAAAAAGTTTTATACCTTAAATATTTATTAAAATGGCTTTCTCGAATTCTGAAAAACGAGATATGTTACGAGTGTATTATGTTACGCGTGGTAATTCTGTTGTTGCAAGCAGTAATTATTTAGAAGCCTATCCTGAAAGGCGGCAATGATTTGTCTCCCTTAAATTTCTTTTTGTGGGGAAATCTCAAAAATAAAATCTATAAGAAGAATATCAATAATAGAGACGAATTAAGAAGAGACATTGTAAACGCATTTGCAACAATTCGAGCAAGAGATATTCAAAGAGCTATAAACAATACTAGAAAAAGAGCAAATCTTTGTATACGGCCTTCAGTTTGAACATCTCCTGTAATAAATAAACTAAATAACTAAATAGCATTTTTCTGTATTTTTGACGATAGTGAAAAATAAACTAAATTAGAAAGGTTTTTTTTTCTCTTTTATTATTAAGCAGCATTTTATAGTGCAACTTGCTCCAATCTTCGTGGAATCTTACTGTTTTCGAAATTCCAATGGTGAACGTCGAATTTGTTTTTGTGTTGTTTCTGTTTGTTTTTCCATGGCAATCTATTGAAATTTGCTATTTTTGTAAATAACAACAGTTTTCGGCAGTGAAATGCCATCATATCATACATCGTTGAAATCACCATCAAACACTCTATGAGATGCTATAAAAATCCGACATAGCGCCCATAAGAAAAAACGAACCTGACGATGATTCCGGAAAACCGAAACGTCGTAGAAAATTTTTAATACCACTACAGTGTTACGGCTAAAAATTTGCTTAAAGAAAGTTTTAACAGATTTGAAAAATTTTTAATAACAACCAAATTATGCTCAAAAAACCAAACTGACATTTTTCTGTTTTTTGCTCTTAATAAAAAAACTAAGATAGGTAAGCCAAATTTCTTTTTTAAATATTAATCAGCATTCTATAGCGCAACTTTTCCCCAATTTAATCGTCTTTGTAACTCTTACAGTTTCCGAGATCCCAATGGTGAGCCTCGAATTTGAATAACCCTGTATATTTGTATATGTCGCAGTCGGATTCCAAAAACCGTCAGTTTGCAAACTGCCTAGTCAGATTGCAAACCGACAGACGTTTTCTAAAACGCTTTTAAAATACAGATCGTTTTACAATCGGACTGAAATTTTCAGTCAGTTTGTAAACCGCGAGCCACGCCTCCGACGGATTGTCAACTCTTTAAATATGTCGCAGTCGGATTCCAAAAACCGTCAGCTTGCAAACTGACTAGCCAGTTTGCAAACTGACCGACGTTTTCTATTTTAGAATCTGCCGAGATAATTTCAGTCAATTTCTAAAACAAACAGAACAACTGTTTTATTTTACATTATCTACTGAACTTTATTATGGAATATACCAAGGAAAAACACATTTAAAAAATAATATTTTTTTTCGCATTTCGTACTATAATGTATTACTTTACGACACTCAAAATCGTGATGTAATGGGCCACTTTACAGCATAACAACCATTACAGCATAGCAACGTCAGGTTTCATTAAAACACAATTTGACGGCTTCTCGGACAGCATTTAAAATATCTTCTGAATGGTTTTCCAAGTTATTTTCGTCACTCAAGTCCATTTCGGAATTAGATTTTAAAAAAAATGTATTTATTTGTTTGAATTGAATTCTATTATGTCAAAAATTTCTCTCTAGACTATTCTATACCTAAAGTCATTACAAAAGAAGATATAAGCGAAAAACCAATTTTTCGCACCTTTTAAGCCCTGTAACTCAAGAAGCTCAAGGTCAAATCAAGGGTACTTTTGATATGTTGTTTAAAAACACTAAATAAAGGTGTACCCAAAAATTCAGCTCACTTTGAATTTTTCCGAAGAAAAATACTTATTTGACTGGACAATCGTGTTTCAATGCTAATACCATCGAAGATATCGTGGAAACAGGATTTGATAGAGAAAAAGATGAGAGTCAATTAGAAAATATTTGTAAGGATTACCTGGAACAATGCGATATGGAAGGAGAAGAACATGAGGATGAAGAAGCTTAATGTAACTCTATTTTGACTTTTTTTTATTAAGTATTAGTACGTATATTTGGACCGGCTGAGACAGTGGATACCACATTTTAAAAAACGCGCCTCGTACTCAACCTCAAAGGTGGTGTGGAATGGGGTACTTCTTTAACCTTGACTTAGACGTTTAACATCACATTACGCGAAAACGGTTGGTCCCACGAAAAAACTACAAGAGTACTTCTTTATACAGAATTTTATAACCTTCAATTTCTCTGTAGACTATTCTATACCTAAAGGCAATAGAAAAGATATAAGCGAAAAACCAATTTTTCGTACCTCTTAAGCCCAATAACTCAAGAAGCTCAAGGTCAAATCAAGGGTACTTTTGATATGTTATTTAGAAACACGAAATAAAGGTGTACACAAAAATTCAGCTCACTTTGAATTTTTCCGAAGTGAAATGCTTATTTGACTGGAGTATATTCACGTATCAATATAAGACAGAATATAATAAACAAATTTGCATAAATGCCACTGCTCACCAATGCAGACACAACCGACCGTTCAAATAAGCGGTAAACACTCGGTTTAGAAACGGACTGAATTTGTTTCAGGCAGAATGTAAAACGTTGAGAACGAAGAATAAGATTTTACAATGCGGCGGAGGCGTGGTTCGCGGTTTACAAACTGACTGAAAATTTCAGTCCGATTGTAAAACGATCTGTATTTTAAAAGCGTTTTAGAAAACGTCGGTCAGTTTGCAATCTGACTAGTCAGTTTGCAAACTGACGGTTTTTGGAATCCGACTGCGACATATACAATATACATACTATATGCATGGCAGAGAATGGTTGGGGCTGAATTTAATTTTTGTTAGTTTTAATAATTAATTTATCTATTTTAGATGTTTCTGTTAGTTACTAAATAGGGAGTACAAAAAACAATTTTTTTCTGAACTCGCTTTTGTAGGGAGTCGCTATCACTAATACTAGCCGCCTGGGTAGCTGTGCAAAATGATACTTATGTCGCTATTGTAAAAACTTATGTGAACTCTCATTAAAATTAACTAACAAAAACTCACTATTCTATTACTAGCAGACGATATTTTTCTTTAATGCAATTATTTGTTATTTATTTTTATCTTCTGTAATGATTTTGGTTTCTCTTTAAGAAATAATTCTGTGAATTAGCACAAGATATTCAAAAACCAGTTATTCATCAGCTCGTATTTTTGTAACATTTAGGTAATATATAAGACCAGAAAATATTTGCCAAAGTGACGTGAAATTATTTACCGGGCTGAATACCACTATAAAGCACTCATTATGTTGATAATTCCCTGATATTTAAAGAATAGTGTATTAGTTAAGGTTATTTTTAGTGTAATGCTTTATTTTGAAATTGAAATGTGTATACTTAAAGTATAATCTTTGAGAAGCGCTGAACTATGTAGAGCTATGGACCGAATATACTGAAATCGTTTTGTATTTTTGGTATTGATAAGACGTGTTCTACCGCTACTGTTATCAACACTATCAACTTCTTCCTTAAATCTTTAAAATTACGTCTTAAGGCATTTTTACATCATTGGAAGAAGAATGTCATTTTATTTTCATTTATACGTTAATGATTCATTCCGTCTGATATGCAAGAGTGAGTTATCAATTATAAACATTTTGAAAAATTTAAACCAGGTGTGCGAACGTTCGAGCTAAAAGAAAGGCAATATTACTGTACGAGATTTTCGATGCTGATTTTTTTCTGATTTATTACATGTCTCCTCAAATCGATGGTCACATAAAGTACAGAAAAAATCTGAAAAGCGACAGAACAATATTCGGCACGTTTTTTAGCTTTAAAAATCTCGTACATAATCCAATTTTATGATAAACTTCTCAACAACGGCAAATTGGGATTACCATACGTCTTCGCTGTTGAGAAAGTAACTTCATTGTTCTACTTTTTTACGTTTCTGAAAAATTCGGGCAAGGTAATTAGTCGAGGCTGCATAATGTCAATTTGATAAATTACAGAAAACTTCTCCGAAGATTTAGGGTGGCAGTTTTTATTCGAGGAAATGGCGTACCTCTGCAGTGCTAAAATCATACAGGAGTATGTCGATTTTGAGAGTTTTGCATGTATGTGTCCACAAAGCAATTTATCATGTTCCATGGCCTACTTTAGGAGAATTTTAAAACATATATAAAGGTTGTCTTACCGAAACACAATATTTCAACGCTAGCTTGACGCTTTGGGGTAGATCTAAGATTAAGCTAGATGTATGTCTCTGGCTCCACATTTTGCTTCTATGATGATCGATGAAAGTTTACGAAGGACAACATTTGCCACCGAATACTTCCCTGTTTTACGTGTTGATAGTTTTATTTCGCAATGGGATTTAACTTCCTGGCATAATTTGTCATTTGTCAAGTTTAAAGTAAAGTTATTTCAACTCGGCTACCAAATAAACTCATTTGAATGATGCGGATGAAAACGAGCTTTTAAAAATCCCTACCTGATATTGAATAACAAATGTAACACCACAATCCCTATAAATCTGCGTGTCAGCCTATTGTGGGGTTATGTTTAGCTGATATTTATCCCTGTGTGGACCATGACATGCAACGTATATAATTCTTTTAAAGTTTAAATTAAATTGGGTACATTTCCCCCTTTCTATCGAAAGTTCTACAATTTTTAAATTATCAAAACCCGGAGATCAGCTTTTGGTTTTCAATAACACGGTTGAACGTAGTTTACATTTACGTACCACCTTTGCTAGCGTTCTCATAAATTTCCTTCTTTCATCATTTCCCTTTGAGCGTAATATATGCGCTTTTAAAATTATGATTATGTTATATCGACGATTGTGGTTTTTTCAAAGAAATCCAAACAACGCTTTCTTGCTTCACATTCGTTTCTGGGTATAAACGCGGATGACTAAAAGGAAAACGTCAAAGAGAATTGAAGAACTTTTATATGGACCCGCAAAAGTTTTTTTAATATTATTCCTTAATATAACCACTCGACGAAAAGTTTAGTATTTAACGAGATTATTATTATAATTTTAGGAAATCTCGTTCCTACGTCGATCCTTATCGACACGAATCGGCGATGTATGCTTGTTAAAAGTTTCAAGGCCGATTCTTTTATTATAACTTAGCTAACCGTACAGACCCAACCAATATAAGTATAGAATTCCACCATTACCCTCAAAAAGATTTAACGCTAAATGAATTTCTCTCAATCGGCTTAATTCGGGTTGCGATGGTAAGAGGATAACGTTGAGTGAGTTTCGATAAACAGACAGGTTAAGCAAGCTAAACCTTTAAATAATAGAAGAGTAAAGATCCTAAATACACTGGGAATCGAAAGCAGACAAGAGATGGATTGATGCACGAAATCAAACTCGGAATTGTTAATAACGAAGGGAACTTGTTTACTAGAGCACATCAAGAAAACTCAAACAGCGAACTGTGGCATTAATATCCAAACTCAATGAAAGGAAATGGAGGGTATGAATAAAGCCGAGGAAATTAATTAATACCGTTAAAACGCATTCCTTTACACAGGTTCGTTTCGAAATCTTGTCATACCAGTCGATTATGTCAACTTTTGTATTGTATTGAGATTTATGAGCTCTCTTCTTATCATTTACTATAAGAGATCGTCGGTTGAAGAATCGTAAATATAACTTAAATTTATAAATACAATTTTGTTTCTGTAAAAAACCAATAATAGTCAAATAATTTATTAAACTAAGCTTCCCATATAGTATTCGAAATCTATACGTACAACGTACACTCTGATGGTAGATTGAAGCAGTTCTTTGTTACATTCAGTGTATTAATAGTTAACTAATTTAATTCTCGCTTTAGCAATTTATGGTGAAATGCCCAGAAAATAACTATAAGCTATGAAATTCGCCACAACAAACTTTTAGAAAAGATTTAACTGATATTCTATTTATTGAACTTAAAGAGAAATGTTATGTTATATAACGTTATAGCAAACAGATCCCTACTCCTTATACTGGACACTGGTATTACAAACATCGCATCAGTAGATATTGATAGTATCCTAGATGTAAGTGTTTTAGTATAACGGAGTCATTTATATCTAGAGGTTGTGGGCAAAATTATAGCGAAACAAAAGTATGTAGACGCAATAATGAAGTTAGCGGAGCCCAGTGTAGTACACAGTACTTCCTAATATTTTTAGGTGCTTTAAGTGCTTTCCCTCAAGCTCTGATTATACAGGATGTTTAAAAAAAAGGTCGGATATTTTATCCACGTAGGTAATCATCAATAGAAACAAAAAAGTCTTAATGAATATACACGGAAAAAAATTTATTGTGATTTACACTACAATTGTCGAAAAGTGCGCTACAATTTATAGCGCATATAGAACTAGAAACAATTTGTAGTAGATATTCCTAAATTTTGTTGTAAGATAAATATTGCGAAAATAGCAACCACGTTTGGAAGTATTAGCTACAATATTATGGTATACTGATTTGTAGACTTTACTATAAACTCGTAAAATTAGCGCAGGTTGTTATAGTAATTTTTGCCAAATCGGTCGAGTGGCGTGTTCTAAAATTCTTGTGTTTTGTTGTATGCGCAGGGACAGTGAGTGCAACAAAACTTTTGCGTTAATTTAAAGTTCAGCATAAAATTTTTCTAACCTTGTAGCAACTTTCACAAAATATCTTATGAGTAAATACTATAATTTGTTAAAATTATTACTAAAATGTTTAGAAATATCTACAATAGAGTTTAAAAACATGTACTAAATATATATTGAAATTTTACAAAATATAATGTGAACATGTTATAAAAGTTGTTGTAAATAAGAATAGTGTTTTAGTGTATATTTACAATAATGTTTCGCATTTTTATTTATTTTTTGAAAGTTTGATTAAAACAAAATAGATTTAATATATTTATTTTATTTATAACAATATACAGAAAAAAGTAAAAACAGATATAAAAAATGAAAGAGGACAAAAAAACAAATATATGCAGTAGGTATTTCCTTAAAAGTATTTTTGCATAAAATACGTTTACCATATTGCCTATAAAGCATGCCTTACACAAACAAAAGATTTTCCTGAATATAGTGTTGAAAGTCGCTTCGGTAAGTTTCCGAACTGTCTGTAATAAAAACGAAATGATAAGATTTATTACAAAACTTTTTGCCACTGCAAATTTAAAACGTAACAAATAATAATACATACAGATTGTTTATTAATTACTGGGGCAGCTAATACATATGGCAAACCAACGGTTGCTTTCTGTGGATATGTAATAGGCAACTACTCATCTAAAGTTAAAAAAGTACGTAACTGATAATATTGAATTTTCAAACAAGTTATAATTTCCTATACTAATATTTCTACCTTGAATTGCCTCCTCACCTGTAGTGCCACTAGATATTATACTTAAATTTGTCTCTGTTGAAGTTGGTGATGCAATTTCTTGATCGTACTCATATATCGGGATGCTTTCATTCGACTGCAACTTGAAAAAGAATATATTTTTACAATTATTTTTGTTTATTAAACGAATTATAGTATATTATATTTTATATTGTTTTACTCTTACAACATTTACATGGAAGAAGTTCACAGTATGATAATAGCATAATATATTAATAATAAATTCACTGAAATAATATTAGATTACTAGATAACAGTTTACCTTCAAAATTATTTGATAATTTGCAAGTCCGTTTAAAAATTTTCTTCTGATGCCCAAAATAAGGATAAGTTCTACAGTACCATTTTCGGTCAACGAATCGAACGCTTATTGATAAATCTCTTGAGCTAGAAATATGTATGCCCAGTTTATACAGGGTGGTAAATTGTTTCACGCACCATAGCAGTTCCAATGGTAAATTTTTAATATGTAAATATTTGCTTCCATAACTATTTTAGATCAAAAGTGCAATTAAGTTTTATGTAGGGAAAAAAATACTGCATTGATTGATGCGATTTTATACAATTTTCGAGTTACGTGAAACAGAAAATCTGTGGGGATTAATAATGCCATGAAATTTTTGAAACAGGAAGGTGGAGCTGTGAGAGTTTAAAATTATTTTTCCAAACGAAAGATGCAAGTTTTTGGCCTTGGTACACAAATACTAGTATTCAACAAATTCAACAGCAAGGGAAATTATTTTATAAAACTAACTCAACGCAAAATAAAATTATTTTATGTGACAGTTTTAACAAGTGTAACTGATTGATAAGCCAAACTGTTTCAGTAATTTCAATGCATCTGTGATTTTTATCAGAATGCAAGAATTAATTTACACAATTTTTCCGTTACGGGAAAATCGAAAAACTGCAAAATACTATCATTGGATGCAATATTTTTTTTCTTTACAAAAACACATTTGCACTTCTGGTTTGAAGTAATTTGGGAAGCGGATATTTACACATTAAAAATTTACTATTGCAATTCCTATGGTGCGTGAAGCAATTCATCACACTGTATAACAGGAGTTATTTATGCAACAAGTGAATAAGACGATACTAGCAGTGATGCAATGTTTCTAATCAAAAAGGCACTTTACTCGGATGTTGCATATAAAATAATTTTAAAAATATAGAAATTGACATTTAAAACATAAATTGAACTAGAAAAGGAACATATTATTATACTAGGTTAAATTTAGGAATTGCGTCATACAAATAACTCATACAAATATCTTCGATCAAATTACCTTATAGTTTAATTTTAGGCCTTTTTAATTTAATATTAGCGCCAGTTTGTAGATGAAGCAAAATTCAATGCACATTGTTCAATTGTCAACCAAAACACCTTATCCTAAAGGTATAATACTAACAAAATACTTAGCATTAAAAGAATCTTTCACTATCTCATACAGATTCGATTCCTGTAATTTTTCTTTAACGTAGTTATCCATTATGGGCACATCAACACTATTGGTAAAATACAAAACACACTACCAGAACTATCCGATCATTTGTAGCAATTTTGCGGTTGCCGGTACAAATAACGCTACTGTACGCATACCACAGAACACTAGGCACTAGGCATACGCCTAAATATTAAATATGATTACAATTATTACAATAATATGTTTTGCTTGTCAGCAGAAAACCTATATAGTGCTTGGTACTTCCCCGGTTTTCGCACTGTGTAGGTGTAATACGATGTTACACGCGATCCCAATTCTTTAAAAAAGGATTGCACTTTTTAGTACATTACTATATGGTTATGTAAATTTCTCCAAATAAAATAAAACGTGTAGCTACAGCAAAAATGTATATAAGTATTTGATATAATACCAATAAATTTGGCGTGTAATACAACAAATTATAGTAATATATTTTCCACAAAAATATGGCAAACTTTTATATTTCGTTTAGCAATAGAATCGGATTTTTTAGTAAAATTTGTTACAATAAAATATAGATTTTCACTAAAGTTAAAGTTATAGTTAAATACTATATTACTGCTAACATTCTGCAATAAATTATTTCAAATTTTACCACAATTATAGTGTAAAGTACAAAAGAACAGCCTCTATAATATTGTAGTAAAATTTTACATAGCATTTTTTTAGGTGTTGGTCCGTAAATTAAGTTGATTTTGTATTTTAATCAATAAACGGCAAACCTGGACTTCTATAGTGTTTTTCAAGGAAAAAATAAAACAAATTTAAGTCGTTGTTTTTGTTTTCCTTTAATTGATGTAAGTGTAAGTTTAGGACTAAAGCGATTTGAAACTAGCGATCTTAAATAAGTAAATATTTAATATCCCCTGCAAGCAGTATTTTATCACATTGGTGTATTACATTAGATAATGACAAATGATTATTTAGTATAGGTCGCTGCATCAACAATTTTTACACCAGAGTCTAGCTACGTTTTCTTTGATAATTTCCAAAACTTCTAACTTTGCCTTGCTTTGTCAATTTGAATAAAATTTTGCTATTATAGTTCAAAGTGTACAAAGTCTAAGAAACCGTGCGCGTCTTTAAAAGTATAATCTTATAAATAGCCGCTGAAATAGAAGGAAAATTCTGTTCCGGACTCAAGAAATTAAAGCAGCAACTGCGAAAATAAGTAACTATGGCTGAAATACTTAAGACAAGCATATCAAAGAAGATTATGAGAGTTGCAAAACAAATAGAAGCTATTTTAAGGTAACAATAAGAGACGCCAAACACCAAATGTGGTAAAAATTTGAATACTACCTGAAGAAAGCTAGTATTGACAATCAAGGCTGTGGAAAATTTAAAAAATACGAGGAAGGAACCATCTTTCATGAGCATAAAATCTAAAGAATGCAGTTTTCAACAAACATCGATTAAGTTCTGCATAGGTGTTGTACTAACATTCAACAAATTACCAACCTAGCATGACTAACAAAGGCAAATACTTGGACTCAAAACAGTGATTGTTCTCATATGGAAAAAGAGATGGAAGAGAGTCCAAAAACTGTATAAAGAATTCATTTCTGAGTATTGTGTCAAAAATATACATACAGATACTAAAAACAAGGGTTGTCAAGATTGGAAAATAGCTAAGATTCGAGTTTCGAATGCAAGAGATATCGAACCTGTGATTCCAAACTCAAGAAGCGAATCTATAATTGCAAACCCGAATTTCAAATCTCTGTTTCTAATTCAGCTGTTGAATCTTCAATTCTGGCTACAAAATTTGTATCTTTGCTTTCAGTTTGATGTTCTCAATTTCTTACTTCCTATTACAGGTTTGTAATTTTAGGTTTTAATTTATTTTAAATTTTACTTAAGCTTACGAATACCGATTATAAGTATAATTAAAATCTAACTGCCCCATCTGCTTGCTATGAATTTATCGTTTCCGTAATGTTTCACGTACAGCTGTTTAGACTTTTCAGTTAATATCTCGGAAGAAATAAAGATATGCTTACTTCGTTGTGCCACAAACCACGAATTTCCATTTCCGGATACTCTACCTTTCGTAACATTCCTCTTGAATCAGGCCCGGAAAATGAATTTTGAATAAAGCTAGAATATCCAAGACAAAGATACGTAGAACAAAACGTTTTACCTGGAGTAATATACAAACTCATTATTTTAATTCCATTTGTTCTCAGATCGAAGATTTTTATGGATTACTATAAGCTCAAAAAATTAATTCACATATAAGTAACCTGGATCAACACTAGGCCAATGGAAAGCGAAGTCTACAACAGTAAGACCTTTTCGGCCCATCAATAAACATTTTATATCAGCAACAAAGGAACTATATTAGCTATGTACAAAAGTACATTTTTACCAACACTCACATACATGGTGTCTAACATCAAAACACCCTAGCCGAAAATAAAAGGAAATAAAATAGGATCGAACACACTATGACAAGAAGGCCCCCATCACAAGGAAGGAAGGCCAGCTAAGATGATCTGGACACGTCTTACGAGTGGTCCACCCGGGATTCGGAAGCTAGCTTGAGAAATACAGGTGAAAACGAGGGAGATCCCAGCTGAAATGGGAAAATAATATGAGACACGTAGTCGCGAAACTGGTAATCAGCTCAACTGCAACATAAGCGGAAGTGATCACATGACCGAAAGCAGTGGGAAAAATTTCTAACCACCTCTGCCCCGCTTCACGTATGGGCGGACTTTGGTTATTACTAATGAAATTAAATAAATTCCAATTCACAGCAATTTGGACAGATCTAAACTCAATTTGTCAGCAAAACTATTAAGTACAGGTATTTTATGCACTAGAGTCGCAGGCATGGCGAACCTATGGCACGCGTGCCATAGGTGGCACGTATGAAAATTTTGCTGGCACGCAAAGGTCTGACACTATTATAATTTTATTGCTCTAGTAATTAAAAATAGAAATATACATCTCTCGTGAAATTTATAGGGAGTTATTCAAACATAATTGCTAAAGACGGAAAACCATTTTAGTGATAGAGAATATATTAAAGGAGCATGATTAAAATGCGCATTCTTTGAAGATTTTGAAAATAAAAAATAAATATTAGGAGAATAAAGAGTATGCCTTCGGCTAGAAAGATGGTGAACGAGTCATCACCGGCAAAAACTACATAATTATAAAATCTTCTGGTTTAATTTCTCTCTGTCTTGATGAGAGTAGTGATATAACCGGATCAGCTTGTTCAGCAATTTTTATTCGTTATTGCATTGAGAATAATATTGTAACGTTTTTAACACGTTTATTTAAAACTTCGGTCCGTGTTGTGAATTATTTATTAACAAATTTAAACAATTTAACAAGAAACAACAACTTAAACACTAAAAAACACGATACTAATATTAATCCGAAACACTAACTAATTTATTTATACAGTCTATTTAATTATGATATTCACGCACTTCTATTATTCTCGCATATTTATATTAACCGAGCACTTGATGCGACGCGTTGGTAGCTAGCTGGTAAGCTCTCGGTAGTAGACTAACCCGTTCGCCCAAGGGAATGCGCCTTTATACCCTGCGGGCTTGCAATCCAGTAAGTTCGACGCTCTTCTCGATCACTCGCGGTAGACCTGGAATTTCTATTGGCGGATGACGCATACGATCTCACACCTGCTCTCCGCGAATGCTGACGCGTCTCGTGACAATATCAAAGAAGAATTGACCAGTTTAACATCATTAGCAATAACATCAAAAGGAATAAGTACTTGCAATGCTGTTATAAATGTACTTGCTAAAAGATAAATAGATCTTTTTAAAACTGTACCAGTAACTACGAAAATTTCTAGAACTATTAAATGCGGTAAACTTGGTGTACCATGGTTTACTTATGTGCAACGACGTCCATTGGTTAAGCCATGAAAAATTTCTTCAAAGTTTAGTATTTAGTGTAATACCTGTTTATTAAGTTTATGTTTTTTTGTTAATTTTTATGAAATAATTAATTTTTTATTAATTTTTTTCTCCTATAAAAACTATTTGGCACGTGGGCAACTGGATAAATATTAAATTCGAAGACTTCCACGGTCAGTGTCAGTATTAACAAAACGTCTTCCGGATTGGGACCGTGTCATTTTGAGACAAGACTCTCTCTTGTCTCAAAATGACACGGTCCCAATCCGGAAGACGTTTGGATAAATATTATTTGTAAATTTGTGGCACGCGAACATACAAAGGTTCGCCACCACTGCACTAGAGCATCAAATTTTTCAATTTATTGATTCCACTACACACTACATTTTAAACATATTTTAATCATTGTGTTTCTGATTTTAGAAACCAAATTGGCATTATTGTTGAAATATTTCTCGATACCATATTTTGCGCATACTTTAAAGTTGAATTTGAGTAAAGACCAGGGTTGCTTAAATGTATATAAAAGGAAAATGAAAATGAAAATTATTACCTGTTAATAAGATCTAAAGGAACAGCGTACCAGCCTGCGTCTATTCACGTGTGTCCTGTGCACTTACACAAAAATTAAAGGAATCATAATTTTCCAAAGTTTTTTGCGAGTTGATCAATACAAAGGACTCATTAACCTATTCAATAAACTGTGTTTCAATATTTCTACTGCGTTGTAGTAGAATTGCAATAGAAACGAAGGAGTTTTAATTATTGCAATATGATAGAATAGCCCTTTCCATTGAAGATATCCGAAGTTGTCGCTTTCATCAAAAAATTAATTATAGTCATAAAACCATTTGCAGCCCACGTTACAGACTGCTACTATTATCGTAGATTATATGCGGTTTGGAACTTTCTCCAAGATGCGGCCATTAATATGTCAGTAAGGTCGTCGTTCTGGCAGTAATGACTTTTATCACCGTTAGTAGAACTATAACGATCTACATTCTTGCTATGAAAATTACATTAGCGAACTATAAGCCTTTTATCGCTTACGTCACTTAAGGATGTAGTGGCTCAAATATTCTAAAAGTTTGAATTATAAGACCGTTTAAGAGAATAACTTTATTAAAATAACGCTTAAATGAGTTTCCTTCTTTCTGAGATGACGTCTGCTGAAAATTTTATTAATTTGGGTTGGCATTTTAAATGAATCACTTTTAAGATCAAATTTTGCGACAAGATGTCTGCTGGTTTAGCGTACGATTATTTAAAGGGGAAAGTAATTGTCGTGCAAGCTTCGTTATGCAATAAGGTTTCACTACATGTGCATTGAAGTAATGTACATGAATCTGAAAAAAAAAACGAATTCACGAACTGTTGTATCTCTAATTAACGATTTGTGGATAAACAAGATAAGCACATAAAGTCCAAATAGCGGTTCCAGATTCAATTGCTGTAACAGTAGTGTGCACAAAATAACGTGCGGCGGTGAAAACGAGTGTAGCTGTTTTTTGCAGGATTTAGTTTCACTCCCTATTGTGTACGAACCAAATTAAAACAATCACGTTAACCTTCTCTGGTTCAGAGCTCTACCTCTGTTTTTCCAACAAATTGTTCACCGGAGTAAAAATAGTGAAATTATTCATAGTTCCACTAACGTCTGTTTAAACAAGTAATAACCTTGTATTAAAAGTAGTTCATATCCAATTAAAATCTTAAATATTGTAACGTTTTTAAATTTTCGGTTTGGAGTGTGAATTAAATTTATTTAACTACAATTACCGAACCGCAACAAGAGCAACTTAATTACTAATAAACAAACATATAGCAACGCGAAAAATTATAATGCTTTATATTAACACCATTTTTTATGTTAACCGAACGTTCAATACTTTTATCCACTTTCTTGCGGTCGCCTCCCCAAGTTTCGATTTAATTTTCGAATATTCGGTGGCGAACAAGATCATACGGTAGAAGTAATAATCTACACTCTTCTTCGGCCCCAACGTGGGGTGCAGATCAAAACTGCAGACCCAGAAAGCAATAACTGTGTCTTTGAAGATTACCTTCGGCTTGCTGCGTACGGCCCTCCAATCAATCGGCCCTGCCCATGACCGAGTTTTGGGACTCCAGCTTGCTTATGCTTTTAGCGAGCAAGTTATTCTTCAAATCCTATAAAGAATTCCAGAGATCTGCATAGCCCGATTTCTGGTAATAAAACTGCTTCGCCACCAAATAATAAATGAAATATTATTGATTTAGGAGTTGTAAGTTTTTGCCAACCGTGAGGTTCTGTCATTGGTGTTCGTTCAGTTTTCCAAATTTCCTTTTAAACGCTACCGCAATTCCTCCTACCAAACGAAGGTAATTTGAAATGCAGTGAGCTATCGAATAGTTAGTGGAAATCTTAAAAAGGTCTTGCTATACTTCAATCGTCACTCCAAATCGTGCTACACGCTAACGGAAAACATTGTCATAAATACTTAAAAATTTAGTTGGCTTCAGTTGGCCTGCATGCTCCTTTCTGATAACAATTACTCTGTCATCGTCTTTAACATCTAGGGCTGTGTTTTTACTCCCCTCGTATACTGCTAAACGATTGGAATATGCCACCTTTGGTTTTCCTCTTAGTAGTCTCTGAATGCGATAGACCACGTCATTTATTCGTTTTGGTGATAAACCATGGCTCCTTTGTGGATTGTATAGCCAGAGCTGATCTCAAGGCTCGAACCCGCCTGCCTTACATCGTAATCGAAATCGTGGATATTGTCAACTTATTTGTAATTTACTAACGTAATCATCTCCTGCTATCTCTTGCTCCGTAGGTGTATCAAATTTGAGGTCGCGGGGTAGTCGAAGTTCTCGCCAAAATATCATACAGGCCGGTGTTTGACCAGTGATTCCGTAAACTGCTGTCCGATTACCTTTAAGAACAGCTGCAAATATTGCTCCCAGCCTCAGTGAAGGTGGAAATAACCTTGCCAAATATTTGCCCATTGTCCGGTTCATTCACTTCACCATTCCATAGCACGAATGCCAATTGCCAAACATTTCCGAATAATGCAGACTCGAAATTACGACCTTGAGCCAAACGTATGTATTTACAATAGCGACCGAAGAAGTGTTTAACGTCTTCTTTGCAGTTGACAAAATAAAATCTTTCTCCAATCTTCTGTATAGTTTTTTTCACACCGAAACGTCCGCCTGAAGTGCCATCGTGAAGACGCAGTAGCACTTCTGACACTCGACGCCTAGGCATTACGAGCTGAAATCTGATAGTAGTTCCATCTTCGTTTTCCAGTGCTCGCTCCAGAATTCCGTTTTCTACTTTCAAAGGCTTCAACTTTGCCAATACGCCTCCTGAGCTGATCTCCTGCCAGGTAGATCTATCACCCCCTATTTATTGGGGTAACGAACTAAACATCGTTTAGTCTCGTCACATTGTGCAGATTCCTTCGCTATTTTAAATGTTCCGCGCTGTAATGTTACAGATAAATTCGGAAAAGTAACTTAGGAATATTCTGTAAACTTCGTAAGCATGATAAAATAAAAGGGTGCCTTAAAAACTCCAGAATCTTCGCTAGTCGCCATTATCTATGGTAAAGCATTTAGAATTTTATTTATTCACAATCATTATAGTATTATGTCGATTCTTAACCTTTTAGAGGTTGAGAAATACGTCATTCCTAACTGTAATGACAATATCTTGGGTGGGAAGTAACAGAAAGCGCTTCCCACCCACGGACGGAAAATGTTTATGTGCGATTGCCTAGCGACAATGCCATAGATCTATATGTCAAAGTAGGCTAAAATAAATTATAATAGAGTTGTCAAAAAATATTAATAAAATTAATTTAAAATTCAATGATTAATAATTGTGAATAAAATAGTATACATACCTCGGTGGGAGTTTCATCACAGCCTCGCGCTATGTCTGACCACGAGGCTTCGCCTCTCGGTCATACATAATGAAACATTTCCCACCTCGAATGTAATGTACTATTTCAGATAACTAAGTTTTATTCTTATATTTAATCACTAGACTAAGAGGATTTATGTATAGAGAAATTTATTCGTGTAAATAATACTGATAAGTTTGTTGGGGAATTAGCAAAAGCTTTTCTCGGGGACGTTCAGTTCACATTTGTGGTTGATCTGTTTTTAGATAATATAAAATTGTTACGTTACTAGTATTAGTTGAAGTTTATTAAGTTCCTAGTATTACTCAAATTATACTTTTAAGTTAACACCACCCTTTGATATAACAATTTGAAGGGAATCCCATTTTAAAGTAATACTCTCTTTCTATTCAAGCAGCATCCGCCCTTTTCTGAGCTTAGGAGTATTCTTAAAAGTACCTATTAAGTGCGAACTGACATTGTTTACGTTAAAATGTTTTCGTGATTCATATGACTACTGTCAGCCTTGGATAGTTTTAGAATATTTTACAAAATACTTAAAACTAGAATATTACAAAAACAATTAAATATTTATATGAAATATGCATACGTATTTTTTAAGATATACAAGCACTAAATAAAGCAATACCGTACAGATAAATGAAACAATAGATAAGAATAAAAACATGAAAGCACTGAGAAACAATATATCTACCGGGAGGAAAGAAATATTTAAGCTTAAAGACAAAGACGGAAATACCGTGACCAACAGAGAAAAACTACTTGAAGTAACAGAAGAGTTCTATAGGGAATTATATAGAAGCAGATGGACAGAAGAGGAAGAAGTACAGGACAAAAACGAAGAAAGAAGGGTGTTAAACCAAGGATCTGAAGAACTGCCGGATATAACCAAGGAGGAATTAAATGCGGCGATAGCACAAATGAAAAACAACAGATCGCCCGGCGAAGATCAAATAGTTATAGGGGCCATAAAAATTGAAGGTAATGAATTGAAGCAAACTATTCTAAATCTATTCAACAAATGCATACACAGTAGCATTACTCCTAGTACATGGAACAACGCGATAACCACCATTATACATAAGAAATGTGTGATCACGGATCTTGGAAAATACAGGCCAATAAGTCTTATTTCTCATTTATACAAACTCTATACTAAAATGATCAGCAAACGTATGGAAACAAAATTAGACTTCTACCAACCCAGGGAACAAGCGGGTTTCAGAAAGGGATGCGGCACTAACGATCACCTCCAAACAATAAAAACGCTAATAGAGAAGACAATAGAATATAAACAAACCGCTGGTCCTAATATTTATAGGTTTCCAAAAGGCGTTCGACACAATTGAATTACCAGCAATAATATCGGCACTCAAGGGATGCAGAATAGATTACAGATACACGAAATTAATACAACACATTTACAAAAATGCTACAGCCAGTATTAAAATGCATCAACCTACTGCAACATTTAAAATAGGGAGATGCATCAGACAAGGAGATACCATATCCCCGAAACTATTCACCTCCACCTTAGAATATATCTTCAAAACTTTAAACTGGGACAAAATAGGAATAAATGTGGATGGAGAATACCTAAACCACTAATGATTTTCGGACGACCTTGTTCTCATAGCTAACAACATCGGAGATGCTATTAAAATACTTAATGAACTAAAAGCGGCAGCAAAAAAGGCAGAGCTAGATATGTATGAATTTCGGAAAAACAAAAATTATGACGAACCTCGTACTAAGTAGGGAAATAACAATAGATGATAAAATAATCGAACAAGTTTTTGAATATAAATATCTCGGACATGAAACTAGACTAGAGAGAGACAATCAGACCTGTGAATTTAAACGACGTATCGGTCTCGGATGGGCAGCCTTTGGAAAACTGCGCTATATAAAAACAATGTTACACCAAAATGTCTGAAAAGAAATGTACTAGAGCAGTGCGTAATTCCTGTCACCGCCTATGGTGCGGAGACACTGACACTAACAAAAAAGACAACAAATAAGCTAAGAGTAATGCAACGAGCTATGGAAAGGTCTCTTCTTGGAATCACCCGAAGAGATAGAATACTTAACATCGAAATTAGACAAAGAACCGGAACGGATATAATCGAAAGAATAGCAAGACTAAAGTGGAAGTGGGCCGGACAGTTAGCAAGATTCAAGGACAACCGATGGACAAAGAGGTTAACTGAATGGAGAATGGAGAGGACAAGCGAAGCAGAGGGAGACCGCCAACCCGATGGGCTGACGACGTTAAGAGGATAGCTGGAAACTGGATAAACAAAGCCAAATATAGACAAATATGGAATTCATTAGAGGAGGCTTATGTCCAACAATGGACTTAGAGAAGCTGGATTGGATGGATGGGGGTTCCTATTTAAAATTTCAAATTTACCCCCCGCCCCACCCAAAAGGGCGGAGGAGGCAGGGCTAATTTTAGGACTAGTAAATTTCCCCCACGAAAATATTAACTTTTTATTTCAGACAGTTTGTTCGTAGGATGCTTCATTCTCTAAATATATAAAAATTCCAGTTATAAAAATCGCATGGTATATAAGTATTTTGGGTTGCTGATCTCAAGATCGGCCAAGAATTTGGTAAACAAATAAAAAACCTTTTATAAAAAGATGATTATTTTGTTGCTATTGTACACAGGTAATACTACAATTGTTTCCTAGAAGGACTAAGATGTCTAGACAATCCTAAACAAATATTTTGAATTTAGTTGTATTCGTAACTTCATATACATACAGGGTGTAGAAAAATAAGTGTAAAAGACTGCAGGTACATACAGTACTCATCAAAATCAGAAATAGAGCTCCTATGGATACGGGTCCGAAAACGCTTGGTTTTCCAGATACAGGGTGTTGATTGTTCAACTCGACAACTATATATTTTTTGATAACTTTGAAATGGTTTATTCGATTCAATACAATTTGGTATGGTAGTACATGTTATTTTTTCACTGAAGTAAGTGTTCAAAGTGCCTTCCTTCCATTTCTACACAGGATCTACATCTCCTTATAAAAGAATTCTTTACTCTTTCAAATATCCCTGGCTGTATCCTTATTCTATTACAGCAGTGTTCTATGCGCTGCTGCAGTTCGCCGATATTGTTGACCGGTTCAGCATACACCAAACTTTTTAGGTAACCCCAAACAAAAAAGTCTAACATGTTCAAGTCAGGAGGAATTTTGTAATCCGTACTGGCTCCGCCCCGTCCACTTCTAACTAATCGTCGTCTTCGTCCGATACGCTTGACTAGTTACAGCCAGTATAAAGTCGCTGCCTTTTTCTGTTTTCTTTCGAAGGGTTTCGCCGCTGGCGTGGTTGACCCCTTTTAGTGCTCTCCCTTTAACCACGGTTTTCTAGTAACAAGCTAAGCTTACTTCAATTATCGCGTTTTAATGGTGTATTAACTAGGTAGTGTCGTTTGCAGCAACTACTTAAGCATGTGTTTGGGATCTATTTTATGAATCAATTTCTTATTTAACTTCAAACTACTAGGAGTCCTTTAAGTAATTCCTTCCAGGCCAATAACTCTCCGATGACAATACCCATGAAATTTTAGTTCTGTATGCATATTTACTGATTCAACAGTTATGTTATGTTTCTAGAGTATTATGTGTTTTAGAAGGTCTTAGTAAGTTGTTGGCCAATACCTGTCTGTTTTAGGCAGCCGATAACTATGGCGTCGTTTTCCGTAGGTTCAAAGTGTCTAAACTAAGTCACAAATATGCTCAAAAAGATTTAGAGAAGGCCTTAGATGCAATAAATGGGGGTTTACCTATCAGCGAAGTTTCTAGAAAATATAACGTATAACGTAACTTATGCAGTTTTGAAGAAGAAGGGAATTTGGTAAGGCTAATTGTGGTCCTAATTCAATTCTAACTGGAGAGGAAGAGAAAACGCTGGTTAAGTGAATTCGGGAAAATTCTGAATAGGGATTATTTCCAAGGCGAAGACACGACGTTAAGTTAAGAAGAATTTCCGAATAAAACTCCAATGCCAAATCATTTTAAGAATATTTATTTTCATGAAGGTGTTTTGGGTATTTCTTCGTCGGAATCCTGTACTTACTAGTAGAACACCTGAAAGTGTAACGTTGGCCAGTGCTAATATGTATGAAAGGATATTAGAAAATGGTTCAGGGATATGAAACCTGATCTCATTTCTAAAGGATACGACAGTATTTTGTCCAGTCCCTGCAAGGCTACTGAATGGAAATGAGATTTTTTTTCAGTTTATGCCACAAAAATACAAAATTTCCTGTTATCCGTCCTAGTAAAATTATACCTATATCATCATGCTTTTTCAAAAAACCAACTACAGTAATGTTTACTTTTTCCCCTTCGGGACTGTTGCTACCTCCAATGATAACATACCCTGGAAAGAGGAGAAGAACCGATATAGTAGGGTCAGTGCCTAGTGATTCGAGAATTTTATATCAGAATTTGCCTGAATAAAGGCTAAAGTTTTCTGTGAATATATTTCAGGTGCCTTATCCAACCCTTAACAGAGAAAACGTGCAGTTGCCCGTCATTCTCTTTTTAGACTGACACTATTCACCTGCAGTATGAATTATGTAAGAATTTAGACATCATACTTATATGTCTATATCCAAACACAACACGCATTTTACAACCGGTCGATGTAGCTGCATCCAAACCAATTAAAATAGGTTGGGAAAATGCCGTTCTCCAATGGAGAAATACACGTCTAATTGGGATATTAACAGAAGTAAGTTCTTTCAGTACTTAAAACTGTAATTGATGAATATCTGAAATCCAATACTATAAAGAAACGGATTTAGTGCAACAGGACTATAGACGTTTAATCAGAATAATATCGACTTTTCAAAATGCCCTGGAGGTCAGAACGAAAGGAAACCGGAAACCATAAAGACTAATCCAGACAATAGACTTAAAGCAATCACCTTCGAGCAGATTCAGAAGATTGTTGGGAAAGAACAATCCTTAGAATTTGAAAATGTACAGCATGATCACACCGATAATTATTCTCAAAAATTAAATATGCTATGTAGAATTTACAAAGAATCTTTTAAATAAGAGGAACAACATATAGGATTTAAAAATAATGAACACGACTGGGAAGACGAAGTTGTTGATTTATTAGCAGAAAATAAAGGACCAATTGTAGAAGATTTTCAACATAATAGTAAGACTGAAGGTAACTGCAGTGTAGTAACCCGTCAGACTGACATTCGATATAAAACTAATGCAGCTGAAGAAATGGTAGTAGTTGTACGAGAGAGTAATACTAATGGAACGGAAAAGACTGAAATCAATAGATATAAATAATTTTCTGAAGAAGTATTCATCAATACGCCAACAACCTTTGAAGATTTCGTTAAAGATACACACACAATTTTGCTGCAGAAAGGAAACTGGATGTAATGGTAAACGTATTGGCATGTACACTTCGCGAGGGAGTATAGTCGGCAACACGGAGGGTTAAGGCCTTCTAAGTCGCTATCATACTCTGATGCCTTGCACGCTGTGCATAATGGGTGATGTGGTAGGCACTACGCCTTCAACAGCCATTTACCTTTCGTACTCCACCACTGTGTTTTGCTTCCCACTTATTTTCTGTGTCTGGGTAGGCCACCCACCGAACATTCGGGTTTGCCTCCGAGATCGTCCGCGCTGTAGTCGAATGCCTTAACTATTCAGCCATTCCGGCGATATACAGGTTGATTGATAATGAGTGTAACAGACTTCGGCATTTTGTTGGGGAGGTTATTTTGAACAAAAACTGTCAGACGAACATAGGTCGTATTCCAATTGGTTACAGAATTATAACAGATCAAAATTTTGTTAGTGTAGTAGCAAATAGGCGAACAAAGCATATCGTCGCTTGGCGGACAAAACCTTCTATGTGTGATTTTGTAATAGGGTTTTTGTCTATTTCGATTATTTTGGCCTTTCTGCAGTGTTTGGTAAAACGTCCTACGTGATAAACTCTGTTTTTGGCACATAGAAAGTTTTACCCGCCAAGCGACGATATAATGTTATGAACTTATAATGAACATTTAATTAAAAAACAAAAGAGAGTGTACGATTTTTAACAAGTGCTCAACATGTGCCCCTTGAGCCTGAATACAAACACTACACCTACAAAACATCGAATCATAAATACGAACTATGGCATTATCATTGCGAATTTGATTGGCCGCATCAATTATCCTTTGTACGCACTGTAGACTAGCTATTTTAGGTGACCCCAAAGGTAATAATCTAAACACAACTATTTAAATTTATTACAATAAGATAGTATTTTGTAATAAGATGCATAATAATACTAATGTTACGGTGGTCTCCGAAAATATCTAGTGGGTAATAAGAAACTATCTTATTTAATGTTAAGAGTAACATTAGTAAACTGAGGAAAAACCCAATCTATTTCACATTCACATAATATTCAATATTCCACTTCGTTAAACTGATGTTATCTAAAGGATTTAGGTCAGGGGACTTCGGAGGCCAAGGGATGGGACCCCTACGACCAATCCAGCGGTTGGGATAATGCATTCGGTTACTTATCTTCCATAGCGCACTGGGACATCACCATGTTGGTAGCACATTTGTTGCCGAATGTGAAGTGGAGTGTCTTCCAGCATCTCATAAAGTCTTCCATCTAGGAAAGTATCGTATCGTTCTGCATTTACGCGATCATCAAGAACTCCGATATCAATCAACCGACTGCTAAAAATTCCAGTCCACGTATTAACACTAAAGCGATGTTGAAATCTAGTCTGTACGATGGTATGGGGATTCTGGACAGACTATAGGTGGTAGTTGTGGTTGGTATTAATATCATCCCTCGTAAAGTGAGCCTTATCGGTCCACAAAATTCTACCTAAAACATTTGGATCTTCTATAATTTTACGTAGCAGCCAAATGCAAAACTCCACACGTTGGCCATAATCCTGTGGTTGAGTGCCTGAACTCGTTGAGTGTAATAAGGATGCAGTTGTAATGTCCTCCACACAAAGCTCTGCGAAAAGTGCAATTGCGTTGCAATGCGCCCAGTACTAAGTGTGGGATTGTCCAAAACTGCATCGAATACATTTTATACATTGTTGAGATTGTTTGGTTCTTCAATGGTAACTAGATGTGTGGATTTACTACTACACTTTTAAAAATTTGATCTCTTATAGTTTTGTAACGAAGTGAAACAGGACTTAGGTTCATAAGTATCACAGTTTTCACTTAAAATGGCCTTCCCAATAAAATGCCGAAGTTAATTACACTCATTATGAATCACCCTATACGGATATAATATGCGGACTTGTAATATCAGATCACAGTAATTTTTCAGTAAATTCCAACTAGTCGAATTTAGAAAATAGTTTGATGTGGCCAAAAACGATAAACAGTAAAAGGAAAAGGTAAAACAGAAATACGAAGAATTATGTACTAACAGGAACAGAGTGGAGGAAAATAAAAAAAAGAGCAAAAAGAACAAAAGGGACGCTAGAAACAGGAAAACATAACAAGATAACAAGTCCGCATGGAAAAGAAGAGTAACAGTCTAAACGTATATAATAAAGAAATGGAAGTTACTAAGGAAAAGGCAAAGCAAGAAGAAACGTAAAGAGTTGAATATGATTCAGAAAAATGTGACAACAGAGTGAAAAGGGCTTTGCGGAATTTATTTGGTAATAAAAACGCCAGTATCTACCATTAACATATTGTCGTGCCACATTTTAAAGCCAAAAGAAAATATTGATATGACGCTCACTAGATCTTAACATTAACATTTTTCGAGCAAAAGCTAATCCTCTGTCTTCAATTAGGGAGTCAAATACACTACATGTGCTAGATTATTTTGTATAGGGTGTGTTAAAAAACACAAGCTTCGCAAATCTAATGCTCTTATCTACCACTGCTCAACACGTCTAACAAAATAACCCATTTTATTTTTTAAAGACTTTGAACATTTTTTGCGTAGCTAAAGAGCAGCTTTTATTTTACAAATAAAATATTTTTCCAGTAAAAACATTGTATTCTGTTAGACATTTTCAAATTAGTTAATTGTTTATTTGTATCGCCAATAACTGCACGTCTACAGGCTAATAACTGTAATTTTGGGGCCAGTAATTATGTAAATAATATCATTTCATATACTTACTTTTGTTACCTTTTGCATGGTTGGGTTCTGACCTAAGAAATAAAAAAGCTAAGCTTTCTAATTTCTAATGGTATTATTACTTCTTACCTATTTTAACAAATAGTTTATAAAATCTTACATGCATAGAATTAAACAGGTTCAGTCAACCCATTTTTTAAAATTATGGGAATGTTACTAGTTATTTCCTTATTATTTTTCATTTCCTTAACAAGCCCTGTTAGTTTTTATTTATTTTCATTATTTCAAATGGGTTTAACATGAAATCATTTCATTTATACCTTACAAAAGAGTGTACCTATAATCAACAAAGTTCATCTGCAGACTGCGTTAAAACACATGGAATACATAACAAATTTCATTAAATCAAACGAGACACATAATATATGGAAATATAGCTAAGTTTTCCTATCAGATTTTCAAGTTAGCAAACTAGTTTCTGAATTACATAACTTTTAGGCATAGCTAGTGGGTTTGCTAACCTGGCTGATGAATTTTCGTGAATATTTGTACTTTTACCTCCAGCACGTTTAACTAAAAGTTTGCTTGCGAAGTTTTAAGATTTTTTTTCTTAATCCGTTGAAATATTAGGATCTATCACCAATTTGTAAAATATTACTACAAATCATTCAAGATGAAATGGAAACCATTTGATATTCAATTCGCAACAGAACTTTCTGAAGTACGTACTTGAAGTAACATCTGTAAAGTAGATTAATTAGCCTAGAAGAGCGAATAGTAAATATGAACATTGAAAAGAAATTTGTATTGAAGGATAAATTTATTGATCAAGTAACCTAATAAGAGATGTAGGTATATGACGAACTTGACTTGAGCTTCCCATTACTTTCTTTAAAACTTAACAGCTGCTAAATATAATCTCGCTACACGCCTTAACAAACACATTTTGGTCATTAGTCATAATGATTGATTGGTTAATTGCTTTAGTCTCGTGTTATTCGACCTTGTATCTAATTGACAAGTACTGGGTTATCAACTTTTTCTTTCAAAATAAACATTCAAAAGCGTTTGGAGATTAAAAATATCCTGAGAATAAATTATAATAATCCGTGAGAGATAATAAGGCAAAGATATTATACAAGAGCAGGCACAAATTTAAGGATAGTCATTAGATGATGGACTAAAATCATTAAGAACCTTCTCGAAGGAGGCCGTGGGTACAAGGGAGATAAGCAAACAGCACAAAAAGAACAAGGAATCATGATATATAGAGGAAGTAAAGACATTGGCATACGAAAAACGTCGAACACATTATATTATAAAAGACCAAGAAAAAGAAACACGCGACAATTGCATTCGAATAAAAAATGACGTAGACTTCAAAATAAAAGCTCTTAGGAAGACCACTGCAAACCTGTGGTAAGAAATGTATACACCCCATAAAAGCAGATATAAAACATGATTAAAAAGCCAAGTTAATCAATCAAGAAAAACAAAAAACAATAATAAATCAGAAAAACTGATTGAATACTTCAAGGCGCTCTGTTTAAGTGAATAGATGATGAAACAAACTGCGCAACTGTCACAAACAATAACCAAAATAGCCAAGAAATCGAAGTCAAATTGAGCAAATATGATATGAAAAAAGCTAATAAAAGCTCAACAATATAAAAGCTCCAGCCCTAGATAGCATTCCCAACGCATTACTTAAATGTGCAGATAACAGCTTCACAGATGCAATAACAAGCACGTTTGAGAAAGTACTTCAAACCACAAAGGTACCAACTATTTAGAAAAATAGTCTCAATATTTTTAAAGAAAGATTCAACAACAAACCTTATCGGTGAATTACGCGTTTATGCTCAACTATGAAATTATTAACATTCATAATCGATAACATCATCAATGACCTAGACCTGATAAATAAAGAACAGCAAGGCGTCCGATAAAACCAATTCCCACACAGTTCAGAAGAAGTCTTAAGGGTATTTTATACCAGCCTTGAGCCTACGTATGTTCCATTGATCACACATAGGCATATGATAATATACGACTTACATTTGTCGTCAAAATTCACTGTATCCACAAAACTAGAATACCAACGCACATAAACATAACATAAACATAAACACCATCAAACTCCGTAACATGCGCAATGACAATAAAGATGAACGATAAACATGGTGATCAAGTTCTAATATCAAGATACACAAAGCAAGGCAACAACCTTATTACCTGTTTACTCAATTATTCCATCATCGAAAGAGTTAGATCAATAGAAAGAATGAACGAAAAACATTAATATAGTGTGCTATGCAATCTACGCATATGACACAGACGTAATCTCAGAGAGCAAAAACAACTTAGAAATATATTTATACAATCTTATGCAGTGGCTAAAACGTATAATATGATCAGATCCACTAATAAAACAAAATGCGTTTCAATATCCACGAAACTTCTAAGATGAAAACTAATTATTGTAGACAACTTAACTGTTGAATAAACAATAAACTTTGATTGGCTATGCATCAAGATATCAGAAGATAAATAAAACATTAAATACAGAAACCAAATTCTTAGAGTGGGCTGCTCATAAGACACAATATGGAAGAATAAAACACTTGAAACTAAATATGCAAAGCTTGCGTAAAAGCAGTGATTACGTACTCGTATACTATTTAACACCTGCGGAATCAAGGAATCAAGTAGAAATACGTAGCTATTAAATGAGAGTACTTCGAGCTATTGCCTGGAAAAGTCTAAGAGAAGAAGAGTAAGAAATGGCACCATACAAAACATACATAACGTATGTCCCAAAAGTTTTCGGAAAATTTTCGAATCACATTTATTCGTAGTAAACGTGGTTGGATCCACTCGCCGCGGGAAACAAAATTTAGCAAATTAATTGACGTTTCATTCGGCAAGTCAATTTTGTTCAACAAAATTGAATAACATGTCGTACAAGTTCGATATTCGCAAAGGTACTTACCAGTTAGTTGGACAAGTGCCTAAACGGGATATTGTTCGAATCTATAGAAACCAAAATATTTCAATTTCGACAATCTATCAGACAATAAAAGATTGCGAAGAAGGTTTTCCACGTATAAACTTGCCAAAAAGTGGACGTCCCAAAATTTTAAACCGAGCTACCGAACAAAGGTTGGTGGCAAGAGCAAAAAACGAGGTGGGAATTTCAATTCGAAAATTATCTTGAAGATTTCGTGTTTTACGCTCAGCTGTCAGTGCAGTTATCTCCAGAAATGGATTAAAGTTTCGAAAAAGACAAAAGCTCCAAAATACACCCCCGCTCAGCTGGGAAAAATCCCCAGATGTTACCGTGCTCTGAGACGTGTTCATTTTTCGGATAAGTTATCTATTGGACGATGAAAAATATTTCCCTCAGGCGAGACCCATTGACGAATTCTGGTCGCTATTGAGCAGAAAAGTTTACGATGGTGGTTGGGAAACTCAAAATCAGAAAAAACTAAAACGCAGACAAAATCCCTGAAGTCGAATTTTCTACCGTCCAAGGTCTGATGAAAGATGTGAGGACCAAATTACGTGCCATAGAAGAAAATGGACCGTTATCTGTTTTGTAAATATTTATGTTAATTAAGAGAAGTTGTAAGAACAAAGTTTTATTATCGTTAAAATTAAAAAAATATATATTTCGATAAAAAAATTTTATTTTATTTTTTTCCGAAAACTTTTGGGACATACGTTACGTAAGATGCCATAAAATGGTTAAAACAAAGGAGACAAATGTGGAATGAAAATGTAAATCGTAAGGTACTACAAGGCAGATGGACGACAAATACCTAGGAGACCTTTTAACGTTAAACGTTTAAAAGATCAATAAACCAATAAACGCAGGTCTATGAACTAACGTATGAGAAAAAAGAAGGAAAAACAAATTATGGGTGGTCATCCCCAAACTGATTTTTCAGAAAACACTTTTTCTTTTTAAACTGCCAGTTTTCTTTAACGTAGTAGGTACCTACATACTATATGGTTAATCATTTTCATTCCATATTTTTATAAATGCAATCCCATGATCTCAATAAAACTGATGTGCTTATTAATTCGTTTTAAAAAGTAGGTAAATGTTTGAGAAACCAAATTAGTACGTTTTCACGGGTCAATATAACTCCACTAAATATCACATCAGTCCAATCGGTTCCGTCTAAAATCACCTTTGTAGCACCTTCTTGCATACTAACAACTGATATATAACATGTAGGGTGAACTCGGATCAGCTGGTTGCCATGGCTTGTTGTTTGACACTATCATTTGAGGAGACTTCTACAATTGGATATATGTAATGGAGGCACGCTCTGCAGATTATTCGAAGAACCAAAAACAGTTCCGCACGTAATATTCGAATGTCTGACACAATATACGAAAACCTTTCCTGAAAACTCTTCGTGGAATTGCCCTTCACACACTAATTTCATTGAGAGTATAAGACGACCGATTTCTCGCAGGTATGCAACATGGAAACAATGAGCGGGACAGTTTTTCATTGACGACAGATGTACCCCACTAAGATCAAACCACTAGTAACACTTATTATAGGACACTGACACCCGAAGAAGCAACTACAAAAAGTAGCTCTAGGTGGAGTAGTTATGCTCTGTAGATTATGTGAAGAGAATGAAGAAACGGTTTCAGTCGTAATTGCACACTTCATTGCACAATGCAGGAAGTTCGGAGCGATCGCTCATATGCATTTCTTAAGAAATATCTAGCAATTCATTATAGACATAAGGTTTCCATAAAAGACTGCAAAGTCGAAATTCAGCGTAAACCCTACTGACAATCCACCAATTAACATTGTAAATTACCGCTCATTAAAACTGCTACTCTAACAGAAATCATGCCGACCTGATTTTCTTAATTACAGTATTTCTCGCGATTGAGTTCCTTATTCTCGTTAACTTTTGTGTTATTGCATTTTCGAAAAAAGTTAGTCTGTCTTTATTTGGAAGAATTTTGTCAAATAAGGAATTTTCTAAACCGTCGTTTCAACCTGTGATAAATATAATCGCCATTTATGACATCACAGAGCAAGCAAGACTGTTAATAAGGAATGAAAATTCAAAATTAAGAAGGTTTACAATAGTAAGGTACTTCATTTAGGGACACACTGCATGAATCTATAGTATCAACTTCTTTTCAAGCTACCTTAATCAGTGCCTATTTTTGAAGATTTAAGTCATGCTTCGAGAACCACTACCACAGATAGATAGGGTCTTACTGCTAGATAAAATCTAAGGAATGTTTTGGTCTAGCAGTAGGTAATAGACGATGTTCTATCCTAGTATGGCGTAATAATGTTCACCAAAAAGATAAAATTTGACATCAGCGCCAGCCACACTTCAAGTGCTTTACTTTTGCTTGCTGTAAAGTCCACGTTTTTGCTTGAATTTTGCCGTGGCTGGTTTTTAGGCATTTGGCCATCGATTCTGCTCCTGGTAAGACCATTTATCATTAACTATGTTCTATTCAGAACTCATGTAACCAATCTATTAGTTACAGTAATCGATTACAGATCGATTTCATACTACTTCGCAAACACAAGAATTTATACTTCAAGGTGTGAGTACTTCTTGTATAAATGAAGCGATTGTAGTCACCTTTCACACTCATACGAATGAATTTATTAATTCATCTTTACTTTCTTAAACTAAATTGTTGCCGTTTCCATGGGTGAGTGATTTTTTTTCTCAGCAGTTTCTATTCCTGCTTAATAGGTTTGCTAGATAAGCAAATGTATCTACAATTTCTATACATTCATTGACGGGATTATTGCCATATAAAGTATTAAAAATATTTCTCTGTTTTGAACCTAATAGTGACTTACGAAAAGTGGAAGTACGGATTGCGAGATTGAGAGATGTACCCTTATATTCTAAACCTTTTTTAAAAAATTACAACACCAAGTAGTGAGGACGTATATAGAACTCAAATACGAAGTATAGATTGCTAAACTTAATATTAAAGACTGAAAAGTGTAGATTCAAAAATATATGTATAGAGTGTATTCTTATATGCTGTCGCTTCTCAATAAATTTTCTTAGCGTGGTTCCTCGGCAGTCACAGAATAGAAATTTACAGTTTCGGCTGCTTATTTCAATATTCACTATAAAAACAACGTGTCGAGAAGGGAGTGACAGACAGGCACATACATTTTTGGAAATTATACCATTCGCGGTTTATATTTTAGAATCGGTGCTCATTTATCATTTTTAACAATTTTTTCTAACAGACAACACTTAACTATAATTGCCCTATTTTACTATACGACTATACTCGTATCTACATATCTTGGACATGGCAGTTATGATAATACAAATAACCTCACCCACCTTATTGGATAACTACGTATCTTAACTTGAACTGTTAAAACGCTTAAAATGTTCTTGATCGAAAGATTTAATTTTAAGGCTGGATTTATAAGGTGAACTTTAAAATTATACTTTTATTTTGTTAATTTCATCGCTCTCGATTATTAATCTTATTTAACAGTTTAATATGAAAATTCAAGGAAATGTGGATTTTGTATTTCCACGAATTGAAAGCCGTCATTAACAAGATCATTTATCGTTTTATTTCTATTCAACAATATTGAAATACATTTTCTCCAAACGTTAAGAAATTAAACTTCTGAATGTTATTTACCTCTTATCCTTAAAGGTGTATATTTTGAGTTTCTATTTCTTTGCATTAATATAAATAATTATAAATGAAGCAGTAGGGGTGCTGTGATTCTGACATAAATAATACCGCACGTGTACAGATTCTTTTCATCAAAAGTTTTGATTTGGGAAGTTTCGATTTTGTAGTTTAATGAGTTAGGGAGTTAAATGGGAAAACTAAAATGGAAATTGACTGGAATGGCTTACTTTATTGCTTTCTTTTCTCAATATTAATTAGATTTTCAGGAAATTGCTGATTTGAAGCTTGAAGTTTCTGTATTAATTTATTTTAACAGAAAGACTTAGATGGGAAAGTTTTGTAAAAACCAAACATATGAGACCACGTTATAGTATTTGCAAGGGCTTAAATACCTATAAATTCAGAAGAGACACCCTCTTTAAAATTTTATATTTCGCACGACTTACTATTAGTCATTTATTTAGCGGTCCCCACAGGGCCTTTCAAGAAGTTGTCTTCGAACGTTTGAGTGACGTATCTCCGCAAGTTGAGGCAAAAATTTAATTTTCGTATTCGAAGAAACAGCCTACAGTAACTTGAAAACAGGAACACTTAGCTTTCTGATGACATTCAAAGAAAGAATTTTAAATAATTCTTCGTATTTCACTGCTGCAAGGATAGCGTACGGATTCCAGCACCAATCGATCGTTAGTGTAATATTCGCGCTATTATTTTTTGTAGGTTTCAATAATAATAATAATTTTTATTGCCATGTGTAAACAAAGAAATACATTGGTATTGTGAAAAGGAATAATATATACAATGTATATACAGTTGAACGCACAACAGATTAAAAAGAAGATATAACTATACTGTTGTGTATTCTAGACACTCAACAATATAAAACAACATTAATTACGATACATGAATTTTAATACTTACGAATAAATAAAATATCAAGATGAATTTCATGTAAAGTCAATTTAAAATGTTGTTACAAATTAGTAAATACAATAAAAATGCTGTGAAGTAAATATACACAACGAGAATGTCATAAAATTATTATAAAGTTTGACGATTTAAGATTACAACTTCCGATGAAAGGAATTTTCATTATTTCATGTTACGATTTGGATGTTCTGGGATGTATTTATTCCTGGTAACATAGTCCTTCATTTTCCATGCTGAAAATAACAAATAAAATTAAATTAGTGCTTAAAAATTGATAAAATATGTTTTTAACAAGTGCAGATGTACTGAGATTTTTAACATTGAAATTTAACTATTAAGAAAAATTCAAACAGACATAAAAATATGATAAAAGGGTGTATAATTATACAAAGTATAATAATAATAATGTTTAAAGAACAGAAAGTCATTTATATAAAAATAATCATAAAAATAAATTTGTTGAAATGTCAGAAATTCAAACACGAAATTAAGCGAAACAAGGCAAAATCGTAGATTTTAGTAAGAATAATAATATCTTTTAAATGTTGTAGATAGTATTTTAGTATAATTTTTAGTTAAATTAGAAATAATTTTGAAAATCATTAAATATAAGAATAAGTCAGCAATACTTGACAACAATTACTTTCATAAAATGAAAAATTTAAGTTAATTAATTCATAAGTTATTGTATATAAAATTTAGGTAAGGTAATTTAAATAGCAATTATTTGTTTAAGAGTAGGATTAATTAAGTATAAAAAATTAAATAATTTTATTAACAATTAAGATGATTCATTCCTAGAAATAATGCTGGATTTTTATTGGTTCACCTTAGTAGAGGGCGTTTTTAGTCGGCAAAAAGTATTCAAAGCGAGAGCACGTTGTTTTGGCAGCTCATCAATTTAATTTAACCATGAACTCATGGCACACTTCATAATAAAAGTGACAGTTACATGTGTGAATTGTTTTTAATGGAAATTTAACGTAAAGTAAAGGTGAAATATAATTAAAAAAGCAAATAAAGTGAACCAAGAAAATAAAAATTAATTATTTAAATAATTAATTAAGAATTCAAAGTTAATAAAAGTGAAAATTGTATATAACAAAGTTATACGTTAAGATGTGTGAAAAAGTACTTACGTTTGTGAATTTGATATTTGATAATTTAAACAAAGTCGTTTAATTAATTGTTATGATTTAACAATTTGTGTGTTAATAAAATCTATAATTGATTTTAATAATAACAAAACTGAGTTTATTATTTCGCCGAATAAATTGAGGTTATACTTAACTCAAACAGCAGAACCTGACACAAAGTGAAACGATATAAGTAAAATCAAATCAAAGTGATTAATGGAAAGTAAAAGTAAAGTGATTAAACAAGTAATTAAGTGCAATAACAGAAATAAAGACTCACCTGTTGGAGATTTTGTATGGACAACAACTAACCATACAAGAGTAACAGCTGATGTTCACCAAATACAAGGTTAACAACGCCGGAATTTTCAGCGCAATGATGCCGTATCTTCAAGAAAGAATCAGATCATCAAAGTAATTTAAGATAAGTGGTTATTAATTTGAACAATTTAAGACAATTTTAGGTTTCAATTTAATTTTTTTTTATTAGTCAATGTCAATACTTGTGAAAGTAAAAATCTGATATTATTTGTTATTTATTTTAAAAAGAAATTTTCAATCTTTGTAATAATATAATCTTTCAAAATCGTTTCTCGGTTGAGAACTCATTTTAAAAAAATTTAAAGAATTCGGTGTGCTCTCCTCGACAAGCTATGGGCCTTAATGGCCTGTTAAAAGCTGAATGATGATGATGATTATGATTATGAATTAGTGTTCATGTATTTTGATTTAAAGTTTGTTTGTTATGTATACTTGTTTTTACAGGATTTATTTCAGGTATTGAGTTTATCTTGATATTTGATCTTATGTAAACACACACACACATACAATCAAATACACACTTATTTTAAAACAATTAGTTTCCAGAACATTTTCATATTTCAATAGTAAATTTATTTTGTGTGTTATCACTTAGATAACATTACAAATTTTTGGCTAGCCCAACGTGGAGCTAGTACACTGCAATTTTTGGTGCCCAGTAACGTGGGGGATTACAGAAGTAATTTGCTGTTCATAATTTAATAATAGTTTTTTTTGTTAGATGTAATCATTAGGAATACACTACAATACGTATAGCTGCAACAATAAATGTTTGGCTACGTTCTATCTTCCAGTAATTGCTGGACTGTGTAGTAGACTTTATTTATTAAATACGTACGCAATTTCATTTTGAATAATGAAATAGTAGTGTAATTTTTAATATTTATATAATAAGAACCAAACGCAGCGGAAAAAGTAATGGTAAAAATGTTAGAATTAGTTATAATAGATGGATCAATGTGTATATGGAATAAAAATACAGAAAAGTTAGAAGACACAAGTCCAAATATAATTGACAATGATACAAAAAGTTAAGTACTACAGTCAATGGACACAAAATGGCGGTCTTGGTGAAGGCAAAGAACCCGATACGAATTAAACCAAAGGAACAAAAATAAGGCTGAAATGCAAATAAGCAAGAATGGAAGGAAATAGAAAAAAGAAGGAATTTGGAGAATTGGCACATGTAATATTATAAGCTCATCGGGGAAGGAAAATGAGTTATAGCAGGAATTGGAGAAAGCAGGGTTAGATATCTCAAATATAACTGAAACCAAGAAGAAAGGAAACGGGGAACTAGAGCTGGAAGGGGAACACACCCTGATTTTGAGTGAGGTAGAAAATACATATCGAGCTGAACAGGGAGTGGGTTGGATAATAAAAAAGGAGAAGGAAAAATACATACACAAGTGGACTGTGATATTAGAGAGAATATAGAAGATAGAAATAGACCTTAATAAACAAGCAAAACATCAGTAGTAGTGGTATATGGGTCTAACGAGGATGAGGCAGCAAAGAAGAAAGATGACTTCTTGAAACAATTAACGGAAATAATTAAGGAGGATAAAGGAAGACTGTTAATAATAGGTGATCCAAACGGCAGAGTAGGCAAAACGAACGAGGAAACTAGAGAAATAGTAGGGACTTATGGTGACATCACCAGGAATGATAACGGAACAAGACTTATTCATTTTTGTATCTTAAATAATTTAATAATATCCAATGCCTTTTTCGCGCATAGGAAAATACACAAATATATCCGTGAAGTAAGAAGTCGAGGTGAGAGATCTATAATAAGCTGAATAACAATAAATAGAAATTTTAGGAAGGAAATAAGGATACAAGAGGAAATAGAGGTCACCACATACATTCTGATCATTACTTAGTAATGCGAAAAATAGCGATACAAACAGAAGACCACAAAGGAACAATCAGTACACGAAAAATGAGAAATATATTCACAGAAACGATTACAATATACAAGCTAAACGATGATGAAATAGCAAGAGAATACAGTACCTACTAGATTAGAAGAGATTGGCAAAGTAAAGGAAATCGCAAAAAAATCTACAGTTAAAGAACTATGGAAATGTATTAAAGAAACAACGAACTGACGCCGGCGAATTATATCTCACGATAAAATATAAAGGCGGCATACCAACAATCACCCAAAGAATTGATATCACAAAAAGCTAGAACCTATTAAAATTGATTGGCCTGTTTACTATTCAAAGGCCTTTTTAGTACTTACTTTTCCGATAATTTTCTTACATTGAATATTGATTCAAGCATTTATTTTAAGTACATTGAATTATAAATTTCACTATTTCACTATACATGAAAATATTAGCAATCAAAAAAATTGTTTATCTGTAGAGCTGTATAAAAATAATGCATTTTAATATTTTTGGGTTACTTGATATGAAATTTGTAATATACTACAAACTATGTTGCGGATAGCATAATTTTTTCTGCTAGATTCGAGGGTAATACTTCCAAAAGTTCCAATCTAAAGTATATAGAATAATAAATTTATCTTACGAGTATAATGGTTTCATTTACAACATCAGAATTTGACTCACATTGACAGCGCTGCAGTAACACTATATAAGCCTAACTAGCAAAAAATATAGTACATTAGTTTGTACCTTTACACTGAACTGAACATTACAGCTTTTCATAAAAATTGCATTAACATAAACCAAATCCCAAATGAAACGAAAGTATTAATAACGAATTTCAAGCGCTTCAGAAAGGAAATTGTAAGAAATAATATAAATGAATCATTCTGGCAGTAAGAATACCGTAGTTGAAACAACTCTCTGTGCAAAACTTATCATTCCCTGGTTTCCTTTCAGACTTTCGAGGTTACACAAATTATTTTAGGGATGTCATCCCCGAGTCTATCGTATACGTTTCGCAGATAACCCTTCAGTTGATTTGTTTTTGGCATACAAGTTGCCAACAGAACGATTTTAAATTTCATGCCCTTTTTGCTTCTGTTCGTTTTAGGTCGACGCGAAGAATTCTTATATTACATTATCGTATTTTTTCGTTCACTCCAAGTTCTCTTTGATATTGGTTCTGTGTTTTCTTATTTCCGATTCAACCTTTAGCTAACGAATCAAATCTGTAAAATTTAACCTTTATGGGGCTTTCATCGGTTGCCTTCTGATGAAAGGTAATTGATTCTTTACATTATCTTTATAACTGTTTTCTTTACTATAGAATTTATTTCAAAGCTGATCAGGTTTTTGTTTATTTTTTCCTTTGGTGAAGCTCGTTGAAGCTTAGTTAAGTTCCGGAATAGAGAATGTAATTCATTGTAAAACTATGTAATGTACTTTGACCATTACGTAGGTAGGCAACAAGCGGATTCTTTAGATGATTAAATACTTTATACTGTTCCTTATCAAAAACAACGTACTCGAAAAAATGCTTAAAACGCGTAATTAAGTAGCCGAACGGAGTCTTTAACAGAATTTGGAATATTTTGCTTCTTTGCCGATGGCAGATTTTGATCAAGTAATTTTATAATCAAGCACTTTTTAACATTTCACCCGAATTTAATGGAGCTGGCAAATTCTGTTTTGTTATGGACAGAAAAATTACAGTTGTGTTAAATGACAAGGTAAGGTTTAACCTAAGTTACGTCCCAAGGATGATAAAAAGGCTAAAATGTGGTGTAAAATCATTTCGTTGGGAAATATACGTTTTATAGCTTATTTTGCAGGTGGAAAGAAAAGCCATGCTTTTACATATATGAAATATCTAATGCTGTAGCCAAATTCACTAAAATTGTTTTGATTAGTGATTTTTATTCGATGTATCGTTTTGTAAACTTTATAAGGAAACGCTTTCCCCCCTTTTTTGATAACAAATATGATATTTGAAAAAGAGAAAGACAAAAGGACCTAGTAAAAGAGAAACAAAAAGCGAAGGGAGGAAAGCGCATGAAAATGAAAAAGTGTACTGCAGCATATAAAGACCTTTGAAAAGCTTCCAAGGAGTTATAAACAAATAACTGTCAAAGACACTAGGGGATATGAGTTACTTGCTAGGTATATGAAATTAAATCACGTAGTTCAACATAGTCAGCGTGACTTTCACAAAATTATATATCGTATATATATAAACTATTATACTCAAAAGTATATATTTAGTTGGTAGCATGCCGATCGTGGCATTAAACAGGTTTTAAAAGTAGGTGCTTGTGATGTTGATATACAGGGTGTCCGAAAAGTATGGAATATTCTATATATCTCGGTAAATATTTATTTTATCAAAAAATGTCTGAAATAAAAGTTGTCTAGTATTTAGTTCTTCATTATAGGAGGATATTTAGTTAGTGGTTTCTTAAAAAACAAAGGAGCAGCGAATATCACTACAATTTTTTTAAATGACGGGGTTCCCCTATATTGTACTCATTTGATAGAGATTTTTTTTCTCTTTTCAATGATATAAAACTTTAATACTTTTACTGAACTAGTTTTTGAGAAAAAAGCAAAAAAGTGATGGTAGAGTGATGTTAAGTTTATTACGCAATCTACAATGTTAACATAATAACTGAACTAATCTGAAATAACTCTAACAAGTTTTTTTAAGTTAATAAATCTGGACACAACAAAAAAAAGGAAACTACAATAAATGCTCAAATTGAGCACCGTTCACAGCCCGGCAGTGATAAATTCTACGTTGAAATTCATTAATCGCATTTGAAACAGATTCAGGTTTGATGGCCCTCATTTCTGTACGAATGCGATTTTTAAGCTCTCAATGTCTCCCGGCCTATTTACGTAAACCTTATTTTTAAGGTCGCCCCAAAGGAAGAAATCCAGCGGACTTAAATCTGGTGACCGAGCTGCCCGTTCTACTGGACCTCTTCTGCCTATCCAACGATTTGGAAAGGTATCATTAAGGTACTGGCGGACATTAATCCCAAAATGTGGAGGGGCCCCGTCTTGCTGGAACCATATTCCGTCGTGGGGTATATCAGGATCGTCTTCATTTGGGTATAAAACAGCTAATGCAGGAACTACTTCAAATCTTAGAAAATTTAGATAAACCTCGGCCGTTAAATTGCCCTCAAAAAAATAAGGTCCGAAAATCTGGTTTCCCACCATCATTCCTGCCCACACATTAACTTTCCGCTGGTACTGGGTGTGTCCTTCTAGATACCAGTTAGGATTTGTTGAAGACCAGTATCGTGTGTTTTGCTTATTAACTGTGCCATTTAAGCAAAACGTTGCCTCGTCAGTAAACAGAATAGTTTTGTGAAAATTTGCATTGCCTTCAAGTTGGTGGGTTATTTCTTCACAAAATTCCAATCTGCGATCCAAGTCGTCTGCAAATAACTCCTGAACTACACAAACTTTGTATGGGTGCCACTTTTCATTTTTTAGGACGCTGTGTACAGTCGATTTGCTTGTATTACAATCTCGCGCAATTTGTCTAACGGAAACATGTGGATTTTCCACGACGGCCAACATCACATTTTCACTTTCTTCATTATTTAAAGCTGTAGCTCTGCCCGTTTTTGGTAAATCTTTAACAGAGCCCGTATCTTGAAATTTGTGCCAAATTTTACTGACAGTAGATTGCGTAATGTGAAATTCGGGGTACAAATTGTTAAACAAATTGCAAACTTCTGTCTTCGTCCTCCTTCTTTCTCCATATCCCAGCATTATTAAAATTTCAGTACGTTGCCTTTCGGCTAAATGAGCCATTTCTGTTTACTTCAAAAGCGTATTTCACTCACAAATGGATGTTAATCAATGTAAATAAGTAACTTTTTACTTCAAGCGCACGTACTACCTTGACAGTTCTAATGCGCAATCAATTGTTTCGACAATTAAAAACAATCATAGGTGTCTATATTAATGACTATTAAAATAAACTTAACATCACTCTACCATCACTTTTTCGCTTTTTTCTCAAAAACTAGTTCAGTAAAAGTATTAAAGTTTTATATCATTGAAAAGAGAAAAACAATATCTATCAAATGAGTACAATATGGGGGTACCTTGTCATTTAAAAAAATTGTAGTGATATTCGCTGCTCCTTTGTTTTTTAAGAAAGCACTAACTAAATATATTCCTGTAATGAAGAACTAAATACTAGACAACTTTTATTTCAGACATTTTTTGATAAAATAAATATTTACCGAGATATATAGAATATTCCATACTTTTCGGACACCCTGTATATTAAACACAGTTATAGTAATAATATTAATAATAATAAGTAACATTAATAAATTAACATGAATTGTTACTTTCTGTTGTTTTATTTATTTTGACGGTCATAATACGAACATAATAATTTACTTTTAACTTAATTTACCCAAACAGGGACTACAGATTTTGTTGAGCTTATTCGTTCTCACACCTTAGATACGCACAAAAATCGTATTAAAGCCACATAGCCATATAAAATATGTTGGTGATAATCTACATATATCAGGTAGCTTGTCGAGGATATGTAAAGTAAATTCTAATTTCGATCGCAATTTATCTGTCGCGTTGAAGTCCGAAACCAAGAAATTACGTTTTCCTCTGAGAACACGCTTTATCTATACGTGTGTTACTGTAGGGAAATCTCTGTAGCGTGCTCAAGACTTTTCCACTGTCGTTTATACATTTTCCCAGGTTATTATAGAAAGTTATCAAGGCTTCCTTTTCACTAAAACGGAAACATTTTTGATATTTTAATTATATAAATATCAACTGCCTTACGTTGTATCTTTTTACTGTTTGCTTTTTTGTTAATAGGCTTTGCTTTACGTATAACAAAAATATATTTTTATAACCATTTTAAGCTAATTCTTTATAATCAAATAAAAGTAAGAAAATCACTTTAACAATAATAATATCAATCGGTTTTTCAACAAAGCCAGATTTGGGCTTGCTGCAAAAATAACTGTTTCTACACTAAATATTTACCTGTAGCAACTGAAATATGATTTTACTCAAATTAATCCTTTATAATAGAATACAAGTAAGGAGGTCACTTTAACAAGAATAATAGGAATTTTAATTTCCAATAACTCCAGACTACTTTTCTTCCTAATTTCGTTAACTCATAAACAAACATCGACAATCTTATAAACAGTTAACAGTATTCGGTTTAGCAATTAGCTTTGCTGGTAACTCATATCGACCGTTCTCGAAAAGCTTTCCTAATTAGTCTTTCAATCCTTAATGAGGTCGATTCTGCAGAAGGTTATTTCAAATCTAGAAGCGGTAATTCTACCCAATAAGGCGTTTGTGCCGAGAACAGTAATTTAGACGCTGTCAATCTTTATGTGTGACTAACGTAAGATGACGAAAGAGACAGTTCGTAGTTTGTGGGCCAACTTGTAGTAATCAGGGTCGTGGATCAATATTGAGAGTTGTGCTTTGCAATAGCTGCCTGACAGAGTGACGAGGGTGTAATAGTCCCGACAGTAGAACAAACTACCTGATCCAGAAATCCCCTTTGCTTCCATTGTTTCGCTTATGCGTGCTGAATTTAGGAGGGTTAATGGTATTTTCTAGAATTTGCACAAAATATCACATAATATAACTGCTCCGTATGGAGAGAAGGCTTCCTACTCCAGACTGAAAGCTGATAATGCTCATTCAGATTCACACTATAAAGTGGAGTACCTAGTTTGGATTACGGAGTACCACATGGCCCTTAACTTTATCTTCGTTGTGCAAATTTAACAAGGGAATATTAAAACTACGAGAAATGTTTCCCTTTGTACCATGATATGTATTATTTAAACAGACACCGAGAAAGACTTTGAAAGCTAAAACCATGAAATATTGCGAAGCTTTCTTTGAATCAATTTCTTTGTATCAAAACATGAAAGAAATTTCAATTTATCTTGTAGAAAAGTTCTCATGAGCGACATTCTAGAATGAAAACAGTCATATAAGTAGAGGAGAAAAACCCTGTAAAATTAAATTGGCCTTTAAGATAAGGTATTAGACGAAAATTTTAATCCATATTAACATAAACTATATTAACCATATAAATAATGCATTAAACTCTGCTATTATGAATGATAAAAATCTTAACTCTGAATAAATACGAAGTAAGTCAGATAAAGATCTAACGGCAATTTGTGAGTTGAACTTGCAGTATTACATGACCTTAGAAAACGATTTTTGGTAATCAGAAATAAAAATTTCATACAGAGGGACGAAACCTGTATACAAGCAAAAATTGTAGGGGGCTATGTTGAAATGTAGGGACCTCGTCATAACTCCCAATGGCCATAACACCCAATTCCTAATTTGTCCTATTTTTTGTCACAATTCCAAATTTTCACTTTGGTAATAATGCCCAACACGGGCACGAACCCCGATTTTAATTTTAGTTTAATTGTAACCATTGGACGTTGAGTGCTGGACCCGAAATATAGACTAAATTGTCTTATACATGTTGATACCTCTCCATACAACTTTTCGCGTAGTTGCACTGAAGGTTTTTACCACGTATCAACCTAAATTTTCATGAATTTATAAACTAAGAAATTACAATAAAAATAAAAAATCTATACACAATACGCATAAACGCAGCATAAGTAACATAATTTTCTATAAAACAACTATAAACGAACATCTACACCTATACTTCATTCAAGTTAAAGATGAAGTGGATGTAAACAATGATAGGCGCGTGATCAACGCGTGATCAGCACGTGTGCTGCATTTTGGCTAATGCGATTGGCTGAACCCTCACCACTGCACCCGGGAATTGATATCCGTCCATGTCCGGCTTAAAATTATTTTATTTTCATTTTATTTTTTATTTATTGTACCTAACTTTATCATCGAATAAAATGTTCTTTATAAAATGTTATTCCTTACCAAATGTCTAATTATTAACATCATTTCAAATTTGATTTTTTAAATATTTTTTTGTTATACTGGTTTGTATGCAAATCTTTACGAATTTCCTTAATACTACCATGCTTCTTTCAATCACGTGAACAGCGCATGTATTTGTTTACATCCACTCCATCTTTAACTTGAATACAGTATAAGTTGTTAATGAAGCGGTGAACCACTGGCAGTGTTACCTGTCAGGTACTCTGAATTTGCCAATTACAAACTTCAATTAAGTTCAATTCACCATAATTAGATTTTACTCTAGAGCACACAGCATTAGTGATACGTCTTTATAATAAATGATAATCGGTTTTATGAAGTTCGCTTATGCACTAGATAGATTTCATTAGAAAATTCCGGAGGATGACCTCTACAGTAGTATCTAAATTTATTTACCCTAACAGCGGCATCAAACAGCACATTACATAATCCTGGAAATAACAGGTCAACTATGAAATAATACGTGAACAAAATACCAAAAAATCTTTAAAGAAAACCTTAATTTTAGTGGAAGTAAATCCTGAAGATTGCCAAAAAATCCTGAATGCTACGCTTATACAATATAATTTCTTTCAAAAGCAGCACCATTAAATTACAACAACGGACGAATTACCCTATTTAATATTTGATTCAGACGAGACTTAATTCCATCCCTCTTTTTGGCGATAATCACGTCTTCCGTAAAACTCATCTTCATCCAGAGATCAGTGAAAGTTAGTAACTAAAATGCAGTTTTCGCGTTAGCTAAGCTATCCAATATTTTATGAGGACATTGCCTTGAAAGTCCTCAATATTTTAAATATTTACATAGCGATAAATTACAGCGTCGCCAGCAGTGGCGTGCAATGAGTATTTTACTTTGGGGAAGCGCTTCTGGTTTACTGATAAGTACAAAATGTAACAGCTTTTGATATACACAACAGTGAACAAAAAAAAATCAAAAATTTCCTTACTTATAGTGATTTATTTGAAATTAAGTTATATTATTCTATGCACCTGAGCAAACCTGCCAATTACATCTTCATAAAACTTTGGATTTTTCGATAAGTCTTTAAAACACTCATTTTCTATGTATAACACTCCTAAATTGGACAGTCTTTCTTCACTTGTTGAGTTTCTAATGAAGGTCTTAAAGCGCTTTAAAGTATAAAAGCTACGTTCAATCGAAGCGCTTGTTGCCTGCATTGTTAAAACTAGTTGGCACAACTTAAACACTTCACTATAAGACCCTTCTAAACCAGTTTCTTTGAGAAAAAGCAGCATATTCAACGGCATTTTCTGATTGTTGACTTCTTGAGAATTATACAAAACATTTAATTGTGAATGCAAAGCGTCAGTGTCAAAGAAATTATCATAATTCAGTTTTAGGCTATTAAAAGCTTCCTTTGGAAAACGAGATTTGTTGTAGCTGGCGAAATTACATAATTCAACAAATTTTAATTCATTAAAATTCTGAAACCTGACTCGCAGTTGTTGCGTAATATTATTCAAAATTTCTGATGTAGCCCTTAAAAGAACCTTAATTTTACTATAAAGATATTAGGTGTAGCGAAAATAGGGTTCTTTAAAGAACTGTGTTAAAATTGAGGACGGGTTATTGTTCCTCGTACCACAAAAGGTAGTTTCCTTAATTTTCATATCAATATTTCGAGAACTTTTGAAAATACAGCAAACAATTAAGATTAAAATTTCGCCTTTGACACCCTGTATCTCCCTAAATATAACTTTTGGACTAAGGTAATTTTAAGTATAATTTTGGCTTCGCGAATCTACTGTTGGTTTTTGTCACATTACTTTTGGACCACCCTGTATAAAATTAATACGTTTTTGAATGAACAATGAGCGTCATTTTGACCTATAAAGGTTTTAGTATTTCATATTTACGACGTTTAAAAAAAATCATTCAAATCGGAGTAGTTTCAACCTTTTCGGTGATATAAACATAAAGTTACTCCACTAAAAGACAAATACAAATATACCGCAAGCGCCAGCTAACAGCGCTTCTCCTGTAGCTAAAATCACGTATGCGAAATTACAACAGCGCAGCCGCATCCAATGATTGTTATATATGGGAACTGAAGCGACTATTTCAGCGCTTCTCAAGTTACCTTCGACGTTCGAGTCGATGTTTGCCGAATGGTACACGGTCAGTGTCGAATGCCGGGTTACAAAATGCACTAATTTGCAATGAGTACTCGCGTTGTATTAAAAGCGAGACAGCTAAAATGAAATAAATAATTTTAACATACTGCTGAAACAAAAATAAAATTAATAAATTATATTATTTTGCCTTATGAAAGCAAGGGAAGCGGTGCTTCCATCGCTTCCATGGACCGCACTCCGCTAGTCGCTAGCATTATCTTAGTTGTTATTAATTATTACACTGATATCCCAACATTGTAAAACAATATAAGTTTGACATTTGGTTCATCTTTAATACAAAAAACGTGTCAGAAATATACAGACAAGGCAAGACAAATAAAAGATTAGTTTAAAGGAGTTCTATAATGATTTAATAATAAATAGAGATTAATTTGCGGAAGTATCTCATGATCTGGCACATAGTAGGCATTTTTTATTTTCCATATTCAAAAAATAAGTTTTTGCCGTGCGCAGGGGTACTTTTCACACATCAATTTGGATCTTTCGAAACGGATTATAAACTAAACTAAAAAAGAAAACAGAAGACAAATAACTACTAATTATAACCAAAGATCGAACGACAGAAGAGAAAAGAACCGGTAACCCATATCATTCAAGTATTTCGACGGACCTGGAAATTTCCATTCCGAAACACGTGGCAGAACAAGCAAAGAAACAAAGAACGACTAGACAAGCGACTGGTACAATCAAATTTCTAAGTAAGCCGACTCCTTTATAATTCTAATCCTTTCTTAAACTAAATAACACCTAATTAACGTTGGCCTAAGAAATTTTAAAAACATTACATCATAAGCATGATACTGAGCTCAACTAACATTATTCGCCCAATACTTAGAAAGTTTTACTGAACAAACAAGTTTTACTGAACAAACACAAGATCCCGAAAATTAAAAATATAAAAATAGCACCACTACTTGATATTTTTGATGAAATTCAAAGCATTTAACGTAATGGTGCATACGAACAATAACCTAAGTAATTGCGAAAATCTTTGTTACTCATAGGTGAACCAGTCACAATGCTGCATCTGTTGCAAGCTCTTCTAGAAGTGACGTGCCCTTTACAGGACGTTGCCGATCTTATCTCCGTATGTCTGTGGTGTGCGTGTCAAGTAGCCTACAGACATAGGGGATCTACAGCTTAACGTGGGCTTGCACTTCTACTACTCCAGAGAGGACTTACTAGGCAGAAATACCTCGATGGTTTGCCATTGACGTCGGAGCGAAGCGGTCGGTATTGCAAGCTACAGATTTAAATTATGATATAGCCTGGAAAAGCCTGAATACGCGTTACAATTTTAATTTTAATTTTTAATTTAATGTGTCCTTCCGACTATTAATCGGTAATTTTCCTAACCGTATTCAATGCTTAAAATGTTTGGATCAACCGCCAGGTTCGTGGGTTGTAATTTAGATTACACTAATTCTTATAAAATTGGATATGGAAACCGTTATGGGGTGGGAATCGAAACTAAACGAAGATGCCAATTCTAATAATCAAATTCAAAGCTAGAAGATTTTTTAACGTTTCTTAATTAATTATATTAGAATTCGTTACTTTAAGCGGGCCCCACAGAGAAACCAAAAATAAAAGAAACGGATCTAACGCAAAACTCGTAATATAAAGGGTTTAATATTACCAGACCCAGTTGTGAGGGAAATCATCTGATACGTGTAAATCTTTCTTAAAATTAGACCGCATGATGCAAATAGGCCAAACGCATGCATCTTTGGCTTAATTGTTTAAAAAATGGTTATTTTACATCGACATATTTTTCAACGAAATGTAGAGTTTGCCACAAAAAGCATCATAAATTGTTTCGTATCAATTTTACTAACTTGACGAAAAATGATGCGGCATCAGAACCCCCACAGCCAAAATCGAATGTATTAGAAGGAAACAAATTGAGAATACCGCAGCCCCTAATCAAGAACAACAAAATATAAGCCTAACAACCTGTTGCACAAGTTCGCGCAATTAACAATGGAAATAAGCAGCATAGATTATGCATTCTTTTGGATTTTGAATCTCAAAGTAATTTTATGACTGATGAGGCATGTAAACAGTTAAAATTGCGAACTTATCCAGCAAACATGCTTATTGTAGGCATTGATCAAGAGTCACCTGAAATTTTAAGCCAAACACAATTAAAAATTGCATCGGTAACGTTTGATTATTGCTTTGTAATACCAAACATCACATGTAGTCTTCCCACCATCTCAGTGAAAATGCAAGCGGTACATACCTCTTAATATTAAACTAGCTGATGAAAAATTCAAACACTCTGGCTCAACTGATATTCTAATTGGCGCAACCCTATTTTGGTCACTTTTGTGCGCACAAATTCGCGATAAAGGTATAACCTATCAGATTGAATTAGGGTGCATCCTTTCGGGAACAGCGAATTTTGGTAGTCTAGGTCAAGCACACTTATCATTGCACGAATTTCATGATGAACTTGACAATACAGTGTGTCCCAGATCGAGTGGGATTGCATGGGTAACTTTCTTATTATTGAAGATGGAGATTTGGTTAAATTGGCAATGTTTTGCAGTTTTAAATGCTGATTTAAAATCTGTTTGAAAAAGCTCAAAATGTCGATCCCGTCAGAAGTTATTTAAAGAAAACTGAAAACTGTCATTTTCTTGTATGTAAAATATCTTCGTAAGTATAAGAGATATGAAAAAAAGTTTCATATGAAAGTCACTGTTTTCGATAAGATAAATTTAAAACTGATGTCGAACAAAAATTCAAGATGGCTGCTTTTGAGGTACTCGTATCAATTTCCTTAAGTTAAATGGACGCCATATTGGATTTTTTGGTTACTGAATAGAATTTTTTATTCTCTTTTCAACGATGTAACATAACGTATGATTGAATAAAAAATACCAGTAAAATTAATTGTTTTTACATTTTAATCAAGTAGGCTTACATGGATCCAAACAAAATTAGGTGAAATTTATTTTAGAAAACATTTTTATGTAATTCCTATAATACTTAGTAATATGTTAATTCAGTACTAAGTACTAAGTACTTAAACCACAAAAAACATCGTGACATTACTTTTTAAATGTACAATCAAGTAGGTAAGTAGCTATGATGAAAAACAATAACAAAGTTTATCACAATCTGTCAAAAAGCAGGTACTTAAGCTAATTTTGTTTGGATCCATCTAAGCCTACTTGATTAAAATATAAAAACAATTAATTTTACTGGTACTTTTTATTCAATAATAAGTTATCTTACATCGTTGAAAAGAGAATAAAAAATTCTATTCAGTAACCAAAAAATCCAATATGGCGTCCATTTAACTTAAGGAAGTTGATACGAGTACCTCAAAAGCAGCCATCTTTAATTTTTGTTCGACATCAGTTTTAAATTGGTCTTATCGAAAACAGTGACTTTCATATAAAACTTTTTTTCATATCTCTTATACTTACGAAGATATTTGACATACAAGAAAATGACAGTTTTCAGTTTTCTTTAAATAACTTCTGACGGGATCGACATTTTGAACTTTTTCAAACAGATTTTAAATCAGCATATAAAACTGCAAAACATTGCCAATTTAACCAAATCTCCATCTTCAATAATAAGAAAGTTACCCATGCAATCCCACTCGATCTGGGACACCCTGTATATGGAAGGTAGATGAATTTATTACAAAAAAAAATCGGTTTGTAAGTTCTGATAGACAATACTGCTAAACCTTATTTCAACCATTTCGTGACGCAGCGGCAAGGTTTATAATTATTAATTAAATTGCTTCTACTTCTAAAACAAAATCACCATGCCCTGTTAAAAGAATCCAGAGAAATGATAAAATTAAGAGTCGTATACCATGGCCATGTAAAACAGAAAACAAAGTATCAATACATGGCATGCCGCTCAATACTTTGAGCCCATATAACAAGGCGAATGGTTTTCTATAATCACGCGATCAAAAACAGACATACACAAAATTACAAATCTTGGTTCACCTAGCTAGATCACAGAAAGTATTGAAAAGTTCTCTGGTGTGATGACCCAACGAATTAAATACAGTCACTTTTAGAATGACTGCATCATTTTTGGCAAAGATATGCTAAATGGGATTAGAAACACTTAATGAAGAATAATAGCCATTAAGGTCCCAGATCATCAAACGTGATTTCTATGTATACTACGGCGCCAATAATCGTTGTGGTTAAATTGATTATTCAAGAATTGTTGCAGCTCAAGCTAGGTTGGGATGAAGCAATCTCTTAATATTTACAATGCGATTGGTTAAAATACCAATACATTTTTAAGAACATTTTACGCGTTTAAAAATTCCGAAATGTATCGTCATACATAAAACAATCGATTATGAAATCTATGGGTTTTCAGATGCTTCAGAAAAGACCTATGGTGCGTGCGTTTATACTCATTAAGGCGTTTATATTCAGCTTTACCATGCCATTCAGGCCTATAGCTTGTCGAGGAGGACACACCGAGCCATAGCAGGCTGAGCCTGGTTCGGGTCACCCGCCCAAGTTCTGACCATGGGCACCGATGCTTAACTTTGCAGAGCGATGCGCAAACCCAATACTCACTACTGTACCGCCACCCCTATTAAGGCATACAATAAAAATAAAGACATTTTAGTTAAACTCTTAGCAGCAAAATCAAGAGTTGCCCCGCTTAAATCTACCTATCTTGTTGTTGGCAGCTGTATTTTTAACACAGTTAATTCAAAATGTAACAAAGGATATTAATGAAGTACCTCAAAAATTGTTATAAGTTGGCTGAAAACTTGACCCAATAACTGGCAAATTTTTGTCATTAATCGTGTTACGCTAATTTAAAACTTAAATAAATCCAACCAATTCGCATTATGTTAAATTCAATGAAAATTCTGTCCATTTAATACCTCTTGGCATCGAATCTAATCAGTCTAAATCTTTGATGGCATGGCCCTAACTGGTTGTAGATTTTGAAGAAATTCACGAACATTACTAGAATTTAAGTAAGCTAAAGAGAGTTCGTAGTCGGTGTTTACAATTCAAACACAATTGCCTACCTTCCAGAGTTGCCAAGAAAACAGGTCATATTTTGTCATCTAAATTAGACAATGCATTATTAACTCTAGTCAAAATTTAGAAATCCAGTCATTTAACAAAGAAGGTAATGATCTCAAAAATAACAAATTTAACCTTATTAATATAATTTTTAGTTTGAACCCATTTTTAGATGAAGAAAGCTTTATCGTTTTAAATTTTCTTGCGATAAACTCAATCCAATATTGTTGTCAAATAAGCATCATCTTACGAGATTAATTTTCGTAACATGCATGACCTACAATCCTTTTATACGCAAAAGAAAAATGATTTAACCAATTTCAGGCAGGAACCTCGTAAAACAAACGATGCACCTATGTGCTTAAGGTTTAATTCTAAGATCAATCAACCGATTATGGGAAACCCTCCAAGGTTAGGGTTACTCCAATGCCCCTTTCATAAAACCGCTATTTAAATCAACTAATAAACGCTTCGAAATTGAAACGCTTGCTCGAGTGTGTGCACCAATATAAACTTAAAAACGCAAGAGAACCCTGGCTGCACGACCTGAGGACATTTCAATTAACTGCTTCAAGATTTAATCAAGATGAGTTGAGGCAACCTAATTATTAAAATTTATATTGGTCAAAATTTATATTTGTTTCGCGTTCATCTTTATATTAAAGATAGTCAGGTTAGAGAGAGTAAACTTTGGAAATGTTATACAGGTTTATTTATTTGCTTCTCAACCAAGGCTATTCATTTAGAGCCTGTACGGCATTATCGTTTGAAGTATTCTTGGCTGCATTTCAACGACTCGTAGTAGTAACTCACCACGGAGTTGTTAAGTACTTAACTGATGTAAAATTCTAAGAAAAATGATTGTGCCTTACAATTCACAATCTGGCAACACCGAACTTTTGCGACTACCAAAAGAGGTACGTAGAGATCTGCCTTTTACGCCTAATAAGTCGTTTTTAGTTATCAGTGCCCTCTAGTAGAGGGACGACACATACACATCCACCAGTCGGTATACTTTACGCGTGACGGAAAATCTCATAAGGCTAAGCTTCTTATTATTACTTATTCTTTTCTTACATGATGCTAGTGTTCTCTGAGAGTATGTGGACGGTTGCCTGTCCTGCTTGTCGTACTTGCTCTAGTCTTGTACATTCTAACATTGCTATCACTTCAGCTTGAAAGGCTATAATATTATTGTCCGGTGGGATTGATGCACTGATCCCTGTTGTTGGTTCATTTCCGCCCCTGCTACATTCAATTCTTTCTCGTTAGTTTGCAATCTTTTTAATATGCCCATATATCATTTCTCCTTTGTTCCTCCCTTCTACTCTCCTGTCCTTTTTAATCTATAGTACACCAACCTTGTCATTCTCTCCGACTCTTAATGTAATTGTAGCATCGCTAGCAGTACTTCTGTCGCCCTATAATATCAGTAATTAATTTCATTATAGAAACAACATCTGACATTTCAAGGCGGGCGCTATGTTGTAGCGAATGCCATTTGTGATTAGGCAACATTAAAAAGAGCTGATCGTCATTAAAAAATTTAAGTTAAATATCCTACCTGTATTAGTTGACTTGAAGTAACTCCATACCCCATTCTCTCGCGGTCAGGAGAGTAAGTAGGCATAGGTGTCTCTGGTTAGTGCTGGAATTGCTAGCCCTATTACTCCGTTAACGTGGCATCTCTCTCCTATGAGCACCACTATTGTTGAACTTTATTATTGTTGAGATACAAAAAAATACAAAATACAATTACAAAATATACTGCCTTCCAAAAAAAGTGCAACACCTTGAGGCCGTGGACCAATTTTATTCAAATTTTCACAGAATATGTGTTTCAACGATACAAACAAATGATTAGATTTTGAAAACCGTAACACTAAAAGTTTACGAAAAAATCAATAATGCGTAGGTCCTCTACGATTTTCCCGACACTCATTAACTCTACGAGGCATGCTTCCAATCATGTGGTCTATGGCCGCTTGTGACAAGCCATTCCATGCCTCTTGCAAGGCCATGCGGAGATCTTACAAGTTGTTAGGGGGATAGCGTAATTGCCCCACGTTTCTTCCCATCATATCCCACCCATGTTCGATAGGGGACAAATCAGGAGAGCAAGCAGGCCATGGAAGCATGTCAACGTTGGCATCTTCCAGGAACTGCATTGAAGCCCTTGCCATATGAGGACGTGCATTGTCCTGCTGTAAAATAGGGTTGTTGAGACCTTGAAGGTATGGAAGACAAACGAGCTCCAGCACACTCGCGATGTAAGATGCAGCTGTCAAAGTGTCCTCAATGAATACCAATGGTGACCTGCTTCCATGGCATATCGCTCCCCAAACCATTACCCCAGGTGTACGGGCAGTGTGTCGCTCGGCGAAAAAATTTGGATTTTGCCGCTCCCCACGAAAACGCCTCACCCTCCTACGGCCATCATAAGCCCAAAGACAAAAGCGAGACTAGTCGCTAAAGACCACTCGTTGCCAATCTTGAGCCCAGTTCCTCCGTTCATTGCAACATTCCAGTCTACGGGCCCGGTGATTAGGAGTGAGGGGAAGAGTTAACAGAGGAAGGTACGAACGTAGCCCAAAAGAACGAATTCTTCTATAGACGGTGCTTGTTGAGATAGGACGTCCTATTGCTGCAACCCACTCGTTTCCCACTGCTCCTGTTGAGGTAAATCGGTCTCTGACAGCCACTACTCGAAGACATTGATCTTCACGTACAGTGGAGGCTCTAGGACGACCAGACCCATTTCGTCGACGATAATTGGCCTCCTCGTTCCATCTTCGCCACCATCGCATAACAGTCGCTGCATTACAACCGATTTGTCTCGCAATTCCGCGAAAAGAACTTCCTTGATTTTTTAGGGCATTAATCTGGCCCTTCTGGAAATCAGTCAAATGATGGTACTGTCGAGGTTGACGAACTCTACTCATTTTAACACTGTTGTAGTTCACTGTATCGTACTTATTTTCAAAAATGTGCAGATAACAACCAGGAAAAACACAAAAAAATTTGTTTTGTTGTATTGTTACCAAGGTAAAAAACAAAAAGAAAACGGCTCCTAGATATCTGAAATTTTAATCATTTGTTCGTATCGTCGAAATACTTGTTCTGTGAAAAATTTATGAAAATCGGCCAACGGCCTCGAGGTGTTGCACTTTTTTTGGAAGGCAGTATACAAAATAAATTAATTTGTGAACTGGTACCTTTCTATAAATAACCCACAGTTTTATATAAGCAAGCTTGTGTATATAACTGCAGGCTATACATATAATCTAGTTTAATTATTTATGAGCAGTCCTGTAGCAATAGGTGCGTATATGCAATTTTATTTTCTTTTAATTCAGCCGTCACTAATTTTTCTCAGAAAAAATTATAAAATGGCTCTAAATTGGCAGTTAACAAACATATTTTCAGGTGTTTAGTAAAGATTGTTATATTAATCTTACTCTGCAGCTAGTTGGGTATAAATTAAAAAAATAAGGTGCAAGATAAGATTCTGCTCTTTGGCCTATATTGTCTTGAAAACTTTCAAAGTCTGTAGTTTCTGATTTACATTAGCTCTGGTCGAGTAACTATGCATAACAAAATTATTTTGCTTTTCGAGATTTGCATTACATATCGCGGTTTTTATGAACAGTTGCCTGACTGTGTAAACACCGGCCTCTTGATATAATTGTAAAGTAGGATAAAGATAAGGCTTATTTAAAATTAGCCTTAGGAATGCATTATGTGTGACATTAATGGCTGTAATGCATTCTGATATAGTCCGCCCCACCCGCATAAACCATATTGCAAAATTGATTGAACGAAAGCGAAGTATACAGGGTGTTGGGAAAAGGTCGCACCTCAGTAGCACTGTAGCATCCAGTACAACTTAAATAAGGTGAATCTGATGTTTAAAATCCTCCCTAGCCGTTAATTTTACAAATACGGCCATTTTTATACAAATAAATTTGGCAACAATGTATGCTCGTTTCAAAGCTTGTAAAAAAATAATATTAGCCATGGTTTTCGTTTTCAAATAACATGTTTGCTCAGTTCGTAGGTTTCATAGATAAATCAAAGCAGTTGCAAATTTATTGAACTAAATTAAACAAAACTAAATTAACAAAAACAAGAACTTATGAACTTATAAAAACTTACAAAATATGTTGAAAATGTCCTCCGTCGACTTGGACACATAACTGTGCCCTACGTATTAAATTGGGCTGAAAATTTCGCAGCATCTCGGGAGTTATTTCAGTAACGGCGGCATTTATTCGTTGCTGCAAGTGGTGTATGTCATTTATAGGTTCAGCATACACCGTATCCTTTAAAAAGCCCTACAAAAAGAAATCCAAGGGCGTAATATCAGGGCTCCGTGGAGGCCAACTAACTGCTCCCCCGCGAGCGATCCAGCGCCCTGGAAAGTTTTCAATGCACCAAATTCTTACAGCTCTACCATAATGAGAAGGAGCTCCATCCATTTGGTATCACATGTTCGCACGTAAATTTAACGAAAGGTCTTCTAACAGTCCCGGGAAATCGTTCTCAAAAAACTGTAAGAAGTTGTTCGCATTTAATCTTGGGGGAAAAGCATACGGCCCTATTAAATTGTCATTTAGGATGCCAGCCCACAGATGTATTTGGTATCTGTGTTGGTGTCTGCTAGCCCTTATAGCATGCGGATTCTCTACTGACCAGTTATGATTATTGTGGCGGTTGAAGACAGCATCCTGAGTAAGCATTGACTCATCCTTCCATAAAATTTGCGATAGAAAATTCAGATCGTCATCGTCCCTCCTCATTAGCCACTGGCAAAACTCCAACCTTCGAGCTTCATCACCCGGCACAAGAGCTTGAACACCAGAGTAACGGGAAGAATGGTAATTTTTAACTTGAAAAATGTCATGTACATACAGTATGACAATCTACACCAAACTCCCTTGCCATTCCTCTTACTCTCGTGCCAGGTGCTTCTTCTACGGCAGCTAAAACTGCTTCTTCTAGTTCTGGCGTTCGAACAGCTAGCGGGCGGCCGTAATCTTCTGTGGGTGGCACGATGGATTACATTTTTGTCAGGATGGCGTCTTCCGGGAAATCGGTGTGCGTAAATTCGAGCTGCTTCAGTTGCATTACCGTTTGCCTGTCCTAAGCACAACAACATGTCGCAATACTCGTTAAACTGGTATTCCATTGATTGTATGTAGGCACTAAAATTTTGTAAATGTTCTTATGTCAAACTGGCTTCACACAAACGAACTAAGGAAAACTTGACATTCATTAGCCAGCTTTCTTTTTACAAAAATTTTCTTAAATAAGGCAGTGTTGTCAAGATGAACTAATGTCCTTCTTGGTAATTCTTAAGGCAAAATAAATTTGGAATTTTACAGATTCTCTTTATTATTGTCGTTCAAGATTAATGATTCAGTGGTATAATGAGTTAGTTTTTAACAAAATCGAGTATATTTATAAGTAAAGATGCTGTAATGTCGTCTTAAGTTTTAGATTAGGAATTCTTGTAGTTTCCTAAATACATAAGGTAGAAAGATTTTGAAGACAGTTTTATGATTAATTTTGAGAGGCAAATATGGTAGTATGGTGCGGGTGCGACCTTTTACCAACACCCTGTATAAGTTGCTTAAGATTCGTAAAAGTTTGTAGGTGTTTAAATATAAATAATAATTTTCTAATTGTTGCTGTTACTCTCCACAGTTATACCCAAATATTTTACTTTATTAACAATATCAATCTCAAAATCATTACCTGAATTATTCTCTATTAGAAGTTTTTGTAAGAAGTAAACGTATCTATCTTTGTTTTTTTATAATTTAGTGCCAGTAGATTAGCACTTAACCATTCAGATATAATATACTCGCTTATTTTTAATTCTATTTGATTCCAGTCACCTCCTTGTATCGTCAGCGTACGAGATTATACTACTACCAGTTGTAAGTTCTAACAGATCGTTAATGTAAATCAGAAACAGAACCGGTCCTAGAACGGTTCCTTGTGGTACGCCGTATTCGATAATATTAGTTTCACTTAAAATATTTCCTATTTTAACTTGTTGAACTCTGCCACTCAAATAGCTGCAGAATAAGTCCAACGCTAATCCTCTAATTCCAAGTCCGTTCAGTTTTTCAATTAGTATCGGGCGACTTACCGTGTTAAACGCCTTGGCTAAGTCCAGAAATACAGCTTCAGAACACTCCGAAGCATCCATTGAATTATAAATTTCAGAGGTAAGCAAACGAATAGCGTTTTCTGTACCCCGACCTTTACGAAATCCATACTTATTTACCGATAATAAGTTATTTAGTTCTATATAATCAACAAGTCTGTGTTTTATTACTTTTTCTGTTATTTTAGAAATATGGGATATTAAAGAAATCGGCCTATAATTGCTAACAAGGTTTATAAATCGGTATCACTTTGGCTTTTTTAAGTTGGTTAGGAAATACGCCGTTTATAAATATTTGATTAATAATGTGTTCTAAAGCTGCTACTATGAATTTGCTAATCATTTTTATATGCTCCACTTTAATATTATCATATCCAGCAGGTTTATTGACGTTTAATTGATTAATATAATTTAATATTTCTTCTTTAGTTGTAGGAAAAAGAAGCATAGATTTATTACATGCTATAGCATTCTGTAGGTTATTTTTCCAAGTACCATACAACCATACAATAATGATTATTAAATGTATCAGCAATAGCTTTATGTTCTGTTTTATTTACCACAGTTCCGTCATATAGCATCAAGCTAGGTGTTTCTGTTTGATTTTCTGTTGTCGTAGAGATGTTAACAATTTTCCATAAGTGTTTAGAGCTAGTAGGTGCACAATTAATTAAATTCATGGAATAGTTGGCCTTTTCGGTTTTAATAACGGTTTGTAAAATATTTCTGTACCTCAAATAATATTCTTTAAGGTTAATGTTCTTAGCATTTCTATTTAATATTCTTTTTAGGTGGTTTCGTTTGTTGATATATTTAATAATGCCAAAAGTAGTCCAGTTCTTACGGTTTCTAGTCTTAGCATCTAATTTGATAACTTTCTGATAAGTGGATTTGTTAACGGCGCGGTTTATTATTTGGATGGGTACATCTAAAGCACGTTCTGGTTGAGTTGCGTTCAACACGGGTAGAAACGTATTTTCGTTGAAAAAATCACGAAACCTGGAGCTATCGAATTTTGTAACCTGTAACGAGGTTCGCCTGTCCCGGTTATCGCTTTTATTTACTGCTTTTTTTAATCAAAAACAAGTTGCGTAGTAATCAGTGATAGTTGTCCGATATATTAAATGTAATTAATGAATTATTTATTTTAAGAAATATATGATCAATACAGGATTTTGAGACACCACATTCTCGTGTATATTCCTTAACAAGACTTTTATAACCGTTCCGATTCAATATATTCAAGTCCTCATGAGCAGAAACAGATTTATTTATTAAATCTAAATTTAAATCACCTAAAAATAATTCATTCGGTTCACGACAAAATTTAAGAAAATTATTAAGATTTACGTTAAAAATGTTTATATTGTTATCATGAATTCTATAGCCCGCTGTCAATCCAAAACGTAAATTATTATTATTTTTTTTTAATAGGTTTTATTGTCAGATCAACAAAATAAATTGCTATACATGACAGATTTAACAAAGTTGTAAGTAACTGTAAATGACACGACAAGACAATTTTATTAACGATAGTGTTGCGTTTATTCGTTGTGCTCTTCTGCAACAGCAATGTCTTGAGGTAGTCTTCGTTTTAGCCTAGTGTGTATATTTGGGTTGCACAGTTTGTAGTGGATGACGCCGTCGCACGCACTTGCGTTTTGTAAAAACTTTTTAGCACTTTCCTGGATATAGTCTTGCACTTGTGAGACTCTTAGTTCGTAGGGTAGCTGGTTATTGCGAACAAACCAAGGTGCGTTCACAGCAATTCGTCAGACTTTATTTTGGAATCTTTGTATTTTGTTGATATTTGTCTTCGATGTGGTGCACCAAACTTGTCAGGCGTATAAGATTAGGGGGCGTAGTAAGGTTTTATACAGTAAGATGGTACACTCCGGCTTCGGCGATGTCTTGCGATTGATCAGAGGATATAACTGGCGCATTCTGTTGTTGACCTGGAGGAAATTATTTTTTGAGAGTACCAATCTTATTTTACAGACTTCCAATTTATCTACGACTGACATAGATAATAGGTACATTTATATCCCTTTTAACAAAAATTATAATTCGGTCATTTTGATTTAAATATATTTTGAATTATAAAAACTTACATATCCATTTAATGTAAAATTATCAATATTTATGTGGTCCATGTTTCAGATGATAATAATATCCAAATAGCTACCACCAAAAGATTCGAGCAAAATACAAAGTTCATCGAAATTCTTAGCTATACTGCGTATATTTATTCATACTTAAGACCGAAATAAATTATTTTTTAAATAATCAATACATTCTTCATTTGAATAGAAGATTTTTGTTTTTCAGTTATCAAAATTGTCTATTATACATTGTAATTCCCTGTTATCCATAATAAACTAAATAGTTTTTTACCTAAATATAAGTTTCACTGCAGTTGAAAGTATCACAATCCCGTAATAGCCACTATAGGTACAACATTTCTGATAAAATCTAGAAACGAAATGCTATCTCCTAAACATACAGACTGGAACCAATACACACAACAAATTGACAACAAAATAAATCTAAAAATCCCACTGCAAACCAAGGAAGATATTGAAAAAGCTGAAACAACTACTATAATTCAGCAATCGGCATGGGAGGCAACCCCAAAAATAACAACCACAAAACAAGCCCAAAATTGTCCAAAAATTGTCAAACAAAAAATTGAGGAAAAAAGAAGGCTCAGGAAAAAAATGGCAGCGCAGTCGATATCCATCAGATAAAGAACGCTATGAGGAAGCAAGCAGAGATCTAAAACGATTTCTTCAAAAACTTAAAAATGAACCCTTTAACGATTATCTAGAAAACCTCTCTGCTACAGAAGATACCGAATACTCCTTGTGGAAAGCCACTAAACGAATAAAAAGAATTCAAAACCCATTCCTCCAATACGAAAATAAGATGGAACATGGGCTCGAACAGATATCGAAAAAGCAAATGTATTTGCACAACACCTGGAAAATGTCTTCACACCATGGCCTACACAACCTACAGCTGAAGAAGTCAAAGAAATAAAGGATTATCTTAAAGCACCATACCAGCCGTCGCCGCTACCAGATTTATTTACTGTAACAGAAGTAAAAGCCCTAAAAAAACGGAATCAGCCCTAAGAAAGCTCCAGGATATGACCAAATTACGGGTCAACTCCTAAAAGAACTGCCACGCAGAGGATTAGTCTTATTAACAACTATATTCAATGCCGTTTTAAGAGTGGAGCATTTTCCTGCCCAGTGGAAAACAGCGGAAGTAATTCCTATACTTAAACCAGGAAAACAATCAAATTTAGTGGCATCATATAGACCCATCAGCCTGCTTCCCATTCTAAGCAAACTATTGGAAAAGTTGTTACATAAGCGATCAATGCAAGTCATAACAGAAAATCAACTGATACCCGAGCACCAATTTGGCTTCAGAAGGCAGCATGGTACCGTTGAACAGATACACAGAGTTGTTAATGTCATCGAACAAACATTTGAACCAAAACTTTATTGCTCCGCTGCGTTTCTTGATGAGAGCCAGTCATTCGACAAAGTCCGGCATGATGGACTGCTTTTTAAACTTAAAGCAATATTGCCTCATGCGTTATATAGAATCATAAGATCATACTTGGAAGAGAGGTACTTTAGAGTCAGATATGACCAAGAAGTAACACAACTATACCCCATTCGAGCAGGGGTGCCACAGGGAAGCGTCTTGGGACCTACACTATATCTACTCCATACAGCTGATCTTCCAGCAGCAACATACACCCACATAATGTCATTTGCTGATGATAAAGCTATTCTGACAGTTCACAACGACCCAACAACAGCAGCAATATCTCAATATACTCCAGGATTGGTCTAACAAATGGCGTGTCAAGTTCAACCAAGACAAATCTGCTCACGTTAATTTTACAAAATTACTGGTTACTAGGAAGGTAATCTCCATTAAATCTAAAAAATCAATTACTAGTTTACAATGTTTGTTTTAAACCAGTGTGGAAGTACGGAATACAACTTTGGGGTACTGCGTCAAATTCTAATATAGACATACTCGAGAGATTTCAATCGAAAGTGCTACGTGCCCTATGTGATGCTCCGTGCTATATTCCTAACCGTGAAATACGTACAGACCTAAATATGAACACGGTTAAGGACGAAGTGAAACAGTGTAGTGTTAGATACCTCGCCCGGATACGGCGCAAAGTTTTAGATCTGCCATTTAGATCTTAGGTTAATATTCCATTTTATTCCTGCATATGTGTATATAGAAATAAGTTAATTAAGTTATGATTACTAGATCACAACTTCCATGTTACTACATGTCACATACAATCGTAACACACATTTACTTATTGTATGACACAGATGGCAAATAGAAAATTTGGCATAATTAAAAAAAAAAAGTTGAAAGTAAAAATAAAAAATACAATCTATTTAAGGCCGTTTATACTCGAAATTCTCACTGTGTCAGTATCACCTCCTTTGCGAGCAAAAAGTTTACCATTCTTAAACCAAACTTGTTTGTAATAGCGTTCTTTACCGTTTTTCCTCTCTTTCGCCTGCCATAACAGTTTCTTGTAACAAAGAATCAGCTGTTCATTGATGTAAATTCGTTTTTGGGGGAGATTAGTAAAGATCTTTTCTGTAATTTATCGCAAGTCATTCGACTTTTAAACTGTACAATACACGGCCGGTTCTTACTATCTTTTGTATTTAGGTGATATATTCCATGCTCTTTCCTATTTTAATAACATTATTGATCAAATTTTCGTTTGATAATTCAGCTAATCCTTCGACAAGAATGTTTCTATTTCTGGCTTACTGCCTATCTTCTTCTAGTTGGATGTTTTGCTTGTCAAGATCGCTTTCTAATTTTAAATACTTAACTTGTTGTTGATTATAGTTTTTCTATAATTCAGCGTGTTCTTCCTTAATGCCTGTGAGCATCCTCGTGAGGTCATCTAATTTTTCGCTGTACAATGTTACAGAATGCTCAAACGTGTTCACTTTTTCAACTAGTGTCTTAGTTTCTTCTTTTATTGTTTGTTTAATTAGGTTTGTAATTTGTTCTATAAATGCAGCAGAAGAGCATAAAATTTTTTTTGTTAACTTGGCGCTATCACATAAACAAAAAGCTTACAGAATGTTACGCAAGACTCAATATGTTATATCCAATTTTAAGCAGACAATCCTCCCTAAAGGTCAAATGTGGAACCTTAATTTATAAGGCAATACTCAGACCTATTATCACCTACGGTTGTAATGTTTGAGGTGCCACAGCTAAAACAAATATTAAAAAAATACAGACTTTGCAAAATAAAGTATTGAGAACTATAGCCAATGCCCCCTGGTTCGTCAGAAACGCCCAGATCCACAGAGAGCTCAACGTACCCACAATATACGAATTTATTAAAAACATTAGCAGCAAATTTTATAAATACCTCCACATCTGCAGTGGAGCAACATATTATGAAATCGGAAGAACATCAATCCACACCAGATTAAAACGGAAACTTCCATCTGATCTATTAGCAAGTCAAAGTGATAGTGAATAACCCACAATAAGTTACAAGTGAGAATTGTGTAATTAAAAGTAAACCTTAAATAAGTGTTAACAGTGGACGTCAAAATGAGTAGTGCCTGAGGAGTTTACCTCGATAGTGTTATTAAAAGTGAAATGTTAACTATATCATCACTGCCACGAATAGCAATTAGTGCTGAACCGGCAAACTTTAAATTAAAAAAAAAAAAAAAGTTTGCAGTGATGGTTTTGTTGATTGCGCATTTATTTCAGCATCTGATAGACAGTAGTTAGAACATCGCCAATTAGATTTTTGTTCTGCATTTCATTTTCTCCATGTAGTTTCACGTACAGCTGCACGAACATAATATAAGTTACTGTTACCTTACATATCACATAATCCAAAACTGGTGGCAAGGATTCTTCACAACAGCCACACGCATTCATTGCAATTACCAAAATCCGATTACACTGTATTTCATAAGTTTAGTTTTAGATTTATTCCGGAGTTTACTAATAGACATCTACAGCGCTCGATACACCACGCACGTTTATTTTGACAATTTAATAAACCATTTATTACATAGGCAAGGCCAAACTTGTGATCAAAAAAAATCACCCTCAGTAGGCCATGGCTACAAAATATATCACTGTTAATGTTCCACTTCGTTAAATAACTGTCATAATTACAGTTTGAGGTTATGTTACATAATCAACCTTCTGCTAGACCGCGGTATTAGGAAATCAACTTGAATTAATTCTTAATTATTTTAATGTAACACTTCACTGTACGGAATTAATTTTTTGTTGATTAATGACTGTATTAGGTTCTACCAATATTTTCTTTAATTTGACTATTTTAAAACTTATTTGCCGAGCTTACTTTAACACGATCGTTTACTCCCACTCCCAACAACTATAGGAGAGTAGACCAAAAAACGTGTCGCTAAAAAGTGATGAAATTTTAAATGTGTCAAAAAAATGACAAAAAATAAGGAGGCCCTTGCCCTATATATATAAATGCGTGGACTAATAATAAATAAATAGTGACATTCAACCTAACATCATAAAATGCTGAATTATTAACAATATACTGTGTTGTTGGTAATAAAGATATTTCAGTGGAATGTAATTTATGAATGAAGTTAAAGTTATAAGTGATTGCAATTACACAGTGACCGGCAAAAAGTTCGCAACATATGGGAAAATTTTTTATTATTAGAATATCGAAAAAAACTTTTATGGGAGATGGGTTCTGCATGTCCGGGAACCTAAAAATTGAATTTGAAGTATGTCATGTGACCACTGGTATGGTGGCAAATTTAAAAAAATCACCGTGAAGTCGCAAAAAGTGGGACTAGATGACAAAATATCGCAGCAAATTATTTGAAGAAGTTGCTTAGAATTTCATTCTAGGCCCATATCCAAAATTTCAAGCATTTATTTAAAACAATTGAAAATCGCAATTTTTTGTAAATATTTTTGTATTAATTTACAAATACCCAATTTTTTATTTTAGAAGGCTTGATTGAAGAGAAACCTATGTATGTGGATAACAGTGGAAGAACTTTCTCGTTTTTTCCATTATTGACAGGCCTAAATCTAAAAACAGGTTTTCACTAGAGCGCTCACTGTTGCAATAGTTTGTATCTAGCAGCTGTATAAATTTTTTACATATATTTTTACGCTGGAGCACTTATAAAAACTAAATTTTCTTGGTAGTGGTCAAAGTTTATCAATTTATAAAATAAGGAAAATAAGGAAGAATAAAATAGCCAACTACCTAAAAACTACCTTTATGATGTAATTTTCTTTTTCTTTTTCTTTCTATGATATTTAAGGGAGGTGTATTCACGGTTAGCGATGAAACTTGACTATTAGCGAGAAAATGGATCTTTCTAAGTGTTTTAAAATAAAAATATTTCTAAAATTTTAAAACAAACCATTGCAACAGAGAGCCCCCTAGTGAAAACCTGTTTTTTAGATTTAGGCCTGTCAATGGTGGAAAAATCGAGAAAGTTTTTCCGCTGTTATCCATATACATAGGTTCCACTTCAATCAAGCTATTTAAAATTAAAAAATTGGGTATTTGTAAAATAATACAAAAATATTTACAAAAAAATGCGATTTTCAATTGTTTTAAATAAATGCTTGAAATTTTGCATATCGGCCTAAAATTAAATTCCAAGCAACTTTTTCAAATAATTTTCTTCGATATTTTGTCATCTAGCCCCACTTTTCCGACTTCACGCTGAATTTTTTAAATTGCCGCCATACCAGTGGTCACGTGACATACCTCAAATTGAATTTTTAGGTTACCGGACATGCAGAACCCATCCCCCATAAAAGTTGTTTCGATAATCTAATAATAAAAAATGTTCCCATATGTTGCGAACTTTTTGCCGGTCACTGTATGTATATAGGCGGTTTCTACAGCTATCTTGGCCGTCTTCCGCATCCCAATGTCCATGCTTTCCTATCCATATGGTCTCCCTCCTTTCTCGGTCTGCCCCTTTTTCTTCGCCGCGCTGGTTTCCATTTCCAGATTATTTGTGGTAACCTGTATTCAGCCATTCTCCTCATGTGCCCATACCATTTGAGCTGTTTTTTTTCAACTTCGTCTATTAGTGATGTTTCTACTTGCATTATTTGTTTAATTCTTTCATTTCTGACGTGGTCTAATAAAGTATTTCCACAACATCTTCTCCAGTACATCATTTCAGCGGAAGAGATTTTTTGGACATGTTTTGGGTTATTTTCCATACTTCCGCTCCATAGGTGATACAACTTTCCAATAGTGTTTTAAATAAATGTTTTTTTGTTTTATTAGTAAATGTGTTATTCCACAGTACAGCAAGTAACTGTTTTGTTATAACCTTTCCCATTTGAATTTTGTTTTGTATGTCTCGCTCATCTCTACGTCTGATGTTAATGTGACTCCTAAGTATTTATATTCATTGGTGACTTTAATTATTCCTGCATCAGTTTGTAAATCTTCTCCTTGTTTTCCAATTACTATGTATTTTGTTGTCCATATTCATCTCTAAGCCCCATCTGTCATATTCTTCCTTTAACTTCCTGAGCAATCTGAGCATGTAATTTATGCCATCTTCATCCCCTGCTAGTATGACTTGATCATCCGCGAACAAAAGACTATGGATAATGGATATATCCATTGATAATTTCTATTCGCATTTAACTACATTTCCGGTTCCATTCTCTTAATGCTTTGTTTACATACACTTTAAACAGCGTAGGAGAGATGCAGCAGTCTTGCCTTAAACCCCTATTTACCACAAATTCGTTGGAATAACTTTGTCCTACCTTTACCTTGCTAATATTATCTTTATATAATTGTTTTACTGTGTTTATATAGGTTTTGTCTATTCCGCTATCTTCCAAAGCTGCCCAAAGTTTATTTGCTGGAACACTATCATATGCTTTTCTCAAAGCTATGAATATATACGTAGTTCTCCTCCGTGTGCTACAGTTTTTTCCATTAGTTGCTTAAGGCAGAATATATTATCTACACAGGACCTTCCAGATCTGAAACCGCTCTGTTCTTCGCTTTCTGTGACCTGTTCTTCTATCCTTGATTTCAATATCCGCCCATACAGTCTACCCAAAGATGAGGTTACGCTAATTCCCCTATAGTTTGCACATTCTTTTTTATTTCCCTTTTTATACAGGGTATCTCAGACATGACTCCCCAGGACTATAACTTTGTTATTTTTAAAAATAACTATAATAAACTATATATATTCGTAAATGGGAGCAAATTCTCTATAAGATGGGGAAAGAAAATGTTAGAAAATCTGTACTCATATTATGGCAGCGATATTCAACTTTTTTTTTCAAATTGCACACTACGCTTTTTTTCGGTCATTCTGATAGTACTTTTTATTCTCTTTATAACCATGTAAACCAATATTGGTCTTATATAAGAAAATTCTCAAAAAAATACGTTTGAAAGTTGAAGTCTATGTTTGCCATGGAAACAACTGATTGTTGTAATTTGTACTCGTCGGCAATAAAAACAATAAGGGATACCTTTCTGCATACAACCTTGCTGCTCTTCTTGCATTCCTCTCGCATAAACCATAAATAAGGATCATATCAAGCTTTTCAGTATTAGTGTAATTCATTTCTAATACTCCTATGATTCTAAACAAGAACATACAAATACAGAAAGAGCACCTGCCATTCTTTACAACGTAAATTGCAATTGTTTTACAGCTATACGCTTGTGGAGAATGTTTGATTAACTCTATGGATATACCTCCAGGGCCTGGTGACCTACTATTTTTTATATTATTTAGTGCTCCTTTTAGTTCATCGATAGTAATATCTCTTATTTGTATATTGGTCGGTTCTGTTTCATATTTTACTTCTGCAAACCCTTTTCTTTTTTCCGTTAGTAATTCCTGATAGTATTTCTCCCAAGCCAATAGGATCTATTATTATTGGTTCCTTAGTGTTTGTCTTTAGTGATTTTATTGTTTTCCATGCTTCTCTAGATTTGGACCTTCCTATTAATCTATCAACTTCGTTACATTTTCTGTCCCAGAACTGGTTTTTTGTTTTCTTTACAGCTTTTTTCACTTCATAGTTCTTTCTCATATAGCTTTTCCTGTCTTCTAAATCTCCGGTTGCTAACCACTTTTGGTAAGCTGTTTTCTTGTCTTCTATCAATTCCCTTAATTCCTTAGTGCACCAGAGATCTTTCTTGTTTCTGATGTCTTTTATCTTTCCTAGCGGTTCATTTGCAGCTTCGTGATTACACTTTTTAAAAAAATCGTATTTCTGCTCCGTAGTTCCACCTTGGAAATGTGTCATTTTCTCGGCTAGTCTTAGCTTATATAAGAATATTGTTGATTCGTTATGGAGACTATCTAACTTGTGTTTGGGCCATTGATTTCTTTCTTCATGTGTCTGTTCCTTGTTTGAATCTTTTGGTTTGTGATATTTATAATTAAAGCCTGCTTTAGCCCTGACCAAGAAGTGGTCCGATCCACAGGAAGCGCCTCTTTGTACCCTAACATCTAGAACTGTAATGTGAGAACCTTGTTTCATAATCACGTAGTCGATAATGGATTTTAGTTGTTTTTTGGACTGAATCCACGTATACTTATGGATGTTCTTATGTTCGAAAAATTCGTTTAAAATCTTCAGATTATGTTGGTCACATACTTCTATCAATCTCACACCGCTGTCATTTTTTACATCCTCACCGTGTCGTCCTATTATTTTATCTTGTACTTTTCTCCCTACCCGTCCATTAAAATCCACCATTAGTATTACTTCTTTATTATTTCCTTCTTTCTCTACCAGCAGCGTCAGCCATTATTCATTGTTAAATAAATGTTATGCAGATTTAGTTTAAGTTCATTTATAATATAACATAAAATAAGAATTTAGATAGACAGGGTGGAATAGTTTAATTGTTAAAGATATTGTTGTATTGTAATTTTAAATTTAATTTAGCTAGAAACATAGATATGTGTTAAAAGAATGCTGGTATTCGTAAAGTCGCGGTCGTGGCTCAGTTGGTTCAGCGTGCGGCTGACCACTGAGATGACCCGGGTTCCATTCCCAGGGTCACACATACGTCGAAAATACCCGACCGCTTCCCTCGGAAGGCAATGGCAAACCACCGAGGAATTTCTGCCTAGTAAGTCCTCTCTGTAGTAGAAGTGCACTTCCGTGGTTCGGAGCCCACGTTAACCTGTAGGTCCCCTATATCTGTAGGCTACTTACACCACAGACATATGGAGAAATGATCGGCAGCGCCCTGTAAAGGGCACGCCACTTCTAGAAGAAGAAATATTTAATAACCGTTACCAAGGAAAACGAAAGAGAATTCTTCTTGGAAGAAAATATAAAAACAATCAGGGCAACGGAAGACAAGAGAAAAATAAATAGGCGCAATATTATAATTAAAAGAGGGATGTGGTGTTTTTTCCTAAAAGGAAAGAGGAAAAGTAATTAAATAAGTTATTATTACTTTTCTGAAAAGGAAAATGGTGTTCTCTTTTAAAAGAGGTTAATAGAAATAAAGTGGGTGTTTTTCCTGTGAGAAAAAAGGGTTAACCCTGCTCATTTTGAATATTAGAGATATTGGTAATATTCGATTTTGGAGATTATTGGACATTGGAGATAATTAGAGATAATTGAAATTGACTGCAATAAAGTCAAAAATTGCATTCCTGTTTATCGGGACATTGAAGTTGGACTGGAGGTTGTCGAATGCTAATTTTGAATTTGGCATTGTGGATACCAATCACCAGTTACGTGAGCGTATTTAATCTGTTGTAAATTAATATTTATGGTGAGTAAATAGTTAGGGAAGATATGGTTTTAAAATGAAAAAGTATGTTAATAAATCTGCATAGAAAGTTTACGTTGTTGTAATTGTATTATTATTATTATTTAACATAAAAAGGATTTATATTCAGTTAATTAAAGTAGAGGAACCTTCACGACGACCCAAAGACTGAGTTAACCGGGGGTAGTTCATTACAATGCAATTAGAAAGAATGAATGATATAAATGAAAAGGAGCGAATGTTTCAAATACATAAGTATTCCACCTAAATTATATCTCGTGTGTGAGATTCCTACATATGTATTGTAATGAAATGTATCAACTGTCGGCAGGCGCTCGAGAGTGATCTAGGACGTTTGAGATGCCTCATCTGGCGGCAGAAGCTCACGTGGAGTCTCGATTGTTCGAAATACGTCATCCGTTGGAACTTTCGAGAGTAATGTCGATCGCCATTGAATACTACGATGCGTTCCGGATTGGGATCGAAGTTTCCAGTCGGAATTTAAGGCACACAAAAATAGTGCGAATAAGTGTATTGATAGCTGGATTAACATAAATGTGGGCGGAAATATAAGTACGTTAAAGTAAATAGACGGTGTAAATAAATTCGTTTCATATTTCGGGTTACTGTTAGTTCGGTGTTTTTAACTAATTTGTAAGTGATTATGTTGCTGTTCTTTTCACTTGTTGGGTTTCTTTAATAGTGCTAATAAATAATTCACACCATGACCTAAAGCTTAAATAAATTTAAAAAACGGTACAATTGGTACGAGGTGTATGATATTTGGTGTGACTTAAAAAGAAACAAATTTGAACAAAATTGAGTGTTGTAAACAAGTGAAATGGCAACGAAATCGCTTTGCGAGTTGAAAGTGACGGGGCTGAGAAGATAATGGGATGAACTGAAAAATTGTGGAATGTTAAAGCAAGAATTGCTGGAAAGATTTGGAACGTTAAAGTAAGAATTAATAGAAGAGTAATAGAAAATTTCAAAATGTTGGAAGATAAAATAAAAATGGTGGAAGAAAAAATGGCTCGAATGCAACTGGCAATGACAGCCGAAGAAGAGGAAACCACTAAACTATTACAAGAAAGAATGACACGATTATCATCACCCTCGGCGACTACACAGCCTGCCGAAATAAAACGAGAGCCCAAAGAAGACCGAAAATTTGTCGCTAATAAAACCACCAACAGTTGATGGGAAAACACCATGGTCTACCTATCACAAACAACTCGAAGCAGCTGCAAGCACCAACGGATGGACCGACCAAGGAAAAGTCGTCTCGTTAATCGTCGCTTTCCGCGGAGACGCCTTGAACATCCTACAAGCAATTCCAACAAGCCAGCAGAATAACTATCGATTGTTAGTTTCTCGATTGGAGATACTCGCATCTTCAACAAGTGAAGAATCGTATCCGAAATATAGCGGTGGGAATCTTCAAGAGTATAAAGCCGACATGGCACCATTGGTTCGACTAGCCTATCCTACGGCTCTCGATTCATTCATGGAGCAACTGGCTCTAAAAACGTTCGTATGTGGCTTAAGCGATAGAGACACGCAGCATTCGTTGAGGTTAGCTAGGCCAAGAACAATAAATGATGCACTCGCTTACGCTTTAGAATTTGAAGCGGCGAAGCAAGTATCACGAGGAGCTTCTGCCAAAGCTTCCTAAGTTTTAAACATCTGCATTTAGAATACCTGCCAAAACAAATGAATGTAATATGTCTCGAATCAAATTAAACCACGAGTTTTAATTTCTAATATCTGTTGCGTATTAGCTTATTGTGCATTTGAGTTATTTTGTGTTTTGTCTATTTATATCATCAAATGCGTTATTAATGAATAAGTCGATAAGTGATTTTAGCGAATACCGCGGAAACTTCAATGCGGCTGTATGGCTCTACGCTGAGTGCTTTCCTAATAAACAATATTCAGATACTAATATTCTTCGACGATTAAATCAATAAATAAGAGGATCTGGGAATGTCTTCCATATTATTATGCACGTTACAACATATTCGGAGGTACTGGGACCCTTACTGGAAACTTTACCTATGCGCCCAAGGTATTACCGAACGCGAGGCTAGTGGTGGATGGTGTAGTGGAAGTTGATGATTTACCTAGATTAAGTACGTTATTTTATACACCTACAATTTTGTATACCAAAGGTGTAAAATTTGTCTGTAATATTTTAGTATGTTTAACCGCGCCAAATGATTAAAAAATAAAAAATTCTGATCAAAGAAAAATAATGACAAAGAGATCTCGAAGGTGTAGATAAGACTGGCATAATAATAAAACACGGTAGGTATACTTCACTTCAAAAAACAGGAAAACTTCCAACTCCAGTGAAACTTTAAATAAGGGAAGTTTTAGGTTATTCTAATAGGGACCTTGAGTAAAATCCCTTCTAAATTTAAAACAAAATTTCAATTTTTTAGGGAGTTGCGGTTTTGTCATATTATATCAATATTTACTCCCCCCCCCTCTTTTTATATGTATAACTCACATTAAATTTTAAATCAGCTTTGTTATGCTTTAATTATGGATCTTAGTATGAAAATCTGACACCTGCCGTATACATTTTTATTACCTAATAAGGTCAATATAACTTTATCATTATAAGAACATGCCTTTCTAACTATTAACTTCCTTCCTGCGTAACATAATATTTTCCTTTACTACCATGTTTTCATGTTTGACTCATAATTATGTCACAATTTTTACGATTTGCTCTGGAGATAATAAAAAAAAGCTGAGAATACCGCATGATTAAGATTTTATCTCGATCATTTTATTTAAAAAAATAAATAACTTGTACGCATACGTCATAAAAAACCGAGCCTACTAAAGAACGACCCTCCCACTGTATATGATTCTTATCGTCAAATGAATAAACTACCCGCGTTCGTAAATATTCATCGGATTTTTAGCTGTTTCTTCGTATACAAAAGTAATTAGAGCGTTAATTTTGGATGAGATACATTTCATAATCGAATATTCAAGCCAATCTAGTTTACTAAACATTTTGTACTATAAAACGATCACGGCTTTGTTCTTACTTTTAGAATAATTTCGCTGGCAGAAACACTGCAGCGCTCCAGGCAACCAAAGCGTCCACTAATTGAACAACTTGAACCTTGTGTTTCAATTTTCTTCTTTTTAAAATTCTTTCTACAACAAAACTACAACCTTATCAAAGGGGAACGCCTTGTTTACAGAATCGGTTAATTGTGTATCATGACCTGCCTTTTTGTACAATAAACGATTGAGTTTGTTTTCATTAATTTTTGTCGCTGTTCTCTATTAACTTTTGTACAGAAAGACAAAAATAGATAAGCAAACCTTAGGTTTTACGCTATTGATCTCATAGTTTGTGCTGGTTTCGGCTGGATTTTTAATTTCTCTCGTTTAATTCACATAGCTAAATAAAGGGGAAAGCTTTATTTTGATTATTTGATATGCACTGAATTTAAACATGACCAATTTCACTTTCAAAATATAAAAACGTGCAACGACAGAGGTCCAAAGCTTTAATATAGACTAAGCAAGATATCTCCTTTTGTAATGTCCCTTGTGGGCGCTCATCTACCTCTTATTGGAAATTATGTAGCTAACTTCTGAATGGACAAGTCCCCGAAATTTAAGTACTAGCGGGAACATGCTACCGGCCTTGAAATACTAAAGCTTCATTTGTTAGCGTAACATATTGTAATATTATTATTATTATTATTATTATTATTTATTATCCATTAGGGACAGATGGTGTCTTTGGGAAGCCCTCCTTCGTTCACCCCGGGGATAGGGCAGAACCTAGCACCCGATCACTCACGTTGGAGGGTTCCCAGATCACCTACAGGCTCTACCAACTTCAGGCCGGGTGACTCATCATACCTGGCATCACCTGTAGGGCCCTTCCACGTGCTCGCATCCCAAGCCCTCGTGATGTGCGAGCACGGATTACACCACCTCGTGCGCCCTCGCGATGTGGAGGGAGCCAAGAAGAACGGCTTTTTGTATTCTGCAGGTCAGGGAGGCCGAAATTGACCTGCATTCCGGGATGATCTCAAGTTCCCGGACGAAGCTTGCCTTTATTCCGCCTAGGACCCCAATAATCAAAACGACCAACTTGACTATATGTCCTGGATACAATTTTCCAAGTGCGGACAGGAGATCTCTATACTTCTCCCTCTTCTCGATCTCCTTAGATGTGATGTTAGGTTCTGCTGACCAAGAAAGTTCGATGACATACAAACATTTGACATCTAAGTCCAGCAGGACTATATCCGGCTTGGTTGCTTGGAGCTGTCTCATGGTGGGAAATGAATAATTCCAGTATATATGACATCTGATATTTTCCACCACGGACTCGATTTGAACGGGGACATACGGTATTACAGGTGCATTGTCAATACCGTAAGAGTGCCTTAGATGATGATAGAGCACTTTCAGGGCTGCATTGTGTGTTCTGGTGTATAACGACACAGCGTATGAGGGGCATGCTGATAATCTATACATAAGTGTCTCGGGATGGGCCTTACACGCTCTACAGGCAGTAGGAAGATGTTCCTGAAAGACGATATTACGATACACCAGCATGTTAAGGACACCATTCTGGCATGCCAGTACAAACCCTTCAGTCTCGGACTTCAGACCGGCTGACTTTAAGAAGGCGAATGTAAGTTCTCGAGAAAAACCCTCTCGCTCCACATGACGAAAGAACTGGGAGTGTATCGCCTTTCCCATATGTTCTCTCATCAGACGATCGTATTCTGCCTTCTTCGTTCTTGAGCTGACAGTTGTCACATGCTTCTCAAGATTAGGAGCACCGTCGGCTATATGCCGATCTGGTGAAAGCTCTTGTAGTCCGAGCCTTTCTGCAGCCCAGCGGGACGCTTGAAAAAGAAAGGTCCCATTCCCCGCTTACTCATGTGACCTAACAAACAACATGAGCGGATCATTACCCCTTAACACACGGTGACATGTATCCAGGACGACACTATCATGCAGACACTCCAGGCTTAAAAGACCCCTTCCTCCAAGATGACGTGGGATGTAAATGCGCTGAACGGAGGACTTCGGATGCATAACACGATTGATGTTGATGATCTTTCTGGTTTCTCGGTCGAGCGTTTGTAACTCTACGACGTTCCACTTCGTAACGCCGAAGGAGTACAGAAGAATCGGGACAGCAAGCATATTCGTCGCGGCGACCTTATTCTTACCCGACAGTTGCGATCGCCAAATCTGTCGGAAGCGCGATTTATACTTGCTGCGGAGAGCCTTTTTTACAGAGGACCCATCCTGAATGCCACTTTGCTGGATGCCCAAAAACTTGTATGTCTCTCCGACATCTAGATGTCTCACGATGTTCCCATCTACCAGATGAACATCTTCAACCTCATCCGGTGGTCGGCCTTTGTTCAGATGAAACACAGCGCATTTGTCCATCCCCAAACTCATGCCGATCGCAGTACTATAAGTAGATACAGTGTCAAGAGAGCTCTGAAGGTTTCCCCTGCTGCCGGCATAGATCTTTAAGTCATCCATATAAAACAAATGGGTGACTTTATGCTGGCGTCTACTGCGCGGCCCGGCCATGTAACCTCTGCCTTTCCTGAGCTCGATCGATAGCAGCAATAGCGAAATGCAAAAGAGAAGCGGACTCAAGGAGTCTGTTACGATTTTTTAGCTTTGCCTTCGAATCGTATCGATTTTTTTCTGCCTTTGCCAATGTTGTGAACGTTTAGAATTTTTTTGTTATGTGTTTGTGTTTGTTTAACTTTAAATTTTTTGATTTATTTTCAAAATTTAATATTTTTTCTTTTGTTCGTGACTTTGACAGCATTTGAAATGCTATATTTCCACGTGCCGGCGCTTAAATTTCCACTCTTTTCGCGATGCCTGGTTATTTTAGTTCACTTGGTTGTCTTAGTTTCGTTTAAAAGTAATTCTTTCGGGTTACCGACTCTATCTTTCAAGTTTTCTTTTGGTGTTTTACTAATTCTCTATGTTCTAATTATATTTTCACATCTTTGTAGAATTTTTCTTCTCTTCCCACGAGTGATTTTTCTTCCAATTTATGAAGATTTGGAATTTTGAGGCGTGGAGACTCCATTTTGTTCCTGGCATCTGGGATGTTGAATTACATTCTGTGGAATTTTACTGCTGTAAATCCGTTCCATTTACCTTCTGCTAAATCAATTCATTTGAGATAAGTGCTTAACTTTAGAAGTAGTTAATATGATTTTGTGTATTACCTTTGATAACTTAATTAATACTAAATTTTCTGTATGGTTACTTTTATGCCATAAGCATTGTTAGTTTTTATTATAATTCAATTTCATATTTAAATGTCACCTTTCAAATTCTAGTTATTTGTTAAATTCATTATGAATATTTTAAATTTTATTTTTGCATTTGTTTCTATTACATCTTATAGTATATTGAAAAGGTTCCGCAACGAATGAGTTTAGTGGGTAGTTCTACTATTTTCATTACATTTGGATAAACGTTTGTCATTAGGGGTGATTTTGTTTTCCAGTAATTCTTGCGTTCCCTAATTAGCCTTCAGCTTGTGTAACTTTTGATTTACCTATAATTTTTTTAGCCATCAGCTTTCTTTTATATTATTGGATTTTTGTGTATGTTTAATCTAATTAAATCTCTAATTATCTCTAATTGTTTGTTAATCCTTAATTGTTGGATTATTTTGAATCCTGGCCTTGCGCCGAAAGTAGAGTACCGTAAAATAAAGCGTTACAAATTTAATTATGGCTTTTATTATTGTTTAATAAGTTTTTACTGTAACAATAAGTCTCCTTGAATAACGCTGTGCTGGATTGTGATCCACTCTGTAGATACCACTACCTTGCCGGATCTTATGGCAAATTTTGTCTTCCAGAGCAGCATCAGACTTTCTACACATCTCGCTGTATCAGGGTGGATGTGGAGGTCTGGAAAAGGAAAACATTATGGACTATATATTAATAAAGCTAACACGAAATATATGAAGTATAATAAAAAACTAGAACAAATGCAAGATCTTCAGATGGGAGAATACAACTTCGAAGAAGTTACTAACTTTAATTACCTAGGAACCATAGTAGCTACACCAGCGTGCCAAAATAAAAGAATTAAGGAAAGAATCCAAAAAGGAAATAAAAGCTTCTTTACAAAAGTAAACAGTTACGGGCGAAAACAAAAATAAGGGTATATAAAACAATAATACGACCGAGAATTTCATCCGCTATGCAAACATGGGTATTAACAAAAAATGAGGGAGAAGAACTGAGGCGATATGAAAGGAAAATTATGAGAGCTGTCCTAGGAACAATAAAGATTGAAGAAGGGCAGTGTCGGAAACGAATGAATTTTGAGTTGGAGGAATGGTTGGGAGGAGAAGATATTGTGAGGTATATTAAAGTACAAAGACTGAAATGGTTCGGGCACGTCATCAGAACACAAAACACAAGAGCAATCAAAACTATAACAGAATGGAAGCCGGATGGTAAAAGGTATAGAGGCAGACCAAAAAGCAACCGGCGTAACTGCATAATGGAAGATCTGAAAGTGCTGAAAGTAACAAATTGGAAATTTGAATGTAGTGATAGAAAGAAGCGGAGAAAAGTGATAGAGGCCACCAAAACACATAAGATGCTATGAAAACAGTATAGGAGACCTAATCCCACTCCAATTTAAGGGATGAAGCATCCTGTAAAGGATGAGGCCATAACCCATTATGGTTGATTAGCCTTATATACAGGGTATGTTACCACGACCGTCGATTACACGTTTCTTGAAAAAAAGGTGTAGTACATAAATGAAAATTTGTGAAATAAGGTTTTGGGATATTAAAAATTGATTGAAAATATTTTTAAGATTGTACAACTTCCGGTTATACCGGAAGTAGAAACTAACTTCGTTATTTCAAATGGAACACCCTATATATATTTATATATTCAGAATCTCCTTTCAACAGCGAGTGCAATGATATAGCACTATAGGGCTCCATTGCTAACAGTTCATCAGTTATTCAATTGTTTTTAAAAAATCTAACCTTACTTTGGACGAACGCCACTGCGAAATTAATTGAAAATAAGCGTTCTTTCTCAGGATGGAATAGCTAGAACCATTCGACTCTAACGTTTACCAGTATACATATAAATGCCGACCCCCGATTTTTCTCAACATTCTTAAATGGAACGCGCCATATTCGATACGCCAGTTAAATAGCCACTGTCATAAGCTTTTATAAAATACCCAACCTAATAGGTCTAGAATTAACAAGCAGGAAGTTATTGAATTTCAAAATGTTGTTGTCGGCTTGTACCTCAGCTTCTCTATTGCATAGAACATCTTTTTCTAGCTTAGAAAAACTATTATGTAAAAAAACAATTTTCAAAAAGCTTATGAAATATTAGTTTCGTTTTGAAAAATTGAGTTTTTCATGTTTTATTGCCTTCACAGTCAAGAAAAAAGGAAAAAACTAACATTTAAGCCGATAACATCAAAAATTTGAAATATTAAAACTTAAATTTTAATAACTTCGTACGTATTAATTATAGACTTATCAAGTTGGGTATTTTATGAAAGCTTATGACAGTGGCAATCTCACTGTAATATCGAATATGGGGCGTTCCATTTAAAAATTTTGAAAAAAATTGAGTGGCACTTTTCGATCACCCTTTATACTGATAAAAGCTTGTGTCGAGTTATCCTAGCTATTTTATGGGCGATAGAGTCCTTAAATTAAACCTTGAGAAAGAACGTTTACTTTGAATTCGTTTCGCAGTGGCGTTCCTTCAAAGTGAGGTCGGATTTTTTTAAAGACAGTTGAATAACTGCTGTACTGTTAGCGATAGATCCCTATATTTCCATATCATTGTACTCACCGTTAAATGGCGATTCTGAATATATAAATATATACATGGTGTTCTATTTGAAATAAAGAAGTTAGTGTCTACTTCCGGTATAACCGGAAGTTGTACAATCCTAAATATATTTTCGATCAATTTCTAATATACCAAAACCCTCGTCTGCAAATTTTCATTTATTTACTATAAGTTCTTCTCAAGAAACGTCTAATCGACGGTCATCGTGACACACCCTGTATACAGGGTTACTGGTAATTCGATACATTCCTTTGGAGATGTGATGGGGCAGGAGCTAAGAAACAAATTTAACTCTAACATACATTATCCAAAACTCAATAGTTTTTGAGATATTTCAATTTTTGTGTTTTTCTCAAAAAAGTAGATCTTAATGTCTTTAAAGTTAATTTTAAAAAAATCTACTGGACATTTTTTGAACTTTTTTACTGGATTACTTGTACCACTCTATGGTCATCCGTTTGCAATGGAAAATATCCGGAAACATTTCGATCATGTGAAAATTTTAAATAAAAACTTATAAAAAAATAATGTTTAAAAATCAGCTATGAAAATTTCCTATTCATTTTTCTCAAAAATTATCAACATAACATGCGTACAAATTATTTTAAAAACTTCCTTATTTCAACAGCTATCTATCAAGGCACAAATATTCAACGTGTCCTTGATAGTTCTAATAAAAAAGTAGTAAAAGTGATGCAAGTAGTATGGTTCTTATTTTTGGGTAAACAGTAAAAAGTAAAAGTGTGCGTGGAAAAAAAATGAGAAATCGTTCATGTCAGTCAGTCAGTCCTCGACTTTGATGCTTACGCATGTGTATTATTAACTGACATTATTATCTCCGTGTCCCTTAAGTTTGTTGCTCTTGTTGAGTTTGTTGCTGAAGATTTTGGTTTAGGTCGTTGTTGTTGTTGTTGTTATTGTGTTTTAAGTGCCATGGCCAGGTACACTAATGCAGAATACCCTGACATCTTGTTTGTCTACGGATATTGTGACGGCAAAGCTGCCGAAGCTCGCCGAGAATATGAACGTCGCTTCCCTAACCGTCGTATACCAAAAGTGTAGTCAGTACGACATATCGAAATGTCGCTGAAAATGGCTCCGTGAAACGTAGACAAGGTGACGCTGGTGCTCCTCGCGTTTATCAACCAGATGATGAGGAAGAAATATTGCGACATTCTGATGAAGACCCAAGAACTTCAACTAATAAAGTCGCAAGACTAACCGGAACGTCACAATGGAAAGTTTGGTGTACGATACGCAGTATTCGATGCCATCCTTACTACTATACTCCTGTCCAAGGCTTTCATGAAGGTGATCCTGGAAGGAGAGTGGAATTTTGCCGCTTTATGTTAAATTCAGATGCAGACAATGCAAATTTCTTGCTGAACATTTTATGGACGGATGCAGATGTTCTCTCGCCGTGAGACAGCGAATGATATTTCAGCACGACGGTTGTCCAGCACATTATCTGCTGACAGTACGCCAGTTAACTCGATCAACGTTTTCCTAACCGTTGGATTGGAAGGGCAGGCCCAATATCTTGGCCAGCACGAAGTTCAGATTTAACACCTCTAGATTTCCACGTGTGGGGCCATATGAAAGAGATGGTCTATGAAACACCCGTCGATGCGAGAGAAGACCTTAGACAAAAGATAGTCGACGTTGCCCAACACATATGGCATATCCTCACAACTAGAGTAACAAAGACGGAAATAAGAAGACGCTGCCGTGCTTGTATACGGAGTAGGGCCTCCCATTTTGAACAAGAAATGTAGAAATTTAGTACAACTTTGAAATTAATTAAGAATTAATCGATTACCTTTCCAATACGTTTTTTACTGTTTATCTAAAAATAAGATCCATACTACTTGCATCACTTTTACTATTTTTTTTATTAGAACTATCAAGGGCACATTGAACATTTGTACCTTTATAGATAGCTGTTGAAATAAGGAAGTTTTTAAAATAATTTGTACGCATGTTATGTTGATAATTTTTGAGAAAAACGCATAAGTAATTTTCATAGCGGATTTTTAAAACTTATTTTTTATAGGTTTTTATTTAAAATTTTCACATGATCGAAATGTTTCCGGATATTTTCCATTCCAAACGGATGACAATAGAGTGGGACAAGTAATCCAGTAAAAAAGTTCAAAAAATCTCAAGTAGATTTTTTTAAAATTAACGTTAAAGACATTAAGATCATTTTTTTGAAAAAAACACAAAAATTGAAATATCTCAAAAACTATTGAGTTTTGAATAATGTATGTTAAGGCTAAATTTGTTTCTTAGCTCCTGTCCCATCACAACTCCAAAGGAATGCATCGAATTACCAATAACCCTGTATAATATATCTTTCCGCTACTAAGTTCTTTATTTAATTTTTTTTATCGCATTTGAAGTTACTAGAATTTTATTTATGATTTCGTTTTCCTGATTCCTTTTATCTCTTCTTATGGATCTACTTATTGTTTTGTTAATTTCGCATAGTTCGATTTTGGTGTTTCTTGATGGTGTCTTTGTTTTGAGATCTTTTTTGTGTTGCAAGAGTTTGTGGGTTTCTTCAGAGAATCCTTTCCTGACCTGTGACCTTTCAGTTTGTGTTTGGATCTTCTTGATTACTGTTTGAATTTTGTGTTCGATTGCATTATATAATTCTTCTACTGTATTGCTGCGGGCCGGCGTACGAGCGGTAAAGTTTCTTAATTCTTTCGTAATAGTTTTTTCGTTTATCTTCAGAATTTTGTTACTATCTGATTTAAAAGTTCGGGTAGGTTTCCAGTTTAGTTTTAGTATCGTTCTTACTATTCCATGGTCGGATATAAATGGTAGGTTGTTCACAACTTCAGTATTTAGGACTAATTTCCTGTTGTTGACTAGTATAAAATCGATCTCGGTCTCATATTCCTGATTTGTGGATATTCAAGCCCATATGCGCCCTTTTCTTTTTTTATATAATGTGCTGTAATTGTCATCTCTGTACTTGTCGCAAATTCTATCAATCGTTTTCGTCTTTCGTTTCTGGTACCATAAGTAAATGGGCCTCTGATTATTTCCTCTCCCTCTTCCATTGCACCTATCTTAGCGTTAAAATCACCCATAATAATTAAAATGTTTGTGTTCTTTTTCGACTCCAAAGTTATTTCAATAAATCGTCGTAAAACTTATCAATTTATTCCATTTGTGCAGTTTCGGTTGGACTATACAACTGTATAATCGTGATATTTTTTTTGTTGATATTGTAACGAAGTGCTTTTTGTATTATTGATTATGATGGTAGAGACTTATAGCCAACATCATTACGAGTGTTTAGGCTTGGCTTTTGCAAGAGGTTATATTAAAATACCGAATTAACTAACATCAGATATATTGGTATAACTTAGGTACAAACATTATTTAACTGTTCAACAAACGTGATCCATATATTCAACAAGTCTTAAGTCTGGTGTACTTAGTACGGCGTACAAAACATTAGTATCAATTTATAATAATAAACACTTATCTTACATCCACATCTTTAAGAAGGCACACATCTTGGTAACAAAGGTGGAAACGATATGTAAACCAACCCTTGGCTTATGGCCAGGGTTGGTCCTGTAAGGGCCTCTCGTCTAGATCTTAATCAGACATCGTAGTGAGACTCTATCAGGAGACTGAATTCCCTATGGCAGGTTTCCTATATTTATACTTCCAAGCTGTGTTCTTTCTCTCTTACATTTTAAACATCTGCCTATGTCAGTACAAGGGTTCCATTCATTCTTACATTGTATGAATATAGGTCAGTTAGTATAAACTAATGCAACATTGTATTACCTTGTTATGATTTCGCAATACAACCAGTTGTCCGTATGACTCATAATTATGCAAGTGCATCTTTAGGTAGTAAACAGATTTAATGATCCTTACTTTGCAATGATCGCGAAACTTTGTTGTATCAGACCACAACTAAATGCCAACTTATTTAATTCATTTCTTATGGCGATTCTTTATATTATTTATTAATTAACCCACTATCTTACAATATTTAAATTTAAAACTGCTAGCCTGTCAGAGAAACTTTTTATTACAATAACATATTGAGTAAGTTTTTGATTAATGTAGAATCCTATTTCTGATCTGCTTTTATTTATTCCATAATAGTAAAATAGGGCACCATTTTTTTGTTGTTCTAATCTTTCACCAGCTCTTCTTACTGCTGATAATCCTAAAATGTCACATTTAATTTGTTTAATTGCTTCTTCAAGCTCTAGTAATCTGCTATCTTCTTTTAAAGTTATAACGTTAATTGTTATTTAATTTGTTATTACTGGTAGTGGTGCTTGTGGTAATGTCCTGAGGGTTTTGGTCATTTACTCCCTTACTGACTGGGTTGCTACGGAGCCTGCATTTTGTTTTTGTAAAGTTTTTGTTTTCATGTACCTAGTTCGTGCTTAGGTTGTTTTGCTGTGTTGCCATTGTTGAAACATTTTGTTTTGTGTTGCTTATGTTGTTTTTGTTGGTGTATGCGGTTTGTTGGTAACTAGGTCTTTGCTGGGCGGAAATCCCTCTAGTAACGTTTGAGTCCAGTGTGCTTTAAGTTTGTTGCTTATTTGTTTTGAGTTTTGTTGATTGGGTTCTTTTGTTGTTTGTTCGTTTGAGGATTCTGGCGATCTTTCACTCGTGGTTCTTTTTGCACTGTTTTTGTCGTTCCCTTCTTTGTTTGTTTTATCTTTCTCCTTTTCGTTTTGACCTACTTCTGTAAGGTCTCTTGCTTGATACACTTCTCCATATATTATCAGTTTGTTGTAAGACATTTTTGGCCTGTAACCATCCTCCTGGGCTTTCTTGAAGTGCTGTAGTAAGGTTTTCCTACCTTCTATTTCTTTTTTTGTATAATCATTGCTAATGCCAAATTTAGTGCCCTTGAGTTTATTGCCGTTCCTTAATATTTCGATTTTTTTGCTTTTTACTTACGAGGATAGGTCTGTTTCGATCATTTTTAAATATTCCTAGTCTTTTTGAGTAATCGATATCATAATTGTAGTCTATTTCTACACCCATAATCTGGAAGACGGCCTTTAACTTTTCTTTTAGTATCGCATAATTTTCGGTAGCTTCATCTAGTAAACCGTAACAAATAATATTTTTATCTTTAATTTCATGCTGTAGCATTTGTAGTTTATTATCTTGTTCATCAATCTTGTTTTTTAAAAATTTGTTTTCGTCGTCGAGTTTGTTAGTTAGTTGAAGCTTTGATTCCATGTTATTTAGTTGGGTTTGAATTTTCTCATTTTGTTGGGTAAGGGCTTTTAACATTTCCTTTAAGGGTTTATCTTCTTCGTTTGTCAAGATTATTCAGAATTATAATGCGTTTTTGAATTGCTTCAATAGGCCTTAACATCAAAAAATTGTTATTTCATCTAAATTCTCCTAACTCATGTTCTCTAACTGTGTCTATTTTATTCCTTCACTTTATTTGCCTACCTTTATTTATATTTCTTTGATTTAATCTATTTTTTACACTTTAAAAACTATAAAAAAACTTTTAAAATTTTCACAAATAACACAACACAAGTACATACACATCATCCAAGGATGAACCACATATTGTAATAAAGCGGGTTATATTAAAGAATAAATTAAAACATTTCCATGAGGTAAAACATTAAATAAACGGCGTTTAGCAATAACTGATATAACAGGTTGAGCAATCCTTACAATGTAGAAATGATGAAATATGTTTACTAACTAAAGATGCACTTGCAAATGCGCTTACGTCATTTAAACACCAGCTGCATGGTCATGTTGCGAAATCATTTCAATGCACTACAATGTTGCAGAGTAGTTAATTTTTACTAAAGAACACTCGCGACAAATGACGTAATCCATTTGTGAAAGATCATGTCTCATGTTCATACAAAGTAAGAATTAATGCGAAATGATGTAACACGGAGCAGCTGGCTCTGGAATTTGCTTGAAAAGTAAGAAAGAAGGGGCTAGTCTTGAAGTATAAATATAACCGGATTTCATACAGAATTTGGTTCCCTGGCGGAGCTCTATCTAGTGAATTGGAGTAGGCAGATTGAGACCAGTTCCACTAGACTAGAGTCCACCCCAGGCCACTCTGAGCTGGAGCCTAGCAGTAGGCAGATTGAGGCCTAGGTGACAGACTCAAACGGGGCCATCCCTTAGTTCCGACGCGGTTTCCAAAATGAGTGCCTTCATAAGGACGTTCAATGTAAAACTATTGTTTAATATCATTCGTAGAATAAGTTGATGCTATTGTTTTACACGTCGTACTTAATTTGGGTTCCTAAGACCTTGATCATTTCATGTATTTGGAGCCCGTTTGACGAACAGTTGAATTAGACTTGTAAATAATGTTTTACCAATATATGTGCTGTTAGTTGACTCCGTATTTTAATCTAACCTTTCGCAATAGCCAAGCAAAACACTCGTAATGAAGCTAGTCTCAAAGTCTCTACCATCGTATTAATATAAAAACATAGGCGGCCTTAACCCACGATGTTGCCAAGAAGCCACTTGGTTACATTAGGTGGAGTTGCCGGGCACATATATAAATGATAATATCACATCGGAAATTGTATCTGGTCTAAAGGTATTGTTGCTTGGAAATGTGTTTCTTCCATCCATTTTCAATTTGCTTTGGCGTTTATTGTGCTGGTATAACTTCCAATCTTTTACGATAGTTTTAAAATCTAACGTGGTCCTGGCGTCCATAGCTGCCTTTTTCGTTATAAAAACTTCGTATCTACCTAACATTAACAAAAACCGCACAAGAAACTCGAAAACTGTGCTCGAAAGTGATAATACAGAAATGGCCATGGCGGATAATAATAATAATAATAATAACAATAATTTATTCGTACTTGTGCCAATAATAGGATGTACACGTCAGTAATTATAATAATAAAGGAACATAACAGAAAATATGTGAATAACATCCTTATAATTATTATATACAATTGTCGAAGAGAAATTCGCTAACAGAATAATAGGCTTTAATAATTAAAATTGACTTTACGGTCTTTTTAAAACATGTAAGATTTAAGCTACTTATATGCGCTGGTAGCTTATTAAACAGCCTTTTTCTGGCATAATAATGGCGATTTTTCGTATGCTGAATTCTTATGCGCGTCATTGGTAAACATTTGGCAGTGTCTGGTATTGTATGAATGAAAGTCTACGTTACGTGAAAAATTATGTAGGTTAACTTTAGCGTACATTAAACATTTAAATATATATATTGATGGAAATGTCAATAATTTATGTTGAACAAAAGCTACTCTGCAGGTATCGCCAGCTCTGATATTAAATATCAATCTATTATTCGTTTTTGACAAAGAAAAATTCTGTTACTATACGACGCATTGCCCCAGAGTATAACGTTATATGTAAGATATGGATACGCCAGACTATAATATACATTAACTAACATTTTTGGTAACAGTATATGCTTTAACTGAGAAATAGCATAGTACGAAGAACTTATTTTTTTTTGCAACAGCATTTAGTTGATCTTCCCAATTGAGGCAAGAATTCAGATTGATTCCCAAAAATTTAATAGATTGTTTTACGGACAATGTTATATTGTTAAAATTCAGATTGATATTATAGTTAATGTTTCTGTAGTAGAAAAGTACTATTTCGGTTTTGGTAACATTTAACATCATGTCGTTTGTTTTACACCAGTCATTAAACCTACTAACAACCGCCGTTAAACAAATTTGAAGGTCATCAGGGGTAGATGCTGAGACCAGAATAGAAGTGTCATCCGCGTACATAATTACGGATGCCTTTTCGGGTACATATAGAGGCAAATCATTAACAAACATTAAGAATAGAAGTGGTCCCAGTATCGACCCCTGTGGCACGCCTCTGTCTAAATCATAACATGCTGATACAGCATTTTCCACCTTTACGCATAATTGTCTATTGCTTAAGAAAGAACGCAGTAGATCATTACTAGTGCCTCGAAAACCAAAAGTATGTAGTTTGTCTAATATAAAATTTAGATCTAAACAGTCGAAAGGACGGGATAGGTCGAAAAAAAGACCCGCAACCTTCCTATTCTTATCTAAGTTTTGATGAACTATATTGATTAACTCAGAAGCAGCACTCTCTGTCGACCTTCCCTCGCGGAAACTATATTGAGAGTTCGTAAGCAAATTATGATTATTAATAAATGTTAACAATCTGTTATAGATTAGTTTTTCCAAAATTTTTGATAAGACATTTAATATCGAAATCGGTCTATAATTATCAACACAAGCTGGGTCATTTTTTTTAAGTATAGGAACTACCATAGCAATTTTAAATGCTTTAGGGAATGTGCCTTCTTGAAAACATCTATTGAAAAGAAAAACCAACGGATCCAGTCTAGATTCATATATCGACTTTAAGATTTTAACCGAGATATCGGTTCCACAGGCACTTTTATTTTTTAGTTTGGTAATAGTATTCCGAATTTCGTATTTATCTGTGGGGCATAGAAAGCAACTGTAATTGGTCTTGGGACCCAGCGTACATTTTTTGGAACGAGCATCTCCATAATAGTTATTCAAACTAATATCAGCAATCGACGAAAAATGCGATGCGAATTTAATGGCAACCTGGAGAGGTTCAGTGATTTGACGGTCATTGTCCGTTAATGTGATTGTAGAATTACATTTAGACTTGTTTCGTCCCAAATTGTTATTTACAATATTCCAAAGAGTTTTCGTTTTATTAGTTGAATTATCAATAGCAGTTGAAACGAATTGACGTTTGGTGGTATTTATAAGCTTTTTGTATTCATACCTTTTAGTTTTGTATACGTTAGCTAAATTAGCATCATCTGGAAGTTGTTTTGATAACCAGAAAAGTTTTTTCAATTCACTACCGGCTTTAATGATATCCTTTGAAATCCATTTATTGGTTATGGGACGTTTAACTAGTCCATTAACACGTGGACAATAAATATCAATAACCCATAATAGAGTATCTATAAATTCATCAAAAATGCTATTTAGGTCACTTTGTTTATGAAATATACATTGAAAATTCATGTTATTTAAGTGCAGATTCAGTGATTCTAAACTATCAGGTGTGACTATTCTGTGCCAACGATAGACTTTCAGTTGCGGAGAAGTTGCAGGTAAAATTTTTGTTGTGCAGACTAAAGCCAAATGGTCACCATCTCCTGCTCCTGCGTTTACGTAAATTCGGTATAAGCACTGGGTATAAATGCAGGCTAGTACATATTAACGCTCTTTGTTCATAGATGGCAGCACTTGGCTAATTGTGGATAAATTTTTAAACATTTCAGCAATCATGTACTAAGGATGAGAACTGTCCTCTGTACACTGCAACTGAACTAACTGAAGGAGTCTCCGTGCTTGGGCTCCCAAGTATCTCGACTATCCTTACATAAATATCTTTATGAAGGCACTCATCTTGGGTGCAACGTCGGATGTAACTTTTAACCCAATATTTGGGTTACTCGAAGGTATGGCCCCGTTTGAGTCTGTCACCTAGGCCTCAATTTGCCTACTCCTAGGATCCAGCTCGGGGTGACCTGGGGTGGACTCTAGTCGAGTGGAACTGCTCTCAATCTGCCTACTCCATTTCACTAGATAGAGCTCCGCCACGGAACTGAATTCTATATGAAATCCGGCTATATTTATACTCCAAGACTAGCACCTTCTTTCTTACTTTTCAATAAGTTACCAAAGCCAGCTGCTCCGTATTACATCATTTCGCATTAATTCTTACCTTGTGTGTGAGACATGATCTTCCACGAATGGATTACGTCATCTGTCGCTGGTGGTCTTTAGTAAGTATTAACTACTCTGCAACATTGTAGTACATTGAAATGGTTTCGCAACATTACAATGCAGCTGGTGTTCAAATGACGTAAGACCATTTGCAAGTGCATCTTTAGTTAGTAAATATATTTCATCATTTCTACATTGTAAGGATTGCTCAACTTGTTATATCAGTTATTGCTAAACGCCGTCTTATTTAATGTATTATCTCATGGTAATATTTTAATTTAGTTTACTGAAATTAGGGTCCATGTTTCCGAAGCGTAGGTATACAATTGTTGGATAGATAATTGCTTTGTACATTTTTAATTTAGTCAAATTACTTAACAATTTACTTTTAAAAGGATGTTTCATAGCGTAATAACTTCTGTATCCTGTGTTAATTCTTTTTTTAATTTCCTCTTCCATATTACTGTCTCTTTGTAGTACAGATCCCAGATAATTGAAGCTGTTTACCTCCTCAAAGTGGTATTCCCCAATTTGTAATTCTTGTTTATTTTGTGATTTTTTTTCTTGTGAATTTCATATACTTCGTCTTATCTTGATTTATAGTCAATCCAAAAATCTTCGCCCTTCTTTCGATTACTTCTTTCTTGCAGATGGTGGCGATGATGTCGAATGTTTCTATTTACAGAAGTAGTTGAAGTTGAAGTTTCACTATTAGATTATTTTAAACTTAGCACTGCAATTGGTTTTGGTCGTATTTTTGGTGCAATATCATTTCATTCATAGTTATCTTCATGAAAATGTGCTGAACATATTTGGCACGAGTTCGAATACTACTTTCTATCGTTTACACCAATGCACCCAAACTGCTCTTAAGTCGTTGTCTTTAGGAAATGAATAATATTTCACTTCATTCCCGGTAATTTTTAAGCCGTTGTTACAAATACCTACTGTGTATCTCATACCAGGCATTTTGGCCTTAAACTATTAATAAAAAAGTCACATACGTAATACATTTTTAACGCACTAGATATTGCAATCCTACAGTCGCGGTCCCACTCTGACGTCACACGCCGATAACCAGCACGCTGAATCAGTAGCCGCCGCTACATGTAAAATATACGCAACGAGACAACTTCCTCATATACAGGGTTGCTCATTAGTGCGTTAAAGTCCAATATAGGCTTTATTAAATAAAACTGGAGGAATTTATTTTATAAAAAGTGGTACAGTAACAAAAAACGCACATTTAAAAAATAATTTGAATTATACAGGGTGTCGCCCTAAAGCGGGGCACATTCGAGAATATTTTTTTTAAATGAAACACCCTGTATATTTTTTGTTTTTTCTAATCTGCTTTAAATTGTCTTTTCAACGATCCCTGGGTTTTTGTTTTTGGATGACGCATAGTTGAGTTATTAACGAAAATCTAAAAAAAATGGTCGCGACAAGGTTTACCATACTAATTCCATGCGACAGTATTACGATTAGCTAAGACAAAATTATTTGGTAAGTATGCACCCAAGGGATGTGTTGAACCTACAAAATAATCAAACATTAATTTTATTATACAGGGTAGTTGTTACGATGCAGTCAATTTGGCGATTGTCAAAGAGCGTTTACTGAATTTTTTCAAATGGAACGCCCTGTATATTATTAAATTTTTGGAATCACGCGTTAATTGCGCTTCATTTTTGTTAATAATGTCCTATACCCAAACCCAATAATTTCAGAGATATTTTTACTTTTTCATTACAAACCGCCAAATTATTTGTTTTCGATTCGATCTAGTGTACTGGGCAAACGCTTTGACAAACAAAAACAAATAGAGACAAAAAGTATCAAACTGTAATTTCGTTAGAGGTAATATTTACAATAAATTCTCAAAGTGACCTAAATTTTGATTAGAACACATTTGCAGCCTTGACAGAAAGGACCTATTTACGTCTTGTAACATCTCAATGGAAATTGTGTCAAAAGCATGTATTATCGTCTGCTATAGTTGGAGGTGTCTGGTACACAATGTTTTTTGTGTGCCCCCATAGAAAAAAATCAAGTTTCGTCAAATCTGGCGATCTAGGTGGCCAACTAATAGGACCACCGCGGCCGATCCATCGACCTTCGAATTCTTGATTCAAATATCGTCGGACATCTAGTGCAAAATGTGCTGGAGCCACATATTTTCCCTTAGAACTGGAGGAACGTTTTGCAGAAGCTGAGCCAAGTCATATTGCAAGAAATTCAAATATTGTGCACCATTTAGATGTCCATAAAAGAAATGTGGTCCAATTATAAAGTTGACCATAATACCACCCCAAACATTTACAGTCTATTGTCTCTACTTATCAACCTATCTTGCTATTCTTGGGTTTTCTGTTGCATAATTATGAAGATTATGACGGTTTGGGCTACCACTCTGAGTAAAGGTCGATTCGTTATTTGTTTTAGTTTGTCAAAGCGTTTGCCCAGTACACTAGATCGAATCGAAAACAAATAATTTAGAGGTTTGTAATGAAAAAGTAAAAATATCTCTGAAATTATTGGGTTTAGATATAGGACATTATTAACAAAAATTAAGCGCAATTAACGCGTCATTCCAAAAATTTAATAATATACAGGGTGTTCCATTTGAAAAAATTCAGTAAACGCTCTTTGACAATCGCCAAATTGACTGCATCGTAACAAATACCCTGTATAATAAAATTAATGTTTGATTATTTTGTAGGTTCAACACATCCCTTGGGTGCATACTTACCAAATAATTTTGTCTTAGCTAATCGTAATACTGCCGCATGGAATTAGTATCGTAAACCTTGTCGCGACCATTTTTTTTAGATTTTCGTTAATAACTCAACAATGCGTCATCCAAAAACAAAAATCCAGGAATCGTTGAAAAGACAATTTAAAGCAGATTAGAAAAAACAAAAAATATACAGGGCGTTTCATTTAAAAAAAATATTCTCGAATGTGCCCCGCTTTAGGGCGACACCCTGTATAATTCAAATTATTTTTTAAATGTGCGTTTTTTGTTACTGTGCCACTTTTTATAAAATAAATTCCTCCAGTTTTATTTAATAAAGCCTATATTGGACTTTGACGTACTATTGAGCAACCCTGTATAGACTTCGAGCTGAAACAACACGAATGATGTTATAAGTCGAAATTGCACAGGCCGAAACTGTACGTAACCGGCCCGCTCCCACTTGAAGCATAGCATCCTGCTCAATGAACTTCTATTTGAGAGGTAACGAGGCGAGTAACACTGTATGTCCTTTGTCGATTTTTCGCTTGTTTTAAAAATGATAAAGTTCTCTCAATTGATTTATCAAAATGCTTCGTTCAAATACCAGCTTTTCATCTGATAATACGGATTGTAGTTCAGATAATGAAGTTGGTTACTTAGTACCTGATAAACCAGATTATAAAATTTCATTGTTCAGCAATCCCGAAATTATTCGTTGGCAATCGAAATGAATTAGATGAATTTGTCGAAAATTGTGATAATGCTATGCGATTTGCTTATAAAACACATAACATGCATTATTGGCGCACTTTAACCCAAAATTAACACGGCACGCACGTACAGGTTTCGAAAAAAAAAAACAAAATATTTACGCCTACTAAAGTCAAACGGCTTAAGAAAATTTTGAACAACAATGACTTATGTAAATTCGGTGAAAGTTGCAGCAAAAAACTTTAAAGATTCGAAAAGTTAGATACACGAAGTTTTGATCCGTTGAACATATTCAACGCGCAAAATTCAAATGTGGATGATATTACAGAAAATTCCCAAATCTGGATTTCATCTTAGATGATAAGTTTTATTTTACGTTTTCTCATTCGACTTGTAATGGAAACAACAAATTTTATGCAAATGATGTGTTCGTCGTCCCTTCTAATGTCAAATACCGGAAAAAGAACATATTTCAAAAGAAGGTTTTGGTTTGGATTGCAATTAATGGAGCGAAAGGCTTGTGCCAGCCTTTAATTAAGACGTCAAGCTTTGCCATCAATAGCCAAATTTATCTTAAGGAATGTTTGAAGAAGAAACTTGTTCCCTATATTAATTTTTATATTCAAAAAGTTCCCACGTATTCTGGCCGGATCAATCCAGCCAATTATGTGAAAGTGGTGTTAAAGCAATTGGGTATTTTTCCCTAGTAAGTTGGCTACCCTTACGTTACCAAGGTTGGCTACGCCACCGCATATCTTACTAAGCCATCCTGTAGATCCGCTTGGCGAAACTGTCTTGTACCAACCACCGCAGAAGCAACACGCAAGCAGTAAGTAAGTCAAGTTTATGCCGGTTCACGTGTTTTATATTTCTATTCGTTTTTAACTTATTGTAATCCATACAAACAGTTTAATATACGTTTATTCAATTCAACTACGTGAATTTATTTATGTTCCCGGCGTCATGTGAGCTCTAATCCAGCATCTCACAGAGCCGGTCCTGCAAATAAGTTACAACGAACCAGCGTTCAAACTACACAGTCTTTTCCATTTGGTCCTCGAGCCGGATAATCTTTTCCATTTGGTCCTTTAAAGCACCAATCTTCAAGAAATGGTTTTGGAAGAACGAAAATCCAAAATTCTACAATCTTCAAACGCACGTGGTGACCACGTTTCCAACGGTCGACGGCAACTTTCTGTGATGGTGGAGCAGCGCTACTTCTAACAACGTTTAAGGTCAGGTATACTTCAAATTACCTACTTATTTTTCCTTTTAACCCCCTTACGTTGAATTTCATATTGCCTCTAATATCAAAAAATATTTGACTTACAGCGCCACCAAGCAAACAAATCCATCGGAAAATATGCCAACTAATTTTAAAAATTCGTGGCGGTAAAAGTTTAAGCCAATACCTACAACTCCTGCCGGCGTTGTACCTTCCGTGTCAAAAGTGAAAGTAGCTAACAAATTGACAGTTATCGCGTGTTTGTGTTTCTTAATTTTCTCTGCTTTCGTTCCTCTTTATAAAAAAAATCAGTCTTTTTAAGATTATTTTTGTTCGACTTATTCCTAATAAGGTAGGCATATATTTTATAGATAATTTAAAGTATTTTTAAAATGAAATTTTCGCATAACCTCAATTGCTATTTATGTATTTATTTATAGAATCCATTTCTTCTAATCGCTTTTATCGCTATGGCAAGTAAAGGGAAAAAACTGTTCATTGCGAAGCCAGAAATATAGTAGACAAAATTTATCTAAAATAAAAATAAAATTTCCTTATTTATTTCCTTCTCAAATCTAATTCTGGTACTTGTCTACTAAATTTTCTTTTAACAGTTTTAACAAATTTATATAAGAACGTAGGTACATAATAAAAATTAATAAACTTGCAAATACACAATGTTACACGTTTAAATTTACCGCCAAAGTACTATTGACACTGAGTGTACCTCTAAAATACAGCGACACCACACCACGCCAACTTGACAGACTTGTTTGATTGGTGGCGCTGTACTTACAATTTCGTGTATAATACATTCCAATTGCGTTTTGCTTGATTTGCATCGCCTTTTACGTAAATTACTTGCATTTACTGCGAATTCAAATTCACATTATTATTTAAAACTTCTTTACTGCGCATTTTTGCCATAAGGTCTGAATTTTGAATATAGCTTCACTACGTTTAAAAGGCTTGCATTACTTTATAAATTACTTAGTATACTACATTTATAACTACATGATACATTACTACATTACGATTACGTTTTTAATTGACGTATATCGCCTTTCGCGTATTCTATTTATACTTCGTTTGCCTTTATTCAAATTCAACCTATTATTTTTGCTTCCACGTTTACTCTTTACTGCGCATTCTTTGCCATGAGGTCGGAATTTTGAATATTGCTTACATTACGTTGAAAACGCTTTCATTACTTCATAAATTACTTCCGTGTGTATCTACCTACATGATACATTAAACTAAGATTGCGTTTCAAAATAACGTATGTTGCCTTTACATAATATGCCACTTGCATTTACTTCTTAGTCAAATTCAGACTATTGTTTACGACTTCTTTACTGCGCAATCTTTGCCATAAGGTCTGAATTTTGAATATTACTTCCCTACGTTTAAAAGGCTTTCATTACTTCATAAATTACTTGCATAGCATACCTAACTACATGACACATTACATTACTACTACTACGATTGCGTTTTAATCGACGTATATAGCCTCTCACGTATAGTTACTACTTACATTCGACTTTACTGCCTTTATTCAAATTGAGACTTATTATTGACATTTACTGCGCAACCTTTGCCATAAAATCTGAATTTTGAATATTGCTTACATTACGTTGAAAAAGCTTTCAATATTTCATACATTACTTACTCTACATCTCCAACGACATATACCTACTACATTACGATTATTGCGTTTTTAATTAAAGGATATCGTCTTTCACATTTACGACTTCTATTACGTTTCTTATTCAAATTCAGATTACTATTTACGAGTTGACACCCTTACAATTGTTGTGCAATCTCTGCCTTAAAGTCTGAATCTTGAATACTACTTACATTGCATAAAAAAGGACTTTCAGTATTTTATAAAATTGCATTTACTTAATTTACATCTATTTACACTTGCATATTTGCCTTTGTTATTGCTTAACATTTTCAATTTTTTCAATTATCAAAATGACTGATAATATGGAAGAAAAACGTTTACTTACAAGTGGCAAAGATATGATTAGGAGATTAAATAATTTTGAAACCTTCTTAAACTCTGTGCCTACTACTCTAACAGATCAAGACCTTCTTATGAATCTTCGTTTGCGTTGCGATGGAATTAAAGGCTTGGCTGAAAAGTATAACGATACAACGATCCACCTTAGAGTGTTGTCCGTTGTGGATGCGGAGATGTTAGATTCTAACATTTTCTATAATAAATATATTAATCTTAACGCACGGGCATCCGTTTTGTTAACTTCTGATTTATCTAAATCTTCGGCAAGCACCTTTAGTGAAAAGTTCCATTGCAACTCAAACAATTCAAATTTAACGCAAATTGCATTCATACCGAAATCAAGGTTGCCAAAATTAAGTTACAATCTACAAGCACTTTTCGCAACAACAAATAAAATTTCTTGTCCAAATTGCAAATGCGATCATTATCTAACGCAACGTCCAAAGTATCTCACTTTATCAGCAAAACAAAAGTTCGATAAAGCGAATGAATTAAAAATTTGCAGAAATTGTTTGCGGCACACAAGTTGCCTTTCTTGCTACTCCAAATATAATTGTCGAATCTGTAATAAAAGGCACCACTCTTTATTACATTTCGATAATCCAAAATATGATTCCGAAGTTCAAGGTGCGAGTATTTCAGTCTCCACTCAAAGCGGTGTTTCCAAAGAAATTTCAAAACCCGTAGCTCAAAATTATACCCAAACTTCACTTTCTTGTTTCGATACATCTTCTAAAGATATTTTACTTTCAACTGCCGTGATAAAAACCAGAGCGAGCGATCACAAATTGTGCACTTCCAGTGCAATACTGGATAGTGAAAAACATATAAATTCTATAACGAAAAATGTATCCAGCGAATTGCAATTGCAACGAGGCAATGCCAAAACAAAATTCGTAGGTTTTAATTCTTCTACTATAGAATCAAGGTCTGCTCTACAAATTCAACTCTGCTCTTCCTATAATGTTTTTCAAATTAATTTGCCATATCAAACACTATCTCAAATTTCGCACAATTTGCCTTCTTATTCCTTTGATAAATCGGGACTAGATCTCCCCGAAAACCTAAAATTAGACGATGGCGATTGCAACAGATCTTTACCGGTTGACGTACGTATTGGCGTGGAACAAATTTACAAACCTTTGTGCATTGGGCAAACTTCTTTGGGTGAAGATAAACCCGTCCTATCAAGGCTCTTGCCAGGTTGGGCAACTTCAGTTCCATGCGCGTTCCTCAAAAAACTTCAAAACAATGTATGTTTAAATGTTACAACTCACTATAATGGTCGAAATGACTCCTTCCAGAACTCTGTTCAGGCATTTTGCGAATTGAAAGTCTATCTTTAAAAAAGTATTACTCCTATATATTATCTCGCGAAGAACGATATTACGAAGAATATTCTACGCGAACTGTGTCGCGAATCTCTGATGGTTGCCTAATTGTTTCAACTCCATTTAATTCTAATATTGTAAGATTAGGCGATTCTAAATTACAGGCTAGTATGAGGTTCTTACACTTACAAAACAATTTGTTAAGAAATCCAAATTTGCTGTCAGAGTACTTACAATTTAGTCACGAGTACGTTGACCTCGGTTACAAAATTACAAATTCTGAAAGGCCACCAATCGCAAATGACGAGCCTACGTTCGATTCTTCAGTTTCGTTGATTGGTGTTTCTGTATTTTATTTACTGCATCATATGTTGATCAAATCAAGTTCTCTAACAACAAAGCTTCGCGTAGTTGATCCCAATGTTTCCACCAACGATACGCAAATAGCAGGACCTATATTCCAGGATGACCTGGTTCCTATCTTCTTACCCTTTCGACAGCATAGGATTGCCCTATCAGGTGACATTGGGGAAATGCACCTCCAGACTTTGATAAACCCGTTACAAGGAAAATTTCAGCTCATTTGGCGTGATAGCCCTGAATGACAGTTAGGTATTTACAAATTACAAACTATCACTTACGGTGCTACAAGTACTATCAATCTAGTTACAAAGTGTTCTCAATATTTGGCACAATTCAACTTTCCTAAAATTTCTTCTGATTTTTATATGGATGCCCTTGGCTGTTGTATTTACATTGGATGTATACATGCCTCTAATGCTACTTCCACACTATTATGCTCTAAATTTCGAGTGGTTCCTATACGCACCACAAATATATTGCATAGATTTTTATCATTTTCTAAACTCAAACGGATAATTGAGTGGATGCTTCATGTGATAAATAATTCGCAACTTTCAATACAGCAGCGAAGAAGGGTTATTATATCCAAAATGCACTTGAAACATATTTTCTTAAATAACGAGGATTTTTATGCTTCATTAATTCAAATAGAGGTAATATTGAATTTGCGGTTCCTGCCCACTTTATCCTCAAATCCTTTAGCTATTTCAACTCTTGTCTACTTTTTTATTTCCAAATCATTGCTTTCCCTACCTCAAGTAAACTTAAACAGGTTGGCGAGAATAAACTGGCGCTGTACCAAATTCAACGTCTAGTTCAATCCTTTTGGGATCGCTGGAGCATGGAGGTAGCTCCTGATCAAAGAAGACAATCTGCTGCCTTTACAATTGGCTCCAGGACGTGCAACGAAGATTCTCATGAACAGTGATGTGTTGTGCGGTCTGTGACGCTATGCATTTCAAATGGGCATACCAGTAAGGGATGTGTGCATACTGCATAAACTACTTATGTGTGCACCCAAATACTTGAACTTATTTATGTGACAGAAATGTAAATTTTACAGACAATTTATTTTACAGTTTGTTATTTTTTTTTATTTGTTATTATTTTTATTACCTACTTACATTTACTTGCATTTTTAGATTTAGTGGTTCTTTTAATGTATTATGTCTTACTGCAATTACTTCTTTCTTCAAGTGGTCATATCGTTAAAAGACTTTTTAAATTTAGGTCCTTTAATGTATTTCCTATTTTTACTTTTTTTTGAAATCATGTGATTTCGATGCGGCCGGTTTGTTAAAGCAATTGGGTATTTTTCCCTAGTAAGTTGGCTACCCTTACGTTACCAAGGTTGGCTACGCCACCGCATATCTTACTAAGCCCTTTGAGTATATATACCTGGAGAGGGAAAGCCGTATTCAAGTCCACAGTCGAAGTTGTGTCCAACATCTGTGCAACAAGGACGGATAGAGTCGTACCCAAGTGCGATATGAGCGTGTGCCAGGACAAACCTTTAGGCGGGAATTTGAAATATTCCTTGTTTTCTAAATCAAGAACCTACTTTGGCGAAGTACGGTTTCACATGCGCCGCCTAGTTTTACAACATCGTCAGAATCTTTCAGAAGGGCTGGCGCTAACGCATGCGCACAATTTATTTCAGTGCGAGTGCAGGTATAGATTCTTTCTCTCTTTGATGGACACACTTTTACCGGGTTTGTTCCCTCTCCATATCTATATACTCAAAGACTAAGCCATCCTGTAGATCCGCTTGGCGAAACTGTCTTGTACCAACCACAGCAGAAGCAACACTCAAGCAGTAAGTAAGTCAAGTTTGTGCCGGTCCACGTGTTTTATATTTCTATTCGTTTTTAAGTTATTGTAATCCATACAAACAGTTTAATATACGTTTATTCAATTCAACTACGTGAATTTATTTATGTTCCCGGCGTCTCTGTGAGCTCTAATCCAGCATCTCACAGAGCCGGTCCTGCAAATAAGTTACAACGAACCAGCGTTTAAACTACACAGTCTTCAACATTTGGTCTTACAAACCAGATAATCTTCTCCAAGTGGTACTGCAATTTTTAAAAGAAAATAACGTTAATTTTGTTGAAAAAGTTGACAAGCCTGCTGACACTCCGAAAGTGCGAGTAATTCAAGATTTTTCGGTGGAAAATTCAAATTAGTTAGTTAACAGAATTAAATTAATATTGCCTTCAAAAAGTTCCCGAGTACATTGTACACTCTCTTTCGTTGAAAACAAAACGCAGAATTATGTCAGACGACATGGTGCTATAGAGTCTAATTAATTAAGGTATTGTTAGTGTATTCTTATAGGTTTAAGATTCATATTACTATTTATGTGTATAAGGTGCTTAAAGCAAATAAAATAGATTGAAATATTAGCGCGTGCTGATTTTTACTGGCTTAAAACGTTTGGAATCCCTGTGAGTTTGGAATATACATACGACGAGTTTCAATCTTTTTTAATATATTAATAGTTATCTATAAAGTTTTCATGAGTTAATAATTATTTCATTTTTTAAGACATTGGTATCAAAATTAAAAATCAAAGTTTTGAATTCAATATTTATAGGAAACCCGTAACCACAGAAAATATAATTCCGAATAGAAGCAATACTCGTTTAAATTACAAAATTTTCTCATTTCATACTTATATTCACAGACGTTTTCAGTCCCTTTATAAATAAAGAGAATTTGGAAAAAGAATTAAATATCCACAATCTTTAGCAACAAAAATTGGTTATAGTAGTTCATTAATTAACGAATTGGCAAAAAGAAAATAATATAATAATTTTTGAAATCAGTATGTACTTTTTATAAAATTAATCAAATTAAAATTTTTGTTTCACCTAGTAAGATCAGATTTCGAATAAATTTCAAATATATTTAGAAGATTTAATGTTAATATTTTTTAAAACTGTCAATTCATTACAAAATATTTTTACTCATAATAAGAGCAAGTTTTTTAAATAGTTTTCTCCGTTGTCATCTAACCTCACTTTACGCTACTTCGTAGTGATTTTTACGTCAAACTCAATTATTAGGTTGTCGGACATGCAGAATTGATCCCTCTAATAAGTTTCTTCGATACTCTATTAATAAATTTTTTCCCCGTATGTTGTGAATTTTTTGCCGTTCATTGTGTAAATTGTAATACCAGGTGATCAACGGAATTCATAATTAGAGGAGGCTGTGATTGGTGCTATTTTATGCTATGTGGTTGGACACACTGAGAAATGAATAATAAATTGACAATTATTATATTTGTGGTTATGCTCATGCTTTGTACGACCTTGATGATATAGTAAACGTTATTGTACTAAAACAGACATAAAATAAGGTTGAAAAAAAAATTGAAAATTTTATGTTCAAAGTGTTGTCCGTCAGCTTCAATGCACCGGCTAACCCGCTTTTTCATATTCTCGCAATGATCGAGGAGTAATTAAATTGCACGCTTCTGTAATTGCTTCTCTCAGGTCTTCCAGTGTATGCGGATTATTGGTATTGGTGTTTTTCAGAAACTGAAAAATAAAATAATCGAGGATTGTTAACTCTGGAGACCGTGCAGAGAAATTTACAATGCGGCTGTCAAAAAACTCGTCTAGCAATTGAATGGTTTCCTTTGTTGTGTGTGCAGTTGCATTATCCTGTTGAAAATACCCACGTAATATTTCGTCATCATGCAGGTTCTCACAAAATGGCTGCAGCAAATTATTCCGATACCTCTCAGAATTAATTGCGCCTTCAAAGAAAATTGGACCAATTATACGTCTGCGAGAGACTGCAATTCAAACTCCTAATTTTTATGAATGAGCAGTCATTATTTTGTATGGATGCTGGTTTAAATTATTTTTTAGAGTATTATCCTCCTCAGTCCCAAAGTAATAGTTTAACACAAAAAATTATATTTTTGTTTTATATGCTGTCATTTAGAGATAAGTAAATGCCCTATATAATTTTTTTCCAATTTCTCCCCCTCCAGACCACAATTTTGCGGTATGTAGTATACTGTACTTTAGGACTTAGAGCTGGCATCTATTCTTAAAACATGTTTATTACAGAAAAATACACAGAAAGTGAAAAATAGAAACTTAAGTGTGGAATTCATAAAAACATTGCCTGAGTGGCTGAATACATAAATATACATTACACTGCGAACACATAAATCTCGTTTTAGATTTGCAGTCTTTGTTACGGCATCTCATAATTTTTTTTGTCGTCAACCGTACAAACTGGTAAATAGTGGTTGCCGTGTTTACGTGTTTCTTTAGGAGGCAAACTCACCGACTTTATTTTTTTTATTGGTGGTTGCTCTTCTTCTTCATCATTGTTATTGTCGAATCGACGACGTTGCTGCTGATGGGTACCTGGATTGGCACCCAAAGCTAATGCTTCATCAATGTATAGTTTGAAATCTAGAAAGTCCATAATATGTATTTTTTTAATGTTCCACAGTTTTGTTGGTCACGGCGATATTGTATCCAAGAGTTAACTATAGCTAGATCTTCAAAATGAAAAAACACTCTATTACTAGCCATTTTCTGGTGCGTGCGCTAATACGGTAATACGCTATGGGACGGTCTTGAAGATCAACTCCTCCCATGGCACAATTATATTTTGCAATAACGAAAGGACGGGGAACATTTATGTAACTCTGCGACTTTTTGCCCCATCTCTCAGCTGTTACTACTGGAGAAGAACCATGTAAAGACGATAACACCACTACCGGCCTGTTATCAAACCATTTTACACAACACATTTTACCATCTTTAAGTACTATTTCATTGAATGATCCTCGACCTTTTTTTGCATTTTTTTGTCAGTATCCACATTAGCTTCTGCTTTCTTTGGCAGTTTGCTTATCATAATTGGTCCAGTAGCACCAATTTTCTTCTCGAATAAGTATTCTATCAAACGCACATTTGTAAAATTCCGATTAAAGAATATGCCCTTCCTCTGTATTTTCAGACAATTTCTTTACAACTCATCCCCCAACACCTAACTATGGATTGGGTTTACCATCAGGCCAGGGTTTTGCACCCTGGTAAATGAAAAAGTCTAATACTAGACCGTACGGTGTAGCTAATACGAAATTCTTGAGGCCTTCTGAATTCGGTTTTCCTCTCACGAATTGTTTCAGCGACGCCGTTCCACAAAGGGGTACCATTTGTTCATCTATGCACATTTCTTTTGTTCTTGGCAATTTATCGCATTGGTTTTTAATCATTGTCAGTAAAGGTTGAACCTTCCACAACTTGTTTCCTTTTTTGGTTTCGTCTGTTACTTCCAAGTTATCTACCATGTGGAGGTAGTTTCGCAACCTAAAAATCTGTCGCGAGGAATTTGAGTTATTAACGGAATTTGTAATCCGTATCTATAGTACATCCGTATTCGTGGAAGTTTGAGGCAACTTGCCACAATGTGTGCCTCTGTAAACCTTCGATATTCTTCGGGCGTGGAATTCAAAGGTTTGGTGATATTGTCTTGCAAGCACCGTCTATTACTTTGGTCAGACAATAGCCCCCAAAAATCAGGTAAAAAATATTGGCCCAAATAGTCGACAGGACTCCAATTTCCCTTACCACCACAATCCCAATCAAATTCCGTTACTTCTGCAAGTTGAGATGTAAACTCTTCTCTACTCCATTTCATCTTGGTTTTACGCTTTGCGTTTCCTTTTTCATTGAATAATCTTTTCTTTAGTTCAGAAAGTGGAAAATCTTCCTCTGAATCCCACGCCTCGTCATCGTCAGTAGGGTAATCGTTGGTTACGTCATCGAATACTGCGCCAAACTGTTCCTTCTCTTCTTTATAGTCGTCATCTCACAGGTAGAAGTCGCTTACTTCTATTATTTCAAATAATTCTTCCTCAGTAAGAAAACGTTATCTGTCTTCTGAAACACAAATATCTAATATTATTTAGAAGCCTTTAGTCCCAATGTCCAGCCGTCTGTAGTACAACATTATGATGGTATAGCACAAAAGCAAGTTATTAATGTTCAATGCCTAATGGCATCTAAGTAACCTAACTAACTAAATCGTTACAATAAATAAATAGTAATCAAAACTTATTATTTACCTTTATTTCCACGAGATGCCATTTTTGTAGGTTAACTAAACCACGAAATAAATTTTGAAGCTGATTTGTTTTGCCGATAATGCCCGACCTAAGCTATAACTTTCACAAACGCCGATCCCACTATGTCCAGTATACTGTACCATTGGATTCACGCACAAAAATGTACACAGGCTTGATACAAAAAAAATTATATTCGAGTCCAGCTCGCTGCACTCCAGTACTGAAGAGGTTATGGCAGGTTCCATAATACAAATCCGTTTCTTGCGCAAGTCTACGAAGAGATTTCTTTGGAGATTCCCGCATTCTTGCTTTAACATCCTGCACAACATCAGCCGTTCGCTTTCTTTGACCACCACTACCTGGTTTTCGAGTAATAGCCCCCGTTTCACGAAATTTTCCAATAGACAGATACATTTGCTGCACTAAAGCGGTGTAACTAACTGGAAAATTAGGGAATGCTTCCCGAAAATCTTCGATGCAACCAGGAATCGAATCCCATTTTTTTGTTTTTCTGCATTTTTGAAATAACTTTCAGTGAGAACATTCTTATGTCGAATATAAAACATTTTTAAAAATAAATGTCTCAATTCTGACACTTAAAATTTTTCATTTCAAGCTGCAAACCTGTGCTGCCAACTTTATGGTAAATATCACAGCCTGCTCTAATTATAAATTCCGTTAATCACTTTTTAGTATTTGCATACGACTGACATCTACATAGAAGCATCATAACCAGAACGAAAGGACATTATCGTGTCATTAAAAATAATATGAATAATTACTTGGATATTAAGGTTAATATGTCTACTTTTGCATATTATACTTTAACTAAAAATCACAATTTCAATTCTCCATTTTGCAGCTAACTTTAATCATTTAATTCTTTATGAACAACTGAAAATTTAAGTAACCATAACGTTAATATTGTCAATCAATATGTACCGGATATACATGGCGATTCAAAAGTATTGTCATTAAATTAAATGGGCAAATGCTGACCTTAATAGAAGTACATTACCCCAAAAATTTAAAGCTTATCGCGATTTTTGTTTATTTTAAATTTGGTTACACACTTTTGAGAACCACTGGCTAATATGCATTTAAAAAGCCTGCGATAGAAATTTGACCCTGCAAACATTTTTCAGACCTGAGACTGGTAGTAAACAATTAGTGGCATGTTTAAAAAGTGAAAACATTGTTGTTAATAAAGAGAAACGGGACTTATAGAAGATGCTCAAATGTTCCTCCATTAACTTCTACACTAACACAGGCCTACAACACAAACAAAAACTGTCTTTCAGAGCTGCTGCAGCATTTTGAAGAGCTTTTCCGTAAATTAAAACGTCAATTAATTCGGTTATACGTTTAGGATGACCTTCCATTAAAGCGTTCGAACAGTGCAGTTTTACAGCGAAGAATGAACTGGCTAAGTAATGTCAAATCACACCTGGGCCCTTATCAGTACGGACAAGAAAGGCGATTGATAAATTTAAATTTTGAATGTGAACAGAACCTATTCCAGTGACCCCAAAACAATTTTTGTATTGATATTATTTTAAATTGTTTTCTGAGTTTACCGTTTACGTGCGACACATGGTTTATTAAGAAAAGTAGTTCTATTTGATATGCTCTACCTACCCTCAAAATTAATGACAATGCTTTTGAATCACCCTGTATATTCTATTATCAAATCTATTTTAAACATGGAGTCTTTATGAAGCTCAAAGCAACAATAGTTTTATGTTCCAAATTTGGTAGTATGGTAATAGCGCTTTCCAAAGTATAGAAAAAGTTGATGTATTTTTCTATTATTTTTAGTCTTGCATCACCTCTTCCTCACACTTCTAAATTATCCTCGGTTTTGGTTCAGTATCAATATACTAGTTTTGAGTTCTTAATTTTCTTAATGTTCTTTGTTGTAAACACAACCTGTTAAAAGTTTTTTGTTCCATTATTTCATTTACCTAACCTTTCCAAGCGAAAATCCCAACAGTTAGTTTTAAATCGGGTTGTCAGCAGGGATAGGATTTAGAGGGTGGAATTATTCTGTGGATTAAATTAGTTAGCCCCTTAATCTTTCTAAATATCGTTAGTGTTTAGTTAGGTTTTATAAAACCTTTGATTTTGGCAGTAAATTTTAAGTAAGTAGATTAATTCTGCTACTGTTAGTTTAACTTGATTGAATTCACTTAATCAGGATTTATACTTACTATCGGATTTTAGTTCCAAACCGAACAACTGAAAGTCGTGATTTTGTATAGCATATAACTAATAATATTAATTTTTGGAAATAAGTTGCCCTACATAGAGATGTAGAGCCATCCTTTCCATTTGCTGTCAAAAAGGAAATCTGATTATAATTTGTTTTTTATAGGTTAATGAAAACTGGTATTTTATATTATAAAACTCACAATAAACAAAACCTCCGGGCTTTTCTTCTATAGCAGCAAAATGTTGCCAATTCTAAAGCTTTATAAGTACAGAGCTTTCTTTCCAATTGCCTAATAATAATAAGCGGTTTATATTATTCTGTCAGAAATTGTAGCAACCGAAGAATGTTTTGGAAGTTTTACCAATTACGAGATGTAAATATCTCTTTTTTTGACAAATAAAGAATTTTGGAATTACATTATCATGCACACTGTTTTAATGTAATAATTCTAAAATATATTAACAAATATTGAACAGGCAATACATAGGACTGAGATACATATGTAAATGGGCCTTAACAATTCGAGTAATGACATTAAACTTTTGTGATTATCATAATAACAAGTAGGAGTAGTCGAATTGGAAAAAAATTGGATATAAATATTTCGAAAATCGATACGTAAAGGAAATTCGGTATTTAATCGTCAATATCTGTATCGTTGAATCGAGAAATTCTTCTCGTATTGGTTCCATAATTATTACTGAATGGAAACAGTAATAAGAATCGTCTTGTCGGAACAACGATAAGAATCAATGTGTGACGATACACAATACGGTATCGATATACCAATATAAAATATTATGAAAAGGTAGAAACGCAATATGTGCAATTGATCATACCTTGTTGGCCTCTGTTATGCTTTAAGATGCATTAAAAATACAATTAAGTATTTTTTAATTCGTTCGAGTTTATACTGTATTGATTCGTATGGAATTGTCGATATTCGAGCAATACTGATTCTTCATATGTCAATATTTTTACCTAGTACTATATCAATATGCAATAGATATCCATATATCCGTATACAGGGTGTTTACGGTCTTCTCTGTATCCTTTTAAAAGACAATAGTACAATGTGTCCTAAATTCGACGTAGATGCATGGGTAACTTTGTTATTTGTAAAGCTACAGCAAAACCGATTGCGCGTTATTGGGCCAACTTTTTGAGACTAATTCAATTGTGCAAACAGAAATAGGCGACTTTCTTTTGTTTTCGAATTATGGCGGTAAATTGAAGTTTACTCTAATTCTACTAAGTCTTATAACTTTTTTATTATTTATAGAAATATCTGAATATAGTATATATAGGTTGTTTATATATATTTTTACGTAGATTCCAGTGGCGTACAGACATTTTTTTTATTTGCTATCGTTTTCCAGTTACAGCATAAACTTGTGTTTTTTTAAGTGGGAATCATATCTTGCGTTAACCTCATTTAAAATACCATTTTAAGAATAAGGCTCTTGAAGGAATTTACCTTCTCACACGGCATGGCTTTTCTGATACGCAGGTCAAGAAGTCGGCGAATCATGTTAATTTGTACAGATTCTGGTGGTAAATCCACAAATAATACAATTTTGCGAGTCTCTTCAAAATCCAATTAACGAAGGACCGAACCCTTTAAATTTTTTTATGTTAGTAGATATCAAGGGACAAGGGCAGTTGGGCACATGCGAAACTCGACCGAAAAAGTGGCTAGAATTCTATAAAATACCTCAACTTCTAGACACTCCAAAAGTACCTCAAGACCTATAGACCACAACAAATTGGGCACATGAAAAACTAGTGCAAAAATCACGAAAGAAGCATCAAAATCTTGTAAAAAGCCCTCATTGTTGGACACCCCAAAATGGTTTTCCATTTCTGGACCAGGGCAATTGGGCACTTTAGGAACCAAGTAAAAATCATTGAAATGAGGCCCAAAATGTTATTAAAATAATTGAAAAAGAGGTCAAAATCCTTAATTTTTTACACACCCCAAAATGGCTTTTCACCGCTAGGCCAGAGCAATTGGACACATGAAAACAATTGTTAAAAATGCACCAAAGAAGCCTAAAATTCTTTAAAATTTCCTCATTTTTAAACACCCCAATAAAGTCTGGCACAACAGACCCTATTACATAATAAAATATTTTTAGATTTATATATCACCAAAAACTGGGCACCTGCAAAATTTTATATCCGGACCAGGGCAATTGGGCACATGAAAGATATTGGAAATCACTGCAAATGTCTCAAAAACCTAGAAAATTCCTTATATTTAGGAACCCCAAAATGACAGTTTATTTCTGGACGAAGGCAATTGGTAAGATGAAAAATAATTATTGTTGAAAAATCATATAAAATAAATCTTCAAAATGCTTAAAAATACCTTCATATTTAGACACGCCAAAAATGTCTTAAAAAAACTATAGACCATTAAAAATTGGATTCATGCTAAGTCCTTGAAAAAGGATCAAAAGACATTCCACTTCATACCTGGACCATACCTGCGGATGTCGGCACGCCGATCTTTGGATTATCACTTCTATAATGAATAAATTTCAATATATTATTAGTTATTAATATATCTTTCTTGTAGAACCCCACATAAATTTATATTTCTGAATGAATGTGCTGTGGATAATAAAAAAATGATTAATTAATCACCGGAAATGGGGCTAAAATAGCATACAATTCTCCCATTCTTAGACATCTCAAAATAGTTTTTCATTTCTGGACCATCTTAAATCGGGAAATTATAAACCACCAAAAAGGTTATCAAAAAGTCTTATAACATTAATCAAAATCTAGTAAAACAATACTCTATTAATTTGGCCTTAATTACATATGTAAACCACTTCAAAAATGACATATCACTTCTGAACCATCTCAAATCGTGAGATTATAAAGCATTTAAATATTGAGAAGAATTCTTTGAAATTTAAGTAAATGAAGTAAAAAATAAACGCATTTATCAATTTGGTTTAGTTATGCAAACCATTCTAAGTTCGAGCGATGCAAAAATTATCTCATTGTCATAAAACACTTAGAAGCCTCAAATCTAATAAAACAATAAATTTTCCCAAAATAGGTCTATTATTTCTGGACCGCTCCGAAAATGGGGATTCAAAAACACTACGTAGAAAAATTAGAATTTAAATCAAGTCATAATTTTTGAAAGCTCTTAAATTTTAAACCATTCAAAAAACAATGTAAAAGTTTCCAACGTTTTTTCATTTCAGAAATTCGCAAATAAATTAACACAACTTTTAAAACATTTTAAAATATAAACAGCGTTTTGACTTGTACCCTTTGTTTTCTCTTCAATACTTTTTTGAATTTCTTTTGCATCAGAACAAATCAATTCCTGCTTGTCTTGTTTACTCAAACTCTTTGTAACTCTTCCATCAGCTATATGTGCATACAGCTAAGCATTGTCTGTAGCATAATCATAACGTAAACCAACATAATATATATTCTCTAATGTTGGTCTTTACTAAGGCCCTTATAGTACTTCTTCTCAAAGATTTGATACATAACTTCTTTCTTGTCCCTTTTTACTAGATGCAATTTCCACTATAATTCCAGTTCCATCGTTTCTCCACATTAGCAGATTAGGTCTAAATTTCTTGCCGTCTACAACTAGTGGTTCACTTTCCACTTCTTTAAATCTACAATCCTGCAGCTTTTGGAATGTAAACGTAAAATAATTTCTCTCAATTGGTCGTTGGTCATGCCTTGGTGCTTGAAGAGAACATCTCTACTATAGAGTGTCAAATGTGTTTATATTATATCGATACAATAACTGTAATGACTCAAGATATTTTGTAGGCTTCACCTGAAAATGTGTTAGTTTAGTAGAACTGAAGAATACAATTTGTGACGCAATTCATATGAAGTTTTCAAGTTTGGTATATCCATTCTGATCTGACCATTTATCTTGTTAGTTATCTCGTATATAAGTAGCCACGATGCTTTAAATAACGAAAGAATACTTCTATTTCCTAATGGTTCAGGTTTCTGTTATGGGAATAATCGAGCAACTTTTGGAGAAGAAATAGTTCTTCAGGGTTCAATTTCTATTTCTCGTCATTGATCATTGTTCTGCAAGGCGCAAGAATTGCTTTAGAATGTCGGGAATGAAAGGCGACTTCTCCAAGTCATATATACCTCGTTTTTTGCACAATGAACATGGATTGTAGTCTTTTTCTGTTGCATCTGGCAGGCCTTTTTTCAGATTATTATTCCTTAAGCCAACCCAGTAACTTAAGTACATCAGGACAGAGTAAGTGTTGTGGATTCCTGTTTCGCTTCCAAGCACGCTATAATATTCAAGAATTTCCGCTTTGTACATGTTACGAAATACATGTTTGTCAAGCAAGTTTTTTACTTCGTCAAATGTAAAACTGCAATAATCAGCAAATAAATTATTTCCAAAAACAGAAAAGATTTAACATTGTTTGCGTAACAAGACAATGTACCCTGTATGACCACAGTGCCATTGACCAGAGGCAATTACAATGTCAATAGTATAAATAACCTTCTTCATTTCAGCTTCAGTTGTAAGCCTATGCAGCATCTGTGCTATTGGAGCATCGACTCTTCCACCAAGACAAATACTTCTTTCTGGAATTGTATGCTCAAACATTGTGTCAAAAATTCTAAACCTGATGATATTCTTTTTTCATTTAAGTGCTGATCAGACCTTGGATCAGCGTATTCACAATATTCCTCCCTAAATTGTTCATCTAAATGACCTCTAGCACCTTCCAAATACAGATGCTTCCTATATGCATTATACGGAGCTCTTTGAAGACCACCCCTAAGTTCTCCATCAGGACCATCTCGAACATGTTGAAGATTGAAGGAGATGCCCGGATGTTAACAACAATTTTCATAAAAAAATTTTATATGTTCACATTTTCCTTTGCTGCATTCTGCTTGGCTGTGTTTGGGGTCATGTTGACAGATGTAGATTTTTAATTTTCTAAATAGCTTGAAATTTTCGGTTTGTTGTTTTTCTGGAAGGTCTTCCCACTTTCCATCTACCTTCTTGACATTAATTTTTGGGTTTCCTTCATCATCCACATCTATCTCCAGAAATGATTTCGACAACGGAGAGGTACCACAATTAGAAGTGTCTACATTTTTTCCTTTTTTATATGTGCAAATTAATAGAAAAATGATCTTATCAACAAATGCGTCTGATTCCACAACTATGTGATAGCCAGATGTGTCGGTAATTATGTTTATCTCTTCATTGTCTTCCTGCAAATAAAGACATTCAATTAGTACACAATTTAAGTCTGTTCCCAGGATGAATTTGCCAGTGATGTAAGCCATTAATACTTCATGGACAAGCTTTCCTCTTCCAATACCAATCGTCATCTTCACTATACCATGCGTCGGTATCACATCACCTGTCGTAGTCCGAAGCTGGGTATTCGTGCAAGACAGCTTCACGGATTCTTGTAAAACGTCTGGACGTATGATGGATTTTACCGCCGAACAGTTTGGCCGGCAATGTTCCCATCAACAAACAGACTGGCATTACGATTCTTCGACGATACGGCGTGGATGGTGGTCTTCGGGGGATTTCCTTTCGAGGCCAACGTTCACCCTCTCTTGTCAACATCTTTTAGTTTCCGTGTACATTCTTCTTTCGACTCCTTCTGGATAATCTTTAGGAACTACTCTTCTGATCGGTCCCGGGAGCCTTCATGTTCCTCGGCCATCTCACCACTCTTCTGGATCCGATTCTTCACTTGTTGAAGATGTGCGTCGCTAATAATAATAATAATAATGGTTTTTATTTTGTTAACCCAAATATACAATAAATAACAAAATGACATATATTCCAAAATCTCAATGTCCAGATCAGTATAACTGCTTTTCATCTGAACTTTGTAGTTAGTAATTATATTTACAAGTTTAATACAAAAACAACAACTAACATAAGATATAAACATATCCTGCTGTATAAATTAAGTTTTAATTTCTGCATGACCGCAAACATTTCCTGTCAACTCGCAAACGGTCATTAGTTAATAACATGAAACCAACGTATTACCCAATTTTAAGCATTTAAAAGAAAGTTAAATAATCGTATTCGTTTCAGAGGAAGGGTTTTAAAAGTTGGTAATAAATCATTATATACTTTACAGATATTGTATTTAGACGATCTTTCATATTAAGCGGTTCGATGTTGAGGTGGTGTCATTAAGCCTCTGAACCTTAAATTTAAGCTATGCACATCCGTCCTGAAGGTTATTTTGTTGTAGAGGTATGGTGACGTTTTATGAAGTATTAACTTGTGATAAAAAAGATGCGGTTTGTAATAAGCATCAATTTTTGATATTGAGCTACTTAGTTTCTTGTAATTTATGTGAAATGTGTTCATATTCGCGTATACCACAAATGTACCTCAAACACGAATTTTGCACCCTTTGCAATATCTCGTCTCCAATCGGAAAACTAATAATCGGTAGTCATTCTGTTGGCTTGTTGGACGTTCGAGGCGTCTCCGCACAAAGCAACGATTAATGACACAACCTTTTCCTGGTCAGTTCAACCATTGGCCCTGGCAGCCGCTTCAAATTGTTTGTGAGAGGTGGGCCATGGTATCTTCCCATCAAGCGTTGGTGGTTTAATTTTCATTCCGCCGGCAAACTCTTCTTTAATTTCCAATCTGATTTCGGCAGGCTGTATGGTTGTTAAGGGTGTTAATATTTTATTTATCCTTTCTTGCGATAGTCTCCTAGTATCATCTTCTTGAGACGTCGTCGCTAGTTCCATTCGAGCCATTTTTTCTTCCATTTTGAAAAATTTATCCTCCAACGTCCCGGAATTTTCCAACGCCTCCTGCTTTAACATACTAGAATTTTATAGATCTTTTGCTAATAATTCTTGTTTCAACGTTCTTCAAGTTTCTAGCATTTCTTATATCATCATTTCAGAACTTTCCATTACTTTTTCCTCTAATGCTCTGAAGTTTTCGAGCAATTCTTGCTTTAAAATTTCAGAATTTTCTACTACCTTTTCCAGTAATTCTTGTTTCAACATACCAGAGTTTTCTAGTACTTTTTCTTCTAAAGATCTAGAATTTTCTAGTACTTTTTCTTCTAAGGATTTAGAGTTTTCAAGTAATTTTTCTTCCAAAGTTCTGGAGTTTTCGAGCAATTCTTGCTTTAATGTTGCAGAACTTTCGTCGATTTTGTTTAGCAGTACTTTAAAATCAATCCCGCTGCCTGGCATTTCGAAACTAAAGCTTTCTGGATCTTGGCCCTCTTCTAACAACGCTTCTTTGAGGCATGCTTGCAACTCCTTTTTTGTTCCTGCCGTATACAGTTTCCTTTCTTCCAATTGTCTTCTCAATTCCGCCAATTTCAACTCGTAAAGCGATTTCGTTGCCATTTCACTTGTTTTTAAAGCACTCAATTTTTAAGCAGTTCGACTGTCTCTTTTTAATTCACACCGAACACCGCCACACGTGACGTCAATTGTAACGTTTTTAAAACGGTTATTTAAAACTTCGGTTTGTGGTATGAATTATTTATTAACAAAATTATACAATGTAACGATTAACACGAAATAACAACTTAAACACTAGGAACACAATATTAATATTAAACCGAACACTAACTAATTAATTTATACAGTTTATAGTTTATTTATATTTATGAGCGTTTACTACGCGTTACTTATTCGCACTTAATTCGTGCACATTTATTTTAACCGAGCACTTGATCGCGTCGTTCACTTGACGGTAGGCTTTTGGTAGACTCTCGGTAGTAGTCTACTGCTTGTGCAGTGTCCCAGTGCAGTGTGAATCGCCTCAAACTTTTCCCGAACAATGAGCCATAGAATAGTCTCGAACAGCTGACACATACGCGCGAAATGATTAAGGACCTGCCTGACAGCTGTCGCGTCTCGTTACAATACGATTAACAGTAATGTCTCAATACATTGGACACAAGGATTTTGAGGTTTATTTGTGATAGCCCTGATTTACTTAATTGTTATTTTATTATACATTATAAGAACCATGTATTTTAGATATACAGGGTGAATCCTAAATGGCGGATAATATTTGCACCACTCGATTTTTCACAAAAAAATGTATAACAACATGGGTAGTCTTTAAAGAATTGTTTGTAAACTTAGCAAGACTATGTGGACAGTCATATTATGCCACCTGCGATATCATAAGTAGCAACCCACTTGATCTAATGCAGGACCATACAGAGAATGTATGCAGGCACACATTAACACCAAACCAAACTTTATGATTCGTCTGGTAAAGGGCATGTGGATTTTCGTCGGACTATTGCTTATTATGGGTATTAAATAATCAATTTCGAGTGAACGTAGCTTCATCAGTCCATAAGACAAGTCCAATGAAACCAGGATACCTTTCTTGTTCACGAAGTAAGCACGTGCAGAACCTTACTCTTTAGTGGTAGTCTTCTGATAATAATCATTGGACCTTTTGGTAGTGATACGGGTCCAAATCATTTTGTAAAAACTGCAAAACTCAATGCATGACTAACATCAAATATTCATTTAGCGTATTTTATTGATTCATATATTAGAATTGACGGTAGAGTTAATATTTTTAGTTGTTTAAAGATATTTTTCGCATTTTTATATCTATTTACACCCACTATCAATCGCACAGCTCTTTTCTGTAGGGTAAAAACACGTTTAGCTTGGGTACATAAGCTCCAAGCAATAATTCTGTATGATATTTTAAAATGAATATAGTCAACAATTTTCTGATATTTGAATACCAGGCAATTTGGTTGAAGCAACCTACCTGAGTGAACCATGTAATTATTTTACTAAAATACTGCTATCGTTCTTAATGTTACAATTAAATCGGATAACATAAAGATCGGCAAGTAAAACGTTACCTGCATAAATGTTTCATATTTTGTTTGAAAATCTAGTTCAAATGTTTAAAGTTGCATTCTCTTAACGAGTAGTAATTCGTTTGCTTTCTATTTCTTTTTACAGTGGTATCAGGCTACATATATTTTCCGTGATAAAGCTTAGCATTACATAGAATTTATTATAAAAATTGTTATTTTCAAAATTAATACTTGTCCTCAAAGACCCCAGTAAATTACCCTCGTGTTCTAATTAGCTCGTAGAGCACATCCGTTATTTTCAGTTGCCCACTCACAATGTATGGTATAAATTGCTCCCTAGGTATTAAACTAATTTCTCATCAAATTATATGTAAGCTAAACCCATCCTTGAAAGGGATTTAAGTAGGGTAATTCAAAATCGAAGCTCGTTAGCATACCGTTTATTAACTCAGCCGTGAAACCCTCTGATGATACGTACTTGGTTTAACTGGCCATAACTTCCAATGCGTTTAATGCCATCAACGTAAAATGGCTACCACTTTCTTTAACTATGGGCGTTTAACACTAATTCGACACTGGTTGCGATATTTAAAAAATCTGTAAAGATTTTGTGGGTATTAAAACCTTAAAGTTAAAAATGTATAATTGCAGCTTTACAGTAGGTACCTACTTAACATAGCCTATGATTTTATGTTTACCTTTATTTTTAAGAGCCTGAAAACGTTAGAAGCTGTAGTCAATGCACATTAACATAGCACATGCTGTTAAGGTAATGCGTAGGAAATATTTACAGAGAGGACAAGGGGAGGAAGTTACCCACATTTGGCTAACAATCGATTTCAAGTGGTTTTTAAAAAAACACCTACAAGGCAGAACACGAAGTAGTCGTAAAATACCAAACACTAGAATATGAAGCATTCAGATAATGCTACATTATTTAGTAATGATCTGACAGTTTTATTGGTGTAATTTTTTACCCAACAATATAAGATCGCTAAAGTTAAATGTAAGCGAAGAACTAAGCAAAACATGGACATTTAGCATTCTATAAAGAAAGAATTTTATGGTGGTTGGAGAGAAGAGTTTAGTTCATGACATTTACGACATTTTCTGTAAATTACTTAGCAATTCTATATTAGAACCAGTCGAATTCTAAACTTTTCACTAACAAGGAATTTAAATGTGATCCAATGCTTGTTTAATTAACACTAAAGTTTAATAGGCACCTAAGCACCCGCCCCTTGAATTTGATTCTATTTGAATGGAGTACGCCATGTTCTTTTTTAGCTGAAAGTTGTAATGGCGTAATTAGTATTACTTAGATAATAACATCAAAAATTATTTACATAAATATAATCCAAGTAGATTCATGTTATATCAAGAGAATTAAAACTTTGAATAGGTAATGTGCTTTCATAATAATGATTTATTACACTATAACACATATAGCGGAACATATTCAAGAAATTCCGAAAAAGGGCAGCTTTTTGTCAAAATTAAACCAGAAAGGGGAAATGACTAAGACGCAATGCATTACCTACATTCTTATTTTTTTATTATTTCAGCCAATTTTCAATTGTTCAAGTAAGGAAAATACTTTACAATGAATTTTTCTTACACTAATGTTTATTATCAATTTAGCAATGTTTGATTAAGCTTCTAATGTAGCTCTTCTTGAGTCTGTATTTTGCATACCAGTGACTTTCTCGTTCACATAATAAAAACTTTATTACGCGGTCTATCATAACCCAAGGTAAATAACTACCCCAACTTTTGAAATAAATATACTCAGCGACATAAAAACTGCAACACCCAGTAAACATCAATATATTGTAATAATTTTTTGGTAGTAAATTGGGAATATGTGGTGTATTCAATGATCAAAATTTGAAAACGATTAAAAAAGAAATCAAGTGGTTTTTGATAATATCTTAAAAACAACAGCACCTTTTGTTTCTACTGTGTTTGTGGTGGATTGCCGTGCAAAGTTAGTTTTAGTGTTGTGGTTGCTGTACAAACGGTGTTTCCTGATGCCTGGAGTACGCAGATGCAACAATTTACGCTGATTAAGTGAATTTGAAAGGGACGAATAATCGGGATGCTCGAAGCAGGAATGGGTCTTCGAGAAATTGCTAATAGGGTTGGCAGAAACGCATCTACCGTAATGAGATGTTGGAATACCCGGACAGAAGAGCACAGACATCAACGCCGCAGAGGTACTGGAGCTGTTCTTAGAACTACCGACCGTGAAGAACGCCTCTTAAGAGCGAACGCCCTTAGGGATCGGTTCAGCACCACCAGGTCCTTTGGGAATGAATGGATGGCTGCTACGGGACAACAGCTCTCTATCAGGTCAGTTTATCGCAGAATAAGGGCTTTTGGTCTGCAATCGTATCGACCGCGTTTCATCTTGCTATTGACCCAAAGACACAGGGAGGCGAAACTCCAATGGTGTCAAAAACGCATCCAATGGTATTAGGAATGGAATCGGGTTGTGTTCAGTGACGAATCCCGCTTTTGTCTCTGGGACAACGATCGACGTAGAAGAGTCCGTCGAAGACGTGGAGAAAGGTGAGAACTTCAGTACTGCATGAAACGTGAAGTTGCGCTTACTAGAGTGCATATGATTTGGGGTGTCATAGCATATGGAAGCAGATCTCCTCTAGTCTTCTTGCAGGGAAACTTAAATGCCGAGGGCTACATTCACAGCGTCTTGGAACCCGTTACATTGATCTATCTTCAAGAACTAGAAAAACTTGTTTTCCAGCAGGATAATGCTAGGCCTCATACTGCAGCTGTCACTACGAGGTTCCTTCGTGAAGCTAATGTCACTATTCTTCCGTGGCCAGCTCGGTCACCTGACCCATCACCCATCGAACATCCATGGGATATGGTGTGCAGACGGTTAGGGCGATTACCTGCTCCCCCGATGGATCTACAGCGCCTCAGAAATGCAATTGAAATTGCTTGGGACACTATACCTCAGGAAGATATTGACCACCTTATTCAAAGTATGTCCCGTAGGGTAAGCGAATGCATAAACTTAAGAGGCGCTCCAACTCATTATTGAATGTGAGGGCAAACGACTTCTCCAAACTGCATCAAATTTTAATCATTTAATACTCCATATGTATCCAATTTATTAGCAAATAAATATTACAGTACATTCACGTTTACTGGGTGTTGCAGTTTTTATGTCACTGAGTATACTAAATAAACTACCGAATGATTTCAACAGGTAATGCTGTATATTTCATTAAATAAGCAAATATTTGTTAATTGGATGTACAATGTACATTACAGCGAAGCTTTCGTCTTTCACACTGTGATATGCTGGCCGTGTTTAGTTTTACAATTCTAATTTAAAATATTCAGCACTTGGTGGCCACAGTACCTACTTTGTAAATTTAATATGCAGGAACTAGAAAATACGTTTAGTAAAAATATAAGAAACTCATTTTGATATTTTCAATCTTAGGAGATTTTATATTCTCTATTATAGATAACTGTCATAATTTTGTAATATACAGGGTATCAACAAATAGTCAACTACCGCCTTTAGCGTCATATATCTACATACACACCTATGAAACCTTTGTTCGTCTAAGTAAATATTTTACTGAAAAACGCCGTTGGTTTCAATTCGTCCATTAAGGCGCCTTTTCCTAGATATTGTAACATGTTCTACAGTTCTTGAATATCCTTGTAATTTTTGGCTTAAAAGCGTTTTATAAAATGCGCAGGCCGAAAATCAACAAGTTAAGTATCGATAATGTGTCAATATATCAGCCATTTGTCGAAACTTAAAAATGGCGCGTGTTTAGTTATCTATCTATGCCTGATTTTATTTTTACAAGCTACTTCTTCTTCCCAATTGGTGGTATTCGACTTTCTTGTGTCCTCTCGCACATTTTTCTCCGACCCTTTCTCGGTCTTCCTCGCCACTTCTTTCCTCCGATGTTATAAGTTAATAGTTTTCCTGGTGGTCTTCCTTCTGTACATTTTCTAAGCACTTTAAAAATAAATTCCGTATCTCTAATTTTTCCATGTATACCAAACCTGTGAGATTAGCCGACGAATTAGTCTGGCATGGGCTGTCTGTGATATGTGGTTATATCAGAAATTCCAATCTGCTTTATTAGGAAGTGTTTAATCAATATTCATTCCTTGTCATGATGTAATATACGGGTGTAAACCATCTTCCTGTAACACTCGATGGACGGTTCTTTGGCTAACATCAAATATTCTAGCAGTCTGACCGCGTGCTTTGTGCTGGTTGATTTTTGACTACATTTAAGATAACTTCTTCAGGTTGTAGCAACGGTACTCGGCAAGGGCGGCATCTGTCAGCTACTGGAGTAGGTGCAGTGCCTCCAGTTTCTCGCATTCATTGATACAGTTGTCGAGTAACGTTAGAAATACAAATTAGCAGCAGCATTAAAGTTACCACGACACTCCCCTAAGATCATAGGATGCATGTCTGCGTATTCCACAAAACTATACTCCATAATGACAATTTGCAAAATTTAATGAAAAAACTTAATAGTTATCAAGCAAAAATTGAATCAGAACAAATAACAGAAAACTAAAAGGAACAAATAAAAATGAAGACGAGGACAACCAAACACGACGTTCTGATCGATAGTGTAACAGTGACAGAAACCTGTGACAGTGACAGACTTCTGTTTGAAAAAATGCATAAAATTGTATTGTACATCGTTATAACATTCATGAAAAGCACAAGCAGTGCAGAAATTTCAAACTTCTGATGGAAATTCTAAGCAAACCAAGAGTATTATGAGTACAATTATTACAGATTAGTCATTTCTTTTGTTGATTAAACTTCAGCTAAAAATCATTGTGTCATAAAAATATCACACGACAAGCAAACCAAAATACGCCTTAGGGCTGCCAATAGCTTCTTATTTAGGAACATTAAATTGGTATAAGACTTTATTGCTTCGCTTTTTTTTTATGGAGAATCATGTGATGTGGGTATTAGCAGCCATTTAGGATTCATCCTCTATATATAAATGTAAATTAGCTGATAAAATGACCCAGCCACTTTCAGAAATACCAACCTTTAGAACACGTCCTTGACTAATTCACGTTGAGTAACCACTGTCGTTGACTACTCTCGAAAAGTCCCACGGAAAGAATGCAGTTTCATAGGTTGTTACTCATTCTCTACTTTAGAAGCACGTATTACAAGTATACTTTAGAAACATTATCTTGTTCGTCACATTGGCCAAGTGCTACTTTAAGCGCGTTTTGGACAGGCATTCCTCTACTTTCCCTACCTGGGAATAGTTTAGTAGAATAGTATAATAGTACTAGTATCTTCAACCAAAATTATACTTCCCTAATATTAAGACAAAATTCATTCAGGGCAATAATAAAATTTATAACCAGGGCTTATGTTACAGGGCATAAAATGAAAAAAACAGCTGAGGTAACGCCTTACGACAAAATTTTCATTCAAATCATACTTTATTTGCAATTTCATTGAGAAAATTGTGTACAGATACATTACTGTACTACATTTGCAATTATTTGAAATAGGTTTCGGGTTAGGCGAACACTGCTATTGTTGTTCTCATTTATAAATACGTCAGTCTCTCATGAATAAGATTAGAGCTTGCCTCAAAGTTATTAGTTATTATGATTTTAACGGGAAAGTCAACTCCTTTAATGTATTAGCTTTTAGCTGAGAAGATACTTACTAATACTGCTCCTTATTCGTTTTACATGGTAATTGTTAAATTTGGACGAAGGATTTTTTTCTGTCGGCATTATTAATTTCTGTTTTTTATTGTTATTTATGTTAGAGATGACAGGTGTCTATTTCAATGTTTCTCCATTAAAATTATTTTACCTACTACGATGATTTCAAAAAACGTTTACATTAATCGTACAAGAGTTTATAGTGTCCAATATTTTCTTAAAAACTATTCTTAACGTACAAGCTTAATTGTTTCTTAAAATTATAGATATTTGGCGCCTGTTTTATTTCCTGTGGAAGATTGTTATAATATTTTAAACCTTTGTAGAAAAAAGAATTTTGAGATTTCGATTTGGAAAATTTTGGTAATCTAAAGTCGGAGCGAGTTCTAGTATTATAATCATGTACGTCTAAATTGTACATCAATCACTGGGACATGTATTCTAGAAGTAAACAATTTATTGTTTTGTAGACTAATACTAGAGTTTTAAAGTAAATACGCTGTTTTCTGCTCAGCCATTGCAAGATATCTAACATTAAAGTAATTTTAGTAAATTTTGAACACTGCAGTATAATACAGATAGCTCTGTTTTGTTGATTTTGCAATCTTTTTAATTCTGTTTCCTGACAAACATGCATCAAACCACATGCCTCCAGAAGCAAACATCCAAAATGTGGCTAATTACAAAATGCGGTTATCCAAAAATAACCCTCCAAAAACCGGGCTATAAAATCGAAAGGAGTACGTTAGGGAATTCTACATGAGGAACAACAGAGCAGTAATTACCTTTAAAAGATTTCGAAGCCCTCAAGTCGTGCAAGTGGAAAATAACCATGCATGTGCTTGATTATACCCCTGATCACATAACAATCAGATCCGCCAAGTTAATGTAAAGTTTGGCAGGCAGTTTTATGATTAGTTTGCCTTCGGTTACCAAATGGCGGTACCGTTGTACGAGCAGACGCGATTCTAAAGTGCTTGGAATCAGCTGATTTGTATGATACCAAGCACTTTAGAATCGCGTCTACTCCTGCAACGGTGACGCCACCTGGTAACCGAAGGCAAACTCATCATTGCCTGCCAAATTTTACATTAACTTGGCGAATCTGATTGTTATGTGATCAGGGATTATACTAAGCTTCCAAAAATAAAATTCTTGTCTCACTCACAAAATATCTATCCAAAATTACTTAATATAATCCCTAACCTCCATCTTGATGATGGATTATCCGAATAAACGTGAATTAAATAAATTACTTTCCAGCCATCAGGAGTACAATCACTATCGACGATACGACTTTTCGAAAGACCTCGAAATTAGGGAGGGGTTCAGAATATTTCCAAAGAGCTCAGGATCACCACACCAAAATACAACCAAAACTTGCTAACAACAAATGCCCTTCCCACTCAAGATGTCAATAGGCAACCAAACTACCACTAAGTTAAACGTGCGGATTTAACTATGACTTGCAAAACTAAAGAAATTACAAGGAACCTGTAATAAGCGAAAGTACTACACCAAAGAATATATTGTTTGATGAAGTTGAAATTAGTGAACCGGACATAATATCAAATAAATTCAATGAATATTTCGTAAACAGTATTGTTGAAATTAACAACTCCATTGTGCCGAACGCGGCATTTAAAGAAAGTCCAATAACAGAAGCCACCTGCAGTTTTACGTTCAAGGAAATAAATTATAGGGATCTTAAAAGAATAATAGCTTGTATTAAAAGAAAAGGAAGATCAGACCACATTACAGCCAAAGTAATTTCGGATGCATTGCCAATAATCGGAGATCTGTTTTTACAATTAATTAGTCAATCTTTAAGAACTGGAGTTTTCCCGGAAACATGGAAAATATCTAAAGTTGTGCCTGTCCCAAAAGTAAATTCTACCAAAAAATGTGAAGAATTTCGCCCCATTAATCCTTTAATAATCTTCCACATGGTTTTGGAGTTGCCAGTGCTTTGCTGAATTCTATTTTCATAATAGCTATTTTTACCTGTTTTAATAATATTACTGTAGTGGTTTTGCATGGTTTTGTAAAGAACCCAATCTGTTTCATCTTTTGACAATTTAGCAATTTTGTAAAGTCTGTCTCTTTCTCTTTGAATATTTTGTAAGTCTGTAGTAAACCACGGGTTTGCAGATTTAGCAGTCATTGTTTTACGCGTAACAAGGTCGTTTAATATACGTTGAAGTCGTGTTACTATAGTGGCAGCAATTCCGTTTACTTGATGATTTTGCATGATCCAATTATACCTATTTAACCTATTTACCAAGTTCTGTTGTGAATATTAATTTTGTACTGTAATACCGGCTCTTTGAGACATCTAAATTGAAATCGCCTATTAGCGTATGCAAACTGTTATCTGGAATAGTATCCTCACACCATCTTTCAAAAATTTCAATGAGTTCAGCGTCACTCGAACTTGGTGAATGGTAAATAGCTGTATAAAAGCCCTTTTGTAATCCTTTCGTTATTTCCATACAAAGTAGTCAAAGGTTATTATTAATTGTAAAGTTAGCAATTAATTTGTATTGGGTGTTATTCAGGATAATTGCAACACCTCCGGTTCCAGTTTACGTTTGAATACTGCACATTCTGAACTCCATGCTGCATGGTTGACGTCCAGCTTTATTTCGAATTTATTGACAGCATGCATACAATTTATGCATCTTTGATTCTCATCTCCAGCTCTACATTCGCTTAGGTGATGTGGCCCAGCACATTTTGGACATGCTTTTTGGGATTTACACTGGGATGCTTTATGATCGAATTCGCTGCATGTAAAACATCTTGTAATTTCTACAGCATCATAGATTTTGCATCTATCCCAACCAATATTTACCTTCTGCTCTTCTAGCATTACGCGGGAAGCGTAAGCGTTTACTTCAGCAAAAGCACTATAACTTCTTCGATCTTTATTTGCTTTGATGTGCACAATTTTAACATGCGCATGCATGCTGCACCTTCTAACCTCTATTAACCGTTATTATTATTCCCTAATGAGAGACATGCATCTCAATACCTTCCTTTAAAATCGTTCATGAGTTTTCACTATCTGTTATAACATTTTCATTGTAATCATTATCATTCTGTTATATTTGCATTTTCAAAATCATTTAATTGTGACTATTGTTCTTATGAATTCGACTGGATTACTTACGCTTTCCAGTTTTTTAGCATTTGGGGTAAAAGCAAGGAGAAATAAGATTGATATTCAGCTTTTCAATGGCCACGAAATCAAAAGTTAGTGATGATGTAGTATAAGTCAGGTAATTTTTAAACTGTTTTATGAGATACAGGTACTTTCTCCCCTGGATAGCAGTAGCAAGTACAGAAATGTTTATTTGCTGCTAAACTTATTCTTTGCAGCTGAGCCATAAATCCCCCAGAAACCGGAGGCTAAATATTACAGCTTCCAAAATTTATAGCCTTTTTTCCTTTAGATGAGAGACTATTATAAGAGATAAATAATATACTTCTAAATAAATATACTTTCAGGACTACAGTGATAATTTTCTATAAATTCTACAAATAATTATGGTATTTGAAAAACTACATCTAAGAAAATTGACAGATAGATACCTACATGTTATAATAATCTGACTTATGTGTGTTTTATCACTGTCAGTACGAGGAATGTTAACAAGTTTGTTTTGTTGCAGTTAAAGCTGATCTCTGGATTGAATTTATCAGTCTTCTAAGGTAAGGTCATCAATATAATAGCAGTCATTTGATTTGTAATTTATTTTTAATGGCAGTATTTATCAAACCCGGACATCAATTATCGATTTACGCGGGTGCATGTTATGAGCTATAAATTTGTTGAGTGCTCTATTTTTCCATGCCTTTAACAAGAAATTCGAGCTATTAATTGACAGCATATGGAGTTAAAAGTCAAATGGCTATAAAATTAACGCCTAATGACTTATTCACTTCTGTTTGAAATGGCCTTTTACATTCCTTTTTTTCTGACATACCGGCCACTATTCGCCATTTAAAACATATATCTCTGAATAAAGACTTCTTTTAAGTATAAAAAAATTATTTTCAGACATAAATTCAACGTAGAACGTCGAATGTTAGTTGTATGCTTTAAAAAGTGTGTTTTAGAATCGGGACATAATCAACAAATTCATTAAAATTGATGAATATTTACTAGTAACAACTTCACTTATATTATTGTCATTTAGTATTTCACTTCTTCGCCATTGGCAGTCAGATCATATTCATTGCTCTTTACACTTTCATTTTGCTGTTCAGGATCCTGCAGCACAGTAGTGTCAACTGCCTCCATCACGATATTGTTGATTGAATTTTCAAACTTCATATTTTGGTCGGCAAAGATAAAACCCAAATTTTCTATGTCAAAGTCTTTCTTCATTGTTATTAGATGTATGAGGTATTGAATTCGAAATTTCAGATGTATTCTTTAAGTTGCTGTCTTTTAACTTAAATTTTTGATATATTCGTGTAAAGAAATTCATCGGGATATTTAAAATGTTCATCAATTCCTTTAAGTTAATTTTTTTCTCCTACTATATCCTTAAATTGCTTGTAAGAAATATATACATCATCTTCTGCATTGCGCTGTTCAGTGGTGATATTGTTTGTTTTATTCGTTCCAAGGCATTTAGTGAAGTCAACAGCAGATGGGTTACATGGGTACAAACCGCTGGCCCTAAATCCATTCTTTATAGTATCCGTCTTACTCCATTTATTTATCACAGACTTTAAAACAGGAGCAAATCTTTCTTTAGTAAGTGCTTCACGAGGATTCTTTCTTTTATATTCTAGGACAGCTCTCTTCCACCCCGCTTTCAGTGGTTTAAAAGCTGATACATCGGCAGATTGCATTATCCTGGTGGCATTTGGAGAAAGTGCTATCAATATAATCTCCAATTTCGTGCAAAGTTGACTTAATTGAAAGGTTTGATGCACACTATGCCCATCTACAAAAAGAATCAGTGGAAATTTAACTCCAGTCCTTTTCAGACATGGATGTAATACGTTTACTATGTATTCATAAAAGATCTCCGTCTTCATCCAACCATTGTCACTGTGAGCCACTCCCCACGTAGAAGAACAAGATCGAACAGAATTGACAATGGCAGTCGGTAGTATTTTGTAGGGATATATAATCATTGGGTCGGTAACATCCCCCGCCGCTTTTATGTTTAATTTTGCTGGAGCCGAATCAATTTCCTAGACATTTTTAGCGCCTTTAGGAGCCAAAACCTTAGTGTTTTTGGGACAAAGGTAGGAACATGTTTCGTTCCCATTCAATATTCTCGAAGGATCTAACAATATATCGTCGAAACCTTTTAATTCGAGGTATTCTTTTATAGAAGCAAACCATTTGCGTATGTCTCCTTCACCTTCTGTTGTGCTGGCTGCCGTAACAGATTCTGCTGTTCGATGGGTAAGAGCAGAGTGGAGTTTAAGGGAGGCTTTATACTACCCATCTCCCGGCAAATTATTTTTGAACGGATTTTTTTGAAGTTTAGAATCCAGAAATTCTTTTACCGATGCTTGAACATCTAGTTTCCTGACTGGACAACTTTTTTGAAAATTACAAAGGATCCATTCTTCTAATACATTTTATTTATCGTGATTGAGAACAGGGCTTGGTCCTAAATTCGTTTTATTGTTGAATTTATCGCTTTGGCGAAATTGCAGTGTTTGTCTCGGTACGCCAAATATTGAAGCCGCCTCTGTGACATTCCATTTTGTATGGATTTTACAGCTGAAAAAACATCCTCTTCGGTGTACCGCTTTTTATATTTTGCGCCCTCTTCTACTTTAGGCATCTGAATAATAAAGACCATAGTTATTGGCCACGAGAACAGTACAGTTATTGGCATATGGCCAAGCACTGTTAGGAGTAATATTTTAACATGAACTAAGGTATTGTATTAATTAAATGTGCCTATTGTATCATTCTAAACGTAAAAGTCTACAATATTTAAAATATTACACAATACAGTGATTGGCCAGATGGCCAATAACTACTCTTAAGCATATTTTCAATCAGTGATGGGCATAGCCAATTAAATAAAAACTAACCTTAAAATTCTGTTCCCGCTCAAATGAGAATTAGGTTCAAACATCAATATAGCTAAAAAAAATCCATGCACGTGCTAAAATTTACATACCTTGGAAGTTATGCTTGTTTTTATCGACTACTACGTCTTAACGATTTTGGTTAGTTTTTAGAACAAACTCATTAACTGAATACACCATGGAACACTATATGACATTTATTATTTGAGGTTAGACGTTACAGCCGCTAAATTTATTATGCAGATTTGACAGTGTTGCCACCACGATATTATTTCATCGAAATTAAAACTAAATCTTATTTCTAATATTGACAATATTCTGCCAGCTGGTCAATCACTCTCTGGTGGCAGATGACTGTACGGTTTACCCTTGCTATTAGTTACTTAAAAGTATTAAGAAATGTAGAAGTTACCTCGACAAGTAGAAGATTTAAAATATAATTCTATCATGTAAGGTGTAACTCAATGTCTCCTCTTGACAAGACAATGGTTTACAGTTTTACCCAATTTTTTACCTTTTTTAAGGAATTACCCCGATTTTGATCATATTTTAGATATTTAGGTTTTCCACCCAGCTTTATACCAGTTACAACATTTAGTATACCTATACGGGCTAGAATGTATTAATATTATCATGACACAAAAGCATGCCTCTTAGTAACGAGCGCGGTGTTCAATTGGCTAACTGAGTAATTAAATACAAGAGGCTTAAAATAATTATTTATTGCAAATAAAATAAGATGTCAGTGCACCACAGGAAGTAAACGTAAAAAGAAAAGTAACAAGTTGTCATCCCATTTACCGATGTAAATAAAAACCAAGTTAGCGTTATTAATGTTTCTAGGTTAATAGTACATTTTGTTAATTTTTTATCAATTCTTGCGTTCAACAGAGTATCGTAAGTTAGTGGTTTTTCTTTCATTAGCGATTAAACTGTCACTATCCTATTATTCTAACATTGTTGGCATTAAAAATAGATATTAAATAATATACGGCAGTGATAAGGAGATAATTCGATGTTAATTGCCCTCACTGTGTGTGTATAACTAACTTTGTAGAAATTGTTAGCGAGATGGACCGGAAACTTTCGCCATGCTTCTAATATGGTATTCTGGTACCAACTTACATAAGCAAAAGTCTACCTACACCCTATGAAATTGGTATTAATTCCCCAAAATATATGATGTTTTAAATATACCATTGCAATTGGTGGCAATAGATGTTCATAAAAATATAATTCCCAACAAGAAATGACAGTCATATATACATATGCACATTGATAAGTCATCTGAAAAAAAATAACTGCGATTATTTTAAATTGACAAAAACAGCAGTTTTCCGGTAAATTATATGAAATGCTGCTAATTTTTTCACTTGAGTAAACAACATCATGACGTTCTGTAAACACCAACTACAAACTAATAACTAATTAACCTACCGTTAGCGCTTATATAGTATAAAATATTACATGCACGATATGCAGTAGACAGGTAATTTAAGGATTGTATTACTTTATAGAGTATCGTATTCGTGTACTTGTACAGCTTCGAGCAAACCGTATGTATATGTACAAATACAAAAGTTTCTGAACCCCTAGGTACGATAAACTACGAATATGCATGTATCGGTAAAGTGTGGTAACAGCAAACGGTTAAGTGTGAAACTTAATTGTAAACAGTAAAGCATTGGAAAATGAAGTTCAAATATGCTGTAAAGTTTGATTAAATTACTGAAGGGTAGCAGTTAAAATAAAGTAAGAGCCAGAAATTCGTTTAATTGGCCTGGCGTACTATAGGCGGGCATTTAGTAAATATAGAAAGGAGCAAATAAATATGAAAATTTTCAATTTAACACTTCAAAACCACGTTTTATATCGTAATTCGGATGCTTTTGTAAAAAGAATTGATGTTTGAGTTTATCCCTGATGTTTTTTCTGAAATTAATTGTTTTTAAACAAAAACATCCTATTTGCAGGCTTAAAATTAGATTTGGTGGCAATTAGTTATACTTTCTGAAGAAAAAAGTGAATAATGCTAGTTAAACTAAAAAAAAGGGATTAATAAATATGCAGGGATTTTGCAACCAAGCGAACTTTTTTGTTTTATACATATGTGTTTCAGCTAGCGATGTATTAATTTCCTCCACGTTTTGTTAACAATCAGTTTGTATACAGTGAGTTATAAAATATTCCGACTTTAACAAAGGATTTATTTGTATGTCGTCCTAGTATCAACGTAAATGTTTTAGTTCTTTCAATTTAAAGTGGGCACGTTCACCTTGACAATAAGCTGACAGATGCAGGATACGAAAATGGACAAAAAAGCTGGCTTTGTGATATTCTGAATAAACATTCTGGACCCGCATGGAAGCTGTAATAAAAATCTGGTTTAAAGTAGCAGAAATGAAAACGTAAATGTCGTAATTTATAATACAGGGTCCTGCAACAGTGCGTCGGGCTTTCCTAGCGCCCTTACCGTGAGAGATAGAAAAAAAAGTTTAAAACATAAAATTATTGGTTCGAAGAGGTCTACGTCGCGAAATTATTTTCAATAATACAGAGTGTTCCACTTTTGCGCTATAATAAAAACATACATTTTTTTAAATGCAACACCCTGTAACTTTTCATGTCTTCCGATGTCATTTTTTAACCTCTACATAACTGTCTACCCACTTTTGTATTTTGTGTCAGTATTACCAACTTATTAATTTTTTTCCGAAAAATCTTTCATAAACAGACTTCACTTTAAAAATCATAAGCGACCTTGATTTTTGAAGTAGAGGGATAAATTTTAGCAATAATTGTAGTCCGGTTAAAGAGCAACATTTTGATTTGAGAAAATGGGATTCAGTTGATACAGGGTGTTACAAAAGAAAATGCCAAACTTTCCAAACTTCAAAGTGACATAGCTCATTTTTTTCAAATGGAACCAGCACTGTTTTATTTCGCGAATCGATAGCTTTTTTTATCCTCTTTAATTTTGTATTGAGATGTCCGATACCTAAACCCCGTAGTTTTAGAGATATTAAATACTTTTCACAAAAGTAACAATTTAATTACATTTTATGCACCGAAGTGGGCCGTGCTAATGCAAAAAACCAAAACAAAATGTAAGTAAGCCTCAATGTAACATTTTAGTAAATTTAGAATCAAAACGGATAATACTTATGTAATAAAATTAATTGTTTTATTCAAAAACTATGAAAAGTTACAAAATTCTAAATGCATAAAAGAAAAACGACTACAATAAATGTTCGAAATGTCTTCCATTTTCATTCAGGAACAAAACTTGATTTTTTTTGTGGGGATACGTGAAGAGAATTGTTTATAACGAACTACCGACAACACAAATAAATATGCAACAACGAATTGTTGACGCTTTTGCAAGTATTTCATCTGAAATGTTACGAAGAGTGCAAAGATCTTTTCAGCAGCGAATTGATTTGAGCCTGAATGAAAATGGAAGACATTTCGAACATTTATTGAAGTCGTTTTTCTTTTATGCATTTTGAATTTTGTTACTTTTCATAGTTTTTGAATAAAACAATTAATTTTATTACATAAGTATTATCCGTTTTGATTCTAAATTTACTAAAATGTTACATTGAGGCTTACTTACATTTTGTTTTGGTTTTTTGCATTAGCACGGCCTACTTCGGTGCATAAAATGTAATTAAATTGTTACTTTTGTGAAAAGTATTTAATATCTCTAAAACTACGGGGTTTAGGTATCGGACATTTAAATACAAAATTAAAGAGGATAAAAAACGCTATCGATTCGCGAAATAAAACAGTGGTGGTTCCATTTGAAAAAAATGAGCTATGTCACTTTGAAGTTTGGAAAGTTTGGCATTTTCTTTTGTAACACCCTGTATCAACTGAATCCCATTTTCTCATATCAAAATGTTGCTCTTTAACCGGACTACAATTATTGCTAAAATTTATCCCTCTACTTCAAAAATCAAGGTCGCTTATGATTTTTAAAGTGAAGTCTGTTTATGAAAGATTTTTCGGAAAAAAATTAATAAGTTGGTAACACTGACACAAAATACAAAAGTGGGTAGACAGTTATGTAGAGGTTAAAAAATGACATCGGAAGACATGAAAAGTTACAGGGTGTTGCATTTAAAAAAATGTATGTTTTTATTATAGCGCAAAAGTGGAACACTCTGTATTATTGAAAATAATTTCTCGACGTAGACCTCTTCGAACCAATAATTTTATGCTTTAAACTTTTTTTTCTATCTCTCACGGTAAGGGCGCTAGGAAAGCCTGACGCACTGTTGCAGGACCCTGTATATACTATTGTTGAGTGTAGAAGTCGTTATAAAAACTAATGTTAAGAAATTTTATTCCCCTTGTTTACTAATTCCTTTGACTCTTAAACAAAATAGGAGATCGTTTTAACTTAAAAAGGAATTCTCCCTTCAGTCCGCTTTCTTGTAGAAAAATGAATCGTTCTACTGAGACTTGAGTAATTTATGACCAGTAGGTACATAACTACTTTAAGAGCTTCCACTTAATCAAATTTATCGTAAACTCTTTCCTTTAGGCGTGGCATAACGGAGGTTTCGAAAAAGATAAAAATAAAAATTATAGCTTCTATATTTTTTGCAACATCAGACTTTTCCGTGATACAATGATTTTTAAGTTAGGGCAAAATGAGCAATCATGTTTCGCATATAAATTAATCGAATAAACGCAATTTGAATTTTCACACCAAACAGTTCTTTAATTTAAACTTAACATACACATAAAAAATTACAACGGTTAATGCCGATCATAAGATGTCAATTAGTGCAAAATTGATATGACATAAATGACATCCAGAAACAGTTTGTGATCGTGACTAAAGTATAATATTAATGTTTTAATAATAATGCCATAAACCTATTATTTGCGTGCAAGCTTTACACTCCGCTATTGCCGGTGATTTAGAAAACGCCTACGAAATTGACTTCACGCGTTGTTTTCGAGAAAAATAAGAAAGCAGTTCATTATGGATCGGAGATAAGATTTAAATGACATGTTAATTGTCTTGCTTATGCTGAATATCCGTTTTGATTTAAGTAAATGTCTATTCTCTAGAATAAATTTTATATCTAGAGTTATTCAAATTCGTGGTCCACCATGTGATTTTCGCTTAGTATAAGAGATAGAGGGTAAGTTTGAATACGACACCTTTGCAGAATGTTGTATTTAATATAATATAATAAGTATTTCACTGTTTCATTATTGGGTTTCCATTGAATGCATGCTCCATTTATTACAATATTATTTGGATCCTTAATCCTTCTAAGGGCGAATATTTTTGCTTCGCATTTCGTTGGGTTAAGTGCTATACTCCATTTAGTTAGCCAGTTGTTTACTTCGTTGACAGCTGATTGTAATTGAGATATTGATTCATTCAGGTTCCAGTTTTGCGATATGATCACAGTGTCGTCCGTATACATGGCAAGGTTTTCGCGTGTAAGCGGAATGTCTCTAACAAATATGTTAAATAACATCGGTCCCAAAACACTCCCTTGGGGCACCCCGGCTTTGATAGGTTTGCTATCAGAGACAGTTGAGTAAATTTGCACAGCGAAGGTCCTGTCATCTAAAAATGAGTGGGATATCGCTTTAAGGTAGCTTGGTATTGGCAGATGGAGCAATTTATATTTAAGGCCTTCCGTCCAAACTTTGTCAAAAGCTTTCGCGATATCCAAAAATACAGCTGCCGTATATTGTTTATTTTCGTATCCTGTCTCGATTATTTCTACTATCCGTTGAAGCTGGTGGCAGGTCGAGTGTCCACTTTTGAATCCAAACTGAAATGGTGGGAGAATATTTGCTTCTTGTAGTTGATCCTTTATTCGTTCGAATATTTTTGAGAGAGTGTTTAGGAGACTTATTGGTCGATAGTTATTAGGACTTTTGTTATCTTTTCCTGGCTTGGGAAAGATAACAACTATGGCATATTTCCATGCTATTGGAAAGTATCCCTTTCTGAGGCAAGCATTAAACAGTGTCGTCAGGAATGCAAGTACCTTCTTTGTGAGTCGCTTCAGAATTTCATTAGTGATAAGATCACATGCCGGAGATTTTCTTCAGGGTCAGGAATTGGGAGATGTGATTCAGTGTAGTTTAGGATTGAGTTGGTGAAGGCATGATTGTTACCAATTGTAGGAGTGAATGTTTGTGCTAGGTGATCAGCAAATAGCGCAGATTTTTCCTCATCCGTGTAATAAGTTCTGTTATTGATTGTAATTGGGGGTATTTGCTGCGGTTCCCTTCGAACTCTTCTTGTGGCTTTCCACATACCTGGATCTCCAGGTTCTAAATCCTCGATATACTTTTGATAGGTTAGAATTTTGTATTTTTCAAGTTCTCTTCTGATACGGTGTACTAGATTATTTAGAACGTTTTTGATTGTCGGGTTTCGAGTTCGTTGCCAGTCGCGCCGCACTTTACTTTTTTGTTTTATTAGCTCAATGATGTAATTTGGCGGTATGTTGTACGTTGCTGGTATTTTCCTGTAATTGGTTTGAGTTGCCTGCTGGATACTGTTTTGTATACTGCTAGTATAGTCATCAACTACTTGGTCAATGTCTTTTCTGGTTTCGAGATTAAGCGGGTGTTTGATATTTTGGTCAAGAATTGCTTGAAAGTTTTTCCAGTTAACAGCTCCGTTTATTAACTTGGGGTTAGGAGGTTTACGATGTGGAGTGCTAAGAAACGTTATCACCACGGGTAGGTGCTCGGAGTCGAGTTCTGCTATGGGTGTTTGGTGTATTTGTTTGGTGAAGCATTTTTGTAAAATTACGTCAAGGATGTCCGGTTGGTGGACCGTTCGGTAGGGGTAGTATGTGTGTTCGCTGGGGGCTAATACCTGGAAATTGTACAAGGCCGAGTAACTAAGGAGTTGAGCTCCTGCAGGGTTGGTAGTTCTGCAACCCCAGGCAGTGTTTTTACTGTTGAGGTCTCCGATCACAAGGGTGGGTTCATTGGTATTTAGAAGAGTTTGCATGTCGTCGTCTGTAAGCTTTTTATTTGGTTGCTTATATGCACTGATTATGGTGACCTGGTTGTTATTACACAGTGTGATTTTTACTGCAATCGTTTCTATTGTTGTTTTCTCCATTATTAGTGGGTGATGGGTAATTTGTCTTTTAACTAGTACTGCAACTCCTCCCGAAGATACTCTAGCATTTCTGTCCCTTCTATAAATATGTTATCCAGGTATTTTAAAGTATTATTTTCAGTAAGATGAGTTTCAGATATGCATGCGATATCGATGCTATATCTCGCTAAGAATGCAATAAAAATTGAGCGTTGGTTTGTTATTCCGTTCGCATTCCAGTTTAGGATTGTTAGGTTTTGTAGTATTTTATGGGTCATTGATAATGTTAGGAAGTATTTGGTTTATTAGAAATGTTTTAATTTGCGGAAGGAGGGGAGTTATAAAATCAAGGAGGATTTTTATGAGGTCATTTATTATGGGTGAGTCTGTAGCGTTTATTGTTGAGTTTTGTTGATGATTTAAGGTTGGTTCTCTTGAAGTATTTCTAAGTTTGTAAGAATAGCTTTGGTTTGGGTTTGATGTCGCGCTGGGTATATTCCTGTTGTTGTATCTGTTACTGGGGATTTGGTTACGTGCTAGGATGTTTCGTTGTTGACTGTAGCTTTTGCACCCCCTGTAGTTGGCTGGGTGGTGCTCGTTACAATTTACGCAGATTGGAGGATCATTGGAGCGTTAGATGACAATAATTTTTCGTGTGGCCAAAGCGCTGACATCTGTGGCACTGGGGAAGATCTGTTGTTTTCCTTCGCGTTTCTACCTTAACAATGGAATAAAACAGTTTATCTAACTTGAAGATTTCTTTTGCTTCATCGCTATTAGTAAGATCGACTGCGCAGATGGATGAAGGTTTCTTATCCTTATTTAAAAGACGTTTTTAGTTACCACTGAGAGTGGTTTGCTATTCGGATTTTGGAAGGTGTGATACTTTATGTCATTAGTTGCATAGAATTTAGTGAAATTTCGATAATCATCCTCATTAGTGAGGTTTATGCGAAGGATGTTTCCATTAAATGAAGTTGTGGAATCTTTAGTGACTATCTTTTTGATATCGTTAGTTACTTCTGTGTATTTTACTTTATCAGCGTTTTGAAGAAAAATTGGGTGTATTTTTAATTTTGGTGTATTTGTTAGCTGTGATGGTTGTGAGGAGCTCTCGCCCTCGATTTTTTTTCAATTTCTTTGGGGAGGTAGTATTTATTTTGTGTTAGTAGGTGATCTGACTCCCACATATACCTTTTTTGCATTTCATTGTGAATTGTTGGCGATATTTGATCTGACTTCCGTTTGGCATCTGAGTTTGATGACTGATTGGTACTTGTGTCCATATCCGTAATATTTGTGAGTTGTTTGGTGTTTTCTAGAGGAACTGAATTTTCTTTAAATATTAACGTAGGTTGTTTTATCGTTGGGTTAAACATGTTTTCCGCGATCAACACGAACTCTAGGTTTTGTACCGCCACGGTCGGTTGACCAGGCCGCGGCCAGCAGGCTTGATAACGCACTTACTATCGTTAAACTTTTGAATTTTTAAAATTTTTGTTGAAGGTAATATTATTTACTAACTGTGTAAATGTTATTATAATTACTGTTCAATTCTTAGCACTAAGCAGTGCTAGCACGACTATTCACGTACGTGGTTCGCTTCTCACTCAAAACAAATTCAGACATAGAAATGGAATTTTGTAGTTCTTAAAACTTTCCATAAGATCATTCTTGATCGTTTCTTCACTTTCAAGTTAATATAGTAACAAGGACCCTTAGATTCAGTGGTTAATGGGCCACCCTGTGTATTGTAATCCCCATTAAGCTACAGAATTCAAAATCTGTTTTACTAAGTAGGTACTGGTACTTAGAAGGGTGCCTTTCATTAGAAAATACAGTAGCGACTGGTATATAAGGGCTACCGGGCTGCCGCTCTGACCTAAATTTTACAAAAGTTAGCAATAATTATATAAACGACATTTAATTTACTTAATTAAAACAGCATTACATTGTATTTTCAACTTAGACATTAATTAAATCGCTTCCGAAGAGACAGCGCACATCATAATACATGAATTCAAAGCTTTTGGGCGGAATACATCGAACAACGTGTGCAAATCGAGAAGATTATGGTTTAACGCGTACAGAATATTCAGATTTAAACTTGCACAGAGAACGACCCAAACTGACGCTCATAGCCCCCCATACAGTCAGGAATCAGGAACAGTAAATTCGAACATAGGGGGTGTTCTCGAAGATATAGTTTTAAAAAAATATGTACCGTATCCGGAATGACCTTGCGGATCTAAATGTGGAAGGCGCCAATTTGTCCGCGATTGCAAAAAAGCATAAAAAATTACTTTTCGAAATTTCTTTTAATTCTGAAAATTGAATAATTTCGTTTACATCCCATTTACCAGCTTATTTTTTAATATTTCTCAATGGTTTTTAAACCATTTTAACGAGATTTAATACTGTTTATAAAAAAAACAGGGACGGTTTCAGGGAAAGTATACGGTCCGAGACTGGCAGCGAACGTGTTAATAAAACAGATATGGGAACAAGCCAAAATCCCCAGCGACTGAAATCTCGGTATCATCTGCCCGTTACATAAAAGACGAAACCAACTTTTAAATATAAGGTATAAAATATTTCCTAACATTCTTGCAAGCAGAATACAACCACAAGTAGAAGCTGAGATTGGAAACTACCAAAGTGGATTCCGAAAAGGAAAGTCTACAATAGAACAAATAAGCACACTTGGACAAATTTCCCAAAAAACATGGGAAACAAACATCGAAACTCACCATCTATTTATTGACTTTAAGAGTGCATATGACAGCATCGTAAGCTAGAATTGTATACGGCATGAGGGAACTTGGATTACGAAAACACCTGATTAGACTAACTAACCTAACTATGGACAAAGTATAAAACAAAGTAAGAAGTCAAACTAGCCTCTCGAACACCTTTAACACGAATACAGGACTTCGACAAAAGGAGATACCTTATCATGTATTCTATTCAACATGGCACTAGAACAGATTATTAGAAAGTCAGGAATGGAAACCGCAGGAACCAAATTTAACAAATCAACCCAAATACTTGCCTACGCAGATGATATTGGTATAATCGAAAAATCGGGAAAGAACATAGAAGAAATTTTCATCCCCCTCGAAGATGCAGCAAAAGAAATGGGCCTAGGAGTCAATAAGTCTAAAACTAAATTAATATATGAGCATAAGTAAACAAAGCAGTGTAAGTACTAATATACAGGTGTTTGTGATCAATAACTATCATTTTAAAAAAATTCAAGAATTTATATACAGGGTGGTGACTCGAACACCCGAACATAGGGATTTAACATGTAAAATCATATTTTCGTAATTTCCTGCTCCCCTAATTATTTTAGGTAAAAAAGCTTCAAATAAAAGTTGTAGAGCATAAAATCCTGCATCTGAATCAATAAACAAAATTAATTTTGCGTGCCTTGTAACCTCAGAAATGAGGTATGAAAATGACGTAAATCGCCCCAAAAATAGCGATAGCCATGGAATTCAAACAAAAATTAACAAATGTTAACGGTTTATCTGTCAAATTTCATGGTGGACGGAAAATTTAAAAGATTTAAAGTTGTGTTTTTTTAATATTTTTAGGACCGTGGTGTGGTGCAAACCTAATCCAGATCCAATTTCTCTAAGGCTCACATTTGGATTATTTGATACCGCAGCTAATACATTGATTTCGTTAGCGTTATAATCTTCAGCTTCAATATCTTCTTCAGGTGCAATATTTATTTGATTTTTAGTACAACTCTTGCAAGGGACGAACACTGACCCATATTTTGTTTGATTATTGATGATGGTATGGATTGTTGATGTCGACGGAATTGGTAGAATGACGATATAAATTCGCAAATAGATCACGTACTTGTCTTATACTGTTACCACTGTAAAATAACTTTAAAAATTGATTTTTTTCACTTATTGTATAATTGTTGGCCATATTTTCACTTTAACAGTAATTACAAGTAATAATAAAAATAAACTAACGCAGCGTAACTTGACAGATAAACCGTTAACATTTGTTAATTTTTGTTTGAATTCCACGGCTATCGCTATTTTTGGGGTGATTTACGTCATTTTCATACCTAATTTCTGAGGTTACAAGGCACGCAAAATTAATTTTGTTTATTGATTCAGATGCAAAATTTTATGCTCTAAAACTTTTATTTGAAGCTTTTTTACCTAAAATAATTAGGGGAGCAGGAAATTATGAAAATACGATTTTACATGTTAAATCCCTATGTTCGGGTGTTCGAGTCACCACCCTGTATCTTGGTGCGTTATTTAGAAGTGATAATAACAACAGCGTGGAAATACAACGAAGAATAACGTTAGCTAATAGAACTTACTACGGACTGGCAAAACAGCTGCAATTGAACCAAATATCAGAAGAACAAACTAAGCTCAGAATGTACAAATCCCTAATAAGACTTCTGTTAAAGACAAAAACGACCTGGGAATATTTGAGAGGAAGGTACTCAGAAGAATACTAGGACCCACCTGTGAAAATGGAGAATGGAGACGTCGCTACAACCATGAAATATACAATACTTTTATAGAGCCGAATACAGTTAACAATTTTAAAGCAACCAGGTTGCAATGGATAGGTCATATTATAATACGACTAAACGAGGAACTGCCACCCCAGAAAATATTTAACAATAACCCACAAGGCAAAAGGACAGTAGGCCGACCACGAAATAGATACATCGATGAAATAACAGAAGACTGAAAAACGTTGAAGGTGCGAAACTGGAAAACAAAAGTAGCGGATAAGAAAGAGCGGAAGAGAATTGTCGAGCAGTCCAGGGCCCACACCGGGCTGTAGCGCAGAAGATGATGATGGTGAGGAAATTTACTTTTGCTCTGTGTTATACGAAAAATGGACCCAAATACGTTAAATATGCATAATTTTTATTTTAGCCTTGTATAAAACTTCGCTTGTGGGAATTTACATGGCATTCATTTTTGTTTGCAATCGTTTCGCGCTCACCATGGGTCTGTAACGTCTTCACTTTTTCTGTCTATGTTACTCGATGTTTAAGAAGGTTCCGAGAAGGTCATTTAATGTCTCCATCTCTGTTTATGAATACTGTCTCAAGTCGTATTTGGTGTCTATAAAAGTGTTGGGTCAATCATTCAATAATTCCAGCATTTTTTAACGACCCTTTAAGTCTTCTGTGGCTTGGCCATCGGGCATTTTTTATGAACGAGTATTAGGGGTATGTACTGATGCTGCTCCTTATACAGGGTGGCCTACTGAAAACAGTAAACGCAAGTTTTGGCAACTTAACATTATCAATTTAAATGCTGACAAACTCACAAAGTACTTGCTTATTACAAACAACTTGTCAGATGAAGTGCTTTTGTTTGCTACGTTCAATTGTTTAAGCCTACTTGATTGATCAAAATTTAAATATAATTTTTTCTGGAATTTGAAAAGAGAATCGAAAGGCCTTTAGAATTGTCTAACATTTGACACCCCTTTCTATTTAAAATATTTGGGGTGCAATTCACCCTCATCTTAGGTTGAAGTTGCGTAAATAATACTAATCAATTCAGATGCCCCCCTTGATAATAAAATTGACGTGTTCGAACGTTTTTCGTAAAATTGATGTTAAGTGGCCAAAATTTGCGTTTACTGTTTGTGTAAAGCAATGACGAGGCTTAAAGTACTGTATCCAAAAATGATACATTATTTCATGTGTAGTGCATGGACAACATCGAGTAGCCGAGTTAGTGCACCCACTTTATCCAAATGTGTATTTATTAATAGCGGCTGTGAAAAAAACTTTTTCTTAAAGCACCAAGTCGTTTGGAAACATTGCGAAAAATTGTTGGCGATATCTCACTTCCTCCTTTACCTATAGTTAGCAGATGACGATCTTGGATCGATGCTGCAACATATTATGCCGATAATTTTGAGTTTTTGAGGGATGTCGAGGAGCAACTCCAAAAGAAAGAATTTATCAAGAAACTCACCAATGTATTATCAAAAAACACATGTTACGGACAGTTCAAAAGTATTAGTGAAGCGCTCTAAAACAAAGGTTTAATCGATCGTAGCCTTAACCATTTAAAAATTAAAGATATATCTGATTTAAAAAGTGCTCCAATCGTATCATGCGACATAGAATTTTTTCTGAATATAAAAATATTTTAGCCGACAATAGACAAACATTTGATGCAGCACGTAGTAGTTAAATGTAACCATACTCTTTAATCTGTTAACTAAATATCAATATTTTATTTTAATACACTAGTTTAGATTTTTACTATTATTCATTTAAAGCATTGTACGGCAAATTGTTGAATAAAAATAAATACATGAGTACAATATAGGTAGGTTTTAATAAAGCTAATGTTTTTTTAACATATACATAACTAGATAGAGAAGAAGATAAGTATGAAATAAGTACAAAAATAAGTGCATATTTAAGAGCATATTTTGAAGATTTTTAGTGCAAATTTGCATGCTAATTTTCCAATTTTTTAGAGCAGAACTATCCTAAGCCTAGTTATAAATAAGTTTTCCTTAGGTAGGTTGTCCTTTTCTGTAATCAGTTTTGTTTTTCATTGTAACCCCGTTAGATATTTTTTAGACCAGATCTTCTAAAAATAGGTTTTGGACCAATTTCCATCTTTAGCGGTAGTTGAATAGTAGGCTTGTTTTGATAATTGTCAAATTTAACAACTTACTGATGATGATTGCAGAGTTGTAATCGAAAGCTGTTGTACTTTATTTTTTTTTTTATTAATTTATTTATTTTATTATCCAACAGGTAAGATTACCCAATTATAGGATAACACAGAAGATTACAAAATACTTAAAAACATTGATCATTTATTAAGTGTTTTATTATAAGTAAGATGGAGGAAGTCCAAGAAAGAAGAGAGCATAACATTCACCCATCTACAAAGACTTATAGAGAATATTTGGAGTCATAGGTTACTTTCCAATGAGGAAGTGTCTGAATGTTAATGCTTCTACGTCATTTGACTCAGTTGTTAATGAATGTGGCCTTAAATTGAGGCAAGCTTCTATTTGTATAATAAAGTTGTCAGCTCTTCATACGTTAATGTACTGTTTCCAACTATTCTTTTCAAGTGGTATTTACTAGACTTGACAGCTACCTACCAAAGTCCCCCGAAGTGGGGAGACCCGGCTTGAAAGACAACATGTCAGAGGTAGAGTGGTACACTGCATAGTTGGTTAAAACCAAAGAGATCTGAAATAAAAAAATTGAGGAAGAAAGATCAGATGTTGCACTAGTACCCTACGCTGTCCCACGCAGGTTTAACTGTAGCAATAAGGGATGAAGTGCTCCAAGCGGTCTTACTTAGACCTGGCCTATATAATAAACAATATGCGATAATAACAGTTTTATTAATAACAAAACTATGGCAGTATTCATATGTAGAAATGTGGTTTATTATATAATATACAGGGTGTAACATGAAGTAATGTCATCCTTTAAAGGGTATATTCTACGGCCCAAAATAAGAAAAAAATTCATACAAATTTTTTTTTTCGAAAATGCTCCACAAGAAAGTTATTGACAAAGACAGTTTCAAAATGCTTTATTAGTTGAAATAATTTAACAATTTTTATTTTATTTTAAATTTTAGACTTTAATACTTAAATAATAACTAACAAACGCTCCACGATAAAAAAACAAATGAATTGTAAATTTTGACAAGTGTTTGCCAAGGTAATAAGGTTAATACTAAAGTTAATATGGCTTATCGATTTACAAATGAAGAGCACACAGACATGCATCTTATGTATGGTTTGGCAATTTTGAGCAACTATTATGATTGTTAGTTATTATTTAAGTATTAAAGTATAAAATTTAAAATAAAATAAAAATTGTTGTTGCTTTGAACAACTTTTGTGTCATTGATTTTTAGTTTTGTAGCGCCTAAACATACAATTTTGTATTATTTGTTATATACATTTTGTGTGCTAGTTAAAATACCATACATTTAGTTTGTAGCAGTCTTTATTTTGAGTTATTTAGAAAATATGTAGTTCACTAGTTATACAACAAAATGGAAAGACTGTAATGACACTGCTCAAAGCAATTAACGGATGTCATACTTTTTCCTGTAATACAAACGTAAATGAAATTTTGAAAGTAGGGAACACTTAAATTCGTTTTTTAGATGATTATACGTAGGTAGTGATTTACATTTATTTCTCGTTTAATTTTTATTTTTTTAATTTTTAATGTTTATTGTAGGTTTAAATTTGAAAATTTAAGTGTGCAAAAAACTAAAATCTCAGTAATTGTTTTGAGCAGTGTAACTTCTTTTGGCTTTACCCATTGATTTTATGTTAAATTGCGGCTAATTAAGAGCCCTGCTAAATTCAATAGCTAGAAAATTTATTATACCATTTGCATTTTTTACAAGACTCCACTTCAGTTTTTTATTGATCCATTTGCGCTACTTCAAAATACACATCACGATTTTAGCCTACTTACGTGGGTGTAAATAGTCGCCCCTGGTTAGCTAGTTTTGTTAATAGTTGCGGAAGGTTAATTAAAATTTGCGAAATAGAATGATGTTTACATGCAAATTGAATCGATAGGGCGATATTTGGTTAGAAAATTAATCTTTAATCCGTTTATTGTTTCATCAAAACTCCTTCAAACTTTATGGATGAGTCCGTAATTAATTCTACGCATTTAAGTTGCAAATCACGAAAATACCAAGAACCTTTGTTAAGCAAAAGAGGGTAATTTTTATTAACATAGATATGCATCATTATTATTTGTTTGGTACGTTTGACTTAATAAGTCATTTAGCATTTTTTAATTTCCTTTCGTAATACATATTCCGATTTATTTAAAACGTTGACATTTAACAGTTAGTACATTTATTGAATAGAAGGGTGTATAATTTGAAATTCATTCTTCAAAGTTTCAGGAAAAGCAATTACTTAAAATACTTGCATAAATGTTATTGTGGTTAACAAACTTTACACGAAATTTTAGGCTAATGTCCTCTAAAGTTAAACATACACATAAGTATATGTCAGACAAAAACATTCGAAGTTCTAGTAATCCTAGTCGGAAAGTAAATCGTAGTATTTTATAAAATTGCATAATACTTAAATCAATATACAGGGTGATTCATAATGAATGTAACAAACTTCGGCATTTTACTAGAAAGGTCATTTTAAGTGAAAACTGTTATATGAACCTAGGTCCTATTTCACTTAGTTATAGACATATAAGAGATCAAATACGCAACTTCTAAATAGAACGTTGCTGTAACTTACACTATATCGCTTGTAAAGAGGGTAGAGATTGCTTGGGCGAAATTATGTTTTTAATGTTACCCCCCACGAATTATTTCCTTAACAAGACAGATAGTACTTCACATTTTACATTTTTTGAAATGAAGTATGGGAATTTACTAAAACATAAAATAGACTTCTGCTTGCTTAATATTGTATAATTAAATTAAAAGTGCGGTGTGTGTTAGTTAGTAACAAGCCCAATTAGATAAATATTACTCTCATCACTAACTTCGTTTACTAAAATTAGAATGCTAGTAAAAATGGCATTTCACTACGAAAATTACTTTTACTTGCGGTATAAGGTACGATTTTAATATTTGGCTTCAGTATGTTAAACAAAATTTACAAAAACTATTTCGGTTTCCGACAAAATCGATTTAAGTACCTAGGTTTTCAAAATGAAGCATCTTGTAACACTTCACGTTTGAAAGCGACTACGTATTTCCTATTTGCAAACTTAAAGTGAATCTAGTTTCATCAAAATCGTAGTTGTTGTCTTGATATTTGCGTTAACATTTGAATACTGAGAGCTATCCTACGCCTCAGTCAATTTTGTTGACAGAAGTTAGACAAACAGTTGCCACCGTTACAGTCAATACATTTAGTTTAATTCCAGTAGCTACACTTTATGCTATCAGTGCACACCAAGCCAAACACTTCAAATAAAACTTCGGTTCTTACTAAATCAATCGATACTTCACAACCATCCGTTTTGGAGGAAGTTATAAAACTTGTTTAACTGCATTTCTAATTACTGCAGCTGTAAAGAAAGGTTTCGATAGAATTTACAAGAGGCCGATGAAATCTAACAACCTTCATGGAATAGTAAATGATACATCCTGTCTCTGTACCTTCCTTTATTTCAAGCTAGGTTATTCTATATCTATTTCCTGATTTTGTGGCAAGGCAGAAGTCTGTTTTACACATTACATTAATCCGCGACCGCATTTTTCGTTTTATGTGTAGAAAACCCTTCTTGCTGTTACCATACTTAACTTGCTTAACATCCATTAACTGGAATTATAAAACTGAAAAATCAGATTCTCACTTAGAAATAGTTCGTGGAGGGTAACATTAAAAGTATTATTTCGCCCAAGCAATCTCTACCCTTTTTACAAGCGATGTAGTGTAAGTTACAGCAGTGTTCTATTTAAAACGTGCGAATTCGACAAAGCCTTACTAATGAAGAAGATGTAATTTCATAGCTTATTGTAAACAACAATTTATTAATAGAAATTTTCTTTTTTGAAAAGCTAAACGTCTCTAATCGTCTTTTATGAAACGTATTAAAATATTTTTTTAACAAAAGTTACTACGTTGCTATCGCAATAACACAGTTGTAATTGAATAAAACCAAGTCTATGTGGTTTAACCAATAGTTGTAGCAGGGATGTTAACAGAAAGAAGGGCGAGGAGCGAAGATGGGGTTTTCAGAAGAAACCGAAGATACCTAACAAAACAGGTGATTCATAAAGATGGTAGGAAATAAAGAAAACAAAAAATATTTCACTAACTGATTCAGTTGTGTTATAAAGGCAGTTAAAATTCTACTACTGTGGGCGCAATGTTCAACGCAGACATGGATAAATATTATTATACACGGTGTTTCGCTATGAGTGTAACAAACTTTGGCATTTTGTTGGGCCATTTTGAGCAGAAAATGTCATATGAACATAGGTCGTATTCCAATTAGTTACAGAATTACAACAGATGAAAATTTTATTAGTGTAGTAGCAAATAGGCAAACAAAGTATATAATGCTAGGAACTTATAATAACCATTTAATTTAATAGCAAAAGAGTTTGTATAAATTATAACAAATGCTCAAAGTGTGCCCCTTGGGCTTGAATATATGCACGACACCTACAAATCGTCGAGTCAGAAATAGTCGAGTCAATAAAGCGGAAAAATCGTCAAAACTTCTAAACCCGCAAAAACAGAACCGATTTTGATGAATTTTTTTTTTAAATGTTTGTTATGCTAAATTATTCAAAATCAGAAACATTTCAGCTGGCGCTATCAATTATTTATATTGTTTAAATAATTAAAAAAAAATTTTTTTTTAACAATTTTTTTTTCGATGAAATTTTAACTAGAAGTGACTAATTTTGAAAATTTAGTATATTAAATAATTTTTGAATTAAAAAGTTTCAAATTTTCCATTGAAAAATGTCAATTATTCAATCATTTGGATGCAAGAATTGAATTCTAAACTTGAAATTTTTGAAAACACTTTGTATAATTTGAGGTTTTTATATATTATGTCCGGTTTTCGATGAAAAAATATGACTGGGGTATGGAATAAATGAATCTTCACTGAATTTGAGCATAATGGAACAACTGCTTTTACTGTTGGCAGTCCTCTTGTCACTTGTGTAAGTTTTTCTACACTTTTACTCGAAGTACTTGGTGTATCTGAACTCTCTTGTTCTTTGCAAATGCAACAACAATTAACTGTAGAATCTACAGTATCTTGTTGCTGTTGCTGTATCATATAAAAAAATGTTGGGAAATGTTTTTAACACGTATGATTTTAAATATGAGGATCAAATTCAAAGGGAAATAGAGCTGTAAGACAGAAAATGTATTTCTAATAATTTAAAAAGATTTCATTAGATTCAAAGAATAATTTAACACAAATTGTTTTAGCAAATAATCTTAGCGACGAGAATGACGCGCGGAAAATCCATTGAAAAAAGTACCGTAGAATTAAAAATATTACACTTAAAGGGCTAAAATTTTTAGAATCGTTAAATCAATAAATGTTTCAAATAAGCTAACAAAATTTAGTTAAGATTGAGTACTTATTTATTAAACGGGAAACACTTTTTAATTTACATGCAACACAAGCGAGTTTGTTGTAGTCACCAAAATTACAAAAAAAATATGATTTTACAGCATATAAATGTATCATAATAACTGTAATAATGTAATATAAATGTAACATAATAATAAGAATAATAATTCGATTCTTCAAAATACATAAACAAACTTAAAAGCAAATGTAATCCAATTATTTTCAATACAAACCAAGAATACATGACAGATAATTACTTTTTCCATCGTGTTTGTACTTGTATCTTTGCACTTTTTTCTGAATTTTAATCAATAATTCAGGTCTCTTCAACAATTTTCACTAATATTTTCAATATTTAATGTTAAAAACTTCTTTTAACATATTAATAACCTCAAAACACATGCGTTCACTCCGAAAATCATGGTGAAACATCTGGAGTTTGACCTGGAATTCCCCTACCTGTGATACAAAAGGTCAATTTCTTGTGCCTGTTTATATATTCTCATAAAAGTATTGATTTTTTAAGGTGAAAATATATATATGTCTATATTTTGTATATTATATTCTTGTATCCGAATGATTGAATAATTAACATTTTAAATGGAAATTTTGAAACTTTTTTATTCAAAAATTATTTATTATAGATACTAAATTTTCAAAATTAGTCACTTCTAGTTAAAATTCCATCGAAGAAAAAATTTTTTTAATAATTTTTTTTTTTTTAATGTTTAAACAATATAAATAGTTGATAGCGCCAGCTGGAATGTTTCTGATTTTGAATAATTTAATATAAGAAACAATTTAAAAAAAAATTCATCAAAATCGGTTCTGTTTTTGTGGGTTTAGAAGTAAAAACCTTCATTGACTCGACTAAAACACGAACTATGGTAATCGTCATTGCAAATTTGATTGGCTGCATCAATTATCATTTGGAGTAACTGTTCACGAGTATTGATTTCAACACTGTAGACTAGATGTTCTAGGTGACTCCTAAGCCAAAAGTCTAAAGGATTTAGGTCATGGGACCTTGGAGGTCAAACGATGGGAACCCACGACCAATCTATCTGTTGGGATAATGCATGCTTAGCCATTCGGTTACCTGTCTTCCATAGTGGGCTGGGGTGCCATCATGGTGGTAGCACATTTGTTTCCGAATGTGAACCGGAGTGTCTTCCAGCATCTCATAAAGTCTCCCATCTAGGAAAGTAGCGGATCGTTCTGCAGTTCAGGGATCATGAAGAACTTCCATGTCATGCAACCGACTGTTAAAAATGCCAGCCCACGTATTAACACTCAAGCGATGTCGAAAGCTGGTTTGTACGATGGCATGCGGATTCTGAAGAGACCATAGATGGTAGTTGTGGGTGGTATTAATACCATCCCACGTAAATTGAAACTCATCGGTCTACAGCATTCTACCTAAAAAATTTGGGTCTTGGGTAATTTTACGTAGCAACCAGGTGCAAAACTCCACACGTTGGCCATAATCTTGTGGTTGTAGTGCCTGAACTCGCTGAATGTGATAAGGATGCAGTTTTTCGTGCTGTAACGTCCTCCACACAAAGCTCTGCGAAAGGTGCAATTGCGTTGCAGTGCGCCTAGTACTAAGCGTAGGATTGTCCAAAACTGCATCGATTACATGTTCTTCATTGTTGACATTACCGTCTGCAGCGTGATTACCAGCATTATTAACAGCAATTGTACCAGTCTCACGCAGTCTTTGTAAAGTACGGCCAAAAGCTCGATGAGACGATTGTCGTCTATTTGGATATCTGCGCCAATATTCTCTGGATGCAAGACGAGCGTTACCATTCGTTAATCGTACACGAAAACAATATCGGCTTATTCAGCTGCATTGAAACAACAATTGTTAATTATTATCTTTATTCTATTACAGCAAACAACTAATTGTAAAATATTAACTTTATCAACAAACAAGTGATTGTCAATTATTAATGGACTGTATTTTACTTTTTCAATGGTAACTAGATGTATGGATTTACTATTTACTACACTTTTAAAACTTTGATCTCATATAGTTCTGCAAGGAAGCGAAATAGGACCTAAATTCATATAACAGTTTTTACTTAAAATGACCTTCCCAATAAAATATCGATGTTTGTTACACTCATTGTGAATCACCCTGTATATTGATTTGTATTATACAATTTTATAAAATACTACGATTTACTTTACGACGAGCATTACTAGAACTTCAAATGTTTTTGTCTGACATATGTTTTTAAGTTTAGAAGACATCAGTCTAAATTTTCATGTAATGTTTGTTAACCACATTGACATTTTACACAAGTATTTTATTTTCACCTTCAGTGGCATTTTTTTTTAATAGGGATGATGCCATTATCATACTAGGGGAAAGTTGCTGTTGTGGCGGTGTTGTTGGCAGCTGAACTGGTTTGTCCAATAGTCGAAGTTTTCTGAATAGTGTAAAATGAATGCGGTACCAGTGTCCCACAATGTGACGTTTCCACTTTGCACACACAATATGCAAGTGAAGGTAAATCTGGAAGACTTGCACTGGAATTATCCGATATAACAGACAATGGACTGCTTGGTATTAAGAAAGATTTTAGCTTGCTGGATGTTCTGCATTTTTTTAAGAATGTATAATTTAATAGTGGCTAGTGTTATTAACTAAGTATTTATGAAATACTTACTGTTTGGGCTGAACTGTGTCCTGTGGAAGCTTCAAATTCTCATAATTTTTCCATTTTTTTTGGGGGGGGGGGTGTTTCGGAACCACTGTGCACGTATGTCTCAACATGGGCTTTGGTTTTAATAAACTGGTCCCTTAACTTTTTCCATTTCTTCTGAAAACTTTCTATTGCTAATATTAATATATCTAAACCGAAAAGGTTCTAAAATTTATTTCATCATTACATTCGCATATCATTCCAAATTTGAGACCACACCTTATCCTTTTCATTTTTGCCTCTTTGTGTAATGGACAATCTATGGTCGCACAATCGTCTTCGGTTATGGACTAATTCTATTAATACCTCGATCACACTGTCCTCCGACTGAGGTTTAGGCTCAGGTCTTTGTCCCATTACGACCGAAGTACTACATTCATATCCATTTAATTCGATGGTTGACAAGCATCATTTGCAGAAATCGCATACACCCAAAACTGCCTCATACAAACAAAAAACATCGCTTAATTAATTGGTTGCAACTTAAAATATACAAAATAAATACATACCTTTTGTTGTATGCACATGTTTCAGTAAAGATAGGCAACACACAACAGTATTGGTTTTTAATCGAGTACTCGTGAATTCGTAAACACAATCAAAGCCAACCAATAGGGCATCTGCGACTGATGTCATAAACTCAAGGTCAGAGAGACTGGTGTACCCACAAACCGATCAGCTGCCAAAGCATCGTTGACGTTGTTTGCATTATTACAACTCGTAAAAAGTACTTTTAATAGCAATACAAAAATGCCCTTTTGTATGGCAGTTAGCTCCTGAAGCAAATCTTTAATCTGCACCAGCAAATCGATCAGCTGTGAAAACATCATAGACGTTTTAATGTAGAGTGCAAGATTTTAATTATTACAACTTTTAAAACGCGTATTTGGTAGCAACATAAAATGCTCTTTTAGATGGTACTTGGTTTAAAAAGTTAAAATTTTACAAGAAATACCATAAAATGTCAGCAACTCTGTAAACATAATACTTTTTCACTGAATGATGTTGGAAATGCCAATTGTAAGTTATTAAATTTAAATTAAACTGTAAATGAGCTACTATTAATATAGTAATTAAATAGTACAGATACTTTTTACTAAATTATAAAATTATAAAATTTAGTCATTTATGTAACTTCCCAAATTATATTCTTTAAGAAAAAACTTTTTTCCAGGCTACATGCTATTTTTATTAAAACTAAACAGTGCACAATACAATATACATAAAATTAAAAAATGTATTTTTTTAGTATTTATTACTGAGTCTATTAATTACTCCGATTACTTAAAAGTATCTTACTTGCTTTTAATTTTTTGCTACTATAAAAACATTACAAACATTTACAACAAATCTTGTTAATTTCATTTTAAATATCACACATACGTGTATATACAGGGTTTGTCAAAAAGTCCGGATCGTATGGGACGTTTTTTTTAAAGCATTTACTAAAAAAATCAATACGGCGTTGGGTTGTGCTTGTCTAAGGACTAAACAAGTGCACACAGATTTGGTTAAATGACATTTTGTACCTGTAAAAATTTGACACTTTTTGAAAAAAAATCTTCAGAAGTGGCCTTATTTATAATTTTCTAGAAAGATTTCATTTGGAAAAGTTGTTCAGAATGGCATTTTACGTCTGTATGCAAATTTTGAGCTAAAAATTCGGACTTATTATTTTTAATCATTTTTTTGAATTTTCCAAGTATACTACTACATTTTCGCGAAATTGTAATTGAAATCTCATGAAACTGATTTCGATAAATAATTGCCTACCTGGACTCGCTTGAAAAAATACTGTTTGCAAAAAAACTATTTTTCCCACGACCATATAAGAAAGTCGCTCCTAACGCACAACAAACTAGGCGCGAAAGTTGACAATATCACCCGTGCGATTGACTTTCGCAAAACAAATGAACAACCCGTGCGATATGAACACGTATAGGGATATATCGCACAGTTTGCGCAATAATAGGAAGCTGCGGCCGCTGCAAAACAAAAAATGACGGTCGTTTTACCTGAACTGTCAGTGTTACTTTTTGACATGTACATTTTTGGTCGTGGGAAAAATAGTGTTCGTAACTCGTTCGAAAGGCAAATATCTCCGCTCGTGTTTATAAATATTTCTACTCGTGCTCCGCTACGCTCCGCACTCGTATATCTATTTATAAACACTCGCTTGATATTTGCTACTTTCGACACTTGATACGAAAATAACTATTTCGTTTGAAAATTCACGACATCGTTGATCCAAAGTTGAATCATCATTTTCGATATTTTTACTAGAAACAGTAAAAGTATAATAAAAAGCGAGCTTAATCAGATTTCAATAAAAAAAATCCGCGAGAATTTTGTGGTATACCTACTTGTATCTATACTTACAAAAATCAACAAAATCAGTAATAAATAATAAGTCCGAATGTTTTGCCGAAAATGTGCATACCGACGTAAAATGCAATTCTGAACAATTTTTCCAAATAAAATCTTTCGAAAAAATCAGAAATAAGGCCACTTCTAAAGATTTTTTTCAAAAAGTGTCAAATTTGACAGGTACAGAATGGCATTTGGCCAAATCTGTGTGCACTTTTTTTAGTCCTTAGACAAGTGCAAACCAACGCCGTATTGATTTTTTTAAATAAATACTTTAATAAATAAAAGTCCCATATGATCCGGACTTTTTGAAAAACCTTGCTAATGACTGAGTATAACACTTTTGGAAAATTTTCTTCTTTTTCACTCCGTTCCTTCAAGCTGATAGTATAAGAATCGACACAACACACGTTATTTTTCCGTTATACCGCCGTGAATGTACAGGGTGGACCATTTTCGATGTTTTTAAATGGGAAGTACCCTTAATATCGGAGATAGACAAAAGCTGATGTCGGAGTCCAGGGCTATCTTTTGATACATGTTCAAGTCCCAAAAACAAAATTCCGCTACCTTTTGTTATTTTTTAGTTATGGGCCAAAAATCAAAATTTCGCCATTTTGGAGCTTCAAATGACTCCCTTGTTTCTGAGGATATCCATAAACGGTAAAAAGATTATGCGGGCACTCTTTTAAGTGGAATACGATAGTCAATTCGTATATCTTATAATCTTCATATTTTAAGAATTATGACGTAAACTTAGTATTTTTTAAATATAAGTCGTTGCTGGCCATGATACCATTAAATCGCATATTTTTTGGGCTTTTCAAAAATATATACTTTGTATGGGTTAAATGCAGTAACAAAATCAGATGATATGATGTCGTTAGGAATTAGTAGGCCATGGTGCATCATAGAAATAAACAAAAACTAATAGAGCGCATACATGTGACGTCACCAGTCCATCAGCTGACAGCTTGTAGGGTAAACTAAGGGTAGATTTGTGTTGTTCGTCGTGTTCTAAGCACCAATTTTTTAAATAACCTCACAGCCGGTAATCCGCTGGGTTAAGATCAGGCGATCTTGGTGGCCATGAATTTACAAGATGTCGGCTTATAACACGATCTTGGAAAACAGCAGTTAACAATTCTTTAACTGGTCGGCAAATGTGCGGGGGTGCTCCATCCTGCATAAAAATAAAGTTCTGAATTCCTTCGTGCTAGTTTTACAACTGTGGAATTGCATAACCCCTTAGCATTTGCAGGTATCGTTCACCAGTAACAGTTACAGATACGGCCTCTCCATTCTGCATTTCGTCGAATAAGTATGGACCAATGATCAAATTAGCTGTGATACCGCACCAAACGGTGACTGTTTTTTTCATTAAGACCTTCCTGAACGATTTCATGTGGATTTTCTGTTAACCATATTCGACAGTTTTGAGTCTTGCCTATTGACTCCACCATTAAGAAAGAAATGGGCCTGGCCTCATCTGTCATTAAAATACGGGATATCCATTCGGGTTCAATTTCCATCTGAGCCAATATTCGTAATGAAAAATAATACTTGGTAGCAAAATCTGTCTCCTATAATTCAAACAGAAGTTGCAGTTTATGGGGATACATTTTTAGAATTTTGCATTTGCAATCGTTTTGATATCGCATTCCTGAAGAACTTCTGCAACTTGGACATCACTAATCCTTGATCTCTCTGATCTCGGAAGGTCAGTTACAGACCCTGTTCTTTCAAATTTGCTAATCAAATTAAGTATGATACGCTTTCATTTGACAGGGCCCTGGTCTCAAACCCGTTTTTGTACGAAATCTTCGTAATCCAGCAGTGCAATTTCTACCGCATTCATAATAACATTGTAATAAACCAATTCTTATTTGCAGATCCATGTATTAAAGTTTAAATCGTTTGAATTTACGTTTATGTGAGTTTTATTTTGATAACAATTCTCTTTCGGCTGGCACATGTATCAATGGTTGTCACGACAACTGCTTTGTTTTCCATACATACATACAGTAAAATCTAATTATTGCAGCAACTAAATTCCATTTACTTTTTGCTACTAGCTTAATTTCTTAAAACTATATAAAAATATAAAGTATAGCCCCTACTTTATGAGAAGCCCATATATGAAAAAGTAAGTAAGGTGAACCTGGCAAAGATAAATAATACGTGTAAAGGGGATTCATGTATAACACTTAAGAACTTTTGCATTGAAAACGACGAGAGATACATATATTTGACCCATCAAATAGAAGTAGTAACCAGGAAAAACCAAACCACCGATATAATCTCCAGAAACAGCATAGCCTGGAAAGCATTTGTAAAACTTGGATACATATTCAGAAACAAAAATATTCATTCGAAACCAAAATCACGACTGTTTAATCACTGTAACCTTCCGATGCTGACGTATGCATGCTAAACATAAACTTCGACATGAAGGTCATAACGAAAATAACACAATAGCAGTGTAGCAAAGGGCCACGGAAAGACATATGATCGGAATGTCCGTAAGAGATAGAAGGCGCAATGTTTAGATCCGAAGAACTACTAGTGTTAGAGATGCTGAAACTGAAACCATTGCCACCTTAAAATACAATATCGCTGAGCATATAGCAAGATGTAAAAGTGGTAGATGGAGCAACACCATCCTATACTGGAGGCCGTACCTTGACTAGAAAAGAAGAGGGTGTTCACTGATGTTGTACTGACGACCTGAAATGGACTGCAGACTTGAATTGGATAGGAAAAGCACAACATAGAGATCGATGCCATGAGGGAGTCCTATGGATTGTAGAGACGAGCCTTTGAGATATTCGATTAAGAACATTTGCAGTAATTACAATAATGTTCAATTTAGTTCCTCAAATCTTCTGAGTGTGCTACATGAGTCAATTCAAAAAATTCGAACTTTTTAACGGTGCACATATTAATAGAGGGTGTCATTTTAAATTCAAAACTTACGCACTCTACTGATTAAGGGTGCGAAAAATAGCAATTTTAATATGACATTATTATAGAGCGGAAAATTCAAGAACATCTGCTTCATAAATTTTTTGCTATTGCTAGTACTTTAGGAACTAAATGGGAGTGCTCACATTATTTGCCTCGCCCGGTATATGCCAACCGTGGAAATTTTTTTATTTATTTAGTTAAAACATGGTTGTAATCTTCTCCTGATAAAGATAGTTTCCGCAAAATCTTTTTCTTGCAGTGCACGAGAATAAGGAAGAAACTAAAATTTAGCTTAGTCTTTAAGGTAAACCCGTCATTGTAAGAAAATTATAGGGAAAATATCGATATATTCGTAGTAGAACTCTTTTTAAATCTGAATTTAAGACTTACTCTCCTTTGAAATGCCAATCCACAATTTAGTTACCTGTTGAGTTTTTTGTGTGACAGTACTACGGTAAGTATTTCGATCTCAAAATGTATTTTTTGTATATTTTCCTCGTTCCTTGGATTTCATTAAAATGGAAATGAAATTCAAACGTAAATAACTTAACCATAGAGTGAAAAAAGCCAATCATTATTTAAATTTCTCTTTTAAAGCTTGTAGTTTCAGAGTATTATTCTTCCGCAAAGAAATAATGAAGCAGATTTAGTGTCCCAAAAGCAATTTGCTTTATTTTAACATACGAATTTTAGCAATAAAAAATTGGGTAAAGGTTTCCCCTATAAAAATAATTTCCGTCGGAACGGGTGTTTAACGTTTAATTTGTTTTTCTTTTTCTTCAAAAGACGGTTAGAGAACACATTGTAGAGAACTACCGACGTTAGTACACTAGCATTGAGCCTTGAGTGTTGTTTTGTTGTAAATGTTAATTTTCGTCTGTTACTACTTACTACTATACAATACGCGGGATTTTTCTTAGCTTTCATTTGTAAAGGGTATTTAAGGAGATTAATTTAAACGAATCAGTTTTACTGAAGGATGTTTTTAATAAGAATAAAAGAAAATACTTATGTAGAACTTAATAAAATGTTATTACCAAACATTTCTTGTTGAATGATTAAACAACCCTATGATTAATAAACTATATATGAGACATATTAATTTTGTTTTGCGTTATTATGAAAATACATATTAGTTTCCCAATTATTGCTGATCAACCGTAAAACGCAATAACGGCCGATCTAGTTTTATTTATTTAAAACCGAGTAATAACATTTTGCAGCTCCAATGACTTTGCATTTAAATTGACCACCATTAAAATTCTTTCGTTTTCAATTAAGGCTGGCACACATCAATTCCAAAAATTTAATTTTAATTCTGTTTTGCATATTTCACGAGGTGAATTTTTAAAGCTTTTTGATTGTTCTGATCGTAATTAACAAAAATAAAATACCTTCCCGAATATCGTCAAAATTATAATTTAATACTCTACGGGAATATTAGTTGCGGTGTTAAAATTATGCATACTGAAAATTTTACAAATGTACCTTTGTGTTCTATTTCAATTACTCATGCAAGAGTTTTGTTCGAGCGTTTAAAAGTGCATGTCGAGTGCCCGCTGTGTTATCACGCTGTGAACGTTGAACTACGATTAAAACTGAACTTTTAAATTCGATAAGTATAAATTCGTACATAAACCTACAAATTTTATTTGTAAATTTCTATTGTTGTCGATTACGATCTAAACATAAACCCCCATAAATTTAGATAACCAGAAAGCCATGCACCACACCGGTCTCCACGGTGGAGACATGGCAACAAATTCAAACCCAAATATAATATTAAATCTAAATCCTACGCCAAATTATCTGCAATACGGAAATCTTTATGAACAACCAAGTCAAAAAATTAGTACTCCCCAAATACAACCACACTACGTTCAAAATAATGGACACCTTCTGTCAGGCCTCCCTGCGCTTGTACAGAACACAAGCCCTCCAATTATGAATCCGTATCCGCTACAAATGCAATATTACTCAACATCTAACCAAGAAGTGTGAAAAAATAAGAAAAGAAGGATATCAAAAGAAACCTAAAATGAATCAAGTTATAACAATGGCTGAAGTACATAATACAAATAAATATCCACTGCTAGCTGCACAAGAAAATGAAGAAATGGCAGCAGATCAAACTGCAGGAACCCCGGAAGAAACTAGAAATTAAAAAAAAATATTCCCAAACCTCCTCCTGTCTTTATCCATGGTGTCAAAAATTTCCCTGACATGATTGAAAATCTCAACCTCTTTATTCCAGAGAAAGAAATTGATTGCAACGCAATGGCAGATAATTCTGTCAAAGTAAACGTAAAAACTCCTGACTCCTACCGTACATTAATAAAGTACTTATCAAATGAAGGAAAACCGAGCCTATAGGGCCGTCATAAGAAATATACCTACATCACTCAGTTCCCATCGAGACAATTAAAAACCCTTATTTTACGTAGATTTGGCGCCTGTGGAAAATAACAAGGATATTTACAATTTCAAATACCTACACCATACAAGTATTAAAGTGGAACCACCAAGGAGAAAAATTGAATTAGTCCAGTGCGCACGTTGTCAGGAATACAATCACACGAAAACATACTGTAATAGACCGTATGCTTGTATTAAGTGCGGAGGTGCCCATAACACAGCCACTTGTACGAAAAATTCCAAAACCCCCGCAAAATGGGTCTCATGTGAGGGTTCTCATACGGCAAATTGCAGTCGATCGTGAACTTCAGAAGAAATATCAGCCTACCAAAGCTTCACTGCAAAATGGAAAAACTAGAAGAAATCCAGACGTATCCTCAAATCACAATCAATTCCCAACACTGCCTAATCAAACTCCTTCATTCGACCAACCCCTACACAACCAATATAGCCATACTCTTAAATACAACTCAAATCCTACACAAGCATCAAATGAAACAATATTCCTAAATTTCTTGGATGAATTGAGAGGTCTCTCCTATCTGCTAATTAATTGAGCAAAGTAGTACTATCCTAAATATGCTCACCGCAGTCATAAGTAAAATAATATCATAATGGCTAATTTTCTAAGAATGGCTATATGGAACTCTAATGGGCTTCAGCAGAACAGAGATGAAATTGAAATTTTCCTTAAAATAAATCGTGTTGATATAATGCTTATCTCCGAATCTCATTACACAACAAGGACACATATTAGAATACCACAATAGGAAAAGCTCGTTACACATAGATTGCACAATGTTAATCTATAAAGCAATAATCAGACCAGTGGCGATGTATGCATGCTGTGTATGGGGATCCGCTTCATCGACACACATCCACAAAATACAGACTCTACAAAATAAGATTCTACGTATAGCCACAAATTCTCCATGTTATATAAGAAACCGCCAACTGCATGCCGAGCTAAATATTCCAACCATAGAAGAGTTCATTAAAAAATCAGCGGAAACCTTCTTCAAAAATATAAATAACTGTGCAGGAGCAGCCCACTACACCCTAGGGATGAGGCACATACATCAACGCCTGAAACGTAAACTGACGCAAGATCTCCTCTCAACCGACGACAGTAGTGATAACGAAGTATAGTGTAGTGACACAACAAACTAATATAATTAATTAAACTAAATAGTGAATGGGTAAGCCAGCAAGGCAATCCCGTAGCGCCAATAGTGTTACATGTCAGCAAGTTAACAAAACCATGTATAGCACTAGACTGCTGATCTGGTTAAATAAACTAAAAAAAAAAAAAATTTACCATACAGAGCATCCTGATGGAATGGCTCACGATGCTACTGCTATCATCATAAAGGAAAGCATAGTACATCACGAACTGCCACAATATAAAACCGATCATATTCAAGCCGCAAGTTGCCAAGATCATTAGTAATATCAGCAGTATACTGTCCCCCACGCCACAAGATCTATAGCATTCAATTCTATCAATGTCTACACACACTTGGGCCATAATTCATAGCGTGTGGCGATTTTAACTCTAAGCATACCCACTGGGTTTCTCGATTAAGTTGTCCCAAAGGTAGACAGCTATATGAATGCATAACTGAAAACAACTTTGTTCTTTGAAGAAAAGATATACTGTTATGCAGTATTCCTTGATGTTATGCAGACATTTTACAAGGTGTGGCACAGGGGGTTTCTATTTATGATCAAATCAACTTTCTCCCGCTAATACTTCCTATTCTTACAATCCTACCTGGACAATCGCTGTTTTCGTGTTCGTTATGGAATTGCAACATCCAACCCCTGCAGTATAAATTCAGGAGTACCTCAGGGAAGTGTGCTGGGTCCAATCCTCTACATTTTGTACACTGCAATTTCGCAGACGAAACGGCTATACTAGCAACAGATGAAGACCCTACGGTAGCCAGCTAACTCCTTCAGAAACATACTTACAAATTGAACATTGGCTAAAAAAATGGAAGATAAATGTAAATGAGAAAAAGTCGGTGCACGTAGCTTTTACGTTAAGATGACAGCAATTCCCACAAGTTACAATTAATAATACACAAGTACCACAAGCCAAAGAAGTCAGATAACAGCTAAACCAGCGTTTCTGGAAGAGATGGTCTGCAGAGTACCTGCAGCAGCTGCAACAGAGAACCAAATGGTAATAAACAGTTAAAAATTAGCTTTGGTTCCCAACACCCTAGTCGTCCTAAAAAATGAACTACCACTGTTACAGTGGCCGTTACGACATATCTTAGAAGTTAATCAGGGAAGCGGTGGGATTGTGCATGCAGTTACGGCGAAAACAAATAATAGGAAAATTGAAAGACCAGCAATTAACATTTGTGTGTTACCAATCGAAGGAACTGACGGTGATTAATGTTTAAAAAGTGCCAACATAAGTATTCTATTATTGAATTTTGTTAACTATTAAGTTGGGTATTTTATAAAAGCTTATGACAGTGGCTATCTAACGGTACTGTCGAATATGGTGCGTTCCATTTAAAAAGTTTGAGAAAAATTGAGTGGCTATTTTTCGATCACCCTGTATACTGGTAAACGCTAGAGTAGAGTTATCCTAGCTATTCCATTGGCGATAGGGGCCTTAAATTAAATCCTGAGAAAGAAGCCTTACTTCGAACTAATTTCGCAATTGCGTTCGTCCAAAGTGAGGTTAGGTTTTTTTATACATAATCAATACTCTCTTTACCGGCGTAAGCCAGTGTAGAGTTTACGTTTAGCACATTTGTTTAGTTTCTAATATTTTATAAGTCTTTTCCACGCCTTTCTGTCTTTCGCCTTATTTTCTGCCCCACTCCACTTTAGATTCTTTTCTTTCAGGTACCTAGCTTCCTACTATATCATTCCACTTTATTCTCGGTCTGCTTCTAGTTTTCTTTCTTGGTCTGCCCATTTTCCATACCTTCTTTGTGATTCTAGAAATTGAGATTCTGGTGAGGTGCCCAGACCATCTTAGTGCATTTGTTCTGATTATGTCCTCAGCTGATGTTACATTTACCATATTTCTGATTTCCTGGTTTCGGACTTTATCGATTCTTTTCAGCCCTGCGATTTTTCTTAAGGATTTCATCTCGCTTGCCTGTATCGCCCTATGTTGGTTTTTATTCAAGTTCCATAGTTCTGCTCCATACGTTAGAGTGGGTATAAATATTGCATTGTGGGCTCTTACTTTTGTTTTTATGGTAATTTCTTTTCTGTTTAATAATTGGTGATTTAAGGCATAATATAGTCTTGTGTTTGCTTTGATCCTTTCCTCAATTTCAATGTCAATTTTTCTATCTTCCGTTATTGCCGCACCCAGGTACTTAAACTGTTTCACTTGTTCTATTCTTCATTTTCTGTTTTGATGTTTACTTTGTTGGGGCGTTTTAATATGACCATTATCTTTGATTTATTTTTGTTTATCGTCAGATTCCGTTTCTTTAGAGCCTCGTACCATATTAAAAGATTATTTTGTAATTTTTCTTCTCTCTTCGTTAACAACACTACATCATCAGCGTATACTATATGATTCACTGTAATCGTTTCTAGATTCCAATTTCCCAACTCGTTTTCGCTATTTTTTCGTTTAGTTCTTTTATTGTCACCCATCATTATATTAAATAGATAAGGGCTCAACGTTCCTACTTGCTTCGCCCCTGCTGTAGTTGTAAACATTATTGAAGTCTGGTTAGCTGTTCTTATATAATTTCTTGTATTATGGTAAATGCTTTTTATATTTTCTATTAAATTTTGTGGTATGTTTCTATTGTTTAATATTTTCCAGAGTTCTCTTCTTACAACTGAATCGAATGCTTTCGAAAGATCTAAAAAACATAAATATATCGTCTCTTCCTCATTTACTGATCTTTCTATTATCTGTTTTAATACAAAATGGGCGTCAGTAACTCCTCTTCCTGTACTAAAGCCGTCTATAGCTTCATCAAGATCCTGCTCTACTGCACGTTGTAACCTTTCTTTCATAATATTTTCGTATATCTTTTCCGGCACACTTAGTAGCGAGATACCTCTGTAGTTGTCACATGTATTAGCGTCTTCTTTCTTATGTATGGGCAATATTATCGCAACTTCCCAATCTAATGGTATTTCATTTGCTACTGATATTTTATTTAAAATTATTAGTAGGGCCTTTCTACCATTATGTTTCATAAGTTTTATCATTTCGGGAGAGATCTGGTCAGGACCTGGCGCTTTTCCATTTTTCAGTTTTTAATCGTACTATCTAGCTCTTCTTCTGTGGTAGGTTCTATGTCTCTGTTTTCCTCGATTCTCTTTCTCCTCTTCTGTTCTTTTTTCTGCTTCTTTACTGTCTTTCAATAAATCCTCGAAATATTCCCTCCACCTTTACATTATTTTCTCATCGTTCGTTATTAGTTGTTTGTTTCTATCTTTGATGAAATGTATCCCATTTTTGTCATTATTTCTATTTCTACTATTTCTTATAATACCCTATAGAATAATTTCCAGTTCTCTGTATAATTTTATTCCATTTTGTGGCCGAATTTCTCCCCTTCTTTAATGTTTGAAGCTTCCACAACCCTCTTTACATTAGATCTTTGATTTTTGTATTCTTCATATTTTTCTAGGAATTTGTTTCCTAGATGTATCTTCCAAACTTGGTTTTCTTTTTCATGCTTCATGTTTGGTTTCGCTGTTATCTTTCCACACACATCTATCTATAGCCACTTCTGTAAGTATATGCTTGAATATATTCTATGCATTTTGCACATTCTACTGTTGCATCTTTTCCAGGTGAAGTGACATGTTATCTTCGATTTTTATTATGTTTCTCTCCTGGAATTCTTTTTCTCTTAATTTGTATGCTTTAATTCTGTGCTGTGGTTTATCTATTCTTTCTAACTTTCTTTGCCTGCTATTCTTTTTGATATTTATTCTTGCTTCTACTAGGTAGTGATCCGTGCCTATTTCAAAATCTCTTTTGACTCTAGTATCTTTTATTTGTTTTTCTATACCTTTTGAGGTTATTATGTAGTCAATTATTGACATTTCGTTTCTGCTTGACATCACCCGAGTAAACTTATGTACGTATATCTTTGTGTTTGAATATAGTATTCATTATCCCCAACTCATTTTCCATACAGAACTGAAGTAGTTTTCTGCCATTTCTTGACTCTGTTTCCTCTCCGTACTTTCCAATTATTGCTGCATATCTTTCTATTTTGTTGCCTACTCTCGCGTTTAGGTCCTCCATTATGATAATTTCGTTTTTTCATGCTTCTACTACTCTTCCTAAATTATTATAAAATTTCTGTTACTTTCATTTCTACTTTTAATAACCTTCAGTTAACGCATTCCCAATTTATGATTTTCTCTTTCATGCATTTGTGTATTAGCATTGCTACTCTTTCCTTGGCTCTTTCGTGATCTTTCACTCCGCTATATATCAGGATATTTCATTTTAATTGTTTGGTGCCCGTTCCCTTCTTTTTTGTCTCAGTCAGCGCTAATAGCTCTATTTTTGATTTTTGAAATACTTTTATTAGTTCGTCTTCCTTGTCATGTAATGTTTGGATGTTTCATGTTCCGATAGCTAGTTCTATTTTCTCATTTTTTAATTTTTCTTTTATTTTCTTACTTTCTTTTCCATATTTTTCCTTTAATCTGCTCATGTCCATTTCCGTAACCTGGGTCGTAGTCCTTTTACTTTTAGATTCTAGGTTTTTGTCTACTTTGCTTTGTTTTTTCAAAGTGCTCTTTTATTTTGTTCCATATCCATCTTTCTCCGTCGTTTTTGAAAACCTTTTTTTATTTGATTCTCTTTCGCCATTTCTTTTCCGTGGCTCTTTTTCTTATTCTTCCTTGCATTTCTCTTTCTTCCTTGCTCCTATCATCGTTTATATAGATCCTTTCTTCTTTAAGTCCCTTCAATTTATTTTTATTTATCCTCTCTTTGTCTGTTCCATTCTTTAGTTCAATCAGGCATACTTTTTTGCTCAATTTTTTCGCTTCTTTTATGTCAATTTCTAATTGCAGGTGCTGTTTCAAGAAGTCTTCTATAAATTGTTTTAATACGTTTTGATCACCCGTTTGTATATCTATTCCTTCTAAAACGACATTATTTCTTCTCTTCTCTTTCTCAAAGTTGTGAACTTTGAGCTCAACTTCATTTAGCTTAGTTTTTAGATTTTCATTGTCTTGTTTTATTATTTCATTTTCTCTTTTTAACTCTTTAATTTCTTGTCTGTATTCTTTTTGCTCCTGCTTTATGGCGTTGATATCTTTCGTCAGATTCTGTAGCATATCTATTACCTTTGCTAGTTTATCATCTTTATCTTTTTTTTCTTTATTGGTGTCCTAACTAATCTTTTGCTTTTGTTAAATATCTCCTCATTATCTTCTGTCTCCCTGTCTCTTTTCTTCCTCCGCTCATCCGACGTATAGTTATCGCTGTCCATTTTTTACCGCTTACCGCCGACCTTATGATCTTTGTTGGTTCCTTCCTGGGTGTGGACTGCTTTATTCGGCGTTTTTCATGCACTAGAGTACGATGCACTAATACCGTTTAAACTTGGGCGTGACGTATGCGTCAGCTGTTTACCCGTGCTGCCTACGATATTCGGCCTTGTCCCCTTTAACCACCCCACAAATTCACGTGGATTTCTGATTTTTGTTTGTTTTATCACTGTAAAACTTGTGTTATCACAAACCCCACACAATTAATTTCTCTACTATTCACCCGTTTTCCATACATTTTTTAATAATAATTAAATACTGCTGAACTGTTAGCGATAGACCTCTATAGTGTTACAACATTGCACTCGCCGTTGAAAGGCGATTCTGAATATCTAAAGATATACAGGGTGTTCTGTTTGAAAGAACGATGTTAGTGTCTACTTCCGCTATAACCGCAAGTTGTAAAATCTTAAAAATATTTTTAATCAATTTTTAATATCCCAAAACCTTATCTTACAAATTTTTATTTGTGTACTATACGTTTTTTTCAAGAAACGTTTAATCGACGGTCGTCGTGACATACCCTGTATACGAATTCGTTACCATGTCGAATAAAAAGTATGCGAATCTAAGTGAATTCGATTTTCGAGAATTGTAACAGTTGTCAGCACATAAGTTTTGTTTAGAACTGGTTCGAGAATCGAGCCCAATCATTTTGATTTCCGAAACATACATAGAAACCGTGAACAAGCCAAACATTCAATAAAAATTTGAATGCGTATGCTACTTTTCTACGAATCTTAAGCGTTCGCCAAAATATTTTATAAAGTAAAAAATTACAAAGATATGGAAGATATACAGGATATAACGCATCAACTAAATGAAATTATCGATGTTCAAAGGAGCTACAATTTTGAGTCAATAATTGCTACGAGTAGAAAAGGTGAAATACGATTTGAATTCCGGGAAGGACGTATATGGCGAGATGCCCTCTTACAATTATTAAGGTTATCAGCAAGGTTATAAAATGGATAAAATTAATAGCAAGCAAAGTTTTTCTTCTTTTATTTTATAACTAGTAACGTAAATGATTTTATGTTCGACTGTTTCAAAAAGACGTCATTTTTGAGAGTGTTTAGGGTCCATAAAGACCCACTTTATTGGACTAGTACCTTTTAACTTTATAGGTAGGTAGTGATAGTAACAAAGTCATATCAAATTGTCATATTAAATTAAATGTCATTATTTTAAGAAGGAAATATCATTTCAGAGCAGTCGAACATAAAATAAGTATGTCACTCGTACTCATTCTCAAAGTTTCTCAGTTCCAATTTACTAATTCTAGCATATCCTTAATATAATATCTCCACAAGCTGTTTGTTTCTATTACGTATATGTATAGTTAGTATTTATTTATGGGTTTCTTCTGTAAACGCCCATTATCTATTGTTTGCAAATAAATGGATCAAAATCTTATGTTTTGACTTGGATATCGTGAGTCATATAATCTCCAAGTTTTGTTTTGCACTTCTAATTTCTGAAAACAATCGCCACAAATAACTTGCAAATAATACGTCCTACCTTCGGCTTCATTGCCTCATTTTTCTGAGTTTGCAGATGCTCGTCGGCTTTCTTTCAAAACCCATTTGTATAATTATTCCAAAAGGGTTGAAAGTGGCGTGCGTTCTTTAGTAAGCTTTCAACGTTTTGTTAATGTTCTTCTTTGATAATAGAAAATTAAAATGTAGTTGACTGACTTTTTCTTACTTACTATCTACTTTTTACTTTTTACCAATTTTTTTCATGCAGTTCATCCAAAATTGAATTTCATTATTAGTTTTTTTATTTGTTCTGCTGTATTTAGTACATTGCCTGTAAATGCTCAAGGGACAGTTAGATATTAAATTTGTTCTGTAATTAATCATATTTCATATACTTTATAATTTCTCCCGTTGGCAACTGATACATTTGTTTGTGCAATTTATATATATAAAAGCCACAAATTAAAAACCAAAACATGTAAAAGCGAGATTATGTATCTTGGCCAATCCAAATTAAATGTTTGATGTCCCTCGCCGCCTTTGACCGCATTGTACGCATTTCAATGACTTCAAAGCGATGGATAATGAGGCGGATGTTCTGAATATTTTTACAGTTTATAAAAAATACTGCCCACAATCGTTGTTAGTACTACCAAAGGGTAATATAATCACATTAATCAATGATAACTTTATACTGTTCTTTGATGCCACATAAGTACAATGTTATAATCCAGATATATATATATACTTCTGTGCAATTCTAAAGTGCTCACATCATCAAAAGAAAACCGTATATGCTTACTTACTATCTACGCGTAATCACGAATAAGTATATCAATGATTAAACCCCTTGAACCCGGGAGTGTAAAGCACTAAAATAAAATACTTCAATTTTTGTTTTCTATATCTGGGACTCTACAATTGAGGTATGCACTAATATCCGGGGGTTTAGTACTGCCACAGTATAGCTATACAAGCCAGACCTAAACTGATGCACATAGTGCATTATCGGATATTAAGCATGACCTAGCATTTCTAAATATGATGCAAGTATTGCATCACCGGGTTCAAGGGGTTAATGAAAGCATTTTTGCTGTTATGTCACTATGTGACAGTGATATAGTTATAATGACGCGATTATTTTGATTTGAAAAATTTTATCAATTTTTATTGATACTAAATTAGTTTAGTACCTAGGTACTTAGATTTTCTCAGCAGGAACTGCCGAATGATCCCGTGCGAGTGTAACGAAACGCGTCATCTGTCAGCAGGAACACTTGCACGATATCGCTCGCTACAAAATATCCTAGAATATATACGTTTAAGAATGAAATCAAAGCCTGCTGTCGAATACAAAAAGCGTTCAATGAATGCGCTTGGACAGTCTATTCTAGCGACCGCAAGAAAGTGAATAAGCGTATTGGACGCTGCACGAGCACGGGTTAACATACAGGGTGAATCCTACATGGCCGATAATACCTTTACCACGTGATTCTCCATCAAAAACAAAGCAGTAAACTTCAATACCAATTTAATCTTAACTTATTAGCTGAGGAGTTATTGGCAGCCTTAAGACGTATGTTGGTTTGCTTGTCGTGTGATATTGTTTATGAAATAGTGATTTTTAGTTGTAGTTTAATCAACAAAAGAAATAACTAATATTTAATTGTACAGGGTGACCCATTTTCGATGTTTTTAAATGGGAGGTACCCTTAATATCGGAGATAGACAAAAGCTGATGTCCAGGGCTCTTTTTTGATGCAAGTTCAAGTCCCGAAAACAAAATTCCGCTATCTTTTGTTATTTTTTAATTATAGCCCAAAATTCCAAATTTGGCCATATCGAAAACTTCAAATAACTCTCTTGGTTTTGCAGATATCCAAAAACCGTAAAAACATTCTATAGGCACCTTTTCAAGTAGAATACGATAGTTAATTCAGATATCTTCTAATTTTCATTTAAGTTGGTATTTTTTAAATATAAGTCGTAGTTGGCCATGATACCATTAAATTGCCTAACGATACAAAAAGTTCAAAAAAAAGCGAGACAATCTCGAGAATCTAACCAGCTTCAAACTCCCGAACTTGCGACAGGTGCACAAGTTTCAAGCTCAGTTACAGACGGCATGTCCGAGTCGTCCGGTGAACAAGAAAACATCGAAGAACAGGAAGAGAAAAGATTAAGCCCGACTGTGGACGAAGTATGCAACCCGTACCGTCAACTTCACCTGAAAGCTTATCACAAGATGTATCAGCACCCCAAACAAGACTAAAGCTCGCAACCTTTGCTAGAACTTGCGATAGGTACGGCATCGCAGACAGACCGGCTGCTGCACTGGCTGCAGCTTTAATGCACGATCTAGAGCGAGAAGTTCCAGAAGCTGTGTCAAAAGTTGTAGGTAGGAGTAAGGTACGTCGAGAACGACAAAAAATGCGCCTAAACCTGCAAAAGAAAGGCTCCGAAGAACTATTGCTGAAAAGACTTTATTTTGATGGCAGGAAGGATAAAACTATTTGCATGACTAACTCAGATGGTGGTAGCAGCAGACGGACATTGATTACCGAAGAATATATTTCAATCATTAATGAGCCGGGTTCCAGTTATCTAGGGCATGTTTCACCTTCATCTGGCTCAGCCCAAGATATCAAAAACGGTAAATGTGCTATTTTAACAGAAAAAAGCATCGATACGTCAAAGATATTAGCAATCGGTTGTGATGGGACAGTTGTAAATACAGGTTACCTCAGTGGTTTTATCTGCCGCACCGAAAAAGGATTTGGAAGACATTTACATTGGGTGGTGTGCCAACTTCACTCGAATGAACTTCCTCTGCGACATATTATCGAACATTTGGATGGAGCGACATCTGCTCCACGCGGGTATTCTGGTCCCGTAGGCAAGAAAAAGCTTGGAAACATGTGAAAAGTTACCTCTGATAGAATATCACCCAATCCAATGCGTACTGCCACAGGTTGATAGGCAGCAACTTAGCTCCGACCAAAAATTTCTTTTCGATATATGCAAAGCTGTAAGTTCTGGGGAATTTCCAACAAGTCTTGCAACACGAAGCCCTGGAACATTATCGCATACACGATGGCTTACGACTGCGAATAGGGTTCTTAGGTTTTACGTAAGTACAACGAATCCATCGAAGAACCTTCGAGAAATTGCTACATTTATTACTAAAGTTTACGCTCCTCTGTGGTTCTACATTATGTCTAATCCCTCAGTAAGGGATGCAACAAAACATTTATGGCGTTCTATCAGTCTAAGCCGATATTTGAGAGACGATCTAAAGCAAATCGTTAATGATACGATACAAAGGAATGGATTTTTCGCTCATCCAGAGAGTTTATTAGTAGCAATGCTTGCAGATGATAGAAAACACATACGAGAACTAGCGGTTCGGCGTATATTATCATTAAGAGCCAAGAAGACCTCACAAAATGATTCCCAAAATAAACTTCTTTGCACAAGACTACATTGACATAATTATTTGGAAGGATTGTGATATTACTGAACCTACATTGACTCAACATTTAACTGAAGACGACCTTAAGAGAGTTCTAAATTAGGGTTCGCCTGTAATTCCCCTTCTATTTAACTTACCTTGTCATACTCAGGCCATAGAAAGGTGCGTAAAAGTTGTAACTGAAGCCTCATTAGAAGTCTGTGGTGCCGCTGCCAGAGATGGTTTCATAAGGACAAGGCTTTTAGACAGAAAAATAATGCCAAAATTTTAAACAAAACGCCAATATAAACCAGAATAATGAGGTAACTACATAAGATGGGTGTATGGGAGGCATTGGGTGGGAAGGGTGGTGGAGGAACACGATATGCAGCTACCTCTACGTAGTGTGTTTTGGGGAGCTTACGAAGGAAACTAGCGATGAGCTGCGTGTGCAAATGTGCATGTTTATCACAATTTATTAAAACTGTGGGCATTCAAGGTCGCTGCGGGGAATGAAGATAAATTACGAAAATAAAAAAACATCACAAGTGTTCTACTGCTTAACAGACAACTTTTAACATATAGTAACTCGTGAAAAAAGGTCATTTTTTTAAATTTGAAAGTCATTGAGGGAAAAGAACATTAAGTCAAAAAAATTCTACAAAAATCTCGAGTAATCTACTGCTATCTAGACACCTTTTGCCACATAGTGCTAAATCGTCCGCAATTTTTTTTTCTTTATTTTCGCTCAACCCTATTGTACTCATCTTATCCTTGGTTTAATTAGAATTTCCATCCAAAATTTCTGCACTGCTTTTGCTTTTCATAAATGTTGCAACGATGTACAATACAATTTTTGCAGTTTGAAACAGAAGTAGGCATTTACTTTCTTTTGTATTTTTACTTACATTTCTGCCACTGTTTGTTGATTAGAATGTCGTGTTTGATTGTCCTCGTGTTCATTATTCTTGTGTTCATTGTGTTACCGTCAATTAATTTTGTTCTTAGTTTATTTGTTCGTTATAGTTTTTCGTTATTTGTTCTGATTCAGATTCTGCGTTTTGATAACTATTGATTTTGTTCGTTAAATTTTGGAAATTTTCGTTAGAGAGTACAGTTTTGCTCCAATAGCTGCCAGAGGCCGCCCTCGTAGCGTATTATTGCCACAAGTTGAAGAAGATATTCTAAATGTAGTCGAAAATGAACCAGAACAAAGCACGTGCTCCATTGCCAAAATAGTTGATGTTAGCCAAAGAACCGTTCATCCAGTGTTACAGAAAAATTACTTGCACCCGTATCACTACCAAAGGGCCCAGGAATTATTACCAAAAACTTCCACCAGAGAGCAAGGTTCTGCACGTGGTTACTTCGTGAACAAGAAAGGGACCCTGGTTTCGTTGGACATATTGTGGCGTAACAGTTTTGGAGGTTCTATTTAATAATTAATACAAATAGTCAATTATAATAATTTAGGTAGAGTCTTGACCGAATACGCCACTTGGGAGTTACCTGGCTTTTTTCGAGAGGTATTAACATTCGTGTATTTTATCTATGTGCTTTGGCGTTATCAATTATTACATTTATATTTGAAGTGCCACTTCAATGTTGTACAAAAGTTACACTAAGTTCAATTCAACACAATTTGTCTAAGTCCAGATTCAAAATAAAGTCTTGAACAGTTAACACACAAGTTTCATTTACAGAAAGTTCTACAGAATCCCAATCACATTTAAACGGTTAAATCCGTAAAACGAATTTAGGTAATCAATCCACTCGAATACTTTACAAGTCCAGGATTACATTTGAAACGGCTAAGTCCTTAAAAGAACTTAACGATTCACACAAATGCGAGGGTTATTTTTTAAGTAAGGTCATTTTGTCAATAAAAACAAAGCTAGTAAAGATATTGTCAAAAACTTTTTTTCATTTCACCCCTTACACCTTCATCTATTTTCTACATAGTTTCCTTGTTTGTTTAAACACTTGTCATAGCGTTCTACTAGTTTTTTATGCATACGTCATTGAAATCAGCCGCCTGTGAAGACAACCAATCTTCAACCGTTGTTTTCACTTCTTCATCGTTGTCAAACCGCTCACCGCCGAGAAACTCCTTCAGGTAACGGAACAGGTGGTAATCGCTCGGCGCAAGGTTCCGGCTGTATGGTGGGTGATCCATATGCTCCCATCCAAAAGATCTGATTAACTCTTGAGTTTGAGCAGCAGAATGAACATGAACATTGTCCCGCCCGTCCTTGAACGATATCACCATTTTACGCAATTTGCTGTCACTCATCACATTCGGGCCGTACACCTCACACATCTGGCGATGAATGTCCGCTGCTGACACGTTCCTTGCTGTCAAAAACCGAATCACAGACCGTATTTCACAGTCGGTGGGCCGCTCAAGTGTCTTAAACATTGTTCGTGTATATGGGTTGGAGATTGAAGATTGTTAGGGTACTTGAGTCAAGAGACGCGCTGCAGAGTTCCCAGTTGACTGTCCCATTAATTAATCTAGGATCGGAGGTGAATTTTGCAGGTGTTATTAGAAATGAAATAATTACTGCCAAGTGGTCCGAGTCTAGCTCGGGGAGCACTTGTTGAAGTGTTTGCTTATTTAATGTTCTTGCTAGCGAGAATATCCAGTATGTCGGGTTGGTGATTATTTCTATAGGGGTAGTAAGTGGGCTCATCGGGGGCTTCTATTAGAAAAGCATACGTTGATGTTAGGCCATAGAATTTCTTGCTCTACATCCCCAAATAGTGTTTCTGAAGTTTAGGTCTCCAATAAGCAGAATAGATTCATTTTTGGTAAAGATTGTTGAGACTTGCCCTAGTAGTCGTTTGTTGGGTTGGTTATAGACACATACTATGTTTCCGGCAGTGCCATCTTGTGCTTTGATTTTCCAACAGTCTAGAGGTTTATAGTGTTGATTGGTTGACATTCGTGGTGTATGATTTTACACTTAATGATGATGGATACTCCTCCTGATGCAATGTTGCCTTTTCTGTCTGTGCCGTAGATCTGCTGTCCAGTTATCTTGAATTTTTCGGGGTGACTTAAGTGCGTTTCCTAGACGCATGCTATATAAATGGAATGTCTTGCGAGGAAATACTTCATAAGTTTAGCTGCGTTTTGATGCCATTTGCGTTCCAGTTGAGGATTTTTATATGTGAGATTGTGTTGATTTTATGGTCCATTGAAAAGAGAGAGTAAGATATTGCATAATAGGAATTTTTTGATTTGTTGGATATAGGGTTGGATTAGGTATATGAGGGATGATAGTAAGGTATTGAGTAAGGATGAAATTTCAGGTGCTGTGGTGTTCGTTTTCGATTTCCATGGTGAGTTGATATGTAAGGTATTGCTTGCAAGTTGAGGGAAGTGTTTCATGTTATTATCTGGTACGTGAACGTTCTGCGTTCTTGGTGTTTTATGAGATGCGTCTGTATTGATAATTCCTTGTCTCAGAGAAATAATTTCATCCCCTAAAGTTAGCAGGGTGATTTTCCCCACAGTTGGTGCATGTCGGGGGCTCACAATTAGTATACAGGGTGTCTCAAAATTGACGCCCGTGCTTCTGGGATTTGATTCAGGGGGCTAAAAGAAATCGAAAATGCAGAGTGGAAAATTTTCCGTTTGTCTTTTGTTATCAAGTTATCAATAAAAAACAAAAACTTAAGTATAAACTTTAAACTTTATTCAAAACGAATAATATTTTAAAACAAGTTATTTTCCATATCTGTTGTCACAAAAAGTGTTCAAATAGGTTGCCTCCTACTTCAAGGCAAACAATCACACGATTTATCATTAAAACACGAACTCTCTGTAGCATATTTTCATCTATTGATGCCACAGCAGCGTGAATACGAGCTACGACATCTTCAGGATTCACAACAGGTTCGCGGTAAACTTTTTCTTTCAAATAGCCCAAGAAAAAGTAATCCATGGGATTCAGATCGGGTTATCTAGGAGGCCATTACTTACATTTTCATCAATAACTCGATAACAAATGACAATCGGAAAATTTTCCACTCTTCATTTTCGATTTCTTTTAGCCCCCTGAATCAAATCCCAGAAGCACGGGCGTCAATTTTGAGACACCCTGTATAAGTGGCATTTTATGCATTTTGGTTCCAGACTGCAGTAATTTTTAGTATGCCCGATCTATTGGCATCTAATTATGACATTGAGGGGTTTTATTGTTATTCGTTCGTGTTTCTACGGTCACTATTCAGTGGTAAATTTTGTTCATGTTAAATAGCTCGTTTGCTTTTTCATTTGCTGTTAGGAGTACTGCGCAGACTGGTGGGTTATAGGTTATACGGTGCAAGTTCTTCGTGAATATCATTTTCCGTTAAGGATGGTTCTTAATAATTATCGAAAGAAGTCTGCTATTGGGGCCCTGCAGGAAGATATGCGGTATTTTAGTTTTGACAGGTTTTTTAGTTGTGTCGGCTTCATTTACAGCAGAAGGTTCCAGGTGGCTAGGTAGATGGCATTTGTTTTTCTCGGTTAGGGTTTCAGGTTTCCAAAGATATTTTTTGTAGGCCGACGATCGGTGGAGATAAGTGATCTGAATTTCTTTTTAAAATGGACATACTTATTGTTTACTTATTCATTAAAAGTGACATATAGTTCTAGTCATAAAAGTACTTTTTTCAGTAAGGTGATTTATACAGGGTGATTCAAAAGGTATGGTCCAAACTTAAGGGTGTGATTGGTGATGTTCAAATAAGTAAAAAATGCCAATACACTCATGTCCGATTCACAATTGTTTTCTAGTTATAACAACATTTAGGATAATTTATTATTAATAAAGGGCATATACAATTATAAGAAAAATTAAAAAGTATCACAACAAAAAATGTTCAAAATGTCCACCCAGTACTTGTATACAAAGTTGGCAACGCCGACGCACAGAATCTCGAACATTCCTCAACTGTTGAGGATGTTTTCGAATATCTTCAACATTTATCCTATTAACTAAATGGCCCCTGTCCTGAATTTCCGTTGCATAAACTTTTTCGGTTAATGCACCCCACAAGTAAAAATCTAGTGGATGTGAATTGTGCAACGGTGCCCCGTCATGCTGATACCACATGGATCTTCGCACATCAAGATGCAGATATTCTAGTAACTCCGACAAGGCAGGCATTATCTAAAAGGTCTAAATACATGTTCGGTGGTCAGACTGTCTCCGGTGAGGATACCTTCTCCCATATTCTACCACAGGTGCACGGGCATTTCCTCTGCAATAACCATACACAAAATGCATTTCTGCACGTACAGAAAATGGCTCCATCATTACCACATTTATTGAAAACTACGCCAATTCAAGCTTGAAACGTCTTCTGCCATAAGGAATTAACATTTGTTTTACTTAGTTCCTTGATAACGTGATTTGGCAAAACACAGATAAAAACAAAGAAAACCTCTGTAACTAGATAGCGGTTGGAAATAAGACATGTGTTTATTGGAATTTTTTTCTTATTTTAACAACACCAATCACACCCTTAAGTTTGGACCATACCTTTTGAATCACCCTGTATATAAAATTTCTATTTTGTGTATATTTTTGTACTAACAATTTATATAAATTTATTTTTGTTATTGATATCAATTTTTCTTAATTTTCTAGTTGTTATGACATTTAATTATGCATTGTCATTCTGAAGTAAGCTACCTCTGATTATATACGTTTAATTGAAGATTAACATAGATCAAGGTTATGTCTTATGTGAATCAACTAGCATATAAATTTCTATTCAACTTCTACGAAAACATTATTGTAAACATAAACTGTTGAATACGTTTCTTCACACTAAATCACATTTTATTGGAGAAGTTGTTAAATTAGGTAAGTAGGCATTCTTATAACTATTATTTTTGTGGGTTTCAGAAATTGAATAGATAGAAGAACTAATTCATGATATATTTCCGTTTACTTCACAAATAGATTTGAATACAAGAATCGTTTGGGTAGGTAATTCATCCTCTACGTAGGGTTTCGAAACTTCTTTCATTTATTCTTTTCCTTTGGCACTGTAATACGTACATAAATGTCTAACAAAATTGACTTTAATTATCGGTTGAATAATTTTAATGGTAAGGATAATATAGCGAGTGACATTTAGCCTCAAATCTTTTTTCGAAACGACGACGGAGGTTTCAACGTAATATTTGTAGCACAAAAATATCAGTTCATTACTGGAGTGATGGCATCTGTATATCTAGAAAATTATATTTTAATCCTCTCGGGCTTATTTTCAAGGAAAAGCTATTAACAGAAAAGTAAGAAGGCACGATTTGCTAAAATAAGGATGAGTTTAATATTTATGATTTCTACAGGAGCTTAAAAGTTTTACCGAAAAGTCGTATTGTATAGAAGAAGAACTGGAGCTTTTGTCACGGTTTCCCTTTTTACCTGTCGAGAGGAATGGTGTGTCAAGGACACGACTCTTTTAAAAATATATGCCTTCTTAATAAGAATGAATGTCAAGTTAAAAGCACTGTTATTATTGCGCTCGCAAAATAACGCGCCCACATCAAGCCACTGATACATGCGGCTCAGAGGCTATGGCTCGTGCGGATTAAGTCTAGCAGGCGTTGGATGTAGAGGATATACAGTGACAGATATCTTACCCGACATGTATAAACTGTTAGCATAAGCCGCGTGCTCAGCATACTGTATATAAATTGGATACGAACAGCTTAATTTTCGTACATGGAATGGGAAATGTTTATTATAACACCAGATTTGCAAAGCATTTGCTTTTTGGCTTCTCCGGAGAAAAACATGCAATCGTATTAACTTGGGAAGTACGAAATTGCCGGTGCTGTTTTTCTAAGTTGAAATATTTAAACTGTGGGACTAAGAGGTAAAAACTCGGATTTACTGTTAAGTGGAATCCTTGATCTAGAAATCTTATCCAACGCAAATGCTTATTTTGATCTTATTATATCTAAAGAAGTTTAGAGCAAAAAATACGTAAAAATATGAAAATTTAGGTATGTTAAAGAGAATACAATAAAATAAATACAATATGCTAAAGCACTGTAAACAAGTAATAAATAAAACTATGGTGATTAGTAAACAATAAAGATAGTGCAGAACTTGAAAGAGTTTAAAATTTGTAACAATACGAGGGTCGTTTGATGATTCAGGAAAATTTCTATGAGATGGCGCCACTATCTACTTGATTAAAGTCACAGCTACCGTCATTCTTCTAACAAAATCGTGCCAAATTTGAAACAAAAACCATGCATTGTTTTTGTTCTACAGACGTTTGAGATGTGTACTGTAGCTATTAACATAAAAATGGAGAAAGGTGAATTTCGTGCAGCCATAAAACATTTTTATTTAAAAAAGTGGACGGTTATTTAGATTAATAAGGCGGAGTTAAATGAAGTTCATGGAGACTGCACCGTCGCTCGAATATGATTGAAACAATCCCCAATATCGTTATGGAAGACCGCGGAATAACAGTACATGATATTACTGAGATAGTAGGCATCTCATCTGAACGGGTACATAACATCCTGCATGAAAAATTGTATATGAAAAACCGTGTGTGCGGGTGCCGCGATTGTTGACTAGCGACTAAAAGCGCACCCGAAAGGAAATGTTATCGAAATGTTTGGTATTTTTTACCCGCAGTCCGAAGGATTTCGTTACCGTAGACGAAACATGGATACACTACTACACACCTGAGACAAAGCAGCAGTCAACATAGTAGATAGCGGCTGGTGAAAGTGCGCCGAGGATGGCGAAGGTGATGGCCACTGATTTTTGGAATTCACAATGAATCATCTTGGTTGACCATTTGGAGAAGGGAAATACAATAACAGAAACCTATTATCCAATTTTATTGAACCATTTGAAGGAATACCTGAAACAATAACGTCCAAGATTTACGTGCAAAGAGGTGCTGTTTCACCAAGACAATGCGCCATCGCATAACCCGACAATTGCATTGGAGAAATTGCAATATTTAGACTTTGAATTAATTCCTCATTCACTCCATTCTCCGGACTTAGCCCGGAGTGATATTTTCCTCTTCCTAAACTTGAAACTTTGGCGCGGTGGTAAGAAATTCACGTCTAATAAAGCTGTTTCGCCCCTGTCAATGAGTATTTTACAGCCCTTGAAAATTGGAAATTCGTTGGACCAAGTGTGTAGCTCTCAATTGACACTGTGTTGAAAAATAAAATTGGTATTATTTCCAAAAAACTTGCTCTTTTAGCCTAATTATCAAACAACCCTCGTATGTTAAATGCTGCACTTATTATCTAAAGTGTGTAACAAAAAGATGAAAGAAAATACAAATGCCCCAAAATTAACTAATACTAATTAAAAGCTATGGATTTAAAAAAAGTAAAATAATTTTACATTATTTTAATAAATTTCAATTACATTTTTATGCTAACTCTTATAGTGGTCTGAGTAGTGATGTTATAACACATGTTTATTATTTTACCATGTAAATATTTTTCACGGTAAGTTTTCGAACAGGAAAAAGAAAAGTTTAGTTGCGGTATTTTTAATACGGCATAAATAAAATTCCAGAATTTAAAATTAATGTGTGTGATGTTACAGCAAGTTCGAATCACCCTGTTTTTATTTTTAATTTACAACGTTTATGTTAGAATGTACTAATTTAACGGGCTTTTACAAAACCGACCACGGGTGTTGGAGATTAGTGGGAGTTTCATTATTGTAAGAGAACGACAACAACAAACGGGAGACAAACAGAGAAAACGTACCCAGATCCCTAAACCCTTTCCAAAACAATCAAGTGCCAAGATAGCTGATAGAGTCGATGTTTGCCACAAAACCTCAACTTAGCGTAAATCTAGACCGTCGAGCGTTTAGATTCAGCCCCGTAACCTACTTGGGAACGCAGCTTAAAGTTTTGTTAAGAAGTTTTTATTTTATCAGTTTACGATATTTCCAATTTATTAGTTTAGACAACTTCGAAGCTAAAGCGCGTTAAAATGCCGGTTTAAAAAGTAATATCCGCAGTAATTTTAAAACGGTTTTATCAGAATATTTTAGATCTTCGTTTGACGATTTAGAAAATGTTAAGACTTAATAAGGATGTAAAAGGAGAAAATCACTTCAGTCTAAACAGGAGTTAAATTAATTTTGCAAAAAGCAACGCATTCCCTGCTGGAATGGGACAAATTACTTTTACTCGACAGGAAGTGATTTCAAAACGTACCGACAGATTCGCGATTAATTTTTCAATTTGATTTTTAAACCTGTAGCGTGAATCAATAAGGGAATGAAACGAAGTCGATTGATTTTTATATCGGGTTCGATGTTCTCAAGCAAACTCCATCGAACAAATTATCGCACATTCGCCGCTAGTGAATGGCGTGTGCCCGGAAGGGTTACATCCACCCTTCCCAAAATATCACAATTTGAATTGTAAAAGGGAGACCTAAACAAAAGCCCGATTAATGCGGTTTGGCCGGGAAGTGAAGAGTTAAATATTCATTTGTTCTGTTTAGTCAACCATTTTTATTCAATTTTCAGAATAAATGTATGTAATTATCTCACGAATTCCGCAGGAAGCTGTTATAGATAGTGTCTAGTTGTACGCAATGTGCAGTAATTTTCATAGATAAAAGCACTACGGCAATAATTTATAGTAGCAACACCACTGCTTTACTATAATACGCATTGGTTCTGTGTTTCCCATCACGAACCAAAAGCATGCAATCCTATACATAAATCAACCGAACGCACATATACAGTTTTGTAATGTCCTAAAGCTTTCGTCAGCTGACAAGTTACTTCAAAACGGCAACCGGCAGAAACGTTAATTCACTTTCATGATTCCTAATTACTTTTTACAATATGTCACTGCGGAATCTTTATATTTATTTAACATTTTACCTGCTCACCATCGAAAAACAAAAGGGAGCTTGTGTCGACCTAATTTTTATTGGAAATAACATTTACTTCTCAAGAATTTCAGAGATAAATGATAAATACTCGTACTTGAGATGCACTATATGTCAATAATGTCGTTGTCTAATATATAATAATTCTTACCCCAAAAAGTTAATTTCGCCAATTTTTTTTAAGAATATTTCAAAACCTTTGAAACTACTGGAGACAATTAGAATTAAAATGTTGACCTTCACACTCTGCATCGCTTTTAATATTTAGTCTAAGGTTGTTCTAAGAAAATTGTAGTACGAGTATTTTGACCCCACGAACTGTTGTTCAGTATCCCCTTACTTAAAAAACCGTGACTTTCTCAGTATTATTCGTAGTCGCATTTATATTTTATTATCCCTCCGGTTGACGGGCTGGGTCTGTGACGCCCAGGAAAATCTTTTTTTTGTTGTATTTTCTAAAATAATTTTTTAAATTTCTTTAGCTTTTTGGCACCTTCCTAACTTTAATAAAGACAGGTTTTCCTTAATTTGTCTTAATTTTATCATCTGTCGTTTGGCTGCCAGAAGGGCTTTGGGCCTGTCAGACCCAACCCGTGTATTCGTGTAAGTTTTTTTCCTACAATTTTGAATTCAATATTTTGTATGTCAAATTTATGCACACTCATTTTATATATTTTTTTCACTTATTCAGCTATATACTTTACAAATAATTGTATGTTATTGTTATTGTCTTTTTCGTTTTTTCAATTTATAGTTTCTTTTGAAAACTTGCATTACATCTAACTTTTTTTAAATAAATGGGAACTCCCACGTTAATGTTTTTTTTCATGACTATTTTTACTCTTAGCAGTGCAAAATAGACCAGGTTAACAAATTCATACCAGAAACTGGGCATATCAATGTATTATTAGGGGAAAAAATAAAACAGCGACAGAAAAATAGGTAGATTATGAAGGTAAAGAAAGGAATTTAAGACTGGATCACGGACTAAAGACTAATACCAGTTCTCGCACCTGACATCTGTGCCTTTAACATTTTTCAAATACGCGCCAATTAAAAACAGATATTCGCATCTGAACACTTCTTAATTTTTTCTTGCTCACTAAATAATGTATGAAAATATTTGCAGGATATCAATGCAAAATAAGTACATTTACAAGCATTCGTATCGTATCTTTACACTATCTGCTTATTCAGGTTGTTTCCAAGTATCATGTTGGTTCCTAAAATTTAACTGAACGTTTTTTTCAGATAGTGTCTATAAATCTAAAAAAATATTTCACATTATCGTTCATATACATTTTTTGTTTTCAGCATAAAGTTTTAATTCCAAATACATGTATCTGCTCAGTTCGAAAAGGAAGGCAATCTACACCGTATTTTCAAAACGGCTATTACAAATGCAACAAATAGGAAGGACGCATGTTACCATTTGTTTAACTTCGTAAAGATATGACTCCAAACAAGTGAAGCCGAGAAAGTAGTAAAATTAAGAAATGACATGGCGGAGAACGAAAGAAAGGAAAAATTGTACAAAGGTCAATATCTAAGTACATGAATAAAATCTGTGACGTGCATTTTGCTCGCACTTGGTTTTTTAGTATTTCCGTTTCATTTATTCAGATATTCAGCGTTAGTTTATTTTACATGTGCAGAATTTTGAATTTAGGTGGGGCAGAGATAGTTTTTGAATCTTTTTACGAGTGGATTTTGGGTCACTTAATGTTGCGATTTTTAAGAGTGCAAACGTATTTGCGTGATTGTTAAATAGTTAGTGGATTTGTTCATCTTTAAACTTTATATCTTCCTATTAAAGGATTTAGATTTAATATTTGATCTTTAGATATTAAATATTATCCTTATTGCCCACCACTATTTTTTCAGAAATTACCTGCTACGGTCCAAGGGACCAATACATATATTCACTCTTGTGTGTACCTTTAAACAATTTAGTTGCAGAGCCTGATTTTTTATTTTTATATTAAAGTTTACCGTATACTCGAAAAAAAAAAATTGCAACGCCTTTTTTTAGAACTGCCGACTACTGCCGCGGGGTGGGGTACTAAATCGAAATTATAGGGCGCCACGTGGTTTAAATAAAAGTTAAATAAAGTATTTATGCATCCACCACGAAAAGCATAAGAATACTACATATAAATAAATCACTGTAAAAGGAAAACAAAATTACAGACTGCTGTAGTATAGATTTAATTGAATCAAATAAATTCATATACCTAAATTTCAAAATTAAAATTCATGTACATTGTAATTATAAATAATATTAAGGCCTTTCATTATATTAGTTCCTTTAGGTTTAGCTGCATCAAATGCTTTCACTAGTTGTTTAGCATATTGTCCTCCTTGGTACTGACGATTTGGATCTCGAAATTTATAGGAGACAATCCAACGGCACGGCACTTTACCAGGATGTTTATCTGATTGTACATTGGCCACAAGAAATTCTGGCAGACATCTTCTTTCAAATATTTGAGTTGCTCTTATCAGGGAATCATAACCAGCACAAGGCATGACGTTCACAATTGCTGGTGCAACATCCATACCAGCACGCAGAAGATCCAAAAACCATCTAACGTGTAACTGATTGACGAATTTCGAGAAGAATAAACCACAGAACACCGAATAAACTGTTCACGGTTGACGGTTGACATCTGACAGCTGTACAGCCGTAGAAAGAATCCTTGTATGTAGTACAAAAAAAAACCTTGACGAAGTTCTTGGATATTCAAATTAATCTTTGGTCTGGAAACTTTTAAATATGATTTTAAAGTAACCCGTTGAACAGAAAATTTCTTCTAATTACTTCAGAAGAAAAGTAACAATTCCATATACAGGGTGTCTCAGACATGACTCCCCAGGCCTATAACTTTGTTATTTTTAAAAATAACTATAATAAACTATATATATTCGTAAATGGGAGCAAATTCTCTATAAGATGGGGAAAGAAAATGTTAGAAAATCTGTACTCATATTATGGCAGCGATATTCAACTTTTTTTTTTCAAATTGCACACTATGCTTTTTTTCGCTCATTCTGATAGTACTTTTTATTCTCTTTATAACCGTGTAAACCAATATGGGTCTTACATAAGAAAATTCTCGAAAAAAATACTATTGAAGGTTGAAGTCCAGGTTTGCCATGGAAACAACTGATTGTTGTAATTTGTACTCGTCGGCGATGAAAACAATAGCGTATAGCTGTAAAACAATTGCAATTTACGTTGTAAAGAATGACAAGTGCTCTTTCTGTATTTGTATGTTCTTGTTTAAAATCATAGGAGTATTAGAAATGAATTACACTAATTCTGAAAAGCTTGATATGATTCTTATTTATGGTTTATGCGAGAGGAATGCAAGAAGAGCAGCAAGGTTGTATGCAGAAAGGTATCCGCTATTGTTTTTATCGCCGACGAGTACAAATTACAACAATCAGTTGTTTCCATGGCAAACCTAGACTTCAACTTTCAATCGTATTTTTTTCGAGAAATTTCTTATGTAAGACCAATATTGGTTTACATAGTTATAAAGAGAATAAAAAGTACTATCAGAATGAGCGAAAAAAAGCATAGTGTGCAATTTGAAAAAAAAAAGTTGAATATCGCTGCCATAATATGAGTACAGATTTTCTAACATTTTCTTTCCCCATCTTATAGAGAATTTTCTCCCATTTACGAATATATATAGTTTATTATAGTTATTTTTAAAAATAACAAAGTTATAGGCCTGGGGAGTCATGTCTGAGATACCCTGTATATGTGGATGGATTGATAAGTGAACTACCAAAAGTTCGAATACTTCAATAGATAATATCGACAGAAGATGTATGAAAAACCCTCTTTATAAGTGTAGGGCAATAAGGATAATATTTAATATCTAAAGATCAAATATTAAATCCAAATCCTTTAATATGAAGATATAAAGTTTAAAGATGAACAAATCCACTAACTATTTAACAATCACGCAAATACGTTTGCACTCTTAAAAATCGCAACATTAAGTGACCCAAAATCCACTCGTAAAAATATTCAAAAACTATCTCTGCCCCACCTAAATTCAAAATTCTGCACATATAAAATCAACTAACGCTGAATATCTGAATAAATGAAACGGAAATACTAAAAAAACAAAGTGCGAGCAAAATGCATGTCACAAATCTAGATGATCTTTTAAATAAATCCACAAATAGGTATCAGATTTTAGAGGGAAGTTATAACCAACTTAAGAAAAACAACACAAACGGAAAAAGTTGATCTTTTTTATTATTTATGTAGTACAATTAAAACTGTCAAAACTGGAAGTAAATGTTTCGAAAGGCGAGAACTTTGCCAAATCAAAATAAATAATTAGGACAAAGAAAATGGAAACAAATAATTGTCATTTTATACTAAATAGTTTGATATTCAAGTCACTTGTAGTTTTCTATAGCTTTATCGGATTCAGCAACATTAATTTCCTTTCCACTAGAATATATTATTAACTATTTGCCTTTACAATTATTATCAACGTTTCGCTTGCTCATTTAAGGGGCTTCTGCAGGAGGAGAAGAGGGTTCTAAAAGAGTACGGTAACTCAATGTATTAACCACGCCAGAGAAAGAAGGGAACGGTAACTCAACCTGTAAACCAAGCCAGAGGCGAAACCCTTCTGAAGGAAAACAAAAAAATCTAGCAACTTTATAGCAGCTATAAGCGGTCAAGTGTATCAGACGAATGCGGCAATTGATTAGAAGTGAAGGGGGCGAAGCTAGTAACGAAGACAGATTTTCATATGTCTGATAGTTAATAACCAGTGTCATGATTTAAATTGTTAGGGGTTTTGATGATTTCAATGTCCTCATGGATTTTCCTGTTGAAAAAATAAGGGCCATTGGCAATGATCGAAGATTTTTCAAATAATATCTTATGGCCAGTGTCGTGATGATATTCAGCAACAGCTGAGTGTGAGAAAAGACTTGATTTCAAGCAACGTTTGTGTTCACAGATACGTGTGTGTACTGAGTGACCAGTTTCCCCAATTTACACTAAACCACAACAACAAGGGATGCTATACAGGGTATGTCACGACGACCATCGATTAGACGTTTCTTGAAAAAACCTTATAGTACATAAATGAAAATTTGTAAAATAAGGTCTTGCGATATTACAAATTGATTGAAAATATTTGTACTGGAAGTACACACTAACTTCGTTGTTTCAAATAGAACATCCTATGTATCTTTAGATATTCCAAATCGCTCTTCAACGGCGATTGCAATGAGATAGCACTATAGGCGTCTATCGCTAACAGTTCAGCAGTTATTCAATTGTATTAAAAATCTAACCTCACTTCGGACCCTGTAGACGCCTCTTGATGACAAGGGTTGAGGCTTATCTTCCACTGAAGGGAGTATTTGTGACACTTTGGAGGGGGTTTGAAGATGGTTTTGATATTATGTTTTTTGAGAATCGTACCTATGCAATCAGTAACTTGACGAATGTAGGACAAGAAGGCAGTAGCATGAGGTGTACAGGTATTCCGAGGACTTCAAGTGTGTGAGGGGTCTAATTGTTTTTCGATGATCTTTCTAACATGCCTTTACGAGATTGTCTTGGATATGGGCTAACTGGACATGAAGACTGTAGGCTTGAGACACAGTGATAGCACGATGAACGAGAGAATTGATTTCGGAGAGTTTTTGTGTCGGATGATGATGTGAATTGGCATTAAGATACCGGTCTGTGTACGTGGATTTACGATAAACTGAGTGTGCAAGTTTTCTATTCCCATGGTGAACTTTTTATCAGGGTGTTGATTATTGAGGTGTTCTAGGAAGGAAGTAAGGTTATGTCTACAATGGGGCCAGATAATAAAAGTGTCATCTACGTAACGGAACCAGACATTGGGTTTTAAATCAAAGGATTCCTGGGCTATTGCCCCAAAAGGTTCCATAAAGATGCTTGCAACCGCCGGTGAAGGGGGAGAACCCGCTACTTGCTTACAGAATCGGTTGTTAAACAGAAAATATGGGGAGTTTCATCTATGGGAAAGATTCTATTTCCCCCCTACCTAACATATCTCAGGGCTTTCTCCGATCTACTACTACTTAATTCACATAAATTTTCTACATAAGACTCGAATATGCTACAATTAATCATGTTATATCTACAAATCATTAGATGTGTGCGGTGCAATTTCAATTTTTTTAAAGAAAAGTATTCCCAGTATATACTTTCTGAAATTTTATACTTCTCATAAATTTTCATTTTCCAAATCATACTTTAACTATTAATTTATAAATCAATACAAAAAGTACTACGACCACCATAGCTGTAAAATGCCGTTACGATGTTTTTAAATATTACTAAGTACATAACATAATTTTCTATTCGGGTTTATCTTAAAAACAAGATAATATAGCTCATGTTTTAATCATTGGATGCATCTTGAAAATTGATATGTATTCTAATATTATAATAGCACGATAACACATAATTTGCAGCTAATAATGCCCTTTAGTCAAACAATTGCTAATTTTAGAAGAATCTGTAAACGAAATATTAAAAAAAAAACTTCGTCAGAAAAATGAAACGGTGTTTACATTTCCCGAGATATAAAAGCTTTAAAGCGAAATTTATCTTTTATTGCCGAAAAAAGCTGTAGATAATTAGAAAGTGTTAAAGGCAAATATTTCTTTATGAGATTAAAGCGTTACACTGTCTAATTTGTGATACGCTTCATTCGTATTGAAGGGAGAGATTTAAAGTTTTTATTTCTTGTTTAATTCGCAACCCTTCCCGAAGCTCCTCTGTTTTGGTTTTAATTTAACAGTTAAGTCGTTTCGTTAATTAACAGATTTTGTTTGGATTCGTAGCTTTAGAAAACGAATATAGATGTAGCTTCCAAAAGCAAACATTGCAATATCCGCCAATGCTCTTGAATAATTTATTTTGTAATCATCTATACTTGTTAAAAATGAAACGATAAAATATAAGGTGCAGATACTCTACATTACGTTTTAAGAGTTCGATATGAAATTAATTATTCTTTGTATCGAGAAAGTTTATCTTAAAAGCGGAAATATTTCAGAACTTTTAATTCCGCATTTCCATACTCATCCTGTTTATTTAACAAAATATTGGGGCGGTTTGTCAAATACAATTTTGGAGTAATTATATATGATCGACTTTATTTCACATATTTTCGATTATTTAAGAGGCTCGCAGTAAACAATACATTTTTATTGGTACAATAACTGACAATTTAAGGCATTTACGTATCTACGTCTTAGTGTATGTTTAAATTTTCTTAACTCGTTTGAATCTATTCAAAGTCTGCTTGATGTAACCTGCAAGCTAATAATTGTTATGTAGATTGTAGTTTCTGGTTTCTATTTTAACATCAAACTGTATGTTGGAGGCTTTCAAATATAAATTTTGCAGCAACTAGTAGAAATTTAGTCATAAATGTTTCTCAGCGGCACTTTTTAAATTAATGTTTATGTATTTTAAAACAACGAATCTCCAAAATACTATGCTTTTAAAATGCAGGTAAATCCAAATAATTGCACTAAACTGAATAGTGGTTAGTTAGTCTTTAGAGTAGATGAAGTAATTAAACACCTACCTCGGAAATAGCCGTGTGTGGTTAGAGGGTCCTGTTTGATCGGACAGCTTAATTACAAACTTCCTATAATACTCCGGAATAGACAGGGAAATATGTTTTTTCCGTATCATCTTCCCACTTCCTAAATCACCCAGGATGGGTTCTGAATAGATATGGCCGGATTTTTCAATGGGACGTTTATTTTCCGCAGTATGTTGCGTGTGATGGGGTAGTTGTATGTTCACAGCATTCAGGTTGCCGATATTATATTGACGATTATCTGAAAGGGTTATCTGCTTTCTTCTAGAGGGTGTTGTACTCGAGGCAATATGACATTGTATGGAGAGGAACTCTTTCTGCAATTAAGTCTCCTCCGAAAAGTTGCGGCAACTAACTAACGCAGATTCCGATAAACTTTCGATACAAATTACGGGCTCAAAAATTAACTAAATTTAATAATTCTTAATGTTTAAATATACAAACAATTGCAATATACTTTCTTTAACGAGGTTAGCCTTTAACTTTAAACTTCTGGTAATCGTATATTTAATTTACTTTTTCGCCCTCCGGCTAGAAACACTCAATTTTCATGCGTATAAATCGTCTGGAAAATGCTATTTTCAAGCCTCGGTCTGAAAGTAAAATTACGATTTTTGATTGGTGGCGCTGAACCGAACTGACTCCGCCCTCTCATTGCTACGCCCATTGTCACGCCCAGAAAAATAAATTCCATAGAAAAATAAATTCTCTAACGTCAAATATTTGAATAAAAAACAAATAACTATTGTTTACATGTTTAGCATGTTGTAAGGAAAATAAAGCAAAAAATCAAAACAATACTCTCGTAGTACAAATTTTATTGCAATCGGGGCATAGAGTGAGAATTTAAAAAAATATATTTTACAAGTAAGATTTGTAGAAAGACTATTTAAGAAGTTCAGGTTCTACATATTTTGATGAACAAAACATTATGTGGAGTATTTATGAAACCCAAATATCTTTTGAGATAATCTGTTTAAAAACGATTGACAGCTCTTTCTGGTTCTAACATTTTCATATTTCAAAATTGAAGAAGAAATCTAGATGACCCAATGTATATATTTTTTTAAACTGCCCGTTGGAAAGTCTGATAACCAGTAACGTGGGGGGGCTTTTCTCTAAAAACGGCTTCCGATTTGTACTTCGGAAATCAATAGTTTTTTAAACAAATTTTTATGCTTCAAAGTTGTAGCTCATGCAATAAATTGATCTCAAACTGTACCTTTGTAGGTATTTTCCATTCTTTAAAAACGGGTGAACCTACAGGTACAAAGGTCAATTAACGATCTTTAGATTACGGACTAGTCGATTATATTCAAACATCAAAAAAACGGTACAACTTGAAAGAGTGACTTACGCAACTGCTTTAGTAACCTTGCTTTGCTTCTTCCAAAACAATTTTACTTTTCGTTAGAAATACCAAGGCCTGTAGAGTATGGATTAGTAGATTATGACTGCTTCGAGAAATTTATGTAAATTTCATAAAGATGACAAAGGAAATTTAAAAAATGTTCCAGCTTTCGAACTGTATAAACCTTTTATTTTTAATTTCCGTTTCTAACATGCTTTGTAACCTGTCGCAAGTTGTCGGATATTAATGTCAAACTGACATCTAATTATCCAAAATCAATTGGGAAAATACGAGGATTGTTAAATAGAGATACGGGTAGACACCGTAAAGCACTTTTTATTCAATAAATATAGAAGCAATTTCTATTGACATTAAGGTATGAGTCCCACTGGTGCATTAATCTATAGATTCTCTGCTGGTAAAATTACTACCGCGGTTTGCGGCACCATTCTCTAATAAAAAAACTCTATCTCAGCGTAGGAACTGAACCGTCGCCCTTTTAGCGATTGTTTTAACGGGCCAAACATATGTAAATCGCACGGGGACAAATCGAGACTGTAAGGTGGATGTTGTAAGACTTCCCAACGCATACGAGCAATCAGATCTTGAACCATTCGGGCTACATGGGGGCGAGCATTATCGTGCAGAAGGATGACACCGTTTGTGAGGTTTCCGGGACGTTTATTCTTGATGCTGGCACGTAAGCAGTTTAAGGTGCCTGCATAGTGCATATCGTTCAGCATTCATATCAACACCAGGTTCCTTAAAATCGAAGAGCGGTACACCTTGGTAATAAAAAAGTGCAGTCAACATTACTTTTCCTGCTGAAAGTTGAGATCGACATTTTTTTGCCTTCTAAGATTCTGTATGCTTCCGCTGCATTTGGAGTTTGGTTCTTAGTGATAACACCAAGACTCATCACCGGCAATAATTAGGTGTAAAAAGGCAGTACCTTCTTATTGGCAGCGTATTAAATGTTGTAGTGACAAGGCCGTACGCAAATGCTTCTGCTCATCAGTAAACAATCGTAGAATCTACTGAGCAGCAGCTCTGTGATAGCCAAGACTACGAATAATTGAATGAACAGTTTTCACACTGATGCTCAACAATTCAGAAAGTTCTGCAACTTTAAAGCGCCTATTTGCGCTTAAAGCAATTTCCACCTGTCTCACATTTAGATCTGATGCTGCAAACACAAGCATGTCCTGGACGGGCCAAATCTTTAGCGGATTCTCTTCCTTATCGAAATTTATTGTACCATTTAACGACTTCCGTATGAGAGTATAGTCACTATATACAGCTTTCATTCTAGCATTTCCATTGGCTGACGAACTTCAGCGGCCAAAAAATGAATAAAAGCACGGAGATTAGTTTCGGACGGTTTTGTTTACTATAAATTCCATTTTCCAACTTAATCACAATGCTTAGAAAAAGCAAACAGCAAATACTTTTGACTGACGCGTCACTAGTACTTAAACAATCAATATAAACAACTGAATTCCGTTGTTGTGGTGTTGAAGTCGCGGATGCGCAGTCTAAATGTGTTTGTATTGAACAATTCTCGTAGTTCGAACGTTTCTCATAAGCTGCCAAAAATTAGATGCACTACACTAGTGAAAACACCGGAGACGTATCTACACTATCTACCTTCCTCTTTAAATAAAATACTAACGTTTTACAACGTGAATAGATTCCTCTAGTTAGAAATGGCAGAGCGGTGTGTTGGGCCTAATCATGTATCTGATATTCACGGCGGACCTACCTACAACAACAGGCAACATGGTCACTGCTTTCGCCGATGACACGGACATACTCTCATCACACACTGACCCGATCCAGGCGTCCCACCAACTACAAATCCATCTCGACGTTATACAGTACTGGTTCGAAAAGTGGCGCATTCAAATAAACGAAGGTAAATTAGCGAATGTAACATATACCCTAAGAAGAGGCACCTGTCTTCCGCTAATGGTTAGTAACCAACAAATCCCCCCAGCAGATAGTGCGAAGTACATCGGTATTCACTTGGATAAAAAGCTGACCTGGAGGATACACATTTGGACAAATCGCAAACAGCTAGGGTTGAAGCTACAAAAGATGTATTGGCTGATAGGGGCAAGTCTCAAGTCTCTTTAGAAAAGAAACTACTCCTTTACAAAACCATGCTGAAACACATATGGACATATGAAATTCAGCTATGGGGCACAGCAAAAACGTTCAACATCGAAATTCTAAGGAGATTCCAGCCGAAGGTACTAAGAGCCATAGTAAATGCACCATGGCACGTCCCTAATGAAAATATAAGAAGAGACCTCCCAATCCCCACCGTCAACCAAGAAATACAAAACTTCAGCTAACTTCACTCTAAGATACTAGTGGAGCGCCTAACAGAAAATGACGATGAGGTCCAACTGCGATTAGAAAAGTTTAAATCGACAGACCTAATAAATAGATTTGGACAATCGTGAAGCAAAATAGAGCCCATGAGTTAATTAGTATAAGTAACACTAGTCTAGGATTAATCCAAGTGTGCCTTCAAGCCTTAAATTTTTCATGAATGTTAAATCAATTACTGAGTGTCCAAAAGTGACAGATTGTAGTGAAATAAATATACAGAGAGCTCGTAAATAGTTGTCCGAAAAAAATTATTTTCCATAGAAATTATATCTAAACCTACATCCACCAGGTATTGGTTTATGTGGTGAAGTTAGTTACTTCTAAAGCCTGTTTGACAGGGTGACAAATTTACCACAAAAAATTGCTGCAATTTTTAACAGCAAAATATTTTAATGCAATTTTTTAGAACTTTTAGTTTTAACTGTTTGCAACTGCAGCAATTTTTTGGGGTAAATTTATCACTCACGCCTGTGTATTGACGCAAGAATTTAATAATTTTATTGTTGCAGTAGTGGTAAAAATGGTAACCCTGTTTACCACTTTATTTACATTTTTGACGTTTTGTCTTTCGCGGGTTCCTGTAACTTAAGACACGCCCGGTAAAAATTATTTTTACGTTTCTGCGCACGATTTCGCGGACTTCTTGCATGCAATTTATAATTTCTAGAACATGTTCTAAACATTTTAGTGCAAAATTTAGCGAAAATTCTTGCACCTGCTTTTTCTGTATGCAATGACGAAAAATGCAATCTGCAAAATTTTCCGGTAAATTTTACGATAAATTGGTCACCGTGTCAAACAGGCTCAATGGGAGATTTAAAGTCAAAGAGCGGGAAACAAAAGAGAAGAGAAACAAATTTGAAAATATGGAATTGTTTATTTACTACCATTTTAAAATTAAAATTAGAAAAAATGAAAATTTCTCAATTTTAAGATTTTATTATAAAGAACCTTTAAAATAAAATAAAAAAAGGAAGCGATTATAATTCATGTTCAAAATGACCACCATTGTTGTTAATACAACATGCTACTCTCCTCTTCATGCTGTTGAAAACATTTTGTATGTGTTGCACTGTTATATCGGCAGAAGCAGCAGTGATCGCATTCTTTAATTCTTTAACCGTATGCATTGGAGTGCGATATATCGTATTCTCTAAATGTCCAAAAAGAAAATAATCGAAAGGTGTAAGATCTGGCGATCTCGCAGGCTATAATCCTGAAGTTATAATTCGATTATCATAAAACTGTTGCAGATATTGACGTGTTCGAATGGCTGTATGTGCGGTTGCATTGTCGTGCTGAAAATATCCTTGTGTAATTCCATGTCGTGAACCTGATTTATAAATCTCTCCAAAATTCCGATGTAGCGATCAGCTATTACAGTATCGTCAAAAAATATAGGGCCAGTTATACGTCTACGCGACATGGCAACCCAAATACCTACCTTTAATGGGTGCAGCGGGGTTTGTAAAAATTCACCAGGAACTTCTGCAGACCATATCCTATAATTTTGTGAATTTACATAGCCCGAAAGATGGAACCAAGCTTCCTCAGAGAAAAAACATAAATCCAATGCTTCATCGTTATTTATATTGTCGTTGAACCAGTTACAGTATTGTACAATGTCCACGTCTCTCATAATCGGGTGGAAGTAATTCTTGCATTACTGAAATTTTGTACGGATGCAGGTGCAGCTTTCGCTTTCCGGCCTTGTGACATGTTCCGTAACTTAACCCTATAATTAAAATTTATAACAAATTTTATTTGCAAAGTTTATTTAATGACAAAATACACACCTTTTTTTGTGATAATTGACGTAAGGGTTTTTTAGGGCTCCGTTCGATACGTGTCCGTATATCCTCTAATGTGCCCTCAGTTAAAACCGATGGTCTTCCACGAGATTTTCCTTCATCGACATTTTCTGTCGTTTGAAAAGGATGAACAATTCGCCGTACATGTCTGCACAAATTAACGAATTCATCGACACACAAATTTACTGAATATTCCCATTCACTATTATGATTGCGTTGTCCATTTCGAAAATAGAACTTAGTAATAAACTTGTTATGCTCAAGCGTATACATAACCTACAATCTACAAATACAAATTATAAACATTATTAATGAACTGGTAGTAATTTACTTACTGTAGACTTCCTTCGACGTTCTGTAGTCAATCTTCAATTACGAATTTTGATTACACAAATGTTAAAAAGCACACAATATATTGCGCAATGTTAGGTTCACATATCTGACATATAATTTATAGATTATTTCCCAACTTAACTAAACACCTTTTACATAAATTTTGAATGGGGAAATAGACAAGAATAGTTTATGCATATAAAATAAAAATTACAAATTACTTTAAATATATGGGCGGGGATATGGATCATGGAATAGATTTACTAATGTCAAAGTTAAACCTCTCAGAAGTTGAAAATTCCAATTGATCCATGTTCTGCTCTGATACTTTAAAGCATCTGTAAGTATTCGTATGTGTATATTGTACGAGTGACCTTTTTATTTGAAGAGTTCGCAGAAAGGTTAAATTTGTTGTGCAACATCAAAATGGAAATCTGATGATATTTTCAGATATGTAGATTTTCGTAGAGATATAGGTACATATTTTTTTTCTTTATTTATATTATCACTGAATCGGTTTATCTTTAATGTTCGAGAAATAATTGAATAACAGTCGCATTAATTTAAAAGATGTAACTATAATATATACTTAGAAATAATAATAATGGTAATAATCATAATTAGACCTTACATTATTTATTTGAATAAGCTTGGATATAATGGGATTTTGCAATTATTGATTATCACTAGGCTAATCACTAAGGTAAAATAAAACTGATATCCACTATTTATCGACTATCTTCATTATAATAGTATGTACCTATTGTATTATCTGTAACATTTTATAATACCTTTCGGTGTCCATCGTAATTAAGTTGGACGTAAAATTACAAATGCCTAAGAATTCTTCAAATAGTTTGCTATTTTGTTGGCTTTCTTCTTTTAACTCTTCATGTCGTTTCTTCGACTCTTCAATCTGCTTTATTTTCCTCAAATCGTATCATTAAATCTTCTTCATATTCTCTGTTATTTTCATCTCGTTTCTTGAACTCTTCATTTTGTTTATTTAATTACTGCAGTATATTTTTTAACATTTCTTTGAACTTGAGGTTTTTAAACTTCATTTTCGAGGTCACTTTCCTCTGATTCATTTAGAAATCACTGACATCTAAGTCTATTACATTAGAATCATCTTCCTCTACTTCGGACTCTTCTTCATCTCTAAGTACCCCTTAATATTATTTTATCAGCCAAATTTGTTAAAAGTTCTTTAATTTTTAATTGATTTTATTAAAATTTGCTAAATTTTCAGAACAATAAATTTTATTCCCCGATGTTATTATTTTAATTCTGGGCTTTAAGTTTAATTTTCCTATTATCACTAACGTATTTCTGTTCAAATACTTATGATTTAACTTGAAAATGGATCTTATCACAATCAAAATTTGACAAGTGACATTGACATTTTATTTTATTTTATCTCAAAGTGATACATATTATTTTGTATTTATTTATAATTCAATATTCTTGGTAAAGGATTTGCCCCACCAAACTATGAATAACTTCTGTTATTACTTTTAGTTTTTAATAAATATCAAAATTATAAACTTATAAAATCTGAATACTTAATGTCAAATATAGAGTATTAGCAAATACAATTATTAATAACTATAACAGTTCTACGTTGGATAGCGTCATTTATTATGGAACTGGCAGCAGAAAGCTTTTATAATTTACAGAGCAGTTTTATGAATTGCCCCAACTTCGGGCCTCCAAAAATTATTATGAACTTATGAAATGCCAATTATGAATATCATATGTCAAACATGTATTAAATAGATACTAAATGATGAATGCTAAATATTCCACATTGGACGGCAAATATTGAATATTCGTCGTCGTTCTAAAGCCACACGTTGGACAACACCAAAAATTATTGAGATGACCTCCGTGCTTGTACAAATTATAAATTATAAATGTTTTCTTGTTGGGTTGTCACAATAACCTTTTCCCGAAATTGTTTGATTCCCCAAAATTTTTAAATTATGTTAATTATCAAAATCAAAATATGTGTACCGGCTTTATAATTTGAAATTCATTTTGAATACATTTAAAAGAGATACTCCTATCTCATGATCGTTCCCAGTGTTCGATTTATTAAATTTCGAAAAAACTAAATAAAGATCAACTAACTTTCAAAAATACAAATTTATTACAATGTTTTATTTTCCTAAATTAACTCCAAACAAAAATCAAACATATTTTTCAGACATATTGGTTTAAATAACGGCACGTAAAGTTATACAATATAGACTTAATTACTACTTAATTATTAAATTACATCACAAACATATGAATAAATAATCAAATATTTCTCAATATTTTCCGTTGTTAAATTATGTCTGCGATCATTAAACATGTGTTTGTACATAGAAAATGTACGCTCAACTTCGCACTAGGTAATATGTGGTAATAGGTAGTAATAGGTGGGGATCTACATTAAGTAGAGCTTCATTAAAATCAGCACCACTCAAACCCTATTAATTGCGTTTAATTTTGTACACCCTTCACTTTTCTTTAAAACAGAGTTCAACTTTTAATTTATTTTTGTTGCCTACAGGGCGATTAGCACTGTTAATTTTGCTTTTTAACGTCTCACAATAAATTCAAAGATTCATTAAAAAATACTGCAATTGTTGAACGGTTTACTTTTTGTAACAGATCGATTTGAAGTAAATAAGACTGGCATTGTTGTTCTTCTGGGGAAAGAATACCAACAATAAAATTTGCCACATATCGTTCACGTACATCCGTTGTTTCATCGAGTGCCACCCCAACACTGTTGTCGCCAATTTTGCTTCTTATTTCTTTAATACACACTTCGTATATTAATGGCACATACTTTTTCCTTAGTGTGAATTCATCGGGAATATGCTGTTTTGTATAAGTTTCGATAATTTTTTTTTTATTATTATTATACAGGATGATGATCAGAGAATAAATCTGTAAAGCTCTAAATGAATACAAAGATATTTAACCAATACAGTAAACGTAAGATATATAAAAACAATAAATTTTAACTAAACCATAAACAAAAGTCCATCAATGAACGCTTTAAAACTGATAACACAACTGGCAGAGACTACCTCAGGAGGTAAGGAGTTCCACGTGTAAAACACCCTATTTGCCAGGAAAATTGTCTCTGGCTTGTCCTAAAGGTCCCTCTACGCAGCTTCCAGTTGTGTCAAGGCAGATGTGTGTTTGTTGAGAGTGGAAATAGTTAACGAATTGGTGAACTGTCGTGGTGGAAGGCGTTGTTGACAGTTATCAGATCGCCTCTTTGTTGCCGAGATAATAGTCTAGGAAGTTGCAGGATGTGGAGGCGTTCTTCATAGGGAGGCCTGTTAAGACCGAAAGGTAACTTCGTCACGCGGCACTGCGCGTTTTCGAGACGGTCGCGATGTCGCACTAACACGGGATGCCACACGGCGTTGGCGAATTCCATGGCCGGGCGTATGTATGTCTTATATAGTTTATTTATAGTATTGCAATCGAGATGTTCGAACGTTTGACGAAGTAAATACAACACGACACATTTGGAAATGTTTAGCGGGAGAAGCCATTTCCCTGTCCATTCGAAGATGCTCGTTAGATCTTCTTGAATGGTGGGAAAGTTTGTCAAGGGGTTATTGTAAATTTAAGTATCATCGGCGTAGAAGGATCGACTTTATATGGTAACTAATATCCGAAGTGTATAAATGATGAAATTCAGTTAACTTTTTATTTTTCAATTTGTACAAAGGTATAGCAGCCGCAGTAAATGCGCTGCATAAATCCAAGTTAAACTGCGAAATACTGGGCCCTGGTTTAAAAGAATTTACAGATAATAGAGTTTGTTGGTTCTTACTGGTTTCTCTATTTTTCAGTCTTGTACGCTTGGCGGTTTTAATACGTTGTTGCATTAACACAAACGCTACACACTTTGCAAAATAAAACGCTACCATCGCATCGGTGGTAAAGTCGCCTTTATACTCAGCGACATACGAACGTAAAATTACTTCTAACGGCCGCTTTTCTTTACCCATCTTCGAAGCAAACTCTTTACCAAACGAAGTGAAACTAAACATAAAAACTGCACTTTGACTTTGACTTCTAGCGGAAGTTTTAAAAGGGATTAACAAATTTATATATGTATATTTGGAAGTATTTAAAATAAACACATCTGTTAAGATTTTACAGCTTACCTGCAATTCTTTGAAAATATTTTAAGTAATCCTGTTATTTAGTAAACGCCAGCCGGACAACTTCTTATCAATAATAATAATAAGTTGCCTTAAAAATCGGATGACCTCTGAGGTAAACAACCCGTCCGGCAAAATAAAATTAAACTCTAAAATATGCATCCTTCTAGGTAAACATTCTAGTATTAATGCCTAATAATTCGTTAATTTTCTAAAAAATATGCATTTTGAAAGAAAAATAATATAAATATGCACTTTTATAGAAAAATGGTTAAAATATGCAAATATGCATGCAATATGCAAATGCATAATTACCCGGTGTCTAAATATTACACAATTCAACCAGGCTCCCCAGCTGGTCAAGATAGGCTCTGGTGGCAGAGGACCCCAGGAAGTTTTTCTTTATATCTTTGCACTCTAAATGGTCCTTTAACAAACATTTATTTTCACATTAGATACTAACTTATTCACTATGGGAAATTCTAACCTAACTAACTCAGCTACCCTATTTAAACCATGCGCTACACATGTACAGACCTCAGCGTGCGCACTTTACTAAGTTACTTCTAAGAAGGACCACTTTATTATTGCAACTATGGGAAGTACCCTTTAGTTGACAAATAAATACCCAGTTATAATCCTAATCTCCTAAATAACATTCTAGGAAAATTTCATCAAGTGAAGAATGTGCTTTGGAAAGTTTACTAAGGAGTAAGAAACCACTTACGTCTTATTCAATACTTAAAAATGTGTTTAATATGATTTTATGCAAGCATTTCTACAAAAACAAAATATGCACCAAGTTAACCGAAAAGAGCCGAAATTGCACTATACCGTTTTGCATATGCATTATGCCATATAATGGTAATATACTTGTATGCAAGTATGCACTAAAAAAACTAATCAAAAATCGCATTTACATGATGTGAAACGCATAGAAACAAAGAATCAAAAAGATATGCAGTAAAATAGAGATGTACACTTTGCATATTTTCCAGTCTCTGTTTATATGTAAGTATGTATGTAGGCGGGAAGTTACACCTTCTTAAACATTTGAATATCATTTTTAAGTAACCACTACTTTAAACAATTGTGTGCAAGAGCTGAATAACACGGTATTAAAGTGTAACTGTAAATTAATGGTTTCGTTTAGATACTAAACTTTATACAATAAATATGGATTCCAATCAAGAAGCGTTTTCACTATTTTTAAAATTCATAATCTATAAATTTCAGATTGTCATTTCCCATTTTCTTTTACCGGAAATGTGTATTTACCTTACTTTGTTTTCCTGTAAATACCACAAGGGCTATTTATTAATATATGTACTTTTAAACATACTTCAAAAACACTGCTATGTATATTATTGTTATTACTAGTATTATTATTGAATTTTATATAATATTTTCACGGCACTTCACCGCTTTATTATTATTATTATTGTTATTGTTGGTGTTATTTTCATAAGAATATCAGAGTGTAGACATTTTGTAGCGTAATTTTGCTTTAAATATAATCTACTACTGTAAATGCTGGTGCAGGTACGAAAAAGTATAAATTCTCAGCAATGCTGTAAAGCTCCTAAAATGCTCAAGGTGTAGTTTAATTAGTTTAAGTTTTATTTTCTATTCTGTACTTTAAGTTACCAGGTAAGATTCTACGAATTTTTTTATTGTCACTAGGGTTTTACAGTCATTCGTGAGCATTAGTTTTCCTTATACACATAATTATACAACATACAACAATCACACATAAACACACTTCTTCATTATTTATATTCTTTGGTAATACATAACACATAACATTTCCAGATCACTTTCTTAGCCCTTTCTAAAACAAATTTCTCGATTAGGTACGTCTGCGATGAATTTGATGTACGATGCTGTCTAAGACAACAACAAAATAACGATTGCAGTTGCAATATGGTCCAGAAAAACTGCATCCGAATTCGATCCGAAGTATGTCATTTGACGTTTAACCGATGTAATAACCAAATCTAAAATATCTGTCCACCAAATTCGACAGCCCACTCAAGCCAATCCGATCCACTACAACCGAACCTATAGATGTGCATTAACTGTACTTTCAAAGCATTTGATTAACATGTTTTGAGTATCCATGTATGGTGTGAAATGACAATGGGAACTATTAATAATTTAATTTGCTTGTTTTGTGCCGATTGACTTCTTGTCACATACTCGTATATGTTCGACTTATTTGAGCGATGATAAAAAATATTTAATATATGTAAAGTAAAAAACAGAAAACCCTTGACAGTAGTCTCTATCACGGTTTCGCAGTGGTTGCAGCACATTAGATGTATCTAGAACACTGGTACGCAAATCCTGCGAGTTAGTGGTTGAAATTCCTGTGTGAAAATTTTTCAAAATTGACAAAAGTTTCCCCAAATGAGCGAAAATTGAATGTCTGTATCTTGTTCCACCTGTAAAGTCCGGTTCAAATTTTGCATTTATTATTGCAATGACAGTTTAATTTAATTAAAGGCTAATATAAGAGAAATGCTCTGATATATTAGCTACTTTGGTGCATTATATTATTTGCTTTGATATGATGACGTCCAGGCTAGTGGTTAATTATTATTGTCTCGAATAGATTTGACATATTATATTGGCCTAATTTCAATCGGGATGATTTGACAATTTTATTAAATTACAAGACAAATAGCTTCAACCCTTCAAAGCAAACTTGGTTGTATACATTATAAACGTATACGTTACACCTAATCGATGTGTGCTAACTTCTCTTAGTTACAAGATTTTCTCATGACGAGCTAGTGTTGAGTCTCAGCCAATGAGAAAAGGTAAATTTAGCAATCCAAAAAGAAAGGTCTCACTGTTTTTCTAAGATTTCAATTTGTATACTCTGAAAACTTAAGCTTCTATTCTGTGCTTATTATTTATATGAGGATGCTATAATTGTAACTGTTGAATAAACTATTAGTTGGAGAATATTGGAATATTAGTCGAACTCCCTACATCTGAACCGCTAAATTAATTGTTGAATACATCATCTGACATTTATATTTCATAGTAACTGAATAAATTATACGTTAGTCTAGTCTACAGTATGTATGTAATCTTGTATACAGCGTGTCCCAGGATAGGGTTTGCGATAGGTATAATTAAAAAAAAATTTGTGAAAAATGTTTCCATCTTTTGCAGTCTAGGTCTGCTTGGTTTATACTGAATTTTGCCAAATTTCACTTGAAATGACATCCAGATGGCGTAGTTAGCACAGGAAGAATATAAAGCGAGTTAGGTAAAGTGGTCTTTTCATGAATTTTACACAAAAATTTTATTCTGAGAATATGTTTTAAATTAAAGATTCAGGTTGTACGCAAATTGTCAATACATTTGAAAAAAAATTGAGAGCTTCAAAATTACCAAAGCAACAATAATATTGGTTTCTTAATTCTATTTTTACACAATTTCTAAGCAGTTTTCGATGAAATAAAGCTATACAAATAACCCTCCACCTAAATTAGCACATAATGCTATTCTTTTTCTAAATTCTTGGTAACTGTTTCTAACTAAAATATAATAGTGATACCAAGAAAAACATCAACCATTCGAGTTCACAAAAAAATTTGAAAGTAAACAAGTAGGAAAGGCCCTTCTAGAAGCGGCCACTGTTACAAAATGTAATGAATATATAAATATTGCCAGCACAGCTACCTCTTCGATTGATAACCCAGACGACAACAACAAATGGACTTTAGCTACTAATAAGAAAAGTAAACAGCGTCAACTGATTGTGGGGACCAACAAAGACACCGAAGGAAAAACTGGATTAAACGGTGTTCCCAAAACAGTTGATTTACACGTATGTCGACTGGAACCTAATACGAATGCTGAAACCCTGTGTCAGTTCCTAGCATCTAATTTTCCTGAGGCAATCTGCAATCCCTTAACATTTAAGAACCCACAAGTTTATTCGTCTTTTAAGGTAACAATACACGCAGATAACTTTAAAAAGGCAATGGATCAGAAAAGGTGGCCTGATTATGCCTGTATCAGGCGTTTTTTACACCGCAGCCTGAAACCATAGGGCAAAGAATGATAGTGTTCAGTCCACATCTACTGCTATTGAATGTACAATATTTAAATGTTTCTAAAATAAATGATTTGTTGATAGACTTATGTAATTATGAAAATCTGTACTTTCTATGTTTTACTGAAATAGGCGCTACTTCGAACTCAATTGAAAGCCTAACTGTACCAGGGTATTCTTTAATAACTTATTATTGTAGATCCGAATTTAAAGGTGGAGGTACTGCCATATGGATTAAAAACAACTGTAACGTCAAACACAGAGCTATTAATTTGCGATAAGCAACTTTGCAATTGACCTTTTGAGGGAAGATTGGTCTAACCTTTATGGTACATTGCATGCTGATGCAGCTTTTGATTATTTTTATGACACCTTTCTGTACCATTTCAACGTTAATTTTCCCATTAAGAAATTTTACAAATCGAGTACAAATTTTGGTAAAGAGTGGGTGGATAGAGAGGTTAAAGTTTCAAGTTCTAATTTAAAAGTTCTTCGTGTATTAAGTAGGTTATATCCAGAGCTAAAATCCAAGTTCGATCTAGCAAAAAAGCAACATCGAAGTCTCGTGACTAGAAAAAAGAAATCCTTCTATCAGAATAGGAGTTGTCATGCCAGTAATCCCGCAAAAAGTGCTTGAAATACAATTTCAGTTCTGTCCAAAAATGATAATAAACGGAATAATATAGTGATTAAAAATAAAGATGAACATAATTGACGATCCCAAAATCTTGGGCGACCTTTTTAACTGCTTCTTTAAGAAGGCCCCCCTTGACATTGTTAGTCATATTCCAAAAGTAGCTACTAGTGGTGATTTTAAAATGTCCAATATATCAGTGAATCGTAGAACTAATTTTAAAATCTGTCCCTTTACTGAAAGTGAACTATTAATATTACTCACGAAAAAAATTGAAAAACAAATCATCATCAGGACCAGATGATGTGCCCGGCTTTATTATCAAGCGCGTTTCACCTACCATAATTGGTCCCCTTACTCACCTTGTTAACGTTTCTTTTGCTACGGATGTCTTCCCCGACAGACTGAAGGTCGGAAAAGTTATTCCTGTATTTAAGAAAAATGACTCTGAAAAGTTAGAAAACTACCGGCCCATAACATTAAACTCAAATTTCTTAAAAGTATTTCAATATGCATTTTTGGACAGACTTATTAATTTTCGTGGAAAGGTATGATATTCTTACAAATAATCAACACGGATTTAGGTCACATCGATCGACTCACACAGCCTTGTACTCCTTCTATGATAACATTATACAGCATTTGGAAAAAGGCACCGATCCCATCGGCATACTATGTGACTTATCACGAGCCTTCGATTGCGTTAATCATAAAAATTTATTAGATATTTTAGCAAACTATGGAATAGTTGAAATTTCACATAACTGGATACATTCTTTTCTTCATAATCGTAGACAATATGTTTGCATCTCTAGTAATGACAATGGTTCAATTAAAACAACTCATTCTGATTGGGTAACAATTGACCTAGGAGTTCCGCAAGGGTCCGTGTTAGGACCCATTCTTTTTATATTATACATAAATGAGCTTGCCGCTTTAACAACAGATGCACTGTTTACCTTATATGCTGATGATACGTCCATGGTAGTATCGGACAGTTCTAATGTCAACTTAGAGAACAAGTGCAATAATATTCTAACGAATATAAGTAATTGGTTTAGTAGAAACTCTATATATTTTAATCCAGAGAAAACAGTACATATAAGGTTTCATAATAGACAAAAGGTTTGTGGTGTTATTAACCTTAACGTCAATAATGTGCTAATTTCTCACGTGCAATGTACTAAATTTTTGGGCCTTTACATTGATGAGTGCCTAAGTTGGAAACAGCATTGTCAATATATAATTAAAAAGTTAAATTCTTTGACCTTCCTATTTAGAAATATACGCGATCTGCTCAATAAGACACAGTTAATTATGCTGTACCATGCCTACGTTGAATCGACAATACGATATGGTGTCTGTTTCTGGGGTTGGTCGACCACGGCTCATAACGTCTTTTTATCTCAAAAACGCATTATTAGATGTATTGACGGAGCATCTACCACAACCACTTGCGTCAATATATTCAAAAAATATAAATTACTTACCCTTCCCTCTTTATACATTTATGAATTATGTATATACTTCTTTATAAATAAAGATAGTTTTGTAAAAAATAAGGATCTGCATAGTACTAATACTCGTACTAAGGACAACCTTCATGTACCATTTTCACGATGTAGCATAACTTACAAGGCTCTTAAATGCATTGCGTTGAAAGCGTTTAATCTTCTGCCTTTAGAAATTAAAAACAGCACATCCCTTAAGGTGTCTAAGGACCGCCTTAAAGATTTTCTTGTCAACAAATGTTTTTATAATAATAACTAATTTCACTCAATCCATAGCATAGCACAACAAATACTTTCTGCTTGAGACGAAGCATTTTACGTAACTTAGATGAGCGACAAAATTTCACTATTTCATTTTTTCTTACAATTTTAATGAAATTTTGTATGTTCTTCGAATTTTTAATTTATAACATATTTTCTTAAATAAAGTGTTTGCGTAAAGTTGATAGAAAGACCACTTTACGTAACCCGTTTTATATTTTTCTCGTGCTAACTACGCCATCTGGATATCATTTCAAGTGTAATTTGGTAAAAATTCATTATAGACCAAGCAGATCTAGACGACAAAGGCTGGAAGGTTTTTCAATAGTTATTTAAGTATCAAGGGTGGTAGGTGAGTTTTACCGGTCGAGGGTAAATGTGTGGAGACCGACGCGTAGCGCAGGTCTCCATTTTTTACCCGAGACCGGTAGCACCTACACCCGTGATGCTTATTACAACTTTGCATGATCCATGCAATAGCCAAATTAAATGAATCTAAATTTTTTCATGTCAAAGTGACAATAATTGTGTGATAACTGTAAAATTATCTAAAAATCCCACTATCTAAACTGACAAAAAACACTCAAATTTTCATATTTTATTACTTACCGCTTCCCGATCGGTAAGTGAATGCTTACCGATCAGTAATTTGTAAGCATAACTTACTATTATCATAATTGAATCAGTAAACATGACAAATTGACGGATCGTGCAAAAAAAAACTATTACAATTATGGTTAATCACCAAATTATTTATTATTTAAACAGGTATCTGTAGACTTTTTGATTTAGGTATGGACTAACTGGGTGGTTTAATTTCTTTCAGTTCTGGTTAGTCCGAAGATTGATGTATAAGATTAGAAAGATTTTTAAAAGAGAGAAAACTGTCTCTTTCTAAAACTAAAATACTTAACGACGAATAATTTCGGAAGATTGGCCATCCATATTTACTGTTATCTTCTTAACAGCAGGAAAATACTATATCGGCAAAACACTGAAGCCACCAGAACTTAAAATTATTGAAGAATATAGAACTTTGATTAGAAATTATGAATATGCAACATCAGAAACTGCACAACATCCCTGGAAGAACGAACACAAAATATATTCGAACGGTTTTAAGTATTGTCCAAAAAACTCATCTAAAGTAGGCAAACATTATGGATACCTTGTATGTCGTAACAGATACAATCATGTATATAACTACAATGACTTTCGAATCTGTATAAACATAGCGAAGGTGCTTTATTTAACTAGTATAGAAGTCAGTATTTTTAAATAATCAAACCCAAGCAAAATTATAAAAATAACAAAATCTACATAACAGAAACGTTTGGAAAAAAAATCGAGTCGCAGTCGAGTCCTCTGCTGATTTTTAACAAATCAACAGAATATTTGATTCTGACAATATTTCTCTACACAAATTCTAAAGTTCTAAATTAGAGCTGGAAGGTAGGGTTTATAGTAGGTGTGCACGTTTCTTGTGGTAGATTTGGCCTTAAGGTTCTTCTGCAGCAGTGTGGTAAAGTAACGTAAAAATAGCATATTTTCAAATGTATTTACAAGCTTAATTTAGGAGATGGAAATAGCCGCGATATATTTAATTGCATAAACCGTCTACATTTTCTTCGCTAGGTAATTATTTTGCAAAAATTAATTTTAGTTTCTTTAAAATAATTAGTTATGCAAAATCTTTAAACTGTAATTACATGAAAACTAATTGCGCTATTTAATTTTTTTTTAAACCGTTTAATAGGTATCGTAATAGTCACATTCGCTACGTCATCACATTGTTTCCATGTTGTACTGTTTTTTATAAAATTAGATTTAAAAAATTTAAATTAGGCAACCAACAATACTTTTTGTTAAGAAATTACTTAAAACTGCATAAGTGAATCATCCTACTCGAAGTGGCAATTTACCTGACCCTGTAGAGATTAGGATTAGTGTTGTACAAGGGAAGAAATGTCAGCTTATAATGTTTGTATTTTCAATTTTTTTGTAGTAAAGTAAAAAAGAGGCCTTGTCTATTTCCGACTGCATAAAATTAGAAAATTACTAATAATGAATATAAGGAATATAATATGTCAACTAAAAATTTGGAGGAGCGGATCCGCGTCTAAAAGGTCTCGGCCTTACGAATGTATAACAGGCCATCGGCCTAGGCTTCGGCCATAAAAGGAAGAAGAAGAAAACTAAAAATTAATAACAGAAAATTGTTACATTTTATTTTTACCAAAATTTGAAAGTTAACTTAGAAAATCACTGACATTTAACTTACTTTTACAGAAATCTGAAGTAAAAGAAAAAATCATTGCATCTAATTTTCCCTTAATTTTATTACTAATAATAAACACGGAATAAATGAGCGTGTCAATCGTACCCTTCTTGTCAAAATGTAATATTTTTAGACAAATTTAAAACTTGAATTCTTTCGTAAACAGAAAGAGAAACTATTTCTTTTACAAAAGAGGATTATCGTTATTAGTTGTCAGTTTGAGTAGATGCTAATAACTTGGGCCGAGAGTACATCCAATTATTTTTACCTGCCATCTCTGGGCTGAAAGAACACGAATGACGTCATGAGCTGAAATCACACGGGCCTAAACTGCACGTAACCATTCGATGATTATTCAATAAGGCACAAATAAGAAATTTGAAATTAGAAAAAACGCTTAATTGGTTAAGGGGATTATCTTAAATTTTATTATTATCACTTTTGTGATAAACAATACAAGATTTTTTAAATTTAATTATTGATATATAAATTTTGAATCGCGAAACTATCTAAATTTCTTAAAAGTGTAACACCAAACAATTAAATCAAAGGTTATTCTTTTTTTATAAATCAAACACCTAGAGTCGTTATTTCCCAAATAAATTGACTTTATAGTGTGTGGTCGTCGGATCTCAGCAAAAACTATAGATTGTAAGTAAATACGTTTTAAATAAAATGATAAGCAGCTTTCTAGTTAGTAAAATAACGTTTTCATCGCCCATACATATTTTTCATATGACTATTGAATAATACGTTCATTCTTCATTACATATGCGTTTCTGTTGAATAATGACATTCGTAATTCTAACCGCTGAATTATGACATAAATCGCATAGTTGTGCCTAATCACAAAACTACAAATCCCATTACTCACGGCTTTCTGCTAATCGCGAAACTGAAAATCTTTTATTTCACAGTTGCATTATTATCTAATAGCTACGCATGTGTATGTACACGGCGGTTATTTTATTAGTAAAAGTTGTTGACATCATATGTTCACGAAAACAAAGAATATAAAGTTTATTCTCTTTGACGAAAAGTAAATAGTCATAGAAAAAGTATAGCATCCTGTTCGCGTATAATGGTATTTATTAATCGCCGAAGGCTTCACATCACACACATCATTATACGCTATTACATATTTCCTTTCAAAAAAATCATTAATTGATAAAGCTTTTAAGTAAGTTACCAATTTTTTTTTAGAAAATAGTACTATTGTATAATTTATTTTTATATAAAATAGATTAGATTACGCTACATTGCGTTACATCGTGCTTCGTATAAAAGTTTCAATGATAAATTTATCCTTTTTTCACCAACCAATTTACTAATTAATGAATTAAAGTTTTCAACATCATTGTTGTATTTTTTCGAAGCTAAAATGTCACTTGCAGTACAACTACTTTCTATTAAAATAACTTTGAAAATGAATCAAGTTTTTACTACAATTTTGTTGAAGCAACATAAATCTAAATCCTAAATCTTAAACAGTGAAGGTTGTTTACATTACCACAATAGGAGGATTAAAATATTTCTTCCCATAGAAGGCTTTAGTTTTTGGAACTGTTCGGAGGGTTGCTTAAAGCTATAATTTTCCTAGAAATGTCCATACCACGTTTTGCTTTTGAGCGCATTCTATTAAGCGACTCTTCTATTCACTCAAGTTTTTGGTGTAATCTTCCTGCTCCATTATTCATTTGGTTGGTTGAAATCCACATGAAAACGGAGTGTTACTTACGTCCACTTCGTGAATTAGTTATGAACTACATAATTTCATCGATCTTTCGTGAAACTATTTGCTCGCCATAATTTCAAGACTGAGCGTCGCCTAATAATTTAAAAGTTTGTTAAACCGCAATGGAAAATAATAATACCTTACTTTATTTATAAAATATTCGCAAAAAAGAACATCTTTACATCTATTTGCATTTTAATTAATTCCGTAATACGGCGAACACGTTTAATTCTTTTTTCATTTCTCTTCCGTCCACGTCTTACTCCGACGATACCTTGAAAGCGGCTTAATTTAATTCCATCCTTTTAAATAAACTTTATCTGGCTTTAGTCGGAACAAGCTTTTTAAGCAGGTGTTAGTTTCATACCTGACAAAGGCGTCTTCTAGCGAAATACATAATCTCTTGTGTTCAATCAGACTTCGTTTATCTGAAACAAAGAGGTGAGTGTCCAACTCGTAACTGAAAAACTGGAGTCTTGACTTCACGTCAAGTAAAGGTAAAGAATGAGTTCGGCGCATCTCTAATGACAAACGATACTATAATAAAGCCTACGGGGAAATCAGAAAGCCATAACGAAGTCTGGAACAAACAACTTCTACGATTCTCTTTCAGCCCTTTAAGTGAGATTATCGGATAAATCTAGGTGCCGGTTTCCACTGCATTACAGTCGTTAGAACGCAATAACCATTACGATCGATGAGTAGAATTCCTTTTCTAATGTTCTTAGCTCACCAGTTTGATGTGCGATCAATCTTGGTATTAAGTTAGGTTGACTTGCTTAAGCTCAGTAAAGTTTAAAGAAAATTAATCGGTACATACAATATACATGAACTAATGTACATCATCCACAACAAAATAAAATAAAATAGTTGCCGTCTTATATTTGACAATAAACCGATATTCTCTTCTTTTTGCAATAGGACTTCGACATCGTCTTGCGACTTCTTTTGTTTAAATATTCGAAGGAACAAGTAAAATTTGTATTCAGCAAGCAAATGAGAGAAACAGCGAAAGAAGGGATTTAATCAGTAATGACGCTAGCCAAAAACTTTGCTTCTCTGGTAGCTTAATGGTTCTAGAACGAATTAATTCCAGCTTTTAAGCAGGCGAAACAAATGAATGGGAAGACGCATCTTGGTAAATGAAAACTAGGGAGGTTATGAAGGTGACGAAAGAATTTAAATCGGAAGAATATTTATATCTTTTTATATTTCATCCAGAATAATGGAGAATAAACAAGCGAACAATTTTGCAACTTCTAGTTTTTATTTTGTAAATTTTTTTGAAATTAGGAAGTTCGACTTTCATGCACAAGAACACCATGACACATATACAACGATGTTTATCACGATCTTATACAATAAATGGAAGAAACATTCTATAAATTTTGTTTTTTAGCTTACATAGTACCTACATATATCTAACATTGAGTACGAATAAAATCAATATTTAACTTAAAAAGCACCTGTCCGTAAACCGAGAACCGCCAGACAATTAAACTTTTATTCACTGTCACCTGTACTTTATTTATTGTTTTGTACGGAAAATAAATCTTCTTTTATTACCGTTCGCTTTCTCTGCTCTTAAAGTCCTCAGAATACTTTTTTAGCCCCTGTGGGGAGAAGGTTTGTGAAGCACCGACTGAAACTCCTATCAGCACTTTTTAACAACTAAAAAACATTCAGCGAAATTCATATGTTATCTTTTTGCTACAGGCTAAAATTTATTACGAGGACTTTTCGTACTTGGTCTGTCTAACAAATATTACCGTGGGAGGTTTTGTTCAAGAACATTTTTAATGGAACTATCGAGATAACATAAACTTGATTTAGCCGTTTATATAATAATAACTACCCTTTGATTGACATAAACTGCCTTCTTTAAATGAAATAGTGATTATATCTCGGAAACAGCAAAGCCTAACGATGACAGATTAGTTAAATTCTTATTTGTAAATTGTATCGCAGAAAAAACGAATGAAACGGTATAATACACAACCCAGATCACTCGTATCGGCCTGTGAGATCTCTTAATTCTCGAGCTTTGTCCTGTCTCCTAAGTTTCTACGGTTTAGCGGAAGTTTTCCGGGTCTGCATAAATTTATACCAGTTTGAAACTGGCACTGAGAAAATGTGAACAAAAAGTGGACGTGCAGAATTTCCAAAGCGGACTTTGTGGACGAGTAGTGAGGAATTATGGCGAACAAAGTTGTCTCAAAACGTGATAAGAATTGAATTTAGAAAGAATTTTTGTAAATATATATATCTTCTTAGATGATGAAATCGTTTTGAAATGCTCCGTTATCGCAAGAAATATTATTGCAGTGGCTTAGGATTTATTTTTCCTCTTCTTTTTAAATACCTACATATTTCGCGAATTAAAGATTAAATAAGCTGCTAAGTGGCATCTAAATTACTTCCAGTTTTAGTACAAATCTTAATATTGAAAATACGCCGCAATATTCCGCATAGTTGGAAACCTGATTAATTCTTTCACACCAGCTAACTAAAATTAGTAGTTACTATCATCAGACGAAGGTAGTTAAAAATTTAAATACTTTGTAAAAGTTTCATACCACTCTCTGTCCTGTTTCCGCTAACAGAATATTTAAGAATTAATTTTTTAATCTTTGTGGTATTTTAGCTAGGAAAGGTTCGTAAATGGTGAATGTTAAAATTTATTCTTGATTCATTCGTAAAGCGAGCTAGTCGCTCGAAAACTGTACAGGGTACTGTCTCGGGCAAAATTTTTGAGACAAATTTAATGGTGCAAACCAAAATTCAAATCGAAGTTTTCGGCAATCTTTATAACTGGTTTGCTTGTAGAAATAGAAAGAAAAACTTAAATTTAAAGAACAAAAATGTCAAATCAAATCTTTTATTTCAATATCTTACATTAAAAGTAATTTCTAATCATTGTACGAAATGTCATTCGTCGAAATATATCTATAAAGTTATGTAGCATAATAGGATTTTCATTGATTTCGCCATACTTGTCCTGTATTCTCTGTCCTATAATTGTTATAAACAGGCTTAATAGATAGAGCTTTTAATGTAGAGCCACACGAAGAACTGGTTTTAAATCGCATGATCTCGACGATCACATATTATCAAAGAACTCCTTTAAAAATTCGTGCGTTTCTGGAGTGCTCTGTTTTCTGGAAAATAACTGCTGTATAGTTCGTCATCATAGAACTGATCAACAAAGATTTCTTTACGGCATAGTTCTGCAGTTAACCTTCCTAAAACTGAGAGCTTTGTCACGTGATTTTACAATCCCGTGTTATTTTAGGATTTTCGAGTCATTTTAAATTATTATTAAGATTTTTCAGTACGGTCCTGGTTCCTTAATTTAGACTTCGTGTCGATTATTTCATATTTGCTAGAGTTGATTTCATTATGTCTGGAGGACAATTAAGGTTAACTTATTTTGGCACGTTCTGCATTGTAATTCTGCGAAGTTTTCAAAGTCACATTCAAATTGCATCGTTGTGAAACATTTTCTTTGCTCAAATCCTAAGGTGACATAAATTTTACGTGTATGTTGATGTTGGCGACGCTGACCTCATCTTATTCCAGTTAATACAGCTTCTCGCGTGATACGTTTCCGGGAATTCCCCTTCGCGCCAGTCCACGTCAGCGTTCTGTGGCGTTCTTTCAATTCTGCTTCCGTTCCCTCTTCAGTACGGGGCAAGCTTTTCATCAGGTTGGACGCTTTGGGTTGATGGAGACGCGTGTGCAAGTTTTGTTGTTTCCAGTGTGGGTCCGTATACCACCGTGAAGGCCTTTCATTTTCTTGTTCGTTACGGCATAAGCCGGATAATCCCAAGGAAGGTCATATAGTCACGGAAAGAAGTAGTTAAGTGTGATTGTTGTGAAAGTGGAAGTTAAAGTATTGGAGTCGCACATTTTCCCTGATCCGGAATCCAGAAAACCTGTCTTCTGGAGGGAGGACATCATCCCCTTCATTGTTGTTAGCCTTTTCGAGCGCCCACCCACGTACTCTCTTGGCCAACTATTAACATCTAGCAAGGTAAACCATTTCTACTCGTCTCTTTTCGCTGCACCTGTTTTTTCCGTTGTGTTTCAACGATAGTTTCAATGCCTACAATTGCCTCTTGCTCGCAGGCCCTTTGATGATAATGTTCTTCGTTTTGTTTGCATAGTAAAGTAACGTAATAATTTCATTTGTGTTTGTAATGTAAAGACTTTTTTTGTGTTCAAAGTATAGTCAAGTTTAGCATATTATGTTGCGAATTATGTTCATGTGAAATTATTGGTGCTTATTGTTAATTTGTTTATTGTGTTATTTGTGTTCTTCCTATATTTTTGTTTGGAATTTAGACGCTAAGTTTGAGAATAGCTTTGCTGTAAGTAACGTAAATGTAGCACCCTTAATTTTCGTTCCTTTAAAGTAAGCCTTTTATTTATAATTTGTTTTAACGTAGTATTTTTGATTGTCCTTTTTGTGTAATTTCATGTATTCATTTTTGTGCCTTTGATTCAGTAAATATTTAGTATTCAATTCAGTTGGATCTTATTATTACGTTCAGTCCTTCCCGCCTTATTTGTGTCTCAGTGTTTTGTTAAAGAGTTTTATATAAAGTGTTAGCGTGCTTACAAGTCTGAGCATTGAAGTAAACTAAGTAATTCCAGTAGCAAGGTAAGTTACATCTTGCGCAGGGTGCAGCTATAACGGCAACGCCTTTTCTCCGAGGCCTTGGGAATCCTCCATGATGGGTTTGGGTGATTTTAGTCATGGTGGCGCCCTATCTACTGTTTACGACCATCCTTTTTAAGTGTTATTAAGTACTATTTTAGCGATATGAACCACCCATCTTCACTGCAGTCTAGCCGAGTGCATCCCGGATTTGACATCCCCAATTCAATGTCGTAGTGTGCTTTTGGCACGTGACAGCTTTAAGTTTCTAGTACAAAATTAAACAGTATTTTCCATAAAAAAATATTGATCCATTATTCTTCCCCAAATGTTTCAGGATGTAAAAATTTTTGAACTTGGGGATTTTCTCAGCCCCAAGTTCTCATTATTTGTAAATTGATATAGGTAGCCAGATTTATAAAACCATGCTTTATCGGTGAATAGTACATTGTGTAATAACTAATTACTATTATTATGTAGATTAATCAAGAACCATTGGCAAAACTGCAAAGGCAGGACGAAAGTCGAATTAAAGTGAATTTATGAATAAAGTAAACACACTGGGATTAAATCTGTAGTAGGTGTACCGGAATAAACATTTCGAAAACAAATTGTGAACATCAGAATTGTATTTTTATTTCATAATTATTTCAGATTGTTTGGAAAATTAAATAACAAATTGAAGCTTATTTGCAACTTTCGGTGCCAGTAATTAAATTGTATTTACGTGGTATTTAAAATCGCTGTAGGTATATTCCGGAATTTCGAATTTTTCAAATTGCAAATAAATAGACGGTGTAAGAAACAAGCCTACGTTAGTTTTCCATGAGATGCTGCAATTTGTTTTAATGATCATACTTTATTTTCAAATTAGGAAAATTGGTATTCCTTCGGACAGTAAAGTTTACTATGGGTAGTAACATTAACTGCACAATCTTGTTTCTTACACCAAAGTTAAAATTTTTGTTTCAAATTAGGTATCTTACTACTCTGAGGAAATTTTTCTTGATTCGATTTACTCGTCTTATTGTGTTCATTAATGAAGACATAACAGAGCCAAGATTTTACATTGAAAGTTGCATTTTGGGGATTTGGAGTTTAGAGATCTTGTCGGTTTGTTTTAGAAAGTAGTATTTGTAGAATTATACTATGGTCTACTAAAGTCAACAAAAAAAGTTGTACAACCTTCGATACAGGCTTTATCTTTATTTTACTAACTTAAGCGGGGCTACGAATTACATTTGTTGTATCAATTTTGACCCACTGCAACGCTTATATAAAAATAAGCTAAGTGTAATAAAATTTGGAACGTCGTCATTTCATTTTCTCAGTAATTGAAGGCAATGTAGTATGCGATACGTTCAATTTTTATATATTCTGGCCGATGCTGTTCGTAAATAATTTCAATCTGCTGGGCAAGGTCTTAAGCATTTTATGCTTTTGCACCAATTAATTTTTCTTTGGGGTGTGTAAGGATTTAGCACTCAACCTATGTAATTGGACTTAGTTAATGCTAGTTTATTATCGGTAACTTTCGTGGAAAGTTACAATTTACGGTAGGATTCACCAAAAGAGTGCCATATACTTCCGGAAAGAGATAGTCTTGTGTGAGAAGTTTTAATGAAAGTGAAGTAGCGTTTCCACGCACGTTCCTTAATTGGGATTCAGAAAATCCACAGCGTCTTGATTATTCTTCGTTGTTTTGCACCCATCTTGGAAGAAAGAACATCATAGCTCTTCCCAGTATCACATCCGTCACGTACTCCCTTACCAATATCTTGTCAGGTAATTTTACCTTCTTCTTGCTGCACCTGCTTTTGCCGTTTTTGTTCAACTTCACTGGCAAGCAGTTAACTAGTTTGGTTTATTAATTATTGTGCTTACTCGTGGAAAGGCATTAGTTAAATTTATTGTTAATAATTCAAGTAGGTATTTCCAGGGTCTTTTCTATCGTCAAATTTGTTCAACAAGTGTTAAGTCTTCAACTAGTGTGTTACGTTTTGTTTTAGTGATATCAATTTAGAAACTTTGCGAATTGCCGTGGCATTTTTTTACGTATTTCTTGTTGCATGTGTGTAACCGTTTATAAATTGAATTTTTAGCTTAAGTTTTGTATTTGCCATCATTATCCTTTGACTGCGGTTAAGAGAGTCTAGCTATTAATTATTTTCTTTCGCTTTAACTCAAGTAAATGTGACATCCCCTCATCATCTTTTCATATAATTTAAGATTGAATTTATAAACCCCTTTTGTGTCATATGTTTTGAAAAATTCTTTGTTTTCATTAAATTTCCTTGTCAACTCGTTCTTGCCTTTTTATTTGTGTTTATTGTGTTTACTTTAAAGACATTTGTGTATAGCAATGTGAGCCTATCTACAAGTAGCAGTTTGTTCAGTAAGTACGTAATTTTGAGTTAAGCAAGGTAGGTCATATCTTGCAGTGGGGTGCAGCTAAAACCCAACCCCCACCGAACTCTATGGGAATCTTCTGTGGTGGGTTCCATTTAGAACTTAGGGTGATTAATATCACAGTGGCGCCCAATTTCATCCCTATTACGACTACCCTTAATTGAAGGGTTTTACCGTTTCGAACACCCCTTCTCTAATGTTTTGCTAGCCGTGCGCCTAAGGGACTTTATCGTACCCCTATAATATCGTAGTGCGAGTTTGGCACGTGACAATGATAGACGAACAAAGACGCGGGGAAAAATCTATAGAAGGACCTAGCAAAATTTGGGACACGATAATAGCAGACATATTGAAATGGACAAACATTCAATGAATGAAGTCTGTCTAATTGGGAGAGGTCTAAAGACAACATTATTTTGTTACTTAGTAAATCGGCCGATGCATTTTCTATTGGGTTAAATCAATTTTGTTTGGTGACAATGGAAGTGTTCCTATTTTATTATTTGGCAGTGCGAACAACACACAGCATGCGTACCAGGAAAATATTACCTTGAAAAATAAAATGTTTACAAAAGAAGTCATTGCTCTATAGGCATGGCCTCTAAAGCGTTCAACTAAGAACAGCAAACGCGACAGATTTAAGGGGATATTCGTGAGAATTATATGGTGTAAGCAAAATCAAAATTCATAAGAGCTAACCATGGCATTTTGAAGCCGTGTATATTATAACACTACAATATAACTCCACGTATTTCAATGACATATGTTACTTTTCAAACTTAAATTTAAATTAATTGTAGCATTTTGTTTACTCATATATCTTATTAAGAACATTTATCTTGTTGAGTCGTCTAAATTAATAACTGCACCTACAAACGTCTAAACGATATGACGATAATATTTTTAATCGCAAAACTAATATAATATTATTAAAATTAATAAACCTATTTACTATTACTGGAAATTTAAATTTTGTATTCGTGTAATTTCTTTGATGAGAGTGTACCAATTCACCACCGCTGCCGGTAGTACAAACACGTCTGAAAAGATGAAACCTAACCTAACCTTAGATTTTTGTTGTTGTAGTGTTTACATACTCGTGATTATTAAAATAAAAATTTGTCGAGTAAAAGTACTATAACTAAGTTCCACCTCTTGAGCGACTTTGCAAATGGTTTAGATTGAATGAGATTTTCGTCTTAACCAATTTGCTCTTCTATTCTAATAAATGGGATTCCTGTTTTCGGTTGAAAGGTCTCTACAGTACTTCGTACTTGCTGAAGGAAGTTTGCTTCTAATACAACGACATTAAGACATTTTTCTTTTACAAGCCTGCATTGAATCCAATTTCTGTCTTTAAATAAGCTCAAATAATTTATATTAACAATTGAACAATTTCATTATAGAATCAACTGTCACTATTGAAGGAGTAGCTATGATTGTTATGTCTAATTTGTTTTCAAAATTCAATGGCCAACACTTATGAATTTGTTTTGTCTTTCCTTATAATTATTATTTCCTCTTACTATCTAGCTGCTGTCAATTGAAACTTTACACAAGGGAGTAACATGATTACCGGATTTAGGTAAATACCATTATACAATTACCATTGCATTCAACACCACGTCGGTTAATTCCACTTTGACAAAGATTACGCCGATATCTACTCCGAATTGACCTAATTGACCAATTTTCCAATTCGCGTTTTGTTAGGTCTCTTACAAATGCGGCAGAGTTCCTATAATAATGAATAAAATAAGTGATATTCATAAAATCATTAGATATTGCCAACTTAAAAGAATATAATACACTTTTTTCTAAATAACAATATACTATCTATATCTACATAGGTCACTTGTTTTTGTCTTCTTTTTCGTCTTATAACAGCATATACTAATATTATTAGAACGTTTAAAATCCTTCGTCTTCGTTGCCCGATGTACCTACTTCCAATACAGGCTGATTTATTTGGAACTCGCCTTCTACGCACGAGCCAAATAAGTTTTGATAACTCTTTATTAGTAATTGAATATAACGTCGCTATTTGATACGCAATTATTTTCTCTTGACAATCAGAGGCGCTAAATAACCATTTAGGATGATAAAACATGATTAAATCAGGGGTGATTTGAGATAATTACCTAATTAATACTTCAACAACTTTCTTAAACTTTCTTCGTGATAATTATCGCGGAAAATAAAACCTGAGTATCAAGATACAGATCTAAAACGAAAATAGAATGAATCATTGGGCGTTAATCGAAAACCTTTGAAAAACTAATGTGTAAAGTTAATTGCAACTACATTATTATTACTAGCGGAATAAGCTTTCTTCGGATACTTAGAAAACTGAATTCTACAAACTGTGGGTCAAATTCCAAACCTTACTTGATATTAAAAGAATCATTTTATAACGGGTAGAAGCTGGAACACAATTAACACCTACCTGTATACCTAAAACAAGCTCAAGAAGAATTCTCCGGCTAACTCAGTTACGTGCGGGGGTCGATGGTCCCCGAGGATTAACTTATCATCAGTAGGTAATGCTCATATAGTCATATAGTAAACACAAATTAAAAAAATCAGGGCGCCAAGAAACTCTTCAGTTTCCAAAAATAAATAAAGAGACAAGGTTGACTAGGTTTAATAATTTACTTATTTATTGATTTACCTAAGCGAGTTTATCTAGTATGTTTGGGCAAGTGCCGTGGCTTCCATATATTTTTTATTTGCCATATTGTTAAATATTTTTGAAATTATTAAACCTAGTCAACCTCGTCTCTTTATTTATTTATTTTTTTGAAACTGACGAGTTTCCTGGCGCCCTGATTTTTTAAATTTGTGTTTACTATATGACTATATGAGCATTACTGATTACTGATGATAAATTAATCCTCGGGGACCATCGACCCTCGCACGCAACTGAGTTAGCCGGGGAATTCTTCTTGAGCTTGTTTTAGGTATACAGGTAGGTGTTAATTGTGTTCCAACTTCTACCCGTTATACTAAATTGGGGCGCATACAGCTAATACGAGAATCAAGTGACGATTCGGGAAATTCTTCCACAAGCCCGTCCTCTGCACCCTCATCGAGTTCTGAGTAAATTCTTAAATTAAGTAATTTTCAAATATTGTATGAAGTTTTTCAAATAAATTGAGATGTGTATGCACTATAAAGAAATCCTTACGGTCAATGGCCGAACATATCTACCATACTCAACCAACAACAATCACACCGCATTTACCCACAACCACGCTACATTTATTCTTCAAGTCGTTCTTCCCCAAAGCAGGACTTGAGGTCCTTAATATGCCAAACACCTACACTTTTATTATCAGGGACCGTCGCAAGTTGATAAGTTAAAGGCCCTATTACTTTAATGGCTCTGTAGAGTTGTTAGTATGTTCCGCTAACCCCCACCAAGGGTAAGGGTTTCTACCCGGCTTTCTAGCCCAAAATAGGGTTGTTGGTTACCTGCAGTCATAGTGACGAGGTGTTTAGTAAAATAAATTAAAATTAGTAAAAGTGCAGTGTTATCCTTTATTTTCAACCTTAACACTCCAACAGGCTCTACATTTGACATACTTAGGAGCCAGTTTCCGGTTAAACTGACGTGAAGCATCCGACAAAACGTAATTACGTTTCCAGACTAGATCATGAAGATGAAATCTTAAAGGACGTTTACGAAGGTTATAGGTTAGAATTTCTTTGGTAGGCGTTGTTAAGGCGTCTAGGAACATCTTGGTACAATTCAGACAAATGATTAACATCGGCGACTAAATCTTCGCGGGTGTCAAGAGTCAACTCTTCCTCTTTAAAATTCTTAACACGACCGTAAAAATTTCCCGAAACCGGAACGGTTCGGCCAAAGTTAAGAAAAGAAGGAGTAGGTATAACCTATAACTTCGTGAATGGCATTACGTAAATCATGAGCTACTTTATAAAGATTAACGTCCCAAGTGCGATGATTGTCATTTACGTATGAACGGAGAGCAGTACCAATTACTCTATTGACTCTTTCCACAAAATTAACTTGGGGATGGTATGAAGCATTATACCAAACCTGTGGAACTTGGTAGTTATTCATAAGTTTTTTAAAGTCAGAAATAACGAATTGTTGACTGTTATCGACCATGCACACTTGAGGAACCCCAAAAATAAGAAAAACTTCGTTCTCAATGAAGTTGACAACTGATTTAGCTGTAGCTTGACGTAGTGCTTTAACTAAAACAAACTTAGTAAGCCAATCACACACAAAGATGATGCTAGTATGACCGTTTTTTGAACGAGAAAAAGGACCCATAATGTCTATGGACAAACATTGGAACGGATAAAGAATTTTCTTTTCTTTTCCCATAAAACCAGGTCTAGCAAGCTGGGAAGCTTTACTAGCCGCACAAGTCTCGCAATAACGGATATAACGAACAACCTCGGCACGCATTTTGGGCCAATAATATTGCTCGCATAGTTTATGAAAGGTTTTATAAACGCCCAAATGAGCGGATGTAGGCTCATCATGAAAAATTTGGAAAGTTCCCTACGTCTTGATTTAAGGACGACTTGCTTCCATTCAATCAAATTGCTGGTAATATTATGTCGATTAGGAGTATATGTAAACAAACTATGGCCCTCAACCCTCCAGATAACCAGATAACCCTCGGGATAACTATCAGGATTATTCTGGACGTGGTCAATCATCTTCAGGTACCAAGGAGCTAAATCATCTTTAGAGAGTTCTAAAGCGGATACTATGACAGGAGCTCGTGATAAAGCGTTGGGAACAACGTTGTGTTTGCCCGGTCGATGTTTAATATCAAAAGAGTACTGCGAAAGTCTAACACTCTACCTAGCAAGACGACCAGTAGGCTCACGCATATTAGCTAACCATAACAAAGAATAGTGGTCGGTAAAAACTGTAAAATGAGTTTCCTCAATATACGCTCGAAATTTCTCAACACCGAAGATAGCTGCCAAACACTCTCTTTCAGACACAGAATAATTACGTTCAGGAGAACTTAAAGTACGTGAAGCGTACGCAATAACTTTCTCGTCATCTCCTTCGCCTTGAGTAAGAATACAACCTAACCCGTAACTCGAAGCATCACATTGAATATTAAAGGGTTTAGTGAAGTCCGGGCTACAAAGTATAGGAGCCGAGGTTAATCGTAATTTGATTTCACGGAAAGAAGTTTCAGCTGCATCCGTCCAGTTAATCTTTTGTTTTTTAACACGTTCTTTAATAAGGTCTGAAATGGGAGCAGAAAGGGTAGCAAAATTTGGTACGAAGCCAAGAAAATGTTTAACCTCGGTTACAGTAGAAGGTCTGGGATAATTTGAAATAGCTAGGACTTTCTTAGGGTCTGTATGCAATCTGTGTTTGTCAACAATAAAACCTAAGTAAGTCAAACTAGGTCTGCAAAATTCACACTTATCAATATTGACAGTTAAGTTGGCATTCTTCAACCGATTGAAAACTTCCGTTAACATGCTTCAAAGTTCTTGAAAATTACTCGAAACAATGATAATGTCGTTTAAATAAACAAAAATATTATCACCGAGCAGGGGACCGAAAATAGAATCCATCAAACGCTGCTGCGTAGCGGGAGCGTTGGCAACACCAAAAGGCATGACATTATACTCGAACAAACCTCGACGAGGAACAACGAAGGCAGTCTTTTCGCGTGAGTCAGGGTGGAGAGGAATCTGATAAAAAGCTTGCTTCAAGATAATAAATAGTGAAAAATAGAATAAATCGGGAATCAAGGATATATTAAACTGATAGGACGTGAGTAAACAAAGTTTACAGGTTAGTAGGTACCTAACCACGAAATGTAGTAAATGTCCTAAAACTGAAACATCGGATAAGACAAGTGGAGGACTGAAACAAGGGAGCAAGAAGGGGCTGAAAAGGCTACTCGTCGATTAATAGAAAGTAAAATCCAAAAACGAAGGTAACCTTTGGAGTACCTTTGTGGGCCCACAGCTGATTTTGTATTAGTAACTTTTTGATTTGAATAGTTGCATGCCTGCAGCTCCAGCTATGTAGGTGCTGTTTGAGGTTATGTTGGATACTAATACACATTGCATAATTAATTTCAGTTGTATAAGGTAATAATTGCTTTGGGACCTCAAAGTACCCCTGTCGGTGCTTTATGTTATAAATAATAATTACAGAAGTATTGGTTTACTTCCAGTTATTTATAAAAATGAGTAACTATAACCGTAAACAACCTTTGAGCGAAAATGAGCTTGCAGAATTTGCCGACCAATTTGATGAAGTTAGTGATCAAAGTGATTATAGTGATATAGACACTAACGTTGATATTGCAGAGACACTATCCGAACCTGATGATTTTCTGGAGTATATGTCAGAAGAAGATACGGATTTAGAGCCGGAAATTAGTGACGACGATCAAACTGGAAGCAATAGTAGCGACGTAGAATACACTGCTAAATCAGGAATGAAATGGAAAGCAATGCCTGCACCAAGTACACGTCGTTGTAAGCCCGGGCCTACTGATATTTGTGATGCTCCAGTCACCATAAAAGACTACTTCAATTTGCGATTATCTGACGACATCAAAAATATTATTTGTCAGTACACAAACGATGAGGCAACAAAATGTTATCAAAAGTGGAACGCTCAACATCCTGATTTCCAAAAGACATGGAAAATGTTTGACGTAACAGAATTTGATTCTTCTGTAGGAGCTTTGCTAATAGCTGGCGCTTTGCGAAAACTTTGGAAAGTGTAAGAGAAATGTGGTCGACTGATACGAGTATTCGCCGAGCTTTCTTTACGGCAGCCATGTCAAGAACACGATTTTCAGAGTTGATGATTTTTATGCGATTTCATGACAAAGGTTCCAGAGATGCAAGAAGGGCAACAGATAAATTAGCGGCAATCCGGGATGTGTGGGATTAATTTGTCGACAACTGCAAGAAATGTTTCCATCCCAACGAGCCTGTTACAATCGATGAGCAATTGGTTGCATTTTGGGGAAAATGCCCGTTTAGACAGTATATCAAGTCAAAACCGGGTAGATACAGCATAAAAGTATGGGCTAGCGCCGATGTTGATACTTCATATTTACATAATCTACAAGTATATACCGGAAAACTTGAAGGAAACAAACCGGAAAGGGAGCAAGGACTTAGAATATAAAGCTACTGGAATAAGGGTATCGTTTTAGTAGCTATACAAAAAGTGCGACGGAAGTCGCCATTTTGATAATCTATTTGTAGTCATAGTTTTAAAACTGACAGCTGACAAATAATAGGTTAGTTGTGCTGTTTATGGTTTTTCTCCAACAAGTACAAATAAACATTTAGGAATAACTTTCCATAAGTAAGTATTTACCTTCATTTAATGTAAAGGTTAAGATTCTACACAGAAGCAAGAAATATAAAAAACACAATAAGAAGGAAAGGGGAAAAAATTGGAGAATAGGAACTTGGAACATCAAAACAATGCTAGTAGTAGGGAAAATGCAAGAAGTAGCGAGAGAGATGAAAAGATATGAAATAGAAATACTGGCATTACAGGAAATAAGGTGGAAAGGAGAAGGGAAGATAGACAAAGAGGACTTCACGCTCTACTACTCGGGAGAAGAGAAACAAGGCAGAAATGGAACGGCATTCATGGTCCACAAAAAACTCAAAGACAAAATAATGGATTTCAAGGCAGTTAATGGAAGAATATCAAAGCTAAGAATAAGCAACAAACAAGCAAACATAACAGTAATAAATTGCTACGCCCCCACGGAAGATGCAGAGGAAGAAGAAAAACAGACATTCTATGAAAAACTAGAAGATACATGTGGAGAAGTACCGGCAAATGAAATTTTGTTGATATTAGGAGATTTCAATGCAAAAGTTGGAAAAGAACAATACAACCGAGAAATAGCAGGACAAGAAACCATACACCAACACACAAACAAAAACGGGACAAGAGTATGTAACCTAGCCACAACAGTCAACACATATATCGTCAGCACGAAATTTAAGCATAGACGTGAACACAAAATAACCTGGATGATACCAGGCAGAACAGACGGAAATCAAATCGATCACGTCATGATCTCAAAAAAATGGACAAAGATAGTTCATGATACAAGGTCCTATCGAGGAGCCAACGCCGATACGGACCACCTACTAGTGATAACGAAAATTAAATTAAAAATAAAGAAAAGCATAGAAAACAAAAGAAAGAAGAGAAACTGGAATATAAAGAAACTAGAAAGGGACGAAACAAAAAAAGAATACTCTAAAGTCATAAACAGGAGTTTAAAAGCCCACAAAAAAGAAGAGGATATTGAAACTGACTGGACAAACATAAAAAACAGCATACTAAAAGCAACAGAAAAAATAGTCGGACAGAAAAGAATCCAAAGAAATAAAGAATGGTTTGATCAAGAATGCCAAAGTATCAGTGAGAGGAAAAAAGAAACAAGGAAAAAATGGTTCGGGACAAGAAGAGAACAAGAACTAAACGAATATAAACAAATAAGGAAAGAAGCCACAAAACTTTATAAGAAAAAGAAAACAAAATGGATTACAGAAGAAATGCAAGCACTAGAAACATGTAACAGGAACAACTCGAAACTCTACGAACATATCAAACAACAAGTTAAAACCTATAAAACAATACCTAAAATAGACAAAAAACAATGGGAAAAGTACTTCACAAAAATATATAAAAAAAACGCAGAAGAAAAAGAAGCCCAAGAAGTGAAAACCGACGGTAGAGACCAAGAAGTACAAACACCTACATATGAAGAACTTACAGAAACAGTTAAACAGTTGAGGAAAAAGAAAACGGCAGGACCTGATGAAATAAATAATGAATTAATACAACACGGAGGAGAAGACCTGTTAAGAAGAATACACAATTTAATCGTAACAATATGGAAGGAAGAAAACATGCCTACGGAGTGGAGGAAAGGGCAAATAGTACCGATTCACAAAAAGGGAAACACACAAGAATGCAGTAACTACAGGCCAATAATGCTGTTAAATACGACATACAAGCTACTGACAACAATAATAAGAAGTAGAATAACAAACTACACAGAAGACAAGATAGGACAATACCAACAGGGATTCAGAAAGGGCAGGTCAACCATTGACGCGGTTCACACATTAACACAGATTATAGAAAAGGCCTATGAATTCAATATAGACCTACACATACTATTCGTAGACTTTCAACAGGCATTCGACTCGATAACCAGAACACAACTAATAACAGAAATGGAAAACATTAAGATTCCAGCAAAATTAATAAGACTGACAAAAATGACAATGAACGACTCAATAGCAACGATAACAACAAAAGACGGAGACTCAGATGAGATCAAAATAGAAAGGGGAGTGAGGCAAGGAGACGGACTATCGACGGCACTATTTAATATAGCTCTAGACGGAGCCATCAAGAAAACGGGACTCGAAAAGACAATCACACACACCTCAGCACAGATAATAGGCTACGCAGACGATTTAGCACTAATCGCGAGAGACAAACACAGTTTAGAACAGGCGCTATTAACCCTAGCAAGAGAAACGGAAACAAGAGGACTCAGAATTAACCAAGAAAAAACAAAATATCTGCTTAGCTCAAGGACAACGAACAACTCAACAGAAATAGAAATAGGGACATACATATTTCAGAGAGTAAGATATTTTAAATACCTAGGTGTGACGATAGACGAGAAAAACCAAAGAAGCATTGAAATAAATGAAAGGATCAAGACGGGAAACAGAGCATACTGGAAATACAAAAAACTGTTAAAAGATAGAAACCTTAGTAAAGATACCAAAATAAAGATATACAAAGCGGCAATCCGACCAGTACTAACCTACGGAGCAGAAACAATGTGCCTGACAAACCAAGACGAAGAGCGACTAAGAGTAATAGAACGAAAGATAATGAGAAAAATCTTCCGACCAAAAAAGACTACGGAAGGGGAACTTAGAACACTTATGAACCACGAAATAAATAACTTAAACAAGGGTGAAGACATAGTCCGATTTATTAAGGCCCAGAGGATAAGATGGTTCGGACATATTCAACGCAGAAACACGGACACAGTTATAAAGAAGATAACTAATTGGAAACCCGAAACCGCCAGACGCAAAGGAAGACCAAAACTTAGATGGGAAGACCAAGTGATAAAAGACATAAAAGAGATGAAGATAGTGAACTGGAGAAGAAAGACTAAGGACCGGAAAGAATGGAATAAAATAGCAAATACAGCAAAAACAAACAATAATCTATAAATGAAGAATCGAAAGAAAGAAACCTGGAACATGCGGACCAATCCACCGCAAAAAACCGGATTAGAAGAGCTCAAATAAAGAGCGGCTTATACTCCGAATAGGAGTGGAAGGCCTATACAATACAATGTAACTACGTTCATTACGAATAATATTTAAGAACAATTCGATGTTATAATTTCAATGTCAAACAAAGGTCACGAGTGAATATCATACGCGTCACACACGTATTTTATATAGATTAGAACTCTTAGGCTGACCTGAAAGTCAATAGTTTTTCAGGCAACTTAAGAATATTCGGCCCAAAAATGCAAAATATATATTTAAGAAACTGTTTTAACCGTCAGTATTATAATATTTTATTTTTTGTAGCTTCTAATTTTTGTTCATTCATACTTTTACTACATTTTTTGTCAGTTTACGTCTTTGAATATTTTATATTCAAAGGTTTACGTATCCCGTATTCATTCTAAAAGGTACGCCACTGACATACCGGAAACATTCAGCCGCCATTTGCATCATCTATCTTGGTCTCACGTATATTTTGTGTAGCCTCATTTCTGTAGCTTTATATTCTTTTTGGTAGTGGGAGAGGTATAACTACGGATAATTTCTTCACATCCGTGAAGCTCGCACAAAATTTGTTAACAAAAAACCTTACGTTACTTGGTACAGTTCGTAAGAATAAGACCGACATTCCGCTGGAATTCTCAGCAAAAATCAATCGACCTGTAACCTCTACTAAATTTGCATTTAGCGGTGATATTACAATGGTTTCATATATTTCAAAAAAAAAAAAAAGGATGGTTCATTTATTATCTACGCAACATGACGATGATACAGTTTCTGATCAAGAGCACAAGAAACCGATAATTATAATGGACTATAATCGAACAAAAGGAGCAGTAGATAACTCTGATAAACTAATCCGGGAATACACTTGTGCCCGAAGAACAGCTAGGTGGCCTATGCCAATATTTATGACTATATCGGATATTTGTGGAGTAAATGCATATGTTCTATATATTTCAAAACATACAGATTAGAATAAAGGAAAATCCCACCGTCGGCAATTATTTATAAAAGATCTAAGCTGCTAGCTACATGAAGAGACGGGCAAATAATAGTGAGAAACTACAGGAGCATATCAAACAAGCCCTTCGCGACTGTGGGATAAATATTCCAAGGCGAACAGTAAAATACAACGATGATACAAACATGGAGAAGAAACGTGGCAGATGTTGTCAATGTACTCGAGCAGAAGATAAGAAGTCAAGAATTAAATGCGATGTATATGTGAAGATCATCGAAAAAAAACCACGTCGGTACTATGTATTGCAAACTGCGAACAGTAAATAATTAATTCATAAGAAAGGGCCTGTTTACCATAATAAAATGTTCTTTTATTTGTCAGTTAGTATTTAAGTTTTGTTATAAATAAAAGATCCAATAAATCTGGTTTGTAGCTTGTTTTTATTTTTATTTCAACTTAGAACTGCAAATTAGCTTCACATAAATTAAAATAACAATAAATGATAACGCAATAATGCAATATATTAGTTCCACAAGTGCGCAGAGAATACGGACCACAGCGGACCCCGGTTGGTACTTTACGTTGCCAGAATATTGTTGGTACTCTAAGGGATAAGGGGGATTGGGAACGAGGTTAACCTATTTCCGTCTAGTGTCTAATGACGCATTAAGAAATTCAAGGTTTTTTATGGGCCGCAAATTCCTCCAAAGTAAAATTGAGCTCATGATCTTAGTTAACTAAAATGCCTTTGGAATGTTTTTGCGGTTTTTTGAAATCTTAAAGACGAATGAGTTATTTGAAGTTTTTAAAATGCGTAACATTTGAGTTTTGGCCTATAACTAAAAACGTATCAAAAAATAGCTCATAGCTCTGGACTCCGACATCAGTTTTTGTCTACCTTCGATATTAAGTGTATTTCGCATTTGAACCATCGAAAATGGTCCACCCTGTACATTTAGCTATAACATGATAAATTCTTTTTATCTTCCTTGCGATATGAGAAAATAAAGGAACTCATATGTTATAGAAAATTCATCGTAGTTACAAATTTTATTCAGCTCCTAGTAAATTCAATGCTTTTTTTTCTAGTTATATGTATAGGTATTTCAAAATCAATTTGAGAGTTTACTTCATTTTATATCTTTGCTAGTTGTCCTCGACGAGAAGCGTTTTACGGCTCGTAAAGTACATTAACTTTTAATATCATACGATCCTGCTACAGTTAACTGTTGTATAACGTTCACTATAGTTGTAACAGTGTTATTGTGTATCTGAAAGCTACATGGAGTCGTAATATCTTGAACTTTGTATTGATTACCGTTTCATAACAGAGTTTTGAAATTTAGCAATTAAGTTTCATTTGGAGAAGCGCGTTGGCGCAGTGATGAGAGTGCTTGCTGGGTTCCTAATTAGGAGCCTTGGGTTCGAATTTCACGCAGTGGTAAGGATTTTACAAAGAATTTTCCACTGTTCGAGGTCGGTACCTGAGCGAGCGAAGCCATTTAATCATTTGGTTACAATTAACGATTTTGTCTGCGGAGTGGTCGCCTTCAGGTAGTAACAAGACACATTGTACTATACAGTAATACACGTTCACAAACTTTGCAGAAGGCAACGGGAAGCCACTGCAAAGAACACATTTCCCTAGTATAAGTTCCTCTAATGAATTGTAGATGTATCCCAGATAAGACCTTGCCAAAATTTGAAAAGTATGTAAGCTAAACCTTGCACAAATATTTGTTTAATTAATTCGAGAAGTATACAATTGATTCGGTGAAGCAATAAATAAATACTTTGAATGAAGGAAGATATGGTATAGTGACTACTACCCAATAATTGGCTTGCTAGGAAGGATATATTAATAATATCACATTTTAGCAACTGGTGGAAAAATACCCAATAAATGAGTACAACATGTCAATTTTAACACAACAACTCTTTAGAATATATTAATACCAAAGGATATATTTTTTATGCTAATATGCTTAGAGCATCATTCTTAGTATTCGAGATTGTAATCTTTGAATTATCTTGGTTCCAAGGTTTAGTATAGCCCCAAATACTATACATTTATACAGAATAATCGCGCAGATAGCCGCGTGTAAAAGGCCTCGGTCTATCACGTAGGCATCTTGGGTTGAATTCCTGAGACCGGCAATATCCTCCCTGGAATTAGTGGAATTTACATAGAAAGTCGCACGCTTCTCCGTGCTTCGGAGGGCACGTTAAGCCGGCGGTCCCGGTTATCATACTAACACCTTTGATAATCGTTAACCTCGCAACACTGCGGGTCGGTCTTCTTCACCTCTCTCGATGGGTTACGTTAGCCTCCTGCCCAGTATACGTACTAAGAGGGCTCACAGAACTCGTCCTTACGAGTGTATAACAGGCCATCGGCCTAGGCTTCGGCCATAAGAGGAAGAAGAAGAAGAATCTCGTTATTTGGTGTGAGTCTAGATTTACAACATATTGACCAATTGATTTACCTACATTAACGTTGTATGTAAATTGACACAAAACTGACCCGCCTGTTAAGTTCGTGTTGGCTAGCCCAATAATTAAACATAATGGACTGAAAATTATTATTTATTACAAACAAAAAAATCATTACACCGCAGTAAATAAGTGTACGTCTAAAAAGTTGCGGACGGCAACGGTAGTGGGTCTGGACCAGCGTTGCAGCGGCGGCAACAGCAAGGACGCTGTAAAGGTGCCATACGGACCTGACGAAGTGTGCTGAAACTAGACGGCAGTTTTACGGCATCCAGCAGCGTCAGAAGTATCAAGCGATGACAATGTAGGACGCGGCGATGCGAGCAAAAATGACTACACGCGTGCAGCAGTCGATTGTGAGGGTGAATGTGTCAACGGCGTAGCGGACGGTGGCGTCATAAAATTGACGTAGCTTAGTGTGGCCAGAGATGTGTTGCGCTCCAGTAAGAATGAGGCAGCTGGGTGCGAGTAGCTTCCAGCGACGGCGAGTAACTCCAACAATGATCGGCGCCGTTATCGGTGACATATGTAGTTGCAGCCAGGGACGTACTGCGCTCATCAGTGTTTGACGACGGCAAGGATATGCGACGTAAGCAAAGAGATGTCGATCTCGATCAAGCATAATACAGATGTCGATGTCGATGTTGCGTGTGTATTTATCGCCCGAAAATACGGTGTTTGGTTATCAAGTTGTAGAAGTAGCAAGATAGCTGTATTTGGATTATTCGGAAATAACCGTCCTAAGAGTAATCTCTGGTAATTCTAATTATAACGACCGCATCGTGTCAAATGAGAACAGGTTTGCCATGTATTAGCGCATCTTGCGAATAATACTAGGAAATTCATTACGGCGGTAATTTGTAGCGCAGACAGGCGTTCCGAGGTTACGCAGGTACGAAAGAATAAACTCATTTTTCGGTGCTCTTCATAGATGTTCCGTTTTATTTATTTTTCCTTTTCAACATGTTTAAGTTGGGAATTAATTTGTTTTGTTTTTGCATGTTCTTCTTTCAGCTATGTAGGGGGTGTTATTCTGTCGAGTTCTTTAATAACAACTTAAAGGTGAAGCATTTGGAATTTTAAGTGGAATTTTATTTCAAAATGTATCACTTTTCAGCTAGATTATAATTATCACAGTTGTTCTTTGCAATTAGCTTGCATTTAATGAGTAATTGATATTATTTGAGAAATTACTTCCATTTGAAATTTAATCTCTGTACGCGTGCTTGGGTGGGGATGGACTAAAGGATAATTTTCACCTGGGGTTTGTAGAAATTTTGTGATTAGATTTTAGCAATGGTTTTTGGATGCTAATTAAAATGCATAATATCGCAAATCGTGTTACAGTTTAAGTCTTCATTTCGTTATATGTGCTTTCCAAGCAAGTTTTCTTTCCAATTTTAATCTTAGGTACTTAACATCACTCTTCAGCGTAGACACAGTTAGCGTTTGTTATTACTTTAGGGCATTCTGCTTGTTTAGTGCACTATTGCCAACCCTTGAAGTCATTGAAGTGATTATGGAGGTTTTTAGACTCTGCTTGTGGATTTTCCTCTACAGGCTCATCAGCAAGAATAATCCCGTATTGAGTGTAGTTGGGATGTTAATATATAGGAAGAATCACAATGTACTATTCTGTGCTCGTGTTGCTTTATGAGGTAGCTTGTGTATATTTGCAGATTGAATTCCATTTGAAGCTAACGTCAGTAAGATTCAACTTTGCTAATAGATAGCAGGGTATGGGTGAAGTAAGTTGGAGTTTATATAATACGTAGTTCAGAGTATCCCACATAGTAGAAAGTTCACTTTATCTCAAGAGAGACATGTGTTCACAATGTTTCGCCTTCAAGATTTCTAAATATTTCATTAATTAATTGTTGTTAATGTCAATGGCATGCAGGTCACGCTGGTGTGGTGGTACAAGTTACCTAGATATATAAATTCAGTTGAGAACACCCTTTTTGCCAAACTTAGTTGCCCTTTTTATCATGCTATTTGAGTGTTATAAAGGAAAACAAAAATCGTGTCCCTCGAATCTGTACGATGATGGCTACGTTTAATACATAACACTGTGTAACAGTGTGTACATATATATTTAACAATATCCTCACTTCATGTACAACATGCAGTGTGCTCTTAGTACGAGGTAATATATGGACACATTTAACAAATCCACTACAGGATACATAGTTTCATTCTCAACATCTTTTCGTAAAAAAAGGTTGTTATAAAACGAATAGTCAATAGATAAATAAGAACAAAACAAAATAGTAATGCACAAACGAGACTGTGTTGGCAGCTTTAGCGTCTTACTTAAATGTTCAAGTGCACACTTATTGTTTCTGAATTAATCCCCTATGATCTAGTTTAGTGGAGCTTATGACGACTAGTGCGATCTCTAAATATAATTTAGTCATAGTAAGAAATAGAAGTCACGGTTAATTTTTGCTATTATAAGCTACATCTTACCTAATTCCATTGTATATTACGTATGTACCGATCCTGGAGTAGGTCAAACAGGAATAGGAACGTTTTAGGTATAAAATACTGCATTAGGCAACTCACGAATCTGCTTGTACAAGTTATTATTGGTTTATTTGTACATACAATATGAGATATAGTTATAACTATTTTTTTGTGTCTACCTTTTTCCGCTCCTTCGAAGAGCATTCAGTTGCTTATTTTATCGCAGTAACTATTGCTAGATCATATGCAGTTAATATAATCGTTTCAGTAATTGGGTATTTACTTACTTACTCACTAACTTATCCCCAACCTCTTCTAGCATGGTTGTAGAGGTAACGCATTTTCTTCATTCCTTAGTATTTTCGGTGTTTTGTTTTGTTTATTTCCAGCTTAGTCCTTTTCTCTTTAATATCTCAGCTATTTCTGTATTACTTGCTCCTCGGTCTGCCCCTATTCCTCTTCCCTCCTGTCTGTGTTTCTCAGGTCACTTTCACAGATTTTTAACTGTTCATTCGTGTTAATTGTCCAAACTATCTTAACTCTATTTTTTGTAGCACACATTTCACATTCAGGTTTTTTTCTGGTTTCACTTTTAATGTTGTTCGTTTTTGTAACAACTGCGATCTTACGTACCTAATATCTTCATTTCACAAGCCGATATTTGTTTTAACGATGGTTTGTTAATGCCCAGGATTTGTCTGCATATAAATATTAGCTCGTTTATTGTTGTTGGTGTTAACTTTCTATACGCCAACTGTACCACTCTTACTCCCTTCTCTGCTTTTTTTGATATTTGGTCCATTATTGTTATGAATAGTAAAGGGCTTCCTTGTCTTACCACTCTATTTGTGTTAAAGATTCTTGACATTCAGCTTTCTACTCGTACACAATTTTCTGTGCTTTTGTAAAGGCTTTTAATTTCTCATTAACAGCTCTTTTCCTCAAAATCATCCACATTTTAGCTCGCTCCACTATATCAAATGCTTTCTCTAGGTATATTGCCCAAATATATAGTTTTTTATTTGTTGCTGTTATTTTCTCAGAAATTTGTCTTGTAACAAAAATTCAAACTTGTGTTGATTTATCTGCTTTAATGACTGCTTGTGAGTCACTGAATGTGGCTTCTACTTCTCCTTTTAATCTTTCCTCTATTATTCGTTAATATATTGTATATGATGTGCTTAGTAAAGATGGCCTCTATAATTGTTGCAATTGTTATATTCTCCTTTTTTTGTGAATGAGAATTATCATAGCCGTATTTCACTATGTAACGTAGTGATGCCGTCTTCTACCATATATTTAATCATCTCTGGTTTTATATTATTTACACCTGGTGCTTTTCCTGCCTTGAGTTTTTCCAATGCTCTTACAATCTCCTTCCCCTCGACCATCCCTTCTTCCTGTTCCTCATTTACTTTTTATCTGTTGCTCTTATACTATTTTGTGGGTTCATCTATCCTTTTCTAAGATTTCTTATGGAGTTGTATAGCATCTTTGCATTTCCGGCTGAGTCCTGTTCCATCTTTTTCCCTAAATCTTCCCACACTTTTGCTTCAGCTTCCTTTATCATTCTTTTGACTTTTTCTGTTTGTTCTTTGTACCTTTAATAGCCAACTGCATTTTTATTATTTCTAAACACCTTTTGTATGAAAATACATGACACATGAACTATACCAAATCAATGGCGCTCAGGCATTACCATCTAAAGTTTCGAGAAGGGTTCCAAAATCAACACTCAAAACTACAGAGGAATACGTCTACTCAACAGTAGGTACTCTAAATTAAAAATTAGAGAAGAGCAGCAAGGTTTCCGCCGGAATCGATTAACTACATATGGTGGGCCGCTTTTAGGAGGGCAGAACTCCTCTTCAGCCACGGAGAACGGAGATGTAAGGATAGGTTAAACTAGGACGTGGATAAACTAGGATAAAGACCTTATAGGTGGAAAATTACCTGCCCCGATATTTACTTCAGAGATGGTTAACTCTGTTGAATCGGGAAAACCACCCAAAAACCTGATTGAAGGCAGTCGGCAGTGGGATTCGAACCCGCTACCTCCCGAATGCTACGCGTGTGCAAGGGCAGGAATGCACTTGGCCACGCAACTCGGTACAGGAGCCCAAATAATAAAGTTGTAATCTAAAATACCACGAACAAATGCGGTGTTGAAAATAGTAAGGCAACGAACATTTGTTACGGGTAACTCTCTTAACAAATCCTAACATTCGTAGTGCTTTTGAGACCATAAACTCAATATGTTCTGTAAACAACATACCGCTGTACAATATAACGCCTAAATCTCTTATATGGTTTGTACAGTTTCAAGCCATTCTCCACTTATACTGTAGTGAAATGTACCGTGAGATCGAAAAAAAAATGATTCTGAGCAGGCCTTGACTAGTACAACACGATTGGCTACACTGGTTCTAGAATGCCTATGAATTATAAGGTGACAGTGACATTTCAAATGTAAGTCAGTTTTGCAATCTTGTTTCCAGAATTATTTAAGTTTATTGTTGTAATACTAGTGAAGGATCACATTTTGAACACCTACTATAACATGTATTCATCTTAGTTTTCAGTTTGTTCCCTAAATAAATACAGTTTTGTGTTTTAATTTATTTGACATTTATTAACCTCTAACCTACTGCCACATTTTGAAATCAGTCCTGCCAATCGCGTTGTACTAGTCAAGGCCTGCTCAGAATCATCTTTTTTTCGATCTCATGGTAGTATCAGCACGTTTTTTACTAAATTGCATCGATTTACACTTTTTAATATTTAGGTTCATATCGTTTGATTCGCACCATGCAAATAACTCATCAAGATCCTGTTGCAAAACAACATGATCATAAGGTGTTACAATTTTTCGATACAATTTAAGATGATCTGCAAATAAAAGGCAAGAGGACGAGAGTACATCGACTATATCGTTTACAAAAATAGAAAACAGTATAGGCCCAAGGTGTGACCCCTGGGGAACTCCCGAGGGCACCACAAATTCAAACGAGAGGTAACTATTTACTGAAACTAGTTGTACCCTGCCAGTAATAAATGAATTTAACCTCAACAGAAGCGAATCTGAAACGTCATATGCCTCAAGCTTAGTTTGTAACAATTTGTAGTTAACTCTGCCAAATGCTTTACTAAAGTCAGTATAGACAAACCCCCAGTCCCTCTTCCAACGGTTTACTAACACAGTTTGTATATAAAAATAGATATATTAGTAGATATTGCGTAATAGTAAACTAAAATATCACGATTTGGAGAAATTTTAATTATTTTATGTTATTCAGCTTCTGTCGGCTATTTATTCGTTTACAGTTAGTCTCTCTCTCTCTCTGTAAGGTCAGTAATTTTATAAGAAAGCTATACAGCGTGTCCCCGGACAAATCAAATAGTGAAATGTTGCCGGTCATCTAAGTTGCTTTGTACTTTTTGAAAAAAGCAAATTTAAATCGAATAAAATTATTCTCTTTAAAGCTAAATTCATGTATACCTTGGAAGCCAATGATGAAGCTAAACGACTGGACTTTTGTTTATGGGCTGGGCAAAAAATTTTTACAGGAAAATGATTTTTTAAAGAATATTATATTTTCGGATAAAGCTACGTTTACAACGAATGAAACAGACAGTCCCGGCGCAAAATTCCCGTTATTGGTCTGAACAAGATCCTCAATTCAGAATAAACTGCAGATGACAGTATTCAAGTATACAGTGGCGTAATTAGACCACAATTTTGGGTAACAATTTGAATCAGTTCACATACTTGGAAATATTACAACATTGTTTAGGCGATTTTCTTGAAGACGTAACTTTATCCGAAAGACAGAAGATTTATTTTCAGTAAGATGGTTGTGGCCCACATTCAACTGCTCTGATAAAAAGATATTTAATTTTTATTTCTGGTGATATCTGAAACAAAAAGTGTATACAGAAAATTTTGATTGCGATTTGAACAGATTGAAGAACAAAATTACTGATGTGATTAGGGCCATACCGCTTTTCGAAATTAGAAAGAGGTGCCGAGAATTTAGAAAAAGGATACAATTATATGCTAATTTAGGGTGTAGTTATTTGAATAGCTTTATTTTATTGACTACTCCTTAGAAATTGTATAAAAATAGAATTAAGAGACCAATATTCTTCTTACTTTTGGTAATTTTGAAGGTCTCAATTTTTGCTGTTCAAATGTAATGAAAATTTGCCTGAAGCCCGAATTTTAATATGAAATATATTTTTAAAATAATATTTTTGTGTAAAGTTAATAAAAAGATCACATTACCTAACTCGCTTTATACTCTTCTTGTGCTAATTACGCAATCTGGATATCATTTCAAGTGCAATTTAGTAAAAATTCATTATAAACTAAGCAGACCCAGACTACAAAAGATGGACAAGTTTTTCAAAAATGTTGGTTCATTATACCTATCGCAAACCCTTTCCTGGGACACGCTGTATACACGTAATGTAGGTTGGGGCCATAACAATATTTAACATTTAAAACTGGAAAACTATTTGTCACTGTGCCGATACAGTTACTGATTTGCAGTGACCAAACGTTTTAAAACTAGACAGTCTAAGAAACATTTCCAATATCTCGTTTAATTAATTCCGAAGATTCTCTTATTTTAGCATGATATTTACTGTAGATAACTTGAAACTTGTGATGATTAAAGCTTTTTCGGGTCTATTCAGTTCTGGTTTTTATAAAGCAGGTATAACTAAATGACAATAAATCATAGACAAATGTATCCAAAAAACCCATTGTTTATTAACGAACGGGTTTGTTAATGGAATCGGGATTTAATAAAAACGGAAATGTGATAATTGAATTCGCTGAAGGGAATATACACAAAAAGTACGCAACTGACACTTAAAATAGTTTTACTAAAATTATATCGCGTTCAAACTCATAATGGAAAAAATAAACTCGGTTTATAACAATGAAACGGCTAACCGTAAATGCAATAATAAAACGACCGAGGCACGGTTAACACGACAAAACACTCCGACCCATCAGGAGCAGTCTATTTTCAGGCTTGCGATCTATTGGGATTTCCTTGATAATCTCATTGGAAAACCCTTCTTCCCTAACGCCCTTTCCCAGTATCTGTACATATGGAAGTTTTAACCGCATTACATTTTAGTGTATATTAGAAAATGCAACTACCCTACAATACACTTGCTGAAAACCATAAAAGCTCCTTTTTGGGCACATTCGAAAGAATTTTCGCCAATTGTGAAGAGATTAACATTTTAGATTACATAGGTTGGCAACCTTTTCTTACATACAAGAATTCGTAGCAGTAACGACTTTTCAAAGCTTTCCAGTTATCTTAAAAATAATACTTGCAATAAGCGATTAGAAAAACGCGTTACGAATATGACACGTAAGCGCAGAGTCACTTACCATTTATATTTCTTCTACGGTTTAGATTAAAAGGGGTGTTGGGTAGGAGACTGAGGGTTCTAATGATTTTAGTCATTCCTCTTCTGACAATTCGTTTCCCTTTCTGGTTTTAAATTCTTAAGAACTTAGAACTTATATTCATATTATACTCGGAGAACTTTAGGCACTTTTAAGTTGCTAAGTGACAATCTACGTACCAGCGGACGTAACTCTGTGTTTAGTTATTAATGTTCCATGTTCCATACATTTTGTGACAACTCAATGAATCAGTATTTAGCGTTACTTATATGGAGGGTTTCTGGATGTAAAATTTTGATATAAACTAAAAATCGGTATTCAGTCCAGTAAAGAATGAAAGGGATAAAAATGGCAGTTATAAACATTCCCGGTTGTTTACACCTAAAAATAGGCTTTTAGTGTATTGCGCCTTTCTACGTTCTCTAAATCTACCCAGAAGAGTTGTATTAAATAGTAGAAACCTTTTAGTTTAATAAAACTTAGCTAAAAAATGCATGTAACATTTCTCTGTCCAAAAAAAGCGAGCTTTTCAATAACCTTAAGTGATATGTAGGGCGCGGTGACCTTTGCATTTTCGTTTGAAATAAGGATTTTGATCCAAGTTGTAAAAGGCAATACGGTTATGAATATTCCCCAATTTCAGAAAACGAACGGTTTAAATAAATACGAAAATAAAAGAGTTCGAATTATTTTAGGCAAAGAGAAAGCGATGGCAGTTTTCTATCGCCATAAGACAGAATACGAAACAAGCTTATTACTATTTATATATTCTGTGTATTCAGTTAGAATGGGACGCTGAATTTCAGTACGGAATTCCTAAAATTATCGTTTCTTTAGATAAATTATTGGTAGAAAATACTAAAGTTCAGATCACTGTGGCAGAATTATGTCATTGTTTTTATTACATAAGAATCATAGAATAGAAGTTTTTGTCGTTCACTAAAAAAATCATTTCAACTAAAATCTAGCAGTACCTACTTTTTTAACTGTAGCCTCTTGGATATACGCGTACAAAGGACCATTCCGGATTATTTAGGATTTACTCTTTAAGTTAAAATTCCGTTAATAAACTTAATAAACTAATGGGGCAAGGCTAAGAATTCCTTTTCCTAAATACATTTCAATCCATTTATCTGCGAAGACTAAATTACTTAGTAATTCAAAATTTAACCTTTAAGGAATTTCCTTTGTCCTCGCTCTCTATCTTACATACATTTATGATATTATCTAAAGCTTTTCCTCTACTTAATGATTATCGGCTTGCCGTCACTGTGAAAATTATCTTAATTACATCACAACAAATTAAAGCTGTGTCTTGCATAAATATAGAAACAAACCTAATAATTATTTTACGTTGTGACTTCATTGTTTCTGCTAAAACGTTTCGCCCCTGTTTATAAATATTATATACCATTACTAGTTGGATTGAACGACCTTGAACCGAGATATTCATTAATATTTTGTTCACTTCCTTCCCATTTTATCGACTTTTCAATTACTGCATATTAAATCAGATATTTTTTGGGGCCTATCTAGATTTCCAGACTTGAGTCCAATTTATAACTCTACTTAATTTTCTTTTGAATGCGCAAAGAAATGTGTATATGTTTATATACATACATATAGAACTTAGTATATACGGAAAAGCTGTTTTGAAATGATTTTTGTAGAACTGCCTTTTGTAATGTAGCAATAACGCATTTAACCAATCTTAGAAACTATTTTACACAATTGTTAAACAGAAGCATTTCAGTGGTTATATTGATTGATCGTGCAACGCCAAATTATAATGATGAGTAGTGTTTGTTGCAAGGGAAATATATTATACTGTGTAACAGTTCTGTTAAGTTTTAAGCAGGTTAAACGAACTGAAGGTGGTGTTTGGAATATAAAGTTTAGATTCAAAAGGCATGCAACTCATATTACAATTTGAATGTTTATATCTAAAATACCGATAATATCTTTATAACTTACATACGTGTAAATGCTACTATTTAAGTGAAATGAGCATATAAGTAAAAATCTGCGGTTTTCCCAAATAATTGACAACATTGGGCCGAATGCAAAATAAATTGACATGAAAGCTATTCGATAATCAATGCAGAATATACAGTGTTCGTTCAGGTTTTCTAAGATTCTGTTTGTTTTCCAAGTAAAAAAAGAAAAACGAAAAATGTCATCGGTGAGTCAAATGAACTATACGTATCAGTTTTAATTCAGGTTAATAACCCGATCGGACACGTTACCCTGTCCATGTTACATTATGTTTAATTTTCTGATAACTTCCTCAATTTTTGGCCCTCTTTATAGCAGTAATAATTTAACACAGTTAAAGTGATTGATTCACAATAATAGTCGTCAAGTTCTGTATACAGGGTGTATCGTAAATGGCTCATAATATTTGCTCCACGCGATTCCGCGTTAAAAACAAAAAATATTTTGGTCCAAAACGTGTAGTTTTTGAAGAATTGTTAAGTAAAGTCTTGTAAACTTAGCAACACTGTGTGGTCAGTCATAGTACATTACCTGAGATATCGCCAATAGCAACCCGCTTGATTTAATATAATTGCATTGCAGATCGTTGCAACATTTATGAAAAGCACAAGCACTGCAAAAAATTTAAACTTCGGATGGAAATTCTAATTAACCGAAGGGTATGCTGAGTACAATTACAGATTAGTTATTTCTTTTATTGGTTAAACTACAGCTAAAAATCATTATTTCATAAAAATATGACACGACAAGCTAACCAGAATACGACTTAAGGCTGCTAACAACTCCATAACTAAAGAGTTAACAGCAAATTGGTACTGTAGTTTTTTGCTTGGATTTTGACGTAGAATCGCGTGATATACATATTATGCGCGATTTTCGATACACCCTGTATATTATATTATTTTACAACAAAAGAAAGAGAACAATTTCCGAGAGGCGTTTATATGCTATCAGTCGGGGCATAGAAGTTTATTTCATGATTTGGTATATCAAATTTCGGAACTATCATGTCAAAAATTGTAAATCTAAGTACTTAGCACAAAATATATACAACTGGATGGTGCACAAATACACAAAGTTGACAGAAACCCTGGAATGTTAGTTATAAACAGGATACGTTAGATACTTATCTATTATTTAGAGAGAAGGTAATGTCACCGCAACGTAAAAAATTAACAATATTTAAACCAAAAGTAAATTAAGAGGCTGTATAATTTAATTGATATTTCTTTGTAGGTCTTTATTAGTCTCCCATTTTTCAAAATTTTTGTTGCAATGCAACACAATGCCGCGTAAATGACCAATCGATGTTAGCATAACATTTTATTTAATGTCATTGACTAAATTAAGAAAGCCGGGAATGAAGACAAATATGTGAACAAGAGTGTCAAATTGCAGTTCTCTACTTGGAAAACTGACTGGAACCGGACGGAACTACATACGGTAAAATTCAGGATTACACGAGTTGCTGTAACTTGATTTCCAACGAGTCACGATAGACTCAAACTTTGGAGTTCAGCACGGTAAGCAATGCTATTAATTCTGAAAAGTGGTACATGAGGTTGACTTCTTATATAAAACGATCTAGCCAGCCAGTAAGGACTCTTTATGGTTAGTTCGGACATCAAGCACTTCGTTGTAGCGGAGTTCTCGACTATTTTAATGTACTACTTAAGTTGACTGTATTTCCTTTAGCTGTTTCAAAATTGTTTATTTATCACTCTACTTGTTACTTAAAAGTAATTTCTAAAAACGTACTTTAATATACATATGTTATATGTATATTAGTTGACTCCGAAGTTGTTACTCATTGAGGATTTTTGGCTTTTTTTTGTAATGATTTCCCGTTATCGGAGCGAACTAGCGATAGTTAATCTTATAGACTAAATTGGTCACTCCAAATCGCCCAATATTTCATCTCCTATCTAAAAATGTAAGTATTATTCCCCGATTTGTATCCATGTAATTTTTAGTCTTTTCTGCTTCATCATCAACAACAAATTGCTGCGGCACTTCTAGATATTCGGTTCACCTTCAATTCAGAAACTGTTTGTCCTATCACTGCTTTTCGTCATGCTAGATACGATATGTCTCACTGTACGTTATTTTCCAAAGATTACTCGCATTCTTTCCCTCAAACCTAACACTTTACCTAAACCACCACTTCGCATCTTATAAGATTTGATCTAGTTATGACTTAAAACTTAACTAAATAATTTAAACATACCACTGCATTACCGTATGATGAACACTGGTTATACAGTGACCGGCAAAAAGTTCGCAACATATGGGAAAAACTTTTATTATTAGAGTATTGAAAAAGCTTTTCTGGGGATCGGTTCTGCATGTCCGACAACCTAAAAATCGAATTTGAGATATGTCACGTGACCACTGGTATGTCGGCAAATTAAAAAAAAAAACACCGTGAAATCACAAAAAGTGAGGTTAGATGACAAAATATCGAACAAAATTATTTCAAAAAGTTGCTTAGAATTTAATTCTAGATCCACATGCAGAATTTCAAGCATTTATTTGAAAAAGTTAAAAATCGCAATTTTTCTTAAATATTTATTTATTTCTTTACAAATACCTAAGTTTTGCGTTTTGAATAGCTTGATTGAACTCGAACCTATGTATTTAGATAACAGTGGAAGAACTTTCTAGCTCTGCTCTACAGGCCTACTGGTCCAGGGCTTCTACCTAGTATCCGCTTCCACTTTTTCCGATTGGTTGCTGTTTCCTTCCAATTCAGTACACCAAATCGCCTCAGATATTCATTTACTGCCTCCATCCATCTTCTTCTGGGTCGACCTCTGTTTCTTTTGGATTTTCCTCGTGCCTCTTTTGCTGCCCTTCGTTCTTTCTTTAGGTAGTCTATGTAAATGGCTGGGCTATCTAACTCGTTGTTCCAACTGACACATTTTTACCAGCAGGGACGTTAATTTTCCTTTTTCGGTACGTGGTAAGCCTAGGATTTTCACGAGGTTTTACTCTGGATATGATCATTTCCACCTGTTCAGTTGTGTATAGTCCCATCAGCTCTTCATTTGTTCCCCTGCTTCACAGGTCTCCTTCTTTTATACAGCTATATATTTTTCTTAATGCCTTTCGCTACCAAACGGCCAACATATCTTCCGACTTTTTTTTGCGTCTCGCACTGGGTGGTATAAGACTATAGGACGGACAAAAGTTTCGTAAAGTCTTATTTTTGCTTGTCTTAACTGTTTTAACTTAAGTAGTCTAGATAACGCCCGGCATTTTGACGTTCTTTGGGTAATCTATTCTGTATTTCTTCTTTTTTCTCGCTTTTTTCTTTTAATATAATTCTTAAATAGTTAAAAGAGCTAACCTGTTCAACAGGTCATTTGCCGAATCCATATATGTATTTTATTTTCGATTTATTAACTATTAAACCAAATTTTCTTGCTGTATTTTCTATCCTTAGAAAAATTTCCCTTAATTCTTGTTTGGATCTTGTAAATGTTGTAACTAGAGCAATATCCTTCGCATGTTCCATACACTGATGTATATGGTGATATATTAATCCCTTAGTCCGTATCTTGCTATCCCACATAATTCGTTCTAATATTAGAATAAGTAATACGGGTGATAGCCGTCTGAAATTTTCCATCTTATTTTGTACAATCTAAAGTTATCTCTATTAAATTTATTATTTTCCTTGATATTTCAAACGTTTTCATTGCCACTTCAGTTAGCTTTCTATTTACTCCGGCATACGCCTGTTTATAGTCAATGGCACAATGGTAAATAATATTCTTGTCATTATATGTTTTAAAGTAAAAATCTGGTCATTTACTGATCTTACTTACTTCTTCTTCTTATTAGATTCTACTTCAAGTTTTAAGTCGCTTCTTGCGATGCAGAGGTCCAGGAGTCTTTCCATCTTTTTCGTGGCCTTCCTCTTGGTCGTGTTCCGTGGGCTGCGTTGTTATTGTATATTTTAGCAATTCTGTGGTCCTCCATTTGTTGCACGTGTTCGTTCCATCTTCGCCTTCTTGTTCTCTCCCATCTTACTATATCTTCCACACCGCATTCTTCTCTTATTTGCTGACTATGCACTCGGTCTGACAATTTCCTTCCGATTATGGATCTCAAGACTCATTTCATTTTTTCTTAAAATTTGTTTTGTTTTACGTGTGTCTGCCCTTGTCGCTATATTGTATGCTAATATAGGCCTAATACAGGTTTTCTATATCTTTACCTTGCTTTATATGTGCATGCTTTTATTCCTCCAAACTATCTCCCTTAATGCTTCAGACACGGCTTCTGCTTTATTTGCTTGTTGTTGGATCTCTCTTCGCAGGTCTCTGCAGCTTGTTATTATTGCTTCGAGACAGGAGAGTCATCACCTGTTCTATTACTGCACCGTTTATTTCTAACCTGCATCTAGTTGGTTCTTTTGCGATGCTTAAACGTTTAGTTTTATTCACATCCACAATCATGTTATATTCTTCTGCGTATCGTTTGAATTTGTACAAGAGTCTATGTGGGCCATCCTCACTTTCAGCTACTAAGACCACGTCATCAGCATAACTTACTGCCTTTATTTTTTTCCTCCCATTCTGTAACTTTCGTTGACTGTTTTAAGTCTTTCCTATTATCTGGCCCATTAATAAGCAGAACAGTAACGGGCTTAAACTGTCGCCTTGTCTTATCCCACAGTTTGTTTTTATGTCCTCGGTTAGCTCGTTGTTGTTTCGTATTTTGGTATAGTTTTCCGTGTTAGGTGTGTATATGATGCGTATTATTTGGCTTGGTATGTGAAGTTATTAATATGGTTAGTAAGTCTCCTAATCGTACTCTGTCAAAGGCACTAGACAAATCTACAAAGCATAACAATGCCAGGCTTTTAGTATTCAATATCGTTTCTCTTGTTTGTCCAAGTATGTAGATAGCATCAGACGTCGATTTTGCCGGAACCCTTGCTGTTCTCTTAAAATGCTAGTGAATAATTTCGTGGCAGATTCGAATAATGTTATTCCGCGATAGTTTGTTGGATTTTCCTTGTCTCCTTTTTTGTGTACTGGTATGGTGATCTATCGGTATTATTCCGTCTACAATCATTTTTATAAATAGTGTTGTTATTTGTGATGCCAGTTGTTGTCCGCCATATTTGATGAATTCATTAACTATACCATCCTCGGTTGGTGCTTTTCTGTTCTTAAGTTTCTTTATGGCGTTTAGTACTTTTACTTCATCAATTTCAACGTTATTTTCGGTATCGCTACCATCTTCTTCTCTATCGTGAATTGTCTTATCTCCATTGTTTGTGTAGTTTTGATTGGTATAGAGTTGTTTGAAGTATTTTTGCCACTGCTTACTTTTATCTGGTGATATTCGTTTAAATTGCCTTTTCTCTTTTTTAGCATTGTCCGTATGTCCATACCTTTCTTTGAACTCCGTATAGGTCGCTTTCCATCTCTTTTGGAAAAGCTGTCGAATAGTCCTTCTTTATTTTTCTTATTTTAGCATTTACCTCGTTCCTTACTCTTATGTAGTGTTGGTAATCATTTTCACTCCAATTAGACAGATATCGTAAATGCGCTCGACGTTTTCCTTCGGCTAGTTCTTTTACCTCATCACAGAAGCATGGAGTTTTATTCTTTCTAGCATTAACATTTAGTTTCTTTGTGCCCCGTACTTCCTTTGCTTCGTCTAGTATGTTGTTTTTAATTTTTTGTCAGCTTTGTTCTATCGTATCCTCTTCAATGATTTCGCAGCAATTGGTCGTGTATATGTATAAATCTCTGGTACTTTTATGTTCCAGCGCTTCAAGATTGAATTTTGTTATATACTTAGGTGGCAGGCGCTTCAAGAGTGGTATTTTTGTTCTAAGTTTGCGGAGCACCATTTCATAGTCAGAGCCCACATTAGGAGAAGTAAGGGCCCTTACATCCAATATCTGTTCCGGCAGTATTGCTCTATTTGTTATTACATAATCTATTACAGAATGTTGTCCTTTAGAGCTCCATGCGTACTTATGCTGTGTTTTGTTGGGAAGTAAGTGTTGTTGATACGAAACTATTCCCATGCCATTCTTGATTTACTTCTATCCATAATTGTTAATTAATTAATTATTTATCTATCTGTCTTCCGGTGCGTCAGCGTGTATGTTTCGTTTATCCATTCTATATCTTTTTTCTTAACGTAGGTCGGATTAATCCTTAGTACTTTGAGCTTGTTTAGTTTTACCGTGGATAAGTAAGTAACCTCACCCTTGCACCCTCGTCCTTTCTCATGCGGGCTTGGGACCGGCTATGGCGGAGTTGAAATTTACTGATCTGTTTTCTCTAAAACTGCCCTGGTATCCTACAACAATTCCCTTTACTTTGTTTTTCAATCTATCTCTAATAACATTAGCCAATAGCTTATAGGTCACATAGGTACAGCTATACACCGCGATAATTTTGACATTCAGTTATGTCCCCTTTTTTGTATATAGGACATAACAGAGCTTTATCTGGCATTACTTCTTCATCCCATATTTTTTGTATCAATACTACTATGTTTTTTCGTAAGGTAGTACCTCCTAGTTTCAATATCTCCGCCGCTATGCCATTCTCTCCCGAACGTTTATTGTTTCTGAGTCTGTCAGTTGTCGTCTGGAAATACCCATGTTTCCTTGTGGTTCAAAACAATGCTCATCATTTTCATATCATTATTTACTGCAAATTGAATCAGGCTTGCTTCATATTTATTACTAACGGGCTGTTTGCTATTTCCATCAGTTATACTTATATATGATCGCACCCCACTTTGACATTGAAATTCCGCAGAACCACCTTTATGTCACAACTAGAAATTTTCTCTATTATTGTCTCTAAAACCTCATAACGCATCCTCTACTTCTTCTTTAACCTCTGTAGGTACATGTAGCAAACGGCTCGAGTTTGACCCCGACACCGTTAACGCTGTTGTCGAATGCCTTTTTAAGCACCCAACCACTCCGACGATAACCAATAGTTTGTATTTCATTTTAATTTCGCTCTAATATTCAGATCTGCGTATGCTTGCTTTTGAGGTTGTTCATCGTTATTATCGTTATCGGCTTGATACCGCTGCATGTTGGTCTGTTGGAGTCGTCTTTCTGATTTTTCTGACAGTTCGTCTTGTTGTTCTTTAATGTGTGAAAGTTCTTTTTCCGATAACCATTTCCTTTTCTATGTATTGTTTCTTTGATTGTTGAGTTGTACTGGGCAAACGTTTGGCTTCCTTTTACGTCACAAGTGTATGTATGTGTTTTTGGTTTTATGTGCTTCCTAGTTATTCTCGACAGCATAATAATATAACCACATCAAATAACTAATCAAAACTCCACTATTGTCTCTTATTTCTGGATGATTGAATAGGTGTGGTTGCTTCTGATATTGGGCTTGATGGATCAGCCTTGGCAGCATTATTTTGAGCCTGCACTGGCTGATATCCATTTTGACCATCTCGATCAGTGTCTTGGTGCAGCTCACTGAATGGTATTTGGCCTTCTTGTAGGGCCAACCTCCTTACCAGATGCCAAGTCTCTCCGCAGTATCCATAGGTAAGACATCGCCTCTACCTGCTTGGGGCATTTCTTCCCTAAGTTTTTATGACATCATATTTCTAAAGGGTGTGTATGCCATTACCCTGTTACTCGTATAGTGTAAATGACGTTACCCGCCATTCACGTGGCGAAGGTCTTATTTGCCGAGCGTAGGGTTGGACTTCGGGAGGCTTATTAGTATTATTATTATTATTATTATGTGACGGGTGTCCAATACCACAGATTTACTAATAAGTGCTAGTAACTGACCTATTTTTAAATATTCTAAATAAACGTTTTTGGTCTGATACATGTTGTTCAAACAGAGGTTCCGTATATTTTAACATTTTTTTATGCTCCACAGTTGCTTCATCACTGCTACAAGTTCCAAATATAAAAAACAAGGTTAGCATTAGCCTATACTGTATTGAAGTTAAAGATAGAGTGGATGTAAACAAATACATGCGCTGTTCACGTGCTTGAAAGAAACAGGGTAGTATTAAGGAAATTCGTAAAGATTTGCATACAAACCAGTATAGCAAAAAAATATTTAAAAAACCAAATAAAAACAAATTTGAAATGATGTTAATAATTAGACATTTGGTAATGAATAACATTTTATAAAGAACATTTTTATTGGATGATAAAGTTGGGTACAATAAATAAAAAATAAAATGAAAATAAAATAATTTTAAGCCGGACATGGACTGATATCAAGGACGTGTAATTCCATGGTGCAGTGGTGAGGGTTCAGCCAATCGCATTAGCCAAAATGGAGCACAGGTGCTGATCACGCATTGATCACGCGCCGATCATTGTTTACATCCACTTTATCTTTAACTTGAATGAAGTATAGGTATATGGTAAATATAGGTATACCATTACAACTAAATCCGGAATATGAGTAAATAATAAAGTACCAAAGTTAGAATATAGGGTGGTTAAAAAAGGTTTACAGTTAGTTGGCGCTGTGCATCTTCTGGCAAATAAGTTTTAAAGCTAACTAGATGTAATTCTTTTTCAACCATCCTGTAGTAAATCCAATTATTACATACTATACATATAAAAATACAAATGAAACCTTAGATACATACGAGGATGTATTTTTATGTTGTCTACCTAACCATGAAAAAAACACATATCACATTGAAAACCCTTTATTTTTCTACCTAACTCCTTTCAGCACTTATACACTTATTCCATCTTTTTTCCAATTCTCCCATACCCCTAGAAAAAAGTTCTTCGGCAACTCTGCTAAATATTGTTAAACTGCTTCTTTGAGTGGTTTATCAGATGCAAAACGCTTTACCCTGAGATGATTTTTTAAGTTTTTGAATAGAAAAGGGTTTGACGGAGCTAGGCCAGAGCTATAAGGTGGATGCCTTAACTCTATGAACCTACAGGCATTGATTATCCGAATTTATCAAATTTATGACACTGCGATGTACCACCTTAATTTCACTCATTTTCTCAAGAAGTAGACCTTCCCAAATCTCCATAAACCGCATAAATCAAACACAACTTAGCGCATGACCTCTAAATGTCACAGCTATTTCTTAATAATTGGTTTGACATCGTCGCTTTTTTGTTTCATGGTTGGGCGGATAACATAAAAATACGCCCTCGCCGTCTTCGTACCAAAATAAAATTTGTATTTTGACAGTTAAATATTTTCTAAACGCATATCCTAAATTGTTACGGTTCTTCGTCCGAGTGATGGAAACCAGGAGAATTCCCTGAAATACAAGCTGTTTTACGTCGCATTTTATATTTAGCAATCAAACACGTACGTGGGTATCCACTTCTTACGGGCATATTCCCCATAAAAATAGCGTAACAGGTGTCCAGATCCGGTTAAAATAAGGTCTGTTTAATAGGACTATTTTATTAAAAAAATAAATATGACTTGAACGTTTCCAGTAAAACTGTCGGTTCAATAGAAGCGTCTGTCTGTAATAAGTGCCCGTTAAGAGAAGTTTCACTGTATTTAATTTAAAAACTAATCATTATTTTGTATATAGATATTGTGTTCGGCAATAAATTGAATAAAATAGTATTTATTTACTTTGAGTTTAATTAAGGACTGCCACTGACGTGTCGAGTGGTAGAAATTTTTTATAGTCAAATTTATAACATATATGACAGATTACAATTTTCAAAAAAATTAAGTACATCCCCTAACGATATACATTTAGCAATCACCTTCGAACAAATGAGTAACTAATTAAATCATACGAGAACATAGATATTAATAGACTTAATGATAATGGAACAGACTATAGACAAGGAAATGAAAAAGTCGCCAAAAGATAAACGAAACTGTGGAAGGACAACGCCTAAAAGTGACATAAACAATCTAGGAAATATTAAGTTCTGTACGTAGAGAAAGGGAAGGAGAAAGAAGGATACGAATAGACGAAACGTAGTAGGACTGCTAGATACAAGAAAAAAATACATTTACAGGATGCTGGAACGTCAAGACAATGGTAGAAATAATTAAAGCCTAGCAAATATCGAAAGAAATTAACAAATAGTATGTAAGTGAAACAAAATAGAATGAGATGAAACGAAGTCAACTTCAATGTGGTACTACCATCAGCACCGTCGGGAGATGGGTTCAGCGCGTTCCTTGGAACCCGGCCCGGCGCTTTGGACGGCCCAGCGCTTTATAATTCCGTAAATGTTGATGACGTAATTAAAGACTTTGCACCGAAAAATCCCAGAAAAATTATTTAATAATACTCTACTATACAGTGACCAGCAAAAAGTTCGCAACATATGGAAAAAAATTTTATTATTAGAGTATCGAAAAAACTTTAATAGGGGATGAGTTCTGCATGTCTGGTAACCTAAAAATTGAATTTGACGTATGTCACGTGACCACTGATATGACTTTACTTGAAACGCTAGTTTTTATTTTCATCATAGTTGGCTAGATTTGGACTCTAAAAAAATTTCATTTGTACAAAAAAAAATTAATCTTAATGGCTTCTATCACTGGTAAAAATTTTACACTAATTGCGTTATTAATAAAATAGTTACTTAGGTGGCTTCATATAAAGTGAAACACGCTGTATCTCTTTTATTATAAAACTTTTATTAAGGTGTTTTAACGTTTCTCGCCTTCTCTTGACTTGTAGTATCACACCCATTAAAAAAAAACATCAGAAGACTGTAAACACCCTGTATAAGTACCCTAGTTGATCCGTTTTCGGTTCCCAAAATTAAATTAGGATTAAAAGTCTAAGCCACAGAAAAGCCTGTCGTAGGTAATTTTTACTTAGGACAGAGTGATGTTGATGAATTTTAAAACTTCTAATTTGGCAAAGGTTTTCTGTTGTTAAATGATGCCACGCTAAAAGCTTATAAAATATTGCACTGAAAAGTAAACGCACTATAGAGCATTAACTTTCTTCCATAATTACTTTAATAGCTATTAGAGTGATCTATTCTCTCCGTTTCCACTTAATTGCAAAGAAATAAGGTTAGGCACGTGCTCGCCATTAATTACTTATAATTAAATGGTAAGTTGTAGGTACTATGCCGCACGATTCCTTATATCCACATTCTACCTAATTGTTTTTCCTTTCATAAAATCACTGTAGTCGAAAGCTGTTCTTTATGGAATGAAAACTCATCTACGTTCAATAAATTTGGCTGTATTGACATAGACCCGATATAAACAAAACTAAACTTGACATAAAAAATAAAAGTTTGCATTGTACTTACTACATTTAAAATTTATAAACTTTAGAAACAAAAATAACTGTTATAAATGCGGCTATCCATTATTGAAATACTATCATACAGTCATATAATTTACTGAATCAATGGCTGGCTTCCTTCATTATTATAAATTCATCTGTATATCGATTTACTAACAGCTGCAATATTTCTGAAACATATTCAAAGGAAGTTCAGGCCAGTAAAATACTACAACTAACCTTGACATAAAATTTCTAAAAGAGTTTATGAGAGAATTTAAGATTTGGAAATCTTTTAACACGTAACATCTACAGGGTGGGTATAATCATCTGTGATCCCGGTAGCCATGGAAATAGCTACATAGAAATGATGACTAGCACTATATTTCAATAAGGTATCTGTACCAATTAAGGCCATGTACCTAATAAGGCCAATCGTCGATTTTAGCAAAACTAAATTAAAATTCTGCATTCATGCCATCTATTATTTAAATTAGCATAAATGTAAAGCCACAAATTTACCTTCATCAGAATTCTCCAGAGGGCGCCAGAGCATCAGCGTTTTGGAATGGAAGCGAATTGTAAAAGTTGTGAATTTTGAAGTGAGTTAACTTGTGGTTTAAACAAAAAGTTTTTTTATGCTCACATCTGAAGGAGTATACTGACAACAAATATACGGTATGTAGGTTTAATAAAATTGTTTACAAAAAAAGTGGGAAGATAGAATCTTCCGGGGTTATGTGTGCCTAATAAGGCCAGGCGGGAATTGTGTTGACGTGTTGGTCATACTAAAGAAGACAAAATTGCATTTATCTGCCCAGAATGCAGTGATTGATTATATTCACTCGTGGACAAAAACACGCCACTTATATTTTTAACTTTAATACCGTACCTATAAGAAACTTAAATGATGCTTAAATGTAAAAATATTTTTAAAAATATGTCTCCGTTTTTTTTGTCCACGAGTGTATGTTTGTTTTATAAATTTAATAAAGAAATCTTGACACGAAAGTCTATTTTTTAACCTTTTCCACAATTTTTTAAGCGTGGCCTTATAGTGTACAGGGTGTGCCTAATAAGGCCAATTGACACATGATCGTAAAAAATTAAACAATTGTTGCTAATTTCGATAAATTTAAAATATTGTACTATTATTATATTGGCAGTACCCCAAGGTAACAGTGTATGCAAGGAAATAGTTTTTTCATAATGGATACAGATTTTATGGGGCTCCAAACCCTTAAGGTGGCCTTAATTGGTACAGATACCTTATAGCAATGGCAGTTGTGACAATACAAATGACGTTTGTAGGTTAGGTTGTTACAATTTTTTTGCTTAGCCAATTAAATTGTATCAGTTTTTCTTGTTATTGCCAGTGTTGTTTAAGTATTAAGAATTTTTGTTGTGCTTGTTTCACCTTATTTTCTTCTTTTCTTCAAAGTTTCCCATTTTACTTGACTAATTCATTTAGCTTTTCCCTTTTCGTATCTTGTAAAAATTTTCTTTCGTTCGTGGTTCTGACAGCATTTGCTATGCTTTATTTCCATTGTGCCGGCGCAGAAATCTCCATCTTTAAGCGATGCCTGGTCTTTTAGTCCATTTGCTTGTCTTAATTTTCGTTCAAAAGTAAATTCTTTCGGTTTTACCGACTCTATTCTTCATATATTCTTTTGTGTGCTATTAATTTTCCATGCCTTAATTATATTTTTATATTGTTGTGAATTCATTCCTTTCTACGCACTCTGTATATGAATTTAGTAAGGTCGTAGTTCTGAGGATGAGTGTGCGCATTAGTTTCGGTGGGGCGAGTCCATTGTGTGGCACGTTGAGCGAGTCTCTTTGGCCGTTGAAAATTCATACGAAAGGACCTACGGGCTCCGTCAAAAATTATTTTAACCTTCGATTCATTACTTAAATGTTCGATTGATTCATTTTAAATCTTCCGTTGATTGGATGGAACTTCGCTTCGATGTATTTCTAGTTTATTCTGATATTTAAATGTTGCACTCTCTTTGGCATTGTGGTAAGTTAAACTTTTCTTTAATCTCCATTTTCTAATTGAATTTGAATTTACAGCGCCTTGCTTGGGTTATATTATATCCATTTTCCTGTGTGGATATATTTCATATTTTAATGGTTCCTGGTTGAAGTTCTTAATTTTGCTTTAATTGCAAACTTACGAAACACGTGGGAGGACGCCATTACGTTTTGTCGCCATTCACCATGTGGTGCTGTCGATCTGGATAGGATTTCAACAAATTCTTCGCTTTCTATGTTAGATCAACACCTGCTTTTGTCCACGAATTTTAAGGAGATAAGTGCTTAATTTATTATTTCTTGTAATTTTGTAATTTTTGCTATTGATAATTTTTAGTATTATTAACATGTGTTTTGCCACATGTTATTTTCCTGTTTAGTAAGTAATTAACTTTCGTATGTAAAATTTTATATACATAGTATGATTCATTCATGAATTAGGTTTTGCTTATTAACTTTTATTCTTTTAATTTTTTTCTATAAATTGCCATTTCCATAATTTATGGATGAATTGCTATAATTTTTTGATATTTAAAATTTTCGCTTGTCTTTCCATCTAGATATTTCTAGATGTATTTATTTTGATCTTTCGTATTAAATTTATATCTTTTATATGTATATTTAAATTGGTGTGTATCTTATCAAGTCTTTAACAATTACTCTAGTCAATATTTAATTTTTTTTGATAATTATTTTGAACCTTGGCCTTGCGCCGTTAATTGAGTTCCGAGAAAAATAAATTGTTACTATTATTATGGCTTTTTATTATTGTTGGATAAGTTTTTCGTAACAAGGTTACGTACTTGAATTTCGCAATTTTATTAAGCGGTGATATTTTCAAAGGTAATGCGATCACGGATAGTTGTGCCCACGCGGTACTTACGCTATGTGGGTGGCATTTGTAATTGTACAAGAAGGGGGGTGTAAAAAATTATAATAACTCCCGCAATTAACCTGCTTACTGTGGAGTAATAAGGAACTGAGAAAAGTAACTAATCTGCACTTTATTGTCCCGTTACTTTTTGGAAGTTTGAAAAACTTAAAAAAGGCGTTTTCCGGATAGAATTGTAATTTTAACAATTTTCTCAATTAAACCTTTTGAACTTCCTAATTGTATTACATAATAAATTTAATTAAATGAAGAATACACAAACGATCCCTTTTCATTTAATTTTCAAGTATATTAACATCAATTAAAAATTCCTAAAATTCTAGCGGTTGTCCGATGTAGCGTAACCTAAGATAACATTTTGCCAGTCATATTCGTGACGTTACAGCTACTGCTAATAAATTACGATAAAATTCCTTCACGTAACCAACAGTGACATGAGAAAGTACGATGGTGATGATGTAGGGTAATAAATATAACTATAACGGAATTGTAGCCAGCATTATAAACACATTAAACAGACAAGAGCTTTAAGCAGAAGCATTCTGCGAACGTGACCTTAAAACGCTAAGAACATTTATTAAAAAATGTAAGCCAACCGTTATTATACAGTGGGACAGAATACTAAAAAATTGTGTTTTAGAAAGTCGTAATATAGAGATGAAAAATTATTTATACTATTTAAGCCCGTAAATCGTTTCAAAATGAATTAATATTTGATGGCTAGATCAATAGTAATTAACGTCACAAGTCCGGGAACGCATATTTTACAGCACGAGTCAGATGTTTAAAGACGAGGCGACGTAAGGAGCCGAGTCTTGAAACTCGAAACGAGTGCTGTAAAATGAGTTCACGGACGAATGTCGTTACGTATTTTATTTCATACTGTAAACACTTTTTCAATAACGTCAACATGTGACAGGCCGGAAAGTGTTGCTAGGTAACACTTTCCGGCTCTGATACCGTAATAGCTCACTTTCCGGACTCAAAATGGCGTCGGAAAGCTGAATTTACCAGACAGTATGAAATAATAGTAATTAACGTCACAAGTCCGGGAACGCATATTTTACAGCACGAGTCAGATGTTTAAAGACGAGGCGACGTAAGGAGCCGAGTCTTGAAACTCGAAACGAGGGCTGTAAAATGAGTTCACGGACGAATGTCGTTACGTATTTTATTTCATACTGTAAACACTTTTTCAATAACGTCAACATGTGACAGGCCGGAAAGTGTTGCTAGGTAACACTTTCCGGCTCTGATACCGTAATAGCTCACTTTCCGGACTCAAAATGGCGTCGGAAAGCTGAATTTACCAGACAGTATGAAATAAATGTAATTTAATAGTAGTGCATTGTGTGTGGTTAAAGGGTCAGTTGCGGTGGTACTTTAACCCAACCCTAGTAATTACTTATTTAAAAACTAGCCGTTTCGATGTTATATTTGAGAGTTGCTATTAAATTTGCAATAATTAAACGCCTAGTATTAATTAATTTTATGTGCATCGTGAATTGTTAGTACCTTATTGCTGACGTTTTGTCATTCATAGAGGATAACTGGAATTTCTTCAGAAACTGAATGTACGGAGAGTAGCACTATTTACTTTCAATAATTCAAGCTATAGATGCTATTCAGAATGCAGTTCTTCAACTTCTTAACCACCATCAGATTAAGTATCCCATCGTTAAATAGCTCCAAAGTACCTATTCCATGCATATTCACTAAAAACACAAAATTACTCAAGGCTTTGATTTCGGCGGAGAAATTATATTTAAATCTACTCGGTCGGTTTAGGACTATTCATCTGCGCAACACAAGTTTCAGCATGTGATCTGAAAAAGAGAAATCGAAATGATGTGAAATGAATTCGACTAAATAGAAGTAGTTTTGCCAGGTAACCGTTTGCGTAAAATAAAGCTATAGTTGAAGTTTCTCTACAAAGGTATTTTGTATTCTCCTTGTGTAATTCCACTACCTTTCTTCTTGAGCTTGGTCTTTTATCATTTGAAATACTGTTACCTAGTTTAATTTTAGCTTCTAATGCAACTGTAACATAATAAAGCCTCTAAAGGATAGACTGATTTTAATTCCAATTAAAATAATTACTCTGTTTCTTTCTGGACGCTTAAAACGAAAAAGAAAATGGAAATGTATAATGAAATTCTATCTACGTTCACCAAAATAACAATATCCGGTGTGTTTTGTTCCTTGTGGAGAAATTGCAGCAAAATATTGATTCGTTCATGTAATTATGCTTTGTTCTTGTCGTGTAAAGCTTTGCCGCTTATCAGTAACTGTGGAAATCACGTCTACTTTATGTTATTAGTCCGAACGTGCTAATTTTTTTGCCTTTAGGAGGCAGAAAATTCATTCATCCAATAAAACCCGATAATCGCAAAATTAGTCTCCCTTGAGTGGAAAGTTAGGGCGTGCGAAATTTGTTAAAAACTTTTTACGCCTTGCTGATTTTATTCGGCATCTTTGGTTTGTAAAAATATATAAATATAAGTACACTTTAGTAGGAATTAATCCGTAAAAACCTATTTATTACATTTAGGCATTATTGAAAAATGCACACAAAAATCAACCACCGACTATTTTGTGGTACTTGTATCGATTTTATAACCTATTCCATTCGTATTCATACAAACGCAATGTAAACTCGTGTGTTACTGAAAATTCAAAATGTCCGCTATCATATCTACAACGGCGAACTATAAAAGAACAGAAAATGCAGTCCTATACATCCGGTTTTTTTTACTACTCGAAAGCAGTTTCAATCGGTATTCTGGATCATTTTGTTATTAAAAATGTAATAGCGGCATCCTAATGGCAAGAAATCGTAAAATCGTTCTACTTTCATAAATGAGATCATTACAACTCCCATTCTTAATCGTCCCTGAAGGAACTTGATATTTTAACGAAGTAAATAATGTAAATAAAGCCAATTGACAGAGTTCTCGTCTTTTCAGAATGGAGATGTAATTTGACTCATAGTACTATTGCATGCTATTAATTTGTGTAATTGTGTTATTTGTTTAATGGAGTAACTTTCTGCTGTTATACAAATCTGTTTTAAAAGACTATTATTATATTCCCAGATCTTTTTACTGAGGTAGCATTTTAGTTGTGGAAGATAATATCAATACCGTTTAATTATACACCACAAAAAATTCTGGAACTGTGATTATATTCGTTGTTAAACTATGGTAACCATGAAAATTATTCAACTAACTCAAACACTATAGTCCTTACCGAAAGACTTAGGTTTATCTAATTAATTTGTAGAGTTACCTACTGCAAGAAGCTATACAGCAATCGCCTTACTGATTTGTTAGGTTTCTTGAGAGGTTTGTGGATACCTATTTGAATGCGATTTTATAGTTCCCATTAATGGAGAAACCAAAATGTTATACTCAAACTCCTCGTAGTACTCTGTGATATTATTGAACTCTCTCCGGTTCCATGTTTTCACATGTTTCAAATTTCAAAGCCTACTTTCGGGAAAACTTCTGAATCCTGACTTATCAAGGTGAAATTTGTATTTTAGACTGATTAGTCACAAATGAATTTGAAGTATTTCAGAGGATACTGTTTTATACAAAATAAAATCGTTCTGAATTTGACATCAAACTAGTTAAATAAGTATAAAACTCACAGTCACCCCCAGGAAAATTTATGAATAAAAATATACATGACATAACTAAATTAGATTGCTATCTTCAGGCAGCTGCAAAATTGTTAATGAAATATACCTAATATTGTGTTTAAATTTGAAAATTTCATTCTTGCAAAAATTAATTGAATTTAAAGTTGAATTACATGTGACAATTAAATAGTAAATTGTTACATTATTAAAAACAGATACTTTTATTTTTAAATACATGTTGATCGTTGATCGTTGATCGAGCAAAATGAAGAGTTTTAAAAATTTATGATATCAATTTATGGCAAATTATCCTTGAAGATATAACTTTACAAAAGCATGTCTTTGTGTCTAAAATACTTTCTTATACATTAGCACTATTTATAGAGCAATGGAAAATGCAAGTTTCAATAAATTTAAGATATTGATTCATTACAAATAAACAAATTACGGGTAGTAAGATTTGAAAGATTACATCAATTTATAACGTTAATTATAAAAAATTTGCGATATTTTTAAATAATTGTGGACCATCTGGTATTAAATCGTTGACGCATTTTTTTTCATTACTTTTTATACTTATATTTTATAAATTTTCTAAAAGAATTATTAGCATAATTGTTTAAATTAGTTTTGATCATTCTATAGTGTTCTTTAATATGTGTAACGTTTCTGGAGTGAAATTAATCTAAGTATGTAATAATTAAAGTTAGCTATTTTATCAGTATAAATCAACGAAACTTGTCTTCTACACAAATTTATAAGAATAAGATTATGCAATTAGGCGGCAGCCGCAAATCTAGTGATAAGCAGCACCAAATTCCCTCACAGAAGAGAACACAAGGAGACCTGGCTTATACCAGGCAGACACAGAGGTAACCAAATAGATCATGTGCTAATCACAAAAAACAAAGCAACAGCCATACAAGATGTCAGAACTTACAGAGGCGCCAACGCAGACACAGATCATATGTTGGCAATAGCAAAAGTGAAACAAAAAATAACAAAAAACTCAGGGAACATCAGCCAAAGAAGGAAATGGGCAGTTGAAAAACTAAGCAATAGAGAAAGCAGGGAAAAGTATACAGATGCAATCGAACAGAAAAAAAAACAGTCAAAAGGGAGAACAATAAAAGAACTTGCAACAGAATGGGAAAATATTGAAGAATGCTTTACAGAGGTAGCGGCAAAAACCATAGGTTACAAAAAAAATAATAAGAGTAAAATATGGTTTGATGAAGAACGTGACAAGGAAAAAATGAAAAAATGGGACTGGATAGATCAAGAAATAAAAGAAAAAGAAGATAACAGGAAACACAATTACACAATAGAAATGTACAAGAACATAAAAAAGACTAGAAGAAGTAACCCAATCAAGAGAAGAGGAATGAAAGATAAACAAAGACAAACACATCATGACAAAAGAAGGATAAAAGAAATATGGAGAGAGTACTTTCAAAACCTGCTGTCCAGGGAAGAAGATGATGAAGAAGAAGAACAGAGGGAAATGGCAAATGAAATAAATGAAAATATAGACGACGAATAAACCTATGAAGAAATAGTAAGAACCATAAAAAGAATTAAAATTGGCAAAAGACCAGGCGTTGATGAAATAAATGGAGAAATGATCAGGTACGGAGGGGAGGAACTACACAAAGGGGTACACAAACTAATCGAAACAATCTGGAAAGAAGAGAGGATGCCAAAAAATTGGAAAAAGGGAAGAATTATACCGATATTTAAACAAGGAGACCCAGAAGTATGCAATAATTATAGGGTCATCACCCTCCTCAACGTAACATACAAGATCTTTACATACTGATATGCTACGGATTTATTTTTGTCACGAAAATGAGTTGATTGCTTCAAGAACATACAACATTACGTATCCCAATCGGCAGCCCCAATCGAGAAGAGTCTTCCGTCGATTAGCGATACGTTTATAAACCATGGGAAGGGTGCAACCAACTCCAGAAAGAAAAAGACGCCGTCCAGGTCGCAACGAAGACAATGTAATTAATGAACTCGCGTGCATCGAGAGCAATCCCCATGTTAGTACAAGAGAAATTTCAAGAATGTTGGGGATATCTCAACGAACAGTAGTTAAAATTGTAAATGAACAAGGTTTACATCCATACCTGTATTACATCAGTCGCTCGCCGAAGAAGGTTTTTGTGAGCTGACTGGACTTATGTCACTGGATGGGAAATATGCTAGAAGAAACTCCTAATTTCTTGAATCAGATTTTGTGGACCGACGACGCTACATTTAAAAGCAACGGCCGGGTAAATTTCCACAATATGCACTGTTAATCTAAAAAGAACGAGAATCCACATTGGATGCGCACTGCGGACAACCAAAAATGGTGGTCCATAAATGTCTGGTGTGGCATTCTTGACGAACGGATAATTGGTCCTCACATTTTTAATGGAACTGTCAATGGTCAAGTGTTCCTGGACTTTTTAGTTGACACTTTGCCAGGTCTTTTAGATGACGTTCAATTGGCCACCATTTTAAACATGTGGATACAAATTGATGGATGTCCTGCTCACTTTTCAGGGGCAGTTAAAGATCACTGTAGAGCGGAATTCCCTGATCGAGGAGTTGGGAGAGGGAGTGTATTTCCATGGAACCCAAGATCCCCAGATCTCGCCAGCTTGGATTTCTTCCTCTGGGGTCGTCTAAAATACATTGTTTTTAAGAACCCCACAACTACCCGTATTGATATGATACACAGAAATACAAATGCAGTAAACAACATTTCGATAGCCGAAATTGAATCTGCTGTTCTATCGACTCTGAGAAGAATTGAGGACTGTATTAAAAGTTATGGAAAACAGTTTGAACACCTTTGTTAAACTTATTTAAAATGTAAAATAAAATAAAAGCTAAATCAACCAAGTAGGACTTCTTTGTTCTTTTTTATTGTATTTTTTCATACCTTCGATTTTTAGCATTTTCCTTTTTTCTTCCGATCTCTCTTACGATGATAACGAAATTCCCATTGTTTTGCAATAAAAATATTTATAACTTTATGAAAACACCGAGTGTTTTGAAAAAGAAAATTTCAAACCATAGATATAACTATTTTTAACCTTGGAGGTTGTCGTCGCCCCGCAGCCCATTGTCAAAATTAGTTAAAACTTCAAGGAATCCATTTTACGTAAAATTAGACGTTCTTTTGATCTAGACATATTCTAATAGACTTTCATTTAGAAATTTTTCGAAAAAAGTGCGATGTAATGATGCCGTTCCTCGATTGCGCCGCCCGCTGAAAGAATCGGCGGCTAAAAATATTTTTAATGGATTTCTTAGGTTCAAGTTTATTCATAATTTTTTTTCCCCGTTAACGTACGCCAACTACTTTCCGAGATATAGTCGGCGGCCGCGCTTAAGGACTCACCCTGTATGTAATTAAATTTTATTTGGTTGGCTACATTTATTAAAAGAAGAGATGTTAGTTAGTCTGAAAATTAAAAATTTATATCGAAGTACATACTACACTGTTAAATAAACGTGGTAACCTTAGTTCCCACAGAGCACTTGCGATATCTATGCCTTATGAGATTCAGTTTTACGTGTCTGAACTTGTAGCTACTTGTCTGTACCTGGTAAGCACTGCATCTAGGTCAGTTCCGTGCGTGTACTTTCTGCATAAAGGTGTTAGTGTTTTGTGTTGTTCAAGTGTATTTACAAAACGGGAAGAAATTTCTGTAAAATGTACGAAGAACTGTAAATACCTAAAAATAAGTTTTACTTTTAGACGAGTTGTTAGAAGAACTGCATAACTAATTTAAATATTTCTACTATAGCCGTAAACCCTCCGTATGAAGTCGCAAATGCTGATACAGATCAGGACTCTGACTTATCTGATACAGAAGCTGCAGGTGAGTTCGATCATTTGCCTTGGCGTATACTATTATCAGAATGCACCGTGTCAAGAGACGAAACAGTCACAGAAACGCAAGTTTTGCCAGGACCGTACTAGTAATGCCTCCATTACACATACTCAGCACCCTAAAACAAGGAAACGGAAACAACCAAAATAGCCTGAGAGGTTATGGAACAAAAAACCGAGTTTTTCCATACCGAATACTGAGCTTGTGTTTGTGTATGGTCCTACGGCTGAAGATTTCTAAGTCAAACCATAAGTAAACCCGTCGATGCATTTCTTGCTTTTTTCACTGACGAATTTATTGAAGAAATAGTAACTCAAAGTAACTTATATGCAGGTCAAAAATGACATCACAATTTAAATGTAATTGCGAATGAAATAAAAGTTCTATTAGGTATTATGCTTTTCACCGGTTATCATCAATTGCCTAGTAAAATAATGTACTGAAAAGTAGATCCGGATTGTCACACCCCTATTGTTGTAGATGCAATTCGAAGAAATCGATTTGACGATATTCTTAGATTTCTACACCTAGCCGATAATTCTAAAATCGATGGTTCTAATAAATTCTTCAAAATTAGACCAATATTTGATTTTCTCAATAAAGCCTTCAAGCAAGTAAATATCGATGCAAATTGCTGTGTAGATGAAAGTATGAATCCATACTATGGTTATCGTAGATCGAAGCAATTTATTCGAGGTAAACCAATACGGTTTGGATTCAAGTTATGGTGTTTAGCAAATTCATGCTGAACCTTATTGTGGCTCGTCTATTCGCTTACCTGAAACTATATATGGTCAAGGTGGAACTGTTGTATCGGGAATGGCAGAACATACAATAATCCCAAAGGGCACAAAATTGTATTTCGACAATCTTTTTTCATCTGTAGGTCTCCTGGACCAACTTAGTCAGTTATCTTAAGTGGTACTCGAATAATGCGTGAAAACAGGCTTCCAAAAGAAATGGGTTTCTCGACAACGTCGGCGAAATCGAAAAGGGGTAGCATGGAAGAGAAAAGCGACGGTAAAATAAACATCATAAGATGGAATGATAACGCAGTAGTAACAGTTATTACAAACTTCATACCAGTTCAGCCTATGAAAGATGTTACCTGGTATTCCAGATCAGAAAAAAAGAAATTTGAAGTAAAAATGCCTGGTCCAATTGCTGCCTATAATCAACACATAGGAGATGTAGATTTTAATAACCAGTTTGTGTCTACGTACAGGTCTTCAATACGTATAAAGAATGGTGGGCATTTTTTAACTGGGCAGTAGATGAGGCTTGCATACTGGGTTGCTTGTTATACCGAAGATGTAACAAAAACATGTCTTTTATACGGCAGTGCAGCTTCTTTTTGCTCCTAACTTACGGTACAGCACCCTCAAAACCAGGATCGAGACCATCATCCTCTTTATTATTTTCTCCAGTATTGGAAGATTTACGTCGTGATGCCAAATGACCACATTATTATGAAAGGGCAATCCAAATATAGAAGATGTAGTGTATGTGGAAAACGTACTACATTTGAGTGTAAGAAATGTAAGATAGGGTTACATTTCGACCCATGTTTTGATGCATTTCATTCCAGACAGTAGTATCTTGTACCATATGAACAAAAATTATTTAGATAAAGGGTGGCTTTGGAATACTGAACGAACCTATCATGTAGAACCAACAACAAGCTGAACCTATCAAAGGCAGTGATTTTGTTCACCATCGCCATCCCGTATCTAAATAATTTTTGTTCATATGGTATAAATATCACCACTGTTGTTTAAAAATTATATTAAAATGATTTAATATATTAGCAATAACGTAGATAAGGTTTTTAGTGGAACAACATATAATTTATGTAACTTAGATATGCCGTGTGCCCATTGGCAACAAATGTTGCCAGTGACTTTTTTGCATTTAGAATAAAATAAATAGCTATTTGTATTACTAGGGAGGAAAGTGTAAGATTGCCTCCCGCAGATGGTTTTTATGCACGAGCGAGCGATAGCGAGCGAGGGCAGAAATATAATCTAAGGGAGGCGATAGCACTTTCCTCCAGAGTAATAGATATGATTTTTGGCCACCTTCACTAAACGAACCTGACATTAATGTTGACAACTAAAAAATATGACATTTTACTACAAAACTCCATTTCATTAAAAAAAACTCGTAGATAGCTTGAGTATATGTTTCCATGGTGACTGTACCATTAATATTGATCGTAAAACATGTTTACTCCTTTTACCACCCGTTTTTAATGGCAACGGGAGGCAAAGTACTTTGCCTCACGGTGCTAACTGCCGGTTGACAAACGTCTACTTTCGATGTCAAAAACTCATTTGACAAGGTATGTAAAATGCCACTTTCGAACAGAGGTGGCTAAAAAAATATTTCTATTCTGATATTGTTACTTTACTGCCTTAAGGCATTGTATACAAATTTTTACAAATAATGCTCAAAGATTTAATTCTGGGCACTAATGGGTTAATAAAGTCTATATAATGTCTAGAACTAATAGGATGTCAAATAACCTCACAAATCGGTTCTAAAACATTAAAGAGTAATTTTGAGCTTTACTAGCCTTCTTAATTCCAACGTTAAGGGGTGCCCCAAGGAGCCTGCTTTTTCCCATTTAAATAACATATGTTTTCAGCACACTTCTATTTTCTATTTTTGTTTACAAAAATACGCGTGCCTGGAAATGTCCAGCGAGTGTTGCGATTCATTGCACACTTATGTCCCTTTCACGGAAAATATCATGGGAGCCAGGTGTCATATCTTAAGCAAATAAAGCGGCGGGGGTGAGAAAAGGGGTAATTTTAAAATATTGTCGTTTTCTCGGTTTGTACTATTTACTCTATTATAACATAGATTTTAATTTAGCCATTTGATGTTTAAGCGGGTTATTGATATTGTATGGGATGATATTATCTGTATGCGCAGGTTTTCACAAAGAGTTTTAAATTTAATTTACTGTGCACAATTATTGATTATCCAAAATAGGATACGAAGTTATTAACTTTTTTTAAAAACATAAATTCGATGTAATTGTGCCGAATATTTACATAATCAAAAAAATCTTGACATTCACATTCGTTAGTATTAAACACACAGATAATGTCATCCACATACCGTTACCAGAATACATATTTTAATTTACTTACCTAGTTATTCATAGATATTTCATTAAGTAAAGGAGATAGACTGTTACTTATACTAAGACCATTCTTGTTGATAAACAGTATCTCTCAATTGAAGGAAATCTTGGTCTCTGCAGATATAATATAGCTTAAATAAGCCGTCCACGATATCATTCTCCATAACATTCAGCCCTACTGTAATTAACTGTTTACATTTATTAGGTGGAATACTGGAAAAGAGAGAATAACATCAAAGCACACTAAGAAATAATTATTAGAAATATTTAAGTTATTAATGTTATTAATCAATTCATAAGTAATGTATACCAAATTCTGATTTAAAATCTGGGAGGGGGGTAATTTAACTTCCGGTAAATTTATTTGAAATATAAGTGGTCTATATTTTTTAAATCTAGTTTTAGATTTATGTAACTTCAATAAACCATACAGAAAAGGAATTCTTGAATTTGTGACAACTAAAAGTTCCGGATTAGTCCAACTAGAAATGGTTGTTGAATAGTTTTGTTACTGTTTGAACTCGTTTTTGGAAAGAATTGAGCTGACCGAAAGAAAATATTTTGGACCTAGAGACATTCTCTTGTAACATTAATATCTTTAAGGGTAATATTCTGTGAATTTTTAATTATTTAACTGCGTATCAGCCCCAAGATTTGAGTTGGATCTAATTCAATAATAGACATGAGATTGCTTAGCAACAGTTTCGTTCTAACATTTAATGAGCAAATGGCGCTTAATGGATTAGAGAGTAAACTTCATACTTTGGAAGGGTTTTACATAAACAATCTAAAAGTTTCTGGTTTAAATAAATTGGTGGACGCATGGCCAAATACATTTTGGTGAACTTCTAAAACAATCCTCTTTTATATATTCAATCGGTATAAAACGTTTTAATTTTTCAGTTTGTTTAAGATCAAGCGCTTTATATTAATAAATTAAAACTAACGCATCTGAATTCAAGAAGGTTTTAAAGCTTGTTTACAAGCGTGTACGGTTGCTTGTAAAGTTCTAAACATGTATTGAATTGAAATTATTGACCAAAATTTTACGAACTTAAATTACAGAAAAGGGTAGAAATATGCATTGATTGAAAATAATATACAGGGTGTAAATTAATGACGTGCAGATATTTCAGGGGGTGGTAGAACTCGGACAAATAAGACAAAAATGTTAAGATACACATGATCAAAAACGCGCCATTTTCGATATATAGTGTGGTGAAGTTTCAATTTTTTTTTTATATTTTGCGTTTCCGGAAAGATAGGACTAGAAATGAATATGGATAAGACCAAAGTCTGCACAAACGACAAAAACAACCAAGAAGATGTGATAGTAGCCGATAAAGTTATAGAAAAAGTAGAAAATTACATATATCTGGGACAAGTACTTGTAATGACAGGAGAAAATCAAACAGCGGAAACGGAGAGAAGAATTAAATTATCCTGGGCAGCGTACGGAAAAGTCAGATATGTTATGGCAGCGAACATTCCATTACACTTAAAAAGAAAAATATACAATGAATGTATACTGTCAGTGACGTCATATGCCTGTGAAACTTGGACCTTCACCTAGAAAAACATAAACAAGCTACGTGTTCACCAACGAGCAGTTGAGCGCCGAATATTAAATATATCCCTAAGAGACCACAAAACTAACAGGTGGATCAGACATAAGACCAAGGTGGACGATATTATCCAACGAATAACCACCCTTAAATGGAGCTGGGCGGGACACGCCGCAAGGAAGCAAGAGGGATGGTGCACCATAGTCATCAAATGGCAGCCCTGGGGGGAACACCGGAATAGAGGTAGGCCCCTCCAACGTTGGGCAGACGATATCAAAAAACAAGCAGGAATGCTATGGTATAGAAAAGCAGAAGACCGAAACAAATGGCGCAACATGAGAGAGGCCTATACTCGAAAATGGGTAGAAGAGGGCACACAAAGAAGAAGAAGAAAATAATGCTCGCACAAGTCGATTTCCTGTTCAAGTTACGACGTCATCACCAGTTTGTTTTAAATAGCAACGCCCTCTTTTGATGGTACCATTTAAAAGAGCGCGTGTTTGTGCATATAGACGCCAAATTTTGTGGTATATTTACATAACAATATTTTCGAAAAATTTAGAAATAATATTTAATTACCCATAGTGCATTATTTTCGTAGCTACTTTTTTGAGAACTATGTGTGCTTTTTTCTTGTTTTTACATTAATTAGCAATAGTTAAATTGGTAGACGAGCAGTTATAGAGTGGCCAGCTAGATCTCCGGATTTAACTCCACTAGCCTATTTTTTGTGGGGTTAGCTTAAATCCAAGGTATACTTTAGTAGACCAAATACTATTGACGAATTAAAAGACAGAATTTGGAGTGAAATAAGACTTATTAACGCTGAAACTCTAAATAACGTTTTGCAAGAATTTCAATATCGACTTGCATATTGTCACGAGATGAATGACATGCAAATTGAAGCATTTAATTGAATGGGTTTTAGTTGTATTTATTATTTCTTCTACTTTTATTTCATTAGATTGTTATGAATACTAAGACCTTTTTTTATCAAAAATATTGTTACTATAAAATTTAAAGAAGAAAATCTATTTGTCCGAGCATTAATTTCTTATGTTATTTTTAATTATAATGAATTAATTATGTAAATTCTATATACAGGGTGTATCAGAAATAAGTACATTGGATTCTTTCAGTGGTGAAACTCGTCAAGTACTACAAAATTTCTTCTTATTTTTTTTTAATCTCAGATTTATTTTGCACTTAAAATAACGAGTTGTTTATGTATTTTCAAAATAATTAAATATGTACTGCTAAGCTTAATTTTAAGTAAGTTGATTTACTATGGTAACCAAAATTGTAACATGATTTCCATTGGCGGACAATGAAGTTTGTGATAAATCTTTACGAGGGGCGTTCAAAGTGTGTTGCAATTTGGGGGTATCTAGCAAAGTTTAGATTTTCGTTCAAATTTTGTTTGATACATTAGATCTAGTTACCCTTGCTTGCAAAAATTGGTTGTCCTATCTGCTTTTGTTTTCCTTCTGTCAGTTGTGAAATATGGCTGAGTGTAGTGTAAAGAAGTACGAGTAGGTATCGAAGCATCATCAAGTTTTTGTGTAAAGAGAGTGTAAATTCAAAGGAAATTTTGGATTGCTTATCGAGTGTACAGATCGGATGCGATCCAAAATTTTCTTTGCGTTTACACCCTCTTTACACAAAAACTTGATGATGCTTCGATACCTACTCGTACTTCTTTAAACTACACTCAGCCATATTTCACAACTGACAGAAGGAAAACAAAAGCAGATAGGACAACCAATTTTTGCAAGCAAGGGTAACTAGATCTAATGTATCAAACAAAATTTGAACGAAAATCTAAATTTTGCTAGATACCCCCAAATTGCAACACACTTTGAACGCCCCTCGTAACTAATTTTATCACAAAATCTAAAAAGTATACAAAAAAAAGTTGTTACGAAATGTTGTAGTTCTTGACGAGTTCTATTACCGCGGGAATTTAATGTACTTATTTTTGATACACCCTGTATAGAAAAAAAATCACATCCGCAGGAATTCGAGCCACTGACCTTGGAATACCTGCGGAGGTGATCTTTTTTTCTATATATAGAATTTACATAATTCTTTCAATTCAATTAAAAATAACATAATTCTCCAAAGGCGTGAATCCTACAAAAATTAATTTCTAAAGAATTATTTTCTTAGTTGCCCAATAAAGGCTTTGTTGAATCTGTTCCAACCTTTACGTGCGCACTGTATATTCAAATAAAAAGAACACGAAAACAAAACTAGCATGTGAATTGGGAAGCATAGAGAAACACCAATGTATTTTTTAGAAGGAAATAAAAATAGCGCTGAAGTCTGTTAGCGCGATATGCGGTTGTATTATTGTTTACTTTTTATACTTTTCAAGTTTAACTCTGACGAAACGAGAAATTGTTAAACTTGTACTGAAATAAAAATTTCGTTCTTAAAATGTAGCAATTTACTGCTTTTAACAAGACGACTTGCACAATTCAACGGTTAGTTATTGGTCGTATATTTACTTAGCAAGAACTCAGAATGGCGCACTTACAACTTTCGTTTATAATAAACAAATCAATAGTTTTCTGTATTTCTGTTTCTGTATTCTACATATTCTAAACTGAATTAATAACTAATGTTCATACTTGTTGAACTTGAATCACTAAAAACATACAACAGTGTGGCATCGTACCAAAAGAGAGCAAATAACCATCGGTCAGACCAAACGAACTTAAAACGTAGGTAGTGGATATATTAAAATAAGATTTGTTCTGTCCGTTGTACTAAAATCCCCATCGGAAGTATTATTGGAACTTAGAAATCTTGCTTATTGAATACACAGAGTCTTCATTAATTACCGGAACCCACGTGAAATTAAATTAAAATTGCCGCGCAAATCTGTCGTTCGTAAGTTGGTGCAGCTACTGAAAATTTCCCTAGCTGTCAGCTGATATTCATGGCCGGTTATGTTAGGTTAGCTCAGTATTGCCTTTTTTAATTTTTTGTTTGGTTTTCAAAAAGTGCTAGATTCACCTTCATCAATAATTTTCCTTTCAATTTGAAATAACTAATAACGCTATTTCCACAGCACTGCTTCTGACCATTTCCATACTAGGGATATTTGATGTTAGGTATTAGTTATTACCACACGTGCAAGTTCGGTTGCCTAACGTTCCTGCTCACGTGGGTTCCCGCTATTAATGAAGAGCCTGTACATATGTATGCTGAGGGTAGCCACCATAAATGCAGAGGCATATGCGCATATGGAAGCACAATTCAAAATTGTAAAAACTGCTCTGGAGGAAAAACGCCCACATTCTTATTCGCAAAAACCTTGTTGTTGCACAATAATTGTCGGGTTCATAAGACAAACAAAGTCCAGCAGATATTCAATGACTGTGGGTTCATAAAGTTAGGGCATCCACCTTATACGTCTGGCCTAGCTCCGTCAGACTTCTTTCTATTCAAGAACTTAAAAAAGCATCTCAGGGGAAAGCGTTTTGCATCTAATGAAGTACTCAAAGAAGCTGTTGAATAATATTTTGCAGAGTTACCGAAGGAATTTTTTTCGGGGGGTATGAGACAATCGGAAAAAAGAAGGAATAAGTGTATAAGTATTTCTTTTTTCATGGCTAGGTCTAATTGCGCTTCATTGCAGTAAGTAATCAATATCAGAAATTCTTTTTATTATTATTTGTTGCCCTAAAAACAGTTGTCCTCATGATTGCGAATTTAAATGGCTAGGCAAAAGAATTATATTAATTGTTCGGAAAGTTCTTCATTAGAGGTTAGACAGTAACCTAGTCTACCATGTGCCTTTACTATTATATTTAAGGTTATGTTAAAACACATAGCAATTTTGTCTCTTAAGGAAGATCTAAGATTTCTTGGAATCCGTATAAATTTTAATAATTAGCACTTTTTCGGCACTTTTGTGGATGACTCATAATTGTAGATGTAGATGTAGTATCTGACAACAATTTGGCGTTTTGTCGCTGTCATAATTGACAAATATAAAAAGTAATCAATGATATAAGTAGTTTCGTGCTGCGATAACAGACGACGCGGAGTCCATACATATTCCAAAGATAACCCGGATCTTTACTAAGTAAATACATTAGCGGGTGCTTATGTTCCATTTTACTGTGGACACCCGGTATAGTTTTCCTGGCAGTATGTAACATTTTCCAACAAAATTTATTACAGGCATTAAATGTGCTAAGCTGCAAATTCATAATTAATTTTATAATATATTATGCGTATTCTTAAACTTCAAAATTGTGTTTACAGTAATAATATTCTAGCTTTTAAATACCTTTTAGCTTGTTAAAGTTTCAGTGATAGGTTTCGTTGAACTCAAAAATCCTATACGTTATTAATACCAAGATGTTTTTGTTTGGGTAATTTACATCCTATCGGAGCCTAAGTTTAGAGAGTTCTATTAAGTTTGAAAATACGCGGTTATGAAGTTTAATGAAGTCAGGAGATTAGGTATTAATGTTGAAAGTTCTTGGCACTTTTGCAAACACAATCTTTAGAATGCTTGATGCACCTTACGCACATTATAATGCTTTCCCGTCATAACTCATGCTTGAATTCATATAAAATTCGCTAAAGGAAGTAATAATACTTTCAATAGCTGGATGTTGTGAATTTTCGATTCATATGTGCGACACTTTCCATTTTCGGCGTGTTTTTTGCCGAACGTTTCCTCCTGGCAGAGGAAAAAATTGCCATTATTTACTACTCTTAAGGCGAGCATTGTGCACGAGGCGTAAGGTTGCCTTTGAAATGTATCCATCATTTCCTCAATTTAGAGATTCTTCCAAGATGTAAATAAATAAACGCTTGTTATTTCGTTTAGGGTAAACTTCATCTTTAAAACGACATTAAAAACTGTGACAACTTAATATAAAATATATTTAAAAGAGGAGAATGTGGAATAGAAATCTTCAGTATCGGCCCAATGAACTAAAATAAATAAATATATGGAACTTTAAGACTCACCAATATTTAAAAACTTTGGCTTCGCCGCGTTTAAATAAGGAGAACGTATTTTCTTCATGTAAATATTCCCTTTATTCACCACACTGGGTCTTTTATTGTTCGGCAACAAATTTCTACTTATTTTATCTTCACCTAATTACATTCAACCTTTAAAGTTGTACGAGTTAATGCAAATTTTATAAGTAGAATAAAGTAATATAATCTTGTTACGTGTTCTAATTAACCTACGAGTTTAACCTAATTTTATTAATGAATAAGCAAGCAACGAAGCTTAAAAGGGAAAACGTATTCTCTAAAATTTAAAACAAGAGAAGCTGTAGTTCTATTTTAACTAATTTTTTTGTATTCTTTAAGAAATTAAAACTGCAACATTCATTATAAATCACTTTAAAAATGCATATTTAAGGGCTTTAATCCCTTAAATATGCATTTTTTAATATGAATTTTTACGAACAAAAACTAATTTACGAATTGTAATGCGAATTCTCTGAAAATATTTTTCAAAATTCCTTACTGCTGTTAGTGTTCTTAAATCTGTATATACTTCCGAAATTAAAAAGCAATGCTGTTATTTTGGTATTGTTAAATATCTGGTAATTAATTTTGACAAAAAATACTAAAAATTAAAAATAGTCTCAGTATTTCAAAGTTTCATGGCAAGTACTATAAATGTATAAAAGCGTAAAATATGTAAATCTATCTTTACAAGAAAATTTAGTTTTGCTGTATAAAATTCGTGATAGGATTATAGGAACTACATGATTTAGTAATTTTGATTTTCAAGGCTATTACTGTCAAAGGGGCGCTTATCAAGAATATAAGCTATAATTTTACATTTCAGCATGCTGCGTTTTACTTTCAGTTAGTATAAATCAATATTCCAAGTCTCTATCCAAATCTTTTAAAAAGATAAAACCCGACATTCCCAACAGATCGAGAGCTGGAAGCGCAGATATCTAGAGGTGTCCTCTTGGGATTATCCTCGACCTGTCGGACTGGACGTTACTCTATCTTCTATAATTTTGCAGAACCGAATTTTAGTAGGCTGGACAGATATACGTGAATTTAGTGCAAAAATGTTTCAGTGTTATGACTATGATACCAGTAAGGTATTTCAATTTGAAACTTTTATTCCCTTATCATTATATTTAGCTTTAGTTAATTAGTTAAAAAATGTCGATCTTTAACACGTAATACCGCTCCAGTCAAAGAAAAAGATGTTTTGAAAGCATGTTTAAAATTAACAAGCATGAGTAATAATTTGTCACGGTTTTCTTTTTCATTTACATGGTTAAGTAGGCGTAAACATCCAGGAAGTGGACGTCCAAGAATAATCCTTTAAACTTCTAAGCTATTTGGCAAATGAAGGACATGTAAACTCGATACTGTGTTTGTAATCCCAATTCACACCTCATTAGCAGATAACACTGATGAGGGTAAATGGGTCGAGATAAATTATTGGTAATAAATTTTCTCTGGACAGTTGTTATCGCTAAGAAAACAGCTAGCTGCAGTTTGCATTGGTAATATTTCGTTTATGTCTTTAGAAATCTAGGTAGCAGATTTCCTTGTACGAATCTAAATTTTTAGAGGTTGAAAATAAGTGCTCTAAATAATCTATTTTGTATATCCATTGGAAAGTCCAGTAAATCAAAAATCAAGGCATCGTTAGATTACAGTACACCTTTTTTCGATCTACAATTCACCAGTAGGTAATTAAGAGATAAATAGCAATACTATGGTTTGGTATTAACAAATACTAACGGTTGTTGCCATTCTTACAAACTACTGAATCAATGATCACATTTCATGCAACACACAACTATCACGCTTTTATATAGGTTGCTGTGATACATCATAAGGTCATAGTTAGAGGGTAATAAAATGTTTATAGACATAAGTAGGGTTTTCGCTATTAGGCCATCTGCGACTATAATATTAATGAAGCGCTAGCAGGCTTGGAGACGTATCTGCCTCATTAGTGATGAAGAACTAAAGTGCATGTGCTTCAGGTGATAAATGGCTTTTAGTACAACAAATTCAAAACAGAAACTAGAATATGTGTAATGTTGCAGTGAGATACAAACAGCAGGTTTTATTTTAATGGTTTAATAATGTGTAATGCACTTTTTGAGGTAATAACTTGTGGCACTTGTAAGATTACTAGGATAATACCTACAAGGACTTTTACTATGCTGCTACTTTTAAAATTGTGATTATAGCCCCTGAATAATTTCCGAAGAACAAGGAGTGATTAAGAATTTTGCTATACTTGGTACCAAGCCTTTAATTAAAATCAGAAAATAAATACAAATATGAAATCTAAATTAACAGTGATTAATGTACAATTATTAATAGTTATAAGAACAATAGAATATAAGACAGTAATAAAAGTATTTAAGTCCATTACATGGATAGGTTATAGGTGTTAATTATAAAATAGAAGAAAAGCAACAACCCTAGATGGTCTCTTTAAATATTCAGTAATGGAACCGGAACATACATGGTATTCCTTAAATTTGTAATTTGCATTGTTTTTATTTTATTTATATTATTAATGTTTCGTCGTTCTAAGTGACAGAAGGGGAAGTTTTCTCTTGATAATAGTTAGCAAGAAATCCAATACAAAGTCATCTTCAGATGGCAATGGAGTTAAAAGTCATGTCTTAGCTAGATTTCACAAATGTCATGTTGATAAGATATAAATCAAATTACACTTAAATTTGATGCCTTATTTGTTGTCATCAGTATTTTACACAAGTCTGTCAAATTGTGAATATGACTTTAGTGCACTTCAAAGAGCATTTATCGTTGAATCACATTTCCGGAATAGTATCCAAATTGATGGCAAGTACTATATTATAGCGCGGTCAAGCTGTGAGGTCGTTTATATCTCTGAGAGCATTAACCCACTCTGTGCTTTATCTACGCAATTGTGAATACTTTAAAAATTTAATAATAAAATTTTCCAAACGTTAACAATTAAATAACATAATAGCTATAAAGACTAAAACTTAGCAACTCGGCCCATTAGGGCCGAGTAAGTGAATTAAAAAGTGATTAAAGAATACTACAATATATAAAAAAAAAAAAAAGAAAAACAAAATGAAACCCAATGATAGCACCAATAATAAAAGAAGTTCAGATCACCTTTCACCTCCTATTAGCGATGTGCTCAAAAGATACACATGGAATTCGGAAGACTTGATTAAAAACAATCCCTACTATCCTTTATCAACACCAAAAGCATCTGCTAGCGACGTCCAACCAACCGATAACAACACCAATCAAATAACAAATAAAGTGAAAATTCCACCTATCTTTATACATAATGTCAACAATCACCAAGAAATCGTAGCCGACATCAAGAAAATCACTGAAGATCGAGAATTTACAACGGCGTACAGTAGTAAGTACCTCAAACTTAATCTTACAAATATTGATGATTATCGCAAATTAACTAAATTCTATATGAATAACAATGTGGAATTTCACACATTCCAAAATCCTAATGAAAAGCATTTATCAATCGTGATTAAGAACTTGCCAATCTCGATTACCGAAAACGAAATCAAGGAAGAATTATTAGCTAAAAAACTTCCCGTAACAAGCGTAACGCGCCTACAAAATAAAGAAAAAAGACCGATCCCGATATGTGCTGTAATACTGACTGCAAACGAAACGGCCAAAGAAATTTACAGCATGAAAACACTCTATCATGCAGTAATTACCGTAGAACCACGCAAAAAATCTACAAATATCCCTCAATGCCACAAATGTCAACGGTTCGGACATACAAAAAATTATTGCGCGGCAAAACAACGATGTGTGAAATGCAATAAAGAACACGCATTAAACGCCTGCACTAAAACGAAAGAAGATCCTCCATACTGTGTTAATTGTGGAGGGGCTCATCCAGCAAGCTATCGAGGATGTCCGCACCACCAGGAACTTCTTAAACAACGTGCTCCAATCAGGAACTTCAGACAAGCCAGCTCCTTCTCAAATACACCCAACAGCATTCCGTATAATCAAATTCTGCACTCAAACCAACAACAAAATAATCAAATGCATGATTCAGACACCCAATCACCTCATTCCTCACTTCTAAATACCATCCTACAGTTTATACAACAATTAATTATACCTCATATAACTCAAATAAAATCCTTCATAACACAACATATCCTCCCAAACTTATTCAATGGATAAACCAATCAAAAGCCTCCACAACCTAACACTCCTTAACTGGAATGCCAACGGGATCAAATCCCAGAGATCAGTATTCATATCTTTCCTTGCCAGATATAAAGTTGACATTGCATGTATAACTGAAACACATTTATCCGAAGGAGAAACGTTTAAGATCAACGGATATCACGTCTTCCGCAGTGACAGACCAGCACAAACAGCATGGGGAGGAGTAGCGATAATAATAAAACGGCAAATCCAATATAACACACCTATTCAGATACATACTACCAATCTTGAAACAATTACAGCTATCATCAACACTGCAAGCCACAACCAAATACAAATCACAACTGCCTACAAACAGCCCAATAAAGTGCTAAAGGAGATCGATATTACAAATCTGTGTAACACATCGATACCATCATTAATAATAGGAGATTTGAACTGTAAAAACACCTTCTGGGGATGCCGTGCAACAAATCCCAATGGTACTAAATTAAACAATATTGTCGTAACACACCAGCTACAAGTTATTGCACCTAACGAATTCACCTATTATCCGTATAGATCAGATCACCAACCCGATATCCTGGATCTCCTAATCGCTAAAAACTTCAATCTACCTATTCAACAAAAAGTAGTACCCGAACTAGACTCCGATCATCTTCCTGTGCTAATAACATTTTCCACAGCCCCTGTATATATTCCGCCCCTCCCAAGGCTAATTAAGGGATATGTCAACTGGGATACGTTCCAAAAACACCTCGATGCTCGGCTTGTCAACCCAAATAATCTACAAAACCAGCAGGATATCGACGCTAGCATAGAAACGTTAACAAAAACTATCATAGAAGCAGTTGAATTCGCAACTAAACGCTGTCACTCCCAAAAGAAACATAATCCTAACATTCCCCCGGCATATATCCTTGAACTGATCAAACAAAAGAGCAGAATTAGGAGAGAATGGCAAAGAACAAAAGCACCACCTCTAAAAAATCAATTAAACAACTTAACACACCAAATAAGAAGAGAAATAGATAAGTACAGAATTTACAACTACAGAAAACATGTCGAAAACATAGAACCAACCAGTACTGAACTGTGGAAAGCCACGAGGAATATAACTCGGCAAACCGAAATTATTCCGACCTTAATTACGGCAAACGCTACCTACAGCTCTGACGAGGAAAAATGCAACCTCTTTGCAGAACATCTCCAAAGAACCTTCACACCAACAATTCCAGACAACAACCAACAATTTTCCCGAATGGTTAATCTTTACAATGAAACGCACTTACCGATAATAGATGACTTCAATCAGCCCACAACAACAAAAGAACTGGAAAGCTATATAAAAGTTTTACCTCTAAAAAAGGCACCTGGCCACGATCAAATACCCAATGTTATTCTTAAACATCTGACTAAAAAATCACTAGCGTACTTAGCCACACTTTATAATTCTTGTCTAAGAACAGGCTACTTTCCTGAGAAATGGAAATTCGCACACATCCTGTTGTTTCATAAACATGGAACAAAAAGAAATGATTGCGGCAGCTACCGCCCTATTAGCCTGCTGCCGATGTTATCAAAACTATTTGAACGAATAATATCCCGCCAGCTGAACGCAACCTTAGAAGATCTGAAAATAATTCCTTCAATACAGTTCGGCTTCCGACAAGGACACTCGACCGTACAACAGTTGCAAAGAGTCGTAGAAATAATTGAACAGGGTTATGAAAACAAGCAATACACTACAGCCGCTTTTCTAGACTTTACCCAAGCCTTCGATAAGGTTTGGGTAGAAGGGTTAAAATACAAATTACTGCACAGTCTTATACCCCGTTATCTGGTTGCTATATTATTTTCGTTTCTGGAGAACAGAACATTTGCAGTTCACATCAATGCCACCCTATCGCCAACAAAAAATATACACGCAGGTGTCCCACAAGGCAGCGTTCTTGGACCGACGCTGTTCAACTTTTTTACTCATGATATTCCTATTCCACACATGAGCGAGATAGCTTTGTTTGCTGATGACACTGTCATAATCACTCGGCATGAAGACCTCCACAACTCAATCAATCAACTTCAATCAGCAACCAATACGCTGGGTACATGGCTCAACAAATGGTGTATAACTCTAAATCCTACCAAATGTGCAACGAAAATATTTACTCTGAAACGCATTATGAACCACAAAAACATAACCATACTGGGGACGGAAATTAAGTGGAAGGCACGTACAGAATCAATTAAATACCTAGGAGTTCATTTAGATACACGACTAACTTGGAGCTCACATGTCAATAATAAACTCAACCTAGGTTATGCAAGACTAATGCAGCTATACCCGCTAATGAATAGAAACACGCCACTACGTCGCGATTGCACACTACTACTCTACACAGCACTACTTCGACCTATCCTAACTTACGCTTGTCCAGTGTGGAGTACAACTTCTAAAACCAATATTAAAAAAATTCAAGTTTTCCAAAACAAGGTTCTCCGAGCTGCTGTTAACGCAGAGTGGTTCGTGCGCAACCAGCAAATACACGCAGAACTTGGAATTGACACAATAGAGCAGTTTATTAAGAAAACAACAAAAAAATTCCTCTCTAATCTCCACATTATTGACAGTGACATACTCCAACAACTGGGTCGAAAGAACATCCATATTCGCCTCAAAAGACAGCTTCCCCAAGATCTCGCATTAAGTTCAGATGACAACAACGAAGATAGTGAATAACAACTACAGTTCGAGGAACTAAACTCCTCCGCGTTATTGAATTTATGTGACTAAAATTTACTTTCCATGTAATCAAAACCATGTATAACATTGTCAAATGTTGATCTGGTAACTCTAATTAAAAAAAAAAAAAAAAAAAAAAAAAAAAAAATTTTTTGAGAAACTAGAAGTGTTGTAATGAAAGGATGATGTGGCAGAAATTTCCTTTAGTTGAAGCTGTTCAGCAGCTAATTGAATATGCTCCAAGAACACCAGTTAGACATTTATGCCAACAAATCGCTAGTTTAACTTCTGGTATGTACGGATGGATAGTCAAACAGTAACTGCATTTACATCTCTACCTTTCATCTCCGTCCAGGTACTTTTAAAAGACACATTTCCTAAAAGAACTCAATTTTATGAAAGATCTTTGCACAACCTTGACGATCAGTGGTTGAATTTAACCTTTATTACGGACGAAGCCTGGTTTTATCTTAAGGGGTACATTAATTCACAAAATTATAGAGCGTGGAGTGGTGAAACTCCCCACTACATAATTGCAGTTCCTTTTGATCCACAAAGATTAGGTATATGGATTATGGTGAGTCGTCGAAGGTTAATTTGGCCTATAGCTTTCTATGCACATTAACTGCGGGACAGCGTAGATATAAAACATTCCAAACAGTCTTGAACAGTTTCATGACGATGAATTATGAAATGGTTGCTTCGTGCAAGATTGTACAACAGCACCTGCAGCTGTAGATGCTCTGAGCTTCTTACGAAAATATTTCGGTGGCAGTCATCCTGGTCTCCTCGCTCGTATGCTATGACCTCTTTAGGCTTTTTTGTGGGGCCCTATTTACAAAAACGTCATACAGAGTGCCCCAGAACATACCAGAGATATTTTAGGAATCAATTGGGTATCCCATTTGGAGCCAAAAAGTCTATGTAAATATATGTACTAATCGTAACGCTTAAGGAGTTATCTTTATTTTAAAATTTGTGATTAACATATTCATAAAAGCAAATTTAGGAACATAAACTTCTTAATTATACTATCATTTAATTATTTACAAAAAATGTTCGAAATTATCCCCATTGTGATCGATACACTAGGCTGTGCGTCGTAAAAGTGATGGTTGGGTTCTTAATAAAATTTCTGGGGTATTTCGAATAGTATCTGCGGTCTGTTGTATCCTAAGACGTAAATCTTCCACAGTTTGCACTTCGGTAGCATAAACTAACTATATCATATGACCCCAGAGGTAGAAGTCAATGGAAGTGAGGTCTGGTGAACGCGGTGGCCCAGCCACTGAACTGCCTGTCCCAATCTATCTGCCTGGGAAATGTGCGTTGAGACAATTTCTTACTCGTAGATTTGCATGAGCGGGCGCCCCATCGTGCTGGTACTACATTTCACGTCTAATATTTAGCGGGACGTCTTCCATTAATATTCGCAAGGAATTTTCTAAAATTCCTCGTAACTTTCAGCGTTTAATCGTTGTAGTAATTCAAATGGTTCAATTAAGCGACTATTAGGATACCAGGTACCACATTTACACTAAATCTGTGTTGGAAACGAGAGTGTCTCCTTAACCGAGGATTTCCCTTGCCCATTCATGGAAATTACAAAAATTTGTAATCGCATTTTTCGTAAAGCAAGCCTCGTTAGCCCACAAAATATTATCTAACGTATATACAAAATGTTAAATGAACTTCTGCATTTTCTCAAAGTTTGATCTCTCTGATAGTAGTATGGATAGAAACGCTCCCTTCTTATTGTTCTCCAAACCTAGTGAGTGTCAAAACACGGGGTTATTACTAAAATAATACGCTGCTTATAAAGGCACAAGAAACTTGCATTGTGGGAATACCAATAGGCATAGAGTTTCTCCGCACACGTAATGTGGGATTTTCTTCTAACAAATTAAGGACTTTCTCCTTATCGTTTACGGGTATAGGAGGAATACCTTGCCTCGCTGCATGCCCTGGACTGAATGACCCGTGTTTTCTTAACTACTTATATGAGTTTGCAAAAACTTTACGAGTGAGTAACCTTCTATTGGGATACATTCTTCTGTACCATTCTTGCGTCGCTAAAGCAGTCCCTTCACACAAACTATACACACACACACAACATCCGCGTAGGAAAATAACCTCGGAATTATAATTAGGGATGTTAATAAACTTTTTCAATATAACAATTGCAACTATTTAGCATTTTAGTGAGTTGACAGTTGACACTAAAAACAATATGTCAACAATAACGTACAATTGTTTTGCAAACAAATTGTGTTCATTTTTTAACGAATTATGTAAATTCCATATGTAGAAAAATATCCCCCCTGCAGGGATTCGAACCACTGATCTTCGGCTATACGCGCCAATGCTCTACCATTGATCTACAAAGGCAAATCACTGAAGATGCGATATTCGTCTACATAGTACAGGGTGATTCGAAAGTATTGTCACTAATTTTAAGGGTAGGTGGAGCATATCAAATAGAACAACTTTTCTCAATAGACCAAGTGTCGCAAGTAAACGGTAAACTCAGAAAGAAAATTTAAATATTAATACAAAAATTGCTTTGGAGTCACTGAAACAGGTTCTGTTTACATTGAAATTTTAAATTTATCAATCGTATTTCTTGTCAGTACTGATAAAAGCCCATGTGTGTGTGCCTAGGTCATTCTTCGGTTGGAAAGTGAACTGCTGGAACGCTTTAATGGAAAGTCATTCTAACCTTATAACCGAATTAATTAATTATTTTAATTTACGGGAAAGCTCCTCAAAATGCTGCAACAACTCTGAAAGGCACTTTTTGTTTGTGTGTTTGTGTAGAAGTTTTGTGTTTTTTGCATGGAGGAATTTGAATATTTTTTGTAAGTCCTGTTTCTCTTTATTAACGGCAATTGTTTATAATATAACTTTTTAAACATGCCTCTAATTGTTTACTGTCAGTCTCAAGCCTGAAAAAGTGCGAGGAAAGTGAAACCTGTAAATTACATAATTGTGTAATGTTTCATTTATTTTTCCAAAGTCAAATTTCTATCGCAGGCTTTTTAAATGCATATCAGCCAGCGGTTCTCAAACGTGTGTAACCAAATTCAAAATAAACAAAAATTGGGATAAGCTTGAAATTTTTGCTGTAATGTACTTCTATTAAGGTCAGCATATACCCATTTAATTTAATGACAATACTTTTGAATCATGCTGTATAGTAATTGAAAACTGTGATATCTAGTGTGCATTGTTAGAAGTAACTCTTCGATTTTTGGAAAGTGGTGAATCTTTCCGTTCTTTAGGGTTTAGTGTATGCTACACGTATTCATGCAAGTACGATTTCAAGGTTTATACCTGAAGTTTGTGAGGCGATATACAATTATTTAAAAAACATATATTTAAAAGTAAGTATATAAATCTGCAAACTATGACTTTCAAATTAATATTTACGTGCGTAAATTGTAGGTGCCAAGCTCTGAAGAGGAATGGCAAAAATGTTTTACCTGATGGGGGACTTTCCTAATTGTCTAGGGGCTCTTGATGGACGACACATCAAATTTCGACCTACTCGTTCTGCTGGGTTTTATTATTACAATTACAAAGCAGACCACAGTATTGTTTTGTTAGCAATCGTTAATGATGAATACAAGTTCACCTATATAAGTAAATGTTGGAGTGAATGGCAGGATTAGCGATGGGGGTGTTCTTCGAGGGAGTTCACTTTGGACTGAAATTAGTAACGAAAACAACCGTTTAAGTTTCCCGAATTCTAAAGCATTACCAGGACGTGACAAAGAAGTACCTTTCGTAATAGTGGCTGATGACGTTTTTCCCCTATCAACCAGAATTATGAAGCCATATTCTCAAAGGGGGCTTACACATGCATGCAGAATATACTATAGAATTTCGAGAGTAAGGCGTATAATAGAAAATTTATTTGGGATACTTGCCAATCGTTTCAGAATCCTTTTAAATTCTATTTGTCTTTCTCCAAATAAAGTTGAATTAATAACTTTGTGCTGCGTAGTACTGCAAAATAGGTTAATAAATGAAATTAAACTACCATATTGCGATGTAAATCCCGAAGATATTGTAACAAATACTTTGCAACATGTTGCTACAGAAAGTGGTAATAGAAGCAGTGCCAACTCTCGAAAAATTAGAAATGAGCTTAGAGATTTTTTAAAACCAAAGGACTTAGAGGCTGGCAAGAACCACAAATTGCAAATAATAACATGTACCTAATATTCATAAAATGCGTTAATTTAATAAAATAATTTTATTTGTTGTCAAGGAAAGTTTTATATAAAATATTAATTAAACGCGATAGAAATATATAAAATTTTTCATTGTGTTAGCTGTTTATTCTTTTCAAGCTTTCAGATAATATTGTAATAAGTTATGCAATGACATCATCGCTGCGTCAGCTGATCCCGAACGTACGAGCAAATTCGATGAGTCTAGAAAAATCCACACTAGACTGGAGTCAAAGGCCGCCGCAGGTATAAGAGCCGGACCGACAAAAACCCAGGCAGTCTTGAACTGATAAGCGCGGCGAGAATTGTGAATACGTATAAATAAATAGTTAAATAAATAACTGTTACAAATAAATTACTTTAGTGTTCGGTTTTAATATTAGTGTTCCGTTTAGTTTTACGTTAGTGTTTAATTGGTGTTCTTTATAATTATTTCGTACTTTAATTTCGTTTAATAAATTAATTTACACCACGAACCGAGTTTATTTTAAATAAACGTCGTAAAAACGTTACAATATTGAAATCATTTTTTTGCTCTACTTCATCTTAAAGTAGGGTGAATTTGTTGCATTTTGGAGATAACAAACTCCCCAATACCTGGTCACCATCTTTTGGCTCCATTTTGTTTGGTCGTTTGGCTTGGAAGAAATCTGTTACAGATTTCAACGGGGTGGCATCATGCAACGACGAATCTGTAGATTTATTACAGCTTTCTCTTTTTGCAGTCATAGGTGTAACAACAGTATTTTGTTTATCCTGCACCAACTGCAAAGTATTGTCCTCTTGAATTTCACAAGTTAAAACTTGTGAATCGTCCGTCTGCAATAAGTTAAATATTTTTTATAAAAGCTGACTTGTTTACAAAATATTGGTATAAATAGGAAACTTTAATTTGAATTGTTGAAACAACATTAAAGTCCTGCTACCCCTGCCATTTCCAATTAAACTTTACTAATGTTATTATTACCACATACCTGTTCTTCACTTTCTGCAAGTTCCATCGCCTCTGACTGGCTACTCGAGGAAGCTCCCGAAGGCCAAACAATCCACAGCATTTCGTGGTTCGCAGTGGTCCAGAATAAACATTATTTTTTTGTAATACCACAGAGTTGTCTAATGAACCTAATTTTTTCAAATAAGTTCTGCACATATGATAAAGAGTTTGAACTACTTACATCGTCTTCCCCTGTTCCACTCTGCAACGGGGTTTTATATGTTCTATGTTCAGCAAGAAAATTTGTTTTTAAATGCTTAAATTATCACCATAATAAACAAATAAACAAACACACCGACCACTAATAAATTTCAAGTCACACTAGTGAAAATTTAAGGTGATTTGAGGTTAGGAGATTGTTTACACTCGATTGGTAGTTTCTGCGGTTCGTGTAACTTCAGACACGTCCAGTAAAAATAATTGTTACGTTTATACGCACAATTTCGCGCACTTTTAGCATGTTAATTTATAATTTGAAGAACATGTTCTAAAAATTTAGCTGCAAAATTTAGCGGAAATTCTTGCACCTGTTTTTGTGCATGTACTGACGGAAAATGCAATTTGAAAATTTTCCCCGTAAATTTTACGGTAAATTTGTCACCATGTCAAAACAGGCTTTAACGGTTGAGTTTATAATACTTCTATGTTTATGCAGACTATCTGATTCCGAATGGATTAACCACTTGATTCCTAAAATATTTCTGGTACGTTCTGGGACACACTGTATATAATACCACTGTTGATGGCTCAAACGATTTAAGAGTGAGAAGGGATAGAAGAGAAACGTCAAGAAATTAATAATTCTGCTCAATTGTTGCGAAATGTTTGTGATGGGATGAGAAAATGTATACGGTTATGTTTGAAGGAACGTAGCAGACATTTTCAGCAATTATTCTAATCATAATTCACCAATCTCTGTATTTTACTTTTTTTATTCAATAAAATGTTGTTTATTGTTAAATGAGATACTTTATTGCGTAGCATGTAGCGAAAACCACAGCAGAACCTTAACATTTTCAATTACTGTGTTCATACGGTTTGCCGACGCCGGCATTAATAAGAGCCGTGGCATTTACAGGCATCCCTTAAAGGTTACCGACTAAGTCAAGTTCGATATTTAAAATTTCCTAAGCTTCTACCACAACTTGTTAGCTTTAAACATTTTCATTTGTAATACCTTTCTATACATACTATAATCAGAAGTAATATTTCATGACTTTTAGTTTTCTGGACTTCTGAATAGGACTTTATATGGAATCTCTTGATATACGAGTATTTCGTAGCTGAAAGTACTGCAGGTGGACATGTAAATTATTGGCTGATCAAAACTTAGGATATTTTATGCTTTTTGTAGCCACGTTTGCTATATTCTTAGGTGCGTACGCATATACGCATAGTAGGCTATTATAGTTTCGTGTTGTATGTCCAAAACTGCCAAAAAAATTGCTGAAAGAAGATAGAGAATGAACACCGATCTAAGGTTTAGATCTGGAATTTTAAATAAGGTGTCTATCTGTCTCTCAGTCTGTCTAGCACGCTCTTTGAGACATTTTTGTTCATACTAAACATTGAAATAAATTAACCAAACTTTAAATTTATATTCTGTGTACGGAATTGTAATATTTCAGTTTAGTATGACTCAGGAACAACTAAATCGCCAAAGTAAACCCATATTGTTCGAATACTTCCAAAAAAACCCGAAATAGCGAACAACAATGCTAGTTTCAGCAGAATCGTATTATTTCTGTTGACAAACTAAACCAATATTTCCGGAATTCTTTCGAAAATAAATCGCTAAGAGTATTATAGCCCATGTAAAGTTTATATAAGCAAGTAGAATTATTATAAATAACAACAATATATCCCCTCGTATTTTGAAGCTTTTGATAATAACGAATCTCGCCCATAAGTCAATTTTCTAAAATTCGTAAATTTTTAATGATGCTCCATCATCTCTTAGGCAATTCGAGAAAATACTGTGTACAAATTTGATAGTATCGTTATGCAAGTAATGATTAACAAATAACAATAATAAAGATGAAACACAAGGGTACGGCTATTCGATATCATTATTTTGCTGTTGTAAATTTACATCATCATTAAATCGAATAGCAATATAATTCTAGGGCTCTTTGATTAAAAAAAATATTTCCGACAAGTGTTTTACAGCTGTTTAACGCTTCTATAATATGTTTAAATTTTTTTTAATAGAGGTTATTCCACAAGCTTTGTTTTAAAACAAAATTAAGACTATACAGGGTGTCCCGCAATAGGATGTACATAGCTTCAGTACGTGTTCCTGGCCTCTTTTTAAGTCGAAAACTTCCAATAAACATATGGCCTAAAATTAATCGCTACAAAGTTATTCATATTTGAATGTTACCGTTACGTTCAAAGATCATAAACAAAAGATGCATTAGACGGCTTTGAAAACAAATGTAAGTAAGTGTTCAGTGTTCTGTTTAGTTTCTGTCATAAAATACGTATGGCAACGTTTTCTAATCAACCACGGAGTCATATTTCCAGCACCGTTTTTCTATTAATGTCTGGTGTGGTATTATCAGAAACAAAATGATTGGGCCATATGTATTTGAAGGTCATTTGAATGCAGCACATTACATCCCCTTTCTGCAAGACGAACTACCAGTGTTGTTAGAAGATGTACCTCTAAATATGAGAGCAGATATGTGGATACAGCAAGATGGAACACCTCCACATTTTGGCAGGGCGGTAACTGCATTTCTAAACGAAAACTTTGAAAACCGTTGGATAGGACGCCAGGGGGCCATCCAGGTCACCGGATCTAACGCCGTTAGATTACTATCTCTGGGGCCATATGAAGTCCTTGGTGTATGCGGTAAACTCAAACACTAGAGATGAGTTGCTGGATCGAATAATTATTGATGCTTCCAATATCATCAGAAACGATCCCGACTCTATTATGAGGTCTGTCACCACGATTTCACAAAGGGCACGAATGTGCATAGCTAATCGAGGAGGTCATTTTGAAAACTTGAGATGGAAACTTAACTATACCATTTTAGTTTGTGAACCGTTAATTGATGTCCTTTATCAATAAAGTTTTGAATCTTTAGTGTTATTTTTTGAATGAAAAAGTGCCAATAACTTTGTAGGGATTAATTTTAGACCATATGTTTATTGGAAGTTTTCGGCTTAAAAAGAGACCAGGTACACGTACTGAAGCTATGTACATCCTATTGCGGGACACCCTGTATAACAACTGTCTTCCAATATTATGATAAATAAACATCGAAATAAGACGTGCATGACTTTAAAGTATAATCCACAACAATGAGTCGTAAGGTGATTCAATCAATAGACAGCGAAAATGTTGGGAAAATAACACATTATATCGGGTAAGGTAGTTTGTTAAAATTGGTCATAGCAAGGAGAAAGTTTTCTTGACTTAATTCAATTAGTCGGTCTTTGATGAGTAATACCATTTCAGTCAGCGGTAACACGACTAAAAATATCAAGCACGCCTCCTTGTGCTCTTTGGTTTCCTCTTTCCATAGTTATTATTATTAATAGATTCTTGTTTACTTGTTGTTACTAAAACCTACATTAGTTGCCACCTACATTATTTAATAATGGGTCTAACTTTGACCGTCCTGCCTTCAAGTTTTATATTTTCAGCAATTTATCTTATTTATGTTCAGTTTCATAGATCTTTGCTTTCCAGTAAACCGATTAGTAGTGGGCTTATTTTCGTAATTTTAAGACTATATTTTTTATCCATCGTTGCTTTGTTTACTTTTTTTTATCGCTATACAGCTCCTAATACTGTGTTATTACCCACTATTTTTAATGTTTGTTTTATAAGAAAATATAACCCTTTGCTACCCTTCTGTAATACACTAGTCGAGGTTTAAATTCACTTTTAATTTGTAATATAATATCCCGTCTTCAGGGCTTTATATTTATCTAATATTTTTTATTTTGTCTACAGACACTATTTTAAACTACAGAGATCCTTATTTATCTTCCATGTCTTCCAGTCCTTGATGGATAGTTCAGGCTTCATATTTTCTCTCTGGTCGTTGTTTTAGTCAATGTAATTTCTTGCTGGTTATTTATTTCTACCGACCAACGTTTATTTTCTTACACTCCTTAATTGAACATCTAGCCTTCCATGTTTTGTTTTTAACGACTATGTGCAGGTTACATAAAAATATAACTAAGCTAACGAATGATTGAAGTATACAAGAAAATCAACGTTTTTTTGTTTGTATTATCTGACATATGAACCTTGAGTTTTGATTCAATTTTGTTTATCTTGATGAATGGATTAATTTAACGAAGCCATTAAATCATGCTTATGCTACCCGTACTATTTTATCTTTTCTTAAACACTTATGTAATACTTCTACTGATTATTAGTTTGACTGTATATACATTTGCTTCCATTTTTATTCCGTAAAAAGTGAAGGTTGCCTTTTTCCTTTACACATATGGATATAGTGGGGTAATAAAGAAGAAACAGAATAACTATCTTGTCACATGCCAAACTGGTACTTCGACATTTAATTGGGGATGTTATTACCCCCATAGGCACGCGGCTAGACTAAACAGTGGAGAAGGGCGGTTCAAAACGGTAGAACCCTTCAATTAAGGGTTGGTCATAATAGGGTGGAAATTGATGAGTGCCACTGTGACATTAAAGTCATCCAAGGATCTAAAAGGAACCCATCACAGAAGATTCCCAAGGGCTCTAAGGGGTTGGGGTTTAGACTGCTCCCTGCTACATCCTACTGCAAGATATGAATTACCTTGCTTGACTGAAATTAACTTACTTTACAGGAACTCTCAAGACTTGTAGACAGGCTAACACTTTACACATAAATCTTTAACAAAACACTAGCACAAATATTATAGGGAGGGACTGAACACAATAACAAGACCAAACTAAATTGACAATGAAATATCGAATGAATCAAAAGATAAAAGTGAATATAAAGAAATTTCACAAGGGACAATCAAAAATTTGTTACGTTAAAAACAAATCATAATAACTATACTTACGTTAAGGGAATATAGAATTGAGGGTAGGAACTACATTTACTTTACTTACTGCAAAACATTTACAAACTTAGCCCTCAATTCCCAGGGAAGATATAGGAACAATAAATACTAAACTAAAAATTTAACAACACTGCTAAATCTTTACACATGCAACATTATACAAATATTAACTTTACTTGACTTAAAACTTGAACTACTTATACTCTGAACGCAATTAATCATTACTCAAAGAATACGTTGTAAACAAAACACAAAAACAAAAGAAGGCGGTACTTATTAAACTTCAAAACAACTAATTAACATTGACGAGGGCATGCCGGCAAGAGGCAACGTAGAAATCAAAACTGGCGTTAAAAACATAAACGGCAGGAGCAGCATAAAGGAGGATAGTTTTTACCTGGCGAGATGTCGGTAGTTAAACGATAAGCCAGGGAGTGCCGTGACGGACGTGAGACTGGAAGAGCTATGATATTCTTCCCTCCAAGACGGGTGCAAGACGACGAAGAATAATCCAATGGCTATGGGTTTACTGAATCCCTCAACTGAGGCAATTGTGTGAAACGGTACTTTAAACAATCACTAAAACTTCTCACTCAAACATTATATCTTTCCGGAGTATATGGCACTCTTTTTGTGAATCCGATCAAGACGTAAATTGTAATCCTCCCAGAGGATTACCGGTAATAGAGGCCTTCCGGTCTATTTAAGGAACCAAGCTGGAAACGGTAAAAACTCGCACCACGTTTTAAAAGACGTCCGATATGGTTGACAGACTGTCACGCACTGATGAGGGGTGCTATATAAGAATCGAAAGGACGCCAAAGATCAGCTGACGTGGCCTGGCGTACAGGGGGATTCCCCGAACTGTATCACGAGAAGTTGCAATCACCGAAGCAAGATGAGATCATGTCTTGATAAAATACGCGTGAATTGGGTCACCTTGGGATTTTGAATAAAGGAACATTTCTCTAACGACGAAACATACTGAAATGACTTGAAGAATTCGTAGAACTGCAAAGAAAGAACCTGCCGATTTAGGCTTAACCTTTTGTGTCCTACAGACTAAACGAATTTAACTGTAGCGCAGAAATAAAATAATTGACACGGAATCAAAATTAAAGAACAGGTACTGAAGAATCTTAAAAATAATTCAAAATGACTGGAAAATCCCAAAATAACACGGTATTGCAAAATCACGTGACAATCTGTCCTTCAACGCTTTATTCCTATCAATTACTATCATATCCTTCCATAGTTTATTCTTATCCATTTCGTCCATTTTACCTTCATAAGGTGTTGTTTACATATATTAATTTTTAGTAATTAATGCCCAGTGGATTGTTCGGATCGACATCAACCGCAGTAGGGTTGTAAAAATATCAGTAAAAGAAAACTATATTGGTACTGTTTCAGCGGCAATATCTTAGAGTGTGAGGCTATGCTGGCCTAAACATTTTTCTTTTAGTAATGTTTTATCTTTCCTTTGCATGGTCCTTATTTTGCTAATCATTGCCCCAAAATAGGCTAATCCAATAACTCGTCGGTAATGAACTGTCTTACATTCAACGCTTTATTTGTAAACGTTTCATTTGACCTTGTAACGTTTTGACATGTGTTGTTTAGCAATGGAGACTTAGTCGACAGTGGTTAGTTTTTAATCCTGTCTTTAATCCTGTCTCTAAACTCGCTCCTTTTATTTTCCGCGTGGGCCTAAATAGAATATATGTTGAAGGCCTTATTCTATATTATTACCACAATTTAATTCTTAGCAAACTAGCCTAGGTTTCACACTTTTCTTCATAGTTTTCATTTTTCACTTTTTGTTAGACTTTGTTTTATAGTCACTTAACCAACGCTTATTGTCAACAATTAGTCGTTAATTTATTAAAAATTCTTGTTTTGCTTAGGGTTATTTATGGGACTTTTACTAGGCATTGTTATGGAATTCGCTAATAAGCGTTTACTTTTATCAATTCCTGCATGCCGAACTGTCTTACCCCCCAACCCTTTGTTTTTCCCATGGCCTTCATTTTGCCCCGTTAATGGAAGTTGTTTGCGAGATATTGTTTCGCTATAAGTAAATTATCCTTGATCTGTATTCTATTTTTATCCATATGTTTAGTTTCTGCTATGATAGTTTTCTTACTACAATTGGTTCTTTACTAGGATTATTCTTTATTGTCAGTTGATCAACGTTCACGAATGATGATCGTTAGTGGAATCTCCTAGCGCCAGCGTGTGTAATGGAGTGTTAAATACTTCAGTTGTAATTTGATTTGATATACATGTATACGTTTAAAAATTTTTTAGTTATTAATAATTGTTTTTAAAGGGACCAGATGCATGTAATTTAATAAATTGCTCTAGGTGTTACTTCGACAAAATTTAAAAAGCAAACAAAAAAGTTTTTTATTATTACTGTTGTTTTTATAATGAATGCTTGTTTTTATTATGAATTATAGTTTTCAATGTGTCTAATGTCTAATTTGTGTGTTTAAAAATGTCACTATTAAATGTGGCCATCATCGTATCAAGTTGTATGTGCGATTCTTGTTTTAGCTTTTGTTATACGTTGCGTAACTATAGGATACAAAAGTAATTTCCGAATATATTAGGTAAAACATTTTTCTTGCCGAATTCGTTTCTACTTTTTCATTTAGGGTAGTTATATTCTAATATGTTTGCACAATTCACTACCATTAAACAAGAATTTTTTGCTACGCGTTTTTGTCGATAAACAGTAAGACACAACATCTCATAAAAACCATGATATATTATTTATAGTCCCTAATGAGCTCTTGTATATCTAGACGTTATCACCCCATCTTCACTTTAAGCGTCATTAGGCACATGATTTAGGAAACGCATCAGACGTTTACATATGGAAGAAGCGCTTCCAATCTCCTGAAGCTGCATTTTATCAGTAAAATTGCTAAAAATAAAATGTAAAACGTATTCTCCGAAACTGGATTCTAGTCAAACTCGCCATGTGTTACAAATGTTATTTTGACGTAATATAAAGTCTACCTTGTTTATGATTATGTTTACTATTATATTTTTTTAAAGTAATGCCTTAGCGATATAGTTTTAACTATAAAATATCTGTTTTAACATAATAGTAATTGAGTATCAATCAAAATGCTCTACCTCTCTATATTATTAATTCGTATCTGAAAATAATCGCTTTCCTTTAATAAATCCTTTTTTTACATATTAATGGGTGTATTTGGATACAACAGCAAAGACTATTTGTATGCGTAGTTATCGAATGTAACAGGTTGTTGGGTTTCAGGAAACAATACCCACATTTAATAATTCAAGTTTTGAAGCTAACCAGTATGACAAGGGTTTGAGATTTAGTACACGAGACCATCTATAATTTTCTCCTAAATAATGCATACAACACAATGCGTTTACTAAGTTATAAGGCATTTTAAATAAGCTAGCGTGAAACTTTCACATTATTTGTTTTGCTACAAAGTCAACGGCGTTGTGCTACTCAGATGTGCCCATGTTAAAAAAATGCAAAAGGCCTCATTTATATATTTTATTTTTTCCGTATACTATGAACAAATCTATTAGATACATTTAGACAGATTACATATTAAAATTAAAATTATAAGTGAGTGCTTTCAGTTTTCAATTGAAAGAATTGTTAATGCATTTAACCTATGTAGATTGGGACGTAAAGTAGTACTGGGTAAATATGTTTTACTCAATTTTAATTTTGAAAATGAACCTTCTGAAGAAGCAACTAAAGCAGGAATTGTTAAGGATATAGTAATTTCTGTACATACTTCTGAAAAGGAAGGAACTAAATTCCTTTAGAATTTTTGTTAAAAGTTCTGTTAAATTTCTAACTTCATTAATTTTATCCCTAAATGTGACTCTAAAAGAAAGAAGTTGTTGATAAAAATTGTTAGTAAAATCTTCAGGATATTGCATTACAAAGTTTCAGAAGATTAGATTATTTTATTAGTTGGCATTTTAGTTTTTAATGATTGCAACGATATGGGGTAAAATATATTTAATATATTATTTACACCTTTAAATGTATGCTTCAGTTGAGCTAAAATAACATCCAAGGTGGCATAGACTGTGATTTTATATTTTATTTCAGCTCCTTCTAATCGTGCATCTTGGTGGTTTTTAATTTTTCATAGCCGTTTATTTTCAAATTGTGGATTTATGCTCCAGTTTTTTGCTAACAACACAGCTTCTGTTTTAAGTTGTTCGTAATTATTTCTAAGCTCTTTTATGTTTTCTTCTTCCTCATAAGAACGAGTTCTATGAGCCCTCTTTGCACGTATGCTGGGCATAAGCAACAATTAACAATTCACTAGCTTTTGAAGTATCAGTATTCACATTTTGAAAAACTGCATTCAATTCATTAAAAATTGCTGATTCCAAGTTAATTATTAATACAGTTTCAAATTTTTCAAAATATTTTTAAAACCTATTGCTTCTTTTTTATCTGTAGCTTTGTTTGAAGTTAATATAATTTTAGTAAGAGCTTTTAAAATATCTGTGTAATGATACCGTAGTGAATATAAACCATAATAATAATATATTTATTAGTCAGTTATGTACATAAACGACACATTAGCACGTCACATAAAGATTACAATATTGGTATACATATCAAAGTTTAACAAAGTTTACGTAGTCATGAAAAATTGGGATGCTTTAGCTTTCATTTAATGCATTAGTAAATTCTGCTATTGTATAATAACAGGCATTGAGTAGTACTTCTTTTAGTTTCTTTTTAAAAATAAGAGGCGTTGGCGATTGCTTTACATCGTTAGGGAGCATATTGTATATGTGGCTACCTACATAATGAGGAGATTTTTTGGTTGATTCAAGCTGACATTTAAAAGAATATAAGTGGTGTTTATTCCTGGTATCATGGTTGTGTATATTGAGATGTCGGGTAAACAGTTTCATACGGGAATGTATAGAAAGTAATAATTTGAATAAATAGATTGAGGCAACCGTAAGTATTTTATTGTCCTTGAAGGTTTCCCGGCACGAACTATTATAAGGAAGATCGAAGATAAGTCGTATAATTCGCTTTTGCAGCACAAAGACTCTACTGATATCGGTTGCTTGACCCCATACGGTTATACTGTAGGCGATAGTTGGATATATTGAGGCATAATAGACAGATAATAAGACATTCCTATTAACAGAGTTTTTTAGGGAGTAAATAGAAAAGAAGCCTTTACTAAGCCTGGAGCATACCCAGTTGATTTGGTTACACCAGGAAAGATGCGAATCTATGAGAGTGCCTAGGAATTTAACTGGGGTGGTACTTTTTATATCGAAAGCCTTGTAGCGTACATGCAGGTTATATGATTGTTTGCGTCTACTATTAAATTCGATGCAAGCTGTTTTTGTGTGGTTAATGAGAAGTCTATTGGTTAAGCACCAATTTTCAAATTCTTCAAGGATTATAAGGACTTTTTGTTCCAGGCGAATTGGGTCACAATCTGTCACCACTATTGTGGTATCATCCACGTATAAATAAACAACACCGTGACTGATGTGGTCAGGAACGTTATTTATAAATAGTAAGAAAAGTAATGGCCCTAGTACACCTTCTTGTGGCGTGCCGAGGGTTAGATCGGTACGGTTGGAGTAAGAGTTTTTAACCTTTACCTTGATTTGTCTATTGCTTAGATAGGAGATTAACCAGGAGTTAATTGGACCACGGATCCCAAGGTTGCAAAGTTTGTCCAGCATTAGGGTTTTGTCAATAGAGTCAAAAGCTTTAGAAAGGTCGAATAACAAAGCTACTACATGTTCTGCCTTATCAACTGCATTGTAAATCTGCTGTGTAAGTTCTATGGTTGCTGGCAATCTGACAAAAGATGTTGGTTATATAAGAAAAGAAGTATTCTGTTATATATGACTTTTTCAATGATTTTAGAGAAGACGCTTAATAATGCTATAGGTCTGTAATATTCTATGTCGTTGAAATCGTCTTTTTTTAAAATCGGGCGACTAGCTGCGGTTTTTAGGGATTCCGGGAATACTCCATTAGTAACAGACTTGCTAATTAACTCTGCTAAGATTGGGGATAAGTCGCTACAGCAAGTTTTGATCAAGAACATTGTAATTTCGTCGGTTCCAGTAGATTTTTTGTTTGGCATTGCATTTATTACCGCTTCGACCTCAGACGAGCAAACTGGGTAGAAGTACATGGAAGCAAGTTGTTTAGTTTTTGATACACTACGAGGCAAGTGATTCCTATTGGTGATTTTTTATTTTTGTAGGAACGGACGTCGAGAAGTAATGAGCCACGGCTTTAGGATTGGTTATTAGGTTAGAGTTATAATGGATAGAAATCGTTTCCCCTTTGTTAAAGGTTTTCCCATTTAAAGTATTCACTAAGTTCCAGATGGTCTTGGGTTTATTGTTAGACGAAACAATCAGGGAATTATAGTATTCCATCTTTTCTTTTTTGATGTCCTTGTTAATCAGATATTTTAAAGTTTTGTATTTCTCGTCAAGTTTTGGGCTTCGAAGATTTTTTTTTAGCCAGGCGTTTTCTAGCTCCAGGAGTTTACACTGTAAGGCAATGGAAAAGACGATCTTTTTTGGGTTTTTAGGTGAAAGTGGATTAGGTCGCTTATTTAACCTGAAGGCTGTATCGAAACGCCACAAAAAATTTTTGTAGAAAATACCAAATTCAAGTTGAGTATTACTTGTGGAAGTTATTAAGTGTTGGTTTAATAGTGTTTTGAATTCGTTTAGCGAGGTGTTATTAAGAGTTCTGCAGATGGTGTAAGTTCTGGTTGCTTTAATATCAGGATTGGGTTGTGTACTGATGTAGTACTTAATTAGCTGAGCACAGTGATCTGAAAGACCTGGGTCAAAATTTTTGCAAGATACTAGGTCCGGTTGGTTAGTGATAGCGTAATCAATCATTGATACACAGTTGTTGCCAATTCTGGTGGGCTCAGATAGGAGAGATGACAAGTTAAACGAGCTAGAAGGTCTGACAGTATTTTGTGTTGGTAAGAATTTGTCAGTCCATTAACGTTAAGGTCGCCGCAAAGTAGTACATGTTTATACCTACTCAATGCTTTGGATAGAGCTTGAGAAAATGTTTTACAAATAGCTTAAAGTCTCCCATAGGTGATCTATAGATACAGATAATACATAAGCACTTATTATAAATGATTGAGGAGCTTTCACAATGTAGTTCAGTTGAGCAGCTAATGAGCGAGTTGTTCTTCACTATGCAGTTTTGCGCGTCAGTGATCTTAGCATATATTACAGTTCCACCGTGTATGTGAGTGGAGCGGCAAAAATCGCTTATTTTTTTATAGCCATTAATTACTAGTGAGTCCAATTTATCTTTGCAAGCCCAGTGTTCACTGAGGCAGATAAAGTTAGGGTTATGTTTGCTAAGAACTAAATCTAATATGTTTATTTTATTACTAAGGCACTGAATATTAATGTGAAAAATTGTGTAAAAGTTTTTCAAGTTCTGTATTTTTAAATTTTGTTGAGTGACAGTCTTCTTTGCGCTGCTGGTCAGACGCTGCTGGTGGTTAATGCTGCTGCCCGAAAATTTGTCGATTGTCGATATGGTCTGATAATGGTGTATTTAGGCCATATATCTGGATCGTCGAATTTTTTTTCGTCAGAGATTAGAACAGATATCTTGAATGCTGCTATACTATCTGACATAATTTGGACACACGCGTTTTAGTGTATGAGAAGTTTGTTCGAAAAAGGACAATAGCACTTATTAATACTGTGAGCAAAAACACACTTTTTCTAGATGATCAAAAAACACTGAAATTTCCAATACTGATTTAACACTATCCTTGATTATCAAATTTAAATTATGCGCTGCGCAATGTACAAAAAAGGCACTGCGCTGTTTTTCCAAAATCTTAGTTTGTACGCCACTATATATCGGGTGTCAATGAAACCTGGGGCACCCCTATTTTTTAAATTATATTTTAAGATATGAAAATGAAATTTGGTATATGTAATATACTCTCTAAATGGCATTTTTTGTCATAGAACACAAGTTTTTGTCACTTCCGGTTTCGCCGGAATTACCCTCAATTTTGTTATTTTAAATGGAACACCCTGTGTATTTATACATTTTTGGAATTTCCATTTCATTCTACGTACGTTATATTAAGTTTGAAACATTTTGATGACAAAGTAAATATTTGCAGAAGAGTTTTTTTTATTAATCTAGGATGCCAATACCTGCATAAAATGGAAATCAGGGTGCTACGACACTCAAATCATATTGTTTTAGAACTTCGGTTGTAGCAAGTCTGTTACTTGTTTTGTGCATTTAATTTGTTTCACTTGCTTTGAAACCCAGTGTCTAGATTTAAATGTCCAAAATACTTTTTTTTTTTGAACGGAGAGTGTTATTCCGAATTCAATTTTCACATTAATCCCGCGTTATTGGTATCAATAAAATTCTTGAAAACCGCTCGTTTTTAATATCATAGTGTCCCACCCTAGTGCCATTTGAAAAAATATAGTTATTCTCGAAAAAGCATTTTTGCCAACTTTAGGTCATTCTAATACCGCAACTAAAATAGTTAAAGTTCTAAAACAATTTTTCTGGAGTGTTGGGGCACCTTGACTTTCATTTTGCGTAGGTCATGGCACTCTAGATTAATTTCTGCAAAAATTTACTTTGTCATCAAAATGTTTCGAACTTGATACTACCATACGTAAAATGGAATGGAGATTCTAAAAAAGTATAAATATACAGGGTGTTCCATTTAAAATAACAAAGTTTATGTTAATTCCGGCGAAACCGGAAGCGACAGAAATTTGTTTATATGTCAACAAATGCCATTTCAAGAGTATATTACATTTACCAAATTTCATTTTGATATCTTAAAAAATAAAAAAATAATGGGGGTGCCCCAGGTTTCGTTGACACCCGGTATATCAGTCATATTAGCGGCACCATCGTAACCTTGACCTCTCAAGTATTTAATATTCAAACCCAATTATTCTATATAATGGATCAATTTCTGTTAGAGTTCTTCGGCATCTTGACCATCCACTGCCTCAAACTCTAGAAATAACTCTTCGACTTTAACTTCTTTCACTTTCATATTCTCATCTTTATTAATGTTAACTACTAGTGCTGTCAACCGATTCCGAGTCCTAGAATCGGAATCGATTCTTTGGTCTAAAGAACCGGTTCTAGGGTTGTAACAGAATCGGTTTACCGATTCTGAAATCGAAGAACCGATTCCCGATTCTAGAATCGAAAAACCGATTTCCGATTCTAGAATCGAAGAACCGATCCCGATTCTGGAACTGTAAAATCGATTTTCGGTTCTGGAATCGAATATCCTATTCTCGATTTTAAAATCGATATCTCGTTTTTCGATTTTAAAATCGATATCTCGATTCTCGATTCTAAATAGAACCAAATCTCCCATTCCCGATTCTAAAAACGAAACTCCGATTTCCGATTCTAAATCTGAAAAATCGATTCCCAATTTTAAAACAGCCGAACTAATTAATCCGTTTTCTATATATAAAAACAAAAAACGGAATTGAGCTTGATTCTTACAATATTAGATGTTTTCAGTTTTGAATTTCAGAAATCAAATTTGAATTATAACATTCAACCATTGTGATTTTAAGAGAAACTTTGTTTTTGAAAATTGCAATTTATATATTTTGTTACGAATTTTTAAAGGGACCGTTACCATCTTAAATAGTTTCAACAAGAATTGCATTCCTTTGAATTTTCTAAACAAGTTCATTTTTCTGCGAAATACTCAGCTACTGTGAGTGCGTTTACCTGTATGGAATAAGATAATCTCTTCAAAACACAAAACACTATTGAAAAACCTTTTGAATGTTGTTTCAGCTTGTAAAGTAATTCATTTTATTTTTTTTTATCAGGGAATACTGAGAATAGACTTCTCTGTCTGAAAAGCAAGTTCCCGATTCTGGTCTACCAAAGTGATTTTTGATTATAACAATTGAATTTAGATTCTCGTCTTAAAAGAATCGAAACTACGAATGCCGATTCTCGATTCTAAAGCTGCGTATTCATTTGAGCATTTTTGCGTGCACAAACGTTTCCGCGCACACTCGTTCGTTTGCGAAAATTTTAAAATCTACATGTAATTATTTTTAGGTTTTTGTTTGTACGCGCAAATATCCGCTCCAGTTGTGCTTTTTCCTAAAGCTGTTTGCATAAATTAAAAATCTCGTCCAAACTGAGCAACACATGCGCGCAAAATTCCTTTGAGGTTGTGCCCGAGACCGACAACCGATGGAGCGTGTACGTGCGTGCTCAGACCTTGCGCGCACACCTGTTCTGCCGGTACTCATATGATCATTTTTGCGCGCAAACCGTTCGTGCGCGCAAAAATGCTCAAGTGAATACGCAGCTTAAGAATCGAATTTCGATTCTCAAAATCGTATTGCGATTCTCGATTCTCAGAATCGAAAGCCGATTCTCGATTCTCAGAATCGAAAACCGATTCTCGATTCTCAGAATCGAAATCTGATTCTTTTGGAATCGATTCTCTACAGAATCGAGAATCGGTTCTACTATATGTCCGATTCTTGACAGCACTATTAACTACCTATCCTAAAACTGATCAACCTTAGAGATGTCTTGTGTTGTATCAATAACGATTGAAAAATAGGTTGCATTTTTGATTAAGTTAATCAGTAAAGATTTTGTTTCGTAGCTAAAATGTCTATTATTTCGTTTTGTATTTGTGGGCTCAAATATTTTTGCGTTTTTATCGTTTCATTAAATATAGGATCATATTTTGCAAGAAGACTAATAATATTTAAAAAATTCCCAGTTTTACCTTCTTCTATGTTTTTAATAGATTCTCTATGTCCTCCAAATGATAAATTTGATATAGCTACAGTTAGAGTAACATTAATAATCATTAATAATTCTTTCTAAAACTTTTCGCCAAAAAGAAGCTCTGACGTATTTGTTTTTCCTTGTCTTAATCTACAGTCGTGTGAAGCTTCCACTGTTCAGAAACCATACACGACTGGTGATGCCATTTGGAATTCTTGTGCCTTGTTATTGCTTGGAAAAGATGATTCCAATCACAAAATCCACTAAAAGAATCCTTGATGTTTAGTTTGGATTAATCCCCAAGAAGCCAGCATGGCTCGCAATAAGCAGCATCCAGTTGTTTTGAGTAACACAACCATGAACGTACGAATTCCACACCAGATTTTGATTTTACCTTATAAACACTATTTGAAAAACTTTTGTTATTTTTATTTTTTGATATGGGCCATCTGGCTGCCAAGGACTATTTGATATGATAAAATATTTGTCTTTTTTTGTCAACTCTCTATTAAAATTTGCTTTGTCTCTAGTTGTAGTTAAAAGAATAGGTCTATCTTCTGAACAACTTGCTGATGCATCTTCAAAATGTTTACTTGTTGCGCTTACTTGGTTGATTTTCATCCAACTTTTTTCAAAACTTTTTAATTCACGACAGACAATATTAACGTCCTACTTTAAATCTTTTTCTTCTTCTTCAACCTCAATATAATTGACAACTAACAGATATCGATGGATGATTTTGACTGCCGATCTGATTTCTTTTGTCCCTGAATTTGAATATTTGATGGAGGACGGGGAGACAAATACGTGTCCAGCTTTGGTAAAGCTTTCGTTTGTTTTAATAATTCATTTTATTTCTTTCGTTTAGTAACTCCACTAAGATGTTTAGACACTTTGAATAAAATCAAAAAGTTCAAAAATCAAAAATTTTCACAGAATGTACAACACTAATCACTGAAACTGATAAACAATTACAAACACGTTTTAACATCCAAGTCTACAAAGAGCAAAATAACATTACGAATATTCTGCATTTCCGTTTGTTAGAGAAGTTTCTGAAGAAGAAGAATTGCCCAGACATATATTGTTACTCTTAATGTGATTTTTATCAGTTGCCCGAAACTGAAACTCGATACATTTCTGAATTGCCGATGTTTAAATTTATTAAAAGTATAATATTATATTACACAATACGTACATTATAGTAACTAATAAACGCTTATTGATTATTTACACCTCAATAGCTACGTTTACACGCACACTTAATCACGCGGGTGTTGATTGTGACAATCCAATCGCGTACGCTTGCGCGTTCGTGTGAATGCGAGAAGAACGTACAGGTTAGGAATGCCCACTCTTTCCAACGTTCTTATCATTTGTGCTTAGTGTCAAAAGTTCTTTTTCATACGCATGCTTGACACGCGCGTTTAAAATTTGAAAGTTTTACATTTGTGGCCATTATTATTTCTATATTTTATTTTCTGTCGTTTTTCTTGCTATCGTGCTGTTTTTTTTTCTATAATAATGGCCTATATCAGACACTGGAACAACGATTTCTTGACTGAATTTAAAGAAATGTGTATGTCGTATCCCTGTTTGTGGAAGATAAAGTCCAAGGAGTATACAAACACAAAATTAAAGAATGAAGCTTATGAAAAATTGCCCAATACTACGTATACATAGAAGCGATAACACATATACGCGTATTTCTTTTTTCGATTCATCATTAAACTTATAAACTTCTTTTAAAAACTTTTAGAATTTCTAAAACTCCACACGCTACGTCAGTCATGAAGGATTTAAGAAGGTTTTGTTGTTCACACATTCAAGTTTGTCCTGTACGGTTTTAAACTGTGGGAAAAAACGGAAGGATAAGACTGTGTCTGTTTTACCAGCAAGAGTTTGGAACGCGACGTGCCAGTCCTGTGTCAAGAACGCGCGACTAGAGTGTGTGCCGTTCCAAAACTACGCGATTACGCGAACATGTGAACGAACCTATAATAATCTTCATGGGCCCTTTTACACTTTGAACGCTATGTAGCTACGCCACTGTACAGAGTATTGGATATTTTCATCTGAAATCAATTTTACAATCCACTCTCAATTATTTATAAACCTCCTAGGGGCGTTTGCTTTACCCTGTCAAAGAATATAATATACGAGGTAAAGGGATGACGTTGTGTGACGTAATTATTCCGATATTATTTATTTGTTATATAAAATACTGAATATTTAGAAAAAAGCAGGACGTTGAAGCTTCAAATTTCTATCACATATGAATGATCTAAGGGCATCTATTATTTGCCAATAATTTGCCTAAGGATTTTCGCCGTGCATAAAATATACATTTAGGAAGATGTTGTGTCATCCTGTCGATATTTTAGTAAACGCGAATATTTTGGGTTAAAGGAAAATGTTGGGAAACTGAGTAATATTTATTCTAGAATGAAAGGGGATATGTCTGCATTACCTTTTCCATAAAATGCCAACTGAATTAATAAATACCTAGCAACCCAATTTTTCTGAATCTATAGTGGGTATACCGTAGCACGGTAATGCCTTCCGATATTCATACATCAAACCCCTATTGCAGATCTGAAAAACCAAGAATAAGGGATGAACGCAAAATGATATATCGCCGGAATTTTTCAATACCGAATTTAATGCTTTCAGAATTAAGCAGGATGCGGAAGGATTGTTTGTTTAATGAATTAGAGGTTTACGGGATTCCCGAGCACCTGCGCTAGTCTAAGCCATGAGCGGTTTTTCTTATTCTGAATGAATTATTTGCATAATTTTACCATGTTTCCCCTAAAATTGTATTTGAGAACTGAACGGTTTTTGAGAAGAATACATATGCCCCTGTATTTAATATGATTTCCGTAAGACATGCTGCTGACATACCTTTCGCAGATACAAACTTTTGTTGTTTTTTATATGTATATTAATATGTATCAAAGAATAGAATAATATCAAACTGTCCGACGTAATGAAACCTTGTCAATGCACAGTTTGCATTTGAATTTTGAAATTAGGTTTTCTGTTGTTACGTAATGAATATTTTCAAAAACAAGCATAGCTGTAAACCACAGGGAATTCTTTCCACAAATGATGGTTTTCGAAATACATACACGTTTGAAACCGACAATACTTTTCGGTATATTTTTATGCTTGGAATATTTTTGCTTACAAATAGCCCAAAATTGTTTGATAGGCTTACCTTGCAGCAGGTTCGGAGAATTTTTTGTTTTAAGAATGAATTCTTGTTGATTTAGATACTCGGGCACAATTTTTGAAAGGCATGTGGCAAGATCGGGGAAAACTAAAACGGTACTTGTAAAATGGTACTTTTCGATGAAACTAATCAATCGGTTTTTTATACAATTGTTGAAATAAGTATTATAGTATTCATTGTGACATTACTTATATGCGACTCCGAAATGTTACCATTTTCATTATGTTCTTGTGGGTTTAAATATTTCTTAAACAATTACGTTTTGGGTTTGACATTATCATCGCATTTAACTTCTTTAGGGGCAGGTACATATTGAAATGACCCCCTTTTTATTTAAATTATAAATGTTTTCTTGTTGGGGTCTCACAATAACCTTTTCCCCAAATTGTTTGATTCCCCAAAATTTTAAAATTATGTTAATTATCAAAATCAAAATATGTGCACCGGCTTTATGATTTGAAATTCATTTCTGTTATAAATTTAAAAGAGGTACACCTATCTCAGGATCGTTCCCAGGGTTCGATTTATTAAATTTCAAAACACTAAATAAAGATCAACTAAAATTTTCAAAAATACAAATGTACTTACAATGTTTCAATTTCCATATAATTAATTTACTTTGAATAATTCTAAAACTATCTTTAAATTAAACCACTCACACATATTCACTTAATTTCTCAATGATAATTCAGTTCCAGTTTACACTTCCAGCTCCATTAACTATTATTCAAATCCAATTGTATTTTATTTTTACTTCCAAACTATTATTTATTTCCAGTTAACTTGTTACTCAATTAACCATTACATTTAATTTACCATTCTACTTCAGTTTTGTTTTATTTATAATTATAATATTTTATTTAATCTTCTTGAATTATTTATGTTTCATTTAAATATCGTGTTTATAAGTAACTTCTGATCTTATAAATTCAAATTTTAATTGAATTTACATTAAATTCGGGGAGCGTTCATTGGCACCTCCTTTTACTATGAAATTTCTTCTTTATTCATTTTTCTTTCAGTTATTTCCCGTCTTCCAGGTGTTTTCAAAATCTCTTCATACGTGAAACAACATTCATCGAAAAACATTCATACGTTTAACTATATACAATAATACTAACAAATTACAATAAATAATTTTTTACAAACAATTCTTAAAATCTAAATTAATTTATAATAGCAATTTTGTTAATGATTAATTTTGCATCCTGAAAGCGATCTTTATTTTTATATCAAATAAAATGATATTATTTCGAATTATCCTTCTTTAAAATGTTATACCATCTCAATATATTAATTACATTCATAATCGATGCTGGAATCGTTTTAAAAACATTTGATAAAGTCATACAAAATATTTTTAAGGGCTCCTCCAGCTGAAAATTTAGCATGTTATTTTCCTACGCCTCTGTTTGCCTGATGAAGGTAAAACCGGACAACTTTTTTAGCACGTGCTTCTTTTTCGTCTTATTTCAATCAGTAAATTACATTGCGTAAGCAGTGATAATATTTTTAAAGCTAACAAGTTACTGTAACAAATGACGTCTTTTTTTGTTTGCTTCAAATTGCTGTTTGTTTTGACAAATGTGTACCAAACTTAGTCCGCTTATTTACTGTACATTTTTTATATGAAAAGGGCAAAGCGCTAGAAGGATTCAATTACTTTGAAGTAACTCTTCTAGATTTTACTGACACGTTTCCCTTAGCATGTAAATTTTATTTTTGAATGTGTCATTTTCGGATTTCGTTAAAGTAATGTTTGTAGAGGTTCCTAAATACCTGATTGCAATCAAGATGTGTTCAAGTAGGCGAAGCTTTAATTACATCTAGCTTTAAACTTCGTCCTTGGTGTTTTAACTAAGAATTAGGGACACAGATAACGTCGAGAATGGTTACTTTAGTAAACAATAAATTATTGCGGAAACCTTAATGTTAGCAGTTCAGGCAGTAGTATGCAGGTAGAGGACAAACCAAGAGGAATCCTTCCGTTTTGCATCTGCAGCAAAGGAGGAAAATAGAGCAATTCTGTACACGTTTTAAAACACGTCGTCGCGTCCGCGTCGCCCTTTAAGACGTAAAACCCATAAACCCCACACATGCAAATTAACAATTTCCCCGCGTGTGTTATCAATCTTATAGCTCCCCAAAGTTTTCATTCTCTCCTGGCATGGTTTTTATCACATTTAATATGCTAAAGAAGATATGAATATTTATAGCATTAAATGTAGGATAACGTTTCCATCTTTACTACTCCTGCTTTGCACTTGATTTACGCTTATATTCATAAATATTTCTAGACGCTAAGAACTTATAAAAGCATTGTGAAAATTGCCTGAGTTAATAATAATGTAGCTGGTCATGGCATACTTACTTTAACCGAACTAAATGCAGATTCCGTGTGTGTTTACTCATTATACAGCAAATTCCTGTTACGTTGTCTAAATTGGAACTTTAGTGTACTCTAAATAACTACATGCACATTCATTGTTATTTAGAAACATAGTTTCTATAATACATACGATAGAAATATTACTGACAACTTCAAGAAGGTGCTGGTACAATGATGGAAAATGAAATGCTGTCACTTAATGTATTTCTGAAGTATCTTTTTATCTGTCAGAAGGGTTGAAATATTTTTTAAGTTGTTCTGCATACTTTTGGAAATTTTTAAATCTGGTTCCGTCGCAATCCAATAATACTACTAAATGTTGCCGTGTTAAAGTTACTGTTAACAAATTACTTATCAACTTACCACCCATGGTATAATTTAATTAAAACTATTAAAAAAGAAGACAATGAATAGAAGCTGCATTTGAATTTGTATTTAGAGAAGCCTTTGAAGAAAACTAACGTACACAAAATCAAGTCCAAAATAATGTGGCATATATTATCAAGATGTAGTCAGCTTATCATTATCTATTGGTGCTACAAGTTTTGTCATTCTTGTAAAATACTTTGGAATATATTCATTATATATTTATTGTATATACTATTTCAGAAGAAGTTGAAAGAACCAGTAAGCTGCCGTACACATACGTACAGTGATAACAGAAATTAGCCTTACTCTCTTGGACGCTCTTAACGTAGATAAACGAAATGCTACAACAATTTAATTTCATAAAAGCTTCCTCCTTCAGCCTACAAATTCGCAGATTCGCGTAAACAAAAATTACAAGCTTGTTTAATAATCCTTGAATCACATCATGTTCGCGGTGTTTACATAAGAGTTTTTAAAGCTATCAACGTTAAATATTATCGCTAGTATACCAAGCGAAGCTGAACTACCACCAAAGCGGTTGTAATGCTATTATTAAAAAGCCTACGAGTGTTAAGCTTTGTATTGACTTTTTGAATTTTTAGATTCTAAAAGGAAATAAGTACGCATGTAAATCGTTGCTTTATCTTTGTAGTTCTAATTTGTAATGCAAATTGAATAAATGTTAACAATCTGTAGTATTGTGTAGTGTGTACCACATACCGTTTTATATCGAATTCATTTGCACGCAATGCTGGTTCTGACTTCTTTATCTAAACTTGTTTTGTTAAATGGCTACAGAACAAGCAATACATTTCCTATATAAAATAGAAGAAGGCTTATTTGTGGTAATTTCAGACAATTTTTCATAAACGATATAATTTATTGCTAGATCGCAACGTGTATTACTTAGGGGTGACCTAAGTAATTTATATTCTTTTTTCGCTTCCAGCAAAGTAAGTAGGCCATACATTCATGACAATAGTGACTCTAAGCGGCTAATAACGTAATAACATTCGAGCTCTAGTTTCCCTTGACGACAGAACTTAATAGTGTTACTTACGTTCCTAGGAAAATAATGAACAATGATAACATAAATGCAAGTTTAAATTGTAATTCAAAACAAATGATTTACAAATTTGAATCAAATTTAACATTTAAATGAAATATTTGTTAAGAATTTTCATGAAAATTAAATGTGCAATTTAAAAAGGAACATTCCTTTATGACAATGTGCTCAGCAGTTTTCCTGCACAACTGTCAGAGATGACTCTATTTCCACTTGAGAAACGCTAATCTCGTTTTTACTAGTATCAGCATTTTTATCAAAAAGAATTTTTTGGGCAATCTCAAATTTATTTTTAAGAGATTCTACCACGTAGGCCTCTGCTACTGTGTCTTTTTAGATCCAAAATATCTGCACCAAAATTAACGTCTAAAGCAATGCCCGGCATATAAATGCTGTTCTGGTAAATTCAAGAATTTCGCAATTGTCGATGGAATTTTTGCAAACGTGTGCTTTCCAACACGCTGATTGAAACATTTTCCTAATTGATAGCGTAGAAAAAAAATTTGATATTTTTTTCCTAATTTCCATGTACCTTTTTAGTGCCCCTAGGTAGTCGATACCCTCCTCCATATTTTCAATGATAGCGGAGTTAAGCAGAACGTCGTTCTTCGTCTCAACAGCCTTTATAACGACGAATTTTCCATTGTCGGTAACATCACTCTATTGCATTTTAGAAAACCCATCCGTCCTCCAGGCTCCCGCAATTCCCATAATCATTACTGTCTAGAAAAATTAATAATATGAAATTTAATTAGACTTCCAAGAAACTGTTGTCTTACTCCACTAATATGTTAAGATTAGACCAAATCTTTTCTTGATAGGGGAAAAAGCAGACGCAACAAAAGTATTTACGTACAAACAAACAGGAGGTCAGAGAAGCATACAATATACTGAAAAGAAAAGTTTAAAAAAGACGTAAGGAAGGAAAACAGAAATGTAGCGAGATAGAAAATATAATCGGATACAAAAGATCTGCAGAAGCCTGGAAATTTATCAAAAGGATACGACAGAATCACAAGGCAAGATCAATAACAAAGGCCATTTCGATGAAGAAATGAAAAAACATGCAAATCTGTTACAAGAAGATAGACAGCAATGCCAGAAACTAAAAGAAGATAAGATAGACATTAATGAAGAACCGCTAAAGATTGAAGAAAAGGAAGTTAAAGAAGCTATCAGAATGTCCATAAATGGAAAGCTGCAGGCTGGGCATAATCCAAGTAGGACTTATTAAGTTTGGAGGAAAGAAGGTAACTAACCATTGAAAAAAATGTTTAGTCAAATACGGGAAGGCGAAAACCCACCAGAAGAGTGGAAATCAGCATAAATATGCTCGACTTATAAAAATAGGGGATAAAACACATTGTGAAAATTATAGAGGTTTAAGTATAATAAACTCCATAGGAAGATTATTTAGTAAAGTTTTGAAGAACAAAATAGAAAAGATCATAAAGACAAAAATATCCAAAGACCAAGCAAGTTTTACTGCTGGAAAAAGTGGCATCGACAATATTTTCTGTCTCCAACAAATTATAGAACAGTATAAAAACAAAAATAAGGAAGTACACCTAGTCTTCCTAGACTTGTAAAGGGCCTACGATACAGTACCGAGGAATCTGCTATGGGAGGCTATGGGGAACTTACGAACTGTTTACGTAGATTATATACAGATAATAAGGTACATATAAAAATGGGAAATATTATATCCAAAAGTTTCACAGTCACAAAAGTATATAAACAGGGCTGTAGACTATTCCCTACTTTGTTTAAGGCCTACATGATGTCCCAGGAGGAAATGTCAATATTGAGGGAAGTCATAGTATACGTCATTGTAAGTACAGAAGGTTACATGAACATACACATATGTCCTATTCCGAACCGAGATAAAGCTATTTCCATGTACAGTTGCAAAATCATTGATAAGAAAGAGATAGTAGGAAACGTTTCTAATATTTATTATTCAAGTGACAATTTTTGTACAGTTTACAATACATTTTCGAAAATTCCACCGTCAAAATCACTTTGCATTTCGCGTGATAACATGTCGTTTTGCTCTTCTGATGGAATCTAGATGGTTCATTATGCGATCAGAAGCATTTCTTATACGATCTAGTAGCTCATCGCGTGTATTCACTTTTTTTTTGTAGACTTTGCTCTTCATCCAACCCCACAAACAAAAATCCTATCGAGTTAGATCTGGATATCTTGGTGGCCAGTGAATGTTACTGTTACGACCGATCCACCGATTAGGGAAAGTATTATTGAGATGTTGCAGTACAGGTCCACTATTGCAGTTGTGGGGAAAGATAATAGTGCGCGCCAAATTCAAACTACTGCTACAGTAAAATAACCTTGTCTCATCAACCGTTCGAAATAGGACATGTGTTCATATAAACTTTTTTACTTAGAATGACGTATGCTATGACTTCCCTTAATATTGACCTTTCCTCCTAGGACACCCTGTATATGGAGAAGGCTATAAACAATTGGAATCGAAAGTGTCGAGGAATGTGGATTGTAACAGGAGAACAAACGATTCACTCACCCTTGTTTGCGGACGACCAGGTTATAATTATCCAAGACCTATAAGATGCACAATACATGACAAGAAAACACAAACGAGTTTAACAACTGGGGTTTAAAAGTTAACCTTCAAAAGACCCAGTATATGACCATAGAGGGAACACCTGTTGAAGCAGTTCTAGATAATAAGGTAAGAATCGAAAACTGCCAGAAATTTAAATATTTGGGAACCACATTATAGAGCTCGAGTAACTGCGCAACTGACATTAAAATAAAAGTGGAGCAAGCACAAAAAGCAATAGGAAATATGAGCGGGACTCTTGGAGTATAAATGTAAACATAAACACAAAGAAAAGGTTGAGCAATAGTAGAGAGCATCTTGACATATGGGTGCCAGATGTGGACGTTCAGTTAAAAAAGGAAACAAATACTGCTATCAGCAGAAATGGACTTTTAGACGCTCAGCTCGAACTTTGTAGAATGCAGAGAGTTAGAAATGAGGAAATAAGAAATAGAGTAGGGGCGCAATAGACGGTGGTCGAAAGAGTGGAGAATAAAATATTAAAATGGTATGGTCATGTACTGAGGATGTCGGAGGAGCAGTGACCGAGGAGTGTTATGAATTGGTCACTGGTGGGCAGGAGGAGGAGGAGAAGATCTGAATTGAAATGGAGAACTGAAGTGAGAAAAGTTATGCACCACAAAAATCTAACATCCATAGAATGATGCCGAGGACAGAAGTTTATGCCTTAGTAGCGATGGTCTCGGAATCCGTCGGACTGAATCCGCCTTCTATTTTAAACCGACTCCAAGTGAGTCAGGATCGCCGTTTAAGTTTTGGATTCAAATGGTAATGAAAAATAGTAGTTCGAAACTCAATCATTCGACATACACAATTATTTCAATCTTTTTTTACATTTGTGTAACCTGCAAGTTTTTTTGAGATAGAAGAAAACAATTGGAATACGGGATATTATTTTATTGCCGAACAATTTCTTATAATTTAAATAACTTCAACAACGTCCGGGTAATAGTAACATTGATATCTTTCAATTGTCAATTGTATTGTTAGCCTACGGTGTTTTGTGCTAAGAAATACGCCTGGAATCTGTAAGGGCTGCTTACACAAGGCACTACCATAATTATGTATTCGAATTTTCATTCGATTTGGTTAATTTCGATGAATGATGAATTTACTGAAGCCGTCAAATTATATTTGTGCAAACCGTTTTCAGTGTGCTAAAAAAAGATAGTCAATGGTTAGATGTAACTGATAAAAGCTTGCGTTTTAGTTAACGATGGACATTTTCAACAACCTCTGTAAATAAGTGAATTTTTTACCTTTCATGTTTCTAAAATAGATTTTAATAATTAACTGAGTCCATTAAAAAACACATTTCCGAAAAATTTTAAGATAGCTAAAGTTAACTATATCAATTTATAAATATATATCTCAATACTGTCGGAACTAGTTATTTGGAAAAATAATGTGTATTGATAGCGTTTTTCAGTACCATTTAGTGTTGACTAATTTTTTACTCGATGAATAGAAAACGTAAAATACCTAGCTCCTCCCAGTACGAACGTCAAGGTATCACAATTCTGCCGTCATAGATAACAGACTAGAAACAGTCTGTAGTTAGGAAATTCCATGTTCAAAATAATCGTTAAAATCATTTAAACTTAGCACAACTTATTTATTTCTATTTCATCTTTCCAATTTTGCCATCACTATTGGGTAACTTCCCAACTGTGTTTACCATATACATGTAATACGTTTATAATTACTGATTGCTATTGAGCTGTAATATATGTCTAACCGATGGCCGTCGTGACGAACCCTAAAGATAAGTAGATGAGCTTACTAGTTTCTCAATACTTGAAGCTATTAAAGGAGTATGCAAATATGCTTTTACACCAAAGAGCGATAACGTGAAACATTTTAAAAATAGCCTTTTAAAGTTACCACAGTTAATATCTGTTGTAAATTGAATCCCGAAAGCTAAAACCAGTCACTCACATACAATGGCCTTTGTGCGGAGCTCCTTGCCGTATACGCTTAGTATGCCAAAAGTATGCAAATTTCATTGTGATAGCGGGATGTTTCGTCGATAATGTGTAAGATACCCACATTCGCAGACATTGCAAAAAGGAATTTCGGTTAAGATTTTCCTATAAAGTTCTTCGAGTGCGTCTTTCTGTACTTTCAACATCTTTCGGGCATTTCGAAAGAACTTATTGTAACGAATTGAAGACCTGCATCGTACACTATTTACTAGCTTAAGAAGTTATCTCGAAATAGAGAAACGCTAATCTCCTTAAACGGTTTAAAATCAATTTATTTGCCCTTTCAAAATATACTGCAACGCTTTTACTTTTCCTAGATATTAAACAAACTAAAATATTCATTTCTTCTCCAGCGGGCACCTATCGCTTTCACTCTAATTATAACCGTTTTAATTCCGCCGTATTTTACTCTAACAGATTACAATTTCAAAATTGGATGCAGGATATTTAGACACCTACTAAATTATTTCGTAAGTTCAAAGGTACCTAAAAAATTAAATATCGAATGAGAATAACTTTTCCAAAATACGCCGACCGACTATAATAATTATTACAGGTTTTTTAAATTATCACGTAAAAACTGACTCCTTTATTGATTATGAACATTACAGTCCAAGGTCTAAACATAATCGAATTCCAATTTTGTTCCCGACAAATTTAATCTGGTTTTTATTTTATACGCTTTTACCCCTTTGACACGATGTTACAGTGAAAAACGAGTAAAACAAGTCGAATCATATCGTGCAATTCGTATCACTTAACAACAACTTTCATACACAAACTGCACGTAATGTTTCAAAAGTACGTTAGACTGCATAGCATGTAAAATATTGTTTGTCATTATGTTCAATATTCACAGTTGAGAAATTCTGTGCAAGCAAGTATACACGGTCCTAATATGTCATCAAGCATGATACTGCAGAATTACAGAATATTCACCTATGAACCCTACAAGTTCGTGACTTAAAACAGCGAGGCCATATTATTAAAACTACTTGTTTTTTTTTCACGGAGTAAAACCGGTATACCTTGACTTCGGTAGAACAATTTAGTTCAACCCAAATCAAAATGTTTGTGAATAATTTGGTATGTTTACAGAAATACTGCGTTTTGCATATGTAATATTAAACCAGATTACTGATGTAAATATTTTTTTACTTACAAAATTTATTTTCAGTGCTGTTAAATCTGTGCTTCTTGGAGGTCAGGCTACTGTATTTCCGCGGCCGATTCATCTTCTTGGATAAAATTCGCTAAGCCGGTTTCTCGTTCTAGCCGTATAGTTGCATCCGCCTATCGCGGCGAACCTTAAAAGTATATCTTCTAACAATATTGGGAGTTCGTCGTTTAGAAAGTTCAAGTAATTGTTAGCATTCAATCGCTGAGGTAGTACAAAGGGACCTACCAATTTGTTATCTACGATTCCTGCCCATACATTCACCCAAAACCTAACTTGATAATTCCCTTCGTGCATGGCGTGGGGAATTTTATGGGCCCAAATAAGTCAATTATGGACGTTAAAAATGCCATTTCGTGTGAAAGTGGCTTCATCTGTCCATAAAATGTTATTTACAAATCTTGGGCTTCTTCTATGTTGTTGTAACTACCAGTTGCAGAAGGTAAAACGTTTCCCATAATCTTCTTCTAAGAAATGTTGCACTCTAACTTTGTGGTAGGGATAAAGGCCATCATCCTTTATAATCTTGTGAACGGTTTTTTGATGCACCAACAACTCTAGAAAGAGCACGGAAGCTAACAGTTGGCTCTTCAGTTACCAGATCAAGAACCTCCTCTTCTAAGTTATTGCCTCTAACAGTTCTTGGTCGACGTCTTCCCAATTTCGAACAGGAAGGATATTTCCGGTTTCTAAAAGTCTGTGATTTGCAGCTCTAATTACTACGATACTTGGATGTCTTTTATTAGGAAAACGCTGAGCGTCAATTGTATAGTTTCCTTCACATTCCCCAAGGATCCAAATCAAATCAACGTACTCGTTTATAGCATACGCCATAATGATGGCCAAGTAAACCAAAATACGAACAAAGCAAACCACAAAGAACGCAAAAACACGAACTAAAGGCAAATTTAATAGGTACACAAATCGCAAATGTCAGTTAAAAATCGACTTACATGGCACACCTTTCAAAACGGAAACAACAGAATTTCAAATTTTATTATCACAGTACCATGTACCTACATTGTTGCCAAATTTTACTTTTACCAAAAGTATGATTTTAACAGTACTTTCAAAAGAATAACTAAATTGGTAATTCAATAATAATTACCGTTTTTAAATTAATTTCAATTTCAAATACATGTTTTACTTAATTTCTCATAATACTTTGGCTAAAGTTTAATAAATTTCAGTACTAAAGATATAAACTTTAACATCCTCGTACAAGAAAGCTAAGCTGCGGAGGAATTTTTTTTTTGCAGTTATGGCTTGAGAATTCACAAAAGTAAAGTTTACCTGAAGCTTTTAAGGCATTTTAGGGACACCCTGTAGATGCCCTACAACAAATTATCAAATGAATTCATATATGCCGCACTTTTAATGAAATTGGACATGATTTGGATAACTTCGAAATGCCAGTTAACATATTTAAATCTGAATTAATAAAATATATTGAAAATTTCTAAATTAATAGGTCATTTAGTAACAAAAGTATTATCTTTCATTTTTTGTGCTGTTGAAATTACTGTGGTCTTGTTCATTTTTGCATCTTTAATTCTTTCGTAAATCCTTGTAGACATGTGTTAATTTTTATTACTTAATATTTACTTTTGTTCTGTAATTGGGTAATTATGTATACCTGTTGAACAAATACAGTACAGTAATAAAAGTACTTGTAGTTTCGTCATTTACCTCGTTCGTTATGTCTAAGACTTTACATTTATTTATGCCAAATTTTATTCCAATATCTGTTGAGATGTTATCTATTATTTTTTAGTAAACCTCTGATCTGAGTTAATATTGAGACGTAGATTTTGATATCATCCATGTACATAAGATGGTTTAATTTATATTGCGATGTGTTTTGGTACTTGATGGTAAATCCATATAGGATATGTCATTTAGAGCATGGAGTAATGGAAATTCGAGTTTTTCAATAATTTCAGTTATAGTTTCTGGAACGATACCCAGGGATGATGTAACTATTGGCAGTATGTCTATTGTTTCTAGTTGGTATGTATTTTTAGGTATGTCTTCCCAATATTACTAGATGTACAACATACGTACAGCGTAGTCGATTATGTGGGTCCATTTTTCAGTTTTGTTTATAAGGATGGTATCTGGCCGGTTGTTAGTTATTGTAACATTTCTGAGAATTGTTCTGTCAAAATAGGGTTTAAGATGGTCGCTTTCCGTGATGCTGATCGGCTCGTATTTGTAATAAGGTATTATTTTGTCGAGAATTCCGTATTTCTTAGCTAGACTGCTATGTATAATCTTTCCAAGTGCGTTAAGTCTTTGTTTATATCTGGTTTGTGGAAGTAATGTACAACCATTTGACATGTGGTCTATGGTTTCTGGTTATTATTTACATCGTTTGCATTTGTCGTTTGTGATCGTGTTGTCTTTGATTATATGTATTTTGTAAGATTACGTAGCCACTACCTGATCCTGCAGAGCTATAACAAATGCCTCGATTTCCGGAAACAGCGTTCCATTGTGTGTGTGATTGGGCTGTATCTACATGTTCTTGGTGTAGTAACGCTGCATGTTTAGCATGGAGTTCTTTCTGTTTCCATGTATCTATTTCCTCTGCAGTTGAAGTGATATTTTTATGTTCTATGTTTGATGACATATTTAGGGACGTATAATATTTATCAGCTTGTCGGATTGTTAGATGAAGTTCGGAAGATGATGTTATGGTATAGAAGTGTCTTATTGATATTATTTGTTTAGCGTAGGTTGGATATGATGATTATTCCGCGACTTTTATTTCTTGGTAGAAGGATTCGTTGTAAGGCGATTTGGGGTGGTGGTATTTATAATCGGTCACTGTTGTCCTTACTAGTCGATATAAGCTGTTTAAGTCGGTGTTTGACCATTTTATCACGCCGAATATATAGGTTAGTATCGGAATTGCAAATGTGTTGATTGATTTTGTAAGATGTTTTGCGTTGAGTTCCATTTTCATAATCATGGAGAGCCTTTTTCCGAATTCAGCTTTTATTTCTGTTTTTATTGTGATTTATTTTTATATCCTGTTGAATTCCGAGGTATTTGTATATTTGGGCCTGTTGCATAGGCTAGATTAGTTCGTTACTTTCTGTTAAGTAAGGGTTGTTATATTTGTGTTTGCCACGAGTGATGGTTTGTTTTCTGCATTTTTCGCTCCCCAATTGCATTTTAATATCCACTGAGAACTGTTCAACGTTCTTAAGGAGATTATGTAGTATACTGATTGCTGTACTTGCGTAGAGTTTAAGATCATCCACATTTAACAGGTGGTTTATCCTATATTCTGTACCTGTTTTTACTTTGATTTTGTATCTATATGTTGCGTGTTCCAGGAGCGTCGATAGTGGGTTTATAACTAATCAGGACCAGAGTGAACTGAGTGAGTCGCCCTGGTATATACCCTCCTTGATTGGCATAATTTTTGATTTGATCATTCCACTATCTGTGTTTACTTGTAAGATTGTTCTCCATTTTGACATGCGTATTCTAAGACAGTTTATTATATGAGGCGTATAGTGCAACAACGGCCTAATTAATGAAACACAGTTTTGAGAATAATGAGTTTAAAAATATGCAATTTTTTAAAAAGGCAATTCTTCTCGTATTTCTTGATGAAAGTCGTCAACTTTTTAATGCTTTTAAAGTTTTTACATGTTTTACTGGTATTTTCTATAAAACTTATAATTTTTTCATTTGTATCGTTAAAAAAAATTGTTAGGCCGTTGTTGCACTAAACGTTTTTTTTTTGTTGTTATTGAAATAGTATGTAGTTAGGCCAGCTTTAGTGTTAATAAAATAAAACAAAATCCCATAGAAAGCAAATAAACTAATTTTATTCTTAGAAAAAATAATAGTAAAGTAAAATAACAATATATTTTTTTTAAATGAAAGGTTTACTAAAAGAAAAATACGTTTAGTGTTAACAAAAATATTATATCAACCAAAATATTAAACTCATAGGTAATGTTATCTTGTTTATAATCAATTTCCTTTCTTATTCACTTTTTTTGTTGACCTTTTTAGCTGATTTACATTGTCTGCCATTCGTTTTTTTCCCTTTAATTGATTTTTGGTCTACCAAGGTGACATTTTCTATCGTCGTGGACGAAGACTTAGTAACCCGTGCAGGTACAGCAACATTTCTAGGTGTAGGAACACTACGAAGTACCATAGTATCATCATCCTCATTCATTACATATTCAAAAGTTTCATTTTCATTGTTTACTTGCAGTGAATTATAAAAGTTATGACATATAGGTGGTATATAAGGCAGCAATTCTTGTAAGTTGGTGTATTTTGCAGCTTCTATTTTTCTCCCTTCTGGGTACAAAATTTCTAAATTTCCTTTGTATGGGTCTGTATTCCGTTTTTTATGTCCACCCTTTCGAATGACACTCCCTCATTGTTTGAATATTTGAAAAGTATTTCCTGCGGGCAATTTTTAACATACCTTAACCACTGCATCTTTAACCATCTTACTTCACCTTTCTCGACAGATTTCTTCCTGTTGGTCACGCACTTTTCTAATATTTCTGTACTAATAAAATCTTCCTTTGAAAGTTCAACTACCGTAAATGGTTTACGTTTTCTAGCGTTTCTGACTACTTTTGCCCAATCATTTGGGATGTAAATATCGTTATAGCACTTTTTGTGCTTTTCTATCACCCCAAAATCTTGATCACAGGTCATGTAAGAATGCCCGGAGACTAAAAACTTGTGATCTATTTGACACACACTTGAAATGCCATTATCAATGATGTAATTGCACAAAACGGCTACTTTAATATTTCTATTTTGACCACCGCACTGGTCACTGTACATAATTAGCTTAGAAGTTGTCACAAAATTCTTCAAGAAATCTAGTAAGCATGATCCAATTTCTTGGGGTCCGCGAGACGCTACTGCCTCATTCCACATGTACATGTAAGCATTATTACTTGATAAATTATGTATCCCTAGGCAGTAGGTCCAGAGTGGCCTTTTATAATAACAAACTCCAGTACTAAGATGCGGTGTAGGAAGGGTTCTCATTAAATCGAAAGCAATAACTGTGACATCATTATTCCTGTCTTTCCCAAGTTCAGCATCTCTTTTCATTCCACTTCTGGCAGCTTCGGCTTTGGGAAGGTGCAATTCTTTTTCGTTCTTATGTACCTGTACTAACTCTTCATTAGTTGCAGATTTTATATTTTGATCCAGTGAGTCGCATGTTTTGCAACTATCGGATAAAGGGGCATGGAATGATAAGTTGAAGCTCTTCCTAAATATGTCTCGGAATATATATTTTGAAACTGGATTTTCTACATCTTTTTTATACAAATCATACATAATGGATAAATTTAATGTTGGAGCAAAGTAACATTTCTTACTATTTTTTTGTCTTGAGTAGTGAGATTGATACTTAGGAAACTTGTTAATGAAGTCGACAACACCCTGTTTTCGAAGATCACTTGTTTTATTGTAAGGTTCTTTTTTGCCTCTAAGATCTTTAGGTGGAGCTTCTCCAGTTCGCTTGTTCTTTAAAGAACGTGTAAGACGACCATCTGACACACCTAGGCATTTTTTAAAAAAATATTTGCACACAGGTACATCGATTCCATGTTCGTTGGGCAAATAATAAAGTCTAGTATAACTTCTTGTGGAGACTGGAGTATCTGTGGTACTTCTAGCTGGTTTAATTAGTCGAATTAACCCACAAATATAAGATGTTTGAAGATCATGGTCGCCTAGTGCATAAAAACTTTCAAATATTTTTGTCCTCTGTTCCAAAGAAACCAAGTTGTGACACTGCCTAATACACTGACAGTCACTATTATCAAAGCTTTTTGTGGGTATGGTTTTACCTCTGGCAGATTCATATTCCTGACCAGTATTTCGAAGCTTCTTTCTTACATTTCTTTTCCATACAGTTTCATCCTTAAATTTTCTCCTATTGTAACGATAAAAACTTGAATGGTTAAATTCTTGAATTCGTATAATCGCTACACCAGGTGAAGACGATCTACCTGGATTCAAAATTGGCGACGACTAGTTAGGGGAGTAGAGACTCTAGGGGGGTGGATAAACTACAGGGCGTGGGCCCAACAGTAGGCCATCTAAATTACACTATAGGTGCTAAAGAACATAATGGGGAGGAAAATGGGCGCCACCACAGGTTGGAAAGCCATTTACAAAGAAAGGAACACCTGTGGAGGTTCCTTAGGCTTAAAGGGTGCGAAACTTACCTTTTTCGGGGCTCACATGAACTCGTAGGGAAGCAGTTCACACTTTAAGGAAACTTTGCAACTAACACAAAAAATACAAAACAAAAAAATTTACACTGAAATAAAAGTCAGAAAGTAAACTTAATCGACATATATAATGAAAACGAATAAAACAGTACAGTATAAAAAAATGTAAAAGTATTTAAATGGTGATAAAAATATTAACACTAGGGTGAAACATAATCGAGGGTCGCCTTATTTAATATTGAAATAAAATCAGAGAAGGAAAGCTAGGCGCCCTGGATTATTTGAAATGGTGGGTAATTTTAACAATAACTAAAATCAATCAATGATGACGTAAATAATTAAAACAGAATTTTCTTAATACGGAAAATATTAAACATTATTATTTTATTGCGAAGACAAAATTAAAAGTTAAATCAGGAACAACAAAAATGAAATTCGTAATCAAGAGCAAGTTAACAGATATAACATTATCTTTTGCTTTATAAATTAGTAGCACAAAAATCAAGTTAAAATTAACAAAAAATAAAATCATACACAAGGACGTAAAGGTTTATCGTAAATAATTACGAAGGCCCTGTTACAATAACGTAACTTATTTGACTTAGGGGCGCACCAAACTTCAATAAAACAGCTGAGAGCTGTAGCAAGAAAACTTGGAACTGGAGCACAAAAATGGGATGCTGCCACCCTTTTTAACGGAAGATTGGAAGTAAGGCGAAACAAAACAGGAAAAAATTCTACCTTATGGATGAACTGGCGCTTGGATATGACCAAGAGGCTGTTCGAGGACCTCAGGACTTCTCGCAGATAAAGACGATCCGATGCGCTTTAATTCAACGAAGAAAATGGATAATTTTCGTAGTCCAAACAGAGTGATATCTTGAACGACAGTGGGATGCCCTCAACGACTAGTTGTCGTATTATATTGCCACAAATCACAAATAAGTTCAAATCACCAAAAATACGTCAACGGAGAAATTCGAACATACGAACGAACAGAACGAAAACTTTTTAGTTCTTGCTTTTCGGCAGCGGTATAAAAGGCCGGATTCTGCCCTCGTTGGTAACTACCAAGACCGCATCGCATTAGCGTACATACTTGTCGAAGTTTTCGACCGAATTGTCGCCAAATCAATTCAACAAAATTGACCCAAGTTTGCACAAACTCAGCAAATAGAACAAAGAAACCTTTATATAAAAAAATAGCAAGCCCGTGGACACTCAAGGACTTCTAAGAAGTAGTCTGAACCAAAACGAACCAAGTCATAACATAAACAATTTTGAGTACAAATCTGAAAGAATGCATACACCGCTAAAACCGTACAGAAGAATGATTTGAATAATCAGCGAATTAAAATAAAGGAGCCAGAGTCGGATTTTGCACAGGACCGGACTTCAGATAATTTTTTTTTAAAAAACCCAAATACAGAAAAAGTCAGAAGTGATGAACGAACTCAAATGAATTTATGTGAATAAAATTGGAGAAAAAGTGGGGTCTCAAGAACGGGGAAAATCAAACCGTTACACTATCTCCGCGTTTTCTTTTTCTCGGTGGTATTTTGTCTGTTCCACCTGCCTCGATTTCCAATGAATCTACATTGACAACTGCACTAACTGAATTCTCAACATCAACATCGGATATAGGCAATTTGATTATAGCTGGAATAAAACACCAAATTATTAATTATTAATAATAATTAATTTACGTAAGATTTACCGTCGGCGTCAGATTCAGACTCTTCACCTGATGGCACATAACTCGAACCCGAGTCTACAAATGGTTCTTCTTCTGATTCCAAATCTTTGTCATTTGAGCAACCTAAAAATTCGTTTTGCGAACTTTAAGAACACCAAACAATTTGAATCACATAACCTCAAAATAATAATTTATTATAAACATTTTATCAAGTCAAATGACATCAAAATACAATAAACACTAATTACCTGGAATTGCTAACAAGTTCGACATTTTACTTTACTGCTTGACATTAAAACACAAAACACACTACGCAAAACACTTTGTCATTGTTAAACTGCGTCAAACGAATTGTATAGATAGGCCACTGTTGCAGTTCAAGAAATTGCTACTAAGGCAATAGTTCACAGTTGGGCCATTGTTGCACCACCACATTTTAGAATTATTTGTATGCAACAATAGTACCCTGCTGCCATCTGTTGGATATTTGTATAATTTTACTTGGGCCACTGTTGCATTATATTATTTCAAGTATTTAGAACACAACCCGCCATCAAACACGAAAACCCTATTTTGTCGGTTAGGCCGTTGTTGCACTATACGCCTCATATGTGTATCCACTTTATATATTCTAAGCATTTGAATTAACCAGCTGTGTGGGACCTTATCGTATGCTTTTTGTAATCGTTGTAGGTAGTATAGGTTTTTATTCCTTTTAATAGCTTGTTCCGTCACAATTTCATCCATTAACAATTATTGTTCTTTACAGCCGAGAGCTCCGCTACGGTGTTCTTACTGCTCTTCATGCATAATTTTGTTTTATTCACAGTGTTTTGTTAGTAGTTTTAATATACATGCAGTAAGTATTTTATATATATATTGTTTAGACATGTGATAGGTTGGAATATGACCTGCGTGGCCAAGTGCATTCCTGTCCTTGCACACGCGTAGCATTCGGGAAGTAGCGGGTTCGAACCCCACTGAGGACTGCCTTGAATCGGGTTTTTGGGTGGTTTTCCCGATTCAACAGAGTTAACCATCTCTGAGATAAATACCGGGGCAAGTAAGTTTCCACCTATAAGCTCCTTATCCTAGTTTATCCACATCCTAGTTTAATCCTTATCCTTACATATCCGTTCTCCGTGGCTGAAGAGGAGCTCTGCCCTCCTAAAAGCGGCCCGCCACCTCATCTCTCCGGGGTTGAATGAAATAACGTTGAATTTCCTTTTTCCAGGTTGGAACTTAGGTGGCTCGATCGTGTTTTGTTCCTTTCGTTTCAGAAAGGTTATGCCCTGACTTAGGTATGGTGGTATTATGTTGGGTTTTCCTATGGATTTGTTTATGGTAGACAGTAAGGCTGACTGTAAAGCCTGTAATTTTTTTATCCTGTAATTGTGTATCCTGTTTGGTTCGGGTTGTTGCCAATTATGTATTTTAACTATTACTTGTTTCAAGATCTGTTCTGTTATTGTGTGTTCATTCATCTCTGGTATATTTGTTACTGCTCTTTGGACTTCTTGTAACTGTGCACGTCTCCAGGTTTTTTTTTTATATCAGCATAGTCTTTCTGAGTATTTACGAAGTTTCTATTGAATTGTATCTTTGATGTGGTTTAGGTCTAGGGTATTGTTTTCTGATTCGTCTTTTGTATGTATTTTGTATTTGTTTTTCAATCTATTAGTTTTATTTTTTAGTCGTTTTGTACTATTTCTGCTGCTTAAAATTAAAACTGTAACTTATATCTGTTCTAAGTTCGTTTATGTTCTTTTCTATTCGTAACTGCCATTTTGGTTTCTTTTCTGGTGGTTTTGTTTTTCCTTTACTGCCTTTTATTTGTCCTCCATTGACAGTTATTACGGAAACTGCGCTGCAATATAGTGTTGTTATTTCGTCTAATGTTACTGACGTTATATCTCGTATTTTATGTGGTTACACGTAGGTGCTAAGAACCGTGGTAGATCTTTGTAGATCGTTTGTATGCTTCTGCTGTGGTAAATATGGTCTGATTGTAGGGTCTAGGCCTAACCTTCACATTTAGTTAATGCTACGTTGAGTTCCATTTTAAGTTGTACGGTTAGCATCTCCTGATTTGTGGTATCTCTTTGGTTTGGTGGTGTATGATAGTTTATTAAGTTTACTTCATTATTATTTACCTTTTCTATGCTAGTTGGTGTTATTGGCTCAGCTTCTTCATCTTCTTCTTTGTTGTTGCGATTTAGTTTCGCTTCTGCTAGCTGGTTTTGTATTTCTAATTTTATTCTATCGATTACTATGGTCGGGAGCAGTTTGTTACGATGAATCGCTGTTCTCATATCAGAAATACTGTAATGAGTGATGTGTTTGAGGTTTTTGTATTGTTCCGTAAATATACGGTGCATTTCCATACTTTTTCTGTTTCGGCGTGTGTTGCGGTCATATATAATAATAATAAGAAGAAGAATAAACTTTATTGTCCAACAGCAAAAGCCAATTATAGGACAAAGAATAAATATTACAGATAAATAATAACATAAAGAATATATAATATACTAGTATAAATATAACGAGTTTACTTATACGACTAAATCAGTAATTTCTTGTGTGTACGCTGATGACATTCATGTAAAACTTCGATTTAATAAGAAACAGTTTATAAAAATTAGTCGTAACAAGTAGGAAATAATTTTGTATTAGTACTTATAGGACAAGCAAATGCAAAAAGATAACTACATACAAAATCTATAGTCAGAATCTAACTACCTAATCTTAACGGTTGTGATTGAGAATAATATGTATCAAGTATACTTTTTAAGGTATCCTCAAAAATATCGCAGGTACTACTATTTTGATTATACAGGGTTTGTCAAAAAGTACGGATCATGTGGGACTTTTTTTATTAAAGTATTTATTAAAAAAATCAATACGGCGTTGGTTTGTACTTGTCTAAGGACTAAAAAAAGTGCACACAGATTTGATCAAATGACATTCTGCACCTGTCAAATTTAACACTTTTTGAAAGGAATCTTCAGAAGTGGCCCTATTTATGATTTTTTCGAAAGATTTCATCTGAAAAAGTTGTTCAGAATAGCATTTGACGTCGGTTTGCAAATTTTCAGCTAAAAATTCGGACCTATTATTTTTTACTCATTTATTTGATTTTTCCAAGTATAAGTAGGTATACTACAAAATTCCCCCGGATTTTTTTGATTGAAATATGATGAAACTCGCTTGTTATTACACTTTTAATGTTTTTAGTAAAAATATCGAAAATGATAACTCAATTTCGAATAAGAACAACTTTGAATCAACGACACCGCGAATTTTCAGAAGGGAAATAGTTTTTTGCAAACAGTATTTTTTCAAGAGAGTCCAGGTGGGCAATTATTTATCGAAATAAGTTGATTCCACACGTTTCCTCAGATTTCAATGAAAAAAATGAGAATTTTGTAGTACTACTTGGAAAATTTAAAAAAATTAGTAAAAAATAATTATAAGTCCGAATTTTTGGCTGAAAATTTTCAAACCGACGTAAAATGCCATTCTGAACAACTTTTCCAAATGAAATCTTTTGAAAAAATCATAAATAGAGCCACTTCTGAAGATTTTTTCAAAAAGTATCAAATTTGACAGGAACAGAATGTCATTTGACCAAATCTGTGTGCACTTTTTTTAGTCCTTAGACAAGCACAAACCAACGCCGTATTGATTTTTTAAATAAATACTTTAATAAAAAAAAAGTCCCATATGATCCGGACTTTTTGACAAACCTTGACAACACCCTTTGACAAGTTGTAGCCCTTTGAACGTAAAACATATGGCTCGATCTACTATTGCTTCTCGGGGTGAGAAAATTAATCTAATGACAATCAATTTTGTTATGCAATAGTTTATACAAAAATGTCAACGCTGTTGCTGAGCGTCTGTAATCAACAGAATACATACTGAATTCATTCAGTAAGATATGATTGGGAAAACCTCTAGACGGATATATAGCATACTGTTTAAAGTAAAGGTTCTTTAAGAATTTTCGTTGAGTACCCTCAACAGGTGTTTTACATCGTTCATAGTATGGCAACCATACTAGAGAACAATATTCAAGACGAGATCTTATAAATGTAAAAAATAGTGTCATTAACGTAAGCATGTTTGAAAATTGCTTTGAATTGCGCATTATATACCCTATCATTTTGTTAGCATTTGAAACCATCCGTATTACATGCGTATTGAAAGATAGTTCGCTATCAGAAATAACCCCAAGGTCTTTCATTTCACTACATCGTATTAATTTGTTACAATGAATAGTTTAATTAAAAGTAATGGGGTTGTCTTTTCTTGAAAAACTCATTACTTTGCATTTATTAACATTTAAGTTTAGCTTATTAGTACCATGAGGTCAAAAAAAAATGATTCTGAGCAGGCCTTGACTAGTACAACACGATTGGCTACACTGGTTCTAGAATGCCTATGAATTATAATGCGACAGTGACATTTCAAATGTAAGTCAGTTTTGCAATCTTGTTTCCAGAATTATTTAAGTTTATCGTTGTAATACTAGTGAAGGATCACATTTTGAACACCTACTCTAACATGTATTCATCTTAGTTTTCAGTTTGTTCCCTAAATAAATACTGTTTTGTGTTTTCATTTATTTGACATTTATTAACCTCTAACCTGCTGCCACGTTTTGAAATCAGTCTTGCCAATCGTGTTGTACTAGTCAAGGCCTGCTCAGAATCATCTTTTTTTCGATCTCATAGTATTACACCATCCATGTACAAGTTCAAGGTTGTTTTGTAGTCTATTGCAGTTACTTACAGCTTTGACCGAAGTAAATATTTTTACGTCATGTGTAAGCATTAGTGTTTCACAGTTTAGGATTAAACCAAGGTCGTTTATAAATAACAAAAAGAACAGAGGGCGAGATTCGACCGTAGAGGTACTCCAGACAGCAAACTTCCATCTACTGGGAAATGTTTCAGTTTTTAAAGATAAATTAAAAATAATTAATAGTGGGATTATGAAAATATTCGCACAATCTTTAATTATATAGGATGGTACCTGGTCAATGCCAGATGTTGGATTATTTTTTAACTTAAGAATTGCTAATTTGATATCGTTTTCTGATACAGATGGAATATTTACATTCACGTTGGAAAATGTAATAGGCATGCCCTGGCTATTAAGATTAAATATATTGGATTCTTCACTACGAAAACCTTAAGCAAAGGCATTTACAATGGCTTGGGGGTTGTTATAAAATTCACCGCCTTTATGCAATTTTCTCTGTATTCTTGATTCGCCCTTTTTCGATCTAATGTAAAACCAAAAGCTTTTACTATCAATGTTAATTGAATTTTCCATTTGAACCAAATATTCCGTAAAAGCAAATTTCATTTGATTTTTTACCAAGGAGCCCAATCTTTTAAATTCAACCATGTAATGTTGAGAATTACTTTCATTGAATTTCTTGTAAACTCTACTTTTTGATGTAATATTTTTTATGATCACCCTCGTAAACCAAGGTGGGTATTTCATAGAACTATTTCTAATGTTATAACAAGGTACATATTGATCAAATATATTATAAAGTATTTAATATGGACCAATCCACAGATATTAAGGCACTACATAGCTCTACAATGTTTGATTTTTTAAAATTATATTTTTTACTAGTTTCTACCCGAGAAAAGTTAATTTAGGCCACCTTCGACAGTTTAAAATTAATTTCTAGCGCCGGATGATGCACATATTCACTGATTAGTGGTTCATTATCATGCGTAATAGTACAACCAAAACTAGCAAGTAGAAGATCAAGCAGTTTACCATTTTCATTGAAAACTTGTATTGACGCAAATTTAGCAATTCAGAAAAATGTATGATAGTTGAATACAGCAGATCAGAAGTATTAGCACTAGAAAAACTGTGGATGTTAAAATCCCCAAATATCATTACATTGTCTATATATAAAAAATGTTGCATAAGGTAATCAAATACTGTATTAAGGCTAATGAGAGTTGGCGTACCGTACGTGGGATGTATTTTACAAATACGTATAAACAGCTCGTTCCAGCTAACGTGATTTTATAATCAACTAGGTACATCAAATGCAGGTAGCGCATTCAGAAGTTAGGATAAGTCTAGTTTTTCTGTTGGAATAATATTTTTCACACCTAGAAGAACTCCACCGCCGCGCGTGGTGTTTGTAGAGATAAAATTTCGATCACATCTATGCACATTATATAATTATACTGTAGGAAAAACATTTACTGCTCAAGATATCGTCTGATAACCACGTTTCGCTTAAAGCAACCATATCATAATAATAATAATATATGCTTTTATTACTGCGGTATTCATCTCTTCTGACCATTTTATTTTGCATCTTGGCAGGCCTGCCTCGGTGGTCCCCAGCTGAGTGGTTGGGAAAATACTTTCGGTAGATGTTGTTATAGGTATTAAATTGTTCATTTTGTTTGAATCTGCAGATTCTATGGATCCCTAGGTACTCCCCCCCCCCTCCAGAATTCTCTAGGCTGACCGCTGCAACGGTGCAGAATTCTGAAGCGTCGCGTCTACCAGCCTGGGGTACTGTACCATCGTGTTTTGTACTTGACATGTTTATAGTGATAAAAAATGTTGTTTTGCATTTTATACCTATCTGTCAGGTTCTATTCAATTCTTCCACAGATTCCCGGAATAGAGCATGGTTGTTTTAGGGAACTTAGGTCGCTGGCTGTACCGTCTACCAATTCCTTTTAGCGTATCTTACGGTAGCAGGAAATCCCTGGCTAGACATTAACATAATTATTATTATGATTACTATTTTATCATTGTTATTATTATTGTTATTAAAACAGTAGAAGGGAAGAGGATTCTCCCAATCAAATACGTTTTCCGTTTTCTTACGACCCGGGCATCTTTTATTATTTCTTTATAAATCTAAATTCTAGTAAATGCTAGATATGTATACTTCCAGTGTTTGAAACCCTGTTCCACTAATTTCTTAATGTAACCTGATCATATTGACGATTGATAACAAGATATTATTATATCTATATTTTGTAAACATTTATCTCGTATTCAGTTAAGAAATTCAATTTTTTAAGGCATACTAGAGAGGAACGATATTTAGCACAAACATGTTATAGTTATTATTATTAGCAATATTCTAGAATTCTTTCCTATCGATTGTGTCGATTGTTAATTATTTTATTATTTATATTTATTGTAATAGGTTGACCCGTGAAAAGGCATTCATGTGTGGTAGTGTCATAGCACAGACTTGCGCTAATAGAGTGTTTATTATACCCTAAAGTTCTACATTGGAATCGTCTATGTATACGAGCTTTCACTTAACAATGGATTTTACGTTTAATGATTATGCTGATATGCACATGGTATTTGGTTTCTTTAATGGAAATGGCGACATGGCAGAACGTAAATATCGTGCACGTTATCCAAACTGTAGGCATCCTAGAGCAAATGTTTTTCGAAAGCTGGACTTCGTGAAACTGGTTCATCTGTTCCAAGGAATGTAAACAGTGGTTGACCAAGGCAAAGGCCCACTGTACAACTGGAAGAGCAAATTTTAGATGTTGTACAAGAAGATCCCTCTGTCAGCACCCGGCAGTTAGCTGCAACATTAAATATTCTATGCAATAAGACCGTTCATTGGTTCTAAAAGAAAACCTTCTTCATCATTATCATGTCTCAAAAGTTCAACCCCTTTATGAAAATGATAACATAGCCCGATTGAATTTCTGCAACGCGATTTTAAATGCAATTCGTGACAATGATAGCTTCTTTGGAGCGATGAGTGCATGTTTACTAGAGATGGCGTGTTTAATACACGTAATATTCACCATTTGGGTGACGAAAACCCGCACGAATATCGAGAATATGGTCATCAGGGCAGATTTTTCATTAGGATTTGGCTTGGCATAATAAACCATAGGGTTATTGGAACAATTTATTTGCCAAATCGTCTTAATTCCGATGAATACCTCCATGTTTTAGATCAAATAATTGACGAGATGCCGTTGCAGATAAGACACGAAATGTTATACATGCATGATGGAGCCTCTGCTCACTTTGCTCGTAATGTAAGAAAGTGGTTGGACGAACACTTGCTAAACAGATGGATTGGTCGCGGCGGCCCTATCTTATGGCCCTCGAGATCCCCCGATCCCAATCCATTAGACCTATTGTTTGGGGTTTCATTAAAGGAAAAGTTTATGCTACGCCTCCAACAAATTTTGACGAAGTTAGGAATAGCATTGATGCGGCTGTATTAGAAATCACCCCGCAAAAACTTGAACGAGTGATGCAAACTATACCACAAAGGTTACAACTGTGTTTGCAGACAGACGGTTTTAAGATTTTCGACTCTGAATTTTATGACCAACATCGCCACGCGTAGTTCTTTCGCCAATTTATACACACCCTGTATTTCTAAATAATTTAGTTTTTTTATTGATTTCATCCCTCCTCTTCTTCAATCTCTCTATTGGTGTGCAGCTCCGCAACTAGGTTTGCCACAGGCCCATTTCTTCATTGCTGAATAATTCTCAGCTCCCGCTCTATTTATTACTTGTTTTATAAATTCTAGGTGAGGGTCTTCCTTTGGTTCTCTCTCCCTCAACTTTCGATATATGGGGAATTTTTCTTCTTAGTATACATATTGTGACGTGACGGGTTTTTGGGGGGTTTCGTTAATAATTAATATAAACGATAGGTAGCTTCACTATTTATTAGTGAGTCTTGACCGCCTACGCCACGTTTTGATTTTGTTTGACTTTGTGCGATAGGTGGTTAAATCAAAATCTCCTTCAACTAAAATCCGTATATTTAAGTTAGGCACTTTAGCATTACACCAGGTTACACTTATAATTCAATTCCAAATTCAATATTACACTAAATCAAATCTTCAACATTTACGTTTCAAGCTCCGGTTACATCAAAACGATTAAGTTACAAACTTCTAATAGTCTTTGAAACAATCAAGTCCCCAAAGAACTTGGATGGTTCACACAAAAATCACTTAGTCTAAATTTAATAAACTAATTTATCTTACAATAATGTCTGGGCCAACCTCTTTGGGTACAACAAATCTCTGAAGATACAGCTCGTGTTCACTCTTTGCCGAATCGAGTTTAACCATGTGCTTAGATGAAATTCGAGCGTATTTATTCGGTCATTTAACCCCCACTTATTTTATAATTCGTACGCAGATATTGACGTGTCACCTTATTTCAGAATGCTTACGCGACATTTCACACGTTGTGGAATCCATCGAAAAGCACGTATCTGATGTCATATTTCATCCGTCTCTGTCTTTTCAATTGCACACAATAAAGAATGCGACCTTGGCTCGTGTCGTCTTTCATTCAATGCGTTTGACGTCACATCAACTTGTATTTAAATGAATTCACTGTTAACTTGAATTAGATTTAATTCATTTTAGCTTTATTTAATATTTTGCCTATTCGGCTTTATCACAATATCGCCTACGTATACTTAAAAAAAAAACGCATTGTTTTACCCTATATGTAGGCAATCAACTATACACTAAACTTTAATTTATAATTTTTTAAGAAAGAAATGGCGTACCGTGCCAAAAATAATTAAACCAATTTAATGTCAATAAATTAGTCTTTATTTAAAGTGTTTTATTGCGTTTTTTTAATACAACCATGTACAGTAAAGACAAAAAAGTTGAAATTGTGATGTGACTAATATGGTATCAGAATGGTAACAGTTTAAAGACTGCGAGAGACTTATTTTCAAAAAGATATCCAGAAAGATCTATCCCTTGCATTAGAACCACACAAAATATTACCAGAAAATTTAAATCAGAAGGCTACATCATAGATTTCCATAAAATACGAATAATTAAAAATAATCACATATTAAATGAAGAAATGAAATTAAATATTTTATGCTATGTTGAAGAAAACCCCATAGTATCACTACGAGAAATAGCTTCATATTTTAATGTTCCTAAAACAGTGTATAAATTTTCAAATTGTTGGAGCTGTTAATGAACGACATCATTCCGGCAACAGAAAACTTAAACATTAATGACCCGAGGTTTCAGATCGATGGAGACCCCCCCCCCCCACAAATTTTTTTAAACGATAGTTTTCCAGGAGACTGGATAGGAAGATTTGGTCCCGTAACGTGGCCATCGCGGTCTACAGATTTGTCGCCCAACGGCTTCTTCGTTTGGGGCCACCTGAAGTTAAAAATGTACACAAATGTTCCAATATAAAGTATCGATAAATTAAAAAATCGCATCCATACCGTACCGTACACACCACAAAGAAAACAAAAACTAGGGCCGCTAAAGGCGATATGAACCTATAACCAAAAGAAAAATTCCCTGTATTTACAGGGAATTGGTGGTGCTTTATTAGGTGGCCTATCCATTTATGTCTTCTTTTAGTGTTCTTAATTTGATAGAGACGAAAAATATAAAATTTATTTATTAACAAAAGCTTATAAAAAAAGTAGATACATTTTGTTAGGTTTCATTTTCACGTTAATTTAAATGAAAGACACGTTGGGACTTGGTTTATAAAACATGTTTTTTAAAGTTTTAAGAATGTTTCGCAGAGTATGTTTTTGGCATACTCACATCATGGAGAATTTATTAAAATATTGCGGTATGTGCTGGAATCCGAACAATTTTAGAAAGCTTTGCGTAGTTGGGATGCTGTATGTGAAAATTTATTTTCCACTTCCGTCGAAAATCGTTTATCATCTTTTAGTGGACTTTCATTGTTGTTCTTTATTAAATGTTGATGTGAATGATCGGCCTTCGTGCTCTACACGTGTTGATAACCAATATGAAGAATGTTTGCTTTCACTTCTAAACTGCTTACCTAGCGTTCGCGTCGTATAATCAATAACTCAATATATGAAGCAATTAAACTAAATGGAAGGGCGATTAAACAACGCTGATTTAGTTGGGGATCGTTTTCAATCTTCTAAAATTAATAAAATTAGACTTCAAACTCTGCAATGAGTTCGGCTTTGTCTTTCGCCTACTTGATAAACTTTATGAATCGCTGTAATATCAATCTCCTTATTAAATTAGCCATAATGAAAAGTCAATAATGAATTATGTGTCATCGCTTTAACTCCAATCCCTTTCTATAAACCTCTTTCTCAGAAAATGTTTGGAAGACCTCCACGACTTCGAAACTGGCATACTGAACTTGGGAGATTTACTATAGGGTTGCAAAGGGAGTGATTTGAATGCCGTTTGGGTAGGTATCGGCCTCTAGATAAATGGCATATTTATATGCACGACGTGCTGGATATCGACAAGATGAAATTGAGTCGGGTTATTGTGTAGGTCTCGGTGACCACAAATATAGCTACACTGGATTATGGTTTACATTTTAGATAGCACCGCGGATGACGTGCATCACAAACCAGAATATGCATCAAATATATAACTACAACAGTTCCATATCTGAATCTCATAGCCCATTAAGCATTTTGTGGATGTAAATTACGACTGTATATTTAACAAATCACTGAAGTAATTTTTTAAAGAAAAGTTGCGAGTATTCATGTTAATCCGTACAAAATTTTACCACACACACGAAAATGTAATACAAAAGTAAGATTTTTATTATTCGATAATTTACCACTTGCATAAAATTCAAGAGATGACACAAATGAATAGGAAGGTATAAAACCTTTAAACTGTGGAAGATAATCAAAAGAAGTGATTCATTAAGTCATTAAGCATGAAAATGGTTATGCAGATTCGTTATCAATAGAAGAAAAGAAAATGCAAATGTCAATATCCAGAGAATGAATAAATTTCCAGCAATGAATGCTTAAAAAGTATAACATATGTATCCGAATTTATATTGGTGGGGCGGGGTTATCTAGAAATGGCTTGCAGGAGTCTTTAGCTTTTAGCCTTTAAAATTGGCTCACATATGTATATGTATGTCGAAGTTATTGACAACTCATTCGGTATGGCTATGCAAGTGCAAACCAACGTCTAGCCACTTAAAATCTAGCTAAAAATAAAAGTGCTGACAAGCAAGAATTACGTTTACGTACCAGCTAAACTTATTTTAATTATGGAAGTTGTTAAAAATGTCTGCCCCCTACTTTAGTACGCAGCGCGACACATCTCTTCATGTTATAAAACGATTTTTGTGAAGGATAAGGTGTAATTTTAGTAGTTTCTTCTACACTTCTTTGTCGCAAATCTTCCAGAATGTGCACCGCTAAAAATGGCGTATTTTAACAATTGAAATAGAAAATAATCTAGAGAATTAAGACCACACGATCTTGGCGATAGCGATCTTGTAATATTAATCACCATAAGGTTTCCGTGTGGTACAAGCCACATGGGGTGAAGCTTTATCCTGCTGAAGTGTTCTCATCATCCAGTTGATTACCGAATATTGGTCTGATATTTTTAGGTAGCGATCTTCTCTCCAAAAACTATTGGACCTGTTCCGTTTTTAATGATAGTTTTTTTGTTAATTTTAGTTTGAATTGTTTTAGAAAATAAAATCTATGCAGTGTACGCGTTGAAATTCCCTTTGGCATTTGAATATTCATTTTTAGTTTATATATCGCATTGCTTCGACAAGCTTTGGTTTCTTGGGAAACCATATTACTGTTTTGGATAACAAAAACATTAGAAGTTGATTAGAAGTGAATAAATTAGTCAAAACTTGGACATTAGAAAAATAATTAGAGTAAAAACAAGTTGGGTTTTCAAGATTGAATTTAGAAAAGTTAGTGTTAGTTGAAGATTGGAATTAGAACATTAGAAAAGAAGAATAACGTTAGTGAGAACATTGGAAAAGAACAAATTGGAAAAAAAACTACAATTTAGAAAAATAGCATCAAGGTGAGTCGAAGCTATTTACACATTTAGTACGGTCCTTCGAGCAAACCTTTAGTTTTTATTAAACAGACCAATAGACCTCATTCGCTTCGGAGCTATCCAAATAACGTATTTAGGAAATAGTATTATAATAGAGTTTCTCTTATGGAATTGGAATTATCGGTACTTTAAATTCTCATCGCATATATCCAGAGATAAAACGATAATTCGTCTGAGAAGAACGTCAAATCCAACGCATTATCATCCAAATTGTCTCGGTACTTGTTTCTTACAATCTGGTGCTAGCAAGTGCCCATGAAATTTTATTTTGTAGGGAAGCAAATATCGGTTTTTTAAATGACTTGACATGTACCATAATTAAGTTTGCTCTACTGCGGTAGTCTTCAAGGCGTTAACATAGGTTCTTCCTCCGTCCGACCCTTTACTTTCCCGATGGTATTATGCGTTCGCATTCTTTCGCCAGTTCTAGTTTTGTGACCTACACAACCAGTTCAAAATTGGTGACAATCAGTATACAGCAGTTGTCGTAGTAAATAATCTTCAATTACTGCTTGCTACATTAGGAAAATGTAAATGTAAATGAAACAAGATAAGCACTTCTTATATAAGTGGCGTGCCCTTCTCCATATGTCTGTGGTGCGCGGGTCAAGTAGCCTACAGACATAGGGGACCTACAGCTTAATGTGGGCTCCGAAACATGGAAGTACTTATACTTCTACTCCAGAGAGGACTTACCTGGCAGAAATACCTCGGTCGGGGGTTTTCAGTGTGTGTCTGACCCTGGGAATCGAACCCGGGCCATCTCAGTGGTCAGCCTCACGCTGAAACAACTAAGCCACGACCGCAACTAAGATAAACACTAAGAACGAATAAAGATGGGAGATCCTCAGAGCCAAGAGGAACCAATATAGAATCGATTAAAAATGATTCGAAGAACTACTGAATATGAACGAATGCATCAGTAACCTTTTATCGGCAAACAGGCTCCTCTGCTCTACCAATTTTCTTCTATAAATTGTGCTGTAGTCACCACTACTGCACGTTGATAGCATTCAGCCGTTATTTATCACTTGTTTCATTAGAAACGTTAGCTAACTAATATAATTTTCTCTGTAGCGGTAGAATTCTTAAAATAATGGGTGTTTCAACGGTCCTTTGGCATTCTTGATAAACACCATTGTAATTAAATGTACTACATCTGAACAGTATCTCACCGATGTGAGTAACTCGCTACAATTTTATTAAAATAGAATTAGCTGCCACAATCATACTTATCGTAAGTAATTGTAGGATTCTTCCTGTACTAGCGAGTTCTTCGGAGCCCTATCTTTGACAAAGTAAACATAGTTATCCTTTAACAAACTTCTCTTATAAACGGTAAATAAATTGCAGTTACATTAACTACATCTGCACAGTATTTCACGTTATTGGCAACTCATTAATCATTAAAGTAGATTCATATTGTCCCTTACACGTGTTTGTAGTTTGATCGTTTCGCTTGCATAGGTTTTATTTAATTTAAAAATTGAGTTGGGTTCACAGTGGCACCACGTCAGTGTTTGTGTTTTTTTTTTTAATGGCAAGTACACCTAAAAATGTAAAATTTGGTGATTCTGACTATGAGGGCGGTTTATTGAAGTAGTATGAAGAAGCGGAAGGGGAGATTAGTGACTTTGAAGAGTTGAATAAGGCTTTAAATGGAGGGGATACTGCAAAACCTATGATGATTGAAATCGACCCACAAAATTTGGAACGAAAAAGGAAAAGCTGCGCACTATGCCCAAATGCTCAAGAAGGAATGACAAAAAGGCAAAACGCTATTACAATTCATGTAAAATACCAGTGTGTGATAATTATAACTGTAAGACTAATACTTGTAAATAGACTTGCATAACTTGAGGTGTTGCAGTTTTTTATTTGTAGTGCTTATTTTTCTGTAAAAATTTAATTTTGTGTTCTCTAAAGTTATGTATCTAATGCTGTGTGAATAGTTTTCATTTATATTAGTTACCTACTAAAACAATAGCGTTTCCCATGTTTTGATAATATTTCTGAATTGATTTACTTTTTCCTTGATAACAACTTTGTTTATTCAAAACCCCAGAAACTATTTATATTATATAACGTCAGTATGATAGAACACGCATATTTACCATAACTGATGGGTAATTGTAACGCTATAGGCAACAATTTTTTAAAAAACTTTTGCGGTCCAGGCGGCACCACGTCAGTAGTTAAGTCCCAGAGTATGCACGTCAGAAGTAGAGGGTTAAACAGTTATTGTTCATATCAAGAAATGCAATATAAAGTTATCCTCAGCAGCCCATGAAACTAAAAGTCAAGTCCTACGATATAGATTCCGGAAATATTACTTCTCTGTTTCGACAGCTATTTCAAATGAAAATGTCTAAAGCTTAGAAGTTTTGGCAGAAGCTTAGGAAATACAAAGTATCGAATTTGATTTAGTAATTAACCCTTCAAACGATATTTTGGTCAGACCGTAAGCCTGCATGGGAAGAGAAATTCAGTCAACTGAATGCAAGCGAAACGTAAAACGTACCTGGATGGCGTTTGGAAATTAAGTTTCATATTAAAAAATAAAAATATAGAAATATATTCATGAAGCCTACAATAATAGTCAATGACTAGTTTTAACTTATGGCGGAGAGAATTTAGTGGTAACACAAAAGACCTTGAATACCATCAGAGTTGCACAGCGCGCAAATGAACGATCCACGTCAGGGATTTCCAGATGAGATAGAAAAACCAACGAGTGTACTAGAACCCAGACAAAAATAAAAGATGCAGTAGAAAAAGTGCTCAGTTTAAAGTGGAGATATGCAAAACACATAACACACCTATAAAATAATCGCTAGACTAAAGCAATAATGAAATAATGGCCATATCTGCATAAGCCCACTTGGAAGACCGCCTACCCGATGGGCAGATGAATATAGCTAACAGCCGGATTAAAATGGATACAAATAGGAATAGGAAAACATGGAAAGTTATTGAGGACGAGTAAATCCATAGATTGAAATAATAAGGAAGAAGAAAAATATAGGCCTACGCCTATCTTCTCTAGATAAAGTGGAGCTTTAATTGTCAAGTCTTTTAGGAATCCTCATCTATAAGTTCCTAGGCGAAGGTAAAACGGTAGGGATATAAATTCAACTCCTGTTTTAATATCCGTTGACACGTACCATAAGTTAAACCATCAATTTATTGGCATAAATGTCTAACTGGTGTTCTTGGAATTTCGTTACCGAATAGCTTCAACTAGCGCAGGCGATCTTCGTTTTTTTGGCACAGCCTCCTTTCATTATAACACTTTCAGTTTCTCGAAAAGTTCCAGATTTGTCACAATATCATAAAACTGCTTATAAATTCCGAATTCATCGGGATATCTCCCTCAGAATTCAGCAAAATATAGGGGAACTGATGCTCTTTGAAGTGCATTGAAAATCATTTGTACAATTTGATAGCTTGTGTAAAAAATTGATGACAACAAGTAAAGATTAAAGTATCTAAATTTTGTGTTATATGTACGTATTAATTATCAACATGACATTTGCTGAATCTAGTTAAGACATAACTTTCAGTTCTGTATCCAATTAAATTGGGTCGCTTTATATGTACATATTTAGGTATATTTTTGAATAACAAATATATTCACTTAAGCTACATCTAAATGCTTTTTGCGTATTCTTGCATGATGCATAATCACTTTTAAGTCGTTGATTAATTCTTCGCGTCAATGTGCACTTTTATTATCCACTGCGGTGTTCAACTATAGGTATAATAGGGTTCGTTATTATGCTTTTGCTGCTTTGCTGCTCCAGATAGTGCAGGATAAACTGTTGCTAGTTAGTACAAGTTAATTACACAGAGAAAACTTAACTAAACGTTTGTCGGTACTTAACTATTAAATATGTATGACCAATTTACTTTTGTACCCTGTGCTGCAGTACATTTCTGTATAGTATGCCTCCATTATTAGTAAGTGCAGCTTTATTGAAATGCATAATCTAATTGATCATGTTATACTCGTAACGCAAGAGTGATATTTCGGTGCTGTAAGCTATCCGTGTAGTAATTATATTTATCACAACAGTATTGCTCTTCACATAAGAAATTTGATCTAAATTCTGCTTCCAACACTTTTAGAGCGTTATCGATATTTACATCGAAATTGCTTTCAATGTAACAATAATGGCGATCACATTCTACACGCTGATTTTCTTTATTTTACTGTTTTATTCACCATTGAGAGGTTGAAAGTTTGAAGTCAGTCATGCCTATCTCAATCTATCTAAATTAAGAAAGATTAGGTATCGAGAGCCGAAGTATCATGCAGTGAATACCGTAAAGATTTAGTGAAAATGTGTTACATTGATTTGCATCATCGTATTTACCAGTGGCTTATTTAATTGCAATAGATGCTCATTATTTACGGTAAATGGTAGTTCCTCCATTTTATGGGTTTTACTAATTCAAAGAGTGTTTAAGTTATTTTTTATTTAACATTAAAATAAAATCGCGTATAAATTATCTCGCCGATGAGAAGTTAGGATTTTTCATATTTAAAGCTTTTAATCATATCTAGTTGTTCTCATTAGAGTTAAACTGCATTTTCAACATGTCAACATTGTAAAAAAACAATAACTGCAATTTAACTAATTGTGCATATTTTTAGAGTTTTAATCGGGTTGATGCTTAAAAAGTAGTAAATATTTACAATAGTAAATTTCTACTGTGTTGTGTTGTAGCTTAAACTTAATTCCAGTAACCCACGATGTAAAACTCTGGACTTTCCACAAGGCCGCAAAATACCCTAAATGAATAAATTAACTAGAGCACGCAAGTATAATTTGCTTTTTAATGTGGTTAATTAATTGTACTAAAAGTTACGGTCAGTTAGGAAAAAAATGCAAACGTCAAACACAACTACACTCAAATGTACCTATAATATAAATAATTCTTGTAGTTTGTCTAGAATTGTAGTTTGTAGAAATCCAAATATAGCGTAGGTATTATTTATATAACTAAAATTCGGACGTATCCTGTAATTATATGTAAATTATTCAGAAGGGAATTGTGATGGGGCGGCTATCTCTGGGGAGAGCTGCCTGAATGTGTACAATCCAGTCCATTTGAAATCTAAATATGTTTAGCTAACAACATTAGAGAGTTGCTAGTGAAAATCAAAGTAAATGTTATGATAAAAGTTAGTCTTTCAGTGTTTCAGTTCAAAAGAATAACAGGCGTGAACACAAATGCAAGCATTGTTTAAGCTCCATTCGGTTACACTTTTCGTGTTAGTTTTAAGAAAATAAAGTACTAGAATTTGAAATACGAAATTATGATCAGTTTGAAACAAATAATTACGCCTGAAGGACAGAGTACCATCCAAAACAGGGAGCCACCAAAAATGGCTGTTACTCGGGTATATTATAAGTTATACAAACTTTTTGGAGCTTGACTTATTTTGATATAGTTTTACATACAGGGTGGCCCACTGAAAACAGTAAACGCAACCTTTGGCCACTTAGCATTACCAATTTAAATGCTGACAAACTAACATGCCACATACAAACAACTTGTCAGATGAAGTGCTTTTGTTTGCTACGTTAAATTGTTTAAGCCTACTAGATCAAAATTTAAGTGTAATTTTTTTTGGAATTAATGATCGGATTTTAAAAATAAAAAGACTTGTTGAAAAGAGAATCGAAAGGCCTTTAGAATTGTGTAACGTTTGACACCCCTTTCTGTTTAAAATTTTTTGAGATGCAATTCACCCTCATCTTAGGGTTGAAGTTGTGTAAATAATACTAATCAATTCAGATGTACCCCTTGATACTAAAGCTGACGTGCTCGAGCGTTTTTCGTAACATTGATGTTAAGTGGTCAAAACTTGAGTTTACTGTTTTCAGTGGGCCACCTTGTACTATCGAAAAAAAAAAACTCTTTTTGGCCTTTGGTTTAGAAAATAGGCGTTTCCTAATTTTCTGTAGCCAGAAGTAACACATGTCTTTTAAATTTGGCATACTGGTTCTTTGACGGTAGGTCCAGGGCATGAAAGAGGTGACCGAAAGTTAAAAATAAATTGCTAAATTTTACGATTAAATGCAAAAACATTAAAGAGAACCTTTAGTTTTAAAATTTAATGGAGCTTTAATTCAAAAATACAAAATGGCCCTTAAGTAACTTCCCATAATTTGCGTAAGTAATTAAAGACAATTCGGCCATTATCTAATTATTTGACGTAAACGTATACAGGGTGTTGCAATTTGACTATATGTTTATTATACTTATTTTGTTTCTTTTAGTTCCCTGAACACATTATCCAAATATGGGGGGTTCCTCACAAATCACCCTGTGTACAAAGCGTCTTAAAATGAAATACATCTAGTATACTTTGAAACAATGTAGTGGCATATAAAAGTTTACATGCAAACAAATGTCAAATGTAACTAGATGTAATTCTTTTTAAGACATCAGGTATTTACATCAATGTGTTTTTAGTTTGCTGTTGGTATTAGAACCATTTTGCCTTTTTTGAACAATCAATGTAATTTCTCACTTTATATTTGGAAAAGAGTATATCATTGTCATAATGTTGAATTTTTATTGTGTTACATAGAACTTTTTTTAAAGAGCTGGACTTGTTTTTGGAATTCTAGAAAATTAGAAAGAAAATATTTAACACACTGCAGTGTTTTAGTGTATAAAAGTAATTCAAAAGTATCATATATTTAACATAACTAAAAAGAAAAGTCGCATTCGCAAGACATTTAATGTATCCCTTGCTGCCTGTACATTTATAATTTTACTAAAGAATTGGGCATATCTAATACGTAGATGAATACTTGTAGAGGCTTTCTAATGTACTAGGTGCAACTGTATAAAAACGGGAAATTAATCCATAAATTTTGAGAGCTTGAAATTTGGTATTTGCAAATTTGCCCCATTATCCATTAGATTCTGTCTGACGTGACGGTCCAAATTTATTTGAAAAGTGTTTAGTTAATTTGAGAGACAATTTATAAATTATATGTAATATCAAGTTCGATATGATCACCTATGAATAAAATTAATTGGTTTTCTACTAGCAAATTCCAATACTGGAGGATCCACGGCATGGAATGTTGTAGCATTTTCATTAAATTTATTTGTTCTTTTCTAACGTTTAATAATGTAATAATATATCTTTAAAATTTCAAAAAATATTTTGTTGATTGTACTAAACATACATTAATTCTCAGGGAAAATTTCTTTTTCTACAATTTCTGTGGCCTCTAAAAATATATCATGTGGAATGTTTAAATGAAGGTGGTTAGGCTATAATAATAAATTGTTCTAATTGGATAACTAAATTTCAAGTACAGACTTTTGATGTATGATTAGCATGTTTTAATTTTATATTTTCAAAAGGTAGTCGATATAAATATTAAACTATAGCAGAGGTGATTTGTTTAAAAGGGCATTTAGTCAATGGCACTGTAAAAACAAATAATATCAGTAACATTTTTAATTTCAAAGAAGAAAATGCTAAATATTGACGAAGAAAAGTTTACGCCGAATCACATTACAAAAATACGAGTACCCCCAAGTGTTCCCATTTTATTGAAATTAAAGAATCATTAGGAATTTCTAAAAAATAAATTTCTCAAACTTTGCCTAAAGCTTTCGGAGTATACACATGTTTCGATAAACATTTTTGTTTTTAAAATTTTAACTTAAAAATTGATGAAAAATTAATTTCATTCTATTTTCAACAGACCACTGATCACTAGAGAAACTTTTTAACGCAAACAGAAGTAAAGCTTTAGAATTCCCAGGTTAGAAAAGGATAAATACTGCTTCGGTAGAAAAACAACACAACTTTGTTCGAAGAAAATTCCTTTTATAAATTGCATCGTAATTTTCTTTAATTAAAGAATGATGCTTGTACTAGGGAATATAAAATTAGTTTTATTAATATAATAACTACTTTTGACATACAGGGTGTCCAGCATAAGGATGAAATGCAGGGTGATCTCGAAAACGGTAAGAGATAGAGATTCGGTTAAATTAGAGAAAATGTTCAGCAGCTCAAGTACTACCAAGATATAGCTTTAAACTCCATAGATTCTCTTTTCTTTTCGGGTAAACTTGCTACTACTGAAAATCAGTGTTTTACGTATAACTCCATTATTTTAGAAAATAAATCAATCGACACGTATATCAGATTAAAGAGAAAAAAAATGTCTTTCAAATGCTGACATGATCATCTTTGAGGCATATTTAAAAAAACAAAGTTTATTTCAACATCTCGAAAAGTTTTCATCCTATGTAAATTATAATTTCAGATTCAAAATCTACGTAAAAAAAGTGCCTTAATAATGTTCAAACTAATTTCTGCCATCGTCAATAACAACTGAGCTAGGTGCGAAAAATGAAATCTGAAAAAGTTTTTTCGTTCTGTGCCGAAAACAGAAGAGAATCTATGGAGTTTAAAGCTGGATCTTGGTAGTACTCGATCTGCTGAACATTTTCTCTAATTTAACCGAATCTCTATCTCTTAGCGTTTTCGAGATCACCATGCATTTCATCCTTATCCTGGACACCCTGTATATTTCAGCAGTTCCCTTAGAAAATAAATAAACAGGAATTGAATAATACGAATTACATTAAATCCTTCTTTTTTTGTAAGTACATTAAGCCAGTAGGATTACATTGCAGATATTATTTTGACGATTCTTTTAAATTAAATTCTTGCGGCTGTTAATTTAAAGAGACGAAAAAAAATGATATTACAGGTAAACGAAACTATTTAAAAGCCGTTACTGTTCAAATGAAATAAAAACAAAGCCGTAAATGAATGAATTAATTAAATAATTACTAATTAAATTGCCGATATGCATCAAGAATGGAATGGCAATATACAGCGAAGCATTAATAGGGGAATATCAGTGTGGTTTTAGACCGTTTAGATCCGTAATAGAGCAGATATATATTCTAACGGAAATTCAAAGGACGAGCCACGAAGCTACAAACACACTTGCTGTTCATTGATTATAAGCAGGCATATGACACAATAGATAGAGAGCTGCTATACCAAACTCTAGCGGAGTTCAGGAACATTCAATACAACAAGGCGATCCACTATCCCCATTGCTATTCAATCTAGCACTAGAGAAAGTTATCAGAGAAGCCAAAGTGAATAGACAGGGACTAATTTACTATAATTACCACCTTTACACCACATTTACTATAATTACCACCTCGCCTTTGCAGACCACATAGCACTGATAACTGATAACAAGAACCAAAGAAGGGTTATTAACAATCACAAGAAATATCATAATAGCAGGAGAACAAATGGGACTACAGGTCAACGTAAACAAAACAAAGTATATGGTATGGGCTGACTGAGAGCGTGAAACGCACCAACTGAAGGTACAAATAAGCCAGAACACCGAATACAGTTTCCAAGAAGTAGACAACCTAACATATCTGGGTGCAGTTATTAAAAGAAGACCAAACAGTAGTGAGGAAATAAAGACACGAATAGCAGCAGGTAATAGGTATTTATTATATAATGGCAAACAAAGCAACATCGAGAGCTATAAAGGTGAAAGTGTATCAAACTATATTAAGACCAATAGTGACATATGCTTGTGAAGTGTGGACAATGACAAAACAAGACCAAAAATCATTGAGTATACGGGAAAGAAAAGTCCTGTGGAAGGTATATGGGGGCAAACTAGTGAATGGAACGTGGGAAAGAAGAACGAACGAAAAAATAAAAGTATTATATGGAGAGGAGTCAATAGTGGGGATAGTCAAAGCACATCGGGTCAGATAGATAGGGCACCTAGTTAGGATGGAAAGAACCAGAATACCGAAGCGTATATGGGAAGCTGAAGTGGGAGGAAGGAGAAGAAGAGGAAGACCGCAACTAGAGTGGAAGAAAGAAGTGCAGCAAGACTTAGAAACACTAAAAATTGAAAGATGGGAAAAAAGGCAAGGGATAGAAGTAAATGGAGGAAAGTGGTGCAAGAAGCCAAGGGCCTACAGGGCCTGTAGATCTTGACACATATATACTAATTAAATAAATTAATTAGATAGTTACATTAACCAATCAAATTATAATGCGTTGCTGTGGTGCATAGTTATGCGATTTAGTTGAGATTTTAATTCAAAAGAAACCAATGCCTGATTAAAATAGAAAAGAACAACTTCAAAGTAGAACTGTTAAGGTTTCAACTGGTTACAATCTTTAACCAGTTTACTACAACGAGGGTCTTAAATGCCTAATAGTTTTTTGAGAAGTGCTAAGTGGGTAACATACCATTGAATTATTAAACAACGATTATTTTTACGCTCTCTGAAATTCTGGATGGTACTCTCACCTTGCGAATTATCCCAAAGATATTTGGGTTGCATAAACGCTCGAATGCCATTCTATGAAAATATGTCGAAACTTGACTTTTCAAAAACTTTCTCTGCAAATTCTACTGGTATAAAACAATTTGTAGATTTTCTAAGGTTCTTATTCTACCTCCAAATTCCAATCAAATTTGTTTATTTTTGTTTTATTTCCCGTATAAGAAAGTAAACGTAAAAATTAAATATATAGTTATCATCATTTTATAATACAAAATCGACTCGTTAAACAAATTCTGTTGCAATTATTTTCATATTTCCATATCAAGAATTGATTTAAATTAATGTTTGAGTCTTTAATTTGTAAAGAAAATTTACCAACTATTTGCCGATGCTTTGAAGGAGCTTTTTAAAGATAGAAATTCAGTTCCCTATAGTTGAAACAACTTAAACTTTACACATAAATATTGATTTCATTATCTATTATCTGCAGTGAATATTATAGTTGCAGTTTTATATATAGAATAGCTTGTAGGATTCTTAATACTTGGAAAATTTCAAATCATAATGGCTCCTTCGGGTTGCTAACAAAACTCTGTGGTGCGCCTATGTTGAATTAAAATAGGCAACTCGACTTTCCAAGAACTTTATTTTATATTCTCAAACTAGCTTAGGTTTTACCTACTTGTAAACATGCACTCATAGGATTAACAGATGTTTTAAAATTCTTTTAACTATAGAGTATTTAAATATTTGAATCGCAGATTTTTCTGTGGTTTCTTAAATTTTTAAAACTTTGTAGCAAATACATTACTCGTAATAATGTGTAACTATACGAGTTCTTTAACAATTAATAATTTGAATCAAACTACACACGATCTCTGGTAAAATCACATATAAAAGGAATCTTTTGTTTCATTGGAAACGGCAAAGCCATTCATATTTTTTTAATGAAATCGGTTTATTAGAAGAAAAATTGTGCAAAAATGGGAAACAATTGTATTAGTGTAATTGTCAAAACCTTGTTAATCTTTCCTAGTCAAGATATTTATTTATACAAAAAAAAATTAGACGAAAATTCATTAAGTTATTCACAATAAAAGGTAAGCCTATTACCAATGGAATTCAAATTCGAATTCACTTCTAGTAATAAAAAACTAACCAAATTCTGCAGACGATAATCATTACTGCGTTTAAAACTTTATTAAATATACGAGTAAATAGTAAAGACGTGTGGCTTGATTAAATTAGCTTATAAAAGCGTTAATCCAAGCTTTCACTATAAAAGTGCTTAATTCTACATCCAATAAATTAAAATTTAGACAATATGTCTCAGGTTTTATTACAATGCAAAGATTAAGTCATTTTCTAGGGATGAAGTACCAAATTAAAGTTTTATATTAAGTTGCTTGAGATTAATCCGACAGATAAAAGGGTATTTAAAAGAACTCCTAGAATATTAAAGATTATGAAAGAATGTACTAGCGATAAATCATAATTTAAATAGATCCCCTAAAGTAACCTTTTTAAGAACCCAAAATTTTAGCTTTCCCAAGTGGTACATATATTTTTTCTTGGGTATTTATTCAAGCCGCTATGTAACTAGTTTTAATTGTAGGTATCCTAAACGTCACGACAAAGCATTCGTTGGTAAACAATACATCCATATTTTACAATTGTAACTCTATAAATGACGTCATTTTTTGCGTTGTTGAGCATTTCTTTAGTAAAAAGAATAACAGTGGCCAGTCAGCCAGTTTCTAACGTTCTGACATCCGAAATAACGTAATATTTTCTAAAAAGAGGCCCGCGTCAACCTTCGAAAAAAGTACAAAGTTTGTAGTCTGTAGACCGTTAAAACATCGCACAATCGTGTGCAAAAAATTGAGAACGTTATTTTGTTAATAAAACATTAAACAAAGGATCACAAAGAAGGAGCTTTTGATTGAACTTAAACCAGCTGAGAATAACAAAGAAGTATATAACTTCACGAAGCTGGCTCGCTCAGTAGGTACTACACGTTGAACCACCGCACGTCAAGCGCGAAACCTTCCAATGTGCTAAATGCCAGCGTTTCGGGCACACAAAGAATTTCTGCAACAGAAGCCCGGTATGTGTTAAGTGTACTAGTAACCATGCAACATCACAACGCCAACGCAAAACTAAATGTCAATTGCAGTGGTAGTCACCCTAATAATTACAAAGGTTGTTTCCTATATAAGGAACTGCAGAAAAAATTCCTCCCTCCACTCAGAATGACACAGATCGGTAACACAACTCATCATACAGCTCGATAAGTGAAACAAAATCTATCACATGCCCAAATTGTTAGTTACACCAACACCATAAATACAATCCATCCTCCACAAGTTCTGTCAAATAACCAATCGGAAGATTTATGCCAATTAAAGAAAAAATTATGAAAACTCTGATAGAACAAATGAGGATAACGTTTAAATCCTTCAACAAAACTCGTCACAAAAATCAACAATCTCTCAACACCTTAGATTGGCGGTTTGAAATGCTAACGGCCTAACGCAACATTGACAGGATCTTTTCCTAGCCAATCAATATATTGATGTCATGTTAGTGTCAGAATGTCGATTTACAGACAGAACCTACTTAAGAATACCAAGATACGCAGTGTACGTGCCCATGCTGGTACAACAATTATTATTAAACACTCTATCAAACAGCATGAACTCTCTGCATACGAAAAAATCATCTTCAAGCTACTACAGTCGGCATTGAAGACTGGGGAGGTCCATTAACAATTTTCAAGGCATAACAACAACTAGGAACAATATGAACACTATTTCCGCATATTAGAAGGTAGATTCATTTCATGGGGCGACTTCAATGTGCAGTGGGGATCCAGGACTACCACAATTACAGAAAGAGAAAGCCTTTAATAATTTGGGTTTGAACCATCTACCAATTGGAGAGCCGACTTACTGGCTTACAGACCTGAACAAATTAGTTGGCCTACTTGATTTTTGTGCGATAAAACGAATAAACCCGCACTACCTTAAGGCCGAATCGTGTTTAGACTTATCAGCGGATCATTCCCAAGTAATAATACCAATAGGAACCTTAATTAAAAGAAAAACATCTACCTTCATCAATAAACACATGAATTGAGATTTATTCAGGGCGTCAATATACGCGAAACTGACATTAGACATCTCCGTAAAAACAGCAGAAGAATTGGTTAAAGCGATTGAAACAACCAACACAGCATAAATCACCTATTCGAACTGCAAACGGTACTTGGGCCAGAAGTGATCAAGAAGCGGCACCGACCTCTGCAAGGAACTTAACGAACGTGTTTAAGCCATTTCCTTCGAATAATTTAGATAAAGAAACAAACGAAATCCAACTATTTACATCTACATAGATTATCTAGATGTACCGTTCCAAATGAGCCTACCATGCAAGATGTTTAAAATTAAACGAGATTAAAACCATGATTCTCAAAAACAGAGACGTAGCATCTTTCAGAATGATAATATGATATTACAGTGGCTATCTAACTGTCATCCATTTCAAAATTTTGAGAAAAACGCTAGAGTTGAATGGTCCTAGCTATTCCATCAGTGATAAGGCTTCTTAAATTAAATCCTAAGAAAGAACGCTTATTTCTCATTAATTTCGCAGTGGCGTTCGTACAAAGTGAGGTTAGATTTTTTAAAACAATTGAATAACTGCTGAACTGTTAGCGATATACGCCTATAGTGCTATATCATTGCACTCGCCGTTGAAGAGCGATTTTGAATATCTAAAGATACATATAGGATGTTCTACTTGAAATAACGAAGTTAGTGTGTACTTCCGGTATAACCAGAAGTTGCGCAATTTTGAAAATACTTTCAATCAATTTGTAATATGCCAAAACTTTATTTTGCAAATTTTCATTTATGTACTATTTATAAGGTTTTCTCAAGAAACGTCTAATCGGCGGTCGTCGTGACATACCCTGTATGTAAACTCTTAGTCAAAATGCTACTAAAGATCTTACTGCGATAGATTGTAAAGCCTATTCAATAAAAAAAATTACAATACATAAACGGTTTTAATGTTTCTGTTATTAATTTTTCTCTTTTCAATTTTTTAATATGAGTGCATGAGTGTAACAGTTAAAACCACAAAGAGCTGTCTATCATTTTAAGCCGATTATCTGAGATATTTGTGTCGAAAAAATACCTACTCGACATTTTGTTCATCAAAAAATGTTGAAACTCGACATTTTAAAATTTTTTTGTATAGGTATTCTATTCCTAAACGAGAATTTGTAATTTTTCCAAGGTCCTCAATCTATCCTTAATCCCAATCAAATTTATCCCTCCTTTTTTTGATTTTTTGTTTTATTTTCTGTGTAAAAGGTAAACAAAAACGAATTAAATTAAATTTATAAAAAAACGGCCTAGCAGGACAAATTCTATTGAGATTATTTAGATATTCTCACATCAAGAATTGCTTCAAATTAATTTTTGAGGCCCTAGTTTGTATAGAAAGTTTATCAGAATCTGCGTTAACGTTAGCCACCTACCGAAGTAGTCCGGAGGAGCCTTTAAGCTAGTTATGAATCATTTCTGAATATTTAATAACAGCGTACTTTACAACAAGGTGAATGAATCAATAAATTTAAACGGAAATAATTAATCTCGTTGAGGCAAATGGGGAATGACATAAAAAGTTTCTAAAGAGGTAATTTGAAAGTTCCCTAACTTCGAAATACATAAATATAAAAGCAGTTATTCATTTCCTTTCAGTTCGCTAATTAACATACACAAAATGAAGTTTTAAAAGTAAATATCAAATTTCCTTAAAAACTGGAGGTTATTTGTATATTTGTGCTACACGAGCTCTATTATTTGTTGGATATAGGTACTACACTATAGTAAAACACAAGCATGTTATGATAAGAAGATAGGTATGCACCAAGCCAACCTCCATTAAAAATGATAAAGTCCATGTTAAAGGAGCTTTGGTTTATTATACCTGTAGTAAAATCAATCCGGTAACACAACAATCGCGAGTGTTATTTACACAAAATATTCACAAAAAGCATGGAACCTAATTATATTGAAGACAACGAAGATATACATGTAAATATTGAAACCAACAATAAAATGTTATATTAAAACAAGGGCTATTGATCTGAACCAGATAAAGTTAATATACGGATAATTCGTATGTAGATATCTGGATAATTAGTAATTAAAAAATATCCGAACAAAATATAATAATTATATATTCGGATAAAATGTATTATCCGAATAAAAGCAAATTATTCGTATAAAATAAATTATTAATTTCCAGCTAAATCTTACTATTTAATCCAAATCTGTAGTCACTAGCAAATTTTCATTTTAATTTAGCACAATTTTGCTGTTTTAAGCTACATAAGTGTTGCTTTAAATCAAAAAGTTACCTATATCAATTTTAAGAATATGGACAGTAGGTCCTCGGATTGAGTCATGATGATGATTCTAGAGCAATCTGTTTTTACGCAGGTCTTTTTAATCTAGATCAGTAAGTAAATTTTTCTGCAAAAATTACTTTGTCATCAATGTCCTTCAAACTTGATACTAGCATACGGGAAAGTTCTATTTAAAATAACAAAGTTGGGGCTAATTTTAAATATAATTCAAATAATAGGGGTGGTCCAGGTTTCATTAACACCCGTCTACTCTCTACACTCCTTTTCTACTTTGAACCTTCTTTCTATCAACTGCCACTGCCGCAAAATAAAAATATTATTTCCGCAGGGTGTTCCTGTTAGCTATCCATCTTGATCATATGGTTTTATTTATACATTTTGCTATCACCATTTCATATCAAAACTTGATTTTTGTTGGGTTGGACTCTTTGCAGTAATTGATAAATTGTATTCTTCGATTGTATCTACTTTTTCCCGTTGCACAATCTATTACAAGTAACTCGGTTTATTACTTATTCATTTCTGATTAGCTTCCAGAAAAGTTTGCCTTTCCGGCTACTATTTTATCCCTGTGATGGAAAAGAAAATTTTGTTTCAGCAGTTAAGTCTTGTTTATGCAGCGGACGGTACTTTATCTTTGTAAATGTAACAGGTTTCAATAAAACTGGAGCATATTGGCATATTGCCACGTGCTTATTCTGCACTACGACATTTAATTGGGGATGATGTTACCCCTTAGGCGCGCAGCTAGCTAAAATAGTGGAGAAGGGCGGTTCGAAACGGTAAAACCCTTCAATTAAGGGTCGTCGTAATAGGGATGGAAAGTGTTGAGCGCCACTGTGATATATAACACTGAGGTCTAAATAGGAACTCACCATAGAAGATTCCTAAGGGCTCGAAGGGGGTTGGTGTTGAGACTGCTCTCTGCTGCAAGATGTGACTTACCTTGCTTAACTGAAAATAAACTTACTTGCTGAAATTGTTAAGACTTGTAGGCAAGCTAACACTGTGTACACACCTAAATCTTAAACAAAACACTAACACAAAATGTGATTTGGAAGGACTAAACACAATAACAAGGCCAAACTAAATTGACAATGAAATATTTAATAGACCGAGAGACACGAAAATGAATACAAAGAAATTACACAAGAGACAATCAAAAATATGTTACGTTAAAACCAAATATTAAAGGTACGCTTACTTTACAAACTGAAAAACACTTACGAGCTTAGCCCCTCAATTCCAAACAAAAGATAGGATCAACAAAACTCAAATTAACAATTCAATAAGCACCGTTAAAATTTACACACGCAACAAGACACAAAATATTCACTTAAACTGGCTTAATACTTGAACTATAACCTGAACGCTAAAGTCTTTACTTGAACACAAATTACTAAGACAAACTGGTCAACTGGTTTTCCAGGGTCCTCAACCCTTACAATGTGAATGTCCAATCCGCTCAAGGCATTTCACAAAGCCTTCAAAAATACCGCTGGACAAGACACAGATTGGCCCAACATCGGCTATTACTTTACAGGTTGCAAATAAAACACAAAGACAAACAATAGGCGGTACTTATTAAACTCTATGCAACTCAAGAACGTTAAAAAGGCCTACCAACAAGCGACAATCGTAGAACTCTTAACTAAGGTTGAAAACATAAACGGCATAGCAGGAGCAGCGTAAAGAAGGTAAAAATTACCAGACAAGATGTTGGTCAGAGAGTGACGTTTTGAACGTGAGACTGGGAAGAGTCATGATGTTCTTCCTTTCAAGACGGGTGCAAAACGGCGAAGAATAATCCACAGGCTATGGGTTTACTGAATCCCTCAACTGAGGAAATTGTGTAGAACGGTACTTTAAACAATCACTCTTTTTGTGAATCCGACCAAGTCGCAAATTGTAATTCCCCTAGAGGATTACCGGTATAGAGGCCTTCCGGTTGTTTAAGGACCCAAGCTGGAAACGATAAACTCGCACCACGCCACGTCTTAAAAGACGTCCGATATGGTTGACTAACTGTCACGCAATGCGCCCGGCAGTGTAGACCCAAAATTATATAACCATCTATCGGATGACCTAAAAAATTGTAAAACATTGCATAATTTTAAAAGTAAACTTAAATCTGTACTTGTTAATAAATGTCTTTGTTGTGTTAATGACTGGTATTTGTGACTTGTATTTTTATGTTTACTGTTGAATCATGTATAGATCTTGTACATTTTTATTTATATTGTTTATACACATTTATACATTTTGTGTACGCTTCTCCGACGATTCCTATACACTGGTTGCCTTTGTGAAAAATAAATTATTATTATTATTATTTCAAATGTGTATAGTATCTTGTTACTCCGTGCAATGCAATGGTAATTGTAGGATGAATGTATTTCTGATGAAAAAGGTATCTATTGAACTAAAAGCAGTAGCAAAAGAAAAAATATGATGTGAGAAAATATCCTTAAATAAGGGTTATTTCTTGCTTTAATGTGCAGAAACAAATGAACTTTGATTTCATTTTCATGTTTCTTGATAAAGGGTATGGCAAGTAATAATTCACATCGGACTATCCTCACTAGTTTGATAGAGGTGTTTCTATGTAGAATAATTTTTTCAGCTAACATTTCATTATTACACATAAACTGGCATTTATTGTAATCATAGCCGCTGTACGTTGTCCTTTTAGTTATATTCCATCTAGTACTAATCTTAATCTAATCTCTGTCAAAAGAGTTTTATGTCTTTTTCTTTACCTAAAATACTTAAGGGTCGATTCGCGTAAACTGACTTTTATTTAATTATTGTATTCAATCCCTCTGCTGATATTTTATGAAGCGGTAATCCTAATCGAAAATTTTCAGCAATCGTAATCAAAGAATTAACATCTTATTCACTTTTAAGTAGTTAGCAAACATACATTTATTTGTTAAGTGATCGTCATTCAGTTTCTACTCCATTAATACGGCAGACAATATACGTAGTGGAAATACAATAATAGTAGTAAGCGGTCAGAATACAAACATAACTAAACGCGATTTTCGCGTGCTAAATTGACTCGGTATAGATTCAGAATCAGTTTCACGCAATTTCAACATCATTGTATACGTTTTTATTTGAATATAATAGAGTTTTTACTAACTCCATGTCACCTATTGCACGGAACTGGCAACTGGATTGCAACTGTTCTTGCAAAAGTTTTTACGTAGATTACAGGACAACAATAAGGGCCTGAAACATAATGCGTAATCATGTTATAATACTACCCTCTTACAAACATTATCAAGAATACGATATTCTACTAAGATATCGCGTTATAACACAGTTTTTAGGAACATGGTGTGTCTTAAAAGGTTAATAACATAAAAACGTGGTTATATCCTATTTAGAACGGAACTTATTGTGCCAGTTTCTCAGAAATTCATACGGGCACATTTAGAACTCGGCAGAATACAGAAGTAAATTAGTCTTCTTGACATTTTTACACTATAGTATGTACTATATAATCTCTTACGTTACAAATAACCACGTTATTTATAAACTCGGACATTTATAGTCTGTTTTATTTCGTTTCTTATTGCCGTTTTATATCAGATGGACTTCCAACCTACAAAAGAATTTACGGTAAGTAAGACAAACACATTAGAAAGTTGAAACTTCCTATAATTGCATTGCAGTAATAAGTGAATTAATTAAAGTTTTAGGCCCCTACTTTTATATCAAACTGTGTACAGTGGCGCATTATGGCATTCAGAGGCCCTTTTATAAGTGGGGATAAAAAATCAGTAAAACAAAGATATTTTTAGTAGGCACTTATTTTATTCACTTATAAAATATGCACGTATAATATAATGAACAAACGCAAAAGCAAAAATATTAAACAATTTTTGATTTCAGTTTGTTGAATTAGCGTTTAGGAATTTTCGCACTGAAATGAGACGCAGGAGCAATCACATCAGCTCCGGGGCGAAACTAGACCATTTCAGGGTTAGCGCCCCCTCTTCACCACTGATTGTAAAAAGGAGAGCTAGTGCTTTTTGGAAATTTAATTTTATTTTTGATATCTCTCTTCTAATTATTGTAGAAGTACTAAATACAAACAATAAAAATTGAAATTAATAAGTAGAGGATATTATGACTATTATGAGTAGTAGGTAGTTATTATGAAACTTGAAACTGTTGCAAAATTGGATCATTTTAATGATTTATTTGGGGTTTCCGGTCTCGAGGTAGCTAATAGCTTTGATAACGCTTAGTCGACACATTTTTGACAGACTTTCTAAGAATAATATAACTGCATACTGCTTGTGTATTTGTGTTGAGCCTTATTATAAGTTAATGTTCTTTATTTAACTTTGTTCCCAAAAAAAATTTGCGCCCCCTCTATATTACAGTTCTGGTTTCGCCCCTGCATCAGCTGTTTTCAATGACAACTGAAAACAGCTGGACACGTTATTCATTTTTAGAATTTTCTCTTATTAAGTATAACTACAGTATACAGTTAATTTCCAGTTAAATTTTGGGGCCCCTAAATCTCGGGGCCCCAGGCGGGCGCCTGTAGCGCCTAATGGATAATGCGCCACTGACTGTGTAGTCCTCATTAGTTATATGGATAGTATGTTGAATAGTACGAACGTAAAACAAATTATTCAAGAAAATAACGGAAACTTCTGTTTTGTAACAGAGTTACACACATAGTGTTTATATTAACATCTTTAGAGGATTAGCCAAATAACTTGAACAGTGATAACCGAGTAATGAATTAAAGAGGTCATGTTCCAAAGTAGAATTTAATCAAAACTGTGTTCGATAAACTAAACGAGTGTGTAGAGTAAAGTGATGAAGACAATAAGAAATACTTGAATATTCGACTTTCTAAATAAAAAAAAAAACTAATACTTGGATGTCTTCTATTAGGAAAACGCTGAGCATAAACACTAGCAGCCTCATTGCAGTTTCCTTCACATTCCCCAAGGATCCAAATCATATCAATGTACTGGTTTATAGCATACGCCATAATGATGGCCAAGAAAAGCAAAATACGAACAAAACAAAACACAAATGAACGCAAAAACACTAACTAAAAGCAAATTTAATACATAAATCGCAAACGTCAATTCAAAATCGACTTACTTGACACACCTTTCAAAACGCAAACAACAGTACTTCCAAAAGACGAACTAAAGTACTAATTAAATAATAATTACCGTTTTTAAATTAATTTCAATTTCAAATACATGTTTTACGTAATTTATCATAATCGTTTGGCTAACCTTCAATAAATTTCAGTACTAAAGATATGAACTTTAATACCCTCGTACAAGAAAACTAAGCTGCGGAAGAAATTTTTTCTTGCAGTTTTGCCTTAAGAATTCACAAAAGAAAACGTTTAGCTGAAGCTTTTAAGGCATTTCAGGGACACCCTGTATATCCATAACGATGTTTATTTATTGAATATGCCTTGTAACTGAACTCAAAGAGAAAATTCAATTCTATCTACAAATTCTTGTTTTGTCCACTCATGTCCCATATGGGATATGTTTAAATATCGAGAAATAAGAGGTATATGGAATTACATAATCACCAACCTTTCTTCTCATTCTTCTACACTTCATGGATTAAGCTGTGCAGCCTCTTCCGACATCAATCGCTTTCGTAGCTTTCTAATATCTCTTCGTCTTTTGGTCTATAATTCAAAGCGGCTTACAGGATCCTATCTCTCGGCATTCTATTTAGGTGATTACCCCAGTTTTCTTGTTTTTTTATTGTTTTTTCATCAACCCTATTTAGCATAAACATAAAATTAATGGATTGATCGGTGTAAAAACCCAACCGGTGTGTAGACGTGGTGTAACGGAGCATTTAGCAACTGGAGTAATATGTTTGGCAGGCGTAAATTATGAATAGTGTTCATCACACAAATATTATCCATTCAATAGTAGTTTTGTAACTGGTATGGCGTCTTTTCTTACATTTGACGTCAAAACAACCCAATATGGGAACTTTATAAAGTTTGCACCTGAAGCGTAGATCATAATGTGAGTAGAGTAAATAACTTTTATATTAAGCAATGCAAATATAAAGCTTAAAAGTTGCTTAAAGTGCAAAGTATGAAGTTCGGAAAGAGAACGAGTACTGCATGTTATAAAGTTTATTTTCCTATAATATTCTTTATTCTAATTTCTTGAAACTGTTTCGGAAATTTGACTAAACAAATTAGTAAAAATTAGAATCCTTCCAAATCGAAAAATAAACATGTATTACGGCACTTCCAATTTCAAGGCTGACGCAGCACCTTTTTTTTGTTGTAATTTAGACTAATATCGTAGAGGTACCATTGTCCTCGTGAAAATTGGAAACTCAGACCATTTCAGTTTTTATCTCAAAGTTTCGTTATACATTTCGTCATTTAATTTTCTCATACTGCATAAGTTACACAATTTTTCAGCCAAGTTTAAAATAAAGTAATACGACGTTTACTGATGTTTTATGTAAGAATAAATGTACGGATAGCTAGCGCGTTGCAGTTATAGGCAATGGGCTGCAGAAGTTGTATTTTGAGTAGGATACCAGTGATTTTCTGCAAATTTTATATTTTCTTTCATTAAAAATATTTCTGTACTTCACCGAGCGTGTTAGATGCAGCCAATGTACGCGATTCAATTATCTTTTTTTAAATTTCTAGCTCCGCTCTATAAAACGAATTCACGTCGTCTCGAGAAAGGCTCAAGGCGGTATAATATTTGCTTTAATGGTGCTGCTCCGAGCAGAGGTCGTGTTGAATATGTAAACCGTAAACTGCAGTTTAATCGCAGAATATCTGTCTTTTCACAGCACGTGAATAAATCTTAAATACCAGGACGAGTGATTTCTGTGAATGAAGGTTTGTGGTGATTTACCGTTTTAGAAAATTTCTGAGAGAAGAAATGTACTGAATACAGTTATTGCACAAAATAGATCCTAAGGAATACTTTTATCATCCTTCAATCAACGATTCAACAAAGTATCACTTTGATTGAGCGTTATTCTAGATACAACCTGCCTTCCCACCCCAGATAAAAATTACACTCGGCAGTATAACATACACTACTGTAACATAATGTCTATTAATTTTTTTTTCGAAGCTTAAGCAGAACTCTACAAAGCTGACGTAATTGTTATTTACATAAAAGATTTTTTTTTTTTATATATATTAAGTATAGTCAGTTCAGCGATATATTCGCTATGCATGACTCATATTACAATAAGAACATGTTGTGGACATATGAACTAGTGGATTAAAATGCCTAACTAAAACCTTGTCTTTCGCTTGCAGTCATTGCACTAATCACTGTTATCACTGGTTGAACTTAGATATAGATCTTGCGGAAGCTTCCTTTTGAGTCGGTGATGAATGTTTCTAGAGCCGGTTGCATATTGTAGGGCACTGTTGCATCGAGAGATGTTTGCAAAATATCTTTTGGTTAGGGTCTTAATGTGTTCCTGTATGAGAGGGATATTCGCTTCGGAGTGTAATTGGTGGTTCCTTACAAACCAGGGTGCGTTAAAGATTATCCGGAGGACTTTGTTCTGATACACTTGCAGTTTCTTGATGTGGCTCCCCAAACTGGACATGCATAGCTTAGTAGTGGTCTGAGAATTGACTCATATATGAGTATGCCGCACTGTTGTTTTAAAGGTGAATTACGATTAATTATTGGGTATAGCAGTGCTAGTCTGGCGTAAGCTTGGGTGAGTTTTTTGTTAACGTGGAAAGACCACGTGAGTTTTTGATCCAAATACACTCCTAAATACTTGACTCCATTATCTGATGGGTTCGAAATAACTTGCTGGTTTGCAAGGATAAGAGTTGGTCGGCGGAGGGTGAATATTTTAGCCTCACTTTTAGCTGTATTTAGAGTAATACACCAGCGATGGACCATCTGCATGCAGCATCTATGACTTGTTGAAGTTGGCTTGTAGCCGTGTTTATGTCAGAGTGTGTGGATAGATAAACTGTGTCGTCGGCAAACATAGCGATTGTGGAATTTTTAGGTTCCGGAATATCAGACACATATAAATTGAATAAGACTGGTCCGAGAGTAGATCCTTGAGGAACTCCCGCAGCTATTTTTCTACATGTTGAGAGACAGCCATTGATTCTAACGGCGAACGAGCGATGTGTTAAGAACGATTTAAGTATGCAGAGCAGGTATGTTGGAAGTTGGAGTTTTGTCAGTTTATACAATAAGCCAAGCAGCCATACTCGATCAAATGCTTGAGCGATATCGAGAAAGACAGCTACAGTGTGCTGCTTCATTTCAAAACCTGTTTCTATTAGTTCAGATACCCTTGATAGCTGTTGAATGGTGGAGTAATTTTTTCGAAACCCGTACTGAAAGGTCGGTAAGATTTGTTCGCTTTCGAGGAAGGTGTTTAGACGGGAGATGATTCTTTTTTCAAATAATTTGGATAAGGTGGGAAGAAGGCTAATAGGGCGATAGCTGGCTGGATATTTGCGATTTTTGCCGGGTTTAGGGAAGAGTAGTGCGTGAGCATGCTTCCATGTATCTGGAAAGTAACCTATACGTAGGCAAGCGTTGAACAGGATTGTTAGATATGTTAGGACTTTTGCAGGCAGGGTTTTTAAGACTACGTTGGGAATGAGGTCGGGGCCAGGAGACTTCTTTACAGGTAATGTTTTAATAATAGCACAGATTTCCTCGGGGCTTGTAGGATCAATTAGCCCTGGAGTGGCTGGAGAGTTCTGGCGTAAATCTGCTGTGATTTCTGCGGCAAATTCTCTATTGGAATCCGGGATTTCTGTTTGAAAGGTGCGTTCGAGGTGATCAGCAAATATGTCGCATTTTTCTGCATCTGTAGAAAAGGTTTGGTTGTCGATTTTGATATTTGGTATATGTGATTGTTGTCGTAGGATTCTTTTTGTAGCAAGCCACATCGAAGGATCCCGTGGTTCAAGATCTGCGATGTACTGTTGGTAAGTCATGATTCTGTGGTTGTCAAGGGCAATTTTGACTTCTCGTGTTGCGCGATTGACTTGCGCTTTAATAAGGGGATCCCTGGTTCTGGTCCATAGTCTTTGTGGGATTTCGCTGGATTTTACTTTCTCTCAAAACCACAATAATGTTCACAATGTGTTATATTAAAATAACGAATATTTATTCAAAACTGAATATACACAAATTAGATTAAATCACTTAAACTACAAACACGTGCTAAATTACCTTAAGTGAAATGGGTAGGATCAACCATACCTGTTAACCGGAGATTCAGAAGCCAACTGACCACATCCTCTATAGGCGCACTTCGCTACGGTTGGGGGTGGCGCACCCTGTACTGAGTACTAAAATAACGTACTTCCGGGCGCCAAAGGTGGCAAATACAAATACATATAAGGCGTAAACATGCCCCCCGCCTTGAAAGGCTGCGCTTTCAAGACGCAAAACAAAAAAAAAACAAACAATCGTTAATATAAAAGGTAAACTTATCTAACCTAAAAATAAAAAAAGTAACATAATCTAAATTAAAGTCTATAACATTAATTGTCTGAACATGGCAGTTCGCACACCTTGGAAACGGCACGTTTCACTTCTCTATAGGCTGTTTTTATCGTCACTACCCGAACTACACCATCACAGCCAGGATGCACTTTAGTCACTCGCCCTAATAACCACCTTGAGGGTGGCAAATTATCGTCCTTGACCACTACCAAGGCCCCTTCCTTTATATTAACTCCTATTCGCTTCCACTTGCACCTTTGCTGCAATTCGGACACATATTCCTTGGCCCACCTACCCCAGAAGTGCTGAACCATTTGTTGTAACCTCTGATGAAGTACCAACCGATTTTCGACAACGTCCTTTACATCTTGGTCGGGCAGAGACACAAGGCTTCGCCCAATTAAAAAATGAGCTGGAGTGAGAGGACTAAGGTCACTTGGATCGGAGCTAAAGGGAGAAAGGGGACGAGAATTGAGGAGCGATTCAATTTGCACAAGCACGGTATAAAGTTCTTCAAATGTTAACAAAGAATTTGATAAGACTCGCCTTAAATGGTGCTTTACGGCTTTAATACCTGCTTCCCAAAGGCCTCCGAAATTGGGAGCATTTGGGGGAATGAAATGCCAAGCTATACCTTCCTGTTGAAAGGCTTGTAACAAATCGAATTTACAGTTCTTTAAAAAATTGCCTAATTCTACCAAATCTTTATTGGCGGCTACAAAATTAGTACCGTTATCTGAATATATGTGCGTTGGTTTTCCGCGACGGGCAGCAAAACGTCGCATTGCTGCCAGAAAACTATCTTTGGTAAGGTCTGTCACCAATTCAAGATGAACAGCCTTTGTAACCATGCAAATAAATAAGCTAATATAGCACTTAGAAGTTTTGCATCCACGACCCTTCCTATCTTTAATAAAAAGTGGGCCACCATAATCGACCCCGACAGATTTGAACGGGAAGTTTGGACTCGCGCGTCGTTCAGGTAATTCGCCCATTAGAGTGTTTGAAGATTTAGGCTGAGCACGAAAACATCTTACGCAATCGCGTACCGTACCCCTCGCAATATTTCTGCCAGAAATAGGCCAAAATTTGTCCCTGATAGACGATAATAAAAGTTGGGGCCCAGCGTGTAATAACCGTAGATTTTCGCGCCTAAAAATCAGCTTAGTTAAATGACTGTGTTTATCCAGTATTACCGGGTGTTTCTTGTCGTAATTAAATTTGGTATTTTCTAATCGACCACCCACACGAAGTATCCCGTCTTGATCAAGAAATGGATTCAGACCCGATAAGCGACCTTGACAACCAACGCTCTTTCTTAAACTACTAATTTCATTGTGGAATGATTCCCTTTGGGAAATTCGTATCAAACATTTTAATGCATATCGCGACTCTGTCCACGTAATAGGCTCTGTAACACGGTTTGCCTTGCTGCTTAGACAGTTGCTCTTAAATCTATAGCAGTACGAAATAACACGTTCCAATTTGTTTAGATCCGAATATTGACTAATAATAATACTGGGTGAATCGGTTTCCGTTGTTAATAGGGATTTTATTGGTGCGCGTAATTCTGGTAGTTCACAGGCTGAATAATTATCCTGTGGCCAATGACCACTCTCTTGGGTCAACCATTGAGGGCCCCTCCACCAAATATCTAGCTTACTTAACTGTTGCGGATTAACACCCCTAGATAGTAAATCGGCGGGATTTTCCGTCGTGGGAACATGTCTCCACGTTCCAGGTTTGGTGAGAGAATGCACTTCAACCACCCGGTTTGCAATGAAGGTTTTTATGGAGGCTGGGGAGGTGTTTAACCAACCCAGCACGATGGTGGAATCGCACCATAACGTTTCGGTATTTATGCTAATACTTAGGGAGTTCCGAACCTTGTCGACCAATCTACTTAAAATTAAAGCGCCGCATAGTTCTAATCTAGGAATAGTAAGCGGTTTTACGGGTGCGACCTTGGATTTTGCGCATAGAATATTAACAAAAACCTCCCCGTTTTCATTTTGGGATCTTAAATATACACAGGCACCGTAGCCCAATTGAGACGCGTCGGAAAAACCGTGGAGATCTACCTTAACTGGTTGTGGACAAATAACATGACGCTGTATTTCTAATTTATTCAGTATTGGCAATTCGTCTGTGAATCTGAGCCATTTCGTATACAAATGGGGTGGTAAGGTTTGATCCCAAGACAATTTTTCCGACCATAAACCTTGCAATATCATCTTTGCATTGATAATAACAGGACTTAGCAAACCTAAAGGATCGTAAATTTTGGCAATAGTAGAAAGAATAGCGCGCTTAGTAACACAATTTTGACTAGGAGCGCTAATTTTATAAAAAAGTACATCCTTTGCGGACGACCACGAGAGCCCTAACGTCTTACAACCTTCGTTTGAACCGAACTCTAAAATACTATCTGTTAAATGCGAGGAAGTAATCTCATTAACGATTTGCGGAGAGTTAGACTTCCATTTTCGTAGATCGAAACCGCCACCTTTCAATATTTTTGCTACCGATTTACACCGCGTTACTAAAGTTTCGACGGAATCCGCACCCGTTAGCATGTCGTCGACATAAAAGTCGTTTTTAATTATCTTGGCTGTTTCTGGAAGCTCTAGTTGGCAGTCGAGCCCTAATTGGTGCAGGCATCTTATTGCTAAAAACGAAGCGCTTGAGGTTTCATATGTTACGGTATTCAGCTCGTACACATTTAATGGCTCATGTGGATTGGCTCTCCAAAATATTCTTTGCAACGATATTTGCGAAGGATCTACCAACACCTGCCTGTACATTTTTGATATGTCCGCGGATACTACAAATCGACGTTCGCGAAACCTCAAAATAATTGTAAGAAGGTCGTTTTGAATTGTTGGACCTACCATGAGAGCATCGTTCAAAGAAAGACCGCTATCTGTCTGCGCTGAGCCATCGAATACTACGCGAAGCTTTGTAGTAGTGCTATCTTCACGGAAAACGCCATGATGTGGCATGTAATAGCACAACGGCGGATCTGCCTGAGTGGTGACCTTTGACATGTGCCCTAGTGATTCATACTCTTCTAGGAATTTCTGATAATAATTTTTTAATTGAGGGTTGGCTTGCAATCTTTTCTCCAGCGAGAAGAATCGACGTTTTGCTTGAACCGCGGAACTACCTAATTCAAAAATGGACTGTTTCAGCGGCAACTTAATGATAAAACGACCGTCCTCATCACGACGCGTGGTACCGACAAAATTCGATTCACAATCAACCTCTTCTTGGGACCACACCCTTTCACTCGGGCATTCTTCAATCTCCCAAAATTTACTTAATTGGGTCTCAAGACTTGAAACCAAATGACAACGCGTTTCATTCACGCAATTGAAATCCATTGGGCCGGAGATAATCCACCCAAACTGTGTTTTCTGTAAAATAGGTTTATTCTTCCCTAAATTAATTTTGCCTATGGATATTAAATTCCAAAATAAATCTGCTCCGATTAACATGTCAATTATTCATTAAAAGTTGGGTCTGCTAACGTTATGTTTTCGGGAATTCGCATATCAAAAACGCTAAATTTCGAAGCAGGAAGTGTGCCTGTTATGTGAGGCAATACGTAACATGACAGTGTGGAAATGAAAATACCACGATGAGAAAATAGTTTTAAAATACATTTCATATTACTATGCGATATCAATTGATTTAGACCGGATATCGCCAAATTAATCTTCTCGGCCGGTAAACGTAACAGTTTACACAGGTCAGCAGTCATGAAACTCGACTGCGAGCCACTGTCTAATAAAGCCCTAATGTAATGACCTTTGCCATCAGCATCGTACACTAATATACGCACGGTGGATAAAAGTACGTGCCCAACTGAAGTTATATGCGAAGAAAGTGTGACATTTTGCGTTTCCGCGGCTGGGGTTGGTTGAGTCACTTGCCTATCAATGTGTAATAAAGTGTGGTGTTTACCGTTACACCTTGTGCATCCACCTAACCTGCAAGACCTACTAAAGTGACCCTTCTTAAAACAATTTAAACATCGTTTAGCCTTTATCACGCAATCGGTCCGTCTTTGGGGGGACATTTTGGACGCTTCATTGCAATCGCATGGACGGTGGTCACCCTTACAGAAAACGCATGATTCATTTGCCACGAAAAAAGCCCGAGTGCTTGGTTTTTCTTTGTTATCACGAATTTTATCTGTGTGCGCTATTTCTAATGTTTCTAAAAGATCAGCTCGTGATCGTAGAAATTGCATAAAATAATCTAATGTTGGGAGTTCTTTATCTGATTTATATTCCTCCCATTCCCGCGAAGTCGTTCTATCTAATTTAGTAGATATTAAATAAATGATTACAGTGTCCCACTCCGATGTGGGTTGATTCAACATTGCTAAAGCGCGCAAATGCTTCAAAACACTATCAATTAATTTTCGGATTTTAGAAGCCGATTCCTTGTTAATGCATTCCAAATTAAAAAGCGATTTGATGTGGTTGTGTACCAATAAACGAGTGTTATTAAATCTTTTACACAACACATCCCAAGCTACCGCGTAATTATTTGAAGTAAACTCTAACGACTGAATTACCTGCGACGCGGAACCAGTTAGGGAGGACCTGAGATAATGAAATTTTTGAATCTCGTTTATACTTGCATTAGCGTGAATTAAAGATTGAAACGTGTCACGAAACTCCAGCCAAAACTAATATATTCCGTCAAATTTGGGCAATTGGATGGTTGGCAACTTAATTCCCTGCAAAGGCGCACTATTGGAGGTTGAATTGGTTGAACTAGAGGATGCTAAGGGGCCTTGGCCTTCTCTAAAATTTGCAATTAATTTTTTAGCCCTGGTTGTTGTTTCATAAAACATGGCGTCAAAATTGGCACGCTCTTCAAGATTGGACGCATTTTGAGGATCCAAATTTTCAATTTCCATTTGAACATCCTCAAAATCGTCTATTAAATTTGAGTTTTTAATTAAGCGATCCTCTAATCCAAGGATTAAGTCATCATTTAAGGGAGTATTAATTTGATCAATATATGTTTTAAAAATGGTTAGTCTGCTTTTAATCGAACCTCGTTTACGTCTAAGCGTTTGCAGTTCCATAGTTTCTGCATCTTGCGGCATTTTGTTCGTACTTGTGCAAATTTGAAATGTAAGGAAAGATAAAGTGCGGGGATTGACTCACCGTGTTAATATTTTCTGTGATTTTGCCCTGAGGTGTCAGATGCTGCAGGCGGCTGCTGGCGAATATCCTATAAAGTTGAGTGGCTGCTCTTTTCAGAATCTCCTATGTGCTGCCGAAGACTTGATATTCTTAACTTCACTACGCTCCAACGCGAGGAATTCTGATGACTCACCACCACGTGCACACACTAATCTTGCTTTATTTAAACAATCGTAATATATTTTTACGCAATTCACTCGATAATCTATCCTCGTTGATGAAAACTAGGTCTGCTTTGTATTATTGCGACCTGAACTTGAAATATTAAACTCGAAGGACCCCGTGAACTTAAAATATCCGGCTCGAAGACCATGTGGGATTTCGCTGGATTTTACTTTCTCTCAAAACCACAATAATGTTCACAATGTGTTATATTAAAATAACGAATATTTATTCAAAACTGAATATACACAAATTAGATTAAATCACTTAAACTACAAACACGTGCTAAATTACCTTAAGTGAAATGGGTAGGATCAACCATACCTGTTAACCGGAGATTCAGAAGCCAACTGACCACATCCTCTACCGGCGCACTTCGCTACGGTTGGGGGTGGCGCACCCTGTACTGAGTACTAAAATAACGTACTTCCGGGCGCCAAAGGTGGCAAATACAAATACATATAAGGCGTAAACAGTCTTCGTAGTTTGTTTTTATTTTTAATTAGGTTTAAGATTTCATTAGGAAGGCTTTTATGGGTAAACCGAGGTTTGGTTCGGGTTGTAGAGGCTTGCTTGACTGCGATTGTTATGGCCGAGTGTAGTTTAGCTACTGCACTATCAATGTCGCCTTTAGTTTCTATATTAGTTGGGCAAGATATGGAGTTAGACAGGAAACGTTGAAATTGGTCCCATGCCATTGGCCCGTTAATTAATTTAGGGTACGTAGTTTTGAACAGCGGAGTACTGTCAAAGGAAAGCAAGACAGGTAGATGGTCGGAGTCAAGCTCGGGAATCACCTGTTGTGATAGTGGTACTGGAAAGTTTCGAAGCAGACAAATGTCTAGTATATCCGGGAGGTGATCTTTACGATACGGGTAGTGTGTTGGCTCTTTTGGTGCAAACAGTTGTATTGCGTGGTTAGCCATAATCGTGTTTAGGTGATTGCCACTGGGGTTGTTACTATTATACCCCCAAAGGGTACATTTGGAATTAAAGTCTCCAATGGCGATAGTAGGGCAATTAGTCGAGAATAGAGCCGCAATGTCTGCTTCAAGAAGACGTCGATTTGGTTGTTTATATACTGCAAAGATGTTTGCAAATTTCTTGTGGCAATTAGCGATTTCCAATTTGATTCCAACAGACTCGATGTTAGTTATTCCTGAAAAATCATATAGAAAGGCAGATAATGATTTCTTGACAATAATTGCGACGCCGCCGGCGGCAAAGTTGGCAATTCGATCTTGACGAAAGACATTATACTGGGGCACTTTAAAAACCTCAGATTCAGCCAAGTGAGTTTCAGTGACGATTAAGATGTCAATATTGTGTCTATCTAAGAATGCAGTAATGAGAGATTTTTGTCTTGTAAGACCATCGGCATTGTAATTTGCGATGATGAGATGGGAAAGCTGCGGGGGTTTATTTAGCTCCATTAAGAAGGGATGGGATTAGCGAAAATAGAATGGCTTTAATTTGTTCGTGGAAGGGAGATAATAAATTCCATATATTTTGTATTAATTCAGTGATAGATGAGGACTGTGAGGGGGTAGGACCAGGTTGTTGTGTATTAGTGGGGGAATTCGGAGACATGGTAGCGTGAGCATAGGTTGTACTGGGAGTTACGAAATTATAAAGGTTGGGTTTGGGCGCAAAGTGGTTGGCTGGAGTGCGAAGAGTTTTCTTATTTGATGTGATGTAATAAGAACATCCACGGTAATTAGCCGGGTGATCTCCTCCACAATTGACACACTGTGGTTTGGCAGATTGAGATTTGGTGCATACTGTATAATGATGTAGTCCAGTGCATTTTACGCATCTAGCTGCAAGGTGGCAATAATTTTTAGTATGACCCAGTCTTTGGCAGTTTGTGCACTGCGGCGTGTCTTTGCTAGTGTATCTAGGTTCGATTTTAATAATACAGTGGAGTAGTTTGGAAAGTTTAAATATTTCTTTCGATTGATCATTCTTAGTAATATCTATTGCACAAATTGGAATGGGTTTTTTATTTTTGAGCAGTCTGGTAACGTTTAGCACTGGAAATTTTAAGTTGGTGAGCTCCTGTAGGATCTCTTCATTAGAAATAGAAACTGGGATATTTCGTATGATGACTGATAATCGTGTGCTATCAGGGCTGCGGAATGTATAATAGGCAATTTTTTCTTTGTTCGAGTCATAAAACTTGGTCAGGGAGCGAAAATCTTCAATATCAGTTAGGTTTATGCGTAATTGTGAGCCTTGATTTGTAACAGAAAATTCTTTTTTAACTGATGATTTAATATCTGCTATTACAGACTGATAATTATTGGCTTCTTGCAAGAAGATTGGTGGGATTTTCTGAGTGGTTGGACTTGTATGTGTAGATTGGTTGTCGTTAATAGCAGTCTCGTTTTGCATGGGTAGATAATATTTGTTTTTAGCGAGTAGTTCAGCATTATCAAATGCATATTTCTTCTTGTTAAAACTGTCCCCTTGCGGTGAAGTGATACCGCGTTTATTTGGGCTGGAATTATTTTGAGTGTTTGTATTGACTGATGGCATTGGAACATCTCGGATTTCGCCAGGTTGATAAATTAACGTTGGGCTTTTAATGAAGCTATTGCCACTCGTATTAAGAGCCATGAGTTAGGGAACAATAATAGTTAGTAGTGATAGCTGTACGGCGTAGCCAGAGGCTAGCCTTTGATAGTCTGTGTGACAGCTGTGACAATTTTGTGATAGTCAAGTATTTAAAATGAGAATATGAAAATATAATCGTTTAGTGAATGCACCTACTTGGAGCGATAACACAAGGTCACTAACACTCGTAGAGCGAAGCGCTGAATACGACCGCTCGCACACACGGCTTGATCACAACTCTACATAAAAGATAATAAACATCTGGAATATGGAAAAGAATACATAACGCTACAAAGCAAATTTAATATATGTGCATGAAAGCTAACTAACAGAATTTTTGTCGAATGTAGAAGCTGGAATTTATTTTGATGTTGCAGCACGTAAACAGTTCAAAACTAAGTTAAAAATTAAAAAGTACATTGTACGAGCAAATTAAAGTAATTTTATTTCGACAAAAAATTTAATTTTGTGTAACGAATTTATTTGCGTCCAGTTCACCCAAACCGATAGAAATCCTCACGGCCTAAATTTTGAAGTAATAGATTTACACTGGGCAACAGTTGAGTATTTTTCCTTAACTCGGGAAGAAGAAATTTATTTTCCCCAAACCTACTCCAACACTGGGGTAGAAAAAATTAAAAGTGTAATGCAGTGTAAAAAATGGCAAGAAAAAAGAATTAAGTAGCTTTCCACCCTGCTGATAGCCCCGCAGGAGTAATCCTTTTAAGTTTACAGTTATTTCGCGAATGAACGAAATTTAATATTGAATTTTCGTTCCGCCGAGATTCGCCTTCAAGAATCGTGGGCATTGAAGTTACTCCCCTCGTTTCTCTTCTTAAGGAATGTACTCTAAAATTGTTTATCGCGTTTTCGATTGCTACAAAGGGTTTTAATGTTCAAAAGGATTCAGAAATGTCTCCGCTTTTCCAAAATGATTATAGGGGGATCCGCCTTACTTTCAATTTCCTGTTAATGAAATAGACTTTGTGTCTTATTTGTTTACACGCTGGCGAAACCAATAAAAGGGAAGATTGTGTAAGTCGTACTAGCTGCACAAAATTTAATCATAACTTTCTCAGGCTTACTTCTCTTTGTTTGGTCGTTCGTGTAGGAATTCATTTCTATAGTACTTCGACCATTGTTTGCTGAAAAATGATTTAGTTCGGCGTTCTAGATGTTTTCAAAATCTTGGATAAAGCAAAATTCTGGCACTTATTATGTTGACAAAATTAAATAAACCAAATTCAATTACGTCTTGGCTCAAAAGCTAACCTCAACCGTTGGGTGTTATTTTACACTCGCCAAGTTGACTTTCAAAGAACGAAGTATTGTACGGAATTTTTTTCTCCAAGAAATACTTAAAGAAACAGACTTAAATTAATTGCTAGTGAATAGCACTAAGGATTTTAGGGTGGCCGTAAGACTGTTTTAGTTCAAAGGAAATGATTAATGAAGTAAACTCTTTGCGTTGCCAGCAGGTTAACGTCTGTGTAAGCAGTTGGCGACGTCTGGTACCCAAATTCCTTGAGCTTGAGGGTATTGAAGAATTTTTTTAAGCGCTTAATTGTACCAGATGATTTTAAAGCATCTCAACTTTCAGGAGTTTGGGGCAATAGCAGCCAACACAATTACGTTGTTATGGCTCCCAATGCTGTGTGTTGGTAGTTGAAATTACACGAAGAATCTACTAGATTTAGATTTTAGAACGCCTAATTGTTTGTCTTATATTATCGGCTTAGTTTAGACTGGAAACAGCCTTGACAGTATTTTAACCGCCCAAAATTAGTTTGAGTTATTAACTGAACAAAGTCGCTGATCGTATTTCCTAAATTTTGCCAGGGGGAAATCCGAAATTGATAAGAAGAAAACATTTAAAAACAGAATCCACAATTAGTAACACCCATTTTGATCTCTTGTAAATAATTATTTGATGTAAGAATTTTCTAAGGTTCTAGGTTAAAACTAATTATTTAAAATCGCCTAGAATTTTATATCTATAGCAAAGGAAACGAAAGAAGCAATAAAGGCATTTTTTTATTTAAGCATACTAATCGACTTACTAAGCAAGAAATTGTTTCTTAGTAGTGACGGCACGGATTTCAGATATTGAGGGAGCGATAGATTAATGTATAAAAATTAATTTTGTAAGCATACCGAATTGCCTGAAAATCGCAGCATCATGTTTTTATAATGTTACGACATACAAACTTGCACAGAAAACTTTTAAAACGTTATGGTAAATGGAATTCGAATCATTTCGCAGGTACGCGTCAGATGTTCGAGACTATTTGGGTGACTCATTGTTCGGGAAAAGTCTGGGGCGATCCACACTGCACTCGAAAGCCGCGGTCAGGGTATAAGGGCGCGATTTTGTGAGCGACGGGGTTAGTTTACCAAAATCTACAGCGAGAGCCTACCAACAGCTATTGTCGCAATCAAGTGCTCGGTTAATATAAATGTGCGTGAATATAGTTACTTAAACTATATAAATAAATTAGTTAGTGTTTCGAATAATATTAGTATCGTGTTTTTAGTGATTAAGTTGTTGTTTCGTGTTAATTGTTACGTTATTTAAATTTGCTAATAAATAATTCACACCACGAACCGAAGTTTTAAATAAACGTATTAAAAACGTTACATTGCGAAGTTCTTAATGCCAGATTTTGCCAGATCAGTTCTTTCGTTATTACGAGTTCGAACGCATTAGAAAACCTAGTAGTCTACAATTGTATTTTGTTTGTTTGAGGTTTTATCTACGTTTTCGTTTTTTTTTGTAATTCGACGTCATAAAACGAACCAAACTGCATTGTATATTGATGGAACCTAACAGTAGCAAAATATATTTCATCGCGTAAATCATAAGTAGGCACTTTATTCGCATGTTCGTATATCTTTAATTAATTTATAAAAAGCTGTATTTTTTCAGTTTATACACTGTTAACTTAGTATGCTTTAACAGACATGAGCAAAATGTAAACAAAACAAGGAACGTATTTTTAATAAGTTAAAATCTATAAAGAGTAAGTTAGGCACGCTTCCGCATGTCGATATCAATAGGGTGACATTGCAACGATTGTTAGTAGCATGAACAGGCAGTCTCCAAATAATTTGCTAAATTTTTCTCTTTCTGTTAAAATATACCTAGAAATCTATCTACATTAGCGGCGACTCTAGGATTGCCGAGTTATTGGTATTCCCAATAAAATAATCAGTGACTTTAACTTGATCTACGTTGACTATAACACTAGCGTAGCCCATACGTCAAATTGGTAGGTAACGGCACATATTTATATTTATACAAAAGTGCACTAAAGTTTAGTTTGTTTGATCGATTTTGAAGGAATGGTATCCCGTTCTTTTGCCTTCATGAGTTGCCACTGTTTCTTTGAAACGCACTGGGTTCACTATACTATGGAATAAATATAAAACTACATTTTAAATTGTTCTTTTCTTGAAGTGTATTGGTAAACAAGGAATTAGTGGAAAATGAGTAACAAGAATCAGCCGCTGCGAGTAATAACAAAGATTTTGGCATATTACGTATTAAGCAAAATTAAAGTATGAGTTTTTAACAGTTATATTTGACCTTATTGTTGTGGTGTTTATCTAACAATTCTTAAAACTAAAAATTACAGGTTTGGCCTACGTAAGTTGTTTCCATCTATTATTTTAAATATTTTTTTCTAAAAGTTTTTTCTTTTTGGTGTCCTGCCTGCCCCCAATGGCAATAATTATTTTAATTATACAGGCTGATTCATAATGAGCGTAATTTTGTTATACAGAGTGTTTACGGTCTTCTATGTATCCGTTTTAAGGACGATAGTACAGGTCAAAAGTAGTCGATAAACCTTAAAACACCTTAGTAAAAGTTATCTAATAAGCGAGATAATAATTCTTTTAGTTTTTACATTAAACGATTAATTTCTTTAAAAATCTAGTAATCTACTACTTAATCAGCATTCTCATCAGGTCTCCCTCTTCTTCTGGTGTTGATGTTCTCGCTTCTCAGTACGCTCCTGGTTGTCTTCTATTCTGTTTGACGCGTTAAATGTCCCAATCAACGTATCCTCTGGGCTTTAATGCAATTCGTGATGATGGATTCTCCAAAAACTTCGTATATCTCCTTGTTTGTTCGTCTGAACCACTCCCCGTTCACCTGCTTCCCTCCAAAAATGCTTCTTAATATGCGCCTCTCCCACACTTCCATCTTTTCTTGATCCACTTTATTTAGCACCCACGTCTCACAATTGTAAAGTACTGTTGGTCGAACAATTGTTTTGTATATTCTCAGTTTTGTCTTATGTGATATCACTTTTGAATTAAACACTGCTCTCAAACTTGTTACACTTTTATTTGCACTATTTATTCTTGCTCTTATTTCTTCACTGTTTCCCCCATTTTCACTTATCACTGTGCCTAATTGCTTAGTTCTTAGTTCTTCTTTCGATCTTGCGATTATCGCTACGTCATGAGCGTAAGCAATGCACTGATGACCTTTATTGTATATTATTCTCTTGGTGTTTATTTCTGTTTCTCTAACTACTTTCTGCGGATCAAGATCAATAGCACGGTGGAAAGCGGGTCTCCCTGTCTTAACCCCTTATTTACTTTAAAGTGCTCACTTTTATTTTCATTCGCTTAGCATCATTTTAACTAATCTTACTATTTTTGCTGGTATACCAAATTATTTCATTATTTCATATAATTTATTCCTATTAACTGAATCGTAGGCTTCCTTAAAGTCTATGTATAGTACATATAGCGGTATTCCACACTCACAGCATTTTGCTTGCACCTGCGTCAATATATGTATTTGATCCACCGTTGATCTTCCCGTTCTAAAACCTCCTTGGTAGTCACTTAGAATTCTTTCAGCCCATTTCGTTAAACTCTCCCTTAAGCTAGCTGCCATAACTTTGTACGTTACATCTAGGAGTGCAATCCCTCTATAGTTCTGGAATTTGGATCTGCTTCCCTTTTTATGTATTGTGTATAACATTCCCAAGCAGCATTATGACCAATTTTGACGTCGTGTCCACGTTGGTATTCACAACCAAACGTTGGCATGCGACGAATAGCCGACATCGTACCTACCTGTATTTTTACTAATTTGGTGAATAAAAATTGGGTTGCGTAGACGTCGGCTTGCGATCACCGGGGTGACGGTTGCCAACCTAATCGGTACCTAATTTTGACGTCGGTAAGAAGACGGTAGCTTACTTGCGTCCGACTTCTAATAAGACCTAATCGCGCATCTTACGATGCTGTAAGTGTTTGAACAAGGCTTGAACCACTCTCAATTTTCTAGTTTCCTTAATCCTACTACCTGCTACTTGTCAATCAACTATCTTGAACTTACAGAAATGTTAAGTTTCTGAAGGAACAAATTTCTTGTACCTACCAATGTCCTATACGGAATAGCTAAGCACAATATTATAAACACACATATATTTTGATGCGGCTATGATTAAATTTAATACGAATGACACTTTACTGATAAAGTTGGAACAGATATTTCGTAAAACTTCTTCCCCCTTAATAATAACATGTATTTAAATTATTAAAGTATTATAATTTTTCCTCTTTTTTTTTAAATTCCTAGAATTCTTTAGAAAATATCATGTGGATAAAACTGTATATGAGAAGAATAAAATATTTTCAAATCTTTTCTAAAATATCATAGATGGTTAACATTTTAATATTTTACTGACGAATTGTTCAATACGGCTACGTAAATTCTTTCCAATAAAAGCAGAAAATATGGCGTAGTCGGTACAGTTCCAGATTAGGTTACATTTTTTGCACTTAAAGTTGGAATTTGGTGCAAATACGGTTGTTAAATGCAACTTGAAACCAGTTTAGAAACCTAACGGTCTTTATTGCTACCTGCTATACCTACAATTTCAGCAACGATACTCGTCAACTTCGCGAGAGACTTTCTGCTGCTCAACAGTGTTGCCGATAATAGAAATAATTCACTACTTGTATTCAAAATAAATAACCATCTTGTATTGGTTCTGAACGTTAATATTACTTCTATAAATAATTACATTTGTACGAGACTCAATAAGTAATTACACTTTTTAAAGCACTTTATTTCTTACAATATAACCCAACACAATTACGTCAACAACCAATGACCTTGCAATTGCAGACTACAAGAATTCAAACTGTTTTTGTATACCTAGTTAGAATGCAACGATGGGCCAACGTTGCCATTAGGATAAACAACTAGATATAATGTACTTAGTTAGTATACAACGTCTGGCCGACGTTTGATCAAATCCAAAAAAAATGTTAAATTATTACGTTATCAGCCAACGATTACACAACGTCGTTAGAGACTTTACAAGACAACGTCAGCTATAAAGCCAGTAACCAACGTTGGTTTAACGTCGTTTAACTAAAATCGACCAATAATGTTTAAGTCGCATACCGACGTCCACTTGACGTTGGTAAGCAACGCGTTCTAACACAGTAAGTTACCGAAGTCCATACTACGTCGCTACGACGCCGTGTTAAAGCTTAGAGGCTCAAGTTGCTCCCTGACTAAAATTTGTACCAAATGCAACGTTGTAATTAGTACAAAATTGGTCGGAGGTCGATGAAATGTTGCTTGGGTTGCCTCTTCCCATCTGCTTGGCATTACCTCGTTCTCCCACACTTCTGCTATTAATTTATGTATTAGTCTGTGAAGTTCCTCCCCTCCACTTTTTATTAATTCCGCTATTATCCCGTTCTCTCCGGGGCATCATTTTCAATAGCCTTTGTATATATTCGTGGTCATTCTTTAACACAACTTGGAGTTGCCTCTTCAGTTACCAATGTCTTCTCTGATCTTCAGACTGTCTACACTCACAATAAAGATGTTGTGTTTAAGTGGAGGTTCCACATGTTGGCTTGGGTAGCTTTTATAGCAGATACCCTTGTGTATTGTTTTTTAGATTTTCAATATATTTAATATTACGTTTTCTGTTCTGGTTAGGTTTAGTTTTGGGACTCATCTTTCTGTTCGTTCTTTCATTCTTCTTAATTTATTGTCACTGATGCATTTTCACTCGTCTTTTTTTCCCGTATGAATACTTATGCTTACTGGTAATTGGAACAACATTATTCACAGAGCTTGCTGTTGCTCGTTTTACTTTTCCATCAACGATTCATGTTACTGTATGCCTACTTGTGATGGAATCCTAAAGGTTTATCGTAGTCTTTATAGGTTAGTAAGGTGTCTTGTATTCTTTTCAGGGAAGAATTGTTACTAAAAGATTTAACAGCTGACTGTTCAGCATTCTGTTCTTAGAGATTTTAAATGCTGTGAACAGCTTAGCTTTCTTTTTCTATCGGAAATGAATTTAAAAATAAGCAACTTACCCTCTACGGCAGGGATGCTCAGACTTATGCTATCGGCGATCTACCGTAAAAGTATTAGGCGGCAAGCAATCGACTAAGTAGGGAAAAAATACAAAGTTTAGATATTCGAGTCGAAAGTTGCCGTGCGTTTTAGGCACTTCATAACGTAAGTGCGCATTAAATTATTTACGCGATCGACTTGAAAACTTTTCGCGATCGACTGTTTGAGCATCCCTGCTCTACGGTATTATAATATATTTCGTTACTGCACAGCATCCAAATTCAATTACTTACTTAGCTATATGAATCTTTATTTGCATAAGTTTATTCTAATATCCATTACTATGAACTCTTGAGTAATAAAAATTAAAAAGTAGTATCTATAACACTGCTATTTGATAAAGTTAACGTCTACATAAAGATTGTATCCTCGACTTTAATCTGAACCAACCCAAAGGTTATTTTTGTACTTCCTTAATACTCAAATTGCACCCTAAATTGGTTTAGCTCCATATTTTAACACCTGGATATGATGATTCCTCGGGGATGCAATTTTCTGCGGCACTTATTTTAATGTGGATGAATTATAAAGAGTAATAACAGTAACTTATATAAAAAGGAGTTGGTGAAATATTCTTTCGCTCATCATGCCGAAAAGCAGTCTCAAATTATGACCTACACATTTTATATCGCGACCGTAAATAAATCGCAATTTTATTTAAATAATCTTTAAGTAGCCTTATAAAGGTACTCAAATACTTAGTAGTAGTATCTTGTTAATAATTTGTAATTGATACCAATCGAGAAAAGTCAAGTATTTGTATAAAAAAGAAATAAAAATACAAGAAACAAATTAAAACGAACTAATATAAATTTTTATAAATTGGAAATGAGTTGAACATATTTTTACTTGATGTTCTGCACTGACCAAAATAAGCATGGCGTTTAAACAGGGTACAAAACAATATTAAAGTATTCATTAATTTTTGTTAGAATTGCTGTAGAAAAACTACGAACAATTATGTCAGTTGTTTCAAAGGAACACAATATATTTTGATAAGAAAACTGAATACCTCAGTAAAGTCACAACAATGTGTTCGACCGCTAAGGAAGGGTATTTGAAGCTGCTTCATCACTGCTCCTACATAATCGACCTAAAGCTGACAGGAGCCTTTGTGTTCCCTCGCTGGACACATTTTAACAAGACTGCGTCTTTAATAAAATACGAATGTCGTGCTAAAGCTACGCACTTCAAAACAGGCTACACATAAGTGATGTCTGCCTAAGTTTAATAACGACACGAGACGACTTTCAGTAGAGCTTGGAGTGTGCAACCATTTTAGTAACTATTTATTTATTATTAATTTATGTAGCGTCAGTGGGTTTAACATTTCAGTGAAGGAATTTGCTATCTACCAACAAGGGTTTCGACGTACATAAAATTTAAATCGTGTTTCGCAGCTTATTCCGCAATAAGTCTGTGTTCATAATGTCTGCATTGTAACATAGTTGCCATTACTTTTCTTGTTCATATTTTATGTGGTTCTGTTCTTTGTATCTGTTTGTTGTCTATTCTTATTCCGTTTCGGCCTTATATTTTTACATGGCCATACCACAATCGCCTTTTCAATTATTATTAACGGAATTTTCACCTGTCATCAAATGTAATTCCTAATGTTTCACCTGAAATACCCAACACCTTCTATCTTCAGTTTATTTCAGTCGCATTACACAATTAAGGTTTATACTTTTAGTTTAGTCTATATAACTCTGCAGGATGTTTATCGTTTGTTACAGGTTTATTTAGATATTAGACCTATTTATTGTATTTATAAGCTTTAAAGACTGAATTAGTGTTGTACGGATCTTAAATACACAAATACTGGAATAATAAAACTCTTTTGTTAAGTTGGGAAGAACAAACTTTATTTCTCAAACTTGTGCGAATGCACACCCTTGCGTGGTTAGTTTAGCACTGTCCTTACTCCTTACTTAGGCAATGATAGGGTAACAACCTTACTTAAGATGTGTGCGCATGGCAACCACCTTACTTTCCCAACTTACGTATAATTACTTAATATAAAATTTAACAAGTGTTGTTATATAAACTTAAATTTTGTGTTTCATTACATCTGTGTTCTGTTATTAAATACGTATTTTTTGTATGTATCTGTTAACAAACTTCTGCCTACATACCTTTTTGGGGTCCACGTTGGGCGTATCTTTAAGCATTTTTGTATATATTGAATTATAATTTTGACTGCATGAATAAAATATAGCTTCAGATTTGTTACAACTAGATAGATTTTCAATTCATTTCGATGTTCATTACTCAAGTAGTTCATGCAAAATACCTAACATACCATCTTTCGTGTATTACGTATCTGCTTAGTTTGAATATTTTTAGCCACTTATTCAATTTAGAAGTGCTAAGCACTTTTAAATCTTATTTTTTGTTTCTTATTACATTTTATTGCCTTTATTTTTCTTTGGCACTTATAATTTCCTCGCTGTATGAAATACACCTTCGGGCACGCCGGTTAAATTGTAAACTGTTTAAATAAAACACGAAATACGATCTCTTGCTTCGTTTATTGTTAGCGACGTACTGTTCACGCAACTTGTTCTTAGCCCTTACCTAGAGGGTTTTCAACGTTTCCGCTTTTCGTTACAAGTCAAAGGGGTATTGATTGTTACCCTTTTTAAATCAAATGTTGTTCTGTACTTTTAACTCCAGCTTCCCAGAGACCGCCAAAATGCGGCGAATGTGGAGGAATTGCAGCCTACACTTTCATCACTGTAATTGATAGAAATGCCCTCTGTATTTATTTTTCAAGATTGATACAATTCCCGTAAGTCTGAACAGGCACCTACGACATTTGTTTCATTGTCACTATGAACCTTTAATCGTTTCCCGCGGAGCGTTACGAATCTTCAAAATGCAACCAAAAATGCTTCAGGCGATAATGCAGGTTCTAAAGCCTGGTTGTGAGCAAATACTTAAATAAATTGATATAATATTTTTAAAGTTTATTCCCCCTTCCCCGTCTGTAATGTAAAGGGGACCTGCATAATCAACTCCTACTGTATGAAAGGGAAGCATTGGAATAATCCTATCCTTAGGGAAGTTTCCCATAATCGGTGGATTTACTGTAGAGAACAGCTTTATAGAAGAAGAAAATATAGATAATTTAAACTCAGACGACGACGAAAATTCAATAATTTTAGATATTGACAACTTCACCGAAATAAAAAAACATGCAAAGGAAACTAAACAAAATAAAAAATATGTTAACACTTACCAGTATAAAATTAAATATTTAGAAAATAAAGTGAATGTTCTTGAAACCAACCTACGACGTTTAATGAAAAACTATCAAAAAATGTTTAAAGAATTAGTTAGTTTGAAAAGTATTTGTAACAACAAAAAAAGTAAGTCTGAAAAACGAATTCCTAATTACGGTACAGGTTACCAAAAAGAAACACAGACAAAATTTGATAATAATAATAAAGAAAAACAGAAGAAATCTGAGTATAAACATTATAACCAAATCTACCCTGATGATCAAATTCAAGATTGTAATACAACAGATAATAACAAGGTTTCTAAAGTGTTAATTCTTAGTGACAGTAACGGACGCAACTGTGCCAGTATCCTACAAAATATGCTTCCTACAAATAACTTCAGAGTTCAGTGTATTTTTAAACCAAATGGTAAATTTAATTCCATTGTTGAAGATTTAGAAAACGTAACTCATACTTTCACAAAAAATGATTACGTCGTGATATGGGCAGGAGCTAATGATGCACATCAAGAGGGTAAACTCTGTAAATCTACGCTAACTACAGTTGTGAGTCAAGTGAATAAAACTAACATAATATTTATATCGATTCCTTTTACTATGTCTCGTCCAATTTTAAATAAATTTATTTATAGTGTAAATTCTCAGATTTTTAACAAAATATCCGAAATGGAGAGGTCAGATGTGTGTTTTTTGGACGTAAATTCTTTATTTAACAGAAATCCTGCAAATCATAGTGTGCATTTAAATAAAATCAAGAAAACTGTACTACTAAGAAAATTATCCGAATATTTAAAATATTTTAAATGTCTGTCTAATACAGATTTATCTGAACAATCAATAAATAAACATAACTTAATAACAATAATTCCAACTAACAGCTCATGTTACGAAGGTGCTCAAGAGCGTTATGAAACATCCAACAATGCATCTTATCAGAGAATGTATCCTTCTTTACCGACAAGTGATTATCAGTTAGAAAGAAAACGCAATTTTAGTTAGCAACTAGAATTACAAAACGTCGCGTGCAATGTTGATGAAATCATTTTCTTAAATTCGTTAAATGGTGCATACTCGCCCACAGTTAAAACATTCAATATAATTCATCAAAATATGCAGTCACTAAAAAATAAAAAAGATGATTTAGAAATATTGCTCTCTAGTTGTTTTGATTGTATGATTCATGTTTTGTGTTGCAGTGAACACTTTTTAACAAAGTATGATACAGTGACCCTTTTAAATTATAAACTAGCAGCTATTTACTGTAGAAGTGTTTTTAGTAAGGGTGGTGTATGTATTTTTACACATAATTCTGTTAACTTCCAACATATAGACGTCAGTGATTTGTGTATAGATAAGGAATTTGAATGTCGTGGAATTTGTTGTAAAATCGGGAGAGATAAAGTAATAAAAGTATTTGCACTGTATAGAAGCCCCAGTTCCACGAACCCTTATATTTTTCTTGATCAATTAAGTCAACTTTTAGATAGAACCTTGGCATCCAAAACAAATATTATTTTATGCGGGGATCTAAATTTAGATATTAACCGGAAAGAATCTAATATTATTAAATCTTTTCAAGATGTTCTAGACCAGTATGCTTTAACGACTTTAATACGCGATCCAACTAGAGTAACACGAGAATCGTCATCATGCATAGATAACATCTTATGTAATTTTCCCAAATTTTGTTGTGCAAAAAACGTTGATGCCTCTTTGTCGGATCACAAAGGACAATTGCTTCGGGTTTCAAATTTTACACCAGAACCTGCTGTTGTTAAACACAAATACTCCAGATTGTTAACTAAGAGTGGTATTAGCTGTTTACAAGACACATTACAATTACAAGCATGGACATGTTTTAATACTAGTACTAAAATGCCGGTCGACCTCGCTTATAAATATTTTTATGATACGTTACACAATCTTTTCAATAAAAACTTTCCTATTAAGAAAATCTATAACAAGGAACCTAAGCACTGGATTACAAGTGGAATAAAAAAATCCACTAAAACCAAACGCAAACTTTTTCGTGAAATTAAAAATGGAAATGTTCAGTTGTTAGAACACTACAAAAAGTACAAACATATTTTAAATAACACGATTAAAGCTGCAAAACGCATGTCCATTTCAAACGTATTGTTAAACTGTAATAAGCAAGATTTTCAGAAGACTCTTTGGAAAATTGTTAAAAAGGAAACTGGTAAAGGCAACGAAAAAGGGAAATCCGACATTCAGCTTGTTATAGACAATAAATTGATATCCAGCCCACAAGAAGTTGCCTTAAAATTCAATGAATATTTTAGGAACATAGCAGAAGAAATCAGAAAATTAAGTAATGTTTCAAATTCAAAATCTAAAGAGTGCTCCTGTCGTGTTCCTGTATATTCACACGAAAATTTTTTCTTATTCCCCACTGATGAGTGCGAAGTTTTAGATGTGATAAATAATTTAAAAAATACAAAAGCTTGTGGTCTGGATGATATTTCAAACTATTTATTAAAGACTTGCGCTTCTAAATTAACAATACCAATTTCCATACTAATTAATATGTGCTTTGAACAAGCTGTATTTCCACAAAATCTTAAAATCTCAAAGATAATGCCTATGTATAAAGGTGGAGACGTCACAAACCTAAAAAATTATCGTCCCATTTCGTTACTATCGAGTATTTCAAAAATTTTTGAAAGGATTATTAATAATAGGTTAATATCATTTTTAGAACATAAAAAAGTCTTAGTTCCGCAACAATATGGTTTTAGAAAACGGCGATCAACTGCATCTGCAATAACTGATCTTATACAAACCATCATGCAATCAAATGATAAAAACCTACATACGATCTCAATTTTTTGTGACCTTAGTAAGGCATTTGATTGTATAGATCATGCAATACTACTAAAAAAGTTAGAAAACTGCGGAATTAGGGGTAAACCATTACAACTGTTTAAAGATTATTTGACAAACAGGCAGCAACTTACAGAAATTACAGATAGTTTAGGTAATTCGTATCGATCCCCGTTACAAGACATTAATAATGGAGTTCCCCAAGGATCTGTCTTAGGACCTACGTTGTTTTTAATTTACATTAATGATCTTCCTTATTATTTTCCATTTGCCACTTGTTTTTTGTATGCAGATGATACTACTCTTGTAATTAATAATGAAAATTTTCAGGCTCTTATCGGCCTAACCGAAAAATGTTTATATAATCTTCAGACTTGGCTCGAACAAAACAAATTATATATTAATCTTCCAAAAACTAAAATTATGGTTTTTGGAAATAACACATTATCTAGACCTGTACATGTAAATTGGGAAAATCATAAGTTGTTGATTTGTAATAAAGTAGAATTTTTGGGTGTTACGGTAGATTCGAAATTAACCTGGTCTGATCAGATTGATATAATTTGTAGTAAATTGGCGTCTGCATGCTACGCCTTAAAAACAATAAAAGGCATTGTAAATTTTGGAACTTTACGGCGTACTTATTTTGCTTACTTCCTATCAATAGCATCATATGCTATCCTTGTCTGGGGTAATTCGAGCAATGTTGCGCGTGTTTTAAAGTTACAAAAGCGTGCAATACGAATAATGTTCTCTTTAGGCAATAAAACTTCTTGCAAATTCTATTTCAAAAAACACGATATACTCACCATCCCATGTATCTACATGCTTCATTTATTAATTTTCGTGAAAAATAATTTTGATAAATTTGTGATTACCCAAACTAGATCTAGAAATTTAAACATTATATATCCCAAGCACAACTCACAAAAATTTAAAAAAAGCCCATACTACCAAGGTGCATTAGTATTTAATAAATTACCAAACGATATAAAGTTAGTCAAAAATTTAGCCAAATTTAAATCAAAGGTTAAAAAACGTCTTATTAGCAAAGCTTATTATACAGTGTCTGAATATTTAAATGAATAAATGAGTTAACAAATTATCACTCTCGATTTTTATTTTCTTTTTATTGCAGTTATATTATTTATGAGTGTATGTATTAATGTGCTGTTATTATTGTAACTTCTGTTAGTGTTTATGTTACATGTTATACATCTCTGTAAAGAGCACTGAAATATATTATTATTATTATTATTATTATTACCTTAGGAATAAACCTGAAACATTTTATACATAAGCGCACCGCTGGTTTTGCTAGGTTCCTACAGGAAATTGACTGAAATCTATTACTTACTACGGATAAAAGAGTAGTAGGTCGTACATGCATTAACTTGATATGCTCTGTTTGAAGAATTAATTTTGGTTATTTTACAACTATAAGGTGGCGTTTATCGAAAGACAGTTCGGAATGGGTCAGCCTGCTACCTAATATGATTAAGCTTTCCTTATTCAAAAAAGGGGTTCAAGCTAAAAATTTTGCTTGTAGGATTAAGTTATCTTTGAGAACGTTATATTCTATATTAAGCGATTTAATTTGTGAAATTTTGATTGTTGTTAATAATGCGTTTTCTAATTGTGATGACGAAATATGACCTGTTTTCTTGTCAAGCCTGGAAGCTAGATAATCGTGTTTGAATTGCGAACACCAAGCAAGAACACATTTTAGCTTACTTAAATTGTAGTAATTTTGTATGATTACTGATTATTTCAGGCTACAATATTTCAGTTGAAAGTGTTATACCGTTTTTCATTCTTTCTGATCGACCACTTTCTAGAATTTCTTCAAAGCTTTCAAATTTCATGGTTTCATTGTCCTGTCACCAGATGGGATCATGCCACCAAAAATTTAGATTGATTAAATTTGATGAAAAGTTGCCGCGATATATTGCATCGGCAGGACTTTTGTTGTCTTAACATGTTGCCAATCGTTTGGATTGGTTAAATTTCGAATTAGCGAAACTCGATTAACGACATAAGTTGACCATTTACTGGGTTGAGTTTACAGCCAAATTTCAACTGTTTTTAAGTCACCAACAACATTATCTATTACATTTTCAACGGAGAATGGTTTTGAATTTAGCAACTAAGCATGCTGAAAGCACAGCTACTAACAGCTCGAGTATTGGAAGAAAAACTGTTTTAAGTGGCGCAACTCTTTAACTATAACACCTTTGTTTTTATTGTTAGATTTGATGTAAACATACCCAGTAAACACCTTTTCTGCAGCATCTACAAACCCATGGATTTCACAATTGCTTTAGGTGTGATGGTAGATACATCTCCGTATTTTTAAACGCAAAATGTTCTGTAAACCTTTTTGGTGTATTGAGCAATGGAAATGTAAATTTTGATTCATCTTAACAGGATTTCAATTGCCGCATCATTACGATTATTGACGCAAGAAGTCCAATTGAGTCTAATAATTGTATAGTTTTATCAGTCTTTGGCTGGATTATTTCAAATTAAAACTAATACCTACAAAAATCCCACGAAATGCCTAAGATTTTGCTAGCTCTTCCAAGGAGAAAGGATTTCTCGTTAAATTGAGTTTCGTTGCAATTTTATATGTTATTTTTAAATTTTCCCAGGAAAAATCCTCTTTATACTTATTAAATAATTTAGTGTTCATTAATTGTTCTATGGAACTAGCACCTGTTAATAAATCGTCGCCGTAGACATCACGTTTGATGATTTGTGATTTTAACGGATAATCAATCATTTTCGTTAAGAATTGCTAATTCCAGGAGGCATCGCGTAACTAAACGTTGTGCAGAAGTCATTCCAAAGGTGACCGACCGTATTTAATTCACATTCATGAATCGGTTTGGTTGGGTCATCACGAACGTTTTGATACTCTCTATGATCTGGGTGAACCCGAATTTGCCTATACATTTGGGCAATGACATCTGCAATTACGTATATGTGTGTTTTGTATAGTGTGATTATAGAAAACAATTCATCTTGTACTATCGGCCCAACGTATTCAGTTTCATTTATAGATACGCCGTTTTATATTTTACATGAACTATCGAATACCACTCTTAATTTTGTCGTTTCACTGGTTCCTTTTATCATCGCACGGTGAGATAAATAAAATGATTTATCGCTATTGACCGCGACTTTAAATATGTATCTGAACACTTCCGGTAGTTGTGGAAGGTAGATGAATTTGTTATAAAAAAATTGTTTTTATGTTCCAACTTTGTTTAAAAATTCATCGTCTCGTGACGCAACGAGACAGTAGCCTCGTCAGTAAATAAAATATTAGCAGCAAAGTTTGGATTTTCTGCAACTTTTCTTAGTATGAATCTACAGAAAGCTAATCTGGAATGATAATCGGAAGCTAAAAGAGCTTGCACCTGTTGAATATGAGAAGGATACAGTTGCTGCTCTCGTAAAATCCTCGACTAAAGAAGCATTCATATTTAGTTCCGTAGCTATTGTTCTAGTGCTAATATTCAGATTTTTTCTACTCTTCTTAAAACTTCTTCTTCCATTTCAGGAGTAGTTACTGATTTTGGCCGTCCAGCATCATGTTTTTTAACATTAAACGAGCCACTTTTACTTAATTGTTGATGTAGATTCGAAAACAATTTATCGGATGGAATTGTACGATTAGGTAGTGCTTCGGCGTATAGACGCCGTGCTTCATAAGCGTTGCCATTATCACAGCCGTACATAAAGCGTATATCGGTCATCTCTGTATTTGTATTAAACAGCATGTTCTTTTACTACAAAAAAATACTGTTATTAATAAAAAATAATCGACAACTGATAGCACTGCAACGAGATTAATGAGACTTACAGCAAATAAAGGAAAACAGAAAACAACGACTTAAAATGGTTTTATTTTTTCTTTGAAAAATACGATAGAAGTGCAGGTATGCTAATATAGATTATTGATTAAAATGTAAAATCAACCCTATCTTTGAAACACTTGCTTTACGGACCTATGTTCATTAAGACTTCTTTGTTTCTATTGATGAGTGCTATGTATGGGTAAAATATCCGACCTTTGTTTTAAGCACTCTGTATATTCTTAACTGGTTAAATAATTTTTGTTTAAAAGCAAAACGGGTATTAGATTTGGGAAGACCCTCGTAGATTACATACGACCACTCCTATCACGAATTGTTGAATATTCAAATGGGAATCCAAGTAAAAGTCTGAGTAAGCAAGCATCAGATACCATAGCTATCAGATACAACAGTCATGCCACATATAATCAGCGAAATTACAGTACAACTAAAATTATAGATGCTCTAAAACAAAAGCTGGCAGCATACTCCAACGAATATCATTAAAAATACTGTCGTTAGATCGATTCTGCCCAGATTTACACATATATTCAAAGTATAGGATTTAAAAATATTTAATGAATTCTATAAGGGTGATTTGATAGGACGTGAGACTCGAAATGAAAGACATGAGTTAGAGCATTAACTTTTTCTATTTTTCAACATATTCTCCTCGTACATCAACACTCTTGGACCAGCGATGCTGAAGTGTCATTATGCCTGTTTTGTAGTGATCTTCTTCAAGGCTATCAAAATATTGCTCCGTTGCAGCAATTACTTCTTCTGGTGAGTAGGTTTGGTGGGGGATAACCTGGAATCGAAGTTGATCCAATTCCTCACGAGCAATGTGACTGGTGTGGGAAGGGGCATTGTCATAACAGAAGAGCACCTTTTTTCGAACCATTCCGGGTCTCTCTTCAGCAATTGCTGCTATTAGTTGGTCTCGTCAATGTTTATTCTTCGATCCCTCCAAACAATATCATGCACTTTATGGATTGTTTCCGGAGTTGTTACCGTTTTTGATGGTCCTAGTAGTTCTTCATCTTCAAGGCTGAAATCACCACGTTTAAATCGTGCAACCCAGCGACAAATCGTTGCTTTCAAAGGCGCATTGTCTCCCAATGTTTGCTGCATATCGGCCAAAATTTCAGTCGTGCTTAGCTTCTTAAAAAAACAAATATTGAATCGCACCACGAATAGCGTTTTTATCCCTTCTGGGTTTTTCCATTTAAGCCTCGTCTTTAAATGGTTGTAATTTTTTAACTGAACGCCACACATCAACTGAGCTTCCCCTGCCAGTATAAAGAAGATGGCGGAATTCGAAAATGATGTTCATTTTAAGCCCTAGCGGGCACTAGTACTCGAGTCTCACGTCCCGTCCCATAAAAGAATGTATTCGTTTTAGCTCGGTGCTCTTTGGTGTGAGTAGGTTTTGACTCTTATTTTTTATAAAATTAAGATTTATGCTTGAGAATTATCATCCAATCCTATATATCACAATTTATTAACTACACGTAACTACCTCTTAACATTCAATGCATTTAGAACAGCAACTAATGCGTAATGCTGCATGCCAAATCATGTACCACAAGCATGACTATTGTATGGCATGATTATTCACTTGACGCCATTTCTCTCCCTACTACTACGCCCTGCTTTACCGGCGGCGTATCAATCGTACTGTTGGTTTGGGTTGTTACCAACTTACAGCTATAATCGGCCAACCTGATGGTTATGGTTAATCGTCCCGATCAAAGGAAGGAAAATATAAAGGTACAAACTACTTCAGCACAATAGAATTACTTACTTAAGTTAGACAAAATTAATATATTCATGGTTGTAACCACGGTTTCATATTATCTACCACGCATACACCAAAAGGTTTTTGTGTAATTTGAAAGCCTTCTATATTTTTTCTGAGGTATCTACCGTTTCCTAAAATTTTTACTACTTGGTATGGACCACGATACTTTGGCATCAAATTTTTGTTTGTTCCGACTGTGGTATCTACATTTTTTATCATAACATAGTCACATTTGAGATAGTCAACAGGACACTTACGTTTCTTGCAGTTTATTAATTTGGGGCTCGGCCTGTTCTCTAGCAGATTCAAAGTCTAACGGATTATCATTATTATTGGATATTAAATAAGTAAATTCTTAATCTATCATTAACATCTCTTTGATTCACACCAAACAATAACAGTGATGGCGAATTCCCTATAGATCTACAAGAGGAGTTATTAATTGAGAATTCGGCATTATGTAAATGTTTGTTCCATCTATCTTTGCATTCTGTTACTTTAGATAATAGGTTTGATCCTGCAAGAGTCACAAACGGTTTGAAACGGTTGCAAACTGTCAGACGCACGCGCACATATAAAGGAACGTTCCAGCAGCAAAAAGTTTCCAAATTGACTGATAGTTTGGCGTTTCAGTAGCTAACATAACTTTTTACAAACAATTTATAAACCTTTTCTAAAATTCCCTGATTTTTTAAAAACTTTTCTGGTTGACATGCGCATACGATTTACTAAGAAGGTGTGTCGAGTGTTAGGTTATGTTGTAGTGTTTTTGTATATCGCCTGTAGTTTCGAGGTTAATTATTATTGAAAGAACTTGCAGTTTTTAAATTTAAAGAAAAATTTTAAATTGTGTTCCATCAGGAAATAATCGCCAACTAGTTTCTAACTTTTAACAGTTTGCAACCAGTTGATATAAAGTCACCAAACCGTTTGTGATTTGCTGCAGACACAAACCTAATATGTGTGTAAGATCACGATTAATACGTTCAATTTGACCATTGGATTTTGGAGAAGCCGCAGCATTTTTAACATGAGTTTATCATAGCTATTCGTGAAATTAGTAAATTCTTGTGATATAAAAGCTGTACCCCTATCAGGTACAATTCTAACAGGACAACTATAATTAATAAAATATTCCTCTAACTTATGCATAACTTCTACAGTTTTAGTAGATTTAACATCATAAAAGTTTAACAAACTTTGTAAAACTATCAATAATTTCGAAAACATATTTCTTATGACTACTGGTTGGCTCTAGTGGACCATAGTGATTAATGTGAATTGTTTCAAATCGTTTATTTCCTTTCGGAATATTATATAATGTCCCTTCACGTTTACCAAAATTAGTTGAATAAGTGATACATTTGATACAATTTTGGATATAATCTTCACCTTTTCCTTGCATTTCTGGGAACCAGTATACTCTACTCAAATATTCTAATGTTTTGTCTATCCCTAAGTGGCCTAAATTATCATGGGAGTTGAAAATCACATTTCCTTCCATATTCTTAGGAACATAAAATAAAATTTTATTTTTAAATTTTCTATACACAAGACCATTTTGCAACTCAAAATCTTTATCTTCCGAGTACTGATTTTCTAAGCGAGTTTTTATTTTTTAAATTTCGTGGTTTTGTGCTATTGACAAATTTTGTTCAAAAATATTTTCTTCTAATACCAATATACTGTTACTTCGCGAGAGTGCATCTACATGCTTCATACTTTTAACATTGGAAATATTTATGGGCTCGTATATTGGACAGAGTTACGAGAATTTTAGTAGTTTATCGCGACAGCAAAAGTGCCGGTCAAATCTTAGAAAGTCACAGTCTAAACAATACACAGTCTTAGGAATGATCCGACAATAGTATGCGGGACTTTGTAGGCGCGCCGCACACAGTCTAAGTTATCGGACAGAGTAGAACGCCGAACAGTCCCGAAAGAATTATTCGTATAACAGTGCGTAAGAAGAATAGACAAGGTCTGCTACATTTTGAGTGGATAAAATCTCTTTATTAAACAATACCCAGCAACCTAAATGTAAAGGCACTGAATAAAGAGAAATTTTATCTGTGAAATGAAAAGTTTAGCTCACGAGGCGCAGCCGAGTGAACTAATGATTTTCATACTAAAATTCACGTCGTCAAGGAAAGTGTGGATCAAATGTTTATAGCAACAGTGTCGTCAAGGAAAGTGTGGATAAAATGTTTATAGCACCAGTTTATCCACCCCTCACGTTAAAATGTTGCTTTGACCGTCGAAACAAAAAAGTATTTAAGAAATTAGAGTGTAAGAAAAGTTTACAAAAAGCCCATAGTCGTATTACAAACAGATACAAACTGATTAAATATATATTTTCTTTTTTTTATTTGGTTTAATAGCTATTTATGGTACAAGTGAACAAAGAGAAATGTTATCCACGAAAGGAACAATTTAGCTCACGCGGCGCAGCCGATTGGGCTAATTTCCTTGAGTGGATAAAATGTCTTTATTAAACAATACCTAGTAACCTAAATTTAAAGGCACCATGATTTTCATTCTAAAATGCATGTCGTCAAGGAAACTGTGGATAAAATGTTTATAGCAACACTTTATCCACCACTCACGTGAAAATGTTGGTTTGCTAATTAGATTTGACACACTAAAATGCCACTTTATGTGTAAGACCTGGAAAAAAATATTAATTTACTCTCAGAGGTGTGATATTTCCACAATTTCGAAGTCGTAAGTGAGGTAAGTTTAGATGTTTCATATATTATATATGGCATTATCATTTCCCATGTATCCGATTGTTGCAAGGATTGCGAAATCTGTGAATCTTTGAATCTTTATGTAGGAATTCATAATCGTAATTCTGTAAAGTTAATGCCCATCGATTTATCCTTTCTTGAATAGATCCAATTTTACAGAATTACAGTCGGTGACAAGTTTAAAATTAATTCCTTGAAGGTAAACATGAAATCGGTTTAAAGCATCTATAATGGCTAGCAATTCAAGTTCATAACTACGGTAACAGGATTCTGCTTTTATAGTTCGTTTACTAAAGTAGAAAACTGCTTGAAAAAGGTTGTTACTTTGTTTTTCCAATAAAATAGCACCATCACGTTTCGTACATGCATCACAATGCAATTCTGTTTCAATTGATGGCTGATATATCGACAAAACAAGACATTCAGCTAGTTTTCTTTTCAAAGTATTGAAAGCTTCTAATTCGTTTGAAACAAACTCAAAACTTGTCCCTTTCTTAATAAATCATACAAAGGCTTTGCAATAACAGCTTAAGAATTTATAAAACGTCTAAAATAGCTCACTAATCCTAGAAATCTTTGCACTTTTTCAACAGAATCAGGAACTGGATATTGTTCTATAGCTATGGCATTTCTAGGATCAGGACGAATACTTTGCTTAGTAATGACATGAGATATCCTATCATTTATCGAATCTTAGTTCTAAAAGATCTTTTAATAATAATAATAATAATAGTGCTTTTTTCAGTATCCCTAAATGTTCTAGGATGGTATCAGTAGCGATTAATATATCATCTAAATAAATTAACACTTTATTTTTTTAATCAAATTGTCAATTGTCATTTCATAATCAACTTCTGGCTTATCTGGTTTATTGGTATCTAAATAATTTAATTTAATTAAACATTCAATTTTTCTCTGGTCAGAATTATCAAGGATTTCATTTATTTTTAACGTCGCCTTGTTTAATTCGTTTGAAGATTCTATTTCGATATTCATAATCTCACTTACGACTAAATTATTACACTTATTTTCTGCCTCCTCTACAGACAACTTTCCATTATCTAATATAATTCTAAAATAATTTAAAGACGTAAAATCTCGACCTACAGCAGAAGTCATTGTATTACTAGGTACAACATACAATTTAATTGGTACTATTACATCATAAATTAAAATTTGGTCATAAAACATTTCCTACGATGTTTAATTTAGATCTATTTGTGCCATGAAAACTAGGTTCAGTACCAGTAAAAGATGCTGGAAAAATATCATTACCATTAAAACTTATTGGACTACCTGTATCTAACATGGCCAGAATATTTAAAATACAATTTGCGTTTCCAGCTGCACCTGAATTTCATAGCTCTGGCCCGGGGCTGGAAGGTCGATGGTCGTCGTTGTTTCACCGCTTGCCTGTCGAGCTTCCTGTGGCTGAACTTTGTTTGGGCAATCTTTCCGTTGATGTTCTTTGCTCCCACAAACATAACAGAAACCATAATCACATTTTGGTTTACTTCACGAGTTTGTAATGTGTCCACGTCTACCACAATTAAAACATTTTACACGCGAATCACTTGTATTCTCCGATTTAACTTTCACTTTAACTGGATCACTTCGAATTTCAGTGGTTTTGAGAGCACCAGAAGATGTAGATGGCGGCATCGCCATGGGTTTCTTTTGTAGTTCCTGTCGCGAGTTCCAGTGTAATCTAACGCTTCTCTTAACTTTTTCGTAAACCTCTAATTTTTCTCCTAATTGTCTTAGATCACGTGCTGCATAAAGCTTAGCTTTACTTGAGGGATCATTCTGAATTCCTTCAATTATGTAGTGTATCAATATACTACTTTCGATATTTCGTCTAGAAGCCAATTCCTACATAATCCATAAGTATTGTTACACGGACTCGTCTCGTTTCATCTTTATAGTTGCTAACACCATGATGTAACTCTGCACTATTTACTTTCTTTGAAAATTCATCGAATATACAGTTCTTTAATTGATTCCAAGTTCGAGTACCCTTCTCACTTTGAATGTACAATTTTGCCAATCCACGTAGGGCTTGTTCAGACAAAATTAATTCTCTATTCATGTTTTTACAGGACAAGATCCGTCTCCACTTTAAATGTAAGTGAAATTTTTGGATTTAGATTTGAAAGAGTAGTGTTAGGCACTTGATTAAATGAGTTACCAACGTGAGGCACGTTTTCGTTTGCGCGTACATTGAAGTTTCGCACATCCGGTACTTCTGCGGTACCGCATCTACAACACCAGGTTGTGTTGACCCAACCGCTGCTACCGCATTTGAATCTCGCTCGCTAGGTGACGTTTCTCTTCCGTAATCCGAGCAGCTTTCTTGTAATTCAGCGTCATCTCACTGCCGTGCGAATAATTTGAAATTGTTTAATAAATGCCGTAAGATCGCCAAATGTCAACTCTTTTTATTTCTACATTTTCGTTAAATTCTGCGAAATTTACTACAAAATTGAAACCAATGAACGCCCTCAATCGCAATCTATTTAGACGATCACCTTCTTCTTTAAAAACAAATTTGTCAAACGCCTTGATGGCCTTAGTAGTAGCTGCTTGATTGCTTCAAGCATCCCAACGATCTCGGATAACGTATCAACTTTAGCCCTCGCCGAATCCTGCACGATACCCGTTGACATCATGGTGGACCGAAAACAACCGGTATATCCGACCGCGCGCAAAACCACTAAATTCGCCGCCGCAAATTTATATGGCTAAACCGAACTTCTAGGTTTACTTGGTACTAGACGCACCTGTACACTGTACCTGTGCTCACCCTGTGTATACCACACACCTGAGAATTGTAGTAAAACCTAAAACGATAGCAATAATTATAATTGTCTATTGACTTGACGCCATTTCTCTTCCTACTACTTACTACTACTCCCTGCTTTACTGGCGGCGTATCAACCGTACTGTTGGTTTATGTTGTTACCAACTTACAGCTACATTACTATTGGTTAGTTTTAACTATTTTTAAATGTTTTCACCTTTAAATCAACAAGGAAAATATTAGCTTCCACAAAAATAGCCATAACAAAAATGGTAGTGAGGGATATGGAGAAATAAGGAGCTAATCTACGTTCTTCCGTCTTTCTCATCTTTAGTGTACACCACGGAGAATAAAGACAGGAGGCTGCACTGCCCGACAAAACTCGTGCCAATGTTTGTCGCCGCAATTTGCGACAAGGATAGAAGATAAATGTCTACGAATGCACGGCGAGCATACGAGAAACGCACTTAAAATTAATAAAACACTGATTGTATTGCATTTGTGAGTAATATATTTAGGTTTCTTTTGTAGAGTGGTATTTATAGATTTATACTACAATATAAAAATAAAAGAATCCGCTCGGGAACTTTGATTTATTGGGCTGCAATTGAAGGTATGTGCACGAACTAATCTCCACAGTTTTTCTGTTACACGAAAGTCAAAAATTGTGTAAAATAGCATCAATCGATGCAGTATCTTTTTCTATACAAAAACTTTAATTGCACTTTTGGTCTAAAATAATTAGGGAAGCAGATATTTACATATTAAAAATTTACCATTGGAATTCATATCACGTGTGAAGCAACATCCATCCGTAGTAGGTAATTCTTCGTAAATCGACGGTTTCTTTTTGGGTAAACAAACAATTGCAAGACCTCCTGAGTTTTTACAACTAGCAACTTCTTATCTCCACAGGGATCAAGAAATTCGTAATCTAGTCGTTGAACTTTGTCACAAAGTAAAATAAGGTAGGAGTGCATATTCGACCAGTTTAAGTTAGCCCTTCTATGTCACCGTAGTAAGGTAGAAATAAACGTGTCCACAATTTTTAAAGTGTTAAAATTAGTAAGGATTCAAAATAAACATTATTTAGTGATTTAGTTGAAAAAAATGGGTAAAACGTGTTTTGTACCCAATTGCAAAACGGGTTATCGAAGCAATAAAGATGTGAAAAGGTCTTTATTTAAAGCTCCTACAAATTTAATAAATGCGTGGAAAAGAAAAATTCCACGACAAGATCGTGAATTTTCCGAAAAGGACTTCGTCTGTGAAAAACATTTTAACCCATCTTGCATTTTAAGGGAGTATGATAACGGAATTATACAGGTATGTTTTTAGCATATATTTAAAACGACTTGACGATGTCAAGTTTTCAATTTTATTTTGCATTTCAGTAAGCAAAAATATATTTTACTTTTATTAGCAAAAACAGGAGTAGTTACCTTAATAATTTTTGGTGGCTAAAATTAGAATGCAAAGTTCGCAATTACCAACAATTTATTGTTGCAGATATTTTTGTGCATGTAGTACCAAATTAACAGATTACCGCTTCACGTCCTTTGTTATTTGTTATACTATTTAATTATCACCTGTTAAATTTACTGAAACCGCATTTTTCTTTTTTTGTTTTTTCTTGATAATTTACATTACAAACAATATTATACTGAACGTAATGCTTCCTTAAACTATGTTGTTACAATCGAATTCTGATATGTTACAGTGCATATTTTCCGCGCTTTGATTATGTTAAATGCATGTGTATAGAACAATTGTTTTTGTTTAAGTATCCACTTAAAAAACCCCGGTTAGCAGAAGGTACTATTCCAACAATTTTTCCAAATTGTCCTTCGTATCTAACAGCACCGACAGTTCCGAAACGAAGGTTACGTAATAGTGCAACCCTGTAAATCATATGTAAATATCTGCTTCCCTAATTATTTTAGACCAAAAGTGCAATTAAAGTTTTTGTATAGAAAAAGATACTGCATCGATTGATGCTATTTTACACAATTTTTGACTTTCGTGTAACAGAAAAACTGTGGAGATTATTTCGTGCACATACCTTCAATTGCAGCCCAATAAATCAAATTTCCCGAGCGGATTCTTGTATTTTTATATTGTAGTATAAATCTATAAATACCACTCTACAAAACAAACCTAAATATATTACTCACAAATGCAATACAATCAGTGTTTTATTAATTTTAAGTGCGTTTCTCGTATGCTCGCCGTGCATTCGTAGACATTTATCTTCTATCCTTGTCGCAAATTGCGGCGACAAATATCGACACGGGTTTGGTCGGCAGTTTAAATGGAAGTGCAGTCTCCTGTCTTTATTCTCCGTGGTGTACACATATAGCATCTAATTAACTACCCTACGACGTACTTGCAGATGGCAAAACGTTTAACTGCATTTCGGCTGATTATTTTATTATTCGCATGCAACAAATCAATAATAATGTATGTTGTTGTGAAAATATATTCATAAAAACTAATATTGCTTATAAGGGTACGAGGCTTCAGTCAGAACAGGATGTTTGAATGTGATAATTTGGATCAATATTCATGCATGTAACCCAGATATCTTAAATTTTCCGTACATGAAGTGTGTATAACGAGTGACATAGTGTCTCTACAAATATTACAAATTGAATCTAGATATACACCGAAATTCATAGAATATAAAGCTTTGGCGATCATATAAGGTTTACGATAATTGTAACTTTCTAAAGCGGTTGATTATTTCGTCTCAGGAAATGTTTGTAAAAGTACCATTCAGATTAATAAAATTGAAGTTGGTAATTAATTGACACTGTTGTTATAAGAATGCCTTGAAACAACATTTCAGCTAAGAATAGAAGTTGATAGATCAAAAAGTATTCATAATTTATATTTGGCAAGTGTTGAAAATTGCAGATTGTGTAAAAAAATTGATTAAAGGCAAAGAAATAATTTCAGAGTAATGTTTTTACGATTCTGAAACGTTGCTGACTCCGAAACATGGTGGTTTTGGGTAAAGTGGTATCGAGAGGATCATTTATGAGTGGTGTGTGAAATTCTGTCGAGGGCAAATATTTCTTAGTGATCAATATCGTGCAGGACGATTAAAATTTGCAGTTCCTGAAGAAAACATTGATATTGTACGTCGTCTGATAGAATAAAACAGTAATTTACGCTGAAATTAAAGCATCCTTGGACAATCAGAGGAATCCTGACCAATATTTGGGTGGTAATGCCCGAGATGGGTTCCACATAATGTGATTAAGTTTCAAAAACGTAACGCATAAATGAATGCGAGAAAATGTTGCTGAAATTTTCAAACGGTCAATTAAAACGTGTATGATATCGTCACTGTCGACGAAACATGGATATATAGCTACCAAGCTAAGTGATAAGGGAAGAGAAACCAATAAAATTTGTGCGAAATAGATCTAAAAATGGAAATAAGAAGATCGCACAATTCTTTGGTCGGCCAGGTTATCTTGATTTGATGATAATTCTCTGTGCAACAGAATTATGAACTGGTTGTTCCGCCAAGGCTGCAGACACATGGCTTCTAGGTTATCCAGTGTATTATCAAGAAAAGCTATTTCCCATATACAAAGTATTTTGTATATGACGGCAAAATTCCGGGTTAAATTTGAACCCTCCTCGTACTTATTAAAACTATGTTATCCACGTATCTTAAACGGTTTAGTTTTTTGCCGTCTATAATATTTATTCCAATATCTTTCCAGTTCAATTTTTTAAATATGTTTTCTAGGGATAATGTAAATAATTTGGGCGACAATGTATCTCATTGACGCACACCCCTTGCTATTGGGAACCTTTGTGATGTACCATCTATTTTTACTGTTGGTGTAGCTTTCTCATATATTGATATAATTAAGTTGGAGTAGCGGCTAGTTATGCGACAATCGTCTTTTATTTCGATGGAATCAAAGGCCTTCTCGCAATCAATGAAGGCAAACGTCAACGGAATATTATACTCGTTGCACTTTTCTATTAGCAGTTTTATGGTATGGATATGGTCATTGGTTCCGAATCCTTTACGGAATCCCGCTTGTTCAACTGGTTGGTATGCGTTAAGTTTGGCGCTTAAACGGTTGGTTATAATTTTTGATAGAATTTTATATAGATGAGACAGAAGACTGCTCGCTCTGTAGTTCTTTAGGTTCGTTTTGCTCCCTTTTTTGTGTAGCAGTATTATAACCGCATTATTCCAATCATCTGGTATACTTTCAGTTTCTAGGCATTTATTAAATAGCGCTTTAAGTACTTGTAGTGTATTGTCGACACCGTGTTTGAGTTGTTCGCTTATTATGCCGTCCTTTCCTGGTGCTTTTCGATCTTTCATTTAACCGAGAGCTGTTTTTATTTCACTAATAATGATTTCCGGAATATCTTCAGATGCGACGTTCAGTATCGTCCCTTTATTATAATTTACTGAGTTCTGTGTTTGAGATGTATATAAGGTACGATAGAATTCTTCTGCTTCTTTTAGCACACCTTTTGCTGTTGTTATTTCACGTCCATCTAATTGTATCAGTTTAGTTATTTGTTTGTTTCCTAACTAAAGATATCTGTCAATGAATTAGTGTAATGAAATAGAAAATTATCCTCAGCCTGTGCAACTACTAAGCTATTAGATATGTTTTTTAGTTCAGGGAAATCATAGAAATTAGATTTTATAATTGAACGAGGCCATTCGGAAGTAACAACCAAATTGAATCCTTCCACCATATTGCATTAATTAAGTTCTTTAATTCAGCACCTCGCGAAAGTAGATCTGCAGGATTAACATGCGTGCTTACATGGTGCCAATCTGATATGTGAATTAACTCCTGTATTTCGGATACCCTATGAGCAGTAAATGTTTTTAAAAGGTTTGCTGTAGTTAACAACCACACATATAACATTTAATTCATAAACTGCCCTAGTATAAATACCGCATGCAATTTGCGATGCGACAGAAAATGTATGTAATTCGATCTTAACTTGCCATGAACAAGGCACATTTCTAGATATTTTAATAAAAAGCTAAACCTTGTTTAAATTTTAACCATTTTTTTAAAGTTTCGTTAGGAAGAGTATCATCACCTGTTTAGAATGTTAGCCCAAATTGTTTCTAGCAAAACTTTAGCGGTTGTAACATACGGACCCATAAGCCCTAATGAGTGGAACAGTTATCAGCATTATCATCTTAAACCTTAAGTGCTTGGAATACTTCTTTCATTGCCTGCATGTTAGGTGTTGATGCAGGCATTTCACAATCCTCTTTACTGCATTCACATACAACTGCGTATGTTATTTCAATGTATTTAGGCCGGAATAATCTATCACTGATTATGACAGTATTTAAGAGAGTACATTTTTTAAAGCAGTCAACGAGTGATTTTAGACCTGATCTTGTAGGCAAGTTGGTACCATCTTTCAATAAATATTCTACGACGAATGAACAATCACTTCTTTCATTATCTAACACTTTTTATCTCGAAGATGCCGTGAATGATTATCCGAAAAGGTTTGTCTGATTCGCCATCTTGAATACTGCATCTAACAATAAAGAGCTAATCATCATTTATGTAATTAAATTATTGACACGGTTGTTGTAAGAATACCTTGAAACAACATTTCAGCTAAGAATAGAAGTTGATAGATCAAAAAGTATTAATAATTTATATTTGGCAAGTGTTGAAAATTGCAGATTATGTAAAAAAAATTGATTAAAGTCAAAGAAATTATTTCAGAGTAATTTTTTTACGATTCTGAAACGTTGCTGACTCCGAAACATGGTGGTTTTGGGTAAAGTGGCATCGAGAGGATCATTTATGAGTGGTCTGTGAAATTCTGTTGTGGGCAAACATTTCTTAGTGATCAATATCGTGCAGGACGATCAAAATTTGCAGTTCCTGAAGAAAACATTGATATTGTACGTCGTCCGATAGAATAAAACAGTAATTTACGCTGAAATTAAAGCATCCTTGGACAATCGGAGGAATCCTGACCAATATTTGGGTGGTAATGCCCGAGATGGGTTCCACATAATGTGACTGAGTTTCAAAAACGTAACGCATAAATGAATGCGAGAAAATGTTGCTGAAATTTTCAAACGGTCAATTAAAACGTGTATGATATCGTCACTGTCGACGAAGCATGGATATATAGCTACGAAGCTAAGTGATAAGAGAATAAAAACCAACAAAATTTGTGCGAAATAGATCTAAAAATGGAAATAAGAAGATCGCACAATTCTTTTGTCGGTCAGGTTATCTTGTAATTGGGATTCCACCGGTTGTTTATCAGTCATCATATAAAAGGTGTGTAAAGAACGTCATCGAGGTCACATAACGTTACAGCATAATAATGCGTCATCCGATATACCTTTTCAAACGATGGAGTTCTTAGCCACATCATATGTGTCGAATTATTGGCTCACCAAGCTTATACTCCGGATTTAGCACCGAGTGATTCCTTCTTGTTCTCTATTATCTAGAACTGTGTCTTGTGTCTAAAGAATAGTGGGCACTGGCTTTTGACTGGTTTATTAAAATGTAGACGTGCATAACATGTAAATGCGAATGTTTTGAAAACCAATAAGCTTAGAATAGCCCACAGTTTGCTGGGGCATATATATTTTTGCTGACACCTATCGAATAACCCGTACAAATTCATCAAAACGGAAAATTCAATAAGAAACAAATTTGCTATACAGGGTCCGGCAAGGAGGTATGTTGTTTTTGAAAAGACTGTACACACACGTATTTTTGAACGAATTTCAAAATTCATTTTTTTCATACATTATTGGTACATTACCATTTGAGAATACATAACGAAACATAAGACAAAAATAATCAGTTGCGAAAAATCACATCAGTTAGGTGGCGTCCATTTTTGTTGAGGCATTCTTGTAGACGGGTGGCGAAATTACCCATACTCCTTTGAAGCATGGCACGCGGAATCCTTCGAATTTCTCAACACATTTTGGCTTTAGCAAGATAGGGTGACTTGCCACACATCAAGAGCAACAATGACTTTTTTGAGAGACCATTTTCCTGGACACCTGATTTCATTGCGTGGGGATGTGGAGTGGCCTCCTCAGTCACCAGACTGTCACCTTGTGACTACTTTTTATGGGGCTACCTAAAATCTCAAATTTACATTGACAAACCACGTACTCTTGAAGCCCTTTCCGAAACAATAACGCGAGAAATTCGAACAATTTCGCCACCCGTCTACAAGAATGCCTCAACAAAAATAGGCGCCACATAACTGATGTGATTTTTCGCAGCTGATTATTTTTTGCTTATGTTTCGTTAATATGTATTCTTAAATGGCAATGTACCAGTAATGTATGAAAAAAAATAAATTTTGAAATTCATTCAAAAATAAGTGTGTGTCGTATTTATTAAGATTCGTTTCTAAAAAGGACACCCGTGAATATAATAAAACAAATCAATGATAGCAGAATTTTAATCTATAATTACACTACAACATGACTATTGACAAAAAATTTATATTTCGAAGCAGCAGGTTTGTTCAATGATATTATACGGAAAATAACAGAGATCTTGCATCATGAATAAACAAAAATAAAACTTATGATATTACAGAATCACCAGTTGTGCTTGTTCCAAAAGGATTTATGTGTTGGTGTATCTTAGCAAGGGCAGCTAAGTAGAATAGCAGACTCTTTCATTGCAATGGCCTCATAAAATAGGTGTTAATACATTCTCGTAGAGCTAGAATCCAAGAACTCCGCTTGTCTTGAAATAAATGCTAATAATAATAATAATAACAATAATAATAATAACAACATTTATTTCCGTTTGACAGCACTTACACTGTATAGGAAATGTCAAATATAACAATAATTACATACATACACATATAACATGTTAAAAACATTCGTTCATGGAATACATACACTTTTCTAACAAATAATACTCTAGTTCACACTTAATGCTAGAAATTGTTGTACAGTCCGTAACATTTGAAGGCAATAGGTATATTAAAAATTTTAGGCCCCACATAGTTTGGTGATTTCACAGTAACATTAAGTCTACAGTGTGGTATATACAAGTTCTCCTTATTTCTTGTGTCATACTGATGTATGCTATCATTACGCTTAATTTTTTTTTTATTGTGGAACATATAAACACCAATTTCAAAAACAAACAGGTCATACAATGTTAGAACTTTAAATTGTTTGAAAAGGCTTCTGCAAGAAAATGTACCAGCAACTCCCGCAATACATCTAATTATTCGTTTTTGACTAATAAAAACATCTTTGCTTAAGGTGGACCAACCCCAAAAGCAAATTCCATATCTGAGTCTGGATTCAACTTGCGCGTGATAAAGTTTTACAAGTTGTTGCGTTGTAAGAATAAGTTTTAGAGATCTAAATAAAAAGTATAGAGAGTTGAGTTTTGAGATCAGATTTGTGCAATGTGTTTTCCAGTTTAAATTATTATCAACGCAAATTCCCAAAAACCTAACCGTGGAGTCGCCTTTCAGTGAGACGTTATTAATATTTAAATTAAAGTCAGTGGTGTTGCTAATAGCATACTAGTTGTAAATTTAATATACTGCGTCTTATACACATTTAATAGTAATTGGTTATTGCAACACCACTTGTAAAGATTATTTAGGAAGGTATTACATTTAATCTCCAATAGCCCTTTACATTTATCTGTGACCACTATCGATGTATTGTCTGCATAAAGCGTAAAATTAACATCAGGGTTGATGGAAACAACATCGTTAATGTAAAGTAGAAATAGTATAGTGCCCAATACGGAACCCTGTGGGACGCCAATATTAATATTAGTGTAGTCAGAAATGACACTTTCGATCTTTGATCCGTTATTGTGTGCAATGGCAACGCACTGGAAATGGCTTGATAAAAAGGATTTAATCCAGTCAGCAGAGATCCCACGAACTCCATAAGTGTACAATTTATCGAATAGCCGATTATGGTTGACGCAGTCAAATGCCCTGCTGAGATCACAAAAGATCCCAGCAGGACGCTCACCATTTTCTAAATATTTAAGAACTTTTTCAATAAATGGTCCAACCGCGGTTTTTGTAGATCTATGAATAGAGAAACCATGCTGAGCTGTTGTAATAATGTTGTGTTTGCCAATATATACAAGCAGCCGAAGTAAATACGCATATTCAAACACTTTGGAAAATGCAGAAGTTACCGAGATAGGCCTCGAATTTTCTACCATTTGACGACTACCTACCTTTTTCAAAAACAGGAAGAACCTTACTAGTTTTTAATATACTTGGAAATTCGCCATTGGAAAAAGAAAGATTTACCAAAAACATAATGGGCGTAATACAAATCTTAAAGATAGTTTCAATATACGAATGGGGATTTCATCCGGTCCTGCGGACCATTTATTTTTGAGCTTATTACTTACGACACAAAGAAGTTCTTCTTCAACATACGGTGTTAGGAACAATGAATTTCCCAAGCTTTCCTGTTTAAAATCAACTCAAGGAAATTTATCTTTAATAGAAGCAGCCAACTTTAAGGGCATATTTTTAAAGAAATTATTAAAGTGAGTGGCAATAGTATGAGGTTTCTCAATACATACGCCATTAATATCAAGGGACATGTTTTGTTGTTTAACTGATCGATTGGATAAATCGTTGATAACACCCCAGGCAACTTTAACCGGATTATCAGATTTGAATATTTTATTTTGGTAATATTGTCTTTTTTTGAGTTTGTACCAGTTTTTTGTGCTGTTTCTTAGCTGATGTGTAGAGCTCAGTTAATTCAGGAAATTTACACTTAAGCACGTAAAGATTTTTAAGTTTCAGGCTGGATAATTTCACCGAGTCGTTTACCCACGACATACTGCCGTTGATTTTAGTCGAAATTTTCTTAATTTTGGGTAAATTATTATTAAAATGAAACATATACAGTTCGTAAAATAGATTAAAAGCATCATCCAACTCATTTCTGTCGTAAATAACAGACCAGTCTTCGTTCATTAAGTTATTATTGAAATTAAATAAACTTATTTCTGAAAAATGTCTTTTTGTTGATACAATCGAGTTAGAATCTTTGTTGATAAAATCAATGTTTAACTCGAAAAACACACTGCGGTGATCTGAGATTACATTATCAATAACACAGCAACAACCGTTGTCCAAAATATTGGAGAAAACGTGATCAATTTATTATACTACAAGAAGTACTAGTAATACGGGTGGGCCACCTTACATAAGATTTAAAATCAAAACAGTGTAGAGTATTACATAAATTGCTGAAGCTGCTGGATGCGTCAAGAGAATTTATATTAATATCTCCACACAGGACGTAACTATATTTTGGTTTATACAAAAAATGTAGAACATCATATATTACCTCTAAACTGGTTTTCATTATTATTAAGTATGTGTCATTGTTTTTGTATTTTTATTAAGTTGATGCATTTAGCTTACTTACGTTTAAGATTACACGTATTCCTTTATTCACGATTTGTGTTGTTACTGTAATTCTTTGCATATATATTTTTTTGAAACTGAATTATTATGTCGTGCTATGAAACCTTAGATGTTCTACCTTTAATTTAACTAATGAGGTTAGATCCAATACCTTAAACGCAATATTAACGAAATTAAAACAAGCACAAATGTTAAAACACAAGCGTGATTAAATTAATATTATGAGTTACATTCCGTCACGCACAACTAATACATTCTAAATACGTTTAACGTTTTAAATGCTACACTATTGCATAGAAAGGATTTTCAGATTTAATGCCAATTTCGAAATGTTCATCATGTAAAGCTGAAATCTTTTGCGACAGTAATTTTTTTGCAGCAACATATATGTATGCCTGACGGATTTTTGAGTCTTTTTCGTATCAGAGATAATCTGCATAGGGTTTTCGTTTATGCGTAAGATTAATTTACAGGGTTTTTCTTGTGGTATCGAGAAGACACTTAAAAACTGCGGTCAGGTTGCTGAGGGCAACGAGAGAGTAATTCAGCGAACTGCTGTTGTAGATAGCAGTTTTCCGTCCTGCTTTGCTATCTAAATTCAGGATGGTTCCAGAGGATAGTAAGAGGATTGACCATCGGTCACCGATCCTATATTAAAGTCTTCTGCTTTATAACCGCTCCCGTTTGTAACGTCCTTAGATATATGTATTTTTATGGGACATTTGGTAGCAGGCTACGTGGGCATTCAAGTTTAAATTTAGCAACGTTAGCGCAAAATCCTATATTACTTAAGACAAATATAATTTAGAACTCTAAGTCTGTAAGCTACATCTGGGACAAAACTGATAACATCGACAAAAACCTTAGAAATTTGATATACGAATACTTAGTTATTCCACTAAACTGTTGTAAAGCTTTTTTTAAGCAGCGTCAGACAATAATAAACAGAACATTTCGATTTATGCCATGGGCGCCGACTTCGCGTGTGCATCGAGGTACAGGCTGCTACAGATATTTTTCTGAAAGCGCTAAGCACCCACAGACTTGCAAATGCAATTGCTGCGAATTTCTGTTTAGCAATATTTTTGAAGTTTAAAGTTTAAAGGACGTCCGATCGTTGTAAATCTTTCTGAAACATAAACACTGTTAAAGAAAAGCAAGAAACTCGACATTTATGATTTACGAAAAAAAAGTAGGTATTACACTAAAGCTAAGTGTTTTTTATCAGAACTGGAATAATTCTAATGTTGGAAAGTCCACATATACCCTTCAGGAAAGTTTCTCAGTACTGTAGTTATGTTAACCTGACATATGAATCTGCAAGTAAGGTAAGCAATTAGTTACTCAATCTCTCCGATTTATATAGTTGGAAATGCGAAAAAATCAGCTTTTATTGTTTTACTGCATTAAGGAACTTTCAAAATCTGCTAAGTTACAATCAAATTTCTGTGTGAAGTATTAGAAATCAGTTTGAATTTATTATCAAGATATTAGTGTAATAACAGTTTAGAGAAGGGATGTTTTTGTGTGAATGGCAGAGGTAATTGTTCCAAAGAAATGTCACAAAGATGACATGTGTGGAACTTATATGATTTATTAAAAATGAGTTACTAGTAAATGTTCCAAGAAGAGATTTTCTTTTAAATTTTCGCTAGCTACAACGCCATCATTTTCCTAAATTGCTTTTTGTGCCAAGATATTTCTCATATAAATTTGTTTAGAAAATCGAAATCAAACGAGGTATATAAGACAGACGATAACAAGCAGTTAGCTGATAAAGAGAAACCGGTTATAAAAAATAAACGCGATGGATTATTTATTAGAAAATTACATAAAAACGAGGCTTAAGTACGTGCAAACATTCAATGTGTAAACACAACAGCTTTGGAAATATTCAGGTTGGAACAAAATGGAAAACAGGTGCAAAGGAATTTTGTTAAATTTATAGGCTATAGGAAGGAAATGAAATACGAATGGTAATCGAAATAATTAATTAAACTTGCCTGGATTATATTCGATTACCATTTATCAATAGACCATCTCATCATTGTTTGTGAAATGAGCAAGTGGACTGTAACTGAGTTGATGGATGAATTAACACGAGGTTTTAGTTGATTTATTATCATTAATTAAAGAGCTTTACTGATATTCAAAAAAAACGACTATTGTCAATACATGTCAAAGGTACACTAACTAGGTTCGCCACGAGGTGCATTCCTCGTTGAACGTATGTGTGATAAAAATGCTGGGATTGCACCATGGTAGCGTGACGGATAAGAAATAGTAGAGAATAAGAGTGCAAAAATATACACTTGGTCGTGCATTAAATAATATTTGAATATATGTAACCTAAAAAACGCACATTGATTAATATGAATATTAATGATATATGTCTTTTCCAAACAATCGTCAATTAATACTCTTACTGTGCACGCGTTGCTCACACACCATTGCATCTCCCGTACCCCTTCAGACTATAAGCTTGGATAAAAATTCAGTAACTAGTGGAATGTTATTAGACGAATCAAAGACAAAGTTGAAGCACACACTATTCCGCAACTAAAGAGGTGGTTGAGCTGTCAATAAAGGGTAGGGATGAAATATTAATTGGGAGGTAAGGTTGAACTGGTGTAGTGGATTTAGCTGTATATTTTTGTTATATACATCTATTTATAGGATTAAGAAATGTTTTGAAAGCAGTAATAAAAAATTTAATTATGTTCGTAATAGATTTTGCTACAAACAAAGAAGAAAAATTAGAAACAAAATATCCAAAATAATATACCTCCAGTGTTTCCAATAACTTTCTGGAAAAAGTTCCAATGTGGACACATACATTCCCACCAGCTTTTTATATGGTACAATATACCATCGTTTAATTGAAATAGCAATAATGTAACGAAGTGGGTTAGGGCTGTATAATAGAATTGTAGAGCATTTGACCCAACTCCGTTATGTGGGGTTACTTAGCTGTGCGAGAGGTTTTAATTGAAAGTCTAATTCAACTAACATAGCATATATTGTCCGAACTTTGATTTATGCTTTACAACTCTTATTTACTGACAAAGTTACAAATAAATACATTAAACAATTCTAGTGATAAGTTACACACGTTAAAGTTAACAATTGAAACAAAGTGTTAGACTCCAAACTATTAGCAAGCCTTACATTGGATTGAATTACATTTAAATTAAATACAGAATAATATTCTTACATATACATTGCAGCAACCACTAAGTACGAAGGATGGGAACTGACCTCTGTACACCACGACTGAACTGACTTGAGGAGTCTCAATGCTTGTGCTCTCAAGCATCTCGACTAACTCACTGGAAAGGTCTGAATGCATAGATCTCAATCTGTCTATTTCTATTCATTCTGACCTCACTGATGGTCTTCCACGGACTGACCATCAGTGAAGTTTAGTATTAGAGAGTAGGCAGATAGAGGCTCTAGTACCTGGACTTCCTGAGTGAGTTAGTCGACATACTGGAGAGTAGGCAGATTGACGCTCCAGTACTGAGACACATTAAGTTAGTTTCGAAGCTGTCGCCTACAAAATAGATCCCCTCATAAAGATCTTCATGTAAGATCGTTATTTGTATTTATAGTCAATAATTCGGATGTAATACTCTGTCCATTTTATTAATTATGATTGTTTATCTGTACTCGTTACTTATCCCTAAGAATGTTTCACAATTGGGACTTAGCGTTTCGTCGTATTTCTCTTGTGTTAGTAATCGGAACTTGTCTTCCAAAATTGTCTAAGTGTTTACATGGTTCTTGTAATATAAATAATGTTTGAACAATATACATATGTTATGTTAACGGAGTTGGGTCAAAGACTCTACCATATTTATTTATTTAACTTCGAACTTATACAGCTCCAACACACTACGTTACAATATTGATAAGTAAAGAAAGCGAGGATGATGATGATGAATTTAATACGTTAAAACTTCTTACCCATTACTGTAGAAAATTAAGGTCTTGGATTCCTTTGGTCAACATGCAACGTAATGTTGATGTCGAATCGAGAATCAACCAAAGTATTAGATTCCAGCCGTGTTGGGGTTCATCAATGGAAAGTTGTGGGGATATACCTGGATACTGGGTACTCCTTACAAGATGCCATTAATTTCGCTTGTAAAGCGCCTGCGTATACAGCATGCACTCTGCAGATTTGATGTGGGGTACAAAACAACAATAATACCTTTAAAATAACAGAAAAAAAAACAATAAAATTTCAAGAACAATATTAAAGAAAAGTTCACATTTATACCTGAACCATATGAAAATTATAATAAAAACCAATTACCTAATATTTTATTATATGAAATATATTATCTTGGTCTTCCAACAATGCGACAGTTACTTTTTCCTTTTATGGCCGAAGTCTAGTCCGCTGGCCTGTTAGTAATTCGTAAATAACGAGTGCTGTAAACTCTATTGGCACGTACAAGTATACTGGGTAGGAGGTGAACTTTACCCATCGAATACGGGGCAGAAGATCGACCAGGAGTGGGGCGAGGTTGACGATTGTCGAAGGTGTTGTTAGTATGACAACCGGAACCGTCGGTTTAATGTGCCTTCCGCAGCACGAAGGAGCGTACGACATATATTCAGACTCCAACGGTCTCAGGAATCGAACCTGAAGTGTCTGCGGTAAAGACCGATGCCTTTTACATGCGGCTAACTATTTGCTCCTCGCGAGTTATTACTCGACCATAAATATGAAGACTGTTTCTCATTAAATTTGGATATTCTACAAAGACACGTGTAAAGATTTTAAGAAAAGCTTGCTTTTAACTACAAAAAACAGAACCCCAAAAGTAATATCAATTAATTAATTAATTAAAGGTGATAAGTGGTGTGGTTCAAGAGAGCTACAAAGAACTGCATCTAAACGTATGATTATTTACAATATCAAAACAAAGAATTACTTTTTAGTTCCTAAAAAAACTGTATTTCCCATTTTTTCACAAATAAATATGTGTTGCATGATACAGTATGACCAGAAATATACAGTACTGAATTAAAAAAATGTATTGCTTATCTATAAACATTAAAAAAATTAACAAAAATGACAAAGTTAAGGTCTATTATAAAAGCGAATAACATGTTCTGTATGCCCACCATTAGGCTTTTGAAACTTCTGCTCAAATTGAGATCCAACCCACTTAATGCTGGGTCCATTATTTATACCAAACTCGTATGAGCGATTATATGCTTCACATATGAAAACTTTTTCTTCGGTTGTAAGCATCTTGTTCACAGAAAATGTTGTATAATCTGATTAATCTGACAGATAACAAGTTAGCGTGTGTTCAAAATAAGTTTGACGTCAATGTCACTTCCATGGTAACTCAGATTAGAGTAACAATTTCGGTACTGTATATTTACAGTCATAGTGCATTATAAAGGAAAGCCGTGCAAGGTAAGAATATATTTCTCGTATAGCCAGTCACTTTAAGCGAAAAAAAGGCCAAACCTCTAAAAAAATCCAAGCGAAGTGTACTTTGGCGCACTTCTTTATTTTGGCAACATAAACAATATGTAAAAGTTCCATTGCGAAATTGTGTACGCTAAGTGAATTATTCGAGGTCAAAGGTAATGGAAATCGTTTTTCGCAAAAATCTCGTCACCTATTGGTTTTTTCTCCTTGGTTTTTCGAAAATTCTTTATCCAATTGGAAAATTGCTTTTTTATTCAGGACAACCGTAACTACTTAACTTTTCTATTTAGCTATTCATATTATACAACAACAAAATTAATAATATTTACATTTTCAACACTTAATAAATAACCTAGCTATCTAAATTTTTATATTACATTTGTTTATATAACTAAATCCGCATTAACCTATCTTTAAAGTTTCTTATATCATTTTCTTATATATTGGGTGTAATTCCTTCTATTGCCATTCCAATTCGAGCTTTTAAATCTTCTAAATTGTTTGGCCGATTATTATAGACCACACTTTTGAGATGACCCCATAAAAAAAGTCGAGAGTAGTTAAGTCCGGGACCGCGCGGGCCGTTTCGCTTCGCCCCTTCTTCCGATCCACCTTAGAGGGAAAACAGTATTTAAATAGGTCCTGACCTCAGCTCCGTAATGTGGAGAAGCGCCATCTTGTTGGAATCAAACCTTGTTGAATTCTTTAAATGGAAGTAAAGTTTGCAAAATGGTACCACATCATTTTGTAAAAGTTCTAAATATCTAGCAGCATTTAAATTCCCGTCTAAGAAAAAGACGACACACCGTAAACTCAGTTAGAGGCGTATGATTCGGGTAAGATTCGTTAAAAACAAAACAAACTTGCCCGTAAGTTCGCTTTCTTTCTCCCCATCCTAGCATCATTAAAATTTCTGTTTGTTCTCTTTCCGTATACCGCACCATAATTACAACAAAATGCGAAAGTGCAGGTCTTGAAAACTGTCAAAACTTGTAAGTGTCAGTGTCAGTGTTTCTATGAATCTAATGCTTAAATACCATTTAAAACTGAGCTGAAAAAGCTGATAAAACTGTCTTAGCTATTTCTTTCTTAATACGTCATAAATAAATCAGTTTATCTTAAAAATTTCTTATGCAACCTACTAAAATTTTTATAGTGACAGAAGCAGAAAAATCTGACGATTCTAGAAATGTAAAAAAATCGAAATTGACATTTAAAAAAGTAAAGTTGCATGCCCCTGTATGTACTTGCACGTGATGACGTAAGACATATTCAAGGCCACAGATTGATGGAGTACTTACCATCTAAAAAATTTTGTTTAAAAAAAGAGTTATAGTGATATTGCGTTGCTTTTTCCTCGCCCTGTATTACTTTAATTTAATAATCTATGATTTTGTTTTTTGTAATATTTTAATTTAGAGGATGAATATTATTTTGTGTTCTGTTTTTTCTAATCAAATGCAAAATATTTAGTTTATGGTGTTGCTGTGGTCAACATTTATTTATTGTTCATCTTCTGTAATTTTAAAACGACAATTTTTCTTGTAATTAGTATTTCGCTTAGAGTACTTGTGTGTTTTGGTTTTCCCTAAATTATAAAAAGAGGAATATGTGCTTTATTTTAAATATTTCGTATTTAACACTACATCCCCGGACGGACCAAAATATCACGCTACGCAACTGGCGCATGCTATCCAATCTAGGAAGCAAAGTTAATTTTTCTAACAGTGGCAATTCTACTTCGAAGTGGAAAAAACATAGTAAATAAATTAATTTAAACTGTATTTAATATTACAATTCGTTACAAGCAAAAGAACTACAGTCCACTTGTACAAATCCACTTGTACAAATTATCTACAACAACAATTAATAATAATAAATAGGAGCTGGATACAAATGGGCCCTCATTTACAAAGTGCACGGAGCATAAGTAAGTGCGTTCGTTGGTGTGAAGAACTCTGTTAAAATGTTCATCATTTCTTTCGTATTTTACTATCCTGTTATAAGTTTCACACGATTTACACTGCTTTATGTGAGTTTGAGGAGATATTATTATTTTTTTTTAACTATCTAAACACGCATTTGTGCGTTGCGTTTAATGCAACAGTGGTATTTAATATTAACGCTCGTACCAGTGGCGTAGCTAGGGATCAATCGGCTCTTGTGCAAGATACGTTTCTGGGACCCCTACCCCTAACACATTTTTCAATTTCATAGGATTTTTGTCGGGAAAGTTTACTAACTAATCTTTTTGTATTGTTTTGTAGAAGCAAAGTATCTGAAATCAAATTACAAGAGTCTTTATTAATGTGCCTACAACATAAGCATTCAAAAGGAAACGAATAAAGTAACATTATACTTAAAAATAAATTATTGATTTAAGCTGCAGAGCGTGGGCGAAAAAATCTCGTCAAGTTGGCCATGAAAATATGCAGATCTTGGGTAGCGAACTTTGAAGATAATTTTTTGATCTATTTGGTAAAATATTAATTTTTTAAAAATTGGTTTACCTAAATTAATTTTTTGGGCCTTTACGTTGTAAAGTTATTAATGATACCACCTAAATCTATTGATGAGGATGGAGCTCGAGGACACAGCTGACCCCCCCCCCCAATCTCCCAATAGATACGCTTGTGACGGGTACTTGCCCGACCGTCAAAAAGTGCTGACAAAGGGCATCTATCTAGGTTCAAAGCTTATACATATACAGGGTGCCCGTTTTTCGACCTCAAGCATGGGGATCTCGGTTATTATAACAGATGCGAGATCGGTTAAATTAGGGCAAAGTTGCGCATTTTTATGGCTATCAATTATCTGAAAGAAAATTTGATCTGTCATTTTTAGTTTTTGAATTATTGGAGAAAAATGGAAAATTGTGATTTTTGTTTTAATTTTTTTAAACGAAAACCAATAAAACTAGACATTTTTAACTAAGACATTGTGAAGGCACTTTTTTACAAGGAATCTGAATCTGGCATCGTGTTTTCCAAGGCATCCTAGATGCAAGAGTTACAACACTTAATTTTTTTTTTCTTATGGGCGCCATATTTGATTTTTGCATTTTCGAATAGAGCTCTTTTTTCTGATTACGACTATGTATCACATGATATGGTCAAGCTTTACATTTTGATTAGAATTTAAGAAAAATGTTTTTGCGAAGAATGCTTTGGAAACAACAACATCTACTTTTGTCTAACAAACAAATTTTTGACAATTCAATTAAATTTAGAGTTGCACGTTCACATTTCATCCCAATTTACCTACAAAATTAAGTTTTAAATTAAGAACAGAATAAGGCAGAATTTTTGTATTTAAATTGGAACAAAATTAAAAATAATGCAACCGAATAGTGAAATTTAATTGAATTGTCAAAAATTTGTTTGTTAGACAAAAGTAGATGTTGTTGTTTCCAAAGCATTCTTCGCAAAAACATTTTTCTTAAATTCTAATCAAAATGTAAAGCTTGACCATATCATGTGATACATAGTCGTAATCAGAAAAAAGAGCTCTATTCGAAAATGCAAAAATCAAATATGGCGCCCATAAGAAAAAAAAAATTAAGTGTTGTAACTCTTGCATCTAGGATGCCTTGGAAAACACGATGTCAGATTCAGATTCCTTGTAAAAAAGTGCCTTCACAATGTCTTAGTTAAAAATGTCTAGTTTTATTGGTTTTCGTTTAAAAAAATTAAAACAAAAATCACAATTTTCCATTTTTCTCCAATAATTCAAAAACTAAAAATGACAGATCAAATTTTCTTTCACATAATTGATCGCCATAAAAATGCGCAACTTTGCCCTAATTTAACCGATCACGCATCTGTTATAATAACAGAGATCCCCATGCTTGAGGTCGAAAAACGGGCACCCTGTATACATTGTAGTAAAATCTCTTTGATTACAAGCCCTACGATCTGGGGGCCAATTAAAATGTAGTGTATTTTAATTATACAAAAATAATGTATTTAATTCGTAAAGTACTTGAATGCCACACTAAATGGGCACCAATTAAAATGTAGTGTTATTTGATCACATAAAAAAAATGAAATTTTGAACTTAAAACTTAAAAAATAAGTTGAATAAATATTGTTGTTGTGTGAAGTTTGTGTTGAATCTCAGGGTACGTGTGTGGGTGTGTGTGTGTGTGGTTACACGAAATATAATTAATACCCGAAAAGTAAAATCACAAACCTCCTGTAAAATTAAATCACATAAATACAGTTTAAACTTGAATACACTACTACAAAAGAAAAATGAAATAACTAGATTGATATGTGGATTCTCGCGAGTTTAAAATTTTAAAATTACACCTGAAATGATAAATAAAATACTCAAATGCTCAACAACTTCAAAATCAGACTTCATTATTATTCTTAAAAATCATGTTTGAAAATGATTACAAAATTAACAGATTTTAAAGTTTACTAATGATTAAACTTAACTCAATGTTTCGCGGTGACTTTGCTTCCTTGTTGCGCAGATGATCATTTTCTGATCAGCTGTTGTTGACTGTTGTTAAAAATGGAGACCTTGTTCTTGAAAGTTAGGTGCAAAATAATTACTACACTTGTGAGTAAGTAAATGTTTATAATTTATCACTGTTATCAATAAACTTCGTTGATGTGTTCCGATACTTTTAAACACGGTCATTAAATTGTTATAACTTCCATTTAGATTGTAACCTTGGTTAACATCAGACAAAATAAAAACAAATAGTTTCCAAACTAATTATTCGAAGAATTTATTTACACTTATAACTTGGATGTCATAAAAAAAACATGATCACAGATCAACTTCATCATTACAGGTATTTAACACTTTTTAATATTAACTTTGACATTTGATTAAATATTATTAAACTTTTCATCAACTATTTATTTACTCTAAATAAGTAATTAATTCTTTTTAATTTGACTTCAATTATCAATTTACACACGCCTTATCATATTTCTATTCATCAAAAATTTCACTCTTTTGTTTTACGTTATTGATTTTCTTAATTTCATTAAGAGAACGACAAAACACGTCTGCATTCGACAAAATCGATTTTGTTACTAAATTCTTGTAAATAAACAAAAGCTTAGCTAATGCTGAAGCTTGGATTTTTCAAATCGAATCAATTTAAAGTCCATTTTAAAACACATTAAATCTAAAGTCTATCTATGTCTAATTATATTTACATATTTACAAAGTACATGAAATTTCCTTCAAACTAATATTTTATTCACAATTATTTGTGCTCATTTAAAATTCATAAATTTTATCAATATTTAATGTGACTTTAGAACCATTAAAAGTACTTTTTACAAATTTATTATTAATTTCAATTTAATTTATGAGAAAATGTTCCTTATTTTCCATATTACATTTTACCTAACGAACTTTTAACTCAAAACTGCCTAAATTTATCTTAAAACTACTTTTAAAGCTTTATATTATTAACGAACTTAATTTTCTGGTTAGTTGCTCATTATAGTTTTAGGTTGGGGGTCAAAATAGCGCCTCAATAACCGCACCTCCAAAATAGCGCTTTCAAAAACAGCGCCCGGCAAAAACAGCGCTCGTCAAAAATGTCGCCATCAAAAATGTCACCACCAAAAACGTCGCCTAGAAATAATAGCGCCGATCAAAAATGTCGTCGGTAAAAATGTCGCCTGCAAAAATAGCGCCATTCAATAATGTCGTTGGTTAAAAATGTCGACATCAAAAACGTCGCCAGAAAATAATAGCGCCGATCGACAATGTCAGCGGTAAGAACGCTTTCAAAAATAGCGCTACATCATTTTCTTGTCTCACTATTAATATTATCTACGTAATAAATAACTAAACAAGAAAACCGCACACCTACAAGTTAATATTTTGAACACTTTTAATAGGATTATTTATAGTTTGCAAGCAATATTCAAAATCTAATAATTTTGACGAAAGGTTGGCGAGGTTTTTTTAATTGGCGCTATTATTTTTGGATAATATTTTTTTATGTCGATATTTTTAACCGACGTCGTAATACGGGCAGTAATTTTGAAGGCGACATTTTTGATCGGCGCTATTATTTTCGACCGACGTTTTTGATGTCGACATTTTTAACCGACGACGTTATTGAACGGCGCTATTTTTGAAGGCGACTTTTTTACCGTCGACATTTTTGAACGGCGCTATTATTTCTATGCGACGTTTTTGGTGGCGACATTTTTGATGGCGACATTTTTGACGAGCGCTGTTTTTGCTGAGCGCTGTTTTTGAATGCGCTATTTAGGAGGCGCGGTTATTGAGGCGCTATTTTTGAAGGCGCTATTTTTGAAGGCGCTATTTTGTACGTATCCCATAGTTTTACACCCTTCAAATTTTTAATAAGTTATAGTTTATAAGCTTTGTCAAGTTTTAATTACACTTCTACTTCGGTCACATTTCTTTAATATTCACAAATTTAATAGATAAAATTTTATGACATAACCTTCAAATTACCCAAAATTCATTTACACTTTAATACATGATTTATAACTCACTCTGATATTCTAACCTGGAAATTGAAATAAATAACAACTAAGAAATCAACATATCTCATCTTATAACTTAAAAGCCCAGAATAAAGAAGATATCGGCATATCCAAACTACGCCTTTACGATGGAAACTCTCCAATTCAATTTTCCACTTATTTCATGGATCAAACAACTTTACAGTGTTTTAAATATTAAAAATTGTTTATAACAATTACTTTTGATCTAGTTTGTTATAAAATTGATAGAAATATTACATTTCGTATAACCATAAATTAATATTGTGTAATCGGAATGTCAGTTTTGTATGCAAATTAGTATGTGTGTGTAAATAAATGTTGTATAAATGTTAAATGTGTGTAGGGGAATTGTGTCTAAAATGACATATCAAGTTAAAATGACACAGTCCAATTTTTAATATTACACGGTTACTCTGCAACATCTGCTGCCATCTACATGCAAACCATATTTACCTATGCATCCGTCGGTTTTTGGTTGTGATCCATGGTAAATTGGTCGAGTAACGGCCAAATGTAGGTTATAGTTGGTGAAAAGTTTTTATGTTTGGGTTGTTTGATCGCTGATTTTATAGGTATGTGTGATTGTTTTGTTCTAAAACTTATCACATCTTATTTTTGTGGCTAAAATAATCACGATAATGATTTGACACGCTTTTGTGAATACTATAAATAACGAAAACTATTTATGTTATATCAAAGGTTCCTCTTTGATAAAATGACACAGGCAGTGCAAAGATAAAATGACATAGGTATGTCATTTTATCGTAGTAGAAGATTATTTTACTCCTACTTTTTTGGGAACTGAATGTCATTTATCTTTTGTATTATAGAATGGTTGGGCGATATGTACGTAAAACTGCAAGGCAATCTTGGTCTGCAGAGGCCATGCAACTGGAAATTCAAGCTGTTAGCAGAGGTGACATCGGTTGGCTAGCTGCTTCTAAGCAGTTTGATGTCCCGCAGGCGACTCTTAGAAGACATGCTCAGAACAAAAATAAACGAATTAATGGCAACAACAAGGGTCTGGGTCGGTATGCATCTACAATGCCAGTTCACATGGAAAAAGCATTGGTAGCCCATATTTAAAAGTTAGAAACCATGCTCTTTGGTATCACTACAAGCGAGTTACGTGAACTTGCTTACCAATTTTGTGAATTAAACAAAATTCCTCATAGATTTTCGCGCGATACAAAGAAAGCAGGGTGGGAATGGCTTAAGGGATTTAGATTACGAAATCCAGAAATAAGTTTGCGTATACCAGAAGCCACATCAGCTGCGAGAGCTCAAGGTTTCAATAAACCACAAATTACAAACTTTTTTCGCTGCTTGAATGATGTCATAACCAACAACAAAATTGGGCCAAGCAACATATATAATATGGACGAATCGGGACTGTCGTCAGTCCAAAAACCTCAAAAAATTTTTGCCACCAAGGGAAGAAAGCAAGTTGGGGCTGTTACGAGTGCCGAACGAGGAAGCCATACGACCGTGGTGTGTTGCATGAGTGCTGTTGGGAACTTTATTCCTCCAGCACTAATTTTTGCGAGGAAGAACATCAATGCTGAATTATTTGACGAAGCTCCACCAGGAACTTTACCTCTTGTCCAAGAATCTGGTTGGATGCTGGGAGAATTATTTCTGCAATGGCTTCGGCACTTTGTAAAGTATTCACATGCTTCTCCAGATAACAAGGTTTTGCTAATTCTTGATGGGCATGGAAGCCACAAGCACTTGGGAGCTCTACAATATGCAAAGAAGAATGGAGTTATTATCCTGTGCTTACCAGCTCATTGTACCCATCGCATCCAACCTTTAGATGTGACGTTTTTTGGACCTCTGTCAGCCTACTACAATCAGGAGATCACAAAATGGTTAAAAAATAATCCAGGTAGAACAGTGACGCAATATCAAATTGCTAAGTTATTTTCAGAGGCTTATGGTAAAGCTGCTACGATTGCAAATGCTACTGCTGGTTTTGCAAAAACAGGAATTTATCCTATCAATCCTGATATCTTCCCGGAGCATTTATTTGCACCTAGTTTACTAACTGATCGTCTGGAAAGTCAAGCAATTGATACTGTTGCTTCCACTTCTGCAACTTCCAAAACTCTAGATATACCGGAAACTACTAAAGAAAATGAGTCTGATTCAGTGGTAGGGCGTAGCAGTTTAAATACTTCAGAAGGTAGTATCATCTCGCTACTGAAAATTTCGCCACTTCCAATTATCCAGCGCAACAACAGTAAAAGAAAACGTAAAACGCAAAGTGTTAGTGTGTTAACAACGTCTCCCTACATAGAAGAAATTAAAAAAAAGCATGAGGAAAAGCAGCTGAAAGAAAGGAGACAACGGGAAAGAAAAGCTGCCAAGGCAGTAAAAAAGACGATTTTTGTTGAAAGCGACAGCGAACATAATTTGGATAATTTTGAAAACGACAATGATTATGATGATGATGACGTTGCATGCATATATTGCAATGACGTCTACTCCCATTCAAAATGTAAAGAAAAATGGATACAATGCCAGTCGTGTAAGAAATGGTGCCACGTAGCATGTGCAGGTGTTTCTCCTAAAATAAAAATGTTTAATTGTGAATTGTGTACCTAAACGGTGGTATGCCATTTTATCTTAGTATGTACAGATAAAATGACATACTCGTACCTTAATTACTTTATTTTTTGTTGTGGTTATAAAATTTAATTTTAGTTTTTTATGTGGTTTCTAATGTACTTAAGTGTTTGAATAATAAACTCTTTAATTTACCATATTTTTTTCACCTATAGAAAGGTTTTCCCAGAAGTTTTAAGAAAAAGTATGTCATTTTAGACACAATTCCCCTAAATATCACAACAACATAGCATATAGTATTCAGTTCCTTCATCTGATGTGTATAAGCTAATTCTAAGATTTCAGAATAGGTCTAGTTAAAAATTTCAGTATTTTCAATATTTAATGACAGTAAATCCGGAAACTGCAGTATGGGTGCAATATTATTTGAAATTTCTGAAGTACAGATAGGCTCAATATTGCTTTATAACTTCAGTGTGATGTATTATTGCCGATATATCCAGCAATGCCGAACGAACTATTTATTGAAGGTTTACTGCTTCGTACGGCAATATTTGTTTGCGTTTTAAATGAAAATTACTGTTGATATTGATGTTAGTGTTTTAGATTTGTTTCGGTGAACATAAATCACTAATTAATATGGGAAAGAGTTCGATCGGTAACTACTCCATTTCCTCTGGACCAAATTAGTTTTTAATTGGGCTACTGTAATCTAGCGCCCCAGATTACAGCGTGAACAAAATATAGATTTATAGTTACTCGATAGGTCTATAAGGGCGTTAATTAATTTTGTCTTCTAAGTTTATTAGACTTAAAGATTTCATGCGTTTTTATGGTACAAGCCTTAAATTTACGAATCACCGCCGAATCATCGCATTATGTTAACACGTAAAAGCACAAAATGTACTAAACAAATGTATCTATGCATACGTTATACGTTGTCAGTAGCTAACCAACTAGTCAGAATTCCCTTGCGCATTATGTTTTGTTTCACAGCTTAAAAACGAATTAGCGGCATAATTTATTTTGCTGTCAGCGACAGCATAACCTAGAAATTTATAATTAATTGTTTGTGAGCTTCATGGTGCAAGAAAAATGCTTTTCAAATGTAATAACCGAAAGGAAAACCGAGGTTCCACACAAAAGTTAACAGATATACCTTTTGTTACAGCCCCGTCTATTTTTTAAACGGCATTTTTTGTTTCTAATTATGAAGTGTTGACATCGACGCTTTTCCAGTTTATTCAATTCAGAGCTTTTGTTTAAGGATGTTAGAATAAATTTTACTTGTTTGTTAAAATTATGCTACCAAACCTGAGCTCCAATAACGTAGATTTCAAATACAGGCTATAAAAGTAGTTTTGCGGGCGAAAATCCTTATTTATAGACAGATTCACCGTCGGATATTTATTGCTGTTGGGTAATGTGATATCTTCATGTTTTGCATCTATTTAACTCCTACAATTTATTGCTGTTATTTTGCATATTATCTGCATACTTTTTAAAAAGAAATTATACAGCTTAAGGACTTGTATTTAAATTTATTGTTCAGGGAGGAATTATTAATAGAAACCTTTCATTATTCGTGAATTTTTACTGCCTTTCGTCATATTAAACTTTAGTCGTACCTAGGTCACATTTTGTATAATGCTAATATATAATGGTAAATTTAGTATTTCTCTTCATTAGGTAAGAGAATAAAACAAAAGGTTGTATGTAATTTACTTAATGCTATAATAGTCATAAATATTATACGGCAAGCAAAATAACTTTTCTTCCGATTGTGAACTCCTTTTTACTAAATTTGCCATTCGCATTACTGATAAAATGAAAAGCGACTAAGACTGCCTCATGACCGTTAAATTATATTCACTAAATGCTTATTTATTGACTACAAGAGTACACATTTTTATTGATACAGTTACTTTGGCATACGCTTCAGCTATGTTATCATTTATTAGTCGGGGATTCAGCTCCTCAAAGGACGCTTCTAAAATGTCGGACTTGAAAATATAATTTAAAAAATATATGTAGGCACATAGTCTGGAATGACCTTGCGGATCTAAATGTGGAGGGCGCCATTCTGCCTTCTTCTTCTTTCTCGTTTCCCATTTATGGCTCACGGCGTTGGGCCCATTATCCATTTCCTATAGGTGTTCTCCTCTCTTGCCATTTTTTTTACCTCTTATACTAGCCGTCTGCCGGATATTATCTTCCCATTGTATTCGGGGTCTGCCTTTTGTTCTTCTTCCCTCCATTCTTGTCTCCTATATCAGTTTCGGATATCTTGTGATGTCCATGCGGTGTACATGTCCGCACTACTTTAATTGTTTGTTCTCAATTTCGCGTACAATAGGCTGTTGGTCCAGTTCCTCCCTTATGCTGTTGTTCCTTATCCTATCCCTCCTAGTTTTTCCCAAGACTCTTCCTAGGTATTTCATTTCGGTTGCAGTTACTTTTGATCTATGTTTATCTATTATTGCCCAGGTCTCTGCTCCATATATCAGAGTAGGGATGAATATTGTTTTATAAAGGTGGATTTTTGCGTTGATGCTAATTTCTTCCTTTCCTATGATGGTATTATTTATCTGGTAATATATATTATTTCCGTCATTCTTTATATATGCGCCTAAATATTCATATTTTTCTACATATTATAGCTGTGTTCCATCGAGGAAAATGGGTTTTTCTATTTCTCTATCGTTTTTCTTGATGTGTAGTATTTTACTTTTTGTGTATTTATTTCCATTCTCTTTTCCTCCAAATTTTGTTTCCATATATTTATGTTGCATTGTAACTGTCTTGTATTAGTTGCCATTACCAGGATATCGTCCGCATAAATTAGGTCTTGTGTGTTTGTAGGGTTCATGTTGTAATACCCTAATCTTGATTTTCTTATTTCATTTTTTGTTTTCCTTATAATACTATTCATGTACACTGCGAATAGTAAGGGGTTTAGGCTATCTCCCAGTTTTATGCCTTTTTCCGTGTTAAACTCCTTTGACTTTTCTCCGTTTATTCTAACTATTCCTACTGTTCTCTTATTCATGCTCTTTATTATCCTTATTAGTTTAGTGCTTGCTTGTAATTCTTCCAGGGCCTTCCATATTTGTTCCCTCGGCACCTGGTCAAATGCGGCTTTAAGGTCCAGAAATGCTAAGAACAAGTCTATGTTCTTGTCTATCATTTTGCTTATGATTAAAATAATAGTGTGTATATGGTTTTGCGTTTGTTTCCCTTGGCGAAAAGCCATTCTGTCTGCGATTGAAAAAAAAATTAAAAAATTGTTCTCTTCAATTGTGAAAATTGATTAATTTTATATTTACATCTCATTTACAAACTTATTTTTAAATATTTTTCAATGATTTTTAAACTATTCGAAAACGTATTCTGTGCTGTCAAATTAATCGCGGGGTATTTTCAAAACTATTGCACATTATGTATATGGATATACACATAATGTGCAATAAAACCTACTAGGCATCGTGTGAAATGAGTGCAAAGGAATTAAGGAATGTTAGTGAACGAATGACTTGAAATACAAACCAATGAAGTATTTCCATATAGGAAATTTGTGTTTTGTTGGTCATAAACAACTTATCTAATATATTACAAATTACTATTTCTCAATTTTTAATAGAAAAATCACTAAAACAGGGTAAAGCTTTTACCATATAATATGCATTTTTAAAGTAAATCAGGCGGTCGTGGCTCAGTTGGTTCAGCGTGCGTCTGACCACTGAGATGGCCCAGGTTCAATTCCTAGGGTCACATATACACCGAAAATATCCGGCCGATTCCCTCGGAAGGCAATGGAAAACCACCGAGGTGTATTCTGCCTAGTAAAATCCTCTCTGGAGTAGCAGTGCAAGCACTTCCGTAGTTCGGAGCCCACGTTAAGCTGTAGGTCCCCTATGTCTGTAGGCTACTTGATACGCACACCACAGGCATATAGAGAGAGGATCGGCAACGCCCTATAAAGGGTAGCCACCTTAAGAAGAAGAAAGTAAATCAATAGTAAGTTGGGTAAAACTAATTTTTATATTCCTTAATAATTTAATAGCCTTTTACATTGATGCTCATTGCAGAATGTTGCAATTACGACTTATGCATAACCTGAAATGCAATCATAAATTGATAGACACCACAGATTTTTGTTTTAACCCTATATTATGGCTTCAGATTAACTAATATTTACGAATTATGCTTTCGTAGATTGATTGTTTTTATTCCGATTCATCATACCATGCGGGAGGTACTACTACAGAGAAAACAATAAATGCTTAAATAAATTTGGATAATTTATGTTTATGTACATATACTCTGACTAGTTGTAATATAGTTTTCTGTTTAAAAAAGAAAAACTTACGTTGTCGAAAATATTCAACGTATGCAGGAAATAAAGAACTTCAAACATTTTCAGACTATCCTATAAATCATATCTGATGATTTAATTACTTTTAGAAATTCGGTGCGCCATTTTGTTCAATTTTATCGTATTGTCAGTCATTATTTGCAGGACATTTAAATTAATTAAGTGTGCATTTGATCTGATATAAGGAATTTATCGCCTAGCGAGGATTATTTGCGTATCAAATAACAATTTGAACAAATGTAACTATGAAAACTCTAAAAGTCCCTAATGTAATATTAGTTTTGATTGGTACTTGAAGGACAATATTTTTATCCTAAACTTACAAAGTATAAGTGTTCGTTCCAACGTAAATAATTACGAAAATGTAAGCATAAATTTAAGAAATGTACCTACTGGGGACTGTAGTTGTAGCAAAGTTGGATGAGAATGTAAAGTTTTTGGTTGCAACTTGCAAGTCAACTAATCTTTAAACTTTCGCGTTTTTCTGGTTACAACTGATATTATTCATCTCGTTTAACTAATGACAAGCATAATATATGCAAATATTTCATACATATAAGTATTTTGCAATCACGGTAGGTAGGTATAATATTCGTACTGTGGTGCATGATCGGCCATGGGCGACACACGTATTAAGCCAGAACGTGCAGCGGAGCACCTACAAAAATAGATCGTATTTTTTATAACAATAAAACAATTTATTCTTTCAAAAAAAAATTCTTCATTCTCTTCTACACATTTCATACAATAGAAGTACTGGCCGACCGCTGTTAGTTGGCGAGCCCCGGCGCATACCGAATGTTTACTTTAGTTTTTAGCTTTAGTATTGAAAGTAATGCAGTGGCGTAGGCGATTGTAATTATTCGAGAGAGTGCCGCAATCGCAACAAATTTCTAAGTACTATTTGGTTAATGCCTATTTATGCTAACTTTCTAAATTTATCAAAAATTCCAGTTACAAAATCAGTCATTTTTTGTTAGTACTAATTACATATTGGTATGTGTACCGCATTGCGCTGCGAATAGTTACATCAATGGCGAAGAGAGCTGACATCGCAGTTCGACAGCTACAGCGTATATTAAGTTCTCGCCAACTAACAGCGCAGAGCCTTACAGTATGTACCTATAGAAAATATCACGATGCTGAAATTTATACCACGCATTTCGAGTACGCTTTGTTTCAACAATAGCATTGGTTAATAATACGCTCCAGATTAATTTGACAGCATCTAAATTTACTAAGAACTAGCTTTCCAACTGTTTAAAAATCATTAAGACATATTAAAAAATAAGCTTGTAAATGCGATGTAAACATAAAATTAATGAAGTTTGAGGATTGGTCCTTCCTGATACGGTAGGTTCAAATTTATTTAAAAATATACCTTCAAGTACACAACCCCATGGTCGAATTTACTACTCCTGATTCCTGACTATTATTATGATGAGCATTTCTCACTCCCCCAAACATCAAGCGGATAGCTAGATTTTTTGGTAGCGTTTATATGAGACGTGATTTAGAAAAAGGTCAATTTTATTATACAGGGTGCAGGTATTAAAAATGGCGCAGAACATTTATATCACGCGATTCGACGTAAAAATTTAAGCAAACAACTCCAGTACCAATTTGCTGTTAACTCTTTAGTTATGGAGTTATTAATGATCCTAGTTTGAAATCTGTTTTGACAACTGTTGAGAAATGCAGTTAAGTTGTATTAGTGAGTCATAAATCAACAACCAAAATGAATAACGAAATGCCAATTTTACCATTTCGGTAATCAGTGTACTTTACTAATTTAGGCTTTAAAAATAGGAATCCGTCATTTCTTGTTATTTTTCAAGCTGTTGCAACAGTGAACGGAATGATACAAACATAATAATATCAGATCTGATTGCTTTCACAAGTTATTGTCTTAAATAGACAGGTTAATGTAGACTGACGGATTGTCATTACCTCACTACTATCATTTTTGACTCTTTAATAGTATATTAAAACACAAGTTACAGAAGGCAACATCTTCGCGCACGAGTTCGAAATTTGGACACGAGCCGCTATGCGGCGAGTGTCCGAACGGACGAGTGCCCGAATTGCCTTCTGTAACGAGTTTTTTATACTATTTTCTCTGTTTCGGCTTTCATTTACGTTATTTATTTATAATTTTTTATAAAATTAGTTGACAATTTCCATTAGGGAATTTTTTGGTAGAATAGTTAGGTTGGTAACAGTGGTATGTTTGACGTTTATGGTTTTGCACATTAATATTGGAATGTGTATTTTGTACGCATTTTGTAAATTCGAATTTGTTATTAATATTGATAAAATTAACTAAATTGTAATGTTGGATGAACAATTGAAGGGCTCGGTGCAACAACCGATCAGATCCATTTGTTTGAATTTTACAGTAGGTATCAAAAACAAACTGTTTAAAATACGATAAGAAAAATTTAACAAAAATAGTTGGAATATGTAGATATTGCTATCTTAACCCTTGTCCTACTAGCCGGGGTGCACGTGCACCCCAGACTTGAATTTTCTTAGAATAAAGTGTTTTAGAATTTTTTTTGGGACCTGAGCCTTTTAGTAGCTTCATTTAATTGATTTTTAGGTTAAATACCGTTGAAAATATCCTTAAAGCAGTACTCATTAAAAAAATAGTTTACTTTTGGTAGAGCGGGGTGCCCCAATCCACTATGAGCGCAACAGCATTTGCAACAAAAGTACAAGATCGTTGTCATCTCTGCGACTGAAAATGTGACAGAAATACGAGGCAACAGTGTACTCTCTGCAAAAAGTTTATTTGTACTGAACATTTCACAAACAAATTGATTTGTCAAAATTGTATTGATGAATAAGCGTTAACTTGTTAATAAATTACTGTTTTTGATATTTTTGCTAAATAAAGTTTTCTTTCCATAGTATTGGTCTTACTAGATGTCAATAGGGATCAAGTGTTCTCACAATAAGGAAAACTGGCCATTTTAATTTGTTTTAGGCTTTAAAACAACTGGGGTGCAAGTGCACCCCACCTGGGGCCCAATTCTTGAAACCACTCGCTACCGAAACGTATACGCTAGGAAGCGCATTAGCTACTAGCTAATGCGCTATCAAGTACTCGCTTCCTAGCGTATACGTTTCGGTAGCGAGTGGTTTCAAGAATTGGGCCCCAGGTAGTTATCGTAAAAAAAATAGGTCGGTAAGAGAAGGGTTAAGATAGTTATAAGGGAAAATGATTTTATTGTCAAGAGTAATGTATAGAATTTTCTTTTCTCAAATGGAGCTGTCCAGTTTTTGCCGCAAGAATAAAACACAACGAAAGAAAATGAGTGTTATGAACGTTTATTAAGGAAAAAGCTATAAAAAATAGTTTCTCTATGTTTAACCCATTTCAACTTCAACATCGTCGGTTACAGGTTCTTCTGCTTTTGCTACAGTATCATAGTACCATTTATCATTTTTGGGTACATATTTGTCCGTCAGAAAAGACACATTTTGTAGTTTTTTTTATTGTAATAGTTAGTGGATACGTAGCATATAACTTATCAGTTGGTAAAGAAAATAATGTAGTCGACATTTTCTTAAAACTGAACTGTTTTCGCCTAAAAGTGGAGCCGACAGGTTTTTACCGCGCTGTATCTCTATAGGATTTTTTTAGGCTAATAAAAGTAGGTGATATATAACAATTAGAGTTCGGCAAATATTACCCATTTTTTAGTTCTTATAAATAACGTTTACACGACTGAAGAATTGCTGAAAAAAACCTGACGAAGTTGTACCGATTTTGGGACAACTTCTTCGCCTAACTTGTGTTCACCTAAAGACGAAGTTGCACGTTTGTAAAATCAACTTCGACATAGTATAAACAAAATATATAAATTTTGGCATCAGTTTTTATTTTTTTAAGTTATATTAAAGCACAAAATGGCTACAGTATAGGTTACGCTTGATGTTGGTCGCTGATCTTTGGGTCAAGTTGTTTCGTTCTATTAACCCACACAGGAAAATCGTAATTGCAACTCCCTGTTTAACGAGATAACCTTTGATAATCAGTCTTATTTCAAACTTTGTTAACGGATAAGACCAAGCCGAAAGTTGATTTATAGCAGCAGGCACCGAGAGGCCATTTCCAATATCTTGCAGTGCGTGTTCAACTAAGTGGAGGTCATAACGCTGGTAACTGCTACCTGCCAACACTTTTCTATTTTTTTTTCGGCATTATTTTCACAAAGGTACTAATCCTACGAAGAACAAACACACGAAATGCAACCACAACGGATAGTGTGCAGGTTATATTTACAGTGTCGTACATTCAACTTCCAAACTGACGATGTTGCCCCGTTTTACGGAAACTAAAATAAAAGATATTTTTTAGCTTCTAAATGTTTTTTTTAATCTAATGAAAACTAGGAATATAAACAATAAAAACGATTCAATCTGAGCCAAACTAAACCAACTTTATTAAATTAAAAAATATTTTGAAATTAAATGTAACTTACGATGAATTTTAGTGTCGGAACTACTGACGATTCACTATTATCCTGGTTTTGATTGACCTCAGGTTGGGGAACAATTTGGATTGGTCTGAATCTCTAGAATTATAGTTGCATTTAGCTAGAAGTGATACTAAAAAACTTATTTTTAGGTTATGCCAACAATAACCTTTGAAACGGTTTTTTTTTTTAAATTTTATCAAATTATAAAACAATTTTTATACTATAACATAAAGTCCTACCTTTAGCAATATAGTTTTCACTCATTTTCCTAACCAAAATACGATTTAAAGCGTTTCCACGCTTTTTTCAGTTCACTAGTCGATCTCGATGGTTGACTTTAAAACATCGAAAATCACTTGGTTCGTTTTGCGGGTTTTGCCACCAAGTAAATAGTAGTTTTAAATATTGAAATTCTAACCCCTTCATTTACGTTTTTGCTAAATCAAAATATCAAAAAGTATTCATAGCTTTATTGACAGGCTTTATTTATTTTGTTAGTTGCTTAGATGCAATGTAGCATACCAATTCCTGAAAACAAAATATCACCAAAAATCATGTATTAATGAAGCTCATTAAAGCATCAAAATGCGTGCTTTAATGAAGTCATTCTAATGCCGAAACAGAGAAAAACTCTTTTTGGCTTGCCGTTCTGTTTATCCGGTGTTATTGTTAATTTGTTGTAAGTTGATTGTTCCTTTCGTGTTTTCATCAGTTTTGTGTTCAAGTTATTTTAAGTTTTTTTTGTATTTGTGTGAAACAGGTAGACTTGCACCTTTGGAGGCGATAGAGGACGTCCGCGCCATGCATTAGTTCGCCAAGTTGAAGAAATATATTCTACATGTGTTTCAAGATGAACAAAGTACCCAGTCTGTTGCTAGAGGACTTGAGATTAGTCATACTTCTGTTCATCGCGTGTTAAGAGAGAACAGTTCACACCCTTCCCATTTCCCGCGCGTCCAAGGGTTGCTTCCAGAAGAACACCCGCAACGAATAGCGTTTTGCCGATGGCTACTGCAGCAATGTGAAGCTAATCCTGCTTTCACGGAAAATATTTTATGGACCGATGAACCTTTAGACGTAACGAAATGTTTAATATACATAATGGTCGGAAGAAAATCGTCATGTCCTCGGCCAAACAAATCACCAGTTTAGGTTTAGTATAAATTTATAGGCTAGAATTATTGGAAATAGGTTGATAGGACCATAGGTTTTGGCTCGTTAGAAGAGACATGTGGTTTCAACTGGATGGAGCTCCAGCCCGTTGGGGAGCTGAATCAAGGCAGTGGTTATACCAACACTTTCCTAGACGATGGATCGATCGTGTTGGTCCAACACCATGGCCTGCCAGAAGTCTCGAATTAAATTGATAGATTTTCTCTTTTGGGGTACTTTAAAAGCGTTCGAATACCACTAAACACTGCTTTTCCATTTCGTTATTGTTTTTTTGTTTTTATGATATTTTACTGCTGTTTGTTTTGTAATTGGGTATTTTTGATGTAAAATGTTCACAATCGGTCTCCCTTTTATTAGTGTAGTTAATGTTTTAAAATATAATTTGAGAGTGACATCTGAACAAAACGTAAATGCATACTTGATTCAATTTCAGGATTGAAGGATGCTACAATTAATGGTGGCCAAATGCATACGCCCGCTTAGGTTCAAGTTGCATGGCGTAACCAAATTTCAAAAGTTTTAATCGCTAATATTTCGAAAACTATTCATCTAAGGCCAAACTAGGATTAGAATTTTTACCTTAGTTTCTGATGTGCAACATTCTGCGCCATTTGTAGTACACTCTGTATTGGAATACTACAAAATTGACAATAGTTAAAAATAAATATATTGGTATAAGTCTAACCGACAAACCGTTAATGCCATAGCGTATGTCAATGGGACAAATTTTTCTAAATGAGCCCGGCGTCTAAAGCTGAAAGTAACGATGCAACAAAAAATCCCCGAAACCGTCTTAAGGTAAGTAGCTAGTTATTTGTGATTCAGGGCAACAAAATTTTACTACATTTATTACTTAGTTCGTATTTTTATACTTACATCTGTTTGAATTAATAACAGTTTACTTGTTTATTGAAATTTTCAAAGAACATTCTTTGAAACGCGCGAAGTCGTTATGTTGTGTTTCCGACCCTTTATTTGCACAGATTTACTCCTTTTGGCACCCACATTACTCCCTCATTTATTGAATTCTAGCACACTCGGTATATGTAACTGATATTGAAGATAGTGCGCAGCTTTTTTATATTGTTTTTCAATATTTGAACTCCCATAACGTTGGGTTTCCCATCCTTGAGTAAGGGTGAGCTCGATAAATTGCCGGTCATGTAATTTCGCCCCCGTCCAATTACCATCGATTAAAATTTGTTGTCAGTGGGTTGCGAAAGTACCTTAAAAGCCAGGCCATAGCATTTCGCAACTAATATACCCTCACATAACGACGCTTATGTGACTATTGTTTTTTATAGCCTCTGTTAAAAATTAAATATTGGTAGTCTTAATACGGCCTACTTAAGATGAGTTTAAAACGAATTACCTACTTTATGTATGTACACTATCAGAGCGAATTTTGTCATCAATCTCGTTAGTTTTCTCGTACTTTCCATTTCCATTAATCAAATTTGTATTAAGCGAATATTCATTTATTCTGCCAGTGGTTTTGATTCAAAATTCGTAATATCAATCCTTATCTTGTATTTTATCCTCTTTAAATAATTTATTTTAAGCTCTCTCACGATATAACTCTCTTTCTCTCCCCCCCCCCCCCCCTCTCTCTCTCTCTCTGTTGATCTGTCCTAAGGCAACCTGTCGATTGACTATAGCCGACGCCGACGGATAGACCCTTGTTGGAGATTAATTTGAAATATATTCACTTTTTACACTAAACTTCGAGAGCAACCACCTCTATGAATTCTGAACCAATAAACTACACCTCTGAGAAGCTGAACGTCCCCAGGTCCGCTACGACCATGGTGTATTCAGCACCATCCTGCGAGCCTTGAGTTTACTTTCAACAGGGTCACCATAAGAAGGATGCAGTCACTAGGATCACATATTGCCAAACACGCGGAAAGCCAACATTCTTACCAGCCATACCCAGCTGTCTTATACCGTGAATTCAAAAAACAAGTTAGATGAAGGTTGGCCATGAGAAATAAAAATAATATCTACTGCAAGATTTAGAAACATTGCTTTTACAATTTTGTTAAAATTTGCACAACAGAATTATGACAGCAACACAGTGATGACAGTTAATAAATTCTAAATCTTGCAATAGACATTATTTTTGTGTATCATGGCCAACCCCTATCTAAAATTTTTTTGAACTCACGGTATAATGGTGGGCTACAGTGCAGGGCTCACCAACTACCTCTGGGGACAGGTGAAATCCATCGGGTGAATTAGCACATAAACCAATTAGCAGTTTGTAAAACTCAACACTTTTATTTCCTTCGATTAATGACATTAATATAAAACCTTTTTGGAAATGTTTTCAATCAAGCAGTATATTGAAATACAAGTGTTACAATAACCCCTATTGTAATATGAGTAGGTACAGTTTGCGTAAACGAGCCGTAGGTGAGTTTCGCAATGTACGAATATTACAACACATCATTGTAACACAAATTTTCCATACTATTTTTCCTATTTCGCAACATTTATTTTAATTTAAAAATTAATATTAAGTAGAAATATGAAATGTTAAGGTTGTTCCAATAAACATTTGAAATTCAATTAGCAATTTATTTTGACGTTTATGTTAAGTTAGGTTAAGATTAAAATTAATAATTATTGCTATCAAGTTAAAAATAAACACTTTAATTTTAATAAAAAATTACATTTCTCAGTACGATGTAATTATTTTACTATAAAATAAATTTAATTGTAGTATTTTTACATATGCAACAATGACAGATGTGTTTGACATATTGTAGATAGACTCAGTTACCAACGTTACAGATAAAATGTTCCATAATAACAGCTGTACAAAAACTTTCATTGTAGCACTGTTTTTGATAAAAACAGTTGTACAAAATTAACTTTGTGAACGCGATATAGGAAAATATATTTACTCGATAAACACAATTTCAGTAACATTACTTATGACCCTCTTGATTCCCGTTCAGTCAAACAACTCAGTATTAGTCTGTCGATATACCGTAGGAATTAAAAAACGTAAGTTCCATTGAATTTCTTTCTTGGATATATTACTTCAGTAGAAGATAAATATCTACCAAAGACAAGTCGTAGAATAATAATAAAAACTAAACTAATTCTCTTTTTGGCATCACAGCTATTGCTGAAAAGATACTCGCTTCTTTTAATCATTCTATGCACTTACGTCGCGGTATTAAATAATTAAGAATTTTGAAGGCGTTGTTATATTAGCAAAACACGAAGTAACTTCAACAAACAGGTAGGTTTAGTACTTCATAAATGAAAAATTAAAAATGTAATAGGTACGTTTTCCCGGTGAAATGAATGCGATTGCAATTTTTTAAACAAATATTAAAAGAGCGATCTAAATTAAAATTTTGCTTTGCTTTAAACGGCTCTGACGTTTCCATAATGGAATTTTTTACTAGAGCTTATTTCTTTGTTATATTCAAAACTCTACCTCGGATGCAATTACCAGTAATAACGATATCGCGGTTGTCTTAAGTTAATACTGCATGCCATATTTAATGGGTAGTATATTAGTTAATTGCTTCCTTTTCGAATTAAATGATTAATTAATAACGTCGGCACCGTTCTTGTACACTGTATGTGATGTTTAAACGTCCTTGGCAACTTCACCAAACGCTTACCTCTCATATTCCAAATTTATTTATCATACTGAGTGGCAGAAGCAATCAAGTTTCTCGCCATATCTTCTTAATGGTTTCGTAAAAAGTTTACTTCTGTCTTTAATGTAATAGCTATAAACAAGCGATTGTGTAAGTGGGTAATTTATTTGTACCCATCTGTCACAGAAACTTCCCCTTTAGGAGTTTCTTTAAATTATTGCAGCCTTTGTTTGGAAAATCCTTTTAAATTAAACGCAGTATTTGGGGTTGTCTTTTACGCAAAAACATTAGAGTTGTTAAAGGGCTATTTTTAATAAGAACTCTTTAATTAATTTTTTTACGTTTTTGCAGCACTCAACTCAAAATAATCATTTCGATTGCGTCCAAAAGTTAAGATATGTATTAATTTTTGTATAATTAATACGCCAGTAAGCGTTGAGTTGCCACTGTTGTTATATTTATATTCCCAATTGCACAATTATAGGTTATTACTAGAGACTGGAAAATATGTAAAATACATAGTACATATGTAGCTACATCCACTAACTGTTTTGAGATAAAAACATATGTACAAGTAAACATATACAGGGAAATTTTCTTTTTAGTATACATATACCCTATGTATACTTTTATAATAAACGCAAATAGGCAACCCACTATACACTATAATAGTATATTATACACGACGCTATAATGTAGGCTAGTATTACCGAGGATAATGTTTGCAACACGAACGAGCTTGCGAGCGAGTTTTGCAATTATTTGTTATTGCTTACTTACTACTTGTTAAACACTGTTACTAGTTATTTTAAATCAATCTGTCAATCATTATTTGATAAAAAGCCTTTTTCAGCCGTTTCAAAGCCAACTTGTAAAAAAAAATAATTTGAACTAGATATTTCAGAAAACGCTTGCAAAGGAAAAGTTTTTCGACTATTACTGAAAAACCGTTTGTCCTAGCAGAAAAACTCGAGGGGCACTTTCTTTTTAGAATTAGTTGCTGATTAAGAAACAAATGCCTATTTCGAAAACAGCAGTGACGTACTGTTTTAGTCGTCAGAATTATTTTTTTTTCTGGTCACACACGCCACTGCTGGAATTGTCAAAGTAGTTGGATAGAAAAATAGTCTCTTCATGCCAGTATAGTGCACACCAAAGCTAAATTTAATATCTTAAATTGTTTTTGAGATATTTAAATAAAAGCTTATATCTTGGACACCCTGTATCTCGAAAAGGAAGTACTTTCGGGCCCTTATTTATAGAAACTTTTTTACTTATTTTGACCTCTAGAATACTTCCTTAAAATATTTCCCTTTCCTCTCGAAACACCCTGTATGACGACGTATATTTTGACAAAAACTGGTTTAATCAAACTATTCGGAATCCCACTTTTATAATAAAGCCGAACATGAAGCACGCACTACTGTATTACTGCTATATTTCCCTTTATGAGGTACTAGTTCAGGTGCAATAAAAAAGGGAAATTTTAATTTCGTCCCCTGACGCTAACGAAAATGTTACCTAGTCTTTGTTGTATAAGTATAAGGTACACTCCCCTCTGAACTCTTTCTTTAATTTAGAAGGCAATGAAATATTTATGCAGATATTAATTGTAAAACGTTGACAGCTGCATGTAATGATGACAACTGCTTTTACTCTTTTTACGACTTTACCGAATAAAGGTTTAGGGTTTTAATTAAGCCTGGTTGACGATTTAGAAGAAAGTATTTAGTTAATAACTTAGAACAATATGAAAGTATTATAATGAATGGTATCTATAATATCCGGTTAGGATTCTTGTAAAACACTGATGAGTATAGGACTAAACACATAAGGAAATGAAAAACTTTTTTTCTGTACCTAATACTAACCCTTCAGTGAATTATGTATGAAGCTTGTCAAAGTTTCTGAACAACGTATTATTTGGTGATAAAGAGACTATGTAATTATAAAAGCTTAGTTTTAGATGTAAATGAGAAGTGTCCTGAAAATCTAACTAAATGTTGTTTTTGTGTGACAGTAACCCTTGTCAAAACTTTTTTTGTGGTTGACCTTCGGTCAGCAAAACGCTGAAAGTCATTAGTTCGTCATTATCCTCTGACTTCTACCTTAAACTAAATACGAATTACGACGTATTACTGCAGTTTGGCTTTGTTTACGGAATTCAAAAGCGGAAATTTACACATATAAAATATAACGGTTCTTCTAATTCACTTTACCCCTGAAATATCAAAACAAAAAACGTGTTGTAAAATCTCAAGAGCATTTTCATTTATTTTTTGCCGATGGTTTCATGATCTATTTGTTATTTTAGATAATTTGAATAATTAATTGTTTGGCTTTTCAGTTCGAATATGTTCTTTAATATTTAGTACGTGAACTTTGATTTGTTGTATGTACAGCTACGGAGATGGTTCTATATTTCTTAGAATTTTCTGTAACCTTGTCAAGACCAGCTTGTCAGAAAATACAGATAAATTGCTCCTGGGCCGTGATATATAGATTAAACAATCATACTGTCATTACGCATTTTACGCCTTGCTACACAATATTCAGTCTGTTTCGATTGCTGTCATATTCGCTATTAATTCTTCTGCGTTTATGTCAGATCCTGTTAGTATCTCGGGTTTACTTCCCTTGATCGAGCCTCTCTCACGTGTTATTACATTGATGTGAAGGACATTAATTGGAGTTTTTTTCTTATACTGGAATAAAAATAGTTTCTTAGGCGTAGCCATGTTATTTAATTATTAATTGCTATTATTTCTTCCAACAAAGCGATATAACGACTTTGAAATCGATGTCATTTAATTAATTAAATAACTGCTCACAGGGCAACTGCTGGTTTTCACCTCATCTCATTACACCTTAAACTCTTTTTTTCTTGCGAATTGATGTTTTTGTGTTTATTGGTACTCTACAGGCATGATCTTAAAGTCCTAAATCTTTCACAAAGAAATTGGACGTTGTAACCAGTACAAAACGTTCGTTTCCCAACAATAATATAGACTGATTTGACATTTATGTAAAAATAAGTTTACCTGTCGTGGTTTACATTAAATAAATTTGAAAATTTTAAACTATGTAAAGGTGTTGAAAACAGCATTATTAATGAGTCAACAAGATAAGCCAAGCAAATTATAATCAGTACGGCAACTTCATTGACTTTTAATAATTTAATAAACATAGTACCTGAAACGACCAGTTAAAAAATGGTTTAGAAAGTAGACATGAGCATAAGGTTATTAAGCTGGTGGTAATGTCCAGTGTAAAATACGTCGCATTGTTTACATTCTCAATCAGCTGATGGGTATCACAATATCATTCTCTCAGAAAACATGAATGCGTAAATACAATTAATAATTAGAAGTAAGTTGAGATATATGTTATTTGAATGCTCGCAGCTATTTGTATCATAAGGATGAGATAGAATATCTTCTACGAAAATTGAAGCCTCGCTTTTTATGTTTGTTGGAAACAAGAACTGATTCCCAAGTCCTTGATGGTGAAATAAATATCAAGGGTTATCAAGCAATAATCGGTAGCTTTAAAGTGGATACACTAGGGGAAGTACTATTTTTATTAATCCCAAACTCAGCTTTAAAGTGCTTTATAATAATATCGTAGTAAATAGTAACTGGCTTCAATAGTTCAATTACGAAGGGGCGTAGTTTATTCTTTTTATCAGTTTTTGTATTTCTTCAAAAACTATTTGTTAATTTTAAGGGAAAATTAGTTATTATAGGTGGCTTTAATATTAATTTTCCGGACTACAATAACATCTAGTCTTACCACTTAAAAGTATGATAAGGGATATTGCTATGAAACTAAAAACCTAAACGAATTACAGGCAAATCGGTAATTTCAATTTTTTGGTAATTTTAAATGATCCCAATGTAAAAGTAAATGTATTAAGTTGATCTAAAATTATTGAAAACGAAAATATAATTGTGTACCTGCCTGAGTATCTATAGTGAGATGATATTCAATTTGGATGCGTATAATTAAAGAATATATTATTTTTGAGTTATTGACGAAAGTATTATTTTGCAAAGATTGGCAATGCAGATTTTTTTTTAATTATAAAAGACTGTAATATAAATTCTAAGGTAGCTAGATTAAATTTAAGTTATTATGGTAATCATTGTTAGGAAATAATTAGCTAAATTCAGTAGTCGTAGGAACGTAAAATAAGTTACCTACTTTAGAAACCTTGCAATTAGTCGTTATAGTGAAAAACAAATGCGAGAAAAAATATTCTAAATACAGAAAAGGCAATTTTAGAATTTAATTGATATTTTGCATTCGAAGGGGGAACAACGAGATAAAGTTGCTCGTCCCAAAAGGACAAATATCAAACAAATAATTAACTATAAATACAGTTAATAATAACAAGAATCAGTATTAAATTAAAAGAAAGTGAATTTGAAGAAAAATCAAGTGAAGATTGAACTTCAAGCAACAGCAATTCAAACAAAAGCGAGTCAAGCAGAAGCAATTTAAGCAAAATAAATTCGAGCGGAAGCAAGTAAAGCAGAAGCAATTCCAGCAGAAGTGAGTCAAGCAGAGAAAAATTGGATTTTGGTTTTTTGGAATAAAGAAATTTTGGGAAAAGAAGAGGAAGTTAAAAGTAAATAGTGAGTGTATAAAAACAATAATTTTAAGATAATGTTGAAGTAGGGCTGATAGGGCGAAAAAGATAATAAAAAAAACGGGTTGCACAAACATGATTTAACAACTTCATCAAATTAATACTTCCTTAAAGTGACAACAATCTAATCAAAATTTGAATGCATATGGCAAATAACACATTAGTAAACAAAAACTGACGCTCTTTTGTCAACTTTGATCATTCGTTAATTTAACAAAAGCTTTGTGCAACCGGCCGCTAATCTTATTATTTTTGTATACGAAGTTTGGTAGAAATCTAGAGGCAGTAAGTTATGCATTTTAAACCGCTTATTCGTTAGAAGATAATTAACAAACACTTATTCATTAAAATCTATAAGTTATTTGTAGAATGCACATCTTTGCTTGATATGTAATGTTAGAATTACATTTTCTTAGTTTGTAAGTAATACTGAAGGAGCGTAGTTTTTTATCTTAAAAACTCGGCTTTCTGATTTTTGAAAAAAAAGTCTTTTTATAAACGAGTTTGAGCGTTAGTAAGTAATAATTAGCAACGATTGTAGAGTGTTAACTTCACAAAAGCATTTAAAATGCCCCCCCGCCGCCGGTCTACGGCTTCATTTAAGAAAAACACCTTGCAAACAAAAACTAAATTAAAGTTAAGAGGCGATTATTGATTTTAGAGTCATTGCACCTTGTTTAATATTTATTTAATGTATGTATGTCTCCAATCCAATCGATCCAGCCCGTAGTCGAGTTTGGGGGCTGCCAGCTTATCAATACCCTTGGCTAATTTTTCAAATCCCATGAAGCATTTCAAAAATCTGCATAGGTAATCTGACTATTGATAATAAAACTGCTTTGTAACCAAATAATATATGAAACGTTAATGATTTGGGAGCTGTAAGGATTTTCCAACCGTGAGGTTCTGTCTCTGTGATTAGTCCAATCACACAATTCCTTTCTAAACACAGCAGCGACCACTCTTCGCAAACGAAGGTTCTTGCAAATGTAGTGAGCTATCGAATAGTCAGTAGGAATCTTGAAGAGGTCTTGCTGCATTTCAGTTGTCACTCCAAATAGTGCTTTTCTGGTTTTGGGAAATTCTTCAAAAGTCGGTTGGCCAGCTACTACTAATAGGTACTCTGGTCACTTCTTCAATATCTAGAACTATGTTGTTACTTCCCTCTTATGACGTAAATCAATTGGAATACGCCGCAGGGTAGCCGTACCTCATTTCTAAACCTCATACAAGCCGGTGTTTGACTAATGAGTTCAAGAACTGCTGCCAAATTAACCATTACAAACAGGTGCGAATATTGATCGTATTGTGGTTGATGACCGGATACCATTTTTACCAAATATTTTACCATTGCCCGTTCCATCGAACCGCGGATGTAACAGAGCAGTTATACTCTTAGGAATTCCCACTAATCGGCAACCTCGATTCGAATCTAGTTCCAAGGGTACTCCAAAATGAATGAAGAATTTTTTAACCAGCACTTTAGCGACAGTTTCCTGATGTGGTAGTGTGAAGATATGTATACTTCTTTCCCGTATCAGTTTCGAGAAACGGCGCAGAAATATCTTTGACCACTCTCTCAAGAGGATTTCCCAAGTTATAGTGTCTCATTAATTTTTTAATTTCTTAATTTTCCTAGCGGTCCATTACTAGTGGTACACAATTCGCATTTGCAACACCATTCCTTAACGTTTTCTTTGCAGTTGACCCAATAAAATCTTAGTCTAACCTTATCTACAGTTTTTTTTACGCCGAAGTGTTCTTCTGAGGTGCTACCATGAAGACATCGTAGCACTTATGAGACTCGGTTTCTTGACACTACCAGCTGAAGTCTGGTGCTATTTCCGTCTGCGTTTTCCGGTGCACGCTTCCAAAAGTTCCGTTGGGCCTAAAATTGTATTGTTTGAAGAAAATCCAGTGTCAAATTTCTGCCTTGTCTGGTTTGATCTACTGTAAACTAGGACATACGTCTCCGCTTTAAAAATACATTTGCCAAGCTACTGTATTTCCTGTATGGCCGTAATATCAATTTTAGCTTTATAAATTTCTTCAATAACATTTAGGGTACGTTCCACTTGGCGACCACAACGCTCGCGACCACGACCTCGAATTTTGCCGTTCCACTTACTTGCAAACGTCGCGGTGGGGAACGTAAGTGGAACGGACCTTGTGGCAACAAGATGGCTGCTGCTGCTATTGATGCGTTAATGTTGCGTAGAAGATATGAATCTGACAGCTCATTGAGCTCATCGAGTTCCGATGAAGAATGGGACGAAGCTTTGAAGGAAAGAGGAAAGCGAAAACTTCGACCACGTATTTTAAATTAGATACGATGATGTTGTTAACCGTTACATGGATAATGAATTTAAAAGTCATTTTAGGTCACACCTTGTACTGAGAGCATTGCCTCAATAAGGCTATCTTTGCCTGTGTTAATAAATGAAACTTTTTGTCCGCCATTTTATGTACACCCTGACACGTTAAAAACACAACAGCAAATTCAAATTGCGCGCCAAAATGCCGAACGACCGCGCCGACCCATACAGTTGGGATGAGCGTTGCGGTCGACCGCGGCTTTAAGTGGAACGCCTTTGCGAGCGTTGCAAGCGTTGTGATCGCCACTCGACAAATGGAACGTACCCTTAGTAATACGCTAGGGAAGTACAAGCTTAGTACATTTCACGATCCATTAATCAAGTCCAGTTTTGTCACTGAACCATTTGAAAATTGTGACCAACGGAAGCATCCAAGTTGTAACGCTGATACATATTAATGCAACAGATTAAGTGTGTTTTTATTAATTTAAATATCCTGAAAGTCTGTTTATGTTTGTGTGTATTAAAAAGTTTGACTTCTCGTAGCATGGTGAGTTCAACTGACAAAATAAACCAACGCGATTTTTATATCAATAAAAGTGTATTAAGTACTTTATGAATTGGATAATAAGTGAACATATACCTAAAAAGAGCAGTCGATCTAAGTATAATAAAAACTATATGTATACTTGTATACACATATATATTCATCAATATAAATGTTGCTCTATTACTTTTAATAGAACTCGTTGTTAGCATACTAAAACTTCATAAATTTTTGGTTTATCAAATGATCTATATCCGAAAATACATCGCCATTGTATATTAAATCAAAATCTATAATCACATTACAGCACAAGGTGTTTAATTTTCATAAACCTTATTAGCTGAAAGCTTAAACAAATTAATTCAAATCAAAATGCAAAATTTGTAAATCGATTTGCTATGGCGTATTACATAGTCAGGAAGCTAATAAATATTAAGTAATTAAAAAATTACCATTTTAAATTTATATTCTGTTTTAAATATTACATAATTTTCATATTTACGCTTAGTTTCTACTCGTAAATAGAGCATATAATTCTTCTTTCATCAATAATTTACTCAAGTACGATAAAACTTAACCTCTCACTTGGAAAGCTCCTCGTTATTAGTCAATCTCATTTAAATATTAATGAGGTAATACTTCTTACAGTTGTTACTTTATGTAAAATAAGTACTCCTATTTATTAATATCTCAAGAATAAAGTAAGTTTTTAGAAGTCTAACTTCACGAGTTTTCTAGTTTACTAGATTTATCTCAAATAACTTTCAGGGTACATATTTAATGTTTTGGAAACCACTCTTCGTGTTTAATTACCCAACAATAATCAATAAATAAGTGTGAAAGTGTGCGCTATTTTCTTAAAGAAAATTTTATTAAAATTTCAAAGAACAAGAAGTCAGTTGTGATCGGCTTCTTTCTTAAAGGATGATTTTAAATACCAGTGCTCATTACCGATTATACTGACGAATATTAAAATTAATAATTCTGTGGACAGAGAGCTGGAAATCATCAACAGACTCCACGCCATAGGTGGACGAATAAAGAAAGGCAGCGTGCCTAATATAAGAGAATTTCAGATTTTGAACTCAAAAAGCAGATCTTCGAATCCAAATTCAAAATTAATATCAGATTTGAAAGTCGAATCTGAGATCTTATTTCAGCTTGGTGACTGTCTCAGAATTTGGTCGTCGGGGTGCGGATCGCACTAAGAATCTCAATCGATAAAAAGTGCTTGCCAGTCAAATTTTTTATATGTATAACTTTCAAGAATGCCAAATATAATAGTATATTATATAACAAGGTTGACAAGATATTTTTCTCAGCCGAGCAGTATTATTTTACGTTTAGCCCCGGTCATTTCGACGCGGCCGTTTCGACACGGCAGTTTAGGCGCAGAGCTACTTGAAGGCAAGGACACTAAAATAAGACGCAGGGCAAAAGAGGGCCGAGACATTAATACGCGAAACAGTGGAACGCAAGGGCATTAAGGCGCAGAGACGCTAAGACGCCTACAGGTATGTTATTTCAACAACTGACCTTTCTTTAGATACGCTGTAAAATATAAATGGAATTACCTATATAGAATGAAAGATGTATGTAGCTGTAGATACCTATATTTAAATGAAAGTCTTTATTGACGTCTTAACAAATATTAGCAATTAATGAATTTAGCGGTAGCCTTTTTCAAGGAATACATAAACATGTCATTAGCAAAAGAAAGCTTCATCTTTAAAAACAGATGTTGAACGTTTAGGCTTTGTTTTATATTAAAAATCAGAACGTACCGATACTTTGCGGTTTAATGTCCCTACGTCTTAATGTTTATGCGTCCTAAATCCTCGCGCCCAAGTTTACTGCGTCATTTGGTCCCTATTACCCTATGTCGTAGTGTCCCTGCGTCCAAATATGTTTGCGCCGAAACGGCCGCGTCTAAACTTCCGTGCCGAAGTGGCCGCGGCTAAATGCCCTGACCGTGGTTTATAATATACTATTTTTTTCACTACTAGCACCTTCATTCCTTTTAATTAATCAGTTTTACATCAATAAAAAATAAAATGACAGATGCATATATTTATTTTTAAATATCCAGAAAAACCAAATAGCTTTGCCTGAAAACAAGGGGAGGAGTTAATTTCAATTGACATTTGTATAATAGTATATTGTACAACTAGTGCTGAAAAGTGTATATTTCACACTCGTATGAAATATACTTTCAGCGCGTGTTTTACACTATACTTCTACGACGACCACTTGATTACGATCATTGTTTCTATTTTAAACAGGAAAGTAGGAGAACAATTAATTATTATATTTCCACTTACTAACTTTTAATAACAATAACGTATGCACTTTTACAGATGTTTACAAATTATTTTTTTAAAAATAGAATTAATTGTGAAGCTTGAACAGTTGCGTAGGTGTATAGGGGCACTTGGACTTTCGGTTGAGACCTGTTGGTTAAAATGTTAAAATACTATGCATTTCTTGTGGGTCTAGATTTTTAGTTTGTTTTGCTTGAAAACTTTCCCCTGCAGTTTTGACAATGGAACGTAACAATGAAGTCGATGCTTTTTCGACAGATTCTACAATTATGTTAGAAACTTCAATACCTTTGTTTACGTATTCTTCAGCAACTATGCTTCTGAAACTGGAGCTTATTGATGATGTCGATGCTTTTTCGGCAGGTTGCACAATTCTATTATAAATTTAAACTTTTTTTCTCAACGGTGTCATTTACGTATCCTACAGCAACTATGCTCGACCTTCAGCCACCGTGACGTTATAATGTTAAAAGGTCTCCGTCAGAATCCACAAGAACGGTGGCTGAAGAACGTCTGAATGAAGAGCCTGTATATGTTTCTGCATTACGTAATTTTAAAAATTTCGCGATATCTTTTACCATGTTGCCAAATTTATTAATACCTACAAATTGAGAGGTACACTTTCCTTTTTGGTAATTTACAAAGAAACGCTGATCTGGATTGGTCAAAAATGTTTTGGGCGAAGATTTGAATACCTACTTCTTGTGTATTTCGTAAAACTTTCCTGTTACGGTAAAACTCCGAGAATTTTTGTTTCTAGTAAGAGGAAGCTTAACTAATAAAGCTGAATTTAGGTCCTTCAAATCGCTAGCATTAATATTGCACAAATCAATTTTTCTCAAAGCTCCGCTTATTCCCAAAAGCTAGAGCAGCCTGTTCAAAATTAAATAAATAATTATGTAAACAAAACACCACAAACACTGTATTACCTTTTGCAACAAATATAATTGATCTGGAGCTGTATCAGTAAAATGTTTAATTTCTTCCTCTAAATATTGTAGGTAGCAAATTCTCAGTTGTAATCATTACTAAGTGTTTCACTTTGGGAGGAGTGGAACTTATTTCCTCACTCTCCAATCCAGACTGCATATCTAATTACTTATGAAGCTCAACAAAATCTAAAATCGTATGAATTAATTTCCTTTACCTCTTATATTTATTTAATTTTACCAATTTTTTATTTTAAAAAATGGAGCCAGCACCACACTTGGAACACTTTGACGTTTTAATTATTTATTTTTTAACAAATGACAACTTTCGACGTCCCCCGCCAACTGGTTTGTAAAAATAAATTGATTTTGTGTTGGCCGTCTTGATGTAAATCAAATTTGAAGAAGTCAAGATACTCTCACGAATTTAAAACTACTACCCGAGAATAATTAGAGAATCTCTTGAGAAAATGAAAAACGACAATAACTTTAATAGAGAAGATGGCTACCGCTTAAGCAATACTTGTAAATTAACCCTTCATGAAAGAAAAACCATCCATAACAAACGTCCTAGTATCCCCCATGCACATGACCTGCAATACCAGGCAACCAGTATTGAGATAGAAGACTGGCATGGACCACTAGTTATATCTGCCGTATCCTGTCCCCCGATGCTTTAGATCCTTAGTAATCGATCCTTAGCAGGGGGAGATTACAGTGCTAAGCACAGATTATGGGGCTCTCGTATTTCTTCACCTGGCAGAGGTAAAGTGTTATACCAAGTAGTACAAGAACTCAATTTAGGCCACCTGTCAACCTATGAACCCACGTACTGGCCCTCTGACCCAGATAAATTACCAGACTTGCTAGATTTCTTTCTAACCAAAGGTTTAGCTGCAGGATACCTTAAGATAGTATCATGTCTGGACCTAACGTCAAATCACACCCCCGTTATTGCAACGGTGAGCACCACAGTTTTAATAATAATAATAATAATAATAATGCATTTATTTCCCACAAGAACAAGCATATACATGTATATATCAGGTACAAATACAAATAAACCAACATCATGTGCATGCCCGAGCCCGATTTCGGGCGTACGGGAAACGCATTCGCTTTCTTAGTCAATACATGTTAATTTATATTGCTAACGACTGTAAGGAATTCTTGTAAATTACAACAAGGCATAGTAAGTAAAACTTTTTTTGAGTTTTGAGGTGAAGTTGTTTAGCGTTGGAGCTTCTGTAATGGGAGATGGAAGTTTAGAACAGGACAGGACACCTAAATTATTTAACAACCAGACTGATTGGAACCACTACAGAAATATTATCCACAACCAGCTAAATATACAAATTTCTCTTCAATCTGATGAAGAACTAGAATCAGCAGTCTATAATTTCACAAGAATTATCCAAGAAGCAGCCCTGGAAGCAACTCCTGTAATCTCACCCAAACAACTACAAGCGCGTTGCCCTATTGCAATTAAGAAAATTGCAGAAAAAAGAAGACTGAGAAAAATCTGGCAACAATCCAGGTATCCATCGCACAAACGAAAATATAATCAAGCTTCATCAGAATTGAAAACACTTATAAAATAATTCCTCACGAACTTAAGCCCACCAGTAGATACCGATTACTCCTTCTGGAAGGCAACGAAAAGAATACAAAATCAAAATCAACCAATTCCCCCCTTAAAGAAAACAAATGGTTTATGGGCGCGATCTGACCTAGAGAAACCCGATCTGTTTGCTCAACATCTAGTAAATGTCTTCCAACCTATTCCATCTCAAATAACCGCCGATGAGGAAATGGAAATACAGGATTTCCTTGATATTCCACACCAACTCGCTCTGCCCATGGAACTATTCACCGTTACAGAAGTCAAGGAATTGATTAAACACCACCCAAAATCGAAGAAAGCGTCAGGTTATGATAATCACAGGAAACTAATCAAAGAATTACCGCGTAAGGGCCTAGTGATGCTGACCATGTTATATAATGCTGTCCTGAGGCTGGGCTACTTCCCAGTACAATGGAAGGTAGCTCAGGTAATACTCATTCCCAAACCTGGAACATCTCCCAACGATGTTGGTTCCTATAGGACAATTAGTCTGTTACCCGTTTTAAGTAAACTACTGGAAAATTTATTGGCCAGAAGACTAACTCTGATCCTGGAAGAAAGCAATATTATCCCAAATCACCAATTCGGCTATCGCGCTAACCACTCTACTATCCAGCAGGTCCACAGGGTCGTAGACACAATTAATCAGGCCTTTGAAGAAAAACAATACTGTACAGCTGCCTTCCTAGATGACAGCCAGGCCTTTGACAGAGTTTGGCACACGGGTCTCCTGTACAAACTCAAAGCATTTTTACCACATCCTTTTTATAATATCCTCAAATCCTATCTAGAGGAACGATACTTTCAGGTAAAATTCAGACAAGACCAAACAGAACTACACCCAATCAAAACAGGCGTACCACAGGGCAGTGTACTTGGCCCCATCTTGTACCTGATTTTCACAGCAGACTTGCCAACCAATCCCCATACACTCATTGCTACTTTTGCTGATAATAAAGTACTTATGGTGAAACATAAAGATCCGGTTGCTGCCGTAAATCTCCTACAACAGAGCCTAGATGAAATAATACAATGAACAAAAACATGGCGAGTTATATTAAATGAAGCAAAATCCTTTCACATAACATTTACAAAATGCAAAGGAACATCTCCAACGGTCCTTGTAAATAGAGATTCATCAAGTCAAGTAGCTTGACGTTTTTATAAATTGCTTGACTTGACTTGAAAACCAAGCTTTTCAAAAATTCACTACTTGACTTGACTTGATTTTCTTTCGTTACTACTTGACTTGATATCAAGCTATTTCAAGCTACTTGATATTACTTGATAACAAACCGACTATGTGCGAAAACCTCGAATCATTCATTCTTTTCCATTGTCGCAAGCTCATGCGCGCATTTAGCATTTAGATACAAGTTGGGGGTTTCCCCGAGCTAACTGAAAAGCTTGCATATGCATAAAATTTAGAATTTAGAATAGACTTGCTCAATGTATGAAGTACAGTGATGTGTGAATGTTGACACCTATACGTTATTAAAAAAGCAATGCGTAATTCATCGGAACCTTTTCAGAGCAGCGGGTCAGAATATATGGTGGAAGACTGTTCATCCGAACATTCCAAAATCGTTGAAGAACATACAATTAAAAGTGGCAAAAAGAATAAAAATACAGATTATTCTGAACATTCCGAACTTGTTCAAAAATCGACACGTAAAAACGTACATCTGATAAAAAGAAAAAAATTATAGATTATTTCATAGTCGAGCAAAATCCAAAGAGTACGAAGCAGACTGACAAACAAGGAAAATGCACGCTGTGTACAACGAAATCCACCGTTTTGAAAATGAAAAATTGCGGGACATCTTCCTTAAAGCGGCATATGCAAACCAAACATACAAAAGTCCACGACGCAGCTTTTGGAGATGCCGTTGAATCAACTTCAGCTGCAAGCATGAGCACAAGTATTACCAAAGAAAAGAGTATTTTGAATTGGCTAAGCTATGAAAGAGACAAATACCTGACTGATCCACGAGCTAACAGTTCAGAAGATATCCTACAATGGTGGAAAAGACACGAATCCGTTTTTCCAAACTTATTCATAATGGCAAAGGATTTTTTATCAACGCCAGCAACTTCAGCTCCTGTTGAAAGGCAGTTTTCCGGGGCTTCACTAACTGTCACAAAAACCCATAACAGATTGGGTGACAAATCTATTAGAAGCCTCATGTCTCATGTGCCTTAACTCTTGGATGAAAACGACGCCACTAAAGGCTGCTTTTAAATGTATGTAATGTAAGCTTTAATCTGACATTGTCCTTAAATATTAAATAAAATTGAAGACCAAAACATGCATTGGACGAACTAAATATTGTTATTTAATATTTAAAGACAATATCACATTTCCTGTTTTAAATATGTATCTGATTATGTTTTATAAATAATAAAAAACTTTTTATTGCAGAGACATTTATTTATTTATTTTAACTAAGCTAAGCAATTGCTATAGTATATTAACTTATAATTTTAAACTTTTTAACATTCGGCTGACACTGGCATGACTTTGTAGCAAGGCAGTCAAACTAAAATAAAAATTTATTCAGAATTTCTGTTTTTTAAATAAAAAATCAAGTAGTCTTGTCAAACTACTTGATTTTTCAAGTACTTGATACATAACTACTTGACTTGACTTGATATGTGGCAGTGACTACTTGACTTGAACTTGACTTGATTTCAAGTCAAGTCAAGTCAAGTAGCTTGAATATCAAGTCAAGCCGTGAATCCCTACTTGTAAACAATATTCCACTAACTCAACTCAGAAGTTAAATACCTAGGTCTGCACCTTGATAAGGCCTTGACGTGGAAGTCCCACATCTGGAAAAAGCGCAAACAGCTTGGAATGAAATTTCGTAAATACTACTGGCTACTTGGTAGAAAATCTAAATTATCGTTAACCAACAAGCTACTCGTCTACAACTTAGTCTTCAAACCCATCTGGACCTACGGGATCCAGCTGTGGGGTACAGCTGCCAACTGCAACATCCAAATGTTAGAAAGGTTTCAGTGTAAAGTGCTACGTGCTATGTGTGACGCGCCATACTTTGTACGAAACGCAGATATTTTACATGACTTAAAAGTCGACACGGTAAAAAATGCGATAACGAAGTTCAGTGAAAAATACCTAATCAACCTAGAACATCATTCTAACGAGTTAGCGCTGAATCTATTAGACAATAGTGCAAACATTCAAAGATTACATAGACACAAACCGCTCGAACTACCTCATAGATTTAACTAATTAAGTTATTATTACTATCCTAACCTCATTTTTAAGTAACTTCTGTATTGTAAACCGATGGGTTTCAATTTTCATGTCACTTTAATTCCTAACCTAATATTTGCTTATTGTTGTATAAACAGATTGCAAAATAAAATATACTAACTCAAAAAAGAAAACCAAAATGCTGTCACTTCAGTAACTTTGCTTTATCGTAGTGAAATTGGTTATGAAATTATTTTTTAATACTAAACACATGTTTGTTAATGTATTACACTTATGCATTTTTACACCTACTAACCAACGTAATAATTATTATTATAGAAAACAAAAAGAAATCTAAATTTCCTGATAGGTTACGAGGGCTTATAAACAAAATTACAAATTAAAGTTTGTATTGTGTCATTTCTCAAAACCCCGTCTGATGTAGTATTACTTGACCTGATAGTACCATAGACCAGTAAAAGTGAATGATACGGTACGTGTAATTTATTTCATTAAGACTCAACTTCTTGTAAGGGGTTTTCTGAATATGCCCACTTAACGTCAATCATGAACCCGAAAATAAACTGTTGGTAGTTTCCAATAATTCATGTAAATAACTGCTAATCCTAGTTAATCCGTAAACCCTTTGTTTTGGGATCACGATTTTCAAGAGCAATTGTGCCAGAATATTGGATTGGGTTTCACTTAGCTCAAAGAACAATTTATACAGAAATTTCTGAACTTATGCTGTAGCTTGCAGCATTTATTTCGATGATTTTAAGTACTCCTTTTTGTACCTTAAAATGTTAGTTGGCTCTTTTTCATAATATATATTCGAATACCGTTTTAGCACCTTTTGGCTTTTTAGGTTTCTTTCATACTTATTTGATTCCACTGTCAGAATCAAATCACACGAATTTACTACGCTTCCTAAGCTCCCATTCTGAAATTATTTTTACATTTTAACTTTCTTCTGTTAGTTATTTTTCGTTTCCCAGACTTTGAATTTAATTTATGTGAAGCTCAAACTTGACAACTATAAGCAACAAAGACGGTAAAAAGGAGCTCGGCTATTTTTAAAACGAAACCTTTTATTACAATTTTGAGATGACAGTTGAGGACTTAAAAATTCTAATAATATTAAACTTAAACAATTTTGGATTTAAACACAATCAATAGAAATTTGTCTAAATAAAACGCACAGCTGTGAAACGAAGTATCATGGGTAGACCTGAACCAGAATAGTATATTAAAACACAAGTTACAGAAGGCAACATTTTCGCGCACGAGTCCGAAATTTGGACACGAGCCGCTCAGCGGCGAGTGTCCGAACGGACGAGTGCCCGAATTGCCTTCTGTAACGAGTTTTTTATACTATTTTCTCTGTTTCGGCTTTCATTTACGTTATTTATTTATAATTTTTTATAAAATTAGTTGACAATTTCCATTAAGGAATTTTTTGGTAGAATAGTTAGGTTGGTAACAGTGGTATGTTTGACGTTTATGGTTTTGACAATTAATATTGGAATGTGTATTTTGTACGCATTTTGTAAATTCGAATTTGTTATTAATATTGATAAAATTAACTAAATTGTAATGTTGGATGAACAATTGAAGGGCTCGGTGCAACAACGGGTCAGATCCATTTGTTTGAATTTTACAGTAGGTATCAAAAACAAACTGTTTAAAATACGATAAGAAAAATTTAACAAAAATAGTTGGAATATGTAGATATTGCTATCTTAAGTTATAAGGGAAAATGATTTTATTGTCAAGAGTAATGTATAGAATTTTTTTTTCTCAAATGGAGCTGTCCAGTTTTTGCCGCAAGAATAAAACACAACGAAAGAAAATGAGTGTTATGAACGTTTGTTAAGGAAAAAGCTATAAAAAATAGTTTCTCTATGTTTAACCCATTTCAACTTCAACATCGTCGGTTACAGGTTCTTCTGCTTTCGCTACAGTATCGTAGTACCATTTATCATTTTTGGGTACATATTTGTCCGTCAGAAAAGACACATTTTGTAGTTTTTTTATTGTAATAGTGGATACGTAGCATATAACTTATCAGTTGGTAAAGAAAATAATGTAGTCAACATTTTCTTAAAACTGAACTGTTTTCGCCTAAAAGTGGAGCCGACAGGTTTTTACCGCGCTGTATCTCTGTAGGATTTTTTTAGGCTAATAAAAGTAGGTGATATATAACAATTAGAGTTCTGTTAAATAATGTTAAATTTAGATACACGTCTACTATAATAGTATTTTATGTATCTAGGACGAAAAGTAAGTCTTTAAGGTATGAGCAAGTTGTTTAATTACTTGCGAGTACCTTAAAGACACTTTTCGTCTGAGGTACATACATAATTTTATGTCATACTGTTTCTAAAGTTGTTAAATTATTAAAAGAAATCTCCAGCAATTTGTAGCAGTATTAGTTTTAAGTAACTAATCTAAGGCGCAACAATTCGTATCTCCTAGCAACGAGCATTTATAGAACGAAAAGTGACACTTTTCGTTCTAGGACTTTAAAATGATACTAGCACTTTAAAGTGTCACTTTTTGTTCTATAAATCGTCCAAAAAACGTTGCTTTAGAAACGAGTATGACATAAACCATTTTATCGTATCATCGATTATAAAGTCAACTTTATATTACACTTTTATTAATAATTATGTATAATATAATAGCATAGTAACTCCGGCTTCATAATTCGTTAGTTACATAATATAAACAAACTGTTTCCAATGATACGATAAAGCTTGAAATATAACTCGAATATTTGCGATTTAAACCGACTCGGACGTTACGTAGTTGACTCGGCTAGCGCCTCGTCACCTAGCAACGTCCTCGTCTATTATAAATCGCATAATATTCTTGTTATATTAATAGCTATTATTTACTGAACTAATTTTACATTTTTTACATAGTCATGGTTACTAACTAATATTGTTACCAAGCTAACTATTTTATTAATATATAAATATTATCCTAAAAGAACATTAGATCAACATCTTTATTTTAACAAGTTCGGCAAATATTACCCATTTTTTAGTTCTTATAAATAACGTTTACACGACTGAAAAATTGCTGAAAAAAACCTGACGAAGTTGTACCGATTTTGGGACAACTTCTTCGCCTAACTTGTGTTCACCTAAAGACGAAGTTGCACGTTTGTAAAATCAACTTCGACATAGTATAAACAAAATATATAAATTTTGGCATCAGTTTTTATTTTTTTAAGTTATATTAAAGCACAAAATGGCTACAGTATAGGTTACGCTTGATGTTGGTCGCTGATCTTTGGGTCAAGTTGTTTCGTTCCATTAACCCACACAGGAAAATTGTCTCGAAAAATCGTAATTGCAACTCCCTGTGTAACGAGATAACCTTTGATAATCAGTCTTATTTCAAACTTTGTTAACGGATAAGACCAAGCCGAAAGTTGATTTATAGCAGCAGGCACCGAGAGGCCATTTCCAATATCTTGCAGTGCGTGTTCAACTAAGTGGAGGTCATAACGCTGGTAACTGCTACCTGCCAACACTTTTCTATTTCTTTTCGGCATTATTTTCACAAAGGTACTAATCCTACGAAGAACAAACACGCGAAATGCAACCACAACGGATAGTGTGCAGGTTATATTTACAGTGTCGTACATTCAACCTCCAAACTGACGATGTTGCCCCGTTTTACGATAACTAAAATAAAAGATATTTTTTAGCTTCTAAATGTTTTTTTTAATCTAATGAAAACTAGGAATATAAACAATAAAAACGATTCAATCTAAGCCAAACTAAACCAACTTTCACCACGATTATTAAATTAAAAAATATTTTGAAGTTAAATGTAACGTACTATGAATTTTAGTGTCGGAACTACTGACGATTCACTATTATCCTGGTTTTGATTGACCTCAGGTTGGGGAACAATTTGGATTGGTCTGAATCTCTAGAATTATAGTTGCATTTAGCTAGAAGTGATAATAAAAAACCTATTTTTAGGTTATGCCAACAATAACCTTTGAAACGGTTTTTTTTTTTTTAATTTTATCAAATTATAAAACAATTTTTATACTATAACATAAAGTCCTACCTTTAGCAATATAGTTTTCACTCATTTTCCTAACCAAAATACGATTTAAAGCGTTTCCACGCTTTTTTCAGTTCACTAGTCGATCTCGATGGTTGACTTTAAAACATCGAAAATCACTTGGTTCGTTTTGCGGGTTTTGCCACCAAGTAAATAGTAGTTTTAAATATCGAAATTCTAACCCCTTCATTTACGTTTTTGCTAAATCAAAATATCAAAAAGTATTCATAGCTTTATTGACAGGCTTTATTTATTTTGTTAGTTGCTTAGATGCAATGTAGCATACCAATTCCTGAAAACAAAATAACACCAAAAATCATGTATTAATGAAGCTCATTAAAGCATCAAAATGCGTGCTTTAATGAAGTCATTCTAATGCCGAAACAGAGAAACAAGTTTTTAAATTATTCTGAATAAACTGGCAACAATCTCGCACTAAAAATGTTCATAAAGTAAATGGAAAGTTATATTTCAGTTTATTGTATGGCCATCTACATACGTGTAAAGATACTTCTAATTTTGATGCTCAAATTGTTCTATGAAACTACTCATTTAAGAAACTTTCCGCCGTTGTATTGGTATTAACGTTTAAGTGCGTCAGATATGATTGCCCTTATACTTACTGTGCATGTTTTGAATTTTGAAAATAATGCTAAGCAAAGATTTAGGATTATCGAAAATATGGTTAGTTAAGCAAGGTGTTAGAAAAGTCAACCATGGGGTTGCAGTTCTAAGGAAAGTGAAGTAAAAGAAGTTTTAGAAAATATCTACCCTACGTAAATAATTTCCACACAAACATTTGTTAAAAATTAAAAAAAAAAAGTTAGGATATGCTGGCTATCATAGTATATTATCATGCAATTATACAGGGTTTTTAAAAATGGAGCAGAATATTTATATCACGCGATTCTACGTCTAAATCCAAGCAATAAACTCCTGTACCAATTTGCTTGTAACTTCTTAGTTATGGAGTTATTAATGGTCATAGTTTGAAATCTGTTTTGACAACTGTTGAGAAATACAGTTAAATAGTATTAGTGACTCATAAACCAACATGCAAAATGAATAACCAATGCCAATTTTACCATTTCGGTAATCAGTGTAGTTGTAATTTAGGCTTTAAAAATTGGAATTCTTTATTGCTTGCTATTTTTCAAGCTGTTGCAACAGTGGACGGAATAATGCTAACATAATAATATCAGATCTGACTCCTTTCACAAATTATTGTCTTAAATACACAGGTTAAGGTAGACTGGCGGATTGTCATTACTATCATTTTTGACTCTGTAGAAACTCTTGTTGGTTCGTCGTTCAGTTTATTCGGTGTTATTGTTAATTTGTTGTAAGTTGATTTTTCCTTTCCGTGTTTTCATCAGTATTTAGTTTTCAAGTTATTTTAAGTTTTCTTTGTATTTGCGTTTTTTGTTGAAATCATGGCATACACTTTTGCTGAATATGTGGATGTGCATCTAATCCTGTGCGAATGTCGCGGTAACTTTCTTCAAGCGGGCTATCTTTATGCTCAACGTTATACAAATAGGAGACACCCCGATGCTAACGTTTATCAAAAACTGGATCAGCGCTTAAGGGAAAGAGGGAGACCTGCACCTTTGTCGGGAGTCGATAGAGGCCGTCCGCGCCATCCATTAGTACCTGAAGTGGAAGAAGATATCCTACATCTGTTTGAAGATGAACCTGGACAATGTACCTGTTCCGTTGCTAGAAGACCTGAGATTAGTCATACTTCTGTTCATCGCGTATTAAGATAGAAAAGTTATACACTTACCATTTCCAGCGAGTCCAAGGGTTGCTTCCAGAAGATCACCCCCAACGATGGCTACTACAGCAACATGAAGCTTACCCTGCTTTCACGGAAAATATTTTATGGACCGATGAAGCAACCTTTAGACGTAATGGGATGTGTAATATTCATAACACGCACCAATGGTCGGAAGAAAATCCTCATGTCATCCGCCAAACAAATCACCAGTTCAGATTTAGTATAAACCTATGGGCTGAAATGATTGGAAATAGGTTAATAGGACCATGGGTTTTGGCTCGTCGTTTAAATGGCAAAAATTTTCTTGACTTTTTTAACAACGCTTTGCAAGAGTTGTTCGTGAAAGTGCCCTTAGCTGTCAGAAGAGACATGTGGTTTCAACGGTATAGAGCTCCAGGCCAGTGGGAAGCTGAATCAAGGCAGTGGTTAAATCAACACTTTCCTGGGCGATGGATCGGTCGTGGTGATCCAACACTATGACGTGCCAGAAGTCGTCCCGACTTAACTTGCTTAGATTTTCTCTTTTGGGGTACTTTAATAGAGCTCGTATACAAAACGGGAGCTGAAACTGAAGAACAACTTATCGCCGGTCATATAGATAAGACCGTTAGAGGAATAAGGATACGCAGGATGCTGCAAAATCTAACAGCTAATGTTATTAGCCGATGCGAAAGATGTTTAGAAGTTGCAGGTACTCATTTTGAACAACTTTTGTAGCACAAAATTAACTGTACAGTGTTGGACAAGAAATGGACACCTATATTTTTTGAAGTATCTTTGTAATAAGCATCGTTGGCGTTTCGTATAATATGTAGATGTGGTAAGGACAGCGCTGCGTGATAGACGGTAAACAACAACAACCATCTCTGGCTGTTTGGTTGAGGTTTGAGAAAAGCTGTTCTCTTCAAGAAACGTTTCTTGGAGACATAATGAAACTGTATTAAGCTCCAGGTGGCCAGCAATGGAGCTAGTGCCTTGCCCATACGTCCAGCAACACAGCTACGTTTTGCAAACGAACATAAAAATTTGACTGTTCATGGTTGAAGTTCTTCGCTGTCCTGTGTCAACCTACATTCACCAGATGGACGTTACCATGTATATCGAAGACACCAAGACCGATACGCACAGATCTTGCAACGCCGAAATGCACTCCCAGTAACACCACAGGACCTCAAAGCAGTTTTACACGATGAATGGGAATTGATCAATGGAGATTACCGACTTCATTCGTAGCTATTCCTGACGCATGAAAGGCATTGTCAAGGTTCGCGGAGAAAGCACGCGATATTAATGATATTTGAAACAAGTGATCGGGATCGTTACTAAACACTGATCTTTACATTTTGTTGTTGGTTTTACGTTTTTCTGAAATTTTACTGTTGTTTTTCTTGTAATTGAATATTTGTGAAGTAAAATGTTCACAATCCGTCTCCCTTTTATTAGTGTAGTTAATGTTTTAAAATATCATTCGAGAGTGACATCTGAACAAAGCGTAAATGCATACTTGATTAAATTTCAGGATTGAAGGATACTACACTAATTAATGGTGGCTAAATGCATACGCCCGCTTAGGTTCAAGTTGCACGCCGTTGCCAAATTCCAAAACTTTTAATCACTAAAACTTCGAAAACTATTCATCTAAGACCAAACTATAGGATTAGAATTTTGGCCTTAGTTTCTGATATACAATCGCGTGGTGCGAATATTCTGGTATTGGTATTTCTAATAAAATTGTGGCTCAATATTTGGTTGAAGTATATGCTGACATGCATTTTGTTCATGGTGAATACGTTGGTGATGCTGATGCGTAGTTTCTTGCCGTAGACTGAAAACTGAATCTGTGTTTCTCAGCCAGGGAAATAGAACAATCCTGAGAAGTACGTGTTCTGAAGTTTTTCATGCTATAAGACAGAATTATTTGCTAAGTACAAGAAAGGTGGAGCATATCGTAGCTATTAGCCATGATAGTATATGGAAAATTCTGCCAGAAACTTTTCTGTATCCGTCCATCCGTACCGTGTACACCGTACAATGCGTGCAGGTTTTGAAGAAGAACCAATCTTTGTCAGTGCTGTTGCAGAAAATCGCCCAAACGAATGTTGTTTTGCCAGAAACGGATTGTTAATTTTCATAACACACATGTGTGATCTGATGAAAATTCCCATGTTGCACGTCAACGGAACTTTCAGCATCGTTTTCCCGTTAACGTATAGTTAGGTATCACAGGTAACCACTTAATTTGACGATATGCTTTGCCACAAGCTAGATCGTGAAACGTAAAACTTACATTTCTAAATGGCCAACTGCCTGTGCTATTGGTAAACGTTAATTTGTAAGTTAAAAGAGACTTGCGGTTGTATGAGGGCGCCACCGCTCATTGCAGTAACAATGTCCATTTGTCCATATGTTTTTAAATTAAACATATCCCAACAGATAGATTGGGAGAAATTGCTCTGTTCCTTGCCCATTACGCTTTGCAAAATTGCTATATGATAGCAGCAAATTCCACTCGTAACAATACCCAAATATTAGAAATAGCATTTTCCTTGCGGAAAGCTGACTCGTGCGTAAGGATACTTTTCGAACAAGTACTTTCAATTTATTGATATTAGATTCTAGTACCTACACCTTCTAACTTTTTGTGTTTTCTTTTTTATTAACGTTGTACTTGCTTATTGTCACTAAGTTATTGATTCTTGTTTCAACAATACGTCTATTCTGCGTTATTTAGCTTTAGTTTGATGTACAGTGTGTCCTAAATTGGACGTACATGTATGGGTAACTTTATTATTTGCAAAGCTAAGACAAAACCGATTGGACGTCATTGCGCCAATTTTTTGGGACCAATTCAATGGTTGAATCAGAAATTGGCGATTTTCTTTTGTTTTCGGGTTATAGCGGTAAATTGAAAATTACTCCAATTCTACTAAGTCTTATAACTTCTTTATTTATAGAAATATCTGAATATAATATTAGATAGAGGTTATTTATAGATGTTTTTACGTAGATTGAAGTGACGTGTAGGGATTTGTTCTATTTGCTATGGTTTTTCAGTTACAGCATAAACTTGTGTTTTTTTAATGGGGATCATAGTCGGCGTAGGCCTAATTTAAAAGACCATTTTAAGAGGCTTTCAAATATATTGTGATGTTATTGATTGGGTTATAAAATCATTATTATTGGATTTGAAAAATGATTATTAAGTAGTATTTATAAGTTGTTTGTTACTGAGATAAATTTAATTTATTTTAATAATATGGATTTAGTAATTTGAAGAAATGTGCAATATAAATAAATAAGGTAGCTAGATAGATTATTAAGTTATTACATTAAAAAATTGTAAATATTATTTTTAATGTAAAAAAATTATTAGCTGGAATACTAGATAAGGGGGTATAAATAAGGTTGTTAGGAATATGAAATAATAATTTAATTGGGTGAGAATTTTGAGAAAACTGGGACAACAAAAACAATTCGAAAATAATAAATAAGTGGTGAAAGATAATTTTCATGGGTTGGAAGTATTCAATCTTCCAGATCGAATAAATACGTGTAAAGCTGAATGTTCATATTAATTGAAATCAGTAATTATCTAAAATACAAACAAATAGTGAAAGAAGAGAAAATTCTTCGAATTTTGTAAAATACAATATTACAAGAATACAGTTTTCATTTGTGATGGAACAAAGTAGAAGATAGGATTTTATAAAATTAAATTGGATATCTGGAGTATCATATAAATTTGGATGCAAGAATATTTAGGGATTGGAACATTTTGGATTTGAATTTCTTAATAATGGTACCATGAGATCGAAAAAAAAATGATTCTGAGCAGGCCTTGACTAGTACAACACGATTGGCAAGACTGATTTCAAAATGTGGCAGTAGGTTAGAGGTTAATAAATGTCAAATAAATTAAAACACAAAACAGTATTTATTTAGGGAACAAACTGAAAACTAAGATGAATACATGTTAGAGTAGGTGTTCAAAATGTGATCCTTCACTAGTATTACAACGATAAACTTAAATAATTCTGGAAACAAGATTGCAAAACTGACTTACATTTGAAATGTCACTGTCACATTATAATTCATAGGCATTCTAGAACCAGTGTAGCCAATCGTGTTGTACTAGTCAAGGCCTGCTCAGAATCATTTTTTTTTTATCTCATGGTATATGGATTGGAAATTGTTGGAGATTAAATTGTAAGAAGTGAGAAGCATAAGAAAGAAGCATTAAAAAAATTAACTGTGAGTGCAAATAAGTTCAATTTTAAGTTAGGGAAGATAGGGGATTCAGTTGTAATAAATCCACAATTATCAATTAAACTGAATACTGAATTTAATTGCTTTCGAAGAACCTCAGTAACGACTCTGTAATAAAAAGTTTTCATATAAGGCACTAATTAAAAATATCATAATATTATTTTAACATTTCAAATTTTATTTTAAACAACAAAAGCATTCCGATCATAACAATATATTATTATAGATAGTGTTTGAAATAAGGCCATTTGTACTTAAATTAACAAATTGTAACAAAATAAACAGTTAGCCATGCAACAATAAAGTGTTAAATGAAATATTTTACCACCTACTACCTTAAGAATTTTGAATAAATAACAATAATAATAATAATAATAGCAATAATTATAACAAATTTATTGTTATTCAGTTTAAGCAGAGAGATAATTAGTGTAACGTTATAGCAAGAAGACAGAATTGTGCATAAAAGTATTACAGTGTATTGTAGCAATAATAATACTAATAATAACAATATTATAATATACTACTTGTCGAAATACACAACGCAACAAAACAAAAACAAAAATGTAATAGTTAGTGTTTAAAATAAGAGCATTACCAGCTATTTATACTTATTAATTGTAATTAACAAAATATACAGCTAGCCTTGAAACAATAGAGTACTGTGCGTTAATAGGAAACGTTTTCAAATAGCCTTGTAGCACAAACCGATTGTTAATAATAAGCTGCTACGTTTTCACATATTTATATCTTTACTAAATTTAATAATAATTTGAAAGAGAACTGTTTTTATATAATATTAAATCTACAAACAATAAAAACAACAACGTGTTGGAATTTGATATCTTACGGTCTATTTGATATGTTTATACAACCGTATGCAAAAAGTTAATCCAACGCACATTTGACAAGTTTCTTTTCAGAAAGCATCTTGCACAGTTTTATCAGAAATTAATCAGTCACAAAAATAAATAATATAGTCGTAAAATATTCTATCTTAATAAATATATAAATAAAATATTGTTGAATATAAAGTTGAAGATGTGGACTAAATAAAATATTGTTCTTCAGAAATATTGCTCAAATTGTAGTCCATTTTCTCTTAAACACAACAGACACTTTTTTCTATTGACTTAATAGAGTGTACTAAATTAACCGACTTAACTTTCTGAAATGAATTTATTACAGCATTATACAGTTCTTCAGGACTGTTATACGTTTTTATATATTACACCTTTTATAAATCCCCACAGAATAACAGATCGTCGTACCTAACACATAACGTGAACATGGCAGGCGTCGGGCGGCCATAATGGTGAGGTCTGTAAAAGATGTAAGAAATCAAACTTATTAAACGCTGTAAAGTGTGTTAATTGTGCCAGTAGCTTTCATAATAGCTGTGCGAAGCTATATCATGGTGTTACGTTCTTAGACAGTGATAAGACGGAGTTTACCTGCTGTAATTCTGTGAGTACAGTTAAACATGGCTTATCAACAAATACGATGCAGGAATTTCTTAACGTAAACTGTGAAACCAAGGAAATAGGTATAGACTCCCGCATTTCCTACTATTTAATAAAACAAAAAGACGAAGTCATTCGCGAACTGCAAGCTAGATTAGAGCTATATGAACAGATCGACGTGTTTTTAAATCTTAAAAGCAAGACAAGAGGTGACGCTAAAACCACTATAGCCATCCAGAAGGACCTGCCTGTTGTCGAACCCAAAAATTCCAAGGTTGTGAATGTAAAAAGTGCCCCAAAAATTAAATCGGCAACTAAAACCACAAATTCCCAGGCATTACAGGTACCGGACGCAAAAGAACGAAACATAACGGGCACGAGGGCGACTGCACGGGTACCGATAGCGAATATCAGTACCGTTCCAAACTCGACGGAAAATTTAAACTTAAATTTAAATTTAAATACTAAAAATGAAACCGAAACCTGGTCAACTGTAATTAAGAAGCCTCGTGGATCAATGGGAAATAAAACTGCAATTATCGGCAGTGATAAAAACTTAAATAACATCAGAGCTGCACCTAAAAAAGGCCATCTCTTTGTGTCAAGACTTCAAGTGAATACCAACTCTGATGTTCTCGTAAATCACCTAAAAAACGATTTTCTAGAAGTTACATGTGAAGAAGTGCCGTCGAAGTTCCCGAACTACTATAAATCGTTTAAAATCACAATAGACTTAATTAATTGCAATCAAGCAATGGATCCCATGGTATGGCCATATGGTGCTTATGTCTCGAGGTTTTTTCAGAAAAGACCCCAAAGCAAACAGGAAACTTAAGGGACGTCCGGAATTCATGTAGGTTATCACGAATATCCTCCATCAATAAAAGGAATGGCAATCCAAACCACTGTTATGTTATTTTGAATTACAATATATGTAGCTTGCGACACAAAATTAACGAATTTACTATCTTCTGTGATGATCTACAGCCGGACGTTATTAGTCTTACTGAACACAACTTACAAGAGTGTGAGATAAATTACTACCTACCAAATTAGTGGCTACTACTTAGCTAGCTTTTTCTGCCGCTCTAATTCTAAATGTGGTGGAACTGCAATATACGTAAAAACGGGAATATATTGCAAGGTTTTGGATGTACCAATAAAACTGTTGGAAAAACGCTGTGAGCTCACATGTACTGAGTTCGGTAGTAGTCAAAATACATTTATTATAATTAGCTTACACAGGTCACCCACAGGTGATTGTACCCTCTTTCTGAAAACGTTAAACATGTTACTAGATAGTATATTTAAACATAAGAAAATAATTATAATCTGTGGGGACTTCAATCTTCATTTCCTAGGCTCGAATAAGTGGGCAAGGAAATTGGAGTTGCTCTTATCCACTTACAAGCTTTATTCACATGTAAGAAGTTATACGCTAGTTGTTAAAACCCCTGCCACACTCATTGATAACGTCTTTTCAAATTTGGGTATGAGAGATGAACGGGTGGACTGTCAGGTCCTACAATACGACCATTCGGATCACTATCCACAGGTATTGTCGTTTAATTATAACAAGGGTAATAACAGTAATGGAAAAATTTATCAATTACGACGTAAATTTACACGGAACGCTATTGAAATGTTCAAATCCCAGCTGTTATTAGAGGATTGGCAAGATGTATATAATGCAGTAGAGGCTAACGATAAATATGATACCTTTTTTAGTGTAGTTTTTTACTACTTTGACATTAACTTCCCTTTAATTAAAACTAAAGTGAAAGAAGATGGATAAGTCCTGAAATGAAACAGTGGTCTATAAAGATTAGAGATCTCTATACATTATACAAAAACACAAATAATGAACGTCTCTTTAGACAGTATAAAATGGAAAAAAGCAATTTTAGAACTTTCATTGTAAATCACAAAAAGGCTATGAATGACAATGTAATTTTAAATTCAAACAACAAAGGTAAAAGTGCCTGGGCTCTAATTAATAACATGCTCAAACCAAAAACACACATAACTCCTATTGAATTAATTCAGAAAGACACCGTTATTACTGATCCTTATAAAGTAGCGGCAACGCTTAGTAATCACTTTAAAATATCAAATACTAGCAGTAAAGCTACTACAGACACACCCAAGATAAGTAACGCTCCCGATACTTTAAATTTTAACCTTTTTCCAGTAGTTAATGCCGAAATTGAAGTCATCATAAAGGGGTTAGCTAACAAGTTCTCCCATGGTTTTGATGGAATTCCACCTGTAGTAGTTAAAGATGTGGCGCCTGCATTCTCTAACCCCTTGGCTGACATAATCAATGAGTCTTTCCTAACAGGTTGAAAATTTTTGACCCATCTCATTACTGTCATTCTTCTCAAAAATCTTCGAACGTGCAATATATGATAGACTAATCGCGTATTTTATGAAATATAACTTATTAGCAAAAAACCAATGTGGCTTTATTCCCAAAAAATCCACAATTGATGCGCTAAGTAACTCTATTTTCTACATAAACGAACAACTAGAACACAAGAAATTGGTGTCTGGTATATATTTCGACCTGTCAAAAGCTTTTGATGTCATAGACCACAAACTGCTATTATCAAAGTTAGAACAATATGGTATACGAGGAAATTGTCTATCCCTTATACGCTCTTATTTATACAATATAACCCAGAAGGTATGCATAAAATCCCCCCAAGGAAGTGAATCGGTATCCGATCCTGTTGTCCTATCGCAGGGTGTTCCTCAAGGATCAATTCTTGGGCCCCTACTTTTTGTGAGTTTTATTAATGATCTCCCTAGCCATGTCAATGTACTTACTTTATACCAATACGCAGACGATACCTACTGCCTACTGGCCAGAGATACCCCTCCTGAGTTGTCACGAGGAATGACTGAAGTCGCTAAAAAACTGTCAACCTGGTGTAGAGAAAACAACTTAATCTTTAATACAGACAAAGCAGATTTACTAGTTTTTAAAAATCTCCCTGATAGGTCACTGCTGGTCAAAATCAATGATAAATCCATACCGCAATCCGACGTAATTAAATTCCTATGGGTAAAAATAGATTCTAACTTAAGATGGTCCGAACAGACTGACACCATTATCAGTAGATTAAATTCTGCGTGTTCCGCCATCAGATATCTAAAAGGAAATTTAACTTTTCATTCGATAAAAGCCTATTACTATGCCAGTATACAAAGTATCCTGCTATATAGCATTCTATTCTGGTACAACTGTACAGATACAAATCGAATTTCCAGACTACAAAAAAGAATAATTAGGACCATATTGGGCTTGCCGTATAGTACACCTTGCCAATCCTACTACAAAGAATTGGGAATCATGACGCTGCCTTTCCTTTATATACAGGGTGTTAATACTAAGTCGTTACACCCGAAAATGGCAGTTAGAACTCATTAAAACAAACAACTTTTCTTAGTTCCAATTTTTGATTTGGTGCCCCGGTTCGTAGTTATTGGAGTTCTTTTGTTTTTCGAAAAATCGTCATAACTCCTTTATTTTACGGACTATTGAAAAAAATCAAAAATTTTCAAAATTAGCTTTCAGCTCTCTAAAACATTTGTATTTACAATTATTTTTTATTTTTTCAAATAACAAAATGGCGATCGAGCAAAAATTTCAAAACAAGATTTTTTGATAACCACTCCATCGATTTTTGAAAGTAAAACATTTATAAAATCCTTGAACTATCTGCTACAACATTTGTCCTAAACATTTTTTTCAATCTATCCAAAAAAAGTCTTTATTCATTTAATTGAATTACAGATAAATATTAACAAACTAAAAAAATCGTTTAAAACGAAGTAGCTTCCTGCCATTGAACAATGAAACAAAAGAAGATTAGATTTGACAAGTACACTATTTATAATACATTTACAAAATGGCCACCATGCGCAGCAACGCAAGCCCGGCAGCATGTTTTAATGTTGGTGGAGACCTTCGCAAGGACTGCCTGCTTCTGTTTTATATCTTCTGCTGCAGCCACTAGTTCTAACTCTGTGTTCACCGGTGTCTCGTATACAGAGGTCTTCATCTAGCGGAGTTAGGTCGGGGCTCCGGGCTGGCCACGCAATAGGACCTCTCCTCCTAATCCACTTATTTGGGTATTCTCGATTTAGCAATACGTTGTGTGAGCCGGTGCCCCATCATTCTGAAACTAAAGTCTCCGTCTGATGTTTAATGGCAAGTTCTCAAGAAGCTCCGGTAGCACAGTATCTAAGAAAATAAAATAATTTTACCCATTCAAGCGGTTTGGGAGAAGGTAAGACCCGATTACGTGCTCCCCTACGATTACCCCTTTCGATTACCATTGTGTTCGTCGATGGGTCATCTTCAACAACACCAATTACAGCCTCTTCAAATCCAGGGGTTTGGCGTAATCTGTTGGCGTTCCCACCAATTGTTGGGTAAAAACAACTAGTCTCTGACAAACGTCTACAACTTTTTTTTATGGCTACTTGGTTGTTGACGATTAGGGTATCTTCTCCGATAGATTCTTCGAGCTTCCTGTGCATTGCGCCTTGTCTCCCCAAAAACCAAAAGCATGTCAAGAAGTTCAACGTTTTGATAATAATTCATTTTTACGTACAAATTATGCAAAATACGCACACAAATGATTAACTTTAAAAAGTATTTAAGTTTGCAACATACAAACTAGAAAACACACGTGCATTAAGTTTGAAGTGTCTTGTTCGGCTTTGTGTACTTGTCAAATCTAATCTTCTTTTGTTTCATTGTTCAATGGTAGAAAGCTACTTCGTTTTAAATCGTTTTTTTTAGTTTGTTAATACTTATCTGTAATTCAAGTACACGAATAAAGACTTTTTTTGGATAGATCGAAAAATTTTTTTAGGACAAATGTTGTAGTTGATAGTTTAAGGATTTTATAAATGTTTTACTTTCAAAAATCGATGGAGTGGTTGTCAAAAAATCTTGTTTTGAAATTTTTGCTCGATCGCCATTTTGTTATTTGACAAAATAAAAAATAATTGTAAATACAAATGTTTTAGAGAGTCGAAAGCTAATTTTGAAAATGTTTGCATTTTTTCAATAGTCCTTTAAATAAGGGGGTTATGACGATTTTTCGAAAAACAAAAGAACTCCAAACTACGAATCGGAGCACCAAATCAAAAATTGGAACTAAGAAAAGTTGTTTGTTTTAATGAGTTCTAACTGCCATTTTCGGGTGTAACGACTTAGTATTAACACCCTGTATACACGGTCATATTTATTATTCGCAAGAAAAAATATTACGCTTTTTACCAAAAACAACCAAATATACAATAGAATGGAGAACAGAGGTGGAAACAACTTGAGTGTCCCACTCCATAAAACTCAGAAGTTTGAAAAGGGCTTGTACTACAACTGTATTACATTATACAATGCTGTGCCTTTACATATAAAACAAGGTACTTCCTTTTCCCAATTTAAAAGTAAGTTACGTAAACATCTACTAGATAAAGCCTACTATTCAGTCCAAGAATACGTAGGCAGTAACACGTAACTCCCTTCCAGTAATTAAATGGTGTAATCAACGCGTATTTATATACTTTGTATTTAACAATGACTGCTCATATTATTTGTGCTACTTGTATGTTATGTTAGTATGTTAGTGTAATCAACGCGTATTATATACTTCGTATTTATCAATAACTGTTTATAATACTTATCCTACTTGTATGTTAGTTACAACAGTGCTGCGTTATATACATATACATATGTAATGTAATATTCTTTTATTTGACACCGTCTTTGTTTTCCTATAAACACCATGATAATAAATATATTATTATTATTATTATTATTATAACAACACGCATTGAAGCCAAACCTCCCTTGACGGCGATTTCCAAATATAACATGCGCGTTTTCATTTGACCAGTTACGATTGTTATGCCTATTAAATAGATAAGCGCTAGTAATGTGGGCTGCACCAGACCATATTATTTGTCTTCCAAAATTGTGTATTTCAGTACCCTTTTATAAATACCAGCGACAGAAAGCTATACGCTTTTGAAAATCTTCAGGCTATAAACTATACGTAATTTTAATTTTGTATGAGATACTCATTTTTTTTTTCTTGACATTGACCAAGACTTTGATTTAGTAACCCCAACTTCTCTTTCAATTTTTCTGCAAGATGTTCTAGGATTTGCTTGCATTACGCTCTTGATCCCGTTTTCTATATTGTCTTCTTAGTTTTGAAAATGATCAAAACGAAATAAGTTCAAGGCGAATTTAAAAAAAATCCTAATATTAGGTTATTGGCGTTCCAGGATATCTAACATTATATTTGAAATATTAGCTTATCTTTCTAAAATTACTGTTAAAACCTTACAGCCCGATTCATCAATTGGGTGTAACTTGTTAGTCAGACTAACGGGAGTTACGCCTGGGTAACCCTATTCACGAAACCGTTGCGCACTTTTTGACGCCAAAAGTTACACGAAAAGTTAGACCACCTTTACGACCTGTGCAAAAAAGTGCGCAACTTGACAGTTGTACCAAGTTGTGTAGCTTAGACGAATTTAAAGCAAAGTACTTCGATAAACACTAACTTCGGATGTTGCAAAGAGTTTTTATGCCACAAAAGTGAGTATTAAATAACATTTAACGTATGTTTACTTCCGAATTTGTAGGTTACGTGATGGTATTTCGGCTTTACACGTGTTTTGATAAGTAAAACTATATTTACAGGTTTATATAACACAGCAACTACAATTTATATATATTCCCTGCTCCAAAAATGTTGTGTTGGGCCTAGAACTACTGAAACTTCAAATTTAAAAGAAGCATTTTGTATGAATTCACAAGAATTGTACCAGTTTTAGAGGAAAACATGAATAATGTTCTTATTAAGTAATACTAACAAATAACCAAGTCGTGATAGTAAATCTACAAATGGTGAAGTACTTTCGATATAAATTAAACCAACTAGCAGTGGCCGATGTTTATTGAGGTACGTTAACCTTTATTAGCTTGATTATAATTAACATGTATTTACATTTTGAAATCACTATAATATTTATTGTAGATACCACTAATTGCTGAACACCTAATATTGGAATTATATTGGACTCTTAGTTCCATGTTATAAATTGTATAATTGGAGATATTCATACAAGTCAATCGTTAATCGAATGCTGAAAGGTCTGCGCAGAAAGATACCTCTTAAGAAATTTCATATTATTTGTTAAATTATCACTAAATATGATTGTATATTTGATTAACTGTGTCTTATTCTAATCGTTAAGTACAGCACCCCGTTAGGTGTCCGACTTGCATATTATGTATGAACAATAAAGTTAGTAAAACCTCTTACGGTTTTTTCTACTTTCTCTTTTTATATCGTTAAATTTCTTTTTAATTTGGAGTAAAGTTCTTGACATAGGACTTACAATATTGACTGAATTCAATACTGCTTCCCATGCAGATTTCTTCTGTTGTCAAGTATTATTGGGCATAAATTTTCCAAATAAAGGACCATAATTTTGTGTAATTTGCACCCGTATAACTTTAATTTTTCAGCAGTAAAATTTTGGCCCCTCTTTCTTCCAGACATAATTATTGATAGCTGCAACTAAATCAAAGGAAAAGTATTGATAGGATGCCCTTTAAGTTCAAATGTGCTATTTAATTGTCACTTTACATGTTATTTAAATTACAGATTATTTCCAGAATAATTTACAAACCTGGAAAACGCCTAAAAATTGCTTTTTATAGCTTTAAACAACTTTGAACTTTGATAAAAGTACTAATAACTTTCAAAAAGTTTAGGAATTTTTTGATTGGTTAATTTTGGTCTAACGGTCACGTCATATATGACGTTGACCAAAATGGCTGCGCCAGACTTACTCCCGCTTGGTGAATAGGCTTACGCCATTTATTTAGACCCGTGCAAGAGGGGCGCAAGTTTTTGACGCAACTAGCGTTAGTCAGACTAACGTTGCGCCCTGTCGATGAATCCCTATGTTAGAATATAAAACTACAGGAAAGAGGCTACACAAAACATATCTACATGAGACCAAGATATTTGATGCATATGGCGGCTGAATGTTTTCGGCATGTCAGTGGCGTACCTTTTAGAATGAATATGGGATACGCAAACCTTTGAATATAAAATACTCAAAGACGTAAACTGACAAAAAAATGTAGTAAAAGTTTGGATGGACAAAAATTAGAAGCTGCAAGAAATAAAATATTATAATACTGAGGGTTAAAACAGTTTCTTAAATATATATTTTGCAAAGTTCTAATATATATAAAATATGTAATGTGACGCCTTTGATATTCACTCGTGACGTTTCTTTGACATTGAAATTATAACATCGAATTGTTCTTAAATATTATTCGTAATAAAGGTAGGTACATTAAATGAAGGTAAATACTTTTGCATTTTAACAAAAAAAGTGGACTTTTTTTATTAAAAAATCATAAAGAAAGCAACACTTTTTCTAACTATTTAATTTTACATTTTGCATTAAGTAAGTATGCTTTAAATAAAATATTGTAAATTGTCAGTTTGACAACTGTAAATTCTCAAATCCTTTTTATCCTATTTTGAGAGATTTAAGATGTCAAAATGCAAAAAAATATTGTGTACAACTCGTATGAACGCATCTTTTTTTCACTCGTTTGATTGATGCACTCCGGCTTCGCCGTCGTGGATCAAACTTCAAACTCATGAAAAAAAGTATTGCTTTCATTACTAGTTGTACAAATAACTATTACCTATGAAAAGTTATTCCTAAATTTTTATTTGGCGTTGTTTGAGAAAAAACCACAAATAGCACAACTAACCATATTATTTGTCAGCTGTCAGCCTCAAAACTATGACTACAAGTGAGTCATACATAAATTCTCAAAATGGCGACTTCCGTCGCACTTTTTGTATAGCTACTAGAGCGATACACTCATTCCTGTAGTTTTATATTCTAAGGTTAAAATTACCTATTGAAATATAATTCACTAGCAGCAACCGCATTTCGCCTGCATTCTATGTATGCAACAAACACATCATACTTTTCAGAATTTTTATATTTTCCCATATTATTAATGTAAAAAAATATTCTTTCTCAAATGATTTCACAATGGTAAACAAGTAGAAAATTCACTAAATCATTTCATACAGCAATTGTTTTTGGCAGATGTTGATTTTAGAACATAATTTACAAAAAAGTCTGGAGATCAAGATTGCGACCATCAAGTGTCAAGCCTATGGTATTAAGTTAGTCAAAATTCTGCAGTGTGGAACATTTTCTTTTTAATTTTTAGTTTTTAATTTTTGCGAAAAGTGTACATCTGTGTCCCATTTTGGTTGCGACTGCAGGGTTTCTCGGCTATTAATAAAGATAGAAACTTACGGTTTTCGCGAACCTGTGCCACTTTTTCGTGAAACTTTGAATGCCGCAAACAAAACTAATCTAGCTTATTTAGTTTATGAGATACAGGGTGAAAACGAAAATTTTTACTTTTCGGGGTGCTATCATATCTCTCAAACCATGAAAGATAAAAAGAAGGCGAAAGCTGCTTTTAAAAGATATTTTTGCGTATAGTTCAGTGGCGTACTCGATTTTTTTTTTCGGGGCACCGTTTCTGAGATAGCACCCAAAGTTGGTATTTTTTAAATGAGACACCCTGTATTTTTCAACGTCAAATTTTTTCATATTTTTTTCTGAGTGCACTGATGTGTCATACTCTATGTTTTTTTTTGTTTTTAGGTGTCAAAATCACAACAAACGTTATTTTTTAACTGTTTTTAATAGATATATCATCTATTACAACTACCTAAACTAATAACTAATAAACCTAATTAAATTGTTCAAACTGTAGACCATTCTCTCTTATACACAACCTACACACCTTTTCAATTCTCTTTAGAGCATTTAAAATTATAAAGGGTTGTCTCTGTAAATTTCGAAATGCTTCCTCAGTCGATGCTCGGAGTTCTTCGATATTGTCGTGCCGATTACTATATATCTTTTTGTGTAAATATGACCACAAAAAAAATCTAAAACACTTATGTCAGGTGACCTTGGAGGCCATCTGATCGGTCCATGAGTTCCAATCTAACGTCTGCCAAAATTAGTATCTAAATATTCTCTTACTAATCTTGAGTTATGCGCCCCATCCTGCTGATGAAATATTTGATTTCGTTGTGCCAGAGGTACGTCATCAAGCAACTCTAGTATAACGTTCTGCAATATTTCTAAATGCCTTTCGGTAGTCAACCCACCCTCAAAAATTTGATAAATAATTTTAGTGCCCAGTATAAAGCAGGAAACACTAAAACCAAAACGGCCCTGTTGTTGACGTCCGAAGGTTATATATTGGTTTTCGTGGTACCAGTATCTTGTATTTACTTATTACTTTATACGGCTTAAATTTATGTTTTTTTAAAAATTTTTGAACCTTAGTTTTAGAAATTCCTACTTCCTCTTCTATCTTTCTACAAGAAATTTGTGGTCTTGCTCCCACACAAGCTAAAACATTTATTTCGCCAGCTTCATTCCGTTCTTCAAAATGGTTTTGACGAGGCTTTGTGTAGCTTCCAAAATTAAGTAAATTACTTCTTATTCTGAATACCGTAGCACGATTTGGTTGCCGTCTTTCTGGAAATCTAATAGGAAAAATTTATTTTCTTAGTTTTATAACAAACTGAAGTAAGTAGCGTTCTTACCTATTTAAATACATTGTCAACGCTTCTTCGACATTTTCGTTGCAAAGGTTTAAACATTTAATTATATCGTATTTTTCGAAATTTTGAAATGACATTCTTCTGCCATCAGCCATTGTTAATGGTTTTTAACAACTGACTCATTTACCGTTGATACAATAAACAAAACAAAATTTTGTATCCATGGCCAACTAATAATTTGTTGGATGAGTTATGAAGAACTCCGAGCATCGACCGAGGAATCATTTCGAAATTTACAGAGACAACCCTTTATAATTTTAAATGCTCTAAAGCGAATTGAAAAGGTGTGTAGGTTGTGTATAAGAGAGAATGGTCTACAGTTTGAACAATTTAATTAGGTTTATTAGTTATTAGTTTAGGTAGTTGTAATAGATGATATATCTATTAAAAACAGTTAAAAAATAACGTTTGTTGTGATTTTGACACCTAAAAACAAAAAAAAACATAGAGTATGACACATCAGTGCACTCAGAAAAAAATATGAAAAAATTTGACGTTGAAAAATACAGGGTGTCCCATTTAAAAAATACCAACTTTGGGTGCTATCTCATAAACGGTGCCCCGAAAAAAAAAAAATCGAGTACGCCACTGAACTCTACGCAAAAATATCTTTTAACAGCAGGTTTCACCTTCTTTTTATCTTTCATGGTTTGAGAGATATGATAGCACCCCGAAAAGTAAAAATTTTCGTTTTCACCCTGTATCTCATAAATTAAATAAGCTAGATTAGTTTTGTTTGCGGCATTCAACGTTTCACGAAAAAGTGGCACAGGTTCGCGAAAACCGTAAGTTTCTATCTTTATTAATAGCCGAGAAACCCTGCAGTCGCAACCAAAATGGGACACAGTGTACATCTACGATGACAAATTCATTTAACATTTGTATTGCATTTTGCATAATAAATCACCGTAAAAAATCACCCAGTTGACTTTTCTGGCGCCCTATGTATTGATTGTAGTGGTAAAACGGTTAAATAAACACATAATAAACCAAGTTAAAATGTTAGAACATTAAAATTTTTAAGAAAAGTATAAGCGGCTTTTGTATTTATATAAGTTCTTGTTTCAGATTTAAAACATCTGTTTAAAGAAAACTACTTCCATGGACTTTTGGGTTAGGTAAGCTTTTCATTTTCACATAAATCTTAATTGAAGAATTAAGCTCGTGGAAGTTTGACGATACCGAAATTGTGCGACCAAGGAGATGCCTGCCATCCGATGAGAAAATAATCCGTCACAATTCATTTCGCTAAAACTCGCTTGAAAGCTTATCGCACCAACAGCGTGTATATGTAGCATACATGAGAACTGCTTTTAAGTTAAAGTTAATCTATGAAATACGAATCTGATCTTACTTATATTTTTTCTCCAAAAAACAAAAAAAGCGGTTTGTTAAGGCATACTGAAAATATTTGTACTAGTTTAGGTTTCAAAAATTAACGTAAGTTGTAGATATATCGATAGCTTCCATACCTGGCCATTTCAGACTTTTTCCTTTTACACATCAAGTTGTCGAAGTATTTTGAGTACTTTGAGAAATACTTTAAACTTTAACAGACTATCTAGACGTTCTTCTTGCAAAAATTCAAAAGCAAACTTTCCAATTCTGAATTCGAAGCTGTTTTAAATATGTAATAGTTTTTATCCCGACAGAATTTCGGAATGAATCAAATTGTCCCGTTGATTGTAAGATTGCCTCAAGTGAACTTCTAACAGCAACAACAAATATAACAAATTATTTCAGTCTATTGTCCTATAAAGTGTAACTTAAAATATATCTCAAATTATCGCTAAATGTACCTACAACTAAGTTCATTATCACATTCGAAACTAAATGTAGTCTCGTACACAAAAATGGAATTAACTGTATAAATCTAACATTTTGTCTATTGTTGTTTTTAAAGTATCTGTATTTAGAATGTATAAGTGCTTAATCCATATTCGCAAAATTCAGATTACGTTTCTCATCAGATGCTTAAAGCGTTAAGACACCGCTTCTGTACCTTGGATCATTCATATTTTATGACTTTTCGTGTTACAAATTCACTTCTGCTTATGGCTCTAAAATGGCGTGGATTAGATATTTTACGAAAATGGGTAAATGAATAGTTAAGAGACAGAATAGCATTTTTGTTTAAGGATATGCATAACTTGTAATTTATGAAGGAACCTTTTAAGAGGTTTTCTCAAAAATCGAAGGAAGGAATAAAAAACAGCCAGACAAAAAGGAAGAGCTGTGAAAAATTGGGAGATTTAATTGATGGAACACAAACTATTTATGCGGGTTATAGTTATCGAACATAATAAAAATTCAACTGTAAATCAGTTAACAGTGTAGGTTCCAATAAATAGATGCTGAACTAAGAAAGGTATTCGCTTGTTATGTTCAAACATTATTTTTCATAAGAAAAGGGTCGACATATTATTTCTAAAAAATGTACATGCTTCAAATTTTGCTTGCCTCTGTGTGTTGGGTGATCATGCAACCTTTCAACTTCAATTATGCTATCAATCTACCGAATTTCGGCAATGATTGCTAACACATCGCCCTGTTTATAGAAACCATGACAGGATATGCTCGTAAATCAACATCTTATCTATAAACGTGCATTTTGAAGGAATAAATGTTTTATTTTCACCAGCAAATCACTTCCGCGACTTAAAAGAAATTTAAACCAGCGATATGGCAAACGATTGAAGAATATTATACAGGGTTTCCACAAAATAATGCCGGTATTTTAAGCGTGAATATTTATTTAAAATAGTAACCTTCTGGTGATAGAAATTTAGCTATATACTAAATTATCTAATAGAATTAAATTTGGGGGACGAAGAGGCCAGCTTTTCGGACTGCAGTTGTTTAGGCTTTAACGAATGATCCTGCCGAAATGGGAAAATATTCTATTCAACTGAAAAACGATTTCACTACTGCGAACTAGCTTAATTTCCTAACTAGCAGTTATTGTGGTATGAGATATTTTTAATGTTTCTTGCTGTAAAGCCTTGAATTAGTATTTTAACCATAAATTGAAGTTCTTCTTCAAGCTTCTTAATCATTAACTTTTTACATGTATCACAGCGCATTTATCAGGACCAACCAGCACATTAATATCGTTGGTGAAGGTCTTGAAGATTTAGCTAAGCTTTTCAGGTGATAACTGATCTGGACGGGTAGTATCCTTTAAATGGGGAATCGAAGTTTAGATGTGTTCAGCATCCTGCTCAAGAGATACAGCGTCAAGCAAAACTAGATGGGCATCGGACTGTTCTCATGAAAACTTCCCTAGCCATGGGAATTTCTTTTCTATATTTTGTTCACGTTTTTGTATACGTACGCATGTTCTCCAAGTATTCAAGGACTTAAATAGTTACTACTTGGGTTGATCTTATTCAGGGTGTTTTCAAAGTTGAGGCATTTATTTTAACAGGTTGTAGAACTCTTAAAAATAAATCATTTCACCAAAAATAGCCTATATAAAAGTTGCAAAATGACGGAGATAAGGAAAAAATTATAAAAATTGTACAAAGTTGCCACCATTTGTTTGATGCGCAAACAATCTTTTTTTCATTACCTTCTTATTTGAAGAAAAACTTCGAAAATTTTTTATATCGTTGAAAAGAGGAAAAAAACAGCGGATCTAGTAGTTGAAGAAAAAATATACCATTCCATTTGAAAAATGAAAATTATTCTAACTTCCGGTTAAACCGGAAGTAGTATTGTACTGAAAATACCACTTTTCCACAAGCGTATATGGACCATTAATCATACAAAAAATCAAGAACTTATCTTTAAAATCAGTAAAGATATAAGGGTGCGAATACCATCCTGAATCACCCTGTATATTGGATACGCAATATAATATATCTTAAAACGAAAGGTCGCCTCCTTTCTTTCCTTCTTGGTAGGATCTTAGCCTATGAGTATCATCAAGTTTTGTAAATTCTTTCAAAATTTAGTATATCATCTTGACACCATTTCTCTGGTTCCTCACCTTCAATTTAGGTAGTCCCTGGTCAAATTATTGGCCCAGCATTCAATTTTTTGCATTATACTAGTTTTTCTGTCGAGGTTAAATCTAGTCCCCGTAAAGAAATAAAAAGTAAAAACAAAATGTGCAACATTTCAATGAACATAAACTAGTGGTCAACAAATTGTAAGTCAATATTTGAGCTGGGAAATACCTAATACATAAAAATAAAAATATTTATTTTTTATTGCATGCCAAAAGATCAAAGTTGGTAAATGTCATGATCTACTTAAATTTGTCTAATTAGAAATCTGATCATTTCTGTTGCTTTCAGACTTATAAATTAATTTAGTTAGGTTTTAATTAAGCCGAATATAATATTATAAAATTAAATAACATAGCAACTTTACAATTTCCGTTATATAAACAAAAAGGTTGTTTGTTGAAATTACTTAACGTTCAAAATATTTAACAAAATAAAACGAGCAGGCCTACCTAAATTGTTATCTGCAGCTAATAGCACAAAATTTCGGTGCACTTTTAATAAAATATTGACTCGGGTGTCGTTTTTACGAGAAGCTTATAAAGATATGAAACTGAAAGTCGTCATGAATGTGCGCCATCAAAGGATGTTTATACTCAGATAAAAGACGTATTATGCAAATTCGTTGTCATATTCGGAGGTTAAGAACTAGTACGAAATTGAAAGAGGGAACCTTTTGTTGAATCTGATTCTTTTCATGGTTACATGCTTCTTCAATTTCAACTAACGGAATTTACTTTGTGGGCTCAATTAAAATTGAAAGGCAAAGCCAGGAACAAAATATATCAGCAAGAGTTGAACTACTGTCTGGTTGATCAGCCGTCACCACTAATTGAATGTGAATTAACTGCGATGGTTTTAGATGGTAGACCGCTGGCATTTAGTTAGCCTGGTAATAAATTGAACTTTCTTTGCTTTGGAGTTTATTTTATCCTGGTAAAATTTCGTTACGGTGGAGTATTTTAAATGTTGTTTACGCCCAAATAAATTATGTTGTTTTTCGCCCTTAAAATTATTAAATTGGAGGAAAATTTACTCGTCAATCTAATTGCTTTAGTAGTACAAGCACGCTAGCAATTGGAAAAATGTCCACTACATTCTCAAAGGAATACAATTAACGGTTCTCCAGTGTACGAGTGCCCTGAGATTTACGAGTTTATGTATACGTTCTGTAATAACTACGATGGAATTATAATGAAAAAGAACTGACGGTGTGCAAATGCAGAGTTAGGGTAAGCATGACGGGGAACGTTTTTGCATTAAATGTAAAAGTAAATGATGTGATTTAGGGTTTTCCTCTGGTAACGAAAAACGTTTCTCTTAAGATATTTGTTAAATTTTACGTATTTACCTAACGCGCAAAGTAAATTGCTGGAAAAAAACAAAACAAGAGCGGCAATTTACTTCATGTAAAAAATAGAACGAAGAACTGCCCTGAAAAGTTGACAGGAACAAGTAAATTGTGACAAACATTTTGTATGAAACGGAGGGTATTAGTCAGTGCTTGTTGGAAACGTCCCGCGGCTCTGCTTTTGCATTCATTTACATGTTTATCGATCTCAAGAATGTGACAATTTTGTAGGTCTTTTTAACTGCTGTTTACATAAAACATAGTTGACACTGAACATTAACTTTAATTCGTTCGCAAGATAGATTTGTTAAAAACTACCGAATTTTAAAAATCTCCCTTTCTTTCTTTCCTATAAAAACTATTTGAGGAAAATTGAAGCCTATATAGCGGAAATTAGATAAGAGGATCCGTCACTTTTAATTTTTAACATTAAATACGAAACCCTCTTTAAACATAGGCCGATAAAAGGGGGCTAGATCTTGGTTACTTTAATTAGTTACCGTCGAAGGCTTTCCGATTTCAGTTTACGAATTATAAGTTTTATTTACAATTTTAGTAAAACTTTGAGAAAGTTTCTCCGGTAGACTTCAGTTTCTATCGATGAGGAACAATATTTGAACTGTCAATTTTGCTATAATATCTTGATCTGAAGAGTTGATAAACCTAATATATAAAGGAATTAGCAACTTTGCACTTCAATGTGTTCAATGAACAGCATCACAATAAAATGCTTCACTGGTTTAAAATCGTATTTCATTTTGTTATTGAAATTATAGGTTTTCCTTTCTCCTTCTTTGCGTATGGTTGGAACCCTATAAAGAGGGTTTTAAACTCCTAAAATTATAGCCTTTGTTTTAAAATAGGAGCTATACGATTTATGTAAACTGTGGGGGTAAATTAAGTTTTAAAAATTGCTTCATGTAAGTGACGTCAACAAAATCTAAATATATTGTGAAGCAACCTATTTGCATGCGGTTGATACTTGTTTGGGGAAAATGATGTGATAGCCGGTGTAAGTAAAATTATTCTAAAAAATAAGCCCATTTTTGCGAACTAAGTTAACATGCATAAAACCTTTCAAATGCATGCGAGAAGTAGCGACTGCAAAATATTCTGGAATAGTTATAAGGGAATATTTAGAAAAAATTGCTAATTTGAGTGCTTCGTTTCTACTTCTTAGGTATTTAGTTGCTTAAATTAAAACTGTCAATATTTACAAATACCAAAAAGTGTTTCTATCGCTTGAGAAATTTTAATTGTTACGGTAAATCACGAACCAAGGACGTAATTTAAGTTTTTAATTTTTTCTTTGTCAAAGTTCGTTAACGCTTTTGGTGTGCTTTATATTTATCATTATTTCAGATCCGTTTCGAACGTTTTAAGAGGAAGTCCCTTGATTTAGTTCGACAAAAAACGCTTACTTTTTGTAACTAACTCATCTCAGAAAAAGTTTATTCTAAAAATACGGAATCGCTATCATGACTAAATAAAGCTTTTTAAAAAATCTCTACTGTAATTTTTTCATTATACCACAGGATGTGTTTTCAAATTTTTCATTTCTTTTGGTAAATATTGGTCTATTTCCCTAGTAACTGTTACCTCATTGTTAAGATTTATGTTTTTATTTCTGCGTCGTGACAATTTTATTATGTATATTAACCTTCGCGGCACCGGGCGGGGTACAAATGTACCCCACGTGTAGTTTTTTATGGTGTAATTCTGAAAATTTGACATCTTATACCGTCATTTTTTAATTTATCCTTGCATAGGTACACAGCAACAATATTGCATATTTAGATTAAAAAAAAAATCTAGAAATCTTCTAGTAAAAATTAAAATCTGTCTTGGGGTGCATTCGTAGCATGCTATTTTTGAGGCACCCGACTGCAGTTTGTCGTATGAATTAATTTTTCTCGAAGGTGTTCGGGCAATGTTGACATGTGCTTTGGCATGATAGTCAACAGGCAAGTAGTCAGATGACTTTAAGCCACATCTACAATATCAGTCGGTCGGTTCAGTGCAGTTTTATTATGGGGTACAAATGTACCCCGCGTGGTACTCCGTGTAACTTTTTTGACGTAGTGCCGCGAAGGTTAAATAGAGCTGTATCTTTCAACGCACTATTTTCACTTTTAGAAGCTTGTTCGTGTCTTTTAGCTGTTTGTATCGTTCATTATCGTCGGTGTTTTTATCAATACCGATAGAAAATGGTAGATAGTATAAGCAAATATCTACCGTATTATGCTGTTTGCAATTAAAACAAATTTTATTTTGTGACGTTTTCACCGACGATCTAGTTCTATTTCGCTTAATCGTATAAAGATATGCGAAAGTATTTACTTAGAAACTTTTTAATTACTAATACTTCCTAAATGACAGGCAAATACAAATTGTGCTTTTTGTGTTGTTGCTAACGCTAACGTGTGTTCCAAAAGCCTCTCCACAAACCTGTATTCGTCTTAAAGTGGTATACATTTTTGAAGTATTTTAAGCACAGAGAAAACCCGTTGCATAAGCGCCTCAAAACTTAAAATTCTTCTTCTTCCTCCTTTATTTAGGCAAAGCCTGTTTTTTCATTAACGTTAGCCTTATTCATGTTTGGTCAGGGTGTTTCCACCGATGTTGAGACCCAACTCTGTTTCCATCGTTTAGGTGGTCGTCCAACTCTTCTCTTGCCATGGGGAAGGTTGTCTCTAGCTATTTTTGGTAATTGATCAGGGTCCATTCTATCCACATGAGCGTTCCATTCCTTCCTTCAACTTTTTATAAATGTTAGAATGTTCTGTATGTTGCATCGTTGGCGTATTTCACGACTTAAAATGAGTTTGTATTTTTTCAGTGCTGCAAATTATGATTTGATTGCAGGAAAAGTGTTCAATAACCCTAAATTCGTATCAGTTGTAAGCTGTTCACAGTGCAGCATATATTTTTAATTCGGATTACTTGACAGGCAGCTTTCATAGTCATTATTTGTAATTATAATGTACATATATTATGTAGTTTTCCTATTTTTCATTTTCTAGAGAACACTTTGAGGTTTTCTATAACTATAAAACAAGCGGACTTAATTAATTCTTCGCTGTTCTTTACATCCAGTACAATTGATTTTGTATCAATATTATTATTATAAATGAGATTGTCGGTGGGAGCGGATAGTCACTTGTAAAAGGCACTAGTCCCTCGCGCAGCCATCTTGGGGTTGATTCGCTAGGTGGCTGATATTCCCACCGGAATTTTAGAGGTCGTACGCTTCTCCGTGATTTGGACGACACGTTATAACTCGGCGGTCCCGGTTGTGATACTGACACCTTTGACAATCGTCAACCTCGCACCACGGCGGGTCAACCTTCTCCTTATTCGATGGGTAAGGTTAGCGTTCTGCCCAGCATCCGTACTAAAAAGGCTCACAATACTCATTATAATGTAATGACCCTAATAACAGGCCATTGGCCTAGGCTTCGGCCATAAGAGGAGGCAGAAGATTGGCGGTAATGGTAGCCTACTATAGAAGCAAACAAAATTTGAAAGTCAAAATATTTTATTATTCGACATATTCTCCTCTTAATTTAATACATTTATTACACCGAACCTGCAACGCCTCTAGACCTTTCAAAAAAAAAGTTTTATCTTGCTCTGCAAACCAAGCCTCCACAGCTTCTATAACCTCTTCGTTGGAAGAAAATTTACGACCTTTTAAACTTTTTTTCAGTTGAGGAAAGAGATAATAGTCGGACGGAGCCAGATCTGGTGAATAAGGGGGGTGTTCCAGTAATTTGAACCGCAAATCACGAATTGTTTGCATGGCAACATGCGATTTGTGTGCAGAGGCATTGTCCTGCAAAAACAAAACACTTTTGGACAACTTTCCGCGTCTTTTCTCCTTATTTTTTTCTCGTAGAGTGGTCAGTAACGTCGAATAGTAATCCCCAGTTATTGTTCTACCCTTATCCAGATAATCAATCATAATTACTCCATGGCAATCCCAAAAAACTGAAGCAAGGACTTTTCCATCTTCAATGGAAAATTTACCTCTTTTGAAGCTTGCAATCCAATTTTTTACGGTCGCATACGAAGGACATTGATCGCCAAGGGTATTAAGCATATCTTCGTAAATCTGCTTACCTCTTAACCCCTTCAAATACCGGTATTTGATGATGGCTCGATACTCCAATTTTTCGATTTTCACATTTTCGGTCGACATCCTTTTTTTGAAATTTTATTACGCAAAGCTGGTTTGACTTTTTGACGTGAAACTTTACACTGACACTTCTAATAAGTTACTGTTCGTTGCTATGGTATCGCAATATTTTGTTTATCCATGGAAGCGGTCTAGGCTAACTAGATATCAATACATCCTCGTATAATATCAAATTGAATAATAATTTTGTATATAAAAATGCAGTTTTAAAAAAATAAAAATTGTTACATTAGCTAAATTAGATTTTAAGTATTAGTTGTAGAAATTGTTAATTGCTGCATATTATTAAATTATATTTAGCTAGTGATGTTGTTGTTATGGTAAAGTATGAATGCAATGAATGTATGACGTTATTAAAAAAAAAATAAATAAGAAGACACCAGGGAAACGACAAAAAAAAACAATTTTATAAATAAACAAGTGGGTATTAATGTAGCAGCAAATAACTAGCTAAACAAGGCATGTAATGTTAGGAACTTATAATTAACATTTAACTTAAAAGAGTGTACGATTTATAACCAATGCTCAAAATTGGCCCCTTGAGCCTGACTACAAGCACGACGCCTACAAATCATCGAATTATAAACACAAATTACGGCATCGTCAACACGCATTTAATTGGCCGCATCAATTATCCTTTGGAGTAACTGTTCACGAGTATTGATATTTAGGTCAGGGCACCTCGGAGGCCAAGCGATGGGACCCCAACGACTAATCCATCTGTTGGGATAATGCATGCTTAGCCATTCGGTTACTTGTCTTCCATAGTGGGCTGGGGCGCCTTAATTCTGGTAGCACATTGATTGCCAAATGTGAAGTGGAATGTCTTCCAGCTTCTCATAGTCTTCCATCTAGGAAATTAGCGTATCGTTCTGCATTTAAGCGATCATTAAGAACTTCGATATCAAGCAACCAACTTTTAAAACTGCCAACCCACGTACTAACACGAAAGCGATGTTGAAAATTTGTCTGTACGATGGCATGGGGATGCTGGAGAGACCGTAGATAGTAGTTGTGGGTGGTATTAACACCACCTCTCGTAAATTGACCCTCATTGGTCCACAGTATTCCACCTAAAAAAATTGGATCTTCCGTAATTTTACGCAGCAACCAGGTACAAAACTTCACACGTTGGACATAAATTTGCGGTGGTAGCGCCTGAACTAGTTGAATGTGATAGAGATGCAGTTTTTCGCGATGTAATGACCTCCACACAAAGCTCCGCGAAAGGTGCATTTGAGTTGCATTGCGCCTAGTATAGGATTGTCCAGAACTGCATCGGTTACATTTTCTTCATTGTTGACATTACCTTCTGCAGCGTGATTACCAGAATTATTAACAGCAGGTGCACCAGTATCACGGAGTCTTTGAAAAGTACGGCCAAAAACTCTATGAGAGGGTTGCTGTCTATTTGGATATGTGCAACCGTATTTTCTGGGTGCACGACGAGCGTTACCATTACGGTAACCATACGCGAAAACAATGTTGGCAAATTTAGCTGCACTGAAACTTGGCATTTTTTCAACGAACAACAATTGTTAATTAATAACTTTATTCATTTTCGGCAAAAAACTAATTGTAGAATATTAACCTTGTCAACAAACAACCGATTGTCAATTCTGTGGTCACAGGCAAAAAGGGAATAAGTCGACTTATTACCAAAACGAAATTTTAGTGAATTATATTTCAGAAATGTGCAATACATAGTCTGCTGTAAGGATAGAAGTCTATATAGATCAGTAGAGGGAAAAATCAAGGATCTTATAAAGTAATATGTGGACTTATACCTCAAAAACCACTAGAATTTTGTATATCCATAAGTTTCCAACAAGCTATAAAGGAATATGTAGACTTTTTCTTAAATTTCCGCCATATATTTATTACTAAAAAGATATATGTATACTTATATCCTTCTAGCAGTCACTAATCTTCTAAAATTGTAATCTGTTGACTCGCTAAAAGGATTTAACTGTACATATATCTTTTTAGTAAATCAGGTGCAAGAAATAAGTATACTTATGTCGGTTTAGCAGAATGTCGTTAGCAGAAATTCATGTTATTACGGTATTGTGCTTTGTTGTAGTTGTTTGTTAAGACCGTGTTTATTGTTTCTAACAGTGAAATAAGTTTGAAATAGTCATGTTACCCAATTCTAGAGCTATAAAAATATTAAAAATGTGCAAAGAAGGCGAAGGTAGGTTAAATTTACCCAAAATGTAAGAAAACTGGAGACCTAACCTCTAATTTTTTTTATAGCACAAAATAAAATCGAAAACATAACATGCAGTACCGAGCTTAAGCAGTCTGTTGAAAGTAAGTTTTTATTTTTACATACAAGTTGAAAAATAATATAAAATTATAAATTTATAGATAACAACATAGTCCATGATGAAGGTTCTGTTGAGTTCTACGATAATACTGAAACAGTATTTAATAACCATTCTACCAGTAATCTATTAAGATATAGTACGTAAGCTGTTATTTTATTACAATTTTCGGATATATGTTCTTCGGGCATATTTTTTAATTTTTTCTTTTGTCTTTCAGCAGCATATGAAATGGACGAATGTCAAATGGACATAGATATTAATAATTTAGAGGTCTTTACAGAGGACGGTCTAAATCTAATAGATGCTTCTAATTGCTGTTCTTTTCCTATAAACGACGACGCTAGTGAAATTATCAACGTAAACACAAAACCCGATAAAATTCATATTATTAGTAATGTGATTATCGAAAATAAAAATGTTGTTTTCAATAACCCAACAGACGTAAATCTCCTAAATGAAGATGTAGAACGAGAAAAATGCAACGAAGGTATGAAGAGTGAAAATACTGTTCCTAATAATCAAGCAGACAAGGATTTCCAAAATATAGATATCGTATTGACAAGAACTAACGAAGACAATCATCAGAGTGACATGTCCTACGATCATGATGTAGATGTAGATAGTACGGATAGCGAAAATATAGAAAAAGTAAATGAAAATAAAACCTGGTCACTTAAAAATCGAAAAAAGAGGAAGGACAATAGAAACAGTGGCAAGCAATATAGTAAAGTAAAAGGAGGTATACGAAAGGAAAGAAAAATGAGAGAATTGAAAGCTTGTAAAAAGAAATGCAATTAACGAATTTCAGAAGAAGAGCGTAAAAATATTTTTGATTTATATTGGTCTCTTGGTTCATACAAAAAAAGGGTGAGTTTTGTTGCCAAATGTGTTACCATTGAAAAAAAGAAAATCTCAAGAAGTAAAGTTGAGGGCAAGAAGCATAAGAACAGAGAATATACTTATTTGTACTATTTGGAAATAAAACATAAACGTGAGCCTCTTTGCAAGGAATGCTTTTTAAACACTCTAGACGAAACAAACAAATTTGTATACCAAGCCGTAAGAAATAAATTAGAATCCCCATTAGGAGTACCACATGGAGATCTGCGAGGTAAACATCCTAAAAATAGTCTTAGTGAAGAAACTCTAGACAAAGTAAGGAAACACATTTTATCATTTCCTTCATATGAATCACATTATACACGTCGGCACACTGATAAGAAATATCTAGCCAGTCATCTTAATTTATCTATTATGTATGAGCTTTATTGCAAAACAGAAGAAAACCCTGTATCTATTTCAACTTACCGAAAGATATTCGCTAAGACTGACCTAAAATTTAAGAAGCCTGCTCTAGACACTTGTGGCACTTGCGATTCCCTGGCGATTCTCAAAAGATCAAAAGAAGATAACGTAAAAACTGAAGCTGAAGAAAAACTCAAACAGCATCATATTGAAGCAGATCTAGCTTATAAGAAAAAAACGTAAGACAAAAATAACGCAAGGGACTCTCCTTACATGAAAGTATTCACATTCGACCTGCAACAAGTACTTCCTACTCCTTTATTAACATCAGGAGAGGTTTTCTATAAAAGGCAGTATTCAGTATATAACTTAACCATCCATGATTGTGTCTCAGGAGAAGCTGTCCATTACATGTGGGGTGAATCTACGGCAAAAAGAGGATCAATTGAAATTGCATCATGCTTGTATCACCTCTTGACTAATATGCCTTCTGAAATTAAACAAGTTATATTTTATTCTGACACTTGCGGGGGGCAGAGCAAAATGTAATAGCTATGTTTATGTACGTATTGAAATATCATCCAAGTATAGAAACTATAGAACATAAATTTCTAATCCCCGGACACACCCACATGGAATGTGATTCAGACCATTCTCTTATCGAAAGAAAAAGTAAACGCAGCTCATTTCCTATTCAACTTCCAAGAGACTGGTATCAATTAGTTAGGACTGCAGCTAAAAAAAATAATAGATTTGAGGTTAAAGTCATGGGACAAGAAAATTTCCTGAATTTTTCGGATTTGTTCAAAACATTTTTGCAAAAGAAAAAAGTTGATTGTGAACAAGAGCAATTCAACTTTAGAAAAATAAAATGGCTTCGATTCGGTAAAGATTTTGGTTTGTTTCAATACAAAACTACTCTTGACAATGAAAGAGATTTTAAGAGAATGAGTTACCAAAGAAAAAGACACCTAGATATTCCAATAGATTATAAACTACCATGTCCATACACGCAAACACTACCCATTTCAGTCAAGAAAAAGGAAAATTTAGTATCTCTTTTTGAGAAGATTGATCCTGATGCAAGAAAATTTTATGCCAACTTGCCGACACAAAATATGCCTGATGTTGATCCTGATTTAGACAGGCTGAGAGATGAGGACGAATAAAGAAAAATAATAATACTCAAATGTTCGTTAATTTTGTTAGAAATTTTGTGAGTTTAAGAATTTTTATTTTCTAATTCAAATAAATACTATTAACCTTCAAATATTTACTGATGTTTTATTTCAAATTGCTACCACACTATGTATTTAAACAAATTTCTCTTATTAGTTTTGAACAAAAATAATTTTTGCAAATTGTGCAAAAAAGATATTAGCCTACTTAACCCCTTATTGCTGAAGCATTTTGTAATATTTTGTGCACTAAGGAAATAAGTCAAAATATAATCATCAATATAAGCAAATCTACTTCTTCTTTTATCGTTATTAATGTATTAATATATTTTAGGGAACAATACAATTGTAATTTAACCTTTAAAATTAAAAATATATCCAAAATTATCATCACAGACAAAAAAAACTCTCTACTGAAGAATACCCTATTTTGACTTATTCCCTTATTGCCTGTGACCACAGAATTGTTAATGGACTGTATTTTACTTTTTCGGTGGTAACTAGATGTATGGATATACTACTACACTCCTACAACTTCGATCTCTTATAGTTCTGTAGCGAAGTGTAATAGGACCTAGGTTCATATAACATGTTTCACTTAAAATCACCTTCCCAATAAAATGCCGAAGTTTGTTACACTCATAATGAATCACCTTGTATATTACATATTTCTTTAACATAGAACTTAATTTGCTTTTACAACTGGTATAACGCCGTTGCTTTCTTCTGTTTTTCTTCAGAAGGGCTTTGCCTCTGGCTTGGTTTGCAAGTTGGTTTACTGTGCTCTTCTTCCTCTTGCTAAAAGAGTTTCGCTTATGGCTTGGTGCCTACGTTGAGTTGCCGTGCTCTATTAGTTTTCCTCTTTTCCTCCAAATGAATCCCCTTACGAAAGAGGGCGAAACGTTGAATCCGTCTTTCTCAACATTGACACGGCCCCAGTCCGAAAGACGATATTTTAACAGTTAAATTCTTCTTTGCCTGTTTTTGTTTAAAGACAATATAATAATAACCACACAGAGAATCATTAAATGGACATTTGCACTTTCCAGATATTAATTAAATGATTGCACATTCTGAAATATAAGCTGTTGCTTTGAATTAATCTCTAAGAAATTATATTGACAGAAATCAGTATTTGGAATTTTGCGTTGATGAATTTTAAAATTTCAAATTTTGTACGATAAATTTGAAGATAAGAAAGTATTAACGTAACTTGTAGTAACCCTGTAAAATGTTGCTATACAAGTAAATGTCGTTGTTTATAGAGTCAAGCATACCAAAACTTTTGTAAATAACCATTTCCTCGTAAAAATCAAAGCAGAAGTAGTTAAAACAGCTCCGTTCATAGCAAACACAAAATTGCCACTATAAAAAATGAAAATAAAAATCCTCACTGGTCTAGCGAGCGCAATCTTTCTTCATAAACAGCCATACGAGACGTTGCTGAATTAACCTGATTGTACCCCTAACGCTTGGATAATACTAATTTAATATTTGTACATTTATATGGGTCATCCTGGTGCCAAAATCTTTATTGTGGATTAACAGAAGTGTTTTATGGAAATTTCTATTGGCTGCTGCTCTATTTATGGAAATTTATTTTGGCTGGTACCCTGTTACACTTCTGCTTTTCAAACACATGGCGTGGTTTTTAATGCCAACTATACTTACACTCGACGTAGGGCTTCTACATCTTATAAGGTATGCTACTGCTTATTTCTCGTTTCATTCCAACTAACGTGTCATTTTCGACTTTCAGCCTTTTTAGGCCAGTACTTATAAACCCTTTTTAGGCCAGTACTTATAAACCCTTTTTAGGCCAGTAACTTTACCGCCAGTTATTTATGGAAAACGTTTACGGCCAGTTAATTATTGGTGAACTGTTGGAGAGATTTGGTGGAGACCTACAGCTAATTTTTGGTAGACTTTTGGCTAGATTTGGTGATAACTCACAGTTGATGTATGGTATATGGTCCCGTCATTTGCTGATTACATGCTGGTAGTTTGTTTTAGGTATTGATGGTGCTTTCGGAGACTTGATCGTACTACATCTCAGCGTTTGAAGTTACTGTAACGACAGAAGGCTGATCTTTGTAATTTCCTATAATAAGTGGTGTACGGGTTGTTATAACCTAGAATTTCGGTTTACTGTAGTACTTAATTCTACCTGATGTATATTAAGACAATCGAGTAGTTATTGAATAAAATCACTTACCGTAGATTTCTTTATAAACCGTGTTGTTGTGAGCTTAATCGTTGTTTGTTGTCGAATTCTGGCAACGTTTATGTTGTCATGTATTTAGGGACGTTTTATATAACAACCGTATATACCATGGTAACTTCAAGTGCCGCAACTTTGTAATAGAAGAATTTACGCTTGCTTTGAATTCCTTAATTTAAGGTAGTGTGAGCGATTATAGGAAAGTGAACGATACAGGCCTGATTCGTATACGATCCCTTACGTTTGTTTGAAACATATTATATTTTAACCTCGGTAAGATCCATCTAGCTTTGTTCAAATTATTAATATGACTCAAGTTAGAGTAGCGTGAATTAATCTAAGCCTTTAATTCAAGTCTCTATAATTTTTACACTCTGCTACGGTTGCCTTCGATGGTTCGCGTGTTTGCTTGGTTGTAGTTGAGAACAACTCGTTTGTTTGTATTATATTATATATTACACCGGATGGTGCGTTGCCTCACGCACCATAGGAATTTCAATGATAATTTTTTAATATGTAATTATTTGCTTTCCTAATTATTTTAGACAAAAAGTGTAATTAAGTTTTTTGTAGAGAAAAAATACTTCATCGATTGATGCTATTCTACACAATTTTCGAGTTTCGTGTAACAGAAAAACTGTCGGGATTAATTCTTGCACTTTGACAAAAATCACTAATGCCATGAAATTTTTCAAACAGAGGGGTGCCTATGACACTGTTATAGCTCCACCCCTCTGTCATAACGACGGTTTGAAATTATTTTTCAATACGAAAAATGTAACTTTTTGGCTTTGGTAAACAAATAACAAATAACCATTATTCAATAACTTCAACAGGAAGGGAAATTACTTTTTAAAACAAACTTAACGGAAAATAAAATTATTTTATGTGACAATTTTAACAAGTGTAGCTAACTGACAAGCCAGACTGTTTCAGTAATTCCAAGGCATCAGTGGTTTTTATCAAAGCGCAAGAATTAATTTCCACAGTTTTTCTGTTACGGAAAAATTGAAAAACTGCAAAATAGCATTATTAGATTGGGTATTTTTGTCTCTCCAAAAAACATATTTGCACTTTTGGTCTAAAATAATTGGGGAAGCAAATATTTACAAATTAAAAATTTAACATTGAAATCCCTATGGTGCACGAGACAATTCACCACCCGGTATATAAGTGTTTATTATAGTTCTCATATTTACCTGGTTATGTTTATTTATATTATCTAGTTGCTTATTTGCGGTTGAGTATAAACCGCTTGTTTATATTACATATATACTTAATCTTTTATATTAAATATCCGAACGATCTGAGAGTCCTTTTGTTGGGTTGTATGTGTTTTGAAGTATTTTCATGGAATTGGTTATCAGTTGCACTTCCTATTTTTTGCTGGAGACGCTTGTAACTGATTGGCGCCCATTCATTTTTATAGTTTGTTACAAAAACCCCGACCTTCCCATTGGCAGTCGGCGGCGTATACCTGAGAGCTACTTCGGTATCCTCTTTTTTGGTAGGAAAGGTCATGCAAATTTTCGGAAATCTGTTTTCGAAACTTTTCGCTAACGAGGGGTTTGGGATAAACTTGTGAAACATCACAATATAAGACTAAAGAATTTTTATTCGACATTTTGAAGGTTTGAATTAATAGTTAATACTTTAGCATTCTATTATAGTTCATAATCTTTGTTATCTTCCGTATTACTTGTAAATTATTAGTTCTTTATTCTTAATTATCATTAATTCATATGCAACACATAAGTGTAGGTTTATTAAACCCTTTACTAGGGGCCGGTATGTTGAGCGTATGCTACCCCTCGACTCAATCAGGTGAGTGACTAAGGCACCCACACGCAGTTTTGATCTAGCACAGCCAGTATTAAACTCACCTTTACCGAGGCAAAACTATCTAAGCACCATTGTGGTCCATTAAACAAATAGTTTGCATTAGCGGACATTGTGGTAAATCAAACATTTAAACAAACCTAGCGGCCGTTATAATCCATCAAATAATAATTACACATCCATGAAATAACTAATAACTAAATCAACTATTATCAAAAATTATTTTGGTATATCAACAAACATTGGTCCATCGAGCCGAATATGAACCATCTAACATCATACAATACTACAATATTTTATATCTGTACAGAAAATTACTGAACGTGTCCTAATAGTTAACGATATAAAATTACTCTTTCTGTGTGTCGAATTCGAACTAAATATGAAATTAGTTTGTTAATTAGTTTTAATTACTTACACGACCGCTGAAGCGCTCGATAATAGTATAAAGTATTACGGCATTAAGCAATACTACATGCAGTGTACACTATAATTTGCGCCATAAGTAACCATATTTATTTTAAACAAATAAAATAAACAAATTGTTCGAGCTAGTTCAGTTAACGGATAATTAAGCAATCTTGTAATTACATAAATGCTAATAAAACGTTTTATGCTTTCCGTTCAATTGCCAAAAATTGAAATTGAAAAATATTACATATTCAAAGTGTGGTTTTCCATAATTCGTATAAATATAAAGTTATTTAAACTTATGTATGATTCAAACTCCCTCTCTTAATATTATTTTGAGCATTGTTTTCATTTTTAAATTTTCTAATATCTACTTTAAACAAGCTAGATATACAAAGTACTTCACTATTCCAATTTACGCTACAAATCCTTTCTCCAAATACTTAGCGACAAACATTTCGAATTATCAAAGTGAATATGATCGATTTCTGGGATAGTTTCTTGTTTAACGCACTAAGAGACAATAAGGAAGGCCCGTCCTTCAGGTAATGCTATTAATACCACTAATAATGATATAAGGATTGTATTCTGCTGAAGTTTCGAATATTAATTTTCCCTCGATTATTACGATAAATGGATTCTGGGGTCTATCGTCATCTCTGTAAAGCTTTGTAAGACTTGTTCTAACGTTATACCTTGTAGTAATTTATCGAAACACAGAAATTCGTTCTATACATATACTATACTATTACGTTATTGTACACTTCTACGATGCAATGTTTTTTTATTAAACTGCTGGAAGTACTTTTATACTTATTTTCTTCACCTTAAATTTATAAGCTTAGTTTGCCTATGCTAAGGATGGCAATTTGTAGGTTAACATGAATAGCTTTAAAGGAGGTTTGACATAATTGTATTGTTCTGTATTGAGAGTCAGTGGTGCCAAAACGTAGATTATTATTTATGATGAAGTGAGTTATGTACTTCTTCTTCACTTTTGAATTTAATTGGAACAATCTTGCGAACTGTGTACACCAGCTTTAATAAATGGTGTACTGTTTTGACTGTATAAATCCTTGCTTTGAGTCTACTAATTGAAGCTTCGATCTAGATACGGATGATGTTAATGCATAATTGCAACATTTTACACCATAATTAATACTTGTATCTTCATTGAATCGCCTGAGGTGACCTGTTAGAAAACTGGTTAGTTTCTCCTACCTATTTGAATATTGGTAGATGATAATGATCTAAGTTTAATGAAAATTTTTAAAGGTATTGCAGCGAAACATGTCGTTGGTAGGTAGGCTTCTCGAATAATCTCGAAACCACATAGTAAAACCACTCGAAATGCTCGAACGTGTCATCGAAAATTGGAACTTCATAATGGAGCATGTTAGCCGCAGTTACGGCCAACATTTGAAAGAAATAATCTTTAAAAAACAAATGTAAAGAATGGTTCTTTTGTATGATAATAATATAATAAAGATTACCCGATAAAATCGAATTTTTCTATTTTTTTTTTTTTTTTTTTTTTGAAAGAAGTACCTCTAAATGAATCACCCGTTACAATAATTGTGAACACAAACTATATATAACAGCAGGTGGCCAGTCCGTTGACCTCATTTGACCTCTTTCGATTTTGCCTTATGAGGTCATATAAAATCAGTACTTTACCGCACTGAAGCAGTTAATTTGGAGAACCTAGAGGAGAGTTGTTGATCCTTGTTAACCACAACTTACAAAAATAGTGTTACTGTTTGCTCTCATAATGATTGTGTTTGATAGCCCAATCTCAAGTAAAGTATGGGCTAAAGGTATCCGGAAAAAGTTCAAGGTGTTATGAGAGAAATAGTATGTAACTTACGTAAACTATATTTTATTGATGAAAAATACATATTTTTATTAACAAATATTTAAAACTAAAATATTGAGAACGGCCCTCCCTCTTCTGTTGCTCGTCATTTTCCCTTTACACTACGCATTATTCCTTGGGCGAGAGTTACATCGACTTGCTAATTTTTTCCCTTTATTCTAAGTTTCGGCCCTTAGACTGTTTTGGCTTCAGTCTAAATTACTCTCGCCAAAATAGCCCAAAACTCCTCAATAGGTCTTGCTGTCGGCACATTCGACGATTTTCAATAAGGGAATTTCAGCTCCCATTATTAGGGATTCAACAGCTTGTGCCATTAATGCTGACGTGTATCAACAATGCTGTCTCCCGATTTTAAAGCAATTTTTTAACACTCACCACTCCGACAATAGTGATGTATTTTGGCTTGATTTTGCCACTTCTCACTATGCCAAAGCTACCCAAAATTGGCTGAGGTCGCAGAGCATGAATTTTGTGTCAAAGGATCTTTATCCGCCGAATGTGCCGAAAGCAAGACCTATTGAGGAATTTTGAGCTAGTTTGGCGAGAATGGTTTACAGTGAAGGCTGCAAAGCCAAAACAGTCTAAGAGCTGAAAATTAGAATAAAGAAAAAATTAAGCAAGTCGATGTAACTCTTGCCCAAGGAATGATGCGTAGTGTAAAGGGAAAACTACGAGCAACAGAAGAAGAAGGTCCGTTTTCAATATTATAGTTTTTCATATTTGTTAATAAAAATATGTATTTTTCATCAATAAAATATAGTTTACGTAAGTTACATACTATTCCCCTTATAACACCCTGAACTTTTTCCGGATACTTTTAGCACATACTTTAAAATACACATTGTTACGTATCGTCAGAAAAAGAATAAATTCCAAGATAAAAATAAAAAATATGCACTGTGCTAGTTAAAACTAAATCTTTTAGAAACTGTTCACAAAGTATACTTACCAATTTCTGTTTAAATGTGGGATTTTATTTTAATTTTAGTTGTAAAGTTTCAAATTCGTCCATTTTTTGTAATGGCAAAAGACCGAGGATAGCATTATGCACATCAGCGCTATTGTCATTTTGAGGAAAGATTGCATTGACTCCATTGATAAATAGGGTATCCATTTTTTTGTTCAGCTCTGAAACTGAAGCTGCAACATTAGCTATGGATTGCTGTAGCTGCCCTAAAATAAGTGGCAGCCTCGCAATTAGATCTTCGGCACCTGTATAAGATAAACATTATTAAAAGAAAGTGTATACAACAACACAAAAGATTTATTTTAAATACAGAACAGCACCGGTATAATTAACTTTGTGAGAAGCACAGGGTTATATGAGAATAGAAAATATAGGAATCGCATTTCGTTTTACCTGAGTAATTGATTGACACGCTGCTTGAGCAGGTTGATGTGGTCTCTACAGCAGATCCGCCCGGGATTTTTTCATCCGAAATAATACATTGACTACTACTTGAACTCAACGAAGAAGCTTTTTCAGCAGGTCTCACTGTTTGTGCCGATGCATAAAATGAAGCTGTTGAGGGGTAAGGTAATTTTCTCAAACTGCTATTTACAGCATAAACTTTTTTGGGGGAATGACGTCCTCTTCCTGTGAGAGTGATAGCCGCCGCTTTTTCCTCTTCCTCCGTGCTTCCTCTTAGTCGGATTCAAGATCGGATGTATCCTCGGCAACTCTTAATTTCAGTCGTGCTTCAGAGTAGGTTGCTGTAATCATTATAAGTATATGATATGTTATTAACTGTTTTCTGGAAATTCTGATCGAAGGCTTAATTACCATATTTTTTTTAGAATCTCTATGGGGCACTCTATCCAATAATTGGTTGGATCAGATCTTAACCGAATTAATTTTTCCCTTCTTTCGTTCGTCCGAACATTGGGTAATAATACGTTGAACCATCCTCACTCACCCAATTTAGTGATACGAGTCTTGGTGCATTATTTCTTCAATAAATAGCACTACTCCAAATTTATCTTCGGCCATATTTAGCTTTATGTAGTTAAAAATAAAAAAATAATAACAATTCGCTATTCTGCGAGGCATACTATCAATACAATTTTGGCTTATTTTTTTCAATTTTTCATTGTGATTCCAATGAGATATGAGTTTCTCCATTAAATAAAATTTTTTTACCAAAGCTTATTTAGGCCAAAACAAAGCAATTAACCTGATACACCTTAGTACCAAAATTCTCCCTTAAAAAGATACAGGGTGTTAATGAAAACATTTTTATTTCTATTTGTGACTATAACTTGGAAGGTAATTATCCGATTAATTTGAAAATATATTATAATAAACACAAAATTAGCAACAAAATTAACAAAATAGTGATTTAAAAATAAAAACTATAACAAATGTTCAAAATGCCCCCCTCCAGCCTCAATACAAGCATGGCACCCTCGTACTAGAGATTCATACACTTGCTGAATATTATAGTTTTAACGAATTTTATTAGCAGCCTCGAAAATTCTTTGCTGCAACTATTCTCTCATGTTAATAAACTACTTGATTTTAAAAATTCAAATGGTTACTTTCCAAATATAGAAATAAAAATGTTTTCATTAACACCCTGTATCTTTTTAAGGGAGCATTTTGGTACTAAGGTGTATTACGTTAATTACTTTGCTTTGGCCTAAAGAATATTTGGTAAAATTTCTTACACCTAATTATGACTCACCCTGTATACACAACACAAAAATCTATATACACATTACAAAAAGTCAAAAATAATTATAGTACCTAATATTATAAAAAAACAACTAAATTAAGAGAGCACACAACACAATATATCTTTTCTAAGCACGTGGAGCTGGTCAATATAGGCGCGAATAGAGGATGGTTTGTTTTAGCGACATAAACTTGAAGCCGGTTAACCTCAAGAGCCAACCAACTCGCTATTGGTGGACAAAGTCACGTGATAACAATGAAGGTCCGAGTGAGAGCGCGCGCATTTCGTACTGAATTTAACTGACGCTGCAGCAAGGCATAACAACCTTGCAGTATACTTGCGAGAAAAAGCTAGCAAATGCAATTTTGCAGCAAACTGGATAATGGCTTGCCAAATCAATAAAAGTGTAGCAAGGTAAAATCAAGGTACGTGCAAGCTTGCATCAAGCATGGATGCTGTGTGGGCGCAATATTATTGAAATATTTGTAAACCTTTTAAATTGAACAAGTGAATTGAGCCAATACATAATTAATTATAAAAAATAAAGAATGGTAAAAATAGAATTTATTTATGTTTCCGTGTTCCATTATTTAAATAATTACACTAAATAAATACACTTTATTGAATCACTTTTATGAAATCACTGATACACTTTAATGTCTACGCATTTCACCGCGTTCGTGGCATTTTCTGGACTGTTTTAATTTCATCTCATTTTTTCTCTGCTGGTTCTTTGTGCGGTTCTGTACAGGGTGGCCCATTTTCGATGTTTTTAAATGGGAAGTACCCTTAATATCGGAGATAGACAAAAACTGATGTCGGAGTCCAGGGCTCTTTTTTGATGCAGGTTCAAGTCCCGAAAACAAAATTCCGCTATCTTTTGTTATTTTTTAGTTATAGCCCAAACTTCAAAATTTGGCCATATCGAAAACTTCAAAGAACTCTCTTGGTTTTGAAGATATCCAAAAACGGTAAAAACATTCTACAGGCACTTTTTCAAATAGAATACGATAGTTAATTCAGATATCTTTTAATTTTCATGTTTTAAGAATTATGACATAAAGTTGGTATTTTTTAAATATAAGTCGTAGTTGCCCATGATACCATTAAATTGCATATTTATTCTGCTTTCCGAAAATATATAGTTTATGGGGGTTAAATTCAGTAACAATACCTTTTTTGAACAAAATCATATTATGTATATGATGTTGTTAGCAATTAGTAGGCCATGGTTCATGATAGCAAAACAAAAAATAATAGAGCGGTTGCATGTGACGTCACTAGGCCATCAGCTGAACACTTGAAGGGTAAACAAAGGATCTACCGGTATACTAATTTTACCAAAAAGAAAATATTACATATTACAATATCAAACTGAATAAAGATGTGTTTAACCAGATGAAGGATGGTTTAGCCTACATAATTACGAAATTTTCAGTTACCTACTTAAAATTTTTCCCGCGGTCAGTTGATACGAACGTAATTGAAAATTTTATAGTGAATTAAAATGAGTATTAGGGAACGTGATATTTCCCAGAGAAAGCAGTTAGAGAAAAACTCTGTAAAACAAGAAACTAAAAATTTTGCCAGGTTATACGTAGAAGCTTATAAAATCTCCATATATCAAGATAATTAAAAGCTGTTAAAGATAACGCGAGATTTTCTACAAAATATTAAATTAATTATTTAGTTTTGTTAACTTTCAAAACTGTCGTTCATTTTCAGTCGGCCGCGTTATTGTGTGCCTGGTGACGTCACATGGACCCGCTCTATTAGCTTTTGTTTATTGCTATCATGAACCATGGCCTACTAATTGCTAACAGCATCATATAATCTAATTTTGTCCAAAAAAGGTATTGTTACTGAATTTAACCCCCATAAACTATATATTTTCGGAAAGCAGAAAAAATATGCAATTTAATGGTATCATGGCCAACTACGACTTATATTTAAAAAATACCAACTTTATGTCATAATTCTTAAAACATGAAAATTAAAAGATATCTGAATTAACTATCGTATTCTACTTGAAAAAGTGCCTGTAGAATGTTTTTACCGTTTTTGAATATCTTCAAAACCAAGAGAGTTATTTGAAGTTTTCGATATGGTCAAATTTTGAATTTTGGGCTATAACTAAAAAATAACAAAAGATAGCGGAATTTTGTTTTCGGGACTTGAACCTGCATCAAAAAAGGGCCCTGGACTCCGACATCAGTTTTTGCCTATCTCGGTTATTAAGGGTACTTCCCATTTAAAAACATCGAAAATGGGCCACCCTGTACATACATTTTTCATTTATAATTATTCTGGAGAGGTACTTAGCGCCGAGTCGTCACTATTACTACTGCTGCAAAAAAACACAATTAGTACACAATAATATACACTGCAAAATGCACATACATGTTGCCCCAGAACGAATAAATAACCTAATATGCGATCGCTAGCGCTTGTATACTAAACATCAACCTCACACATAAAACAAATTCTCATTTGGGTTATTTGTATACCTGTATAAAAAACTATCAAAAACATTCTTTCAGAGACACTTTTCTTACCTCAGGGCCTTTGTCAGAACGAAATCTAAACGGTTCCTCACGAGCGACTAGTTCCAGAAGGACTGTGTCATTTTCGTCATTGTACCCTACGATATCGTCTTGTTTTAAATAATACCTGCAATCTATGTGTGGGTCGGCGTGTTTAATGTATATGAATTCTTTTAGCACGTTAGGTTTGTTCCTGCAGCAAATCACAAACGGTTTGGTGACTTTATATCAACTGGTTGCAAACTGTTAAAAGTTAGTAACTAGTTGGCGATTATTTTCTGGTGGAACACATTTTAAAAATTTTCTTTAAATTTAAAAACTGCAAGTCCTTTCAATAATAATTAACCTCGAAACTATTGGTGATATACAAAAATACTACAACATAACTTAACACTCCACACGTCTTCTTAGTAAATCGTATGCGCATGTCAACCAGAAAACTTTTTAAAAAATCAGGGAGTTTTACAAAGGGTTTCTAAACTGTTTGCAAAAAGTTATGTTAGCTGCTGAAACACCAAACTATCAGTCAATTTGGAAACTTTTTGCTGCTGGAACGTTCATTTATATGCGCGCATGCGTCTGACTCTTGCAGGTACAAACCTATTAACTACGACCTCAAATTCACTATCATTACCGACGTTTAAAGTAATGTTGGTAAAGCGAACCATTTCTTTAGTTTAGTATGTTGCAGGAGCTGTTGAAATTGTAAAAGTTCAGACCAAATTTTTTGCGCGGCCATCATATCGTTAGCAATGGCCATCTATTTCATGAAGTCAAGATGCGCGCGCTGGCAGCGAGCATGTTCATCGTGCACAGGCTTGACCTGGTCCCAGTGTTGCCAATGAATAATTGTTCTGTGACGAGTTGAAATAGAAATTCTTTCAGTGTAGTTTAAAAATCCCATATATGAATTTTAAATTTTAAAAATAGGTCCGTTTCCATCAAATGACACGACACCCAGAATACATTATATCAAAATATGTTAAAGCATCTAAAACGTGACCTGGTCGAATGATTTGTATACTGTGTTGCACATCTTATTAAAGTTTCAAATCATGAAGCAAATGCTTTCAAAAATGTATAAAATTTCCAAAAGTTCAGTCATTTTTGCTAACATGCTTAGCATTTCTTTTAAATTTTCAAAAATTCAATGAAATCTAAGTAGGTACTTTATAAAATATTTGAAAACATTTCTAATCAGCATCTATTTTTTAAACATGCATTTTCCTTCATACCAATGATTCACAAAATATATGCTTACATCTTACATCTTGCTTTAGTCATAATAATTATCTTAGTTTATTTAGTAAATTCATAATTTGATTAACAATACCACATATAATTCCAAATACAGATAAATCAAATTTTTTGGATTTAGTTAAATGATTTGAAAATTCATCATATTCATAATAGATTTTTCTTTAAAGAAATATAATCGTCCATTATTGTATCTAAAAGCTGTAGTAATATTTGACGGAAGATAAGAAAATGGGTTCAATATAAATCCAATACTTTTTGCCCTAACTAGACACTCATCAAATTCTATATAAAGGGTTTTCCAATTAGCGCGTCATAACTTTCAAATGAGACAATAATAACTACAAGTGATAATCCTTTAATCTTTATTTTATTTTGAAGAAGAATCGATGTCATTATGTTTTAAAAATAATATCATATAAATGTCCTCCTCGACTTCGTTTGATTGAATACATTCTGAAGGCCCAATTTGCGAATACTCTTTCACACATATCGCGTGGTATATTTGTAATGGTGCGTTGAATGTTCCGTTTGAGGTCGGGAATTATTTGTGGCTTATTTTTGTAAACGAGAGATTTCGCAAGATCCCATAGGAAAAAAATCCAAGGGCGTGAGATACTGAATATTGGGTCTCCAGAATGCATCCAATCAGACGAAGTCAAGGAGGACAGTTAAACTATATTATTTTTAAAACATAATGACATCGATTGTTCTTCAAAATAAAATAAAGATTAAAGGATTATCACTTGTAGTTATTATTGAAAGTTCTGGTGCGCTAATTGGAAAACCCTTTACAAATCATCATAGAAGATAATATACGTATGTTCTCGATAATCACTAAACGTTTCATTAATATTCTTTCTTCTAAGAACATCTAACGATTCAATATATTTTCTTTCATCTCCATATCTTACATTAAAACCGGGATGGTCAATTAGTACAAATTATCCATTACAACTAACATATCACCATTTGGTCTTTGATAAATATGTGATATTTGCTTAAAATTACTTGGTAAACATTTTAGTAATCAGTTATTAATTTTGCCTGGTTATTAAATTTCATTGATTTCAAAATACCAATACAAACATGTTGTTTGTAAAATACACACCTATAATTATTTGCAATTAAAAACATATCAACATCTACCTCACATAAATTCAGCAAAGCCTAATGAGGGATCTGTGATCCTGAATTCATAGGAGTTTCACTGGGTTTATTTATCGGTAGTTTAACAATTATTGTTGTTGTTGGTATGAATTCATATTTTAATCGTTCAGGTCTTCCATATAATTACCGAATTGCATAAAAATCGTTTAACGTAATATCATTAGAATTGGGATCTCCTTTTTGTGCTAATATTATTTAAATTCTTAACTACTGATAAAACACTAGACTGCTAATGTGTAATTTTTTTAATTATGGAGTTTATTTTTTGTTTAGCTGATTGTTCCGTTTTGCATTTACTCATTTATTTTGAAACAATATTCTCCTAATAAATCGAGAGTGAAGAATATCAGACACTGCCTGGCCATTAACAAAGTGAATTATTATTAAGGAAATGTTTTATCTGTAAATCTATTAACCCTCATTAAATATTTGTTAAAACCACAAATCACAAATATGGAATTTATATGTTATGAATGTAAAAAAAGACAAAATGTAAAATTTAGTTGTACATAATGTATGGTTTATGGATATACCAGTACAATATAAGCAAGGACATTTCAAAAATTCAGGGCATGAAAAATTAGAAAAATATGTATATCATCCTATTAAAGAATTAAAAAATATTTTGAATAGCTTTTTTCTCTTATAAATGGAGCCACAAAAAGTAAAACAAAATATCAAAGACTTTCAAACAATTACTACTACCTTAAGAAGACTGATACATCTCGAGTTGACGAAATTGCAGTGGTGAAGAAAAAACAACCAAAAGTAACATTAAAGAATTTAGAAAAGTTTTTCAAAAATATTTTAAATAAACAACCCAGTACCTATTAGCACATTTGAACTGCAGAGCGAATTTTAAAAAATAAATAGGAAGATAAAGGAGAAAACTTCTATCCTATAATAGCTATAAAAAGACTCCGTGAGGAAGCAAAAGAATATAAAATTTATTATTATTGTTGAGTGTATGCTACTCCTCCACTCAACCAAGAGGGTGACTCACTCTCCCGCACACAGTGCACCTAGGACACTCAGTATTAAACTCACTTTAAGCAAAGCAAGTTATTTTTTTTTAATATACTTTAACAAACCTAGGGACCAGTGTGGTCCATCAACAAACAATTTGTGCTAAGCGACCATTATGGTCTACTAATAATAATTAAACTACATATAAATACTCATTTACATTTACTAATAGCAAAAGTAATTTGGTATTATCAACAAACATTGGTCCATCGAACCGAACATCAATCATTTAACATCAAACAGTGATTCTTCGATGAGCCGGATGTAACAACAAAACATATTAAAACTATCAATGAAGTATATTGGTCCTTCGAGCAATTAACAATTGAGAAATGTCGAAAAAATATGAGGAACTTATTGAAATAAAGTTAGTTGATTCTTCTGATGTAATTCATGAAATAGCTTCTGACTTAGATAAAAACAAATCAATAAAAGAATCAGAAAAAATTAATAAAAAATTTTATTCTAACGAAAATGAAATAAAATACATTAAGGAAGAAGAATGAAAAAATTATATATTACATAAAATTCGCGAAACCAGTCCAGAGTTTAAGGAAGGCGTGCAGAGCACTAGTCAAGACACATAGTCAAAGAAAAAAGAAAAACACCAGTGTGACATATAACCCACCCGAAGGCCTACAGCTATTCACAGTAGAATATCCAGTAGATACACTGTAACTATTTCTAGTTAACGTTGGCGAGAACACAGCCCAGTGCATGAGTTTCGAGAAATCTAACACGGTTCACAAGGTACATATTTACACGTAAGCACCTACATACATGCATACACTTCAGAACCCACTTTAATTATTACACATACACAAGACCCTGGAGTTTCTTCCTTTTACGCCTTGTGTGGTTGGCAAAGTTCAGCAACTGCAGAGCTTCAGGATTAACGTGATGGTGGAGCCGATTTTTGTACTTCCTGGCACACCGCCTTGCCTTCTCAGTAACGGAGGGAATATCCAGGTCTCTCGATGTTTATGTTGGTTTCGCTCATTGAAGTTAGCATAAACTATTAGGGGGAGAACTTTATTCTGACATTTTTGAATAATCCCGATATTGAACTGTTTGGCACACCCCCATACTTGGACGCCATACGTCCATATCGGCTTCAAAATCTTTTAATAATTGAAAAAAAATTGTGTATAGCACGTGTGAAAACAAGTGTTTGTTCTATTCGACTTCACGTTTATTAGGCTAACACGGTTTTTTCCACTTGATACATAACTATTGAATAACTTAGTAACAAAAGTATTTCAAAATTAATATTAATATTAACAGACAAAAGTAAACAAAAAGTTTCAATTAGACCAGCATGTCAACCCGGGTCCACATCAAAACAGAAAAAATGAAAACCGACCAACACATGAACTATTACTTAATTATGTGAGCAAAACTGAAAATGTCAGTAACTTCAATGTGCAAAATGATGGTTTCGTGCAATATTCAATTTCACAATTTGAACAAACTACAGTTCACAGATTTCTGGAAGATGTACACAAAAGAAAAGGTAGTTTCTCGCCGAACTGCTTCCAGATCATGCGTTCCAAAATTATATAAAGAGGGTATTCAAAAAATCAGGGAGGTCATTTCGTATAATTAAATCTGGTTTAGCGTCGACGAAACGACTGATGCTAAAGGAAGATACGTTGTAAACTTTGTTTTTGGTATTCTGAATGGTAACCCTTCTTTCAGTTATTTAGTTGCTGTTAAGCAATTATAAAAAACAAATCATGTAACAATTTCACGTTTTGTTAATGATACCCTTGCGTTTTTATATTTACCGAACCAAATAACGAAAGATCGTATTTTATATATGGTAACTGATGGTGCAGCGTATACGGTAAAAGCAGGTCAAAATCTAAAGATATTTTTTCCAAATTTATTCCACAATACTTGTTTGGAACATACGCTCAAGCGAGCTGCTGAGTCAGTTCGGGTTGAGTTTCCATTGTCAACTGTATTAATAAACAATGGAAAAGAAGTATTTCTTAAAGCACCGCTTCGCATCCAAGCTTACAAGGAATAACTGAAAGATCTTACTTTGCCACCTCAACTAGTCCTTACTAGATGGGGAACTTGAATAAAAGCAGCTCTGTTTTATTTTGAATTCTTTTTTCTGTTTTTAAAGACATAATTAATTTTTTCGGGACAGATTCAGCTCAAAGTGTAACAGACTGTCAAAAAGTTTTGCAAGCTTCAGAGTAACCGTCTCAGCTCTCCTTCATAAAAGTATACTTTTCAGATATCCCCACTGTTATTACGAAATTGGTTTCTCAAAATTTGCTTCTTACCGAATCTTTAAAATTAATAGAAGATTTAAAATTTAGTTTAAGCAAAGACAAACAAAGTTTGTAAAAAATTATGCGACAAATTAGACAATTTAATTAAAAAAATCAAAAAACCTATTAGAGACCTTTTAAATGGCTAGTTTACAAATGACGTTGGCGAAACAAATATTCCTGTTCAAAATGCCCACTTATTTAAATATTATCCTATTACTTCTTGTGACGTAGAAAGAAGATTTTCAAGTTACAAATCCATATTAGAATATAAGCGCTATAATTTACTTATAGAGATAATTGAAAAACCTATGATTATTTTTTGTAACAAGTTGTAAATTTGATTATTTTTATTGGTGTGCTGTATTTTTTAAGTGTTATGGCCTATGGGTTATGGGTTTATAAATAACCAATAAAATATAATATTTATTGTTTTATTGTTAATTTCATTACATCGTTTTTATAAATGTATAAATAGTTATAATAATTAATAAACTCCAATAATTGAAACAATAATTGAGAATTTTCTTTAACTATCCTAATAAAAGTAAAATTTCTTAGTGCGTATATTAGCGCATACAGATATGGATATGTTATTGCATGTCGAGTGCGTACATCTTAAATTTTTTGTATTTGCAGCATACCTGCCCATCTCTATTTATCATATTCGTTCAAAGTAATCTCCATTTACATGAATACACTTATTACAACGTTCTAAAAGTTTTTGAAAACAGTCGGAAAAGGCGTCCGAAGGAGTTACTTTCAATTCGACGGTTACATTTTTTTTAACGTCTTCCATGTCCTGAAACCGTTTTCCTTCGAGTACAGTTTTCATTTTAGGAAAGAGAAAAAAGCCTGCCTGTTCTAAATATGGCGAATAGGATGGGTGTTTGATTTCAACAACGCCATGTTTCATGAGAAATGACTCACACCACTGCGGAATAAGCAGGCGCATTGTCATGTGCGGGATAACCTTCTCACAGATTTTCCTCTTTCCCAAACCTTCATGTAAAATTTGTCGAATCGTTTCCTTATCAATATTCAACTCATCTACCATCATTCGGAGAATCAGTCGGCGATCTTTTGCCACAATTTCACTTACTTTTGCGATCGAATCTGCATTTCGAGCGGTTGACTGACGCCCGCCGGTTCTAGCGTCATCTTGAGCATCCTCACGACCATCTTTGAAACGTTTAAACCATTGAAACATAGTAGTACGTCCTAAGGTGTTACTATCGTACACACTTTTTAACATTTCGTAAGTTTCTATCGCAGTTTTCCCTAATTTTCAACAAAACTTAACATTAATTCGTTCCTCCATGACGACTGCGAACTAGCGTCTTGCGAAGTAACTGACAGCTATTCGATGTTTCTATTAGCCAAGACCTCTTGATAAAAGTGTCAACTAAAACATGAGGCTTTCATTTTGACTTAATATCACGTATCTTTAGATCTGTAAGGACAGTCCGGGAATTAGATTGCCAAACCTCGTATATTCATTATAATCCAGATGATGAAATGGGTGAAACAGATTATATGGATGATTTAAAACAGAATATTCATTTTATTGTTTAAATTGCTCTATTTTTAGTTGTTATGTTTTTAATTCTTGATAATAATTACTCTCAAATAATTCGAAAAGGTTGCAATTTTTATTTTTTCAATTAGGCGTGTGAGTTGCTGAGTAAGTCGATTTAATTGAGTTTTATCTGCAGGTTGTCGGGTTTGCTGTCATTTCCTTCTTGCTTTGCATTTTAGCGTCACTAGTTCTCCAATTTCCTTTGAATAGTTAACTTAAGTGGGTTTGGAATTGGTCGGTGGAGTAGCTTCCCATGCCGGTTGTTGGATGATGTTATTACAGTCGCTTACCGCTTCGTCTAATTGCTCAGCGGTTTTTAGCGGACGATCTACCTTTATTTCACTTACTACTTTAAGACGGAATAGTAGCGTAGTAACGTTAGGCGAAAAATGGGTGTTATCTCGGAGCCGGTCCAAACTACCCAGTCTTGAATGATTTTTTTTTGAAAAGTCGTAAATATAAAATATTAAAATCTATATGGGATAAAAGTTAACGCTCATTGTCCATTCAATAAATTTATTAATTTTATATAATAATGAAGATTTTCGATGAAAAAACGTTATTTGCGTAAAAATAATATTCAAAAATTAATATCTAATGACCTTGTAGAGTGAATACTGCTATAGCATAATTGTTTTTTGTAAATGAAGTGTATGTATACAAAGACATGCGCATGATATTAGCGTCGGCTCTATTTGCGTTTAACCGAACCCAAGATAGGCAACCCGCACTGTGCAACGCAACAAGTTCGGTTTTCAATTAACATCTCGCAAACTAATTTGTACTGTTACTTGAGACTTACAGCAAGTGTTTAGCATACTTCCCTCTATTCCCCCACAAAAAATTAATAAAAGCATACCACTACAACCTGCTCATAAAAAAAGGACATAGAATTTGTAACACCAAAATGGTAGAATGGTCGAGTAGCCATTACGGGCGCTCTCACGTTTTAGCTAATATTTCGTAAATTAATCTGGACCATTAATTGAGACTTACAGGAAGTGACTATCCATCAAATTCTGACCTAAGTCGAAACCCTTGAATCGTAACTAATCCCCTTATTTTAAACGCTCTCGTTCTGGTTTTGTGAACAAGCCGTCCTTGTTTTAAGAAATCTAATGCTTACAGCACCATCGCCAAAAAGTACGTAACTCGATTTAATATTTTTTGCAGGATATCATCGATACCAGTTTTTTAATGTACGTTTCTTGTAAATTTGTAAAGTATCGGAGTATTACCTTCTTACGCCTATGTTTGTCTTTACTTTTATTTAGTGTTCTGTTTCATCCTTCTCTCATTATCTCGTTTATATGATAATCAGCTTCGTAGTAAAATAACAGGTCAGCCTAAAATACAGTGTGTGGTGTCAGAATTATAAGAAAAATGTTGGCTTTTTTAAGAAACCTTATCGATTCCTGTATAATATCCGGCAACTTTCGATACCTCATTTGGTATTCGATATAGCTGTCAGTAACACCTACATTTTTAGTGATGCATTAGCTTGCGTTTAGTAAGCATAATATGTCATAAGGGCGTTAGATAAATCCCATCTAGGTTTATTATACTAGTAGGTATTTTAAGATCTTATACACTTATTTTAGAAGTTATTACTTCAACTAAAAGGCTAGATTTAATAATATAAGCAGGTAAGTGTGCAACTTATTTTCTGATTTTTTATTTATCTGCGGTTAATTAAGTGTCATTAGTGAATTTGTTTGATTAAGTTTGATTTCTGCGTCTAAAACGTTTTATCATTACGTTCTTAATAATTCCTTAATCACCTTTCTACAGATTTTGTGAGCATTTTGAAATCCTGACAGAAGTGCTGAAAAAAAATTAATAATTATTTTCAAACACACTCATTCAATACTGCAGAAGAAGAAATTGACAACCTCATCAGTACGCGAGAATTCTTTGAATCGTAATTGAACCGACGACTGATGTCATTTCAGAAAGAAATGTATTTATCACGTTTCTGTTCTAAATATACCATATTTACTAATTATTGTTATAAATAGGGCAAATTTTAAAATTTTCTGGAGAATTTTATGCATGCGTGTAGTGTTATTTAAAATGTTGTATCTTTCATACAATTAGTTTTCAATTTTAGTAAATTTATTGTTTGTTTAAACGTGGAGCTACTAATTAATGCGGTATTGGAGGGAAGAAACCTATATCCAATTAGGTGTTAAGTAGTAAGTCTGATGTAGTGATGTACCTACCACTCAATATTTATCTTTGAAACAATTTGTTTAGAGCTTTATTGGATCAAAGAGTTGTCTCACTTTTTTCTACGAATAACGCAAACATATAGAACGTGTAACTATACGTAACTATTTTTTGAAATGCCTGTTAAGTTTAAAAATATTTCGACATCATTAAAAGGTTTTCTAAAAATATCGAATTTCACAATGAACCCACGCAGGTATAAAATAACATTTCCGAAAATTGGCCCATAAGAATAAAACCCAACTTCTGTTTTATCGATTGTTTGCTTTATATTTAAGTGAATTAATAATGTTTGGAAAAGATTATCTGGTTTGTAAGACCAAATGTTGAAGACTGTGTAGTTTGAACGCTGGTTCGTTGTAACTTATTTGCAGGACCGGCTCTGTGAGATGCTGGATTAGAGCTCACGTGAGACGCCGGGAACATAAATAAATTCACGTAGTTGAATTGAATAAACGTATAATATTAAACTGTTTGTATGGATTACAATAACTTACAAACGAATAGATATATAAAACACGTGGACCGGCACAAACTTAACTTATTTACTCATTGCGTGTTGCTTCTAATGCCTGGCTTCATACCACGAGCCTGGTTTACGTTGTCCTTACGTAATCTTCGAGATTGCCTCATTTTGAATTTTTATTTGTGTGCTTGAAAGGAAGCAGTGTCGACTGAACATATACTGGAGTTGGCCTTCGTTGACGAAAAACTCTACACTTTTTATTTGTGTGCTTGTAGGGAGCAGTGCCGACTGAACATATACTGGAGTTGCCCTTCGTTGACGAAGAACTCTACACTTTTTATTTGTGTGCTTGTAGGGAGCAGGTCGACTGAACATATACTGGAGTTGGCCTTCGGTGACGAAGAACTCTATACCTTTTACATTGAATTGACGGAATGCCGGAGACGCCCACGATAAGTCGACCAACTGCTGGAGAGAGGGGTGACATTTTCTGTGACGTCACCTAATCCGGCACGTTATTGTCGCCACTTATGAACGTTATGCATTATTGTATTATGCATTAGTAATTTTTAAGTATGTGTTGAAGATTGTGTAGGTTGCACGCTGCGCTGGTTCGTTGTAACTTATCTGCAGGGCCGGCTTTGTGAGATGTAGAATTGGAGCTCACAAGAAAAGCCGGGAACACATAAATAAATGCACGTAATTTAAATTACATAACGTATATTGAACTGTTTGTATGGATTACAATAAATTAGAAAAGAATAGAAATATGAAACACGTGGACCGGCACAAACTGGACTTACTTACTGCTTGCGTGTTGCTTCTTCGATGGTTGATGTAAGACAGATTTCGCCAAACGGATCTACCGGGTGGCTCAGTAACATTGCGGTGGCGTAGCCAACCTCGGTAACGTAAGGGTAGCCAACTTACTAGGGTAAAATACCCAATTGCTTTAAGAATGTTGTTTAATTTCAATAAATGGAATTCCTATATTTCTACTAATATGTAGCAATCAAGTCTACGTATAAATAAAAATAACTGAATCGTGTATGATGTTACTCGTCGTTTTATGTTTTTAAGGCCATATGCGTAGTATAAGCGTGGCCAGTATAATTTTGCGTTGTCTGTCTGAAACATTCGAAAGAAACGCCGAAACTGGTGAAAGCGTATGGGCGCCTATCCTGGAATGCAGTGGCGGCTGGTATATAAGGGCTACCGGGTTGCAGCACTGACCTAAATTTTACAAACGTTATTAGCAGTAATCAAACTAATTTCCGAAATTACTTTTTATTTGCATAAACGAAATTTCTAGCATGGTTTGAATTACCGAACAACGTGCGGAAATACCCGATTATAGTTTAAAGCATTAAGATTTACTAGATGTGGAAGAGATTTTTGTAGCCACTCATTTAAAGAAATAAAATATTGGTTTTTTATTTCTTCTAAAAAAATTTTTTATTTTTCCTTACGTTTCGAACAATTATTGTTCTTCATCAGTGGGTAAAGCATTTTAAAAATTGTGTAAATATAAACATTATGCATCTAGAAGTGAAAATACAATAATTAACATTTAAATAATATATACTAAATAAGTGAAAGAATCTATAATTTAAAAAATACTTACAGATAATGTAAAATATTAAGAATTTTAAATTTGGAAATAAAATTCACTGTTGAAGTTGGTGTAATATAAGAGGGTAACAATTATAACATCTTTTAAAAATTTGCGTCAAAAATAACATCTTGAAATAGCACATCATATTACGAACTTGACTAAAAGTAAATGCAAGGTTGAAAGTGTTTGAATATATTTAAAGCCTTCAAAGGTATGTGTGTGTTGTGGGGAGATAGATTTGAGTGAAAAATTTTTTAACAGAGGAGAGAAGTTAATTAAACAGAATATGATTATTCTAATAGATTATAATATATGGTGTTTAAATTGTCTATGTCTGTTTTGCAATTAATTGCATTATTGTTCTTTTTAATTTCCATGCTTTCTGTAAGGATGCGTTTTTTTTAAATTGAATTCATATTTTAAGATTTTTGGTTTTTCTGTATTAAAGTTGTTCGTAGAAATTGAAAAGCATGATCTGCATAGGCTGTATTTGGTTTATTGGGGCTTGTTAGTTCAGTTTGGATTGATTGTTGATGTTGTTTAATTCTGTTTTTTAGGTATTGTTTAGTTTGTCCACTGTAAACAGCATTACAGTTATTACAATTTAATTGGTAAATTAGATTGCTTTGGTTGGTTATTTCTGTTTTATCTTTTAAATTATGGTAGATGATAAGAGTATTAGTGTTTCTGAAGGCTGCTTTAATATTAATTTTGTTTATTTTTTTTTTCATTTTTTATGATAGTATTGGGGATTTTTGTGTAGATTCGTAGATTGGTTTTTCTATTTGATAGTTATTGAGTTCATTGTCAAAGGGGTTTGGTTGTAAATTAATTGAATTGTTTGGGTTTGTGTGTTGTTTTTTCTAAATTTTAATGTTTTTAATCTTTTTTTAATAATTGAGTTTGTAAAATGTAGATTATAATTATATAATTTGTTGTAGTATATTTTTCATTATGTTTATGTTGTTTTTGTGGTGTTTTTTATTTGAAAGTAGAATTGCTCTATCTGTTAGCCCTGTAATTACACTATTTTTGTATTTTATGGATGTATATGAGTTAAGATTTAAATATCTGTTTGTTTTAATTGGTTTTCTATACCAATTAGTTGTGATTGTTTTGTTATTTTCGCGTTTTAAAGTGAGGTCTACAAAATTGATTGTTTGATGTTTTGTGTCTTTTTCTATGGTGAATTTAAGTCTATTGTGAAAGTTATTAAAAGTTGCTAATATTTCATTTATTTTATTTTCATCTGCACAAATTAATATATCATCTACGTATCGTTTTTAAAAGGATATGTCGATGTTAAATTGCTTAATTATTTGAGTTTCAAGGTTTAATATGAGTAAATCTGCAATTGTGCTGGATATAGGAGCTCCCATTGGGACGCCGAACTTTTGATGATATCATAAGGAATATTTGTGTAAAGGGAAATGACACCAAAAGAAAACATTTTGTGATTAGGTGGTATTTTTGTTTTGTCTATTGCGTTTTTTAGTATCCAGGAATCTTTAGCGTTAAAGTTATTATTATTATTTATTAGTAATGTTTGAGAGGATTTTTGATAAAAATTTTGATATATTATAAGTAGGACTTGTGTATGATGCTACTATTGGTTTTAGTGGGATGTTTTTTTTGTGGATTTTGGGAAGGCCATAAATTTTTGGAATGGTTTTTGGAATGGTTCATTAATTTTATTTTGTAGTTTAATAGTTGGGTCTTTGTTTTTGTGATGTTCATTTTTAGTCCGACATTTCTTGTGACTTCTTGCAGGTCTGTAATCATCGTTGTCAAATTTTCGATATTATTTGCTAATAAGACAATATCGTCAGAGAATCGTAAGTTGCTATACAATTATAGAATTACTACATAATTATAAACATATACTTTTTCTTGCTTCTAATAATGCACGTAAGTAGCGTTTTGTCTATAGTTGTAGAATTACTTAAATTCAATGCGAATTCCGTTGAAGAACCATTAAAAATTCCTTTTTTCAAGACGGAGCTTTGAAGAAAAACTTGAAATTAAATCATTAGGAAGGCCTACGCCGAAATTAATTTTGAATCAAAGCGGACAAAGCAATTTCTTTTAATTCTATAGTCATAGACAAGTTCGTGAGTTACAAAAACCGTGGCATGGATTTTATTTTCCGCTATTAATAAAATTAAGCTAGAATTTTCTCATTAATTTAGAGTATTTTTTCTGCAGCCCTTACCCCTAAAAATATGTTACACTTTTAAAGATCAACTTTTTCTACTAAATATTACGCTAAGTTAACGAAATTCTGAAAATATGTACGCTCGATAGTATGCGAAGGTGCTTATTATTTCAAGTCATTAAAAAGAATGCGGTATAAGGTGGCTTCTTTCTTTGTGTATCGATGGGAACCAACTGTGAGATCTGCATGGGCCCCCATTGGATAATTTTATATTCATTTAAAGAAGTGAATAGAGAAAGTTTTTCTCTTACCATTTTGCAATCAGGACTTATGTTTCAGTTTTATAATCAGCGTAACTGATGCATAATTATAAAATTAAACTTTTAAAGACACTATTAATCAATGTGTCTAAAGTAAACTGCAATTATAAATCAATACACAATTAGGGAAAGTCCCGAATAAGGTGTTCTGTGTATCGAGCTTTTGCGCTGCTCACTATGCCGAGATGTAATGTAAAATTTTGGCGATTTATTCAAGTGGGTAGTTCACTGAATTGTTCACGAAATCGCTACTATAGTGTAATTTGAAAATAATATCGATAATCAGAGGCGGCTGGTATATAAGCGCTGCCGGGTGGCAGCTATGGCCTAAATTTTACAAAAGTATTATTAGCAGTGATCAAAAATAAAACGTAATTTCCGACATTACTTTTATTTACATAAATGAAATTAGAGTTGCTTTTAATTTGGTGTATGTATTAATTAAAACAGAATTACATTATATTTTCAACTTAGACATTAATAGTGGCACATAAAGCTTTACACATGCAAACAAATTTCAAAGATAACTAGATGTAATTCTTTTTAAGGCACCCGGTACTTCTCTCGCATTGTTTTTTTTTATAATACTCGTTATTTCTTAAGAATCCACGAGTAACAACGAAAAATGAAAAATCACTGAATTACATATGTCAAATATATTCATTTGGACATCCTTTATCGTAATGTAGTCCTGTAACATACAGTAATAAGTCAAGTCATAAATTTAATTAACAATAAAAGAATTCTTTCAAAAATAGAGGAAAGATGAATAATGGGAAATATTTGATTTGGTAAACACAGTTTGACAAAGTTTTTACTAAATTCGTAGAATGCCACGCGTTATTATGGAGCAGTATGCTTAAGCTTAAACTTAATAAGATGTTTAAAAGAGCGACAAAAGTGTATTCGATTTGAATTTGATTTGAGTGATTCCTTCTGCTTTTGTTTAGCTATTCAAATACAGAATGTGGCAGCAGTGATATTTATTGTTAGTCTATGTAACCTTGGAGGGTTCAGTAACGAAGCATTAGATGAAAAGTTATAGTTTTATCTTGGGCCTTTCGAATAGTACCGAGTTCTTCTCTAGGAGACAGAAACAAATTGGTTGAATATTTTTGTGATAATCCCTTAGGTTGTTATCAATTTCTATAATTGCTAGCTCGAAAGAATTACTGTAATATTTTGCCCGTAAAAGAAGAATCATTTTTGAAAGGTGAACTGTCTTAAACAATACTAAAGGTAGATATAGATTTCAAGTTAAAACATAAATCGCTTCTTGGTAACTTTCGTTATATTTAGTATGTTGGACTGACTTACATTAATCAACTTAGCAAGGGTTGAAATGTGCGACACATCTGATATTTGTGGTAAAATTAAGGTAAACTGAAGTAAAATATATAAAAAATTAAAGCTATATGCATGTATATCGGCTTCCTGATCCCGAACCTTTTCAGAAATGCCGCGACCTCCGTAAGTTATTCGGACACTAGTGTTCTATTTGTTATTTAACTTAGGTCACCGACCTTTAAAACACCTTCATCCCAAGGGGTCTATGTAATAATTAGCCCGAGGCCTTTCGAATTAGACCTGAAAAATATATTTGCAATTAGTCATTTTGTAAAATATTTTATTAAGGAACTACATTTCATTCGTCGTTATTAGGGAAGCCTATTAAGCTTTCGAACTTCAATTTATATTAGATTTTATTCTTAATCAAACTGCAAAGCAATAAAGGCAGCAAGAATGTAAAAATAGCACAACAACAAATCTCTTATAATACTTTGTAAAATAAACACAAATGACGCAGGTCATATTAAACGCATGCTGTGAAGTAATTTTACTGTTGCCGACTAATATACGAGCAGGAAGGAAGAATCCTTAACCGTTGATAAATGTTCGCTAGTCACTACACGCGTGACTTATTTCAATTACTATTCCAGTGCAAGTGCTAATTTTATTTTATTACGGTGCTGCTTAGCCCTTAGATGTGCGAGTGTGGATATTTCTAACGCTTTCTCGTTTCTGACAGGAAGCACTAGGCAGAATTAAGTAAAACACATATAACTATGGACAAAGGGCTTTTCGAATCAACCAAATCTGTAATTATAGAATATATATTGCCGAAAATAGTTTGGCGTTCTCTAAAATTACAGACGGTGAATATTTAATGGATATTTATTATTAATCTTTTAGTGCAGCTTTTAACCCAACCATTAGTTAATGTTTCTATCAAAAATTCGCACGATGTAGACCAACTAACATATCGAATTAAGAACATCACTTGTATACATTTTATTGTGGATCAGGGTTCCTACACACTTCATGTGTAATTAATCGTTAAAAGTACTAAGAAATATTACTAGTGTTTATTAAGGCTGATATTTAGTAACTTTCAGATGTGGAAAGATTTACCGAATATTGCATTTATTTTTTAAAGCTTTTACCGCGTGTATAATATATGAAGGCGATTGTGCAACTTAGATGACTAAAGAAATGCCTTAGTAAGATAATTGCGCTCGAAACTTTTAAAAAATTTTGATCAATTTCGATAAAAAACGGTCAAAATCAATAAATCCTTAACTAAGGACAGTTTTGGAATTCGGCGAGCGCAATTGCCTTAAGAATATAATTTTGCGCCCTTTGAACAATTGGCAAATATTTGAACTTTAAAACTGTAACAAAAAACTTAAAAAAATGCAAGGGTTAAGAGAAGTGAATAACAAAAAATTAATGAAAATAGACAACACTTTCTACAATCGATCTGTTTACTGGGTGTCAGGTGATTATCGTAAATCCGATAATGAGCTTATTTTGTGGTTTTCTTGACTATTTTTAAGGCTTTTTAAAGTAGACAACACGTTCTACACAAAGTAGAAATTTATTTTAGGTAAATACAAGCCTTGTTTCGTTATCAAGTTTATTTATTATTTTACTTAAATGTCATATTGACTTTCAAGTGTAGACTTAGTTTTATTTATGAATTAGGAACTGCGCGCTTTTAATTACATGTCTACTTGATAACATGATAACGAAAAACTTGGGACACACGTTAGTTATGCAACTTTAGTTACGTCAAATAGAAAGTGACTGTATGTAAATGCCAGCCTTAGGAAAACTAGTTTGAACTTTGTAAGAGCCTGTTTTTTTTAACCTAACGTAATCTTCGTGTAACACGTATCTAATTAAATCTTATGTAATAAAATAATATCTACGCTTACCTAGTTGTGAGACAGCTATACTGCGTTTCAAACATCAGATTCAGTACGGTAAAGATAGGGCAATGTTATTCTTATGGGAGTTTTGTGGTCAATTTTGCCACTTCTCGGTAGAGGCCAGCGGTTTAAGCTATAAGAAAGGGATTAGCAGTTGTTAGGTACCTTGAAATACAAAAGCAGGATTTATTTATGATTGACAGGTGCATATTTATTTACAAACAGTTTTGTGCTGAAATATGGCTACATCGCCTTCCATAAAAGCCCATACTGAATCTGATGTTTGAAACCAGTATAGACATTAAATTCTCTAGCAAGAAATTCCTGATATAACTCACAGTTATACAGCTGGTGAAGCTTTTATCAAAAAACTAGAATTTTACTAAGCACTGCTGTACATTATAATACTGCTGTAAAATGCAATGTACACATATTTGTTATTAAGACAAAGTACTTCCTTTTGGTACATGAGAGTTCTTCGAAAATACATACAGAAAAGTAGCGTTTCTCAACCATTTTCTCCCATGACCCAACATATTTGTTAGTAATGGTATCGTGGCCCAAATACATATAAAATTTTTAAAAACAGACGTCGCTGTATATTATATTGACACAAACTAGGCCCTGCTTGTTACCGGGGGCTGTGTTCAAGTTGGCTAGCTCAGTAATTAAGACAAGAGGGTGGAAATAATTATTTATTACTAACAAAAAATTTTAAAATGTATACAATTGAATTGGAGATTGGGAAAGCGTGCTAGCGGCGGCGACGGCTAAGGTGGCGGCTCCAGGAGGTTTTTCTTTATATTTTTGTACTGTAAGAGATGCTTTAACAAACACTTTTTTACATTAGATACTAACTTTTTCACTGTGGGATATTCTAACATAACTAACTCAGCTATGCTACTTAAACCGCGCGCTATACACGCACAGTGTATTAAATTAAAGAAAATGTTTCTTATTTTTAAATTATCTGCAGATTTATTATGTACGGTGTAGCATGGCTAACCATTAACAAGATTTTATCGGTTGGAACTCTATACTGGGCAAATGAAAATTAATTTACGAATAGTTAACAAACCTAGCTACGGGTCCATTGTTAGGTTTTTCTAACTCTTTGACGCTAACAAGAGAACAATTTTCGGGTTTGTTGGTATTTAAAACCCCTACAACTAAATGAGCAATGTAGTGTCCTTTTGTGTCTGTTGTTTCGTCCACTGAGATCCAAATAGGTTTATCCTTAATTTGTTCATTAATGTTTTTAATAGCGTCTAGATAATTTAAATGTTTAAATTTTTCGTAACGTTGAAGAACTGGGCACGTTTTCAAAATTTTCAGGTTTGCAGTAGGTTTTAAAAAAATTTTGAAAAATTGGATTATCCAGTTTATGAAGTGGAATGCTACAGCCTAAAAAAATATTGCATAAGTCTTTTAAAAATGCGTCTTGTGTGTTGGAACGTGGAATATCTCTAAGAAGTTACTGGACTAAGTTATTTTGTTTATTCTTTTTGCTAGTATGCCTTGCAGTTGCTAAATATTTGCCTATCTGGAACTTTTTATCGCAGGCAATCTGTAAGACATTCTTCTTCTAGAAGTGGTGTACCCTTTAGATCTTCTCTCCATATGTCTGCGGTGTGCGTGTCAAGTAGCCTACAGTCATAGGGGACCTGCAGCTTAACATGGGCTCCGAACCACGAAAGTGCTTGTTTGCACTTCCACTCCAGAAAGGACTTACTAGGCAGAAATACCTCGGCGGTTTGCCATTGCCTTCCGAGGTATGCGGTCGGGTGTTTTCGGTGAGTGTGTGACCCTGGCAATCGAACCCGGACGATCTCAGTGGTCAGCGGCCCGCTGAACCAACTGAGCCATGACCGCAACATCAAAACTTATTACAAAACAAGGTAAATTCGTAAAATTAAAATGATTCAATGAGTATTTTTAGACCAAAAATATTTTTGGTATCTACTAAAGCTACACTGTTAATCCAACATTTTTAATTTACTGAAAAAGAAAAGTTCATACTAAATTTAAGTTTAGAGTGTCTACTGCTTAAAATATAATAAAATTTATTAAACTTACTTGCTTATTGCAAACTACACAGAACACATGGGCTTGATCAAAAATTTTCAAATCGTTTTTGTTGTTGGTCCTCTTTTTAAGGAGAACACTTCTTCCAGTTGCTTCTTTAGGCATCTTGATGAAAAAGTAAGCACTCGGCACAAACACTGTTTAACTACTATTGATCGTTGTCTTTAATGTACGAGCAAGAGGGAGTGTTTGACAATTTGTAGCGAGTGTGGGCACTTTCTTAGGTTACTTCTAAGAAGGATCACTTTATTATTGCAACTATGGGAAATACCCTTTAATTGCAGATAAATTACCCAGTTACAATCCTAATCCCCTAAATGACATTGTAGGAAAATTTCACGAAGTAAAGAATGTGCTTTGTAAAGTTTACTAAGAAATAAGAAACCACTTAAGTTTTATTCAATACTTGAAAATGTGTTTGGTATGATTTTATGCAAGCATTTGTGAAAACAAAATATGTATCAAGTTGACCGAAAAGAGCAGAACTATGCAATATACCGTTTTAATATGCATTATGCAATATAATGATAATATATGCAAATATGCACTAAAAAATCTAATCAAAAATCGCATTAACATGATATGCAATACATAGAAACAAAGATTCAAAAAGGTATGCTATAAAATAGAGATATGCGCTTTGCATATTTTCCAGTCTCTGCTAATAATAATGCAGCTCACGTTAGTGATAATATGTATCCCACCTGAAAAAAGGGTTGATAATTGTTAAAGACTCTTGTTTACTCCTGTTTTTCGTTGAGTGATTACATTTCCCTATAGATAAAATTTATAACACCTATTAGTTTACTTTTATATAAGATTATTTTTAAATACTTAAAACTATTAAGGCGTTTTTTATGTTTTCTGGATTGATAATTCTTTAATATCATACAACTTATTAGCTCTTTTTTGTAGAAGTTAATTTTTGTTATTTTCAGACTGCTTGTGTCTGAAACACCATTAAATTTGAAGGCGAACACCAAAGCGTGTTATTTCCCCCATATTTAAACTAAATTCAGTATAACGAATTAAACTCTGTTTGTTGTCATTAAAACATAAATTTTGGAAGTCACGAGGGTTACCTGTTTCACTAGCAATAGAAATACGTATACCTATAGTATATGGCATGAAATAGTACTTACTTCAGTAGAAAATCACTGAGGAAAGTCGTTTATTTGTGACTTTTCCATATTCTGCAGTAAATTTAAAGTGAAAGCAACGATTTATCAAAACACATGCGTTCGATCTTCGAATTTGTTGGCATATGTGACATATGAGTACCTTAAAAGCTTTCTATAAATAAGTAACGGTGAGCAAATTGAACCTGCCAGAATTTGATGCAGTACAAGAAAGAAAAGTCCCGAGAAGTTATTTTAACGAGGGATAAGCCTTTTATGATAAAAAGAATGGGCTGCTTTATAAACTCATATATTATACAGAAATTAGCAAAACTTTAGTATTTCTAAATCTGATGTCTATCGAAAGCTGTATCACTATTGGAATTTGAAATCAACAAACTATGTGTCGTTTAAAAATACATTCTAGAATTTCTTCGTGGGAAAGATATTCCTTTGGCATTTTAGGACTGTAAAAAGTTGATCATCTTTTGTAGTCGAGAACGTTTCGCTGCAATTGATTTTTAGCGTAAGTATTATAGAAGCTGAATGTTTGATGCTTGTTCAGTTCCGGTTACTGACTATTAGTAACGAACAGAATCTGAAAGGTATATTTTTTTCAATAATACAGTAGCGTCTTTCCTGTTGCCGAATGAAGTTATTTCATATTCGATTCGTAGTTTCATTTCCTTAAAAAAAAACATGAGAAACCTCTTGGAGTGATTTATAATTTTATTTTGTAGAATAAAAGCACTTCTTTTAACAAAAAAGTAATACTATGTTTTGGACATTTGAATTTATAAAGGGTGGTTTGTAGAAAGTATCTAGCATTTAACATTATACTATTTTACGGTGGTTTTTATGCGAATATTGCCGCGTAAACCCAAGTTACTACAGTTTCTCCTTTGCTGATACAACACGTAATAGCTCAATGCATTTCTGTAAGTGGAAAATTTGTAGAAAGATTATGAAAGGTATTATGTGCAACATATATTTTCAGTACCACTGCAGGCAAGGCATGCATTTATTTTCTCATATTTTTCACACAAAGAAGCGTCCCAGTTTCGAAATGGCACCGTGTGAGCTTTAAGAAAAAGCTTTAAGCGAGATAAAAGGCTCAAAAGGCTGAAATAGTAGTATCTAGATGAAATCTTTGATAGCTAATTATATACCTCTACATGTTGCGAGTATAAAAGAAGCAAAGTTTCTATTATACAGTGCGCGTCTAAAGTATGGAATATATTAATTAAAACCGAATCAACCCAGTTTTCAAACAAATCCTCGAACACGTCGATTTTATTTTATGAAAATGCACCTTTTTCCATTAAATTCGATTTTCGATCGTCATTTGTTTTCGAGTAATGACGTTGGAGATTTTTTAAATGGCACCGCCTTACCTTTTTCGTGATTTCAATAGATCCTTTAATTCTGAAAACGGTAACATAAAATTTTGACACCTTACGTAAGAAAATTTTGAGCAAAATAATTGAAATGCGCAGACTTAGCCCACAAGTCATCGGCAGTGCACAAGAAGAATTTGCCTATTGCCAAGAAACCGAAGGATGGCAGTTCCAACGCTTAATCTGATGTTTTAATTTGCTTAGCAACGGTTTTTGTTTTTTGTTTCGTTATTAATAAAATATGTTTTCTAATTTTCATTTGTCTTTTGTCCGAAAATTTTCTTATGTAAGGTGTCAAAATTTTATGTTGCCGTTTTCAGAATTAAAGGATCTATCGAAATCACAAAAAAAAGTACGGCGGTGGAATTTCAAAAAAATTTCTCTGACGTCATTACTCGAAAACAAATCAAAAATCGAATTTAATGGAAAAATGTGCATTTCCATAAAATAAAATCGACGTGTTCGAGGAGGAAAGCTGGGTTGTTTCGGTTTTAATTAATGTATTCCATACTTTAGACGTGCACGGTATACATACCGTGTGTTTGTGTTAAGGGACGAATATAAGGCTACAGCATTGAGGATTGCATCTTTGGAAATTCATGCTTGCCGTTTAGAATGAATAATAATAATAACAATTAAGTGGAAAAGAGAGTATTTATTATCAAGACACCCTACAATAGTCCCAGTTTCCGCAAATTTACTGTTAAATTTAATAATCAGTTTATTCTCTCCATTCTACTGTAAACAATAACTCAATCTATTATAAAATGACTGCCTTACATTATCCGAGATCCGAGTGCCCATGTGTGATTTAGCCTACACTCCGCAACGATTGCTTCCCGCAAAGTCAATATTTAGGTGGCGTTTGCTGTAAATTTTGTTTTTCAGATGACCCCACAAAAAGAAGTCACATGGTGCCAAGTCAGAGGATCTTGGCGGCCAGTTTATAGTGCCACCACGACCAATCCAGCAATTAGGCAAGCCATCATTTAGATATTTCTTCAAATTAAAACCATAATGCGCTTGACAGCCATCATGCTGAAACCAGATCGCCTGATTTTCACGTGCAACCTCTACTAATGCAGGGCCAACCTGATTAGTTAAAAGTTCTAAATAAGAATTTCCAACTATGTATTTGAAAGGGCCCAATAATGTTATTGTTGAAAATAGCAGCCCAAATATTAGTTTTCTGCGGGAACTGCGTTCTTGTTTTAAGACCTATCCGAGAATTTTCTTAGGCCCAGTATCGAGTGCTCTTCGTATTCGGTTCTACATTAATCTGTAAAATAGATTGACCACAAAAAGTTGCTATCCGTTTGGGCGTTCCTGCGTGGCTTTACAGAATATGCACCTGCTTTCTTCATCAACTAAGAATGCCTCTTGAAGGCACTGATGTTTGAAGGGATGACAACTATGCTTCTTCAGAATCTTATACACTGACTGTGTCGATACGTTGCACTCTCGATCACTACATCGTATGCTGGTTGTTTTATCAGCATTTATCAACCCCAAATCCCTTTCTTCCAGCTCATCGTTGCTCCTCTTATTCCGTTTGCCTGTTATGCCAATGTCTCGATTGAATATTAATTTGTTTAAGCTGTAATATTAGAACTACCTTTTAATTACCTGCTGCTACACTTGCTGTATTTTCACATTTTTTCACAAACTTCTGAATTGTTGATACAGATGGAATAGGTCGATTATTAAATTTAACCGAGAATAAATCACGAACTGTGCGTAAAGTGACGCTACTATAAAATATTTTGACAATAAATACCCTCTCCGCATTAGAATATTCAACATTATTATTTATAGTAATTAAGTAGGTACCTACGTGAATTGATAACTAACAGAAAATCATTTTATTTTGACATAAACAAACTTCAAATTTGATCATGGTTGATTATTTATTACAGGTTTTAAGCTATTTCTTTCTTAAACGAGAAACAAATTCAGGTAAAGTAGTATCAAATTAAACGCATTCTTTTGTCTTTCGATTGAGCGATCCTATCAACTCAAACGGCAAGCGGGAATCTACATACATATATAAAATTTTCCATGCTATTTCCATTTATTCGCCCCTTAAGTGAAACACTCTGTATATGCATTCGTCAAATTTAAAATCTGCGAACGAGTTACATATACAAGGTGTTTCAAAAAAATATGGCATATATGATACGGCTGATAGAACATTGAAGAATAAGTAGGGTTTGCCTAATAAACATATGTCCGAAGACGCCTTTTTTGTGTTACAGGGCGTGAAAGTTAAAAATTAAAAAATGATTATTGCCCATAACTTTGACGGTAGTATACATTTTTTTACTAAACTTGGCAGACAGTTTTACTGATCTAAAAGACACATAACTGCAAAAAATTCGTTTACTCACTTTTGCCAACACCTTGTTTACAACCTTTTGTTAAGGAAACTTGCCAATTCTTCGAATGGAAAATGACACAACTACATTATAATTAATCAGTAACATCTTTCACTATTTATATCGAAGTGGCGGTTAAACACTGAAAGGGGAATTATGAAGAAATGGGAATTGACATAAACGAAAAACTACCGTTTTGGCTCGAGACGCTTATGGTGTTGGTAACACCAATACCGAGGTAAAAAGACTTTTATTGTATTGCAGTCCTTTTTCCTGATTTCATTGTAGAGTCCTGTTGATTCGTTGCTGCTCTCCTTTCTCCATATTACATCTCTCTCCTGGATTCCACCAATTATTCATCTCGAGATTTCCTTGTTACACGTTTCCGTTTTCTTCTTGGTATAATTAATTATTGTTCTTTACACTTTTTGACAATCGTTGTTACTCAGTACCCTACATAAGGAACCCTCACACCTAGATTCTGCCACTAAGCATTTTTGTATTTTTGGAACCTCGTTTTTTTCACTATTTAGCTCTACGACTGAATAAACTACAATGCTTGAACCCATATTCATGCCCTACGTCAATAGTTTTTACTACAAGGTCTTGATTTATATTTTCCTTCAATGTCTTAGTATCAAGTGCATAGATAGTTTTAATTTCATTTAAGATAGCCCCGATTTCTGATTTGGTCTTCTACGTTTTTATTAGCCTCGCAATTTTTCTTGAGCTTCTTGCTGTCTATATCAAGACATCTGCGTAGCTGAAATGCTGAAATGAATTTCAGAATATTGTAACTGGTGTTAAAGTGAATATCCCTTATCACCTGTTTCAATATAGCATTAAATAATATTGTAGACCTAGGGTTACCTTATTTCAACTTGAAGTAAAAATACGTAAAATCAGTATTTTTACATCGCTGTTTCGGCATTCCGCATATTTTAAACTCAATTTGCCTTATTACAACAGCGCACGTAAAGAAAATGTACGTAAACTTAATTAACATACGCTATGAGGTTATGATTACAATAATACAATATATAAGATTACCAGCAATTGTTATTAAATTTGTGTCACTAAATACCTAGACAATTGTTGAATACTATACCAAAAGAGAGCAAATTGCCATTTTTCAGATACCGAACGAACTTAAAATGCAGTGAAAATAAGAATTTGCCTTGCCCGTTGTACTAAATCTCTGTCGTAAGTTAATGCAACTTACAAATCTGAATGGTTTATGGTGATATGTGTGGAATTGCTTATATGTATAAAGAAATTGTGTGATTTGAAGAAGTATAGGATTATTGAGTAAGCAGAATTTGGCAATAAGTGGATTAGACGTATGCAGGAACTTTAATATACATTTAGTCTTAAATTAAACACATCCAAAAGCAGATATCATTTCCATATATATGGAAATGATATCTGCTTTTGGATGTGTTTAATTTAAGATGCTGTTACTTTTGATTTGTTAATGAAGATTATTTTTAAAAAGTATGGTGCAGATTTAATTATAAAAATTGGAATATAAATTTTAAATAGCTAGAGTAAATTTTAAGTTGTTAATATAAATACTTTATTGTTATAATTATTGTTTGATTATAACTAGCTAAAATTAGTTGTCACAGAAATTATAAAATGTGTCATAGAAATTAAAAAATGGTTATCATAGAAACTTTCTAAATGTAGTTGTTATATAGTTCAATTGGCAAGTCAGGTAATGCGCGTCATCAATCACATGATCAACGGTCGGCGTTACCAATAATGCGCTACAAAAAAAATCAAAATGTAATTGCTAAATATAAATTATTTTTGTAGTTTTCTAAGATTAAGCAGCCGTGTTTAATCACAAGGACTGTAACTTTTTGAAAATAAAAAGGAATCGGGTTTTTATTTTCTAATTTAGTTCATATTTATTTTTTGTAAAGTTAGCATTATTTTTGGCATGTTTATATTATTGCATGTAGACGTACTAAGTTATTCGTATGATGTCATAAAATTTATTGATGACGCGCACTACGCGACTCGTCAATTAGACCATATGTAAAAACATATTATGAAAAATTCTTTGAAATGAGAAAAAACAAATTTATAAACAGGAGATAATAATTTGCATTTACACGGAAAAGTAGTCAGTACAATATTTATGTAAAATGTCATAGCTTGATAGAGATAAATATTTTAAATTATAATGTTTTCTTGAGTTTTAGTATAATAATAATAATATTAACTAATCAATGTCAGAAGTTCTTTTTTATTTGTACTCCTAAAAGGAATTTTATAATTGGGAAATTAAGCGGTGAGGCTAAACAAATCTATTAAATGTTAAAAAGTTCACCATCAGCGGTTACACAGCGACCGGTAGGCTTCAATTTGAAATTAATTTGACACTGTATTCGCACTTCTCACTAAATCTTAAATTTTTTTATTAGTTATGCGTAACAGGGTTTCTTATTCTTATATTAAAACTGAATTTCTAAAGATGTCCTGTTTTTAAATGGTTTTGGAAATTCAAAAAGCTATTATCAACAAAGAAGGTTCCTGACAAGAATGTTTCTGGATTTTTTTTTTTCTTGTAAATAGATTAATTATGTTAATTTTATAGTCATTATATAGCACAAAACAATTTTATTTCATATATTTAGTTCGGCAGTGCTGAAAATCCGTTTAACAGCTTTGCTAAAAAATTCAAAAATTCAAAAATGTATGGCTTAGAGAAGATTTGTGAATTGACGCTTTGGAGAATGTTGTAAAATTTGCAAAACTAAATTGAAAAACAAAGTTTGATAATCGCCTTCCAGGAGGCCAACTAGCGGCGGCGTATGTTTTAAAGATTTGTTAAAATACACTGGGTCTCTCTTTCTATTATACTGCCCTTTGGTTAGATGAATCACGAAAACGAATCAGAATTAAATATCGTATTCTATTCGAAAAAGTACCACGAGTGCTTGTTACTATTTTTGAATATCTTCAAAAATAAAAGAGTTGTTTGAATTGTTCAAATAGCCAAATTTTAAATTTTGGGTTAGCACTAAAAGATAACAAAAGATACTGAAATTATATTTTCGGAACTCGAATCAGCATCGAAAAAGCGCCCTGGAATCCGACATCAGATTGTGTCTATGGTCCACCCTGTGTGGATATCATTAATTTATGGAATCATTTAGTGCGAAATTATTAAACAAACATTAAATTGCTGTAATTATTATGTTTGGTAAACAGCTTTGGGTCACGTCCAAATTTTCCGACACTTCAACATTTTGATAAAAATATTATCGGTTACGTAAGCAGTTCATAAACTCTAGGAATCTGCACCAAACGCCTATTTATGCTCTATTAGAGGACCAAGTCCTGACCGTGCAGCAGGCGATGGGGTACAGCCGTGACATAAAACTCCATAAGGCTAAGTTTCGTTACATTAGGTAATTGGTTTAATTTATACATGCAATTGGAAATAATACTAAAAATACGCGTATGTACAGTGGCGAACATCTAAATGTCTCAGAATGTCTTCCAGGTTTAAACCGTGTTATGATTGAGACAGAAGAACTCAACAATTTGCCAGGGGGCTTCTTCAGGAGAAAAAGGCTAGCACTAAAAGAGCACGGTAACTCAGCGTGTCAACCACGCCAGAGGCGAAACTCTTTTAGCATGAAAAAGAACATTCCTTCCTAGAACATCCTAATAAACAGCACCCTGATATCAAGTTCACCATGGAAATAAAATCTAACGGTTCTCTCCCTTTCTTCGACGTCCTGATAACCCGTAAACCTAGTGGCCATCTTGCACACTCAGTTTATCGTAAACCCACACACACGGATAGGTATCTTCATGCCAGCTCACATTATCACCCGTCACAAAAGCTTTCCGTAATCCATTCCCTCGTTCATTGCTAGCACAGTGTCTCAGCCCGACAGTCTTCAAGTCGAGTTAGCTCATATCCAAGACAGTCTCGTCAAGAATGGATATAACAAAAGGGATGTTAGGAAAGTAATCGAGAAACAATAAATTACACCCCTCACACCCCGTGGAAGTCCACAAAATACCTGCACACCCCAGGCTACTGTTTTCTTGCCCTACATTCGGCAAGTTACTGATCGAATATGTAGGGCTTTCAAAAAACATAACATCAAAACCGTCTTCAAACCCCCTCTAAAAGTGTCACTAATACTACCTTTAGTAAAAGATAAGCCTCGGCCCTTGTCTTCCAAAGGCGTCCACAGTGTCCCCCGTTCTTGTGTTTTAGTGTACAGTGGAGAAACTGGTCGCTCAGTACACACACGTATCTGTGAACACAAACTTTATTTGAAATCAGGTCTTCCCTCACACTCAGCTATTGCTGAACATCATCACGACACTGGCCATAAGATCTTGTTCGAAAATTCTTCGATCATCGCCAATGCCCCTTATTTTTTCAATAGAAAAGTTCGTGTAGCCCTTGAAACCATCAAGACCCCTAACAACTTGAATCGTGACACTGGTTATCATCTATCAGACATATGGAGTTCCGTAATTCCTACTGCCCCCCCCCCCCCACTTCTAACCAATCGTCGTCTACCGCTACCGCTACCTTTTCTGTTTTTCTTCAGAAGGGTTTGGTCTCTGGCTTGGTTGACAAGTTGAGTTACCATTACCATCCTGCCTCTTGCTAAAAGATTTTCGCCTCTGGCTTGGTTGACACGTTGAGTTACCGTGCGCCATTAGTGCTCCCTTTTACTCCTGATGAAGCCCCTTGAACAAGTGGGCGAAACGTTGAGTTCTTCTGTCTCCACAATGACACGGTCCCAACTTGAAAGGCGTTCTGTTGATACTGGAACTGGCCGTGTAAGTCTCCGAATTCTTTACTTATAAGTATTTAAAAATTTTAAATCTTTCTATTTCTTCCTGTATAAAGTAATGATTAAATTATGACGTTAAATTGATTTTTTTACAAAAAACATCCTGTAGTTGCTAATTAATCTGAGTGCGTATAAGACATCGATTTACAAATATTAGAAATTGCATGTTGAATTATTATTATTATTATTTAATAAAGAATCTAGGTTTATTCAAAATTTCTCCTTTATTCCTAATTACTTCTAGATATTTTTGCATGCATCAAATCTGCATCGCATGCCCATGGATCTAATATCAATAAATCCAGAAAAGTATATTCAACACGAATTACTAAAATATTGGTGCATTCCAAATAGTCATTTCTTATTAATATGTTTATATTAACTTTACATTAGTATTATTTAAACTTTATTCTGTATTAGGCTCTAAAGCAGCTTACTACAAACTGCAAAACATAAAGATTATATCAATAATCAACTGCATAATTAAAATATTGCCAATAAATTAAGATGTCATTTTTGAGGTCGATTTAAAGACACAAGGACGCTTGGCCAGATAAAGATAGACTACGGGATAGGTAGTGGTACGTAGGCTTGGTATTAAACATTTTTGATAACTCTTTCTCTACAAGCCTTGAATTGAAAACACCTGCTTTAATAACAGCAAATATCACAGAATTGTACATTTTGTTTAATCAACGTAAATCCGCTGAGTGGGATAATATTTTTTTGCAAAACTGCCTAAAATAGATATTGAATTTAACTTATTTTGCTATGTTGCTGCTAAAATACGATATTTTCTTATTCTATTTTAACTTTAGTATGACTGAGAGTTAGACAGAGTTAGAGAAATAGGTTTAAAAGGAAATCAAACATACGGTAACAACAGATCACTATTGTGTAAGAGTAAAATACTAAGTAAAGAAAACAAATAAAAATATATAAAACCTTGATAAGTCCTGTCATTACTTATGCGATGGAAACTATAACAATAAACAAAAAAGAGGAAGAAGATCTAGAAATAATGGAGAGAAAAGTAATGAGAACAATATTGGGACCAAATATAACAAGGAAAGGAGAAGTAAGACTGAAAAGGAATAAGGAGATAGAAGATGAACTCGGAGGACAAAACATTATAAGATACGTAAAGCACAACGATTACAATGCGTAGGACACAATCTGAGAAGAAATGATGAGGAAGATAACACAATGGATACCAATATGGCCAAGGAGTAGAGGCAGACCGAGGAAAAGATGTAGGTATGCCCTAGAAGAGGATATAAAAGCGATGAGAACAAAGGACTGGAAATTAAAATGTAAAGATAGGAGAAAGTGGAAGAAAATAACGCAGGCAGCCAGGACTCAAAACAGACTATGAAAACCAAAGAACAAAAGCATTAATCCACCTCGATAAATAGATTTTAAAACGCATTGCGTTAGACATAATCCACGACGATTGAACGGCTTGATGATGCTGATGACTGAGGGTTGCAATTTAAAAGGCCGGTTAATAATATGATTTTGTTTTTAAAAATTTATTTTTAATATGCCAGCAAGCAACAAAATAGTTGGTGTCAATAATATTAAAAATTTGCATTGTAATGTGATTCGCGATACTTGTATACATCCGTTTAAACGTTTTTCAGAAAGTTATTGATAATTTTATTTTAGTGTCTGAGTTTTTTCTAGGATTTTCTGGGAGCTCAGACTGAACTATTTATGATCTATTTATTTATGATTTATTTATTTCCTACAGGTGAAGACCCAATTACAGGGGAAAAAATATAAATAATTCAAAGAAATACATAAACAGCCTGCAAAGGTAAATGAATGTCAGTATAATAACAATAAACTAAAATCTACCACTTGTTAAAGAGTTATCCCAAACACTCATAAGTAATTATGTTAAATGTATTTAAAAGGATTCGCAATAATGACTCAATATATTATTAAATAAATCAATGTCCACGTCCAAGTTGTTGTATGCCGTCCACATTGCTAATATTGGGGAATGTTAGTGAATTTTTGATCTAGGGCAATTGTAGCTAAATGTGTCAAAGGATCGAGTGCGCATATCAGGTAACTACTTTGAAACTCAATTTCGATAATAAATCAGGAACGTCTATAAGATTATTTATCAATTTGTGTAAAAATACAAGAATGTGAATAAGTCTTCTATTTTCAAGTGTATAACAAGAATAAGTAGATAAGAGAGATGAATAATCACGATGTCCGAAGCGAAAATGACAGTATTTCAAGGACCTTTTCTGAATTCTCTCTAGTTGCAAATTACTACAAACGTAATACGGATTCCAAATCACCATACCATACTCCAAACGAGATCTTATTAATGCATTAAGTAAAACCATTAATGTATTCATATCATTCACATTTTTTGAATTACGCATTAAGAAACCTAATCGTCTAAAAGCCGTATTAGCTAAATTATCAATGTGCAGGTTAAATTTCAAAGATGGTTCAAATATAATTCCAAGGTCATTAAAAGTGTTTGTCCGTTTAAGTTCAATGTTATTAAAAACATAATTCTTTTTAATATCAGTGTACTTACGTGAGTAAGTCATCGAGACACATTTATCTAAATTAAAAAATAACTCATTTGCCAGGGACCATTCCCAGACCCTATCCAAGTCTTCTTGTAGAAGTGAGCAGTCATTTATACTACTTATTTCATGAAAAATTTTGAGATCGTCAGCATACAATAGTTTACCAGAATTAAGAACCACCTTTTGAATATCATCTATAAATACAATAAAAAGAAGGGGTCCGAGAATGCTTCCCTGTGGTACGCCTGAGCATGACACAAAGTCCCTGGATACAAAACCATTGCAATAAACATATAACTTGGCTTGAAACTAATTAATTGGAAGGTAAATTTTCTGCTGTTAATATCTTTAATACTGTACTATTATCAGTAGGTACATTTCATATGAATTACACCTTTATTTATCGAGAGATGTTTATATTGTAAATCTCGTTTTAATCCCTTTGCTTTCCACTATCAGAAATTATGCTGTCATTAGTAATAGTAACCCTTCTTGACGATTCAATAAATTTATTTCGTAGAGTTCGACTGTTAAATCGAACGATTATAGGTTTAGTTGTCCTATTATTACTCTTAGTTGGGATGCGGTGTATAGCTTCAACATATCTATTACTGAAATCAGCGATATTTAACTAATCAGCTATTCCAGACAATAATAGCCATAGATCTTCATTGACAGTTTCAATAAGATTGTGAATTTCAATATTTGTATTACGTGAATACTGGTCAACCGAATTTAGCCGTAGTTTAAGCGATTTAATTTCTATATCTTGATCAGTGACCATTTTTTCAATATTATCCACCTTGATTACATTTTGTCGCATATCTTCTTTTACCTCTAGAACCTGATTCTAAGGTAAAGCTAACCTCTCATAAATTTTATTTACAGATGCAGTCAGCGAGTTGACGTTATCATTCAATTTAGGTAGAATATCTAACTTTGTCGATATCACAGAAAACAATCGCTCTGCACTTGATATAAATGAATTTTCTATTTGCAAGTTTGGCAAACCCAATTGTGCACCTGACGTAGTGTTATCCGATGAACTGCACTTCGCACACATCCATTTCTTCAAGGATTTATTATCAACTAACTTTCTAAAATCATCAATTGACACCTTAGCACATTGTAAATGTTAACGACGCCCAAACGCACCAAAACACTGTATTGATTCATCATATCTACTCAGTTTTTGGGAGCACTCAAAACACGATAAACCTTTGCCAGCCATCTTTGCTGCATCAACTGAATTTAGAAAACATATTAAAAAAAATTCTGATGAAAATTTTGTTATTGTATATATTTAAACAACAAGCTCAAATTCTAAGTTTGGCTAATTTAAATTTGTCATATTTTCAACTGTACAACAAGTGATTATCGCCAACACAAAAATGGTCGGCTTTTCCTTAATTCGTTACTCAATAGTATGATATTTTATTTTTAAATACAGTTATTTCTTGCGAAACCCTCATAAGAAATAATTTGAAGCTGCATTTCTTGTTGTATTGAAAAGCTTTTGCCATTATTTAATATCAAAAAACAACTAATATTCAATGAGCCCATTCAAAATTATGCATTAAATTATTAAAATTACAGATTTAGTTTTTAGTTCCACCATCTACCCGTTTTTATTAGAAAAATATCAGAAAATGTTCAGTGCAGCAACAAATGAATCTAAATTCGTTAAAATTCTTATATTTATTATAAAGTCTCTGAGAGTTAATAGCTGTACCTAAAAACAAATGTTCATAAGCTCTAGTGTGGGTTGATGAAAAAGAAACTATTCTTGAGCAAAAATGAAAATCTTAAAATCGTGACCTTCAAGTTTTAAAATCCCGAAAATCTGCATACGTTGGCTCTCAGACATTGTGTGGTAAAAAAAAACCCGGCCGGTGAAGTCCTTTTTTGGCCTAGCCGCATATATAACTATATTGAAAACGAATACGTTGTGCAGAGATCTGATGACCAAGGGTTTTAAAATCTATTAGGAAGACTTCTCTGGATCTATTTTGATTTATAAAAAAATAACAACAGTTGCTCTAATTTCTCGGTGTTACACTTTTAACAATTTTTTATAGTTACGCGAATCAAGTTTTATAGATTAATTAACAATTAAATCAAAAAGCGAAACTACCATTTATTGAAGGCAGTCTTAATTACTATACAGGCTGACTGACAAAAAACGCCCCAAGCCATACCGCCGCTATTTATAGTCCGATTTTGGTTAACAAAAAAAAAACACTGAATTCAGAAAAAAATCTCTATCAGAAACAATAAAAAAAAAATGATGTTACCATTTGAAAAAAAAAAATTAGCAGTCGCTGTTGTTAGAGTTGAAGTTAAAAAAAATTATTTGTGCCTCCTCGTAGTATTTGAGGAGTCATTTTATTTGCTTTTTTGTTCATCAAAGTCGAACTATAAGTAGCGGCGCTATGGCTTAGGGCGTTTTTTGTCAGTCAACCTGTATACATAAGAAGTATATTTAATTCGCATTTATTATGTGAAATAGTCAATATTGACACGCTTATTTTCTCAGTTTTTACCACTGACGATAAAATTAAAGAAAAACTAAATGCAATGATTTTTTGTTTTAATTCAGATTTCTCTTACAGTAAATCAAGTGTCAATGATTTCCAATGTTAACTTTCTTATTTTTTTAAAAACAGAATTTAGCTTCATGTTGTTACTAATTTTTAGTTGATACTTATATCTTATTTTCTCTATCAATCCACTATTAGTAATTTTATGCTATCAGAAATGTAACACTAATCTTAATCACTACAACAAGATCAAGTAAATTGCACCTAGTGAGTGGGACGATTCGGCCAAGATTTTCAAGTAATTCTTAACTAAAAAATATTGTGGGTTGCCTAATTTTAATTTATTTAATATTTTAATCAAAAACAGAAATTCTCAAAAAAAAACCACGGAAATAGTGCCCTAGACTTTCATCGTATCAATTAGATTTAAACGAACTTCAAATAACCTCAACGGTTTTGGCATAATATGGAAAATGCGAATTAGCGTAATTAATGATTTGCAGGAAACTGCAAGGTTATTTTGGGCAACAATTAATCAGTGCCCTAAAGATAGATGGATTATCATTGTTTAAGGTATCGACCTTTTCTTCATTTTGTCAAATAAAGATGGAAAATGAGAAATTGAAAATCCGATTTTATAATGCATTTGGGAGAGTACTACAGAGGAACCTTAATAGCCTCTACTAGAGGGACGACACGTAGACATCTAACGGTTGGTATACTCAACTTCTGACGGAAAATCCCATAAGGCTAAGCTAATTAGGTGTTCTTTGCTCAGAGTTTATCGCCAGTGGGTAAATTTTCGTACAGTATTTACGAAATCTAAGTTTTACAACACACCTTACAGGTGCTTCGCTTCTATACGCTTATAGACCGTAAACTGTATACATTAAATTTGTCTGCTTGGGAAACTTTTATATGCTACCAAATACATTTAAATTTCTACCCACTGCACTAGCAGTCACACTAGTCAGAACTATTATCTATTTACTTATTCTTTACGTTATTAATTCTTCCTTGAGCTGTCAGGCATGAAGATTAACCAAATTTAAATGTATTGTTGATCACTTGATCAGTTTCGTCATTCTTTACAAATCCGAGGATTGTTCAATAGAAACACGTTTAGCAATTTTTATTCAAAGAATTTAAAAGAAATCTCCATTAATATTAAGTCTCGAGTACCACTGGCGCACTAATCTATAGATTTTCTGCTGGTAAAATTTCTGTGGCTGTTTGCGGATCCATTCTGTGACCCTGCCCCAGCATCCGAATTGAACCGTCGTCCTTTTAGCGATTGTTTTAATGGGCCAAACTCATGCAAATCGCACGGGGACAAGCCGGGACTGTAAGGTAAATGTTGTACGATTACCAAAGGCATACGAGCAAGCAGATCTTGAACCGTTCGGGCTACATGGAGGCGAATATTATCATGCATAAGGATGGCACCACTTGTAAGGTTCCAAGAACGTTTATTCTTGATATATTAGCTACTTATTGATACCGTTGTAGTGATAAGGCCGACTGAAAATTCTTCTGCTCAACCGTAAGCAGTCATGGAATCCACTGAGCAGCTACTTTGTGTTAGCCAAGACTATGCATAATGAAATGAACAGTTCCCACACTGATGCTCAACATTTCAGAAAATTATAATCTAACCTTGATGCGCCTATTTGTGAGTAAAACAGTTTCTGCCCCACATTTTCATCTAATGCTGCAATTCGAGCATGTGCCACGTCTTTAGTGGATTCTCTTCCTTATCGAAATTTATTGCACCATTCAACCACTGCCGTATCAGAATATCTATAGCTTTCGTTCTAGTATAAATTTCCATTGGCTGACACCCTACAGCGGCATAAAATTGAACAACAGCACCCATATTATCTTTGAACGAATTTTCTACCATAAATACCATTTTATGAATTAATCACAACGCTTAAAAATGAGCATACAGCAAAAACTTTTGAAAGGCGCGCCACTTGTACTTAAACAGTCAATATAAACAACTGAATTCCATTGTCGTGACGATGAAGTCGCGGCTGCGCAGTCCAAACGTGTTTCTATTGAACAATTCTCGTCTAATGCAATATTTTTTACTTTTAACTTTGTGTTGCCTTTGTTGTAAAAACCATTTATTCCATTATGATAATAAAATATTGCAGATAAATGGAACGAGTCAGAGTTAAATAAGCATCTTCCGAGTTCAAACAAACTGTGTCACTGTTGAATGAATAAAGAACTCGGCGATTCCTGAAACTTAAACGGTTTTGCCTCTTGCTAATTTACCGCTCGTTTGACCTCTTGCTAGTTTTGCTTCTGTACGTAATGAATGTGACATAATTAAAAGTCGCATAGAACTCTAAATTCCGGAACTGTTGCTTTGTTTACCCTAACAACTGATATAGTTATAAAGGGTTTGTCACGACGACCGTCAGTTAGACGTTTCTTGAGAATTACTTATAGCACCCAAATGAAACTTTGCGGTATATTAATGTTTTCTGATACTACAAATCGACTGAAAATATTTTTAAAATTTTACAACTTGGTTGCACGGAAGTAGGCGCCAACTTCGTTATTTCAAATAGAATACCCTATACTCATATGTTTAGATATTCAGAATTGTCTTTGAATGCCGAGTTCAATGATGTGGCACTATGGGGGTCTGTCGGTAACAGTTCGTTTGTTATTCAGAAATCTACCTGGACAAAGGCCACTGCGAAATAATTCGAAGTAAGCATTCTTACTCAGGATTTAATTTAAGGAATCTATCACCGATAGATTACCTAGGACTATTCGAGACTACCATTTATCAATATACAGGATGACCTCGATTTGTTATTACTATTAATAAATAAAAATATAAATTATTTTCGAGCGTAGTATAAAACAGTATAAATTTCAATACTTGCTAGTTGCAAGTTTTGTATTTTTTCAGAAAATATTTGCTTATACGCCGAAAAACTACGTTATTCATCAAATCACAACGCGGGCAAAAGTTTATATCCTGCCCTGCCTGCTCATCTAAGTATTAATAACGTTTTTCCTTTAATGGCTTACGCTTAAAGGGTAAGAAAAAATCAGTTAATGAATCGTCAATCTGTAACTTTTTAGATATAATAAATAAACAGTTTACGGGTAAGCTAGCTGTTTAGAAATAAGTAGTGTTTGCGAATCAACCGACTATAGCTGCGAAACGTTTTGATTATACCAGCTAAATTTTTGTTTTATAATAAAGAAGGGTATTAATAATTCGCCACAATAAACCCCCCTAAAATATTATTAATAATCTATAGTCTTGCATGCGTCCCAAGTTTGTTAAATCTTATATACAGTTATTTTTTACCTTCGAAACGATTAACAGCCGAAATTCCTTATTATCTTGGTGAAACACTTCTGAATTCTTTTCAAATGTTGCGATAATTGTTGTTTAAACTAAGGAAATATCTTGTTAAATTTCGTTATTTGGTAATTTGGTTGTTCAAGCTGTTCTTCTTCGTTGTACGGTGATTAAGAAACTTTTGTTAACGGGTACTTCGGAATACTTCTTCTTGAAGTGGCGTGCCCTTTATAGGACGTTGCCGGTCTTCTTTCCGTATGCCTGTAGTGTGCGTGATAATACTACCGAATAGTATTCTTTCTTAATGTTCCTTATGAACAGCGTCCTGATAAAGTACAAACTACAAAAGAACCTTAAGGTCTTCTAAATACCTAGTCTACTTATTGTAAGTTTATACTCTTTTTCTGTAATTGTGGATTATGTAGCAATTTCGACGACCTGGCCACATTGAAAAGTCTTCCAGTATTTTTCTTCTGAATCCCAATATTTCATATCTATTATTAGGTACATTTAAAGCTAGCTCATGCACTAACATTAAATGTATAAAAATTGTGCCTTGAGAAATCTAAACATTATTGCTACGTGTGCACGAAGACGTTCATCAATTTTATGGAATTTGAAATTTGCTGATGAAAGAACGTTATCGAGAATCGGCTTCCATTGTCAACTGTTATCTGTTTACAGATTTATAGCGAACTTACTTCTAATCGTTCTTGGTTCACATTTGCATTTAACATATCTAAAAATACAGAAATGCAAACTAATTACATGTCTTGTTTTAAAGAGGTGAATTAGAGTCTTAAGCTACTTTTTTTATATTTTCTTCGCCTGCGTTTCAAGATTATTAATATCTCTAGAACTTACAAAGCGATCTCTATTTCGCTTTTCTTTTAAAATACTTTTGTTTTGTAGAATTTTATTAGGCGATTATCTTCGCGTAGACGCTGTTACGTGTTTTCGTAGCTGATTAACCGTTCTTTCATAAAATAAAAGCCGACTTCATTTAATCAACCCACGATATATTAAAACGTAGGCGTAGACCTTTATTAATATTTCTGCGTTATCACACAGTTTATTCAGACAATATGATGGATTAGTCGAGGTGTTGGCAGGTAATACTGGGTTCAGTTGTGCGTTTGTTGTAACAGTTCGTAACAAAACTTTACGTGGTCGTAGCCGAAAGTGATTTGCATCTAATTGAGACGGTATTCCGTAAAAATCCTTCGGAATAATTCGGCATAAAGGGTTTCCCATGCAAACACCGGTCCTAAGAAATGACAGTGGGACACATTCCCGAAAGTGGGATCTTATTCCAGCGTATGCTAAACCGGAATTCGAAGACTTAGGATAGGTCGGTAACCTTCGGTCTAGATCGGTACCGACGCCAGCGATGCCCAGCGTCGCGAATTCAGTCTCTAATCGCCGGCGCTTCATCAAAGCCGCCTGTATACGTGCCGATAAGAAGAATAAACCAACTTCACGCAAACGCTTACTTGCGGGTATGAATACGTGTAAATTTAAATGACATTAAATTGTGCTGCAACTTTACTTCCGTGGACAATTTACAGCGTTCTAAAACGAACATAAATTATTAACAAAAGTTTTAAAGATTTAAAAAACTTAAGTTGAAATGAAGTTAGATTCTGAACATTTTATTGTCTACGCATCCAGATCCACGAAACTTGTGTTGCTCCGATGCAAATGGAAGTGATTGTGAAAATGAAATGTTGAGTGGAGATGTTCATTAGCGATTTAGTACAACTGCTAGCAGGAGGTAAATCATATACGCTGAGTTGTTCTTGTTGAAAACATGCAATTTTAGAAGGAATAGTAATAGAAATTTAGGAATTCCTAATATGCTATTGATTTCAACAGCTTTATCAAATTAATTTAGTTTCTTTAGTTTCTTGTGAGGAGAAATCTAACAGTTGTTTCTAAAACATGTTATATCGATTTGGTAACATTTAAGCGCATTTTTGGGGCCTCTATATTTCATGGCCATACACATAATTTAAGCGTCGGTTAGTGACAGCTTATAGGCGACAATTTTAAAACCCCTTTTTTACAATTTCTTAGAAGCTTGACATCCGTATTTGCTTGCTTTCCAATTTCCTTTTTATGTTACTACAAATCATGTTTCTGTGACAAAACGCTAGTGTTAAGGTTGTATGTGGGTGACCATTACGAAAGGCGCCTGACTTTAGCTTTTTGTTAGGCACGATATTTGCAAATAGATTAAATTGAGAAACATAGTAAATATCTGGCATGAAAGAATACCTTTGTGGAATATCAGACAAGCATAAAAATTCAAAGCATTGAAATACTGAGGATGCAAATTATGTTATAACTTTTCTCAGTTCAACAGATTGCAGTAAACTTTAGTCTGGTTCAAATTAAAACCAATCATATAAAAGCCTATTAAAAATACAAAATAGTTTCTTTAATTAAGTTGACATAAGCTTATTATTCAGCATTTAATTGCATGTTAGTGCATTAATACCGATTCTCTGAACATTTACCAATCTAGTTAACATCTAATTTGAATTTTGAGTGTATTAAAATCACACGGTTCAGTAGTTACAGGGAATAACCGTAATGCAGTAAATTATTTTACCTAGTACAGCTTTACAAATTTAACCCTATCGGTAACTACTAATAAGCATCACTTTGTTTTTAATCACATTAGTATTATAATCGGTTAAATGTAATTGGTTTTGCACATAATTCACAAGTAATATTATTCAATTGATTTGGTAAGGAATTTATTACGGTTAAAATTTAATGCTGTGACCATAAATCTATAAGAATTTTTTTTAAACGATTAATGAATGTAAGGAAAATGATATTCTGTGTATTACAAGAAATGAGATTCATATTACGTTTTTCTACGATTAACAAGTTATACCTACTTGCAAGCATAAGGGCTCAAAGAACTAAGTCGTCGTAATCGTTTTTGTATTTAAGTATGTATAGAATTTTTACTATTGTGTACGTGAGTTTGCAGGTTAGCCTTTAATTTGTTAAGCGTTTGTTCTTTTGCGCTAATATTGTATTTTAGCAGTGCGAAGGGACCTTAAGTCGCTTTATTAAACCGTACCGTGATAATTCCCTTAATTTAGAAGTACAGGGAGCATCATAAAAACTTAATGATATCATTTTTTCTAAACCGAAAGTATGAAACAAAGGGTATTGATAAGATGATAAGCCTAGCCATTTTGATAAATTTCAGGAAATTGTTATTTTTAACGGTGTAATTGTTGCGTGACAATAGAAGATAGGCAATGTTGAAATTTATACATACATCTATAAACCATTTGCATGCTTTAGCTTCGGGGTATGCATAAAAAATTTTAGAATTTTTTTAAAAATTAGAGTGCCCATTATAGTTTTATTACCCCATCAAGATTAGACTTAATTTTAATTTATCCAAAGTGTGCAGAGTTTTAAGATAGCGTACAAATTTTGTATACCGCAAAATGACACATTTATGGTAAAATTAAAACGTTGAAACCAGAAAATTACCTACATTTTGGAGAGAATGGTTTTCACTCTTTACCACAACAATGTAAAACTTGAGATATCACACAGCCTCTGAGCAGCTTAATCTCGTAATGAACACTTTTTGCAGTCTGCGTTTTTTTAACAGTTCATGAGTTTTGGAATAACAGTTTTTGGTTTTGTATTATATTATAAACATTAAAGGACAAAGTTTAAGTTAGTCATATTAAAAATAATATTTAAAGTTTCATATTACTACTGGAACACTTAGGGCCGGTATTACAATCGCCGTTTAAACTTCTAGTATGGTTTAAACTGCAGTTTAGTCTCAGAGCTGGTATTACAATATTGGTTTTACCTAAAACTGAAGTTTAAACTACTAGTAAACTTAAGCCATGGTAGGGGTACCGTTTAAACCATAGTTTTCGCTGACGCACGCGTATTTGGAGGGTGTTCATAACCTTATGTAATATTATTGTTTTGATCACCAATAATTTAAGACAATGGAAGATGTGTTCGATATTTTTGAAGAGCTTTTAAATGATGACGAGGAAGAAATAATGGACGTGATTGAAAGACCTCGTCGACCAAAGGTAATTCGGGAAAGACCAAATCAATTCGAAAAATGGTATAATGCAGAATTTATAAATAGATTCAGAATATCTAAAGAAAGTGCTCGGCAAGTGCTAGATCGGATACGAGATACCTATAATCCATTCAGTTAACTCCCGTGACGTTTACGCTGTCAAATGAAAATTTTGGAGTGTACTTTATGTACAGAACCTATCAACTTTTTTAGTGAATGTACTTAACGTCAAACTGAAAGTAAGGTTATGATAAATCATTTGTCATTTTCGTAAAATTAAGTAGAACAAGGTAAAAATGGGTTTATTAATAATACAAGTATGATAATAAACTTCGTTGGTGCTTCTGTTTATCCATTTCTCTAAAGATTATGAATTATAAAACGTAACTTGAATAATAAATAATTTAAGTGTCAAAATGAAAACAAAAGCATTAAATTTAAATTTAAAGGTGCACCAATCTCAAATCCAAAAATTGTTAATAGCCTAATAGGGATTTTCATATTAACCAACACATTGTGACTTTTATGTCACGGGAGTTAAGTGAATGGATAATAACTCAGCTAACTCTGATTTTGACAATCAATAATATCTGCGAAGTTGGATGTTTAGCAGTGAGAGCTGCCAACATAGGTAATTTCACAGTAATTTTAACCGACGCAGCAGAAAGGGATTGTAATATGCATCCACGTTAAACTTCAGTTTAAACTTCTTGTAAAAGTTAACTTTACCCAAAATTTAACTGTATATTGTAATACCGGGCCTTAGAGGTCAAGAGTTACAATCCTGGATGTAGTGAAGGGCGAGCACGGCGGTTTTCTACTAAGGTTGCCCTTCTTTGTTGTAACGGATTTCCTTGAATACAGTGTGTTGTTTCTTAATTTTTTAACTGCAAAATTAAAAAGTTTAGTTATGCAAATTATATTTATATACTATATAGAATATTATAGAAACTAATTCATAAAAATGTATGCACGATGAATATATAGACATATAGAGGATTGCTGCTCCGGCCTGCTACAGTATTCGCAATAAAAGTTTCAAATCTATTTCTTAATACTGTTATTAGGTTATTACATTACCCTAAAGAGTGTGAGACTAATATTTTATAGCAAGCCACGCTGTCTGTTAATTTATTTGGGGAGTTTTCAATGTACTCAGAAGATAGAACTTCAAAAACCATATTGAAAGAAGATTTTAGTCACAGCATCAGGAAGAAAGTATAATTTCAATAGATAGGGGTAAAACTAACTAATTGTATTGTGTAGGTTAGGTTAAATGTGGTTCCATTCTTTTATTACAGGGTGCTATCGCAATACATTGTACCTTATTTCAATCTGAGAAGAATATAGCAGCAAGACATGAATAGAATAAAATGAAAGGTTAGGAAGATTGGCTAGAAAGTATTATCTGGGTATTTACCGCATGGTTCAGAAAAACACCAAGGCAATTGTCAGAATTGAAGCCACATTTTCCGGAATGCCAAGATCAATCTTATTCGTAAGATGATCTGCCGCGGTTGTGTTTTAAAAACTGGAAACTAATGTAGTCATCATAATTTGAGAATTCGCTCTTCTTAAAATAAAAAATTGCAGATATTTTCACTGTCATTCACATTTCACTAGTTTAGCTGGTCAGAGCAAACTCATACAACACAGGGTGGTCTTCATAGTATCAAAATATAAACATAAAAGTATAAATTTATCCACCCATCATATGTCATAGCTCGTGTGTGTTTTGATTTGAGTATATTAAAACGATTTAAGCCGTTTAAAATAGTTGGTTCGAACGTTTTTCAAATCTTAAAACAATATTTTTGAATGTAGCAACTCATATTTATTGGTGTTGGGATACAAAACCAACACAATGGGGGCATTTTTAAGATAAGACATGCTATTATTATTTCCATTATTATTATCATCCTGGTTATTATTATTATTATTATTATTATTATTATTATTATTATTATTATTATTATTATTATTCTTACAACGCCATTACACTAAATAATCTTTTAAAGAAGAAAAAACATGGGAAATATATTAAATCGGTCCAATAGATTATCAATATCACAAAGCCATTTATATTTCACAGTATTTCAAAGCTTTATACAGGGTGTTAGGTAATGGTTCTGCCAAACTTTAGTGGTGGGTTTGTAACGATAAAAGAAATAAAAAAATTCTTATATCATTTTCTTCTCAGTTGCATAGATTTAGTTAAAAATTATGTTGAAAATGCGTCCCACAATGTTAAGGTACCCCTGTTTTAATTTTATTAATCACTCCTGCCATGATTAACCGAACATCAAAAAAAAAGAAAATTTTGCTAGTTGGTTGACATTTGTTTGGCAACTCTACATTTAAATTGTCAGATTATTGTAATTTCTTCAACTAGATTTTCAAATTTACGTCCAAAATTACAAAGAAATTGTTACAATTCTATTGCGGAATACGTAGATATGCATTTTGTTTATGGTGAATGTAGTAGAAATGCCAGAGAAACAGTTCGTAGATATGCTGAGCGCTATCTTGAGCGCAGAATTCCCAGTAAAGACGTTTTGGCAGCTGTACATCGGAGACTTCGAGAAACAGGTTCAGTTTTACCCAAAAATCAAGAAGTAGGACGAGGACGTAATAAAGAAATGCCAGCACCAGGAAAATTTCGCGAGTAACTAGTTGGAGTTAGTCACTGGACTGTATGGAGAACATTAAAAGAATCTTCAATGTATCCTTACCATATCCAAAGAGTGCAGTTTGTAAATGCAAATGATTTCGTTCCAAGGCGTGCATTTTGTAACTGGTTCTTAGAGAGAGTGGTCGAGAGCCGCCAATTTTCACGACAGATTTTAATGACAGACGAGTGCTGTTTCACAAGAAATTGAATTTTTAAATTACATAACAACCATGTCTGGGACGACATGAATCCACATTAGGGTGGGTCACGATTGTATGGAGAAAAAAAATTATCACAAGAAGAGAAGCGTGCCAAATAATGTCTTTAGGTCGCATATAAAATTTTATTAGAATTGGATATCATCTTCTGCATCCGGATTGAATTTGAAAATACCAAAATTTGCAAAAAAAAAACGTATTTTTGAAAGGTCCTTACAGCATGGCGAAAAAGGTTGAAAATATGTATTTATAAAACAAAACAAAATGTTATGAGTATTATTTGTTAATTACAAGAAAAAAGTTAGAAAAAGGACATTACAATAATTTATAATAATAGGTTAATTAGCACGAAAATCCTTCTTGCTATCGAATTTCGGCATCGTTTTTCTAGATTCTATCTGGACTTTAATGAAGCCTTCTCTCTCGGATTTTTTACACAGTGTTGCTGAAGCTTTTGTCACAGTCTTAACTGCTCTTTCAACTGCTTGTGTGTGACATGGCAGGCGTAGAAAAGGCAGTTCTTCTCCTTTTTGTGCTACAAATACTTGGATGTCTTCGTCAGGTATGGATTTCAATATTGGTGGTTTAGTGATATTCACCTGCTGCCAGTCAATAAGATCGGTGTAAGATGATGCATCAAAGTTTACAGTAGGAAGTTGGAATAGTCGGAGTCTATTTACTTTAATGCTGCGCGCTTTCAAAATGCGACGGGCTGCCAGTTCACGGACGTGTGGTTGAGCGTCGGTCAGCATTGAGAGCAATATATTTTCAGAAAGTGAAGAGTAACTATTGCTTTGAATTACCGGATCAATTATGGCTTTCAGTTCTGTGGGCAAATATCTAGTTGCAGCGACGAGTTTAAACAGGTGTCGTGCTCCATCTTTACAGGAGGGGTGAGTTTTAATAGCAAACCAGGTTGGAGCGTAAACCTTGACGACATACGTTGCAAGAATAACTAAGTTTTCAGAAGGAGCTTCCATCGAAACATAGTATAGACGTAAAATTAGATTACCACGAGTTATCCTGGGGCATTAGACATCTTGCCTGGCGATTTGTTTCCTAAATCGTTAGGAAATATGCCCGATGTAATCGCTGAGACAATTATGTACACATGTTTTTGGTCTGTGCTAATATCTTTAGCAAATAGCTCAGGTAACTCTGAGAGAATGGGTTGATACTGTATAACAGGCATTTTTTCACAGTTTTCTATGTCTTTACCGATTGTCCCTGAAAATGTCTGGGGTCCTGATGTGCGGCCATCAATACATAGGAGCAAGTGTCGGGAAGGTAATTCGTTCATATGCAGTAGGCAGATAATCCACTATAACGGTTTATCTAATCTTTTTTCAAGCAGAGGTATGATACCTCCATATTTACCAACGTTCACGTTTATTCCTTCACACGCAACTGCCAGCAAAGATTCCATAGATATTTTAGCTTCCAAGAAGAAATCGGTAATTGCTTGTTGTGTGCATTTAGAACTGCCAAAAGCTGGCGAAAGATAACCTAAAAACTTTGATTCTGGTTCCTTTAACAATGAAATATGCTCTTTAAGAATGCTCTGTCTGTACTTTTTTCCGTCCTTTTCTGATATACCTACTTAAAGTTTTGTCTTTCTGTCCGTCGAAGTACAAAGCAGGTGTTTGCAGGACTTCTGAAGTGGTAGTACTGGTAGCGTGAAGAACTGCTGAAGCAATGGCTGCCCCAGCCCTGTCTGATACTTCGTATCTATCGCATGTTCTTGATAGTAAAGCGTAGTCTACTGTAATATTTTTAAGAGTAGGCTTATCGACAGGAGCCGTGGTTGGAGCTACTGAATGTGGCTGGAATACATCATCATCACGGTCCGATTCGCTAGATTCGGATGAAATCAATACACTAAGCTTCTCTGTACATTCTATTTGAGGCTGTGAAGGAGATTTTGTCCTCACCATTCTCCTTTTCAAAGGGTTTGTTGTTTCACTCGTTGTAACAATATCTACGGTTCCAATCGCCATTCCTCTAGTGGTTCGTTGGTCGATTAGGAAGCTTTGCTCTCTGACAGGTACTTTTTTCTGCATAGGGCAAGTACACACTTTGATTTTCTTACACTTGCAGGAAGAAATGTCAAACCAAACTTTACTGCTGCGGCGAAACTCCTCTAATTTCTTCTCCGGTATTTTTGGGCGAGATTTTAGAAGATTTTTGCATTTTAGATGATATGCCTTCAACATCGCTTTCACTCGTTTATGTTCGACAGTAGAAATAGAGGCTTTTATCCATATTTCTTCAATTCTTCCCACCACAATATCCTTTATTTCCTTATAGATCGGTTCTTTCTTAGTTTCGTTATCACGTTTTATCTTGTACCGGTTCCATTCATAGAACTTCATCACATCTTCGTAGGTTGGCAACATATTGTCTTTTATATCACTGGAATCACCAAACAATGGACATTTCCACTTGGTACAAGTACGATCCATGCTACAAACGCGCAAGACAACCTCTCGCTTAATTAGATGCAACGATAATAGTGGACGCGTGGCGCGGGACCAGGAAATCACGAGACGTGTCTCAACGCGCTATTGATGCTTCTCACAACCCGAGCTCACACCTACATATACATATGAAGAACGCAACGTTTGTCGGTTGTATTTCGTAAATAGACTATGTTTGCTTTCCAATTTAATCAAAAACATAATTATAACTTGCTTCTAAGTAGCATATTTTCACACTGGAACTTACCTCGAAAACGAAAATTTTGCGAAATTTTGATGACCATCGGGAGACAGTTGGAGTTATCAGAATGTAATAATATTTTACACATGTTATTTCGACGCCATTTAGCACTTTTTTATCGCTATGCCTCCTGCAAAAGTAGAAAAAAAAAAGTTACCCACCCTAATCCACATGCTATAAAGGAATATAATTTTCAACAGCGATTTTCCATAAATGGTTGGGCAGGAATCATTGGATCGCGTCTTGTAGGAGCATACGTTTTACCTGCTCGCTTAAATGGACAAACGTACTTGCACTTTTTACGAGAAATGTTGCCAGAGCAGCTAGAAGATTTACCATTAAATTTACGTGGAAGAATGTGGTTCATGCGTGATGGGGCTCTCCCTCATTTTACGATTGAAGTAAGCAATTTTTTAAATACTGCATATGAAAACCGATGGATTGGGCGAGGAGGACCAACCTGGCCAGCTTAATCTTCGGAACTCAATAGCTGCGATTATTATCTTTGGAGCCGCCTGAAATCAATAGTGCATAAGACGCCTGTAGAAAATGTTGAAGATCTGTAACATCGCAGCAGAATGGCAGCGTAGTACATTAGAACGAATGAGAACGAACTAGCTAGTGTTAGCGGTTCTTTAGTTAGACGTGCAGAGGCGTGCATTAGAGCAAACGGGTAACATTTTGAACATTCGCTTAATTATTTTGTGAATAAAGTTTTATTGTTACTACTTGATGTATTAGACTCTTATTTATCCGTAAAAATTTTGTTGCTGTATTTTTAACTCTTTGTCTTTCCCGACAATAAATTGAAGCACCCTTTCTCAGAAACTATGCATATTAGAAAAAAAAATGTATAATACTTTTTTGCTCCATTTGTCATTATAAAGCTATTCCCAAAGTTTGGCAGAAACATTACCTAACACCGTGTATATGCTGCATCTAAATAATTTGTTAGCAGCATTTTAAAGTAAAACTCATTAATCATATCCCGTATTCCAGATCAATATACGCACATTGTACGTGTCCTATAAAGTAACGTTAAAGAAAGGAAGCGACTGACCTCTAATTCCAGAAATCAGAATTATTGCACGTCAGATTAGTAAAATATTTAATTAACAAATTTACATGATTAATGGGAATACCGGTTCTGGAATTGGCAGTGAATGCAGTGCGAATTTTGTGATTAACAAATATCTGCGAATAAAATCGAATTAAGGTACGATAAATAAGTGAAAGTGGGTGTAGTAGAGAACAGTAGAAGGAGGAACAATTGTAAAGTAGAAAAAGGGTAAGAATAGTAAATTAGAAACAATATAAACATACACACAGAAAGTGAAAACAGCGCGGATAGTGACAGAAGCACGCGGGGCGCCAGACCTTCACTCGACGCGGAGGTCAGAGCGCGCAAATGAAACAGGGCCGTACTAGAAATAAAGCAAAGTGATAGAATAAAACGCGGCAAAGTGTAACGATACAAGCCTAAAGAAATATAAAAGACAGAGTGATAAATTAAAGAACAGTACACTAATAATAAGGTATAAGCGAAAATATACCTTAGAAGCAACTGAACAACAGGCATTTTTTCACAGTTTTCTAGGTCTTTACCGATTGTCCCTGAAAATGTCTGGGGTCCTGATGTGCGGCCACCAATACATAGGAACAAGTGTCGTGAAGGTAATTAGTTCATATGCAGTAGGCAGATAATCCACTGTAACGGTTTATCTAATCTTTTTTCAAGCAGACGTATGATACCTCCATATTTACCAACGTTCACACCCAACTGTCAGCAAAGATGCCATAGATATTTTAGCTTCCAAGAAGAAATCGGTAATTGCTTATTCTATGCATTTAGAAGTGCCGAAAGCTGGCGAAAGATAACCTAAGAACTTTGACTCTGGTTCCTTTAACAATGAAATATGCTCTTTAAGAATGCTCTGTCTGTACTTTTTTCCATCCTTTTCTGATATACCTACTTAAAGTTTTGTCTTTCCGTCCGTCGAAGTACAAAGCAGGTGTTTGCAGGACTTTGTCTTTTTCCACTGTACATTTTCTTGTTATCTTGCGTTCCCGGCGAAGCTTATTTTTATCAACAACTTCTGAAGTGGTAGTACTGGTAGCGTGAAGAACTGCTAAAGCAATGGCTGCGCCAGCCCTGTCTGATACTTCGTATCTATCGCATGTTCTTGATGGTAAAGCGTAGTCTACTGTAATATTTTTAAGAGTAGGCTTATCGACAGGAGCGGTGGTTGGAGCTACTGAATGTGGCTGGAATACATCATCATCACGGTCCGATTCGCTAGATTCGGATGAAATGAATACACTAAGCTTCTCTGTACTTTCTATTTGAGGCTGAGAAGGTGATTTTGTCCTCACCATTCTCCTTTTCAAAGGGTTTGTTATTTCACTCGTTGTAACAATATCTACGGTTCCAATCGCCATTCTTCTAGTGGTTCGTTGGTCGATTAGGAAGCTTTGCTCTCTGACAGGTACTTTTTTCTGCATAGGACAAGTACACACATTAATTTTCTTACACTTGCAGGAAGAAGTGTCAAACCAAACTTTACTGCTGCGGCGAAACTCCTCTAATTTCTTCTCCGGTATTTTTGGGTGAGATTTTAGAAGATTTTTGCATTTTAGATGATATGCCTTCAACATCGCTTTCACTCGTTTATGTTCGACAGTAGGAATAGAGGCTTTTATCCATATTTCTTCAATTCTTCCCACCACAATATCCTTTATTTCCTTATAGATCGGTTCTTTCTTAGTTTCGTTATCACGTTTTATCTTGTACCGGTTCCATTCATAGAACTTCATCACATCTTCGTAGGTTGGCAACATATTGTCTTTTATATCACTGGAATCACCAAACAATGGACATTTCCACTTGGTACAAGTACGATCCATGCTACAAACGCGCAAGACAACCTCTCGCTTAATTAGATGCAACGATAATAGTGGACGCGTGGCGCGGGACCAGGAAATCGCGAGACGTGTCTCAACGCGCTATTGATGCTTCTCACAACCCTAGCTCACACCTACATATACATATGAAGAACGCAACGTTTGTCGGTTGTATTTCGTAAATAGACTATGTTTGCTTTCCAATTTAATCAAAAACATAATTATAACTTGCTTCTAAGTAGCATATTTTCACACTGGAACTTACCTCGAAAACGAAAATTTTTCGAAATTTTGATGACCATCGGGAGACAGTTGGAGTTATCAGAATGTAATAATATTTTACACATGTTATTTCGACGCCATTTAGCACCTTTTTATCGCTATGCCCCCTGCAAAGTAGAAAAAAAATTACCCACCCTAATCCACATGCTATAAAGGAATATAATTTTCAGCAGCGATTTTCCATAAATGGTTGGGCAGGAATCATTGGATCGCGTCTTGTAGGAGCATACGTTTTACCTGCTCGCTTAAATGGACAAACGTACTTTTTACGAGAAATGTTGCCAGAGCAGATAGAAGATTTACCATTGAATTTACGTGGAAGAATATGGTTCATGCATGATGGGGCTCCCCCTCATTTTACGATTGAAGTAAGCAATTTTTTAAATACTGCATATGAAAACCGATGGATTGGGCGAGGAGGACCAACCTGGCCAGCTTAATCTTCGGAACTCAATAGCTGCGATTATTATCTTTGGAGCCGCCTGAAATCAATAGTGCATAAGACGCCTGTAGAAAATGTTGAAGATCTGTAACATCGCAGCAGAATGGCAGCGTAGTACATTAGAACGAATGAGAACGAACTAGCTAGTGTTAGCGGTTCTTTAGTTAGACGTGCAGAGGCGTGCATTAGAGCAAACGGGTAACATTTTGAACATTCGCTTAATTATTTTGTGAATAAAGTTTTATTGTTACTACTTGATGTATTAGACTCTTATTTATCCGTAAAAATTTTGTTGCTGTATTTTTAACTCTTTGTCTTTCCCGACAATAAATTGAAGCACCCTTTCTCAGAAACTATGCATATTAGAAAAAAAAATGTATAATACTTTTTTGCTCCATTTGTCATTATAAAGCTATTCCCAAAGTTTGGCAGAAACATTACCTAACACCGTGTATATGCTGCATCTAAATAATTTGTTAGCAGCATTTTAAAGTAAAACTCATTAATCATATCCCGTATTCCAGATCAATATACGCACATTGTACGTGTCCTATAAAGTAACGTTAAAGAAAGGAAGCGACTGACCTCTAATTCCAGAAATCAGAATTATTGCACGTCAGATTAGTAAAATATTTAATTAACAAATTTACATGATTAATGGGAATACCGGTTCTGGAATTGGCAGTGAATGCAGTGCGAATTTTGTGATTAACAAATATCTGCGAATAAAATCGAATTAAGGTACGATAAATAAGTGAAAGTGGGTGTAGTAGAGAACAGTAGAAGGAGGAACAATTGTAAAGTAGAAAAAGGGTAAGAATAGTAAATTAGAAACAATATAAACATACACACAGAAAGTGAAAACAGCGCGGATAGTGACAGAAGCACGCGGGGCGCCAGACCTTCACTCGACGCGGAGGTCAGAGCGCGCAAATGAAACAGGGCCGTACTAGAAATAAAGCAAAGTGATAGAATAAAACGCGGCAAAGTGTAACGATACAAGCCTAAAGAAATATAAAAGACAGAGTGATAAATTAAAGAACAGTACACTAATAATAAGGTATAAGCGAAAATATACCTTAGAAGCAACTGAAGGGATCAAAAGAAGCGGCATGGAGGAAAGCAAGAAAGAATACACCCTCGCGGATGTAAGGAATAAACTTATACAGATGGAGAATAAAATGGACAACACAAATGCAACCATTAAACAACATCAACATGAAATAAATAAACTAAGAGAAACAATAGAACAACAGGAAACACAAATACAGATACTAGAAAGAGAATCGAGAAGAAGAAACATAATAATTTTTGGTATACCAGAAGAAGATAACGAAAATATGGAAAAGCTAAGAGATTCTTTCATGAAGATAATGGAAAAAATACAAGTAAAGATAAATGGACAAGACATAGACATGCTAAACAGAGTAGGGGATATAAGAAAGAAGGGAAGCAGGCCACTTAAAGCGAGGTTAACAACAAGATGGAAGAAGATAGAAATACTGAAAAATATAAAGAAACTGAAAAATACAGAAATATGGATAAAGGAGGACCTAGACAAAAAAACAAGAGAAATAAGGAAAAAATTAATACCGTATATGATTGATGCAAGAAAAAAAGAAACAAAACATTTATTATAGACGATAAGCTCATCATCAATGGAGAGGAATGGAAGCTAAAAGATCTAGAAGATAGTCCCGAAGTAATAGACATCCATGAGGCGGACGAGGAAAGGTTAGGAGAAAAAAATGCAAATAAGAAAGCAGATAAAATAAACAAAAAAAGAGAAAGATCCACGGACGAAGAGACAGAAAATACAATCAAGGAAGCAACAAATAAATCAGTAAACCACAAAAGAAACAAATATTGGGCACAAAGCATGTTTGCGCCGTACAGGAATGATAAAAATACAGCAATATCTAAAGACAACCAGAAGACAAATGAAACAATAAATACAGAAGCACAAATAAATAAAACCATAAGGGAAGATAACCCAACAGAAAATGCAAATAGAAACAATGATTCAAAAAACTAACAGTGAAGCATGAAAAAAGGACAGACAAGGAAGACGACGACTATGGCTACGGAGGGGTTAAGAACTCAATAAAAATAGCAAAAAACAATAAAAAAGACAAAAAAAAACAAAAACAAAAACAAAAAAGAATAAGAAAACAATTAAAATAAGTATATGGAACATAAGAACGCTCCTAAAAATGGGTAAAATGGAGGAGGTAGCAGCAGAACTAAAAAGATACAAAATACAGATAGCTGCATTACAAGAAACAAGATGGAAAGGAAAGGGAAGAATAGACAAAGACGAATATACAATTATTTACTCAGGAGCGGAATAACAAGGGAAACACAGTGTTGGTTTTATAGTATCAAAAGAAACGAGACCAGATATAATAGAAATAAACTTAATAGACGAAAGAATAGCATATATAAGGATGGAAGCTAAGCCAAATAAGATATCAGTATTGAACATATACGCCCCCACAGAAACCAACCCTATTGAGGAGAAAGAGCATTTTACGAAAAGTTAGAGGATGAGATTGAAAGAATACCGAAAGGAGATCTGATAACAGTTCTAGGGGCTTCAATGCGCAGATTGGAAAGGAAAACATAGCAAGCCAGGTAGCAGGGAGGTACACAATACATGAGAAAATGAACGACAACGGGATCAGACTGTGCTACTTGGCTGCCAAAACGAATATGATAATAAGTAGTACGAAATATAAACATCCCATAAAACACAAAATAACATGGACGTCAGCGGATTAAAAAACACGATCACAAATAGATCATGTATTAGTATCCAGAAGAAGGCAGTTATCTATAACCAATGTAAGAAACTACCGAGGAGCCTGTGCAGACACAGATCATTACATGGTAACGATAACAACCAAACAAAAACAAAATAAAACAACAAGAGAAAAAATAGAACAGAAAAAATGGAATCTGGAAAAACTAAAGGACGAGGATACGAGGCAACAATACATGAAGGAACTCGAAAGAAAAATTAAAATGAAACCAAAAGATACGTCGATACAAGAGACATGGAATAATATAAAAAAAGTGATAAATGAAACAACAGACATTGTAATAAAATATAAAAAGGAAAAACAAAGGAAACAATGGCATAATGAAAAGTGTAAAACAGGACAAGAAAATGAAAACAAGGCTAAAATGGATAAAAACAAAAAAAGAAGAGGATAGAACAGAATATGAAAAAAGCAGGAAAACATGCAATAAAATAATAAGAAGGTGTAAGAGAGAATGGATAGAGGAGGAATTACAAGAAATAGAGAAAGAACGTAAGAAAGCAAATACCAAAAGATTTAATCAAAAGATTAGCAGTCAGAATAAAATATATAAGCCTGAATTATCTGGTATAAAAAACGAACAAGGTAAAATAGTAGAAAAGGAAAAGGAATATAAAGAAATCTGGAGGAAACATTTCGAAAAACTACTAAAGGAAAAAGAAAACCAAGGAACATTAATGAGAGAAGAGGAGAATGATGGAATGATAGTAGAAGAACCCAATATCCAAGAAGTGAAACGAATTATCAAAGACAGCCGCAATGCAAAAGCCACAGGTAAAGATAGTATAAACATGGAGTTAATAAAATATGGTGGAGGCGCACTACACGAATATATTTTCCGACTAATACAAAAAATATGGAATGAGGAAAAAATGCCAGACGACTTCGAAGTAGGACAAATAGTAACACTACATAAAAAAGGAAGTCAGCAGGAATGTAAAAATTATCGAGGAATCACCCTCCTAAATACGGTATATAAGATACTATCTATACTGATCCAGAAAAGACTTAGGGAAACAACAAGAAGTGTAATAGGAAAATATCAATGTGGATTTACAAAAGGAAAGTCGACAGTAGACGCGATATTTGCACTGAAACAAATAATAGAAAAACATTAGAATACGATATGAAAATAGAGATGCTATTCATAGATTTTAAAGTAGCTTTCGATTCAATCAATCTAAACAAGCTCATGATAGCAATGAGAGAACTGGGAATAGCTTCGAAAATAAGAAATCTAATAAGGATGACATTAGAAACAACTCGTGCAAGCGTAACAACGAAAGAAGGAGAAACAGAAGAATTCATTGCGAACAAAGGAGTTCAACAGGGCGACTCCCTATCGGCAACACTCTTCAATATAGCTCTAGAGTACATTGCGCAAAGAATAAATAAAGGCTCAATACGAACAAGAGGAGGACAAATAATAGCGTACGCGGACGACATTGTACTAATAACGAAAAGAAGAGACATACTAACTAAAATACTAGCAGAAATAATAACAGAAGGGAAAAAAATAGGACTAAAAATAAATAGTGAAAAAACAAAAATTATGAGAATAGGAAAGAAAATGGAAGAAGAAGAAAAGATAAAAATATATAATCAAGAATACGAAGAAGTAAACAAATTTAAGTATCTAGGCGTAATGATAACAAGTGAAGGAGACAGGGAACTAGAAATAAAAGATAAAATAATAGCAGCTAACAGAGCCTTCTACGCCAATTAAAAAATAATAAAAAGTAAATTAATTTCTAAGAAAACAAAAATAAGGTTACACAATATACTAATCAGACCAATTATAATGTATGGAGCAGATGCGATGTCAATGACAAAAAAAGACGAAGAAAATCTGAGAATAGCAGAAAGGAAGTTTTTGAGAGCAATACTAGGCCCAGTAAAGATATCTGAAACCGAAGTCAGACCTAGAATAAATCAAGAGGTAATGCGAGAAATGGAAGATGACGTAGTACGAAAAATAAAACAACAAAGAGCGAAATGGTTGGGGCACGTATTGAGGGCAGAACAACAGGAGATAGTGAACCTAATAATGAAAAGATGAGAAGATGAAGTTAAGAATGATGTATTAGCAATAGGGGCGGAAAATGTAGAAGAAAAAGTCATACACAAGAAGCTATGGAATAAGATATGAAAGGAAATTGGAAAACAACCGGACCGGGACTGATCCAAACAAGGATGGATCTAGAAAGCTTTCATTGGAAGCGGCGCAACTCCTACTTGGAGTGTTAAGCCACACATACATACATACATGATTAATGGCGTCTCTAAAAACATTTCTGCTTAAAATGTCGATTTTATAAAAGCAATAGTTTATATTTTAACCGTTCTACAAATCCCGTACGTTCTTGTAATATCGAGTTTATAGAAAAAGTTTAGCGCTATTCATCTGAATTACTAAGAATCTTAAAATCGTTATCGTGTAAAAAACGACTCCCTAGGCTAAATTTAAACTTGCGTAGTACAAGAAGGCAAGTTGACCTAAGTAAAGTTTCAAAATTTCCGTCCAATTCAACCACTTAAGGGATACATTCAACTTTACAGAGAATTCACAGATTATTTTAAATATTAAATAAATGATACAGGGTGGTAATGAGACTCAGCGCAACAGTAGATTTGTGGGGTCGAAATATTATGATTTAAAAGAGATGTAGAGTGTTAGAATCAGAATTTTAATTTTCTTCAGTAAATTCAAAAGGTTTCGAATTATTCATAAGAAAATTGAGGTCGCTTTCTTATAATTTCCCTTTGCGATATATTTTTAACCCATTTCGCACACTTGTTCCTATCTTTTTCCAAAATTTTAAACTCTGCTGCGATCTTGCCTTTTTTATCGCAAACTTTTATCAAATGAATTAGTTGGACTATTTCCACAGTTTGGAACGTTATTCATTCGCAACGTTTTAAAAGTGATTCTACGTCCGTCTTCAGGCATAGCCCTCATAAGGACTAATTTCGCACTCAGATTTCTCTTTAAGTACTTGGCTGCACCGGGAACTTCGCGATTATGAAACAGACTCTATTACCACTAAGCCACGGGAGTGGTCTGAATATATTCCTAACTAAGTTATACACGAGTTACACTTTCCAGATTTTCGATTGCACAGTAGCCTACTACACATTATGCGCAGTGTTCTGATGCGCAGGTGGATTTCGCATTATTTCCTTGCGCAGGAGTGGTATCCAAATGGGTTCCATTTCTATACTAGCTTGATTTATCGGGTCTTCTGCCAATACTATGTGCGTGGCTTCCTTTATGTTTCGTTTGGTACTATTTAGTTGTTTGGATACAATTTCTGTTTTATCCCATTCGACGCGATGGTCCTCATGCCAAGCGTGTTCTGCAAGTCTGGATTTTTTTGTTTCGCACTTTCTTACACAGCTCTTGTGTTCTGAGATAGATGCACAGTCTATCGCATTCGCATGGTAGATCGTATACACAAATTTTGGAACCAGGCCTCCCTTTTCAGGTTTGGTCCTAAACAGGGTTTCCTAAAGTATTTTTATGTATTTGAAAGTGGTTCGTATTTTATACTTTTATCTTATTCTTCGAATCTGGTGTGATATACCCGGAACACAGGATATAATCGCGGTATACTTTGGTTCTCCGTTTTTATCTTCTTCGGTGTTGGTGCCCCTCCTTCTCAGGTTAGATGTAATGTATGCAATCTATTTCCGTTAAGCATCTTCGCGATTCCTTCTTTATCCTTTCTCAGTTCCTCCTTGACCGACCATATTGTTTCCGCCCGTTGGAGTAGGTGTAAATTAAGTTGAGTTTTTAAAATAATTTAACTGAAATTGCAAGCACTTATTTGCGCAAACTAAATATACAAGTAGATTAAATATAACCACGTTTTGTCACTACAGATACACCAGAGATTGTAAAATAATAATAGAAGAGATCAAGTGGGTGAGGGTGAAATGTAAACGAATCCTGGTTAACTAGGCACCACCGTCGGTTTCGCACCATTTCGGCTGTATTCGCCGTTACACTAGAAAAATTAGAAAAAAGATGTTTAAAAGCTTATCACCTACAAAAGTTAGACAACGTTAAAATATTATAACCATTTTGAAAATTTAACTGGGAATTTTTAGTAATTTGATTGTTTAATGACTTTATGATAGGTATAGCCCGCGTAAACTGTTTAGTGCATTGTTCTTATTTTACAATATAGGTTTGTCTCGGTCTAAGTAAATTTATATCACTGGTAATCTATGTAATAATATTCAGATGACGTAGCTGGCGTAGCAGGTCTAAATACTTTACTGGTTTTGAAGAGGACTATGTATCAATATAGGATGATAAGTTTTTAAAAATAAAATATACCAAACTAAGACATGAACCAACAATCATAATGCATTACCCTCTCTGTCTGCATCCATAAAACGATCAAAACAATTATATATGGGACTGCTATCAGGCAGGTACCATTAATATCTTGTAAACCATCTTCTTCCTGCCAGGAATTCGCATTATGGTGGTGACATTTTCAAAAATTCTTGTTCGTTTTTAAGAGATGGTCAGCACCACTTATTAATTATCAGGTTAACTATGCTTTATTTGTCGGTTATTTATTTACTGGTATTCTTCGGTTGATTATTATTATGCTACCACCATCGATGTAAACTTGGAGATAAAGTAAATTTGATCCAGAAGAAGTTTATCTAATACATCTATATATCTATATACCCCCCTTCCACCCCCACCCCCCAGCAGCATGTAGAAGTTCTCAAGCTCCAAACAGGCTGTAGGTTCCCTTTCTAAACCATTTATTTTTATAGCATTTTATATACACATTCGCATAACATTCTGATTGGTAATTTTTATATCCGTACTATTTTGTTGCGGAATCTAAATTTTAGAAGTTAAAGTCTTACATAGCTACCAAAAATCAAAGTTCACATGCAACCTACCATAACCCTTTGAATATAAAAACTCAGGAAGGAGTACTAATATCTAGCGACTGCAGTCAAATATGCAACGGAAGCGGCCATTTTGAAAACCCACGTTTGACTCATTGTCGATTGTTGTTGTGATTGTTTCCCGCGTGTCATTTTCTGATCATTTCTGTTAGTTAGGTTAAGTTTTCGCTTTGATATAAGAAATTACGCTATTTCTAGATACCTACTTATGAGAGCTGATAATTATTCTGGTGTATATAGTGCATAGTTAAACTAATATCGTAGATAATAAGCGATGTAAATAGTACAATAGTGTCATAGATTAGGTTAGTTTAGTTAGTGCCACTGGCAACCGAAAACGAAAATCCGCCATATGCAAAGCCCATCGCGGTCCACAATTTGTCTTGCATATGCTCCGTCAAATAATATTCTGTTTTAGAACAATAATTAAATAAGAAAGAAATGGAAAATGTAGAAAAACTACAAATACAGTGATTCTGTAAAAGTCTAAAGGGTAATAGGGTCTGGAAAACGGCAATTAGTTTAACACTAATTTGTTTCCAATAATTGGAACACTGAAATTTTTGTATTGTTTTAATTGTCCATCTGTAAGAGATTCCTTAATATCAGCTGTATCCAATAAATAAGGTTATATAAATTTCGACAATGTATAATGAATTATAAAGCAAGAAATTCGGAAACCGTAATTTCGTTGAATCCGGCCGGAAAAAAACCTGAAAAATTAATAAGGCGATGTGTAGATTTAATTTGTTAAATGCGATAAAACGTCAACGGTTTTTATTTAATCTTCATAAGTAATTTAATATAAAAAGCAAAGCTAACATGTAAGACAATTAAGACAGAAACTTGAATAATCAAATCGGAGCTTTGATATTTGAACTAAGAATGAATTGGGACTGGTTCTTAAAATGTTTGATATCTAAAGTAAAGGAAAATTCTACTTTAACCATGGAAATATTAATATAAGGTAAAACTATAAATTGCCTTAATAATTGCGTAGGAATTTATCTTCTCTGGCAGTTCGAATTAGTAATTTTTTTCTGACTTTAAAAGCCTTCATTATATCAGTCTCACTTCTAGCCGATCACCTTCTGAATATTTTGCATGAACTAGTAGAAAGTTTCCCAGTCATAGTTTACAAACGTTTTTGTAGCGTAACGCTTTTCATGTACTTAATTGGCACAAAACGAACCTTTGCTGTAATATTTTACGAAGTTCTCGGGAAGATGACAAGCTGCTTTTCCACACTTTCTTATTTTCAAAGTTCTGTGTTTTGATTCTCATTGTGACTTTAAATACCTGAGAGAAATTGTCTTAATAATATTTTAAACATGTGCTTTATTTTTCATTTTTCTATTTTTTAAATTGTTAGAAATTAATTCTCTTCGTCCTCTTCATCAACATTGAGTATGTAGAAGTGTAAATCCGTTACAAAGAAATTTTTCCTAGAATTTTCATAGTAAAGCAGACATGGCTGAAAAAAATAACTTGTAATTTTAGGGTTGCTATTTCATATGTTAAATATTTATATAAAGTGCGTCTTGAGTTATACTGGTGGTGTTTCATTTATGATATTCAAACAATTCGAAACTCGGAAATGATTTGTATCGCCCATTACGTAGGTGTGAAGTACTTAAACAGTTATTATTTCTGACTTACCGCTTTCGTAATAAATTAACTGTCACTTCTAGACTTCGTGTCATTAAATCATTTGGACATAAAATTAACAAGTTTCCCTGGAAACGTGGCTTTGGTAATTACAACTGCTTTTTTGCATTCCCTTTTTGGAGGCAAATTATATTTTACAAACTTCGCTTTATTTAGCTTTAGTAAAACAAATTATATACTTCTACATTTAATTTTGTTGACTCGTTTTACAGCTATGCACTTTCAATTATTAACTACTAACTTTTTATCTACTGTCGCTGTATACAAGGTGTGTAAAAACTCGCGTACAAGCTCTCCGTAACTTTATTCTTTGGACAATAATAAGGCGAAATTCTTATAGCGAAAAAGCCACCAGATGCTTCCTTAACTCGTGCGAAGCCTTCAATGTTCAAAATTGGCAACGCGAAAAGGAAGCCGTTTTTGCAAAATTCTGTTACTTTATGCATCGATTCAGTAATAACGGCAACAATTTAGTATCGTTTATCATTTAAAAGTACCAAAAATAGGTACTAGTTTTCATAATTTCAATTCACATAATTCTTCCAAATGTGTTTGCTTGTATCAAAAATACGTTTGGCAATATTGCAAATTAAATTATCTTGTTGTTACTGTTTTAGTTTTGCTTTAACTAATAATCGATGAGTTGGCTGATGGCTGTGTTTATAAATGAAAGGTTGTCAAATTTAAATTTCCTAAATTGTTATTCTCGGGATTAGTTCAGCATCTACGAACATTTTTCGAATAATTTTTTTTTCTTATTTTTGTCCAGGGAATAAAGTTGCGAAGGGCTTGTACGCGAGTTTTCACACACCCTGTATACACAGTGCGGTTAAAAAGTTGTAGAACTGAACTCATAAACAAAACATAAAGTATGGTAAAAAAATTTATTGCTAATTATTGTACATATATAGTATATATCTTATATATTATATACAACACTTGTAGAGCTATACATCGTTTGGTGTGCTCCGCCAGCCGCTCCAGAGTGTGCTGGAAATCCACGGCTGGAATGCTTCATATTTAGTTCCCTCGCTACGTTAATTTGGATCGTCTTGATAATTATCTTCAAGTCGCTATCCTTTTAGCTTAAATTTCAGCCTTGGAAACAAAATCTAATCCATTGGTGCCTGGTCCGGCGAGTACGAGGATAATAGTATAGCACAGTAACACTTTGTTTTGTTAAAAACTGAAGAATTACTGCTGCATTGTGAGACGGCAAGTTATCGTGCAGCAAAAACCAATTCATGTTTGCCTGCGTTTAGCAAACTTCACTCTACTCCTCCACAAATAATTTAAAACGTACACCACTGCAACCTGCTCAAAAGAATCTTAAAATTTAGTTACCTGTTGCTCTTCTACACTGCTGGCAATTAACACTGTGTCGTCAACATATCTTAAGTTGTTCATCGTCACTCTATTAACCATTCTGCCTTTTGTGTCACAATCCGTAAGTTCCTTGAAAACTTCACCAGCATATAGAATAATCAAAAGTGGCAAAAGGACACGGCCTTGACGCACTGCGCGAAGTATTCTATTGATTTTGTGTATTTGTTGTTTAGTCTTACTTTCGAAGTTTGATTCCAATAAATGTAGGAAATAAGTTATATGTCTCTTTTATCCATACCTGTTCTTACTAGGATATCAATTAGATTGTTGTGTTGTACTTGTCAAATGCTTTTTCATAATTGAGATAGCAAGCGAACACAACTACGGATACATCCCTGCATCTTTGAACTAATACGTGAAAACTGAAAAGGGCTTCTCTTGTTCCGTGTACATTCCGCAAACCAAACAAGCTTGCATTCTTCGTTCTATCAATTTTCTTTTGCTTCCTTTTAATAAATCTACGGATTTCGTTATTTGTTCTGACAACCTTGTTCTTCTGAAGCCTTCTTTCTTCCATGAGAGTTAATATTTCTGTTTTTGTTTCTATCTAGATGTTTCTTGGTAATTTTCAGAGTTGCTTCTTTAATTTTCTCCCAATTTATGTCAATACTATCGCCCTCAAAGAGTTTAAGTTCTTTGAATTGTTGAGCAAGATTTGCTGTGTTCAACTTCAAGTTTTATCCATGTCCCTTGCTTTAGTCTTATGGGTGCTATCATTGGATTGTGGTCCGGGTTGATGTCTGCACCTTTATATATTTTTGCTGATGGGATAAAGTTTCCGTATCGTTGTCTGATTGTACTAAAGTCGATTTGGTTCGTGCTATTCTGTCTACGTGTTCGATATCCATGTGTCAAGACGGCTCAGCGGTAGTTTAAACCAGGTGTTCCTGATAACAGTGATAACCATATTTTCTTCTTAGCAAAACTGGGCTAGTCAAACTCCTAACTTATTAGCAATTCCTAGACCATATAGGCCCACAATATTTTCCCCACGGTCCATTTCAACCTTGGCCTTAAAATCTCCCATAACGATGAGAATTTCTTGTTTCTAGACATAATTTATGGTCTTTTCAATTTCAGCATAAAATTCTTCCACTGTTTCGTCATCATAGTCACATGTTTAGGCGTAACAGTGGCTGATGTTTAAAAACGCTGCCTCAGTTTGCTACTAAAATATTTTACTGTCTGAGAAACCTTATTACTTACTATCATTCCTATACTCCATTACTGTGTTGATTATTAATAGTACCCGAATAAAACATTTTATATTCATCTAAAGCGTATTCACCATTGTTTGACCAATGGGTTTTACGTATTCCCATTTTTTCTATGTTTAATGTTTAGTCTGTGGATTTCTTTAAGTGAACTTTACAAGCTTCATATAAGATTCTATCATGCCATGTTGATATCTTCATAACTGGCCCGGAGATTTTTAGCAGCCCCGGAACTTTTGATGTCTGTCGGGGGCTAGGGGCCATCTTTTTAGGTTTTTCAGTCATGTTGATGGGTTTCCTGTGGCAAAATCGTCTAGCGCTTGTCCTCTGCTCTCTAGACTGCTGTACAGAAACCGTTTATGTGGCTACCACTGCGCTTTTTGCTGTCTGATTCACAATCATTTCAGTTTCTACTGCTGTTGCTTATGATCAGTTTTGATCAACCAACTACCGTTGTTCAGTGTTAGATTTTGGACTCCGGATCGCTTTTTTCGCATTTGAAGAAAATCCTGGCTCGCAGCCACGGGCTTCTCCTTTTGTTCGGTTGTTAGCGTGTGCGGAATAAAACGAAACACAACTTCTTTTTCCTAAATTCTCGTTGATGGTCGTACGGGCAGTTCCTTTACTGACGTTTAACTGCTCTGCAGTTCAATCGTTAACCAACGCAGCGTGAACAGCTTCAATGTTCGCCTGAGTTCGGCTGGTTTGGCGGCGCCCCATTCGTTCATCGTCCTGAATGTCCTTTCTACCATCTAGAAATTTACCTCGCCGTATATGTTCTGCATCATTTGATAAATTACGGCAGCAGTTTTACCAATTTTAAAATAACACTTGATTGCACAACTCCAGATTCATTTCCATGACAACCGCAAATAACACACGACTCGTAAATTTGTATCTTGGACGGAACTCAACAAAAACGGACGCAACTTGGCAACCTTATTCAGTAGGCTTTGGGCTATATATTTTCGTACACAAATAGCACCGTTTATAACTTTTTAGCCACACTGTGTATTAATGTGGAATGTGTGAAAATATAAACTTTTTTTATTTTTTACCAATATCTCGTGTTTATTTAACACATCATCAGGGTGTATGATTGCAGTAGGCTGTTACGAAAACAGACAAGCAATAATTACACAATTAACTTACACGAATAACTTGAGTTTGTTTATCGCAAAAGATTGTACATTGTATTTATTCAGATGACACATTAAGAAAGTTGGGCGTAGCAATTACAATTAGTTGATTATTGTTTAACCAGCAAAATATCTGTAAATTAATGGAAAAATCATATGAGAAGTAAATGACTAGATGTGGGAGTCAATGAGTTAGCACCGTTTAACAGCACATTATTTTTGGAATGAGTGTATACAATTAAGCACCAATAACTTGTTTTAAATGTAGAACCGCTTTTCGGACACCCTTCCAAGAAATAACCTGAAAAGAAGAATAGTTGTTGCAAAGAAGGAACGTATTAAAATACGTATTAACGAAACGCTTCTTTTTCAAAACCATATAGTTGTGGGTGCCCTATTTCTTGAAGGTTTTCTTAAACTTTTTTATTTATGAAGACAGAGAAACAGTTAGTTAGACAAAGTAGTGCTGTCTTTTTATGGTGAATTCAACGGTATGAAAAAGTAACGTCTTTTTCTAAGTATTATCTGTTGTCATATTCGAGTAATTGGCCAAAGTTATTTTTTAATGGAAACCATAGTCTGTGACTTATTACTATTTTTACAGGAGTTGATGCATACACATTGTAATTTAAATCTTTTTAATGGCGGGGATCTAAAAAGGATGGAAAACGATACATTTTGGATACAGTCTAGGTTACTTACCAAAATTAAATTGCTTTATTATGATTGTATTTTGCTAAATTAGTCGATCCACGCATTCTTTTTGTACTTAAATGTCTACAACTAAGTACACATAATTACCAGTACGTTTGATTACAGTTCTTAAAAGAAAGCTTCAACATAATAATCAAAAACATTTGGAAGCCTTCTTCTTATTTCTCGGTTCCTAGTGCTCTTTCAGGCCTCGGATTGTGTGTCCTGGTCCTCGCTTACCCATTTCTTCCCTGCTTTCCTGTCCTTTGCTACGATTCTTTCTTTCTTTGTTTTGCCCTTTATTTTTCCAAACTCCTCTGTCTGGTCCAACCATTTTCTTCTAGGTCTTTATTTTCTTTTCTTGTCTGGTTTTCCCATTTCCATTATTCTTTTTATTAGTCTGTCGTTTTTCATTCTTATGACGTGTCCATACCAGTTTTGTTTTTTTTTCTTTAATTTTTTCTAGGATTGGTGTTTGTTGTACTTCTTCTCTAATGGTTTCATTTCTTACGTGGCCCCTTTTTGTTATCTTTCTGGGATTCTTCATTTCCATTGCATTTACTTTACTTTCGTGCTTTTTCAGCCAGGTCCAGTTCTGTGCTGCATTGGTATGGTTATTATGTTGTGAATTTTCTTTCTAACCTCTATATCTATTTCTTTGTGTCCTACTATTGTGTGATTTAGCGTATAGTGCAGTTTAGTTGATTTATTGGTCCGGTTTGCTATTTCTGCGTCTATTTTTCGGTCGGTTGTTAATATATTGACCAGGTAGTTAAATGTAGTTACTTTTTCTAAATCTGTGTTCTTGCATTTTATCTCTTCGTTGTTGTCTTGCCTCTGGCTTTCATTGACTACCATCACCTTTGTTTTGTTGATATTTCTTTCCATCTTCATTTCTTCTATTTCTTTAATCCAGATATTTATTAAGTCCTACATTTTCTTTCTAGAGTCTGTTACCAGTACCACATCATCGGCATATATTAGACTGTTTATTTCTATGGGTTTTAGTCTTAGTTTGTTTTACTATTTTGTCCATTACGATCAGGAATAATAGTGGGCTTAAGCTGTCCCCTTGTTTTATTCCACTTCCAATTTCAAATTTCTCTGTGCGTTGGCCTGCGATTTGTACTTTACCTTTCACCATTTTGAACGCACTTCTGATTATTTCAATAAGTTGTCTGGGTACTTCTAATTCAACTGGGCTACTACATATTACTTGTCTATCAACTGTGTCAAATGCTGCTTTTAAGTAAATGAATGTCAGAAGCATCTCCTCTCTCTTTTCTACTACTCTTTTTATTAGAGTTCTCAGTATGTATATGTTATCGTTTGTTTGTCTTCCTGTTCTGAATGCCGCTTGTTCTTCTTCCAGTTTGGGGTCTACATATGCTCTTAATCTTTTTTTCAGGATTTTTGTATATAATTTTAATGTGATTTGAGCTAAACATATTGATCTGTAGTTTTCACAGTTTGTTGTTTCTCCTTTCTTGTGTATTGGGATAATTTAGTTAGTTTCCCAGTCTTTAGGGATCTTCCTTCTTTTAGTATTTCCCATAACCATTCCTTTCCATATTTTCCTAGCCATTTAATCGTTTCATCCTCCCCACTTACAATCCCTACTTTTATTTGTATTATTGCTTCCTCTAATTCTTCTTTTGCTATCTCCTGTGCTTCTGTTATGTCTTCTCTTTCTTTGTATTCGTCTTTTGTTGCGTTTTCAACATTTTCGGTGTAAAACTCTTTCCAGGTTTCTAATATTTCCTTAGTTTCCACTTTAGTTTCGTTGTGTTTGTTTTGTATTGCTTTTATTTCTTTGCTTTTAGTTTCCCTTAGCCTTTTCACTGTTGTCCAGAATGCCTTTGTATCTACTTTTGTGTTTATCGTTGATTTCTTGCCCGAACTTATTCCAGCTATCTTTTTTCGCATTTTTGACTGCTTGTTTTACTTTGTTTCTTTTTTGTTTATAGTTTTCTCTATCTTCTTCTGTTTTTGATTGAATATACTTCTTCCATGTATGTCCGTAGATTTGGATAATGTTAATTTTCTGTTCTAGTTGTATAGATATTAAAATTATTCTTCAGTTTATCGCCGTTTATTGTATTACTTGCTTGTGTATATCGTCTGTCATCATTGCCCCACTCCCTCGTTTGCTATCTTTTCTATACTAACTCCTAAATAGTATAACAGGTGTTTATTTGTTATTCTCATGTTCCCTTTTTCCTTTCCTCTTCGTTTCGCTTAAACCCAATATTTGTATTTTGTTCTAAACTTTTAAAAATAACCATAACTCGAAATCATAATATGTTTCCTTTCAAAACGCCGACAACGCGTTCTGACAATTCATTATCTGCGACAAAGCGTTTTAATATCCATTTCCTTAGCCATTCATGGCAATATAGCTTATGTTAAAAATAGGATTGTAGACGAAAAATATAATCCTGTTATAATAAAGATTAGTTAAATATATGTATTTCAACTCGATGGTTTAAATGGGAACTAATTTTAGCAAATCCGAACGCAATTTTTTGTATAATATATTATTAAATATTGTGTTATTGAAGAAGAGTATAAAATTACATATCCTTTGTACCTGCCAACTTTATTATTTTACTAGAAATTTAAAAAATTCACGGATAAAAAGTTCTAGGAAGTTGATTGTGGTAGTTAGAATTACATGATACAATATTGTTTGAATGGAATTTAAACCTGCCGTCAACGGTGTTTGGTTTCTAAATAAAGCCCACAATGCATTGTGGGAAAGAATGAACTGTCAGAACGCGTTGTAGATATTTTTCAAGGAGGCACAACACGAATCCATTGTTTTGGTTATTTTAAAAGTTCACAACGCGTTGTCACTATTTTCAAATAACCATACGCAATTATTTCATTGCAACATTATGAATAATTAATCGAAATTGTGTAATGATTTTGCTGTAATAGCATTTATTCTTGAACAAACTTATCTTAGTACACCGTGCAAATTTCAACACTGATTTTTACCTCTTTTAGTACTTAAAAACATGCTTCGTATTATAAAGCTATCGAATATGGAAAAATTGAACCAAATATTTGACGAGGGATGGATCAATTATCCCCAAACCTAGAACAAACTTTTTGAGATTACGTCTATAACCTTCTGCTGAAGACATTCCGTAAGATTTGTCGATATAATTCTTAAAACATTAAATGACCTATTTATGAGCTGCTGAGTGCAATTTTCTGATGCTTTAAATGGTCGGTGTACAGGGCCGCTCTACACATTTGTATGTTATTAATCAATTACAGTAGGGGTTTATTCTTCTCCCATTCAAGTGTGTATTTTCCATTTCTATTTATGAATAGCAATAAACTTCTTCGAAATATTGTTGATTTTTAGTAATTTAAATTTTTTTAGCGGATCCCTTTCTACTACCTTTCAAATTCTTTTTTTTCTTAACGTTATTAGTGGCCCCACAAATGATATTTTTAGGGTAATACTGTCAACTTATAAAATTTATGACAACTGCGATTGTATCTATGAACGCAATGCGTGGCTATCCTTAATGGTGAACCGCATACTTGGCGTGACATTTGTTGGTGAAAATCCTTTATATCCTGAATTTGCTGTACTAAGTTCGTACAAGCCACGGACCAAGAATCGTGTCTATCCTAGACATGCTTGGTTATGGTTAATGACTTACAAATTCCTTCCACAGTTTATTACCGGGTCCTTTATGGACATTTCGTACATTGACCGTAATGAAGTGGACATTACAAGATACAGCTAGCAAAATGAGCACTTTATGCCAAATTTCCGGGCCTAATATAGGTTAGTACTGTTTCCATATAAAATTGAATTCCATTAAAGATTCATGTTGTGTACTTTGTGAGACACTTTGTGAAATTGTTTAAATCTAATAGGAGTAACACAATGTTCGTCTGAAAGCGCCGAAGTAAATAATAATAGTTCTTCAAAGGAATTAATTAACAAGCACCATCAGGTAATAAAGCGTAGAACAGAAATAATTTGAAAATTTAATAAGAAGACCCAACAGAAAGAATTAATTAAGTTGCACAAAGCTTCACGTTATGATATTGTAGAGCAGGAATTAATTTTGGAAAAGTTAAGTGGGAGAAGCTATTGTTTGTAGGAATAACAGGTAAAATGTCATGGCAAGATGTTCTACCCAAATATAAATTTGTCCAGTATATTAATTACAAAAGGGTACAAAGGAAACATTAAACTGGTCTCAGCAAAAAAAAATAATAAACAGTAAAACATAAAGCTTTAATACGGACTGTTAAAGGCAGTTTCTCAAACGTTATGAGTGGTTAAGAAATTTTAATGTACGCACCCTTATTACTTTTCTTACCTTTCTTGCTACGAAAACTATTTACGAAATATCATCTGCTAAGATTCTACCCATAATAAAATAACTAAGATAGGGCAAAGCTTCAGCGAAATGAAAGCAATTATATTTGTGTATCTGTTTCGTTTTAGAACAACGATTTTGTTAAATAGCATTATACAGGGTGCGATATTTTTTGGACGTTATATGGTAATTTTTTATTTGTAAGTATAGAGAAACTGTTAAATAGGAAAAGTAGTGCTGTTTTTTATGAGTAATCGAATCGCATTAAGAAATTTTAATTTCGAGGTGCGATTAAAGGGTTATGGGCGAAGAAATGAAAAAATCGCTGTTCCTATTAACTTAATTAATTAAGATAGAGAAACGGTTAAATACGTAAAATTTTATATGCCACGTGTGGTATTGGCGAAAAATGAAAAAACTGCCTTTTCTATTATCCCACTGTAGTTCATTTCATAACCTTGGATCTAATATCTTAGGAAGCAAGGTTGAGAGATAAAACTTTTCCAAATGCTTCTTCATGTTTGTGTTCCAGAAATTGTCGTATTTTTAGATAAGTAATGGCATTTTTTGTATATAACACACAATACCAAAGTATTTAATTTGTTACATGCAGTTGTCCGTCCTTGTTCTTTTAGAACTATTTTTGGTTGATTTCTTTGTCCTGAATAATTATACAGGATCATATTATTTTTTTCTGGGCAACTTGGACAATGGTCATATTTTGGTCATTTTATTTCAATTATGCCATCTTCCCTACTAAGTCATCAGGTGAAGCGGCTAAATGCCCATGCAAATTATCAACAAATAATCCGTGTGGTTTGACTTTCATTTCATATGCGTTTTAAAATCTTGGCATAGCATTGGATTCATTTAAAACCCCGTATTCCAATGCCTTACTACGTATTTTTGGTGGATACAGAATAGTTTTTACTGTATTAACAGTAGACGTGTTTTGTTTTATTTTACAAATCCTTCCGAAGTTGCTTGCAGTTACTCGAAGATTTTTCTTTAAACCATAGCGGATTAGCATTTTGACCATGAATTAAAATTTGTATACCTTCTACATCTGCACTGTTCATATCTTCTGAAGGTTTGTCTTGTAAAGTGTCAGTGTCCACTATAGAACAGTAATGGTCAGCTGCGTCACATACTACACGTATTTTTCTTTTTTGTTGCCTTTGCTTTAATTCTTCTCATCACAGTATTTTGCAGTACCTATATTTTCCTATACGTTTAGACTTAGCGAATTTGCATAAAATCACGTCAAAAAAGATTTATTTCCTCTTGAGACTTAGAACTGCTGCGTAATACAGCGCTTTGTAGGAACCTTTTAATGAAAAATTGATCAATTTTCCACCAATCAACTTTTTAATTACTTAAAGTTTTCACTTATAATCTCATAAGAGCATTTTTAGGTGTGCATTTCAACAACGTATTAATCGGCCCGAGTGGAACACGTTGTTGTGATGCACTGCTAAAAATTTCCCGTAGATCAATTAATGCTCGAATGCAGACTCGGTAAGTAAATCGTAACGGCATTGCCGCTAAACGCAATAATAATTCAGTATCTATTTAAATTTTACTCGAAATAATCAAATTGTATCCATAGTAATTTAAATGTCAACTGTCATATTTGACATAAAAATTTCCACTTATCAATTTCGCCTTTAGAGACAAAAAATTTGGACGGTGTCATGGTAACTATGCGCAATATTAACGTTTCTATTGGTCGTTAATTAGTGTCGTACGATTTTCAGCATAATTGTTGACTACATCATGCAGCAAACTTGACGCATGTTGAGCAATTCGAGAGTTACATTTAGAAAATTCTTCGTAAAGACCACTCTCTTGAAATTGTTTGTATAAATATTTTTTCATGGGTTTGGGACCACTACAAAACTATTTATAACTATCTTTGTCTATTCAAAAACCGCCGTGCTCCCCAAAATCCTCCAATTTTTCTAAATTTGAGGGCACTTACGATAGTAGTTCTAAATCCTAAAACGTTGGTTTTTAAAAGTACTTAATTTTATTGTTAACCTAGGTAATTCCTTAATGTTATCACAATAGTATCTTAGAATATAATTACGGCATTCTATTTTTTCAATGAACTAATTTGACCAGTAAGGTTTAACATTGTAAATATTTAAACATTATCGTCACCGTCACATATAATTTTTCCACATTTAACACCGTGCAAATCAATTGACTTTCTGAAAGCACAAACCAATATTGCAGATTCCATAGATGTTGAAGTGGTATTCCAATTTTTAGAACATCGATGTTGTGGTGTTTCGCTTGTCAGTCTTTTTTATTTTTTGTGCACACAATAGTCCTTATTTTTAATACCAGGGAAAAACACCTTATTTGTTTTAGCACCAATTGTACAAGCTACCCCTGATTCAGCATTATAATCAGTTTTGTAAGGACAAATCTATCCGCCTTTGTCAATCGTGCTTCCTCTTCCCCAGCAGTCTTCAGTGCCTCCCAGACACATTTTTGAACTGTGTTATGAACAAAAGCTGTTTTAATATATACATATGTATTGGCATATTGGGAATATTAAGAGCGAAACAAAGCACTGTGCTTTTTAAAACTACCAAATCAAAATATCGGGAAGATTTCTGAAGCAATGTTTGAATGTTAACTTAAGTACCTACCTAATATTATGTTAAACAATAGAAATATGAAGTTATTATGGGTCCCATTGTGGCCATTGTGAACTATAATTGTGCTTCGTTCATACTTGAGGTAAATTTATGTAATTGCTAATTAAATGAATTGTTGTAGAATGTGCACGCGGTTTGGAAAAAAAAGATGTGCATAGAATGTAACAGGGTCAGTAAATAAAAATATGTTGTACTAATAAATTAAGGGAAAAGTTTGAAAGATTGTGTGAGATATTTATAAAGTGTCATCAAAATTATAAATCATGTTGAGGGGGCGAAAAAGTATTAGAAACCTATAATACTACTAACACGTACTACCATGCACTATTTGAAGGCCTAAATGTACTGTATGACTTATAGGTTATGCCTTTTGAATATACCCGAGAGCTATTGTTAAGTTACAATAATTTACCAAGGCGCACATGCAGAAACACACAACTGTGTATGAACGTGAGTGTGGTATTAGATGACAGAATAAAGCGAGGCGGAAGCTCCCCTTTGCTTTTATAAAGGGAGTATAAATATTTGCGGCAAAAACAAGCGAGTACGTGTAAATACACATTATTGTGGCTTCTCATATTGAGTTGTTTCTACTCATCGGATTTACCAAGTAATTATTATCTCTCTGTTTTATTTTATAAGGACACGAAAAGTCTATTCTAAATAACCAAGCTAAAATTGTAAACGGCTGGAAAAAATTTTAAAAGAAAATTGAATCTGATCATTGTCGTAATAGTGCCATTTTTTAAGTCAAAAATTTGGAAACTTCAAAAAACCGTGAATAAGATTACTTTCTTATTTAGGTACATAAGTTAGGCCATTTCGGCGTAAATTATGTTATTGTTCATTTTACGTGGGTCTTTTGATTATATTCATGTCTCATTAACCATGACAAACAGTAACTTTGTTGGTTCAACATTGAAGCGTATATTTGTTTTAAACGACTTTGAACTTCTGGTAGCTATAACGTTAAATACATTTTAATTCCTTTTAATGTATTACAGACTGTATAAAAGCTTTAAATTACGGTAACTCAATGTAAACTCTAATTAAAGAGAGTTCTACTTTAAAATCGGGCAGTTTTGCGATTCTAGGTTTAATACATTAAAATTCGGTGTTAAGTACAAAAACCTTGAAATATGAACATTTTTGTTACCTTTTATTGGACAACTTTGCTACAAACTTGCCATTCACACGCACATATAAATTTAATCGTAGTATATTATCTCCTAGACTGTAATTTAATTAAAAGTTTATTTTTATTGCAGGACGATGAACTACAGAATATTCCTATTTTGCTTCGTGGCGAATTGGTTACAAGGTAAGTCTAGTATATTTTTCTTAATTGTTAAAAAATTTAAATATAGTAGTTAGATCAGGATTAACATCTTATTACAATAAATATCGCAAGACAAAGTTCATTACCACTACAGAGCACGTAACTGGGTATTAGGTACTATAAATTTTAACTTAGCGATTACAGTGATTTCATTTCTAGTTTAAGATGGCAATTTTCGTTGGATTTAAAGAACCCCTAGTTACTTTCTTTTGGTTCGGTTCTCATATTTATGTACCATTCGTGCAAAACGAGAACGCTCATTCTGAATGACCTTTTTCTGTACGAAATGTTTCTGCAACGAACTGATAATAATGTAAAGTAATGATCTTAAATGTTTCATTCTTCTTTTTGTTACAACCTCAGTTTGAATTGTAAGTTCATGACTCCATTCAGAATTTATGATTTTGTAAATTCTCTTCCTAGTGGTTATAAAAATTTCCTTAGACCATAAAAAGTGTCAGATATTACTCTGACTACAAAATAATCGTTTTAAACCTCTTGTGTACTAAATTATACTACAATGCACATAGGTCTCAGCTGATTAGTTTTGCTAAATCAGGAGAGAGTAAGGCTCTTTCAATGTGTTATATGCATCGGCAGCATGTTCCACACTGTAACATAAACTTATCAAAAAGATAATAAGAAGCCATAAATTCTTTGTTACTCTTTATTTTTACGGAACTGAATTACGGCGCAAAGGCCAAGGTTCAATATAAATGAAAACAATAAACTAAGTTAAAGATTGAGACGTAATTATAAACTTAATAAGCTTAACATAATACACAATAAAATTTGAATATCAATTGAAATATGGTAAAATACAAAAAGAATAAATCCTGAATATAATTAAATAAATTACACAGCGGAAGACCTGACTCAGGGAACGCAATTAATAAAAAATGAAATAACATCCACTTACTTTGTAAACGTTTACAGGGTAACATAGATAAATAAATGGTAATTTTAAACCAATAAAAGCAGTTACTTGCGTGACCTTTTCAAAATTTTATAACCAAATAATCAAGCTACAATAAATGAAATATGCAATAAAAGAGGAAATTAATACACATTATAATAATGAAATTTAAACAGAATTTGCTCACAGGCAACACCGAACAAAAAAATTAAGTAAATAAATTAAATAATCCGGAAGGGCATCGAAATTAATTAAAGATAAAACCAGTTAATACACAATTAGAAATATAACCCAAAACACATATCTTAAATTCATCAGTAGATGTAGAATGATGTAAATAATTTCAAGAGAAGATAACAGGATGTCCAACATCACCAAAATGGAGGAATGGAAAATTGAGTCGCCACGAGAATTTCAAAACATCTGGGTAGACTACGTCGCTAGGAATAATTTCCAATACGAACCAACCATGTAATTAATTTACACGATGATTCCCAGATCAAACCCCAGATAAAATTAATTGCTAGAAATTCCACACAAATAAGAACGTGAATTTAAGAAATGGGAGGAAACTTACCACATGGAATCCCACGTGCAATCTGAAACAGAATAATTAATCGACAAATTCACCAACAAAACACCCAAAAACGGATCGCTTTACAAACAACATAAATTGCGTGATAAATTTAAACGCATTAAAAATTTAACAAAAATTCACACGAGGTGTGAAAATCACAACCTCGCGCGTCGGCCCAAGGACCTCGAGAGCACATTCAACTGCACGAAGTCTCGGGGCATAACACCTGTGACAGAAATCACACTGCGCAGTTAAAATAAATGCATAAAAATATAACTTTCAATGCGGAATTTTTCAAAACAAAATATACACAGTGCATAGAAATTAATGGATTCTCAACAGAATAAAATAAAACGATACAATTTGACTTGAAAAACAAAAAAATTGTAACAACACCACTATGCCCTCATAAAGTAATAAAAATACCTTTATTAATACAGACAAAGTGAACTGTGAAAAATATTATCCAAAATACGTCTATTGTACTCCAACGTTCTCTACAAAAAGATGGGCATTCACAAAACCTAAATCAAGAGGAGATTGATTCCGGATTCGTTTTTGTCGGATCATTTCTATCGACATCATTTTTTAAGAAAAACTAAAATGTGAAATGTTTGAGATTTGCGGTTGTAAATTATAAAAAGGCGCGTGTTGCGGGCTACACAACATCGAAATATCGAAAAGCAATAAAATTTTGGTTTCGTGTCAGGGATGGTTAACAGGAAACGTCTAAAGTCACATATAGAAAAGGTATTGTAAGAAATCCCTCTTATGTTATTATGATCTGTTGAAGGTTTTTCCGTGCGAAAGAGAAAACCAGAAAATCTATCACCTACGTCAGAACGAGCATCGATATAAATCAGTGCAGTCCATTCTTTCTCGGTTATTTTTCTAGCTCTGATTGTAGTGCGGCGTTCGCTACAAAATCAATACCGTATCGAACGTTGCATACCTATTCTGTTTACCTCGCTTTGAGTGGTTTGCTTGGATTGTTACGTTGTTATTGCTATTTAGACAAGCAAGTGTATAAACACGTTGAAATTATCCGTTTCAGTGCTCCGTATTATGGGAGTGCATTTAATTATGCGCTGCATCAAAGGAATTAAGGACAGTTAATGCGGTTGCACGCCCTCACTATAAAGTTAACTATTCCAAAGTTCGCCAAATTAGGAAACGCTTATATTTCAATTCCTATCCGAAATTAAAGCTGTAAATATAGGGATGAAATTAGAAACTTTGAACAATTCTGTTTAGACCGTTGTAGAATCGAACTATCTGATTCTAAAAGGTCGTAATAATTGAGTTAAAGTGCAGATGACTTAAAGTTTTTCGGTCTTTATAGCCACGATGAAAATCGGAAACTGTTATTACAAATACCTAAAGTTGTAATGCTAATTTAGGTTTCAAATGCAGTTGCTGCATTACAGTTTATTTTCATGACTTTTTTGTGGGGGAGGTACCTCGATAAATTTTCCTTGATTGTTTGCCACAGAACGTTGTTTACCAAATTTGGTTTCTGTTGTTACAGCGTAAAACTTCGACATTATTTAGATTCGATATCGTTTATTGAAAAATTCATCATGTTAAAAATTAATCATTCAGTTCGTTTTCCGTATACTGATTTCATTTGATAACCATCGTTTTAAATACTTAAAAGTATATATTTTCTTTCTGTGCTTAAATTTGAAACGTATGCATATTAATGCCATCCGTCCTTCTTGGATCAGTTATTTAAATGAATTTTAAGAAGTTTTACCAAATATTATTCTTTATAGAGCACTCGTGTCGCTAGTAATGAAACTTTTGCCGTCTTTTGTTTACTTTTTTCCACTGAACATTGAATTTAGTAACAACACTAAAACCGATAAATAAATTGATGTTGCGTTTCTTAATCGTTTACGAAGGAAAACCCAACGATTTTTATATAATTCATTGTAATTTAATTATTACATGTTTTTTCTGTAAATATTCCAATACTTTTGGAACATGCAAGGTGTTTCGATTCTCGACTGAATTATAAAAGCAAGGAAAGATAAATAAACTTCTATTGTATATATGCACTATGAAATCCGACTGTAATGCCGATTCAATATTTTTCCTTGAATTTTCTGTTATCACAATATCTGATTTACGAATGCTCTCTGAAAAGAAAGTTGATAGGGTGATATAGTTAGCTTTGCTTGAAGTCATATAAGGAAATAGTAAATATTTCCAGGCAACGTTCATTCTTTCTTACCGAAAAAAGTTGACAACGATGTTTCTTAATAAGGAAGCACCCTGGGGGGGTATTATTGCGTTTCTTTTATTAATAATATTTCTATTGTAGAGAATGAAAATATATACCGAGAACATTTCAGCAGCATAAAGCTTTTTATTCAAATAGGCGTTTTTACTATGCAAAAAAGATTTAAGCTGTCTCAAATAAAGTTAAATTTAACGGTTTTAGATTTACGTAACTAATAATTTTGGAATTTTATAACGTTAAAGGTAGAGCGGTCTATGAGGTTGTCCAGTAGTGTTTGCAGATTTACATTGTTGTCATCTGTTTGCACCACTAATAAATCTATCTAGCAACAGGTGTTGAATATATTCTAAGTCAATTCAATATTTCGCACGATAAAATTTATCAATATTCATGAACTTACGTGCGAGCACGTGTGGTAATCTACCGTTATTAAGGGTGCATCAAGCGGAAATTTCCGTTGCTACCCCTTGATTTACCATACGCTACCCGCTATTACTTTTTAATCAATTAAATTTATGATTCTTCAATTTCATAATCCACTTTCAGTTTCTGATTAATACCTTCATTATACTGATATTAAGAATGTTTATATCAACAGCTGCCAAATTGCCACATTTGACTTATCAAAATTGAAATGTGTTAAATTTCTAAATTGTGTCGTTTATGGTAACGAGATAAACTACAGTAATGCGGCCCTAATGGGTAATCGTGGGGTGCTTAATGATACGTACCAGTTACACCTATAGTAATTTTCCGGAAATTACGTTTATTTCATTAACCAACGTGCTTTATCTCTACCAACTAGGGCTCACAATATTTGGTGGTATCGGAACACCTGCTCAGATATTCTAATTTTATTACGAAATTTTGCAGAATCGTGTCACCGTCTCTATTACATTAATTTAATTCTGTCTTACAATAATGTATATAACTAAATATCATATTGAAAGGTATGATGAATGCATAGTAATCCAAGAATATTTTAAGTAAATAGCAAACGCAGAAACTAATTAAAAGTATGCGAAATCATTTGAGGGTTTAAATTTCCAAAAATAAAGAACATTGCACCTATGCACATATTTGACTTCCTGTGTGTGTAACCTAGAGATGCAAATAGAGATAAATACTTTTATAGTTAAATTGGTGGTGGAATACACATAACAAAACGAAATAAGTCAAAATAATCGCCACAAGTAACGTCCAAAGACTACGTAAAGTTATTGGAATCAATACGCAGCAACAGTAAATGTCAAACAGTAATGAACTATTGTTAAAACTGTATACAGTGAAACTTCCTTTAACGGACACCTTTATATAGCGGACACCTCTTATTATGGAAAATTTTGTTAGTCTCAATTTAGTTACATATATTTTAGTTAGTTGTAAATTCCTCTATAAGGAGCCTTTTCATCACCGGACGCTTCAGACAACAAAATTCTTTCAAAATCTCTTTCTATAACGGACAGTTCTCTCAATAATCTCAAGGTTAAAGAATGTTGCTTAAAACGTGACCTCCTGGAATAAAGTTGGGTTATCACTACACTGTAGTTATGATTATAAGAATAGTTTTTATGTTCTATAAAACCACCCCGGATAAAATAATAGTACATATATTATTGTAGGAGCAAAGTTTGTCACACAAGCCAGATGTGCCTGTAGTAATTCGCCTAAGTGACTTATAACCACTGCAGGCGGGTAGAATAGCATACTCTCTCTGTGACCATTTATCTTTTGGTGCAGATTAAAAATATATAAAATTGCGCGTTTCTGACAACTAGCAACAATTATTTTTACGCATAAAACAACAACGATGGATGACGTGCCAATATATGGCTACCAACTAATAATATCACCGTAAAATAAAGCTTCCCGATTGGCACAGAACCGTGAGTAATCACGTCTGCCATCTTCTGATTGGGCACAGTCATAAGTCATAATTCAACGGTGTGTATAATGTAAACTATTATTTAACAGGAAATGCATATACCGGGTGTCTCTGGTAAGACGGAACATAGGGAAACATCAATGTATTTTTTTAGAAAGAATCCGCTATACCTTTGTATGTTATTGGATTTAGCTAACGCTATAAAGAGATGGAATTACTGAAGGCGTCTGTCATTGCGATAGGCGCTTATTTCATGGTTTATTTGTTATATCTGTCAATTTTGACAGCACCTAAAACTTACATTTACAATAAAAATACGCAAAATGCGTAATTTTTTAAATCGCAACAGCACACGTAAAGAAAACGTACGTGAAATCGATAAAAATGTGAGATTATGTTTACAATATTTCAAAGTTCCAGCAAATTATATTCGTAATTGTCGAGTTTATATCACTAAAAACATGGAATAGTATTGAATCCTACCAATAGAAAGCAAATGATCATCAGTCAGGTACCGAATGAACTTAAACATGTGATGAAAATAAGAATTTGTCTAGTCAGCTACAAATTTTAATGGTTCATGTAGATAGGTGTGAAATTGGTTACATAGAGAAAAATGTATAATTTGGTGAACTACAAGTGCAAGAAAAATGTAACAATTATACCTTTACGTTAGTAGTGACTTTAGTAAATATGTAAAGTATTATGGCATTATAAATAAATTTCATAAATTTTACTTATTGTTTTAGTATAATAATAATAATAATGAACCTATAATTGTGCTTCATTGCATTGTAGATGTAGATTCTTTAGTAACTGACAAGTTTAACAATAAACAATGAAATTATCGCCTGTGGCAATGACAGACGCCTTCAGTATTTCTATCTCTTTCTAGCATTATCTAAATCCAATAACATACGTTGAGCACTGAATTCATAAATATTCCAAAGGTATCGCAGATCCTTTCTGAAAAAATAGATTGGTGTTTCCCTATGTTCCGTCTTACCTGAGACACCCGGTATAATGTACGTATTAGTATAGTCATAGAAGAGATTGGGTTACAGGAGAAATTACAAACTGAAAAGATATTAAAGCAATGGCAACAACATTGCAATGAAAAAAGTTACATTTCCCAAAAAAAAAACAAATACAGCTGTATTTGAATGGTTTAGTAGAGCTCGAAACAAAAATCTTCATATTTCTGGACCAATTCTTCAACATAAAGGAAAGGAAATAGAATAAATATTAGATTGTGCAGATTTTAAGGTGTCAAATGAATACAGCGGACGGCATATCATTTCCTACCAGTCAGAGTTAGCAAGTGTGGAAAACAATATTGCAGTTAATTGTAAGAAAACATTATCATATTTCATGAAGGATTATGCGGACAGTGATATTTACAATTTATATTAAAAGTGATTATTCTTTAGGGATTTACCGAATAAAACGGTGAATTTAGTAGAAGAAGAATGTCGTGGTTGATGCAGTTTCGAAATATAGACCCGCTCTTATGCACTGTGCAACTATGATATGAGAAAAGGAAAAGCTTTTAGCAAGAGGAAAATCTTCAAAATCACGCTGTTTTAAAAATATTCCTTTAAATTAATAAACACAATGCTATATGGTACGTCAATAAAGAAACTTGGATCACGTCAGATATTTTTGGAAAGCGTTATATAATTTTGACAATACAATGCACCCCAAAAAGCATATTTTTCGTAGACTTTAGTTGTGTTCGTTTGCGTTGCTTGAACCATGTTCAGAGCAGGCGCATGTGGCGTCATACTGCAAGTTCTGAACGTAAAATGAGCTTGAAAAGCGAAATTTGATACAATAGGTGTTTTACAGACAGCCAAACTACACTTCCCATCGATTTATCAATGTACCCAGTACCTGCTGCATAAAAGTCTTTGGGCTGATGTCTCAGCCACATGTGTAACTCACGTTCAGCATCGTTATCAGCCACGAAACGTTTGCGCCAAGATCCCTTTTTAGTGGACCAAACAGATGAAAGCCGCTTGGGGATAGTTCGGACTGTAAGGCGGATGTTCAAGAAGTTGTCACCCTAATTCGTCAATTCTCTCCTGGGTTAATCGCGCCGAATGAGGCCTGACATTATCGTAATGGAGCAATATTCGCGTTCCCCTCGTCAGTAGGCCTGGACGTTTCCTTCGAATTGAATGCCAAAGCAGCAACAAAACTTTACAGTATGATTCAGCGTTCACGTTCTCACCTCTATTCTGAAAATGGGCTAGGAGCACTCCTCGAGAATCTCAGAACACTGTAAGCATAATTTTACCAGCTAAGGGTACAACCTTGCATTTCTTTGTTGACGGCGAAAAAGGATGTTTCCATTGCATTGAATCACGCTTTATTTCGGGTTGGTACTGAACCCGTGATTCATCACCAGTAACAATCCTGAGAGAGAGATGTTGCAAGGATGGTCCCATTCGATTTCTTTTGTGTTCTTCGGTCAGTTGTCTAGGCACACCCACCTGGAGCAAACTTTTCGGAAATTCAAACGATCGTGCATTATTTTAGCGAGCCAGTTGTGAACTGCTTTACGTGACAAACACTTGTCAGCGTAAAAAGGACACGTTTCCTTATGGATATCCTTTGCAGAAAGGCCTTTTGTCCATAAAAGATGCATAACGGCACGCTGCTTTTCCACAGTACATTCTTCGAGCACGGTCGCCATTTTAGCACTACCTGCGCACGCACGCTATTGTAACACAGCAATTGTTACTTGAATATCATCAAGCTGGATTGTGTTGCCAATTAATGATATATTTGAAAATAGCTCGCTGCTATTTGCAGATATACCACATCAGTTTGTGGTCTAATTACTTGGTTTGTCTCGTATATTAATTATTATTTTTGTGATTTTACAGGGTGTTTGACGTTTTTCTAAAGCTATTTAGATCACTTTATTTTTTTTAACAATAAATTGTATTTTTAACTAACGCATTGATACGATGGTAATAATCAAAATTCCGTTTAAATAATTTAATATTTTTGCCGTTTTTACATTTACTATACATAGATGCTAATTAGAGTTTTGTTCGTAGAGTCAAAACAATTTTTCGAATACGTATATTGTCAAGGTTCTCTTCTTATGATAATTTTTTCAGCAGGTTTGTTGGTTTACTAGCATCTAATAATTTGTTCCAGACAAACTTTCTCACAGTTAACAGTGTAGGGATAAAATACTCGTACATTTTTCGTTTTGTTACTTAATAGGCGTTTAGTTGCAATTAACATATTTGTATTTTTGTAATTTCCTTACATTAAATAATGGAAAGCTTAAACTGATATGAATGACTCCAAGTCATTTTAGGTAGAGTAGCGAAAAAATATGGCCCAAAAAAAGAGAGAAGCTCTGGTTAGTTGCACTCACTGGCAACAACTTAGTGTCAATTTTAAATAGAGAATAAGACATCACATTGGTGAAAATATTTTGAAAGCATCCCAAGTAGTATAGAAATCCCGCAAATTAGATCGGAAATATTTTGCAAACTAGACATTAAACAAAAATTAAAATCGAGGATTCTCGGCGAAAATGAATTTGTACCATCGATATGCTTAGAGATTATTATTGATGAAGTCGTACTTTTCTTCTGATGTCAATGGAACTACAAATAATAATACACTTCTTCTTCTTCTTCTTCTTCTTCTTAGCCACTTTCAGTCCATAATTGGACGTAGGCCTCCTTTAAGGATTTCCATTTTGACTTGTTCTGAGCCTCCTTCATCCACATTAAACCTGCTGTGCTTTTAATATCATTTGTCCATCTGTTCGGGGGTCTTCCTCTGCCTCTCTTGTTTGTCCATGGTCGCCACTCCAGCATGTTCATTGTCCATCTGGCTTTATCCGTCCGTGCCACGTGTCCTGCCCAGCTCCATTTAAGGGATGCGATCCTTTCTAGTACATCTGTTACTTTGGTTTTCTGGCGGATCCAGGTATTCCTCTTCCCAGCATTGCTATTTCCATCGCCCGTTGTGTAACCACCAGCTTTTGAATATGCGATTTTGTGAATGACCAGTTCTCTGTGCCATATGTCATTATGGGCAGTATACATTGGTTGTATACTTTTGTTTTCAGATGCTGTAATATATTATTAAATCTTAGGATAAAACTGAGTTTTCCGAAGGCAGCCCATGCTAACTTGGACCTTCGTTTGGATTCTTTCGATTGACTTTCTCGGTCGAGACGGACTATCTGTCCCAGATATACATATTCTTCGACGTTTTCGATAGTTATGTCGTCTACGCTTAATGCTTCTTGTTGTTCCGTTGGCATCATTGTTTTAGTTTTGGCAAGGTTCATTTTTAAACCCACACTTGCTGCTTGTTTATTAAGACTATTTAGCATATAGTCCAAGTCGTTGTAGTTTTCAGCTACAAGTACGATGTCATCGGCATATCTAGATGATTGAGTCTTTTTCCATTTACATTTATACCTATATTTTGCCATTCAAGTTTTTTAAAAGTGTCTTCCAGAGCTAACGTGAACAGCTTGGGCGATAGACAGTCTCCTTGCCGTACTCCTCTTTTCAATGGCACTGGCTTTATGGGTTGGTGCATTTTAAAGGCAGCTGTGGCCTTTTTGCTAATATTTTCTAAAAGGTAGATATATCGTTGATCTATTCTGCAGTTTTTCAATGCACGCAGTATTGCTCAGGTCCCGATGGAATCGAAGGCCTTGTCGAAATCTATGAAGGCTAAATACAGGGTGATGTTGTATTCGTTTGCTTTCTCTATTAATAATTTCATTGCAAGGAGGTGGTCTCTTGTGCCATATCCGTGTCTAAATCCTGCTTGCGTCTCGGGTTGGTATTTGTCCAGTTTGTCGGCGAGCCGATTTGTTATGACTTTCATGAGCAGTTTGTATAGTACCGGTAGCAAGCTTATTGGATGGTAGTTTTCTAATTTATGATGGTCACCTTTTTTATGTAATAGTATGACTGTTGAGTCATTCCAGTCTTCTGGCGTTACTCCCTCGAATAGGCATTTGTTTAGTAAACAACTTATTCTCTTCTTCAGTTTTTGTCCGCCTTCCTTTATGAATTCCATTACAATTCCATCCTTACCTGGGGATTTATTTTTCTTCATGTGCTCGGGTGCTTTTTCTACTTCGTCCAGCTGTATTTCGGGAAGTTCTTCAGACCTTACATTGACGATTCGTTGGATATTTTGTTGGATCTCATTGTCATTATTGGATTCTGAGATTTTTGAGTTATATAGGTCTCGGTAAAAATTTTCAACTGTTCTTAGTATTTCGTCTCTGTCTTCAATTATTTCCCCATCGCTGTTCTTTAATGCATATATCTGCTTTTTCCCTAATTTAGGTTTTAGTGCTTTCATTGCTTTATTTTGTTCGATCACTCTGTTGACTGTGGGAGCCGCCGTTGAATCCTTCTAGGGATACTTCCGCCGCCTTCCCTAAGACAACTGCCTGTTCACGCATTTATCTTCGTCTGGTACATGGAGGTAATTCCGCTTGCTGTAGTTGTGTCCGCCACCGTTGGTTCCTTTTATGAACTCTTCCGCTGCCGAACTATGTTATTGCGTCTCCATCCCATAACTGGTGGTTCTTACGCCCTTCGAGGTATTGACTTGATGTCATATATCTCGCAAATCGTTGACCATTTTTCACCTGTTCCTCAGGCAGGGACCCTTACTGGGTGCTACCAGCCGGGCCAGCTGGGCCCAGGTTTTTTAACGAGGTTGTTACTCCTCCTTTTTCATCCTGGCTTGGGACAGGCAACGGCGGAGTACAATACCTACTATTCTTGCGATGGTTATCCCCTCTGCAAACATATTCCGCAGAGCTTCTGTCTCAAATGCTATGGAAACCGTTATGTTTTCTTCCTCCAGATGCAGCAGGATTATGTTTCCTTGATCGATGGGCATAGCCGTGGCATCGATTTCAAGGAATAATATTGGACTTAGTTGCCCTATTGAAGTCTCCCATGATCATTGTCTGCGCTATTCATTTTCCCTTAACTGGTCTATTCAATGCTGCCTTGACCTGGCCATACAATCCCTCTACTTCTTGATCATCATAAGCCTATGTAGTGCGTATACTTGTATTAGTTTCATTACATTTGATGCATTAAGTTGAATCGTTATGAATGCCATTCTGTCTGAAATTGTTGAGAAACTAGTAATTCGTTGGGCTCGTTCTTTCCGCACAATGAAACCAACGCCATTTACACTTTCGTTTTCATTTCCTTTATATAGTAGTACGTTACCAGATTCTAAAACTATCCATGCTTCTCCCTTTCGCTTTATTTTACTGAGACCTGTTATGTCCCATTTTATGTTTTGTAATTCATATTCCAGTTCTTCTATTCGATTGTCCTCTCTCAGTGTCCTTACATTATGCGTTCCTATCCATAGTTTTGTAGTTTTCTTTTGGTGGCTGTAGTTTAGACTCCGGGGATTCTTAGCACCCTCTTTACCGTTCCATCGACGGTCGCCACTCTTCACGTCGACTTTACGGCTGCCGGAGACTGAGGGCCAATTGTTTAATGTGCTCATTCTATAAAGGGTTTTTAGCCGGTAGAACCCCACGTTGGCAAGACGGGTTGGGGAGCGTTAAGTAGTCCACCTCACTCGTACTGTGGGAGCCGCCGTTAAATCCTTCTAGGGATACTTCCGCCGCCTTCCCTAAGACAACTGCCTGTTCACGCATTTATCTTCGTCTGATACATGGAGGTAATCCCGCTTGCTGTAGTTGTGTCCGCCACCGTTGGTTCCTTTTATGAACTCTTCCGCTGCCGAACTATGTTATTGTGCCTCCATCCCATAACTGGCGGTTCTTCCGCCCTTCGAGGTATTGACTTGATGTCATATGTCTCGCAGATCGTTGACCATTTTTCACCTGTTCCCCAGGCAGGGACCCTTACTGGGTGCTACCAGCCGGGCCAGCTGGACCCAGGTTTTTTAACAAGGTTGTTACTCCTCCCCTCCTCCTTTTTCATCCTGGCTTGGGACAGGCAACGGCGGAGTACAATACCTATTATTCTTGCGATGGTTATCCCCTCTGCAAACATATTCCGCAGAGCTTCTGTCTCAAATGCTATGGAAACCGTTATGTTTTCTTCTTCCAGATGCAGCAGGATTATGTTTCCTTGATCGATGGGCATAGCCGTGGCATCGATTTCAAGGAATAATCTTGCACTTAGCTGCCCTGTTTCCTGGTTTTCAATTAAAATTTTTCTTTCCGGAATAAACAAAGTCAGATATGCATAGAAGGGCTCGGCATTGCCCCTGGTTACTAGCACCGGTAGATCTACCATATAACCAGCCATTTGTATAAGTACCTTGTATGGTACAACAAGAAAGAATAATACACATTATTCTAAAAATGGACTTTCGTCCTAAATCGTTTTCAAAGTTTAACGAGAAATTACTTATATGATTGGCAATTTCTTTACGCGGTCGTTCTCTGGTGCATGTTTGCTTTTGTTGGAATTCAATAACTGTCGACATCTCAATGGGAGTGTGTATAAGACCCATATTAATCAATTTCATTAAAAAAAATTCATTTATATTTTGACCGGACATGGCTACTGCCCATTATATCAGCAAAATTGTTGCGACTTATAGAGGAGAGAAAAGGCTAGCGTTCCTCAAGTGAAACGTATTGAGACGTTTAAAACGAAATATCTCTAGTGGAGGATATGCAAACTCCAAACTGCATTTTTTATTTGATGAAGAAATTAATAACTCGAAAAACAGTTTGCTAATATTTAATTACTGCCACAATACGATAAACTTAAGTTCACAAAGTATTAATGTGTTATTCATCACCGGTTAGTTGTACTGGAAATCGTCGGAGATACCAGCAATATTTATACCCAAAGGAGCAGGTTATCTGTACTTGGTAGAGTTGGTTACGTCCTCTGAGCTTAAGTATATGCCTACATATGTATGTAGGTATTTGATATACCTGCACATTTTTCTTTAATTTGTAGCATGCATATACATTTCGGTTTGGATGTTTATTGATACACTGATGTCATCAATTGTTGCGAAGAATCGATTAGTGAATTAAACTATACAAGGTGTCAAAAAAATAACGGATATTCGCTATAATTATCTAATTAGAGGTTTTACATAAAAACGTTTTTCATAAAAGTGATTTAGTTTATTGTCGTCCATCTACTGATTTTTTCTTTTTCTTTTGCTCTCATTTTCTTTTATTTCGTTGCTATGGCCACCGATTTTGTTTTTTAAATGTCAATCTGCACTTTTCTCTGAATTTTTGAAAAGAGCGCATTTTTGTTTTTATAATCGCCATCTTTTTTTTTATTAAATTGCATTAGAAAATTATCGAATAAAACGGAGATTCACTTTTGAAATGCTAAAAACTGCAAGAAGTATTTAAGAATGATGAGATTATTTAAATACTAAATTGCATCAAAAACAACTTTGGAGATAACTACAGTATACTAAAATAAACACTGAAATTGAACTCATTTTGTGCTCGGCAATAGCCTAACCTATCCGTCTAGTCTTTTGCAAAGCCCCTGGTTTAGTTTCAATTATTGTTATTCGTACTTTTAGATTTTCTAAATTAAGTTTTTGGCGTAAAGAAACGTTTGCTGTTGTACCTATTTATGGAAAAGCTTTGGCTTTGAGGCAACCAAATCTACAGAAACTTGTTATTTAATGCAAGCAGATTTGTCTGAGTATTAGGAAAATGTGTTCTACTGCTTAAATGCACAGGTAAATATTATCGACCTCCAGTCAGCTAAACGTCAGGAAAATCCATTAACACATCAGTTAGCCCTTTTCATATTGAAAAAGGTGCAGAATAAAATCGATGTTATTATATTACTTGGCCATATTGTTATTAAACTATAGAATCTTACATTTTCCAGAGCCATTAATCAAACTTGCATCAGTTAGGTAAGTTTGGGGAACGCATTATCATAATCTCATTTATTTTTTCCTTCAGTAGCAATATAAGTTTATATTTTCACTGTGATTAATGATTTATTTGAAAGAAATCAGTAGAAGATTTATATAACAATCGTATTTCATTTAAACGAGGAATATGTCCAACTGTACCAACGGTTCGATTTTATTCTCGTTTCAAGTATTTAATAATTATCAGTGTTTCATTACCGAACAGAAACAAAGCATACTAAATTAATAGAACTAATCAGGTTTCATTTTAGTTATATCAGTAAAACTTGACAGATTTAGAATACCTCATACAGCAAAATTAATAACCGCGCATACGTTGTAGGGAATCAAATCCTGTACAACAATTTTGCTGATACGCATAACCTTCATTAATTTTCAGAATGTCAACGTTATGGGAATGCTGAAACCTGCGTTTACGACGGCTGGCGAGTCAAACTCCCTAGCTTAATTATTGTGGTTAACAATGAGTTCTCGCCATTACCGTATATATTAGACCTTAAAGTGAATCAGTGTTCGATAATAATTAAAACTGAAGGGCAGTAGGAGCAGTTACTAGGGAAGCTGGAGTGTTCTGGCGGTGATGTTGGTTATGTTGCTGTACTGATTTCAATCTAGCCAGTGAATTTGCGGTAGCTTCGAAGGGAAAATCCTATAATGATCGATCTTCGTTCTTGGGTGAGCATAATTGAATCAATTTAAATACAATAGCACAGATTGGTGCTAAGATAAAAGAACAAACTTTAAGCGAATTACTTTTGATCCGATTACGGCTGCATAAGAAAAGGCAGCCCCGTAAAATTTTTAAATTTTGTTGAATAAATGTTATATTTTAGAATATAGGGAGATCTTTAATTATTGTTAAAACTTCAGCTAAAAGAGGCATTTCATTGATTTTTGAAGTTATATCAATCTTTGCAATCAAAGCCTCGAGAAAAACTAGAAATATTACGAAATTTAGTAATCACCACGTGTTAATAAAAAAGGTACAACTCTTTATGAATGTAATACAGCAATGAGGCCAAACGGTGGAACTCTTGTTTACCAAAATCGATTAACACATGTACTCATGGGGTTCGCCAAGACGTTTAAACTCGCAGGAAAATAAGAAGCAGCTGTAATGTTTACAATTGAACAGTGATGTTTGCACGAATCGAGTGTTTAAGTGGCACAATCTTCTACTTTCTGTAATTGTAATTTTAGTTTAGAATAAAGCTAGACTTCCTTTTCATTAAGAAGAAAATGATTAATTTGTTTAAAGTTGAAATTTAGATTATCAAGAGTAAACAGTAAAAATATACTTCTGTAGAAAGATAGTTTCCTCTAACAGAAAAATTGAAATTGGAACGTAATAAATGTTCCATTTTTGGCGAAAACTTTTATAAGGCACTCTATCAAGCAACTCACACATTCCTAGGGGTACTGACTGAGTTCTTATAGTTTGAAATGTTGATCATTCCAGAAAGTTGGACATTCTACGGTGTGTCCATTTTAAATCGTGGCCCCTTACTGGCTCTGAACATGCAACCCATATTACATTACATGTATAGCCTATACCTGTAATGTAATATGGGTTGCATATTCAGAGCCAGTAAGGGGTCACGATTTAAAATGGGCACACGGTATAGCAATAAAAATAAGAACACGCTAGACAAAATTAAATGCTACTGATGTAGTTTATTAACCTTATATGTAATAATCAAGAAAGCGACGCAATACACTTTTGCGTAATATAGTATTTCAGATTGTAAAATTTCATTAGTGCAGGTATGTTACTCAGTAGAAGAATTTCAAAATACAATGTTTTGTGCATTCTACTAGCTCAAACCAGTTTTTTGCATTTTTGCAAAAGTTTCATAATGTAACCCTACTAAAAGTCTAGATTGGTGAAAAGTACTTAAAATTCTCTACAAGAATACATAAAAAAATTATAACGAGCAATTTAAAAAAATTGTCGGTGACGTCACAACAAACACTTGAAGTTTAAAAAAGAATTTGTTTCGCCAAGTTGTGGCTAAAAGTGTCCCGTTAAATAATGTATAAGGTTAAATCACAATTGAAGTCGTTATAGTCTTGGGACCTTTTTGTAGAACAGACTGTATATGCTGGCCTTAATAGAAGTACATTATAACAATAATTTAAAGATTATCGCGATTTTTATTTAGTTTAAATTTTGTTACACACTTTTGAGAGCCGCTGGCTAATATGCATTTAAAAAGCCTGGGGTAGAAATTTGACCCTGCAAAAATAAATGAAACAATACAGAATTATGTAATGAACTGACATTAACCTACGTACACATACCCGGACTCTCTTATCAGTTTGGACAAGAAAGGCGTTTGATAAATTTAGATTTCGAATGTAAACAGAACGTGGCTATTCCAGTGGCCCCTAGCCAATTTTAGTATTGATCTTTTTATTTTTTTTCTGAGCTTACGGCTTACTTGCAACACATGATTTGTTGAGAAAAGTTGTTCTATTTGATATGCTCTACCTACCCTTAAAATTAATGACAATACTTTGGAATCACCCTGTATAACGTTTTGTAAACGTATTTACATTCAAGGAATTTTGCTGTTTAGTATACATCATATTGCCTATGTATACTTTCAAAAAGAACGCATCAACTTTAAATTTTAAAATGTAAATTTTTAAGAAACAAAAATAGAATGCTGTTGCAAAATAATCAACTATTTAATGTCAAAGATTAGTCCTTATTTAAAGCATTTTATTGCGTTTTCTGATACGACAATATACAGTAAAGACAAAAAAGTCGAAATTGTAATATGGTATGAGAATTGTTTTGATATTCCACTAATTATGATTTATTTACAAACATCGCATCGAAAATAGCCTTTACACATCACAAGAAATTAAAACTAGGGTCCCTAAATGTTGATAATTTCCCAACGACAGTGACGTTTAGTGTATAGTTTTTTGCTTCCATATAGGGTAAAACAATGCATTGATGCGTTCTTTTTAAAAAGTATATCGTACATAGTTGATATTATTATATGTATACTAAAAAGAAAAATTGCCTGTCTATTATACATTATTGCTGTATATAAATATAATTTATAACCTTTTTACATTAGACATCAAATTTTGCGCAGTCGTAGTCATAATGTCTTTTGTTGCGTTATTTAACTTGTTCCTAAAGGCAGCAATTTCCTTGGTCGTGTTTATTGTTTTTGCGTGTGCTTGCTTCACCCCAGGGAATATACTGTTCAACGAGCCGCAGTTCTGGACTGTTCAGTAGATTGGTCTCTTTAGGCACAAAAGTTGATACATTCTTTGCATACCAATAGGTGATATAATATATGGCGTAATGGCTTGTGACCAAATTCGGCCACATTGTGAACCTTTAAATGGTAGCATACCTTTTTGTAAATACTTTTCTAAGTGAATTTATGGGTACACAAATACTAAAGAAAAATTTTCTAGAAAATTTTGAAATTTTGTTATACAATGACCGGCAAAATTTCGCAACATAAGTGAAACATTTTTATTATTGGAGTATCGAAAAAACTTTTTTGGGGGATGGGTTCTGCACATCCGATAATTTAAAAATCGAATTTGAGGTATATCACGTGACCGCTGGTATGGCGGCAAATTTAAAAAAATCAATATGAAGTCGGAAAAAGTGGGGTTAGATGACAAAATATCGAAGAAAATTATTAGAAAAAGTTGCTTAGAATTTAATTCTAAGGCCATATACAAAATTTCATGTATTTATTTAAAAAAATTGAAAATCGCAATTTTTCGCAATTATTTTTTTCTTAATTCACAAATACCCAATTTCTCTATTTTAAATAGCCTGATTGAAGTGAAACCTATGTACTTGCATGACAGTGGAAGAACTTTCTCGTTTTTTCCATAATTGACAGGAATAAATCTAAAAAACAGGTTTTCGCTAGAACGTTCACTGCAGCAATGGTTTGTATCTAACAGCTGTATAAAAATTTTAGAAATATTCTTGTGCCAAAGCACTTAGAAAAGATCAATTTTCTCGCGAATAAATAAGTTCTATCGCTAACCGTTAATACATCTCCCTGAAATATCATAGAAAGAAAATGAAAAAGAAAATTACATAAAAAAGGTGGTTTTTAGTTTATAGGCTATTCTATTTTTCTTTATTTTATGAATTGATGAACTTTGACCACAACCAAGAAAATTTAGCTTTTCTAAGTGTTCTGTTATAAATATATTCGTAAAAATTTTATACAGCTGTTAGATACAAACCATTGCAACAGCGAGCGTCGTAGCGAAAACCTGTTTATTAGATTTAGGCCTATCAATTGTGGGAAAAACGAGAATGTTTTTCCATTGGTATTCATATACATAGGATTCACTTCAATCAAGCTATTTAAAATGAAAAAATTGAGTATTTGTAAATTAATAAAAAAATATTAACAACAAATTGCGATTGTCATTTTTTTTAAATACTTGAAATTTTGCATATGTACATAGAATTAAATTCTAAGCAACTTTTTATAATAATTTTCTTCGATATTTTGTCATATAACCCCACTTTTTGCGATTTCATAGTGATTTGCCGCCATACCATTTTTAGGTTATCGGACATGCAGAACCCATCCCCCATAAAAGATTTTTCGATACTCTAATAATAAAAATTGTTCCCATATGTTGCGAACTTTATACACTGTATATTTATTGTAAACGTGATGTTTTTGTGTACAAATAAATAGTGATTGGCCTGGAAACTGTTGAAAATCTATTTTGACGTATATCTTCGAGGTCCATTATCACAAAATCCACTTGCTAAGAACCTGATGTACGGTTTTCTTATGCGGATATTCGTTTTGGAACTTTGTTTTTAATCTGTGTTCTTGAATTTTTTCACACAAAATGAAGATGTTCCAATATTTTTCGCCAGATTCTTCACTGATATTGTAACGTAAGGTTTTGTGTTGTTTTCTTTTAATATTAAATCTAAATGATGCACTATACTCAACTATACTAATTGGGGTAGCTTTAATAAATTTGGTAGAGTCTTGGTTTCCTTACGTTACTTGTCGATCCACTTAGCTTAATTTGCGAGAGGTATTTGAATAAGAAGTCTCAATTAACTAACATTCATTTATTTTAACTATGTGCATTAGTTTTTTACAGTGTAATATATGAATTGAGCTAAGTCCAGAATTGACTTAGAGTTTTACAAAGAATTCTTACACGTTCTGAGTGACCCAAAGTACTCTAAATCAGAGTCGACTTAAACGAATACAAATTCTTATTGATTCATGAACAGATATAAATTATTCTAAGTTTAAATCAAAGTAAACTAATCTGATAAATTCTGTTAAGTCCAACTTTTATTCAAACGGCTAAGTTTCTAAAGATGACTTTAAATAATTTAACTCAAAATTTCTTCTAAGTCTGAAAAATGAGTTTAAATGATTTAACACAGATATCCTACAAGTCCAGACGCACATTTATAATTTACTCGAATATTTTCTAAGTGTTCAATCAACTGATGAAACAGCTAAGTCCGTAAAATGGATTTAATTAATTTACTTGAATATTTTATAAGTGTTCAAATACCAGTCTGATAAATAAGTTAATATAACTATTTTCCAAGTCCAGCGAATGAGTTTAAATAATTTAATACAAACATTTTAGAAGTTCAGAATTACCTTCATAAGTTACTTGAATATTTTCTAAGTGTTCAAATAACACTCTGACCAATGTCTGCTAAGTCCTTAAAAAGGACTTCAAAGATTCACACAAAATTTCACAAGTTTTAACATTAATAAATAAATTTATCTTACGTATACTCAATCGCACGGCATCTTGAAAGGAACCAATTTTCTCGACATAACTGCTCGTTGGGATGGCCAGGACAAACCATGGCTTTACTTTGATTCGGCCAACGCTTATATACGGTAAATTGATCCCTTCTCTTAAAATAATCGTGGGAAAAGATCGACTTAGCTAAGGCACGTGTGTAACCTTGATTTTGTCCGTACATCACCCTGCATTCTTAACATTCTTTAGCAATGCAGGCTGTTATCTTGCCACGTGCGGTGTTAAGATTAATGACCGCTCATCATTTTATTTGCTCATGTAATTAAAATGTATTTTTAACATTTTTACATACTCGGCTTTACCACAATATGTTTAGACTTGGTGTGAAAGCTTGCAGCATCTTTCTTTCTGATTTTCTCCATATTGTACCAGGTTTCCTACCTGAACCTAGTTTCCTACCTATTATTCACGGTACAACCAAATTATTTAAAACATTTGCCACTGTCGATTTAAAAATATTTAGACCTTTTCCTATTGCCAGATATAACATTTTTGGATTTTCGCGACATTTACTCAGTATATTTTGATGAAGCACTTATTGTTTGGGTTTAGACCAATTTTAAAACTACACGACAAAAAATTTCCGACAATGAAGTTCATAGTAATGTGTCAAGTGTCAATGCAAACGAGCTGCTATCCAACACAAACTTATTAATATCTGCATGTAGCGACTTTTGTCATATTAAGTAACCAATTTCTTTCATGTACAATCTTTAGGTAAAATTACACAATTCGTATTGTTTTCGATATACCGTTAATTTCAAAGCAGCAAAATGACTTTTAGAATTTTATAGATTTTTTAAATGTTTTCTTGATTTCTAAAAAATAATTTCGTTCACGTTATTGCAAGGAAAATATTTAAGATATCCTTTTCCATACAGTTTTAGTTTGCAAAACACCTTTGATATCTGTATATGAAAGTTGATATCGGAGTATTAGTATCTTAAATTATAATATCGGTTCAGCTTTAAACTAAGCAGTGTTTTTTATTTTATTCGGTTATTTTATTGCCGAAACACTGATACAACACTATTTTCTAAACATCTTGAGGAGTATGTTGGAACTCAACGTACCAAATTGCTGTTTCGAATTGGTAATGATTTATATTAGTAATTTTACTTTAAAGGCTGTAAATAAACGCCTGTAACAACGAAGTTACCTTAAGCTAAACTTTACTAAGTAACAGCTAAACAACGACTGACGACTTCCTAACTGAAAATGTTATCCGAAAATGTTGTTCGTATGTATTGGTACGAAAAGAGGTTGATTAGTTATTCAATAGAAAACCCAGATTAAAGCGAAAAAATGTATTCTGTTGAGTAAATGACTTCCTGGAGTTCCTGGTTATCATAGGTTTATTCTTTAAAAGTAATTTTTAAAGTTTGGAGGTGAAACACAAATGGAAAGAAGATATAGTAACTCCCATGTAAGAACGATTCTTGGATGGTTTAGGGTTTCTCGCAAGAGTCATCGTAAACATATTAAGACTAATATAATCTCCGAAAAGGCAACCTTGGATTTGTTACCGTAGTGGAGAATCTCGCTACACATGCAAGTTGAGTGACATTGTTCAGAGATTCCAATGCGTGAAATAAAGGGCTTTGCTAAGGTTACTGAACTGTATCGGCAGCTGCGACGTAAAAGCTCTGGGGAGCTTCATAGGAATTCCGGTAAAGTCCTCCAAAAGCCCCGTATAATGCATGAGGCTGCGGTGGCGTGCAAAGGTTCAAAACGCTCCGCTGGCGCTTGTTTCACTCACGTTTATTCATGCCTTATAAAATTAAAACAATTAGAGTTAAATAGGGGCTTACGCCAACGGAGAACAACAAGAACTAATCAAATTTTAGTGAAGCATCCTTTAAACTTCTCCAGCAGATTACTGTAAAAACAAGAAGTTTGCAATTTGCTGTGTACATAAGAGGATTAATTTAATATGTTGTTTTCGCTGTAATTTTCAAATTGAATTTACTCACTTCCAATTAACAGTAAAACGTGTAACACAATAAGATCTTTCATTGCGTTCTCCACAAAATCGGTGGTGGTTAGGGTTTTCCACGCGACTTTCATTTTTTTATTTTGTAACTTTGAAATACAGAAGATTCTTCCAAATCTAATGAGGTAAAGGGAATATTCCATTTCTGGGAGCAATTTTTGTTTACAGTTAAAGCAACTGGAGCAAGCGTTACATTTACCATTGAAAATTACATCCTCGGGCATTTTATTATTTATGACATTGAAGCTTAAGCTTATGTAGCACCTACATACTCTATATAGAGTATTCAATCTTTATAATAAATTAATTAACCAAAACCTTGTAATTTTAGTAACTTGTGGGTACAAGTTTCTCCAGGGCTTTTTCCGGTATCGGTTTCGTGTTGCTTATAGCAAAGAGGAATATAATATATACTATCACTATTATACTGCCCTTTACTTATATAATACTCGTATGTCTACTACTTTTAGTGCTAAGGTAGTTCTATTAATTTTGGACATTTCAGTCGAGAAATCGCATGAAAAAATCACTTCATTTTCAATTCAGGAATATCACTTTTACGATTAAGTCAAAAATTAGCGATATGGAAAATAGTTCTTCGTTATTTTTTCAAATGACATTTCCAAATCCGTTAAATATTTACGTAACACTTTAATAACTGATTTCAACTGGCAAAGTAAGTTTCGGAATAAAGTATGTTCAACCAGCTTAATAATGATCCTTTTTATAACAGCTGGGGGTACAGTTCTGCCAATAGTTCTGTTATTCTTCTTCGTCCCACGTGTTATTGACTTTTAGCCTTCTGTCTAATCAGCTCGACTTTTACGAAACACATGTGTAATTTACTCTTATTAAAATGTGCTATTGGTATATTAGTACTTGCAGCATACTTTAAAAAAACAACATAGAAATACTTGAAGTTAAAACAGTAACTAAGTTTTCAACTATCATATTTCTAGAACATGAAGAGACAACATTATACGATATACTGGGTGTCTCGGGTAAGACGGAACATAGGGAAACGCCAATGTATTTTTTCAGAAAGGATCCGCGATTCCTTTGGAAAATGCATCAATTGAGTGCTCAACGTATCTTATTGGATTTAGTTAACGCTAGAAAGAGACAGAAATACTATCAACTATCACTTACAATAACAATACGCAGAATGCGTCACTCATTAAATCGCTATTTCTGCATTCTGCATATTTTAAATTTAATTCGCCTTATTACAACAGCACACGTAAATGTAAAAAGTAGAAATTCTATAAAATTGCGAGTATGTGTTATTTTTGTAAACAGAACCTCACATTTTTATAGAATTTACTTACGTTTTCTTTATGTGTGCTGTTGTAATAAGGCGAATGTGAGGTTATGTTTACAAAAATAACACAACCTAATATTTTTATAAAATTTACGTAAGTTTTCTTTACGGGTGCTGTCGTAATAAGGCGAAGTAAATTTAAAGTATATTATGCAGAATGCAGAAATAGCGATTTAAATAGTGACGCATTTTGCGTATTGTTATTGTAAATGATAGTTGTAGGTGCTGTCAAAACTGACAACAACAAAAATAAACAACGAAATAATCGCCTGTCGCAATGACAGACGCCTTCAGTATTTCTTTCTCTTTCTAGTGTTAACTAAATCCAATAACATACGTTGTGCACTGAATCCATACATTTTTCAAAGGTATCGTGGTTCCTTTCTGAAAAAATACATTGGTGCTTCCCTATGTTCCGTCTTACCTGAGACACCCGGTATATACAACGTGTGACAAAAAAGCTAGGTTGTCTATGTATAGTCGTAAAGTACTCGTTAAGACAATTAAAAAGGCCTTAGTACTCACACGGTCGAAGAATTGCCACTTCAACTTTAAAACCAAAAGTCAACGAATAGCAGTCCTTGAACATGTTTGCGCTACATATGTATAGAGACTTTTTTGTTCATTTTAACGAGTACTGTATGACTATGCATAGCTAGCCCGCATTTTTTCTACACGCTGTATACATTACATTTTCGGTTAGAAAATTTTAGTCTCAATAACTTGCGCATTACCATATTATAGTACTTGGTTGTTTTAAGGACTAATTTTTACCCTAAAGTATGGTGTATTGATATTATGTTATGCAAATTAGGTCAAGTGAACTCTGAACGTTGAAGTGGATGTTTCCCGTAAAATTATATCGGGAAGTATTGCAAAAACTACAAGTTGCACTATATGTACTTTTAGGTAAATATTTTTGTAATTATTGCCTTAATCTAAAAGAAAAACATTAATTTCGAAGCGATAACTTCATCTAACCAAATTTCTCAGATATTCGAACTTTTCGGAGAATAATTTTACTAACTACTGCATTTTAATAACTACTGAGTGGAACAAACCATAATAGCAGTTTAATAATAAAATAATTATCCCAATTAAATTAAAGAAGAACCTGACCCAGTATGAATGACCTTATTTGGTAATAATATTTGTTAGGGAAAATCAAATACACACACCGGCAAAAAAGCGGATCACCTATAATTTAAGGATTTTATTTATTTATTTGATTGTATTACGCCGTTGTATTGCTAAAATGGGTAACTGGCAGTACGTTACAACATTTTAGGTAGTTTAAATTAGTTTAAGGACATTTAATTATGAATTATCACTAAAATAGAAACATTACAAATTTACAAAAAGAAAAAATTCCAGATAATTTAATTTATTAAGTTACCAATAACGCTTATTTCCTACTCTTGCCCTTATTATAGCTGCCATTCTTCGGTGCGTACTTTTAATAATGTCCTGAATGTCGGTTTGGGGATATTTCTTCACTCTTCCTCAAGAGCAATGCGAAAATTATTTACATTCTCCGGGACGGCTGCACGACCTCTGACACGTTTTTAAGCATGTCCCAAACCTGTTCAATGGGAATTTAAATTAAAAATTTCAATTTGTAGAAAATGATACTACCGCGGGGAATCGAACCACCGACCAAGGATAAACGCTCCAACGCTCTCACCATTGAGCTACGGCAGCTGTTCCCCGGAATAGCGTCAAATTTCTACATTAACAATTACGTTGGCAATGAGGCAATTGAGGACCGCATACGAGGTACCTTTGCGGTCAATTCAAAATCCTGAACAGGACAAGTGCAATCTACTGGAATGTAGTCCACAATTGCAAAAACTTTATCAAGAGTGTAGTTCTTTTGGGCTACACTCATTCCAAAAGGGGTAACAGAAGTTATATTATTGAACAATTTTTTCAGGTCTTCATCGTCCTCTGGCAATGGATAGATGAAATCCGTGGGACTGTTACCTGCTTCAACAAAATCAGGAGTTCGATCTATCAGTTTGTAATACACTCTCCATGCACAAGACGGTTGGCAATTTCTTTTCAGCGGTATGACATGATCTATTGAAACATCTCTGAAGCAGGTGCGCAGAAAACCGTTCTTGGCGTCGTCTTTCTCAATTTCATGTACACACCCAATCAACAAAGGCAATTCTCTGTTTTCAAAATTTGGATGTTTTGCTAAGAATTCTTTTTTAGAAGTCATCTTTTACAATTTTCGTTGGCAAGTTCAACTTCCGAGAGTGTGAGTGTACTTATATGAATGTTCAATGGGGTTTAGATCAGGGCTATGCGCTGGCCAAATCATTCGATGAATTTTCACTTGTTGCAAATATTCTGATACGATACGCGCTGTGAACGGTCGGGTATTATCGTCCATTAACACAAACCCATCACCAATAAACGGGACCTAGTTCTGAAAGGAACTCTTCTATGTACCTATGAGCCGTCAAAGATCCATTTTCAACGAAAATGAGCTTCGTACGGACTTGATAAGAAATGCCAGCCCATACCATTACAGAGTCTTTGTGAAATCTGGAGACCGCAAGGCAACTCTGGACTCATCTGAGAATAGAACATTGTCCAATTGCTGCTCGGTCCAATCTAAGTGTTGCCTTGCCAACTGTAAGCGAGCCACTCGATGTTGTGCGTGCAATCCCGGGCCTGTCGCTGGTTTGAAAGGCCCTAACCTATCCTCTGTGAAGCACCTTCTTACCGTTCCCTCGCTTACATTATTCCCACGTGCTTCTGTCAACCGATTTCGTGCCATAACAGCTGTAGAGACGATTCCGCAAAACAACGTTTACTAAAAATTAGTCATCACGGACCGTTGTTGCTCTTGGTTGACCTCATCCAGGTCTCCTCGTGTAAGTGTTAGTTTCTAATCTAAGGATGGCTCAATGAACAGTTGCATAGGCTGCACGAACAGCCCTAGCAACATATCGAATGCTACGCCCGTCTTCCACTAGAGCTATAGCGTATAGCCTTAGCGACATCTTGATTGTTTAACGGCATTATTCGATAAAGACTTAGTGAAACACGATATTGTAAATAGTCTAATCAAAAACAACACTAGCAATTGCAACACTAATAAACTAGAATCGAAAACAAGAAATAAAAGAACTTAGCTTGAACGTTAAGCATCACTAATGCAATAATAATGAGATGGATGACAAGCAACTGAAGCTATTGTTTTTTGCAATGGTTGGCTAACACTCTCGAGTATCAGTAGCGACTTGATCTTTACATCTTATAGCCAGTTTCTAACAAAACATCAGTAAATTGTAAGTGATCCATTTTTTTGCCGGTGTGTGTATGTATATACCTTTTTTGGAGAACACGTATAGGTATTTTTATTTATTAATCTAAAAGATCACTTTCGATAATCTGCTGAACAGTATCAACCCCCACACACGACACACTGGGTAGACCTAAAAAAGATGGAGAGATGCGCTGGCATAAAACAAGTTCGAAGCTTATAAAGAAGAAAAGGGAGAAGAATTTGAAGAGATGAATTGGGCATTCGTTACTAATCCCGCTTTTGTATCTTACTCTTCGACACATACTTCGTTAATTCGTTATATTACTTTCAATGTCAGTGTGAAACAGAGTTTGACAGAATTTAAAATTCAGTAATGAAGAATATGGAGATATTAGTACAACCTTGTTTAGGTATATCTAATTATTAATAGTCCAGTCAAATAGACATAACAGTTCGGGATAATTCCCGTGAAGCTGATTTTATGTGTGGACCGTCATATAATAGTTCTAAATGAAATGTCAAAAGTCCCCATCGATCGGTGCGCTGCTAAAAATTTTATGCGGGGTCAAACGTCATAAAATACGATTTTTTGCGAATATATCGTTAACGGTTAGTTTTATTGTAAAAATTATTATAACCGAGTGTATATCCAATTCAATTTTCCATAAGAAAGGTTCAATTACTTTTTTTCATAGGAGTGACCATTATCGAGATATTGCGATATCAAGAATTGAAACTGTCATATTTTAGAAGAACTGCATTCCTTTTCACACCACCTTCGAGGTAGAGTACTCGGCGTGTTTTTTTTTTTTACAATGTGGTATCCCGAGTAGGTAGTAGGCCTAATCCACAAATTTCCTAATAAAACAAGGAATTAGTCTTGTTCGTACTTCATTTCTAAAGTTATTTCTTCTTCTTCATCATCATCTAGCTGCTGTATTTCCACAGGATGCGCCAAAAAGTAGGATGGATTAAATACACCTTCAACAATACTTGTTCTGCATGAGACTGCCCCATGGCTGTATCAATTATTATAACATCAGCGTCATTTTCTGCTCGTATTACACAGATACTAGCAGCTATAAATATTTCCCACAACATTGAAATAAATCAATTCTTGTTGAAGATTGGGAATGGGCATGGAAAAACAACGTTTTGGAGGCAATTCCAACTCTGCTCCCACCTGCTCCAGACATACTGTTGAACATTATTTTTTGCAATTGCAAAAAAAGCTGCTACTATAATTCTGGTTGTAGAAAAGTAGGTTTACATTGTTCATTGTTATCATACCAGTCCCACTGCTTGTATTCGTATTTTTGGACTACGTGTTTAGGACACTTATATTTATACATGTGACATGCATACGTACAGTATACGGGGTACAGGGTCCTAATAGATTCATGACGTCTGCCGTTTATGAAAAAATTGCCGCAAATGGCAAATGAGCACAGTCTACAGTGCCCGGCAAAAAGTTCGCAACATATGGGAACAATTTTTATTATTAGGGTATCGAAAAAACTTTTATGGGGGATCGGTTCTGCATGTCCGATAACCTAAAAATCGAATTTGGTGTATGTCACGTGACCGCTGCTATGGCGGCAAATTTAAAAAAAGTCGGAAGTCGGAAAAAGTGGGGTTAGATGACAAAATATGGAAGAAAAGTATTTGAAAAAGTTGATTAGAATTTAATTTTAGGCCCATATACAAAATTTCAAGTATTTATTGAAACAAATTGAAGATGGCAATTTTTTGCGAATAATTTTTTATTTATTTACAAATACCCAATTTTTTCCTTTTAAATAGCTTTACTGAAATGGAACTTATATATTTGGCTAACAATGGAAGAACTTTCTCGTTTTTTCCATAATTGACAGACCTGAATCTAAAAAACAGGTTTTCGCTAGGAGGATCGCTGTTGCAATGGTTTACATCTAACAGCTGTATAAAATTAATACGAATATTGTTATGCTGGAGCACTTAGAGAAGATCAGTTTTCGCGGTAATACTCAAGTTTCACAGCTAACCATGAATAAATCTCGCTGAAATATTATAGAAAGGAACAGAAAAAGAAAAATTATATAAGAAAGGTGGTTTTTAGTTTATTGGCTATTTTTATACTTCTCTGTTTTATAAACTGATGAACTTTGACCATAACCAGGAAAATTTAGCTTTTCTAAGTGCTCTAGCATAAAAATATTCCTAAAAATTTTCTACAGTTGTTAGATACCGGGCGATCCAGAAAAAAATGAATTAGAGCAGGCCCTGATTAAGTTGTTAAGGTTGGTAACATTGCTTCTCATTTTTTTTAAATTTCATATCAATGGTAATCTGATTTGTTACCTGAAAAATAAATCTGACATTTTATAACCTAAAATAAAAGCATTAGTGGACGTAATTACATTTATGGTTAGGTATTAAATAAAGTAAAATTATTTATTTATTTATTTAGACTGCCTACAAATAGACAATTACTTACTATTATTTAAAATATGGACAATAATATTGTTGCATAATTTTGACAGTTAACGTAACCTCTTCAATGGTCAATAGTGTCTCTGTTTACGCTCACAGTAGGCGAATCACGGGATACCAACTTTGGTAACTAGATCACGGCCTGCTCTAGTTCCTTTTTTTCCGGATCACCCCGTACAAACCATTGCAACAGCGAGCGTCCTAGCAAAAACCTGTTTTTTAGATTTAGGTCTGTCAATTATGGAAAAAACGAGAAAGTTCTTCCATTGTTATCCAGATATACAGTGAGCACGTAAAGGTTGGAATAAATTCGATAAAATATTTATTGGGCAAGTAAGAAAATAATGCTCGGACACGTCGATTTTATTTTTTAGATGCGCATTTTTTAGTGTACGTATATTTTTTATTACGTCATCCGTATTCGAGTTATGACGTCATCATCAGTTTTTTTAAATGTCAATACCCTCTTTTGATAGTACCATTTAAAAGAGCGCATTTTTCTGCGTATAGACACCAAATTTCATGGTATGTTATATAACAATATTTTCGAGAAATTAGTACCACAATTGTTGCACCATTTTTTATTGACGGCGCATTAAATGCTGAAAAACGTTCGATTTTTTTACAACAACAGATAATTCCCGCGCTTGTAGCACTATATCCAAATAATCAAAATCCCCAAATGCCGGACGAATCAATATGGTACCAACAAGATGGCGCGTCACCACATCATTCACAGATTGTGCGTGATTATCTGAATCGCCAATAGATGGATATTGTCAAGAGGTGAATGATATGCAATTTCAACGTTTAATTTAATGGGTTTTAGTTGTATTTATTATTTCTTCTATTGTTATTTCATTACATTGTTATGAATTCTAAAACGTTTTTTTTCGAAAATATTGTTATGTAACATACCACAAAATTTGGCGTCTATACCCAGAAAAATGTGCTCTTTTAAATGGTATTATCAAAAGAGGGTGTTGCTATTTATAAAAACTGATGATGACGTCATAACTCGTAGAGGGATGACGTAATAAAAAATATACGTACACTAAAAAATGCGCATCTAAAAAAGAAAATCGACGTGTCCGAGCATTATTTTCTTACTTGCCCAATAAAGATTTTATTGAATTTATTCCAACCTTTACGTGCTCACTGTATAGATTCCACTTCAATCAAGCTATTTAAAAGGAAAAAATTGGATATTTGTAAAGAAATAAAAAAATATTCACAAATCACAAAAAATTGCAGTTTTCAATTTTTTTTAATAAATGCTTGAAATTTTGTATATGGACCGAAAATTAAGTTCCAAGCAACTTTTTCGAATAATTTTCTTCGAAATTTTGTCATCTAACTCCACTTTTAGGTTATCTGACATGCAGAACCGATCCCTCATAAAAGTTTTTTCGATACTCTAATAATAAAAATTTTTCCCATATGTAGCGCATCTTTTGCCGGTCACTGTATATCACGAATCTGATAATTTCAAAAAAGGTGTAAGTAGTTCAATGTTGCTTGCCAATTTGAATAAAACTAGAATATCGGGGTCTTAACCTTAACTAAGGTGACCAAATATTTTAAAAGCTAAAGCTGTTCGCTTAGTGTATATCGGAAGGTGCGATTCTTGTTAATGCTCTGGTTTTTAATTACATCTCAGCTAGAACGTAATACTGATTATTACTTTTAATATAGGAATAATTTTCTTAATGTCGTAAAATTTTTACTAGTATAACGGAATGGCTTTCCAGTTTGAAACGAATTCCAAAGGTAAATAATTGTTCTTTTCTAAGAGTAAGTTATTTAAAGTTCCGACGTTGTGGAACTTGTCTGATTTGAAAAGCTGAACTGACGCAGTTTGGGTTGTCAAGCACGTCTAACTTTGTTGTTTTGACTGTTGCGGTTTACTGAAAGCCAATTAGCTCGGGGAATTTTTCTAAGGACAACTTATCTCGCTGATTTTCTCTTTGTTTGAATTCATAATGTCGTGGGAATTTTCTTTAAAAGTTGCGCCTGCCGATATAGGTCAGTAAACAATCTGTTTTTTCTTATCGGTGATCGTTCAAGTTGACTTACTTGGGATTGAATTCGAAAAGACATACTTTATAAGTCAAGAACACTACTTTGTCGGTGGTCAATCAATTTGCTTTGCCATCTGTCCTTTTTATGATGAATTGCAGCGCTTCTCCCTAACGATTTCGCTTTATTTGAACTGGCTTTCCTTTAGTAATTGCTTGGAACGTGATTTGCATACACGATCATTACTGTAGGTTAACCTGTTTCGATTTTTAATTATAATTAACCTTGGCTCTATTGCGTGATTCCTGTTCTTCCCAAATTACTGCCGCCAGATAATTACGTATATCGTATAATCTGCGGTTTATATTTTGTAACAACTTCTTGATTCATGAATTTGTATGTATGTGATTTTAAACACTAGTCTGTATGATTTGATTTTTGTTTTTTAATGGGAGTAAATTATTCGCTGGTTCCTAAGTTTTCGTGTTAATATGTGCAGCTCAGATATAACTAGCTAGTACCGAAATTAAGATAAAAGAGCTGCTTAGGGTGAAACTTATGTTCAGAAATATTTTTATCCATGTAGGCGTATGCGCGTGGCTGTTAGAAAAGAAAGCTTCGATTGATTTTTAAAATGTCAGAAGCGTGTAAATATACAATGTTTTAGAGTTTTGTAGTGGTAACAGCAGCATTATGTGTTAAAGGAATTATACAGGGCGTTTAAGAAAAAGGTCGCATATTTTATCCACGTATAGTACTTGTAACGGTACTATTACTTTTAATATAAATAAGTAAATAAGGAAGCCCGTCTGCTTATAAAAGCCTCAGTTATGCTGATACGGGGTGACTAACCCGCTGACAGGGTTGGGTCAGTGCCTGCTCTTATTAGGTATATTTGATCCAAATACAAAGCTTAAACAAAATAAAAGCCCATGCAAGTTATGTTTTACTAAATTTATATTTATGTAAAAAGACATCCGAACAACTTAGTTATCTAACTTTATGCTACACTTAATGTTCGTTTACGTAATATTCTTAGTAAGTGCACCTACACGAGGTCCGGAGGGCGGCGTGGACGTAACGAGTTTGCGTCGCGTCGTCTTTGCAATGGCATGGCGTCGTATGAGCAAGCCGCGGCCGTAGCGTGGTTGAAGCGTCGTTGTTGCAATAATGGCGTGGCGTCGTATGAGTAAGCTGCCTTCTAAACGGACCCGCTGGTCTCGTTTTCTGTAGTCGACAGTGGCTTCTTAATACTTCGTGCCTTATAAAATGGACACCACTGGTCCTATATTTTATAACGCAATGCCTGCTTAATATTTTGCTGTACACTCGCACAATCCACTTGTCTTGAAGCGAAGCACCTCTGGCTTCTTTCTTGGTGTCACACCAAGTGACCGTTTTCTGGTGCCGTTCTCCTCACCACCTCCGCAAACAAAATGCCCTAAAATTGGTATTACTAACCCCAACATCTGGATGGGGTGTCGGGCGCGTTACATACTCATCACTAGAGACAAAAAAGCCTTAATGAATATAGGTCCGTAAATCAAGTGTTTCAAAGATAGAGTTGATTTTGTATTTTAATTAATAAACACTATACCTGAACTTCCATCACGTTTTTCCTTAAAAAAATTACACAAATTTAAGTCGTTGTTGTTTATTGTTTGCCTTTAGTTCCTATAAGTGTCATTAATCTCGTTGCAGTGCTATCAGTTTTGGATTTTCTATTAATAACCGTATTTTTTTGTAATAAAGGAAAATGCCGTTTCATACCACTACAGAGATGGCTGATTATGCATTTTATGTACGGCCGCATTTCGTTATCGTCGTAAGAAATTTTTTAAACGTAACATACAACAATAACTGGATAGGACAAAGAGGTTCAGTGCCATGGCCACCTTTTTTTTTTTTTTTAAAACATTCATGCATACTACCGTAACCCCCCGGAACCGCTTTCGCATTACTTCAGGGGGTACGGGCGTCCCTTACACACTAACTTACACACTACATACATGCAACTTACATACTAAACTTATACTAAGTGAAACCGACTTGCACGGACCGCGAGTCGAACCCACAGCCCGAACAGACCGATTTCACTGTGGCCTCGGCGAGGAAGCGGAGCGACCGCTCGCCCACCGAGACCCCTCGCCATGGCCACCTAGATCCCCTGATTTAAACCCGCTTGACTTCTGCATTTGGGGATATTTAAAATCACTGGTATATTTTAAGGCCCATTAATAACATAGATGAGCCGCAGCAGCGAATAGAAAATGACTATTGGTAAAAATCCAGTAATATTCGAAAGAATAAGAGGCTTTTTGAATTTTGCGTCATTTTAAATTTTTGGTAAAATTCTTTAGTACCGCCCTGTCCTTTTTAATTTTAATCCCGTGTCAACTATGTTATTTTTGCTACAGTTTAAATTCATTTCAGTCTGTAGGGCACGCATTTCCTCACAGTTCTACGAAATCTTCAAAGTCACACCAATATTTCGTGATTGTTAGTTCGGGGAAGCCCCGATTGATCATGAGGTACGCTAAAGTAGCATGGTTCAAGATGTACCCCGCTTTGCGGAGGAACAGCGAAGCTCTTCAGAAAATAGCTAACTGCCCATCTTAGCAGTCTTGAAATTTTCGTTCCGGCGTGGTAGTGAATTCCCGTGTTCGTTGACATCTCTTTACCGGTAGTTTTCGTGCAAAACTACATTACGATATTTTGTCGGATTCTCCCAGACGGTGTCTCTATCTCGTACCGGGAAATATAAGTTCTGTGTTGGGAAGTTCCGTGAGGGCACCTCGTTGTTGTCTTCACACCTGCTTCCGGAAGAAGGATGCCAATCCCTTCTTTTACGCCGACCCCTGCTATATATCCCTGGGTTACCGTTGCTTCCATCCGGGCCACCACCAACAAGGCTCTCCCCAGGTAAAACTAATACTTTAGGCTGCCTTTACTGTCGGCTGTATGTGTACCGATTTAAGCCTTAATTTAGTAGCCGATTCTTGGTCAGTCTGTTTGTCCGGCATTAATGTGTAAAGGCTTTGTGAATCGCCTTAGGCGGCTTTTATATTCACATTGCAAAGGTTGAGGACCGCTGGCAACTAGTGGGCTAGTTTGTGTATTAATTTTTGTGATTACCCGTAGACAGGCATCAGTTAAACTTTGTCAGTAAATTCAAGTGCTTCAAGCATCCTTTTCTTTCGTTTAATTCGTTCAACAGGTGTTAAGTCTTCAATTAGTGTGTTACGTTTTGTTTTAGTGTTAACAGTTTAGAAACTTTGCGAATTGCCGTGACGATTGCTTATTTCATGTTGCATGTGTGTATCTATTTGTAAATTGAATTTTTAGGTTAAGTTTTGTATTTGCCATCATCATTTCTTTTGACTGCGATTAAGGGAACTTAGTTATTAATAATTTTTGCTTTAAATTTAAATAAATTTGGTCTCCTTTTAACATTTTCATATACTTTAAGATTGAATTTATAAACCCCTTTTTGTGCTGTTTTAAATTTTTACGTGCATTCATTAAATTTCATTGTTAATTCATTACTGTCTTTTATTTGTGTTTATTGTGTGTACTTTAGAATATTGGTGTATATCCTTGTGAGCCTTTCTACCAGTAGCAGTTTATATTTCAGTAAGTAACGGTAAGTACCTGTGGCAGTAAGGTGCAGCAACCCCCAACCCCTTTCAATCCAGATGAACTATCTGCGGTACGTTCTTCGAAACCATCTTGAAGTGACTTTCCGTAGTGGCACTCAACTTTTATCCAGATTATGACCACCCCTATTTGACGAGTTTAGCGTTTCGAACCCCCCTTCTTCACTTTTTGCGAGCTTAAGGACATCGACGTCCCCCCATAAATTGCGTAGTGCGAAATTAGCACGTGACAGCCTATATACAAATGGAAGGTGGACATGTAGAACAACTTCTTTAAGTATTTTTGGTTATATGTTTTAGATAATAATAAGTTTACTGTTCGTTTCTTCATAATAATGTAATTTGTTGACGACAATCCAAAATCGACTCTATCTCTGACGCTGTTGATTTACAGAGCTATGTTCATTAATACTTTTTTGTTTCTATTGACGAGTAGTATGAGTACTATACGTCGATAAAATGTTCGACCATTTTTTTTTAATCACCCTGTATACAAATATTTTATCGGAAACAAGAAACGAAAGTTTGTTTTGTTGGTTTTTATATGTACAACAAGAACTTCAGAGATCTTCCCATTTCGAACATTGTATCCGTTTTTATTTTCTAGTAATTTCTACATGTTTTCAGTTAACTTAATTCATTTACATACCATTATCTGATTAATAAATTATTACGAGCAATTTATTTCAAAGTTTGAGAAAGATGCTCTAGACGATGTTTTTGAAACATAGAGACTGTTTAGAATATGTCAATACAAACCATTTACTAAAACTGACAGTCAACTTGTCAGATACGAAAAATTTCGATTTTAAAAATACCTCTTGATGATAAACGTGAATTTCTACGGTTACGGTGGTAGCTATAACTTAGGACATTTTTGATAGTTAATGAAAAATATTTCTGTATAGAACTAAATTAAATTAACTACTTTGTATGCATCTCTGTCGCATAGGATCATATGCTTTGAATTGTGCCTTTAAATATTGGAAGGCCTAAATCTCCTTTTCATAATGAAAATATCTTGAATAATAAATAAATCTTCAATTATTTTCTCAAGAGGTTATTCTTGGACGTAACTCAAAAACGAGAAGCTACCAGCGCAACGTGTCGGTACATACATCAATGTTGTACCTTTATTGAGACTAGCTAATTTATATGGTAATTTCATAACTACAGCCTTTGGGTAAGAAATCAGGCTTTGAAATAAATGATGAAGTGATACTACCCTGTGCTTTCGTATGCTTATGTACACGTCATTTATTTTAGTTATATAGTTTGCGGAAGAAACAGTTGTTACCAAAGCCTAAATTTTTATAAAGGTCTTCTGCTCATAAATCATTGCCCTTGTTAGAGTCCTACATGTAAAACCGAAACAATTGGGGAAGACGAGAACTCGTCATCCGGTGGTTTGTCCTGGCGCCGCAAGAGCTGAACCCTCGTCACTCCTTCAGACAGATTATGTACAACACAACTCGAATATGTCGACCCGTTACCGCTGATTGATTCAGGATGTTCCTCCAAGTAGACACGTCTGTCTTAGATGCTTTACTTTTAGTAATAATTTGCTCCCTGTTTCCTATTCGGCAATCTGTTGACCTTTACGGAATTGCTGTTTGTGCGTGATTTCAAAAGTTAGTCACCTCTAGACATCATTCTACATTCTATGAAAATAGCATCAGTATAACTACTATAAAAGCTTAATTATAGAAAAGCGAAATGCCGTATACCTTGAATACAAATTGTCGATAAAGTTAGCATTTGTCAGATAAATAAGAATAAAACAAAGATAAAAATTATCATTGGTTATAATAATAAATATACGAGGATTTAAATGTAAATCTTCTTTAAACACTAAGTAGGTATTTTCATTATACCAGCGGTTGTTTTATATTCCAGAAAAAACATATTTCGTGGTAAATTACATAAATGTTGCACGGTTTAGCAAAAAAAACCAATGTGTTCTTTTGCCAAACTTTAAATTAGTAGAGAGCACATAATACACTATACTAAAAGTGTTGTTAAGGTTTTATTATCACATGATGAGCCGTTCCATATAACACAAAAAAACTGAGATTTCCGAACTTGGCCGCAATTCAACAAAGGATTGATGATGTTTGGTTTTTGGCGGCTGGAGACAAGATCAGATTATCTACTGATCGATAAAAAACGAAGAGTACTAACCGTAATTTAAGGAAATGGTCCACTTCAACATCGCTTTGGACAAGAATAGTTCGTAAGGAAATCTTACTAAGTCGTAGGATTTTTGGATTCATTAATTTTTTTAAGTCATTTTATTTAACAACGTTAAACTAATGTAGTTTTATCGATTGTTCATCTGCAGGATATCCTTAAATAATTAAGTAGATGGGAGTTTGTAATAAGAACCTTGAAAACTTATTTCAAGGGAGAGAGTTATGAATCAGTATTGATTAGTCTGGCACTCTCATACTTAATTAGATTAGACGTAGATAATTTTATTAGGGTGCTTTCGTGGAAGTTAAAAATATTTGAAATAACTAAAATGGAACTAGTTTGTAAGTAAAATGTATTGTAAAACAATTAAAATTCATGTAAGCTTCTATACGGTCGGATTTTCTCTTATTTCTTTAAAAGTTAAAATTATTGTAACATTAAAAGCATCCTAGGACCTAACATATTCAAATAAGTTTTAATATTAAACTATAAGGTACAGGAAGTTCAAAAAGGTGAACAAATTTAAACTTTTGTAAGAAATAAAGTTAATCACTTTTTGCAAATGAACACCGTATTATTATTATTTCTGAGTAATCCACTGTTAAAGACAAGTAATTTTATCAGTTGTATCTTAGGGCTAACATACAACGGTGTATTTGAAATATTTTTAGAAGAATAACATTGTAGTTTTAAGGGTTCGATATTATACTAATACTAATTAATTACTTAAGTGATTTTATTAAGACTTAGTTATTACACAAATAAGAACAGCTAAAAATTATGAGGAAGTTAACTAAACACTTGTGAAATATTCAGTTAATATTACACCGTTTTCAATTGAAGCCTAATTTAGAATACACGAATACAACATATTCTAAATTTATTGTTTTCTCAGCTTGTGAGATTCCCTTTATATAGATACACCATCCAATTTGACAATGCTCTTTGCTTGTTGCGGATCTGGTGACTCCCATGACTCTAGTTATCTTGTTCGATGTTCCAGAGTGATCCTCATGAAACTACTTTATTTTTTTATTATAACTATGGCACAAACTCACCTGTTATTAGGAACAAAAAATATCAGTATAGAACAGTAAATAAGTGTAAAAAGAAAAGTAACGAATGGGTGTTGTGACCTGGACCAGCGGTGGTGCCGGCGGTGGTAGTGGTGGCGGCCCTGTAAAGTAATATTGGAGTTGTAGGAAAGTGCGACAGTGACGATAGATAACCTAAACTTGGACCTGGTAAAACCTAAGGCATGTTCTGAAGCTAGACGACGAGATTGCGACATTGAGAGGTCTCAAGAGATGGTGGCGTTGAGAGACAACGTGGCAGAGGGTAACCATAGGCGTGCATCCGACCACGTTGAAAATGGCGGCCTCAAAGAGCGATGTACGTGGTGTGGCGATTACGTCAGTGGTGTTTGGCGACAATGAAGGCGAGGAATGCGGCTGGGAGAGAGCTGCGTCTAAGGACGTAGAGCTACTCCAGAAAAGTTTCGGGGTAACGACGTCGATTGAACATACATTTATGTAGATGTCTATCTTAATTATATGTACAGAGATGTCGATGATGAGGTATATTTTGCTACACCAAAAGGGTAAATAAACACAAAATAACCGAGGTAGCACTCGGAAACACGCCGCCGACTAGTAGTGGGAAAGTCGGGGTTCTTAACGAGCTGTAAAATAAATAAATGGGCGCCAATCAGTTATGAGCGTGTTCTTCAGACGAATCAAGCGGCAACTGATAACCGACTTCCTCAAAACTTCTTCTAAGTATAGACCCAATAAAGGACTCTCAGATCGTTCAAAATATTTAATAAAGATTAATAGTATGGATATAACAAGCGAATATAATATACTAGAGCAACAAGATAAACATGTAACAATTTAAATATATATAACCAACAATTAAATGTATAACCAATAAATGTACAACAATTAAATGTATAACCAATAAATATACTAATTACATGAATGACCGAGACTGACTGCGGTAACCGATGCAGGTAAACTAGGTGGACGATTAAATATTTTAAGTGGCAAAATGTGATAATCGGTGCATCAAAATATATTGACTGAGTTAAAAATTTAAACCTTTAAATTCACAAAATTAGTAAATAAATGTAAACAAGTGAGTCCTCGATGGACTGATGAAATGTCGCAAGGGTAAACGAGTATTCTGGTTAAGGCGTAGGGAGAATAAGGGAACGACCCAGATCTGTTTCGTTCGTATTCCCGATAATACGAGATAAATGTTTGCGCACGAATGTTACAACTAAAACTGCCAAGTCTTCGGCAGCAGAGCAAAACCTTGCGTCATCCGTCATTGGAGATGGCGACATCTCACGTACTTACTTCAATATCAACAAAGGATATATATTCAAATTTGTAAAACTCAAAAGGAGTGTAAATCAACTATCACAAAATAACGTTACATATGAACTATACCAATGGTATAAAAATGGTTAAATAAAATGACCTAGACACATTTGACAATTGAATTTACGTTAACACTATGTGACTCAGCAGATAATTAAAGTGATATAGCTAATACGATGTACACTAAGAACTACAGCAAGTAATCTCACTCATTAATTAACCGAAACAATCGGCAGCTACAATATTGTAAACTCAGAACTAAGTATCACGTTAAATCGAAATACAGATGACACAATTATTAACCTCACTTATAATAAAGGTTAAAAACTACCTGGTGAAATCGTAGGTAAGGAAAGAAAGTCCGGCGAAGAGACGTCCTTCCAGGATTTAACCTCCTCGGTAAGTTACCATCACGATATATAGATCCAAATCACAAAAGTTATTCCAACTCCAATAATTACCATCGATTATACTACCAATATTCGATTTAACAGCATCGGTACACAAGTAAATCCTGGCAGTTAATCTAAACTGCGTGGCTAACCCAAATCAGGTCATAAAATATCCAAACTTGACGGTCAGTCAAGTTAACAAATCATCGAAATATATCGGGCCGTAAAAACGTGCCGTAAATTGGGCTTATTAGATATATTCCGAAAACTTAAAGGCAAACCAACATCTGGTATCGATCAAATACCCAGTTTTTTAATTAAAGACTGTCGTAATGTTTTCATATATCCATTACATATCATTTTCAATCTATGTTTAAAAACTTCTACCTTTCCATCACAATGGAAAATAGCTAGAGTGTGTCCCATACTTAAAAGCGGCGACCCAACGGATATAAGAAACTATAGGCCTATAGCCATACTATCTAACTTCTCCAAATTGTTTGAAATGATAATACGTAATCGAATATACCAGCAAATTAGAAATTTTATTTCACCTCATCAACATGGTTTTGTTGAGAAGCGTTCGACTGTTACCAATTTATGTTGTTTCACCCAATTTGTTTCCGAAGTTGTTGATAATCATGGTCAAGTAGACGTCATTTATACGGACTTTTCCAAGGCCTTCGATCGAATAGATCAGGGAATATTATTGCAACAACTAAAACGATATGGTCTCAGTGATTCGCTAATCCTTCTACTTATGTGTTACTTAAAAGATAGATCTCAGTATGTTGTTTATAATGGTTTTACTTCTCTCAGTTTTTCTCCTAAATCTGGTGTACCTCAGGGTTCCAATCTGGGTCCTCTTTTATTTTTATTATTTATCAACGATTTGTGCTTCAATACCCGTTGCGAAGTTTTGATGTATGCCGATGATGTGAAACTTTATACTTCAGTCAAATCTCCTAATGATTGTATTAAACTACAGTCGGATTTGGATAACATCTCTGAATGGTGTAACTCACATAAACTTCATCTAAATGTTTCTAAATGCAAAGTAATGACGTATTCGAGAAAAATGAATCCAATATTACATAATTATACTATTTACTATCAGTCATTAGTTCGTAATTATGAAACAAAAGATCTTGGCATAACCTTTGATAAGGATCTGTCCTTTAACAAACACATATCAAACATAACTTCTTCTGCAAACAAAATGCTGGGTTTTATAATACGCAACTGTAGTAAATTTTCTAATATAAATACATTGAAAACGATATATTTTACTCTAGTCAGGAGTCGACTTGAATATTGTTCTCTAATTTGGTCACCTTATTATGACTGTTACAAAAATGAGATAGAAAGCGTTCAAAGAAAATACCTAAAATATCTCTGATTCAAAGCTCACGCTGTATATCCCATACGAGGTACTTCTAATGAATTATTATGTAAATCTTTTCAAATGCCATCCCTCGATCATAGACGTAGAATAACTGGGTTGACCATATTATTCAAATTAATTCATAATTTGATTGATTGCTCATTTATACTTGCTAAATTAAACTTTTACACTCCCCGCATTGGCACCAGAAATAATTACACCTTTTACATACAATTCTCAAACACAAATTTATTGAAAAAATCACCTGTGGTAACCATGTGCTCCTATTACAATGAAATCTGTAATAGCTATGATATCTTTAATTCTAGTTTGTCAGCTCTATTGCATGCTTTAGATTAGAAATAGTATTTTATTAGCTTTATTTAATGTATTTATTAATGGAATTACTATTTTGTCTGCTTGTTAACTTAAGATATTATGCATCATTGTATATTGTTTTGCCCATAATTATAATGTTTCTTTTCTTTCTTTTTGTCCTGTAATTGGCATTTGCTGTTGGACAATAAACTATTATTATTATTATTATTATTATTATATTGAAGCCCACGTGCCTCGGAAATTTGAGGTTAGAATTAAACCCACTGCGTGATTAAGTCACCGAAGCCAAAACTACGGCCATAGCCATTAAAATAACTCTAAAAATACATCGGTACACTTATAAAAATTACTTTGGATATCCGGATGAATTCGCGTAAATGTGCATGAAATTAAATTTCCGGTATCCAAGTACCTCTAACCTCGGAGACGATTCGCAACAGAAGAACGAAAAGACCTCAAAATGTCGGAACGACCAATTTATGAAAATAATTCAAAAAGCTCTAGATCGAGGTGAAACTATACTCGGCTTCAAATTCAATAATCGCAAAGTTCTATGTATCGCCTAACTATAATTTGTTGAAATGGTACAAAGGGTGACATTGAACCTGTAACAATTTTAAGAGTGTATTTATATCTCAAAAATCTGATGCTGCTCTCTCATAGGTTAGCAAGCGAGTCAAAATTGCTATATTTTTGTTATTCGGAAATACTTGTCCTAAAAGTAATTACTAATATTTATAGTGGCCAAATCGTATTTCTATACCCCACTCGACCTCAGTTCGTCGAGTAAGAAGGGGTTTATTATATTTTTAACACACCGCGTGAAACAAAATACAGCGAGGTTCTCCGTAACAGCTTTTATAGCGTAGATACGCTTTGTGAGATTGCATAGGTAACGAAGCTTGTCAGCCTTTCGTATTTATTATTTCTCCATTTTAAGATGTCTGAATATGTATGTATTTACTTTATTGTGAGTTTGCAGGTTATTTTTCTAGATGTTTCCGAGTTATTTCAACTCTGCAGAGATTGTGTTAAACCAAATAAAAATTTAATAGCTTAAAATCAAAACTATACATCGGTTGTTGCGTTAGATATGATACATCGATTTTGTAGGGTTGAGACGTTAAAAGCAAATTTATATTAGAATGTAGTATTGCTCAGCTACATTTCGAGTGCCATAATAGTTTCTTGTGATGAACTTAATGAGCAATTAAGATTGTTTGGTAAATTGTTTTCATTGAACTGCGGGATGAAATGTGAATGCTGGACATATTATCTTAACCAGGTAAAATGAACCCTGCCTCATCAGACGCTGAATTTAGTAACGACAAACACGCGTGCAAATTTGTCCACAAACCCCATGCACACGATAATGATAGCATTAGAATAAGCCTGTGTTATGACTAAAGTGCTTATTTGACTAGGGTAGTTTAAGTCACATGCGCGTGTCGTCACTAAAACGTCAAACTGTCAAATAACACTTATGAAGCATTGTGAGTAAAGTAAAAACACTGATGTACCTACTGCCACAAATTGTAAATAGTAACAGGTAAAAGAGAATGTCAATTTTCCATCGAATGTCAAAAAAAATATGATTTTCTTTCTAGCCCCCACTTCTATATCAGATTCAATAATTAATCCTGCCAATTTATGTTTTTAAAAGACGAATTTGCAGTAATCAGTAAATATTAGTTCTTCAAGTTAAATAGATGCATTTATTTATAATTTTAGAATAGTTTCCCCATCCCGAAAATCAGTTCTGTTGGCAGTCGTTTCGAATTTGAGTCCTTTTTTTTTAAGAATGGGGGCTGGGGCAAAATTACAAATTACGTTTTTCTTTTGTTTATGGTTATTATTTCAAGCCTAAGCATTCTAAATATAAAACTGTGTTTGCAATATTATTTCATTTTTTTATCAATTACAAACTAAATAACAAGGTCTAAGATTTGAACTATGTTGCAGTATAATAAAAATAAAATTTTAAACTTCGACATTGTGTGCAGGATGTTATGCACTTGATGTACTTTTAACGGTTGTACGATATGTCCAATACATTGCACTACAAATCGAACAATAATATTTTTCGGTGGATTCGTCAAACTAGTTGACGTGGAAAAGCTTGCTAAATGTTTGAACTGTTTTTTAAATGTTTTTATTTGATATTTTCTGAAACTTTAATATATCTATGCTTGATTGAGTAGGCCCATTCTTAAGTAATTAAATCGCGGAAAAGACACTTTTTTTAAACCTTCCTCTAATCAAAATCGGCTCAATTTCACCAGATTCGCTTCTATGTTAATAACTAATCTGCACATTTACAACTACAAAAACAATTCAAATTGGAGAATGAATGATAAATCAAGGCTTTTTATGAATTCCAGTATCGCTGACTCGGTCAACCCTAACCCACGGTTTAGATTTGTTGTACGAAAGTTAAAACATGGAATTAATCGAGTGACAGCAAACCCATTTTTTGCTTGAATTTCGTGCTCGGAGTTAATTTTTCAGTAGGAAAAATCCTTCGCTCACTGAAACGTGATTTCTGAAAACAATCGAAACAATAAAATCAGAAAAAAGTCAAAATTGTTCGTGTGTTTATGAACTCGCATTCTTATAATTCTGGTACGATCCCAAATTTATTTAAATATTTTGCTGCAGTGCAAACCAACATCCCTTTCTGAATTGCAGATTATCTTTTAAAACAAAACGTTGTTTAAGCAAACTTATTGTATATGCTGTTTTAGAAATATCAGCGAGAAATTTGAACAAAAATATTGAAACTGTTTTTAGGAAGATAATAATACTGTTTCGTACTTTCAAATAAATATATTAGTTGGTTAAATTACCTCATAACTTTTGTTCAGACGGTGAGAAAATACTTTTATTAGTCAAGTCAAGACAAAAATGGAAAGACAAGGAAGGCTGTGAAATGTATAATTGTCATTTTTTTCTATGACTAACTGATTTTTATGACCATTAACCACGGCTACAACCTGAAGATCGCAACAACATCTGTTATTCTGAAGACTTTCAGTTTTGAAAGTCATATTAATGTTATATTTATAGTTATGCTTATTATGCAGACAGAGCATAATATGTTTTAAATTTCTGTGCTATTGTATATTGTTAAATCGTTTTGATTTATTTTGTTAAAATTAAATTATATTTTAATTATTAAATGTCAATTGAATATCATACACTATTATATACCTGGATTAGCTCAGTTGGTTGGTCGTTAAGGAGGTTCTTTTAATCTTATCAATTAATATAAATGATTTTCTGTTGTTTAACGACAATTACAACAACGTAATTTATATGCAATTTATTAACATATTTAATAATATCCCTATGAACCTTAACTAATAACAACTTTAACTTAGCTCACGTAACACAAATATCCAGATAAATTCCAATTCACAATTCCAAATTCCAAATTATCGTTTACAAATCTTCAATTCAAACTTCAATGTCCAAAATATATATTTTTTTTTTTTTAATTACACTGCATATTTACAATCTACTCTAATAAGTGAGTAATAAGTAAATGTGAGAAAGTTAAACAGAACATGAGGGGAACCATGCCAGTGCTAAGGTTCCGAAGGTAAATATTAATTCTAAACTGGTTGTTGCACTATATCTTGTGGCCATGTCCGCTTCAATCGACGTGTGATAGCAGGCGGATTAGCGAGGTTCTCAACAAGGTTGTTTCGGTGTCCTGCGAGCCTGTCGGTATAAGCTCTAAATCTTGCAATTTCGGTGGCTACGTACGGGACATTCAGATCGTTGTGGAGCGTGTCGTTACTGATGTACCAAGGCGCATTAGGCATCATTCGGAGGGTCTTTGACTGAAAACGTTGGATGATTTTTGTGTGCGAGGCCTTTGTGCAGCCCCACAAGTGGATCCCATAGCTCCATATGGGCTTCAGGATGATTTTGTAGAGAAGGAGTTTACTTGGTAGAGAGAGTTGAGATTGTCGTCCTATGAGCCAGTACATTTGTTTGGTTTTCAGATCCATTTGTTTTCTTTTAGCTCGAATGTGTGCTCTCCAGGTAAGTTTCTCATCGAGGTGTAACCCAAGATATTTAATTTCGGTCTTAATTGGTATTGGGTCATTATTGAAGCTGACTTGTGGGCATGCCAATCGCCTGGTTGTGAAGGTTACTTGCGCAGACTTATCCTTGTTGACCGTTATCCTCCATTTATTAGTCCATTCCTGTAGGAGATCTAGGTGATGCTGGAGGTGATCTGCAGCTACTTCAGGTGTATCATTGGTCGAAAGTAAGGCTGTATCGTCCGCGAACCAATTAGCCTCTTACCCCTCCTGCCCAAGGTCTTCGAAAAGCTCTTCCTTAAACGTCTAAAAGAAACCGTAGACTTCGACCTTCTTATTCCATCCTACCAATTTGGATTTCGTGAAGCCCACTCCACGTTACACCAAGGTCATCGCATCGTAACCAAAATTCTGGAAAGTTTCGAAACAAAAAAGATCTGTGCGGCCGCATTCTTAGATTTCCAACAAGCATTCGATAAGGTATGGCACACAGGGCTTCTATATAAACTCAAATTATATCTTCCATGTACATTCTATTTCGTGCTAAAATCGTACCTGACTGAAAGATAATTCCAAGTTACGATAAACACTGCAATCTCGAACTACCACCCAATACTAGCCGGAGTCCCCTAAGGTAGCGTCTTGGGGCCTCTGCTATATCTCATCTACTCTTGTGACTTGCCAAAAAATATGAATCCCATAATTATATTTATAATGCCAGTAAAATATTATTTGCTTCTAATTTATATTTACAATATAACATTCTTAACAATTAATTTATTTTATCCTAGCTATCTAGCTTCTTGTTTTATTACATTTTTAATGAACTTATTAAATCAGCATAAAACTAACTTGCAATTAATTATAAATTAAAATTCATTAACAATTATGTTCAACTCATAATCTTCAATACCCACAAATATCATCTCAATACATATATACAGGGTGTATCAGAAATGAGTACATCAGTAGCCTTAAATATTTCTATACTTATTCTGATCAGTGAGAATTTTCGTTTGATTTATTAATAATTTTAAATAATACAGTTTCATTAAATCCATTTGCAAATCTTACTCTAACTTTACAATGCAACATTTTTGCTTGCCGAGTAATCTAGAATTCTATCCAGTGTCCAATCTTTAAAATAAGTTGACTTTCAATCTTCTACAACCCTTTGTAAAGCGCCATGCAACACTCCATTTAGTAATTGTTGTAATAGACACAGTTTGGGGATTTTTGTTGTTAAATAAGTACTGGAGCACCACCAAAGCAGCCAGAAGTGCTATAATAAAGTGTTTAGTGTATTGTGCTAGTAAGGCACCAGGTTATAATAGGATTAGGCTTAATCGAATAATCGGTAATTGGATAACTTCAATATACGGAATACGAATGATCATTCGGAATGTAGACTGTCATTTAGAATGCGAATGGATCATTAGGTATGGGAACGATGCATTTCCAACGTGTCAGATATCAATCAAAACAAAAAAAGATGTTTATCTTATATTATACTTAGAAACGAAAACCAAACTACATACATTTGATCGATCTAAAAAAAAAATAATACGGTATGCGGTTGTGAATAACTTTATCTTTGTTATAACGATGACCCACGAGTGCAGACGAGGTTGCAGCAGAACAAAATTACTCGATTAGGATGGAAATTCAATCCGTCGTTTAGTAGTCGAAACATGCCGAATATTGACAGCAACTGAATAATTATTCGCATTCTCCTATCACTAGATTATAATAAGCCCACTGCAACCACGCTGCTACAACGGTGCTGCAATCTCGCTGGACCTTACTTACTAACTCGTGTTAATAAACAGATATTAAGTTTATCGCAAGAATTAATAAAATTATGTTGTGTTTTTATGTATGAAATACGATATAGCACGCATATGGTTTTTATTTAATTTTATGGTTATTGTGAAACATACAGGGTCTAGCATTGAAATCATTGAATGAATTTTTGCCCACATATCAAACTACAGTTTTCTCTTAGTCCACATTCAGACTATACTTTAAAAGGAGATCTAACACTTCTCATTTCTCTTGTTCTTTGCCAATAAACTTGCTCAAAACTGCTTAACCAACTGAAATGGTTTTAATCACATTTTAGAAACTTGATTGAAACAAGTTAAAATTAATTAACAAATCGTAGAAACAATGATAAATAACTTTAATTAAAGGTAATGCGAAAAAGAAACAACACAATCAGGGAGAGCCAGAAAAGTTGTTCAAAATTCCTTCCTCGAACTTCCATACACAGTTGACACCGTCGGAGCGAAGATTGACGGGTGCGTTCAAATATTCTTGGAGTTCATCCGATCATATCACAGGCATTAATGTATCTTTGACGCAATTCGGCTTCTGTTTTGTTTATGTTGGTGCCTCATATACCAAAGCTTTTAAGTGGCGCCAAAGAAAGAAATCCAAAGGATTTAAATCGGGTGAACGAGTTGCCCATTCTAATCGTCCATCATCACCAATTCATCTCTGCGAAAACAGCTTATAAATAGTTTCTTGCTTCGATGCTGAAATACGTTGTGGCGCCGTCGTGCAATAGCCACATCTGTATACGAAACACTATTGACATTTCTTTCAACAATTCTGGTAATGAGTTTTGCAAAAAGTTGACTAAGTCTGTCCTGTCAACTGCTGAGATAGGAAGAAGGGCCCAATTAAGTAATTGTCAATAATTCCACACCATATATTCACACTGAAGCTATGTTGAGTATTGGGGGTTACAATATTATGCGAGCATTCGTTACCGCCCAAGTGTGTAAATTGTGCAGTTTTATAATGCGATCTCTTGAAAAGTTCACTTCATCTGTAAAGAGTATTTTTCGGATCTTCAATACTTCAATTTAGCAGATTTTCACAAAACCGTTGACGTCTCGGAAAATCTGCTGGAAGTAAGGGTTGTACCCTCTATGTTCGATACGGTTAAAGAAGTGAAACATTCCAAATAGTCACATGATTTACACCAACTGGGTTTGCTAAACTTCAGGTACTTAAAGCATGTCCGGGAAGTCGGGAGACATACCTCTTTGTAGGAAATGTGAATAACTAACTGGAGTTACTTATAATTTAGTAGGTGGTTTTGATAGGCATTTTTATCTAGTAACCATGGGTAAAAACAAATTTAATATATTATGTCAAACTGAAAAATGCCGCGTAAAGAAAACGAGTGTTTTGCAAAGTGCGTTAATCAATATTTTGAAAATCATTGCAATAGTGATGTTAAAACTGCATCGACGATTAAACCCATATAGATTTAAATCCTTCTGAGCAATGTGGACGTACGTTTCTACATGCAGCAAACCATAAACAACTGGCATACGTACATAAATTTAAAAAAGTATCCAAATTTCCGTATAATACTTGATTTGACAGGCTGTTGATGGAAATGATCACTTTTCAAACCCTGCACTTCTACTAGAACCCTCACAGGAAAAATTTATATTGCAGAATGTATAAAGAAGAGATTGATTCCTTTTATCCTTAAACATCACAATCACGACGAAATTTTATTCTGACCGGATTTGGCAACCTGCCATTACTCAAAAATTGTTACCGACTGCCTGACCAGTGAAGGCATTGAATTTGGACCTAAAACAGAAAACTCACCCAATGTTCCTCAGGCAAGAGGAATTAAAAAATTTTTGGCATTGTGTAAACAAAGGTATTCAAAGCGATCCAAGACACCCAAAAATCTTAGATCTTTTAAACTTGTTTGGAAGAAAATAGCCTAGGAGATTTCTAAGGAATCGGGAAAAGCTGTCATGGACCGTGCATATAAAGTTATTCGTGAAATTGGATACAAAGGAGTTCAGGGGGCCATGTGTGACATAACTGACAAGAGGAAATGTTAGACTATTTAAAATGTTAGTTTAAGAGTTTTATGTTCTAACACAATAAAATACAGTTTGAATTCATTTTGTCTCTCTATTTCCCGGACATGCTTTATGTTTGGCTTCTGTTCAACCCTGTTGAGAATATCTTCTGTAAAATCAGCAGCTCGGATGTCTCTTTATCGTCCAGAATCTGGTAATGTTGTATGATGTGGCTGTCACCTCAGAGCAAACTTCTCTGTATAAATTTGTAATGCTTCTCTACCGTTTCCTTCCGCAGCTCCATTATAATAATAATAATAATAATTTTATTTATGTAGATAGCACTTTACGTGATTACATCTGTCATACAATTACATGTTACAATTAAAAATACCTTAAACATTACATTCAAACGAAAATATCACACTATGCCATAACTTACGTAGGTCAGACCAATCCTTCAAAGAATTCCCCAATTGAATAGAAAGAATTCTCCAAAAGATAAGCTTTTAATTTCTGTTTAAATGATTTTGAATTGCAAGATTCGTCCTCGATTTCTAATGCCCAAAGCATGTCTACCATTTCATTAAATGAATAGGCCATATCAAATTAAACTTTGCATCTTATTTTTTTATAAAAATAGCAAATTTTGAACAAATTGTCATTAATTAATGACGTACACATATGAAACATATGACATTTTATTATTGAATCGGACTACCCGTGAAAATAAAAATTCAAGTTTGGAGATTTGAATGCGTGTAATCTGTAGAACACTAATTTAGAATGATTTTTCGAAACCCAGTATTCCTTAAAGAGGGCAGCTAGGCAATAGTTGATAATACATTTTATTATTAATATCACAGCTAATGAACTTCGTATAATTTTTATTATTATCTAATAAAACGAATCCGGAAACATGCATAATGGATTGCTGGAAATGTTTGGACTGCGTAGAGTCTATTTTGCAGATAAAGACCATTGTTATCGGATCTTTTAGGTTTTATTTAATGCGAGAAATATACTCTCAAAGTTTGTCGGTCGAATTCGTATACACCCTGTATATATGCATATATTAACAGAACGTCTTCCGGGTTGGAACTGTGTTATTGTTGAAACAGAAAAACTCAACGTCTCGAGAGGGCAACGACTATAAGCGGTCAAGCGTATCGAACGAAGACGACGATTGGTCAGAAGTGGAGGGGGCAGAGCTAGTAACGAAGACAGGCTTCCATATGTCGGATAGGTAATAACCAGTGTCATCATTCAAGTTGCTGGAGTCTTGATCATTTCAATGGCCTAACGGATTTTCCTGTTGAAAAAGTAGTAAGGGACATTGGCAATGATCGAAGATTTTTCAAACAATATCTTATGGCCAGTGTCATGATGATGTTCAGCAATAGCTGCGTATGGGAGGAAACCTGATTTCAAGCAATAAGTCTCCTGTAGAAGCCCCGAAGAAGCCCCTTAAAAAAACGGCAGTAATATTGACTTCTTCTGTCTCAACAATGACACGGTTCCAACCCGGAAGGCATTCTGTTAATACTGACACTGACCGCGGAAGTCTTCGAATTCATATAATACGAGTACATATATTTATATTGGGAAAACCACGTGTAGTGACTGACTCATCACTACATACCTGGAGGTCAAACAGGCTGCATATCTTGTTGTAACAAAAACTGAGCTAGACGGGTTTCCTTTTTATTTACTAATACTAAATTATTAGTATAAAAGTGCAGTTCTGTTACAGCTTCCGTAATTCCTGGTTTATTAAAAGATTCAGAATTGATAAAACCATTCTCACGTTTTTTGTATATCTTTATATTTGCTTGGAAACTTTCTGAATTGTTAAAATATAAGTTCGCTGCAACATCGCACTGGTTTGGTCCTTCAATGAAACATTGTAACATATCATAGTTTTCAAAATTGTCGTATACTGAAATTAAGCGAATAAAACAGTCACTTTCCACTATTGCTTTCGCATAAAATAGAAATTATAGGCTGATATTTAATTTGCTATTTAAAATGTTAAACCATATATTTTTGAAAACGCCGAAAAACTAGTTATTTAAAGGTGTCAAAACTATCTACGGTTGCTATTTGAAAAAAACATCGGTTTATGTTATAACACAAAACTTAATAAGCAAATCACAAATCTAATTTCTCCATTAAATTCTACACGAAAAAGAGAAGTTTCTGTTTTCTTTCTACTTCTACAAACAAACGAATTTTTGAAAAATTGTTGGTCGCTCTAAAATAAGAGATGATTTTAAATTTCTGTTTGCACCATTAATTTTGTCTCGAAAATTTTGCCCGTCGCTCTTTTATTACATTTTGTGTAGCAATGGTTAAAAAGAGCCTAGAATCCATTCGCGTGCTAACTTAAGTTTTCCTAGGTTGAAGCGAGACATGCGACCAAATCTAGCTTTTTTGCTGGAATTCCCTCTCGATTTGAAACCAATAAAAATATTGACAAACACATAAGATTATATTACCTTACCTATCGTTTAACATTTTCCAAAAAATAATAACGACATATCAAAAAAATTGAATGCTACGCAAGTTGAAGCATTTTTGTATCCTTTAGATTAATATCGTCTAATTAAAAGTGACGCATAGAAGCAATATCAGCGTTAGCGCGCACAAGTCGTATTAAATAAACAAAACGAGAAAGTCAGGGTGTGATAATGTTTCTAATAAGAGAAGTTACAATCTTGGAAGAAACTTTTATTTTCTCGTGATAAATATTTCAGGACCTCGCTAGTCGTCAAATTCCTGATTGTATTACTGATTAGTATGTTGTCTACCAGAGCACGTAGTAGTACCGTATACAAACCTCATCTAGTTTACCGCTTGTACTCGGTATTAACAGATTAATGCTTGTAATCAATATTTAGCTAGGGCGAACCAATGGATCCATTATCGTTTTAGTAGGTGGTAGGTTGATTGTTTTGCTTATCATACAATAGAACCAGACAAAATAGATCAACCATACATGAAAATTGATACCGTGTTGAAAAATTATGAATTTTTATAGTGCCTGCCAGTAAATATCGCGAACTATGACACGACAAATTTTTGACGCAATAGAAGTTTGTTTTAAAACATGACCGTTCCATAAAATACGCCGAGCATAAAAACCAAAACTGGAAGCGACCAATTTCGACCGGTGAGTTTGTAACAGCAGTGTTTTAATTCTTTCAACAAATTTATTTATTGGATCATTATCGTAGCTAACTATAGAAAATTTAGCTTAAATAAAATTTCGAAATTTTAACTAATTGCAGGATAATATTTACAGAAGTGAAAAAAAAACTCTAAAATTATATTTGACGATAATTTATTTGAAAATGGGACATTCACGGAAACAACGGACGTAGCTGAAGCAATTAATGATTATTTTGTAGACAAAATAATTGAAATACATGACACTAAAGTATCAAGTCACGATTAGATTTAGATGCATCGGGAGCAAATTGTTTGGCATGTTTTTTTCCAGGAAATTCATCTGTTACTTCTTAATAAACCAGAATTGAGTATAGAAGCTTTCCGAAAGTTTGAAAGCTTTCAACAATTGCGCTTATTCCTAAAGTTTCCGACAGTAGGAAATGTACCGAATTCAGACCTATCAACATGTTACCCACCCTCTGCACTCGAAAAAGTCATTGAATAGGTAGCTAAAGACCAATTACAAAACTATATAGCAAAAGATGACTTGCTACTAGAAGAGCAGTCTGATTTTAGGAAAAATCATTCTTATGAAACAGCATTGAATATGATTTTGACAAATTGGGAAAGGCAGGAAAATTGTTTCTGTATTTTTATATTTCGAGCGATAACAATATTCTTGTAGCGAAATAAGAAAATTCCTGGTACTGCAACAATGTGTAAAGATTATTTGCATCAACGTCAACAAATTACTATTTATAATGGTAAAAAAATCAAAAATAAGGGAAATAATTTTAGGATACGTCAACGATCAATTTTTGGACGACTCTTGTTCGTTCTACATATATACCGAGTGTTTGACTTAAGGGGCGAACATATATGGAAATAGCGTGGAAAATCGTATAAAGTCTAGGTAAGTTTTAAATAGCGGTTGAACGGGTTTTTGTTTCCCCGCCCTATGCAGTTTCAGATTTAGTTATAACAAGATATAACGCATGGAAAATTCACGAGTCAGAGCGGGACATGGATATAAACGTTGTCTTTGCCAATTTTGTATCTGAGCATGCAAGAATCGTCCTTAAGGTTACCGATTTACGGGTCTCACAAGTTGTTATCTTGGATATGGACGCTGTTATGTATAAAACCCAACGTTTTTACTCATTCCTTATACAATAAAAATGATTTTTACAATTTTTTTGTATACAGATACAGATAATTATTATTGCGGGAAACTGTAGCGGGTGTAATTATTCATACTTTCGAATTGAACTGAAACTATTTACGTTTATTTATTTCTAAATATTAACTACAATCATTAGTTTTCATACATAATACCGTCCACATCCACGCCCTGGTCCATTGGCAAAGACAACGTTTATATCCGTGTCCCGCTCTGACTCGTGAAATTTGTCATGCGTTATATCTTGTTGTAACTAAATCTGAAACTGCATAGGACGGCGAAACAAAAACCCGTTCAACCGCTATTTAAAACTTACTTAGACTTTATATTAAGATTCCTGCTTGCCGTTTGAGCTGATAGGATTGATAGTGGGATCAATCGAAAGACAAAAATATGCGTTTAATTTGTTACTTTGTTACTTGAATTTGTGGCTTGGTTAAGGAAGAAATAGCGTAAAAACTGTAATAAATAATTTGCATTTTATTCACAAAAAAGCACACCATTGGGTATTTGCAAATTAATAAAAAAGTAATTACGAGAAATTGCGACTTTTAATTGTTTTAAGTAAATGCTTGACATTTTGTATATCGGTCTAAAATTAAATTCTAAGCAACTTTTTTAAATAGTTTTCTTCGATATTTTGTTCTCGAATCCCATTTTTTTCGATTTCACCGAAATTGTTTTTAATTTGACGCCATACCAGTGTTCACGTGACATACCTGAAATTCGAGGTTTAGGTTATCAGACATGCAGAACCGATCCCCAATAAAAGTTGTTTCCATACTCTAATAATAAAATTTTTTCACATATGTTGCGGACCTTTTTCCGGTCACTGTATAAAAAGTATGTAATCTTATTGTAGCTAATAGAGTGAGTACATTGTAAGTGAAACCAAACATCCTACGATGACTAACTAACTAATTAGCCATTAAAAGCTTCTAGATTTTTTAACCCGTCCCTGTAACGGAGCCCACAATAATTAATGCTAACACATCTTTGCTACCCCCAGCAATTTTCCAGTTACATTGTCTTCATAATAATAAAAACAATTTCTAATCCGCTTTAAGTCTTAATTTAAAACCTCTTCAGGAACAGAATTTTCTCACTTAGATTTAATGGACTTCTGCTAGAAATAAGTGAAAACTTTGCTACGGTTTGTTCCCTCTTAAACGCGCCTTGAACCTTTTAACTGAAGAACAAAGTTAGCATACTGTTTCTCGTTTTTTTGTATATTTATTTCGTGTCTCGTGCAGTGTATAACCACTTTATATGCAGAGGTTCCTTGCCAACTTCCACTTTAGGAGAATTAATGAAAAGCGCTTTGCGACTACAAATGTTCAAAAAATAGGTCGTTATACTGAGGTCTTCTTAATTATTCAGTACTCTCTGGAGCAACAACTAGGTTTATATTACAATCTGGTGCAATTATTTAAGAAAATTGCCATTCATAAAAGAGAAACTTTGATAAAACAGAAGTTAATAAGGTAATTGCATTTAATGTTTATCTTAATGAAAGCGCTTTCTGGTACACTTAACTTTTAAAATTGAGTTAAATTGAAAGCTGCACACTTGACTTACATAAAAGAAAAAGAACTTTTCTATCACTTTTATTAATTAAACGCCCTCTCCTTGCTAAGCACCAAGATAGAGATACTTAGGAATGAAATGTTCATGAACTTTTCATGTCTGCCTTATATACCCATAAGATCGATTTTTGTATAGACATCGGTTCGAGTGACAGAACTTTATTAGCCCTTCTTCAGATTGGTGCCTTTTAACCCATACGCTGATAATACGTTTATATGGTGAAGTTATTTGGTTTTCTCACTTACCCTATTCTCGTATGAAGCATGCAAAGCGTTCGCGTTCAGAATAGCAAAGGCTTTCCTATCTCTTTTTCGTTAATTTAAGGAGTAAAGGGAATATAACAGCGCGAACTGCGTCTTACATAGGTATTTGAGGATACCTACATTGGAATTGTTATGGAAAGATCAATATAAAAAATGCATGCGTTAGGAGCTAGGAGCTTGTGAATGTAGACCCAAATTTCTTGACTCTTCGCCGGTGTTCCACTTTTATTTATTTTGCCTTTTCGGTGTGTTTATGTAGATAGCTAGTTAAGCATGATTTTGCACTAGATGTTTGTTAATTAATTCGGCTCTGCAGAAAATTTATTAAACCAAATTAGGTTAAGGCAAAACTTTTGACTGTGTGAATGTCGGCATGACAAGTATCTTGTGAAATTAGTATTGCCTATCAACTTAAGCATTTAAAGGTCAGACGCTTTGGACTTATCTAAATGTCGCGCACTGAATTGGACCACAACGGGTAAAACAAATATTCCTGAGGGTTAAAATAAGCTAAGCTTTGAAAAGCTCTCATAACACATAAAATTGAGATTCTAAATCCACCTTCTTGTTGACCAATGCTACTAAAATAGAATATTGTAAAAGGTTAAGAAAACGTCATCTCATCGAAACGGCCACCCCTATTACAGTCAACACTTTTTCGAAAGTGAGTGTACAGATTACAGAAGGTACCGAAGAAAGTGCTTAGAAATTAAATTACCATAAGAAACTAAAAAAAAAGAAACTAAAAAGAAAATGAGTTTTCCGTATAAAACTTTTATGCAGGAACTTGTAAGTATGGAATGCAATAATGAACATAAAAGAAAAGAGAAAGCAGCAATTACCCAATAACATTTGACTACAACAATCGCATACGAGGAAGTAGGGGTTCTGAAAGCTATATTAAATTTCAAAGGTAGAAGATGAAGGAATAGATGTATACTCTGCTGGAACGAGAATATATGGAAGATCTTGAAAGATACAGTAATAATAATAATAACTTAGAAGTCAAAGTTACACGCGTTTAAGAAAGGCGATCTTTAATACTTTTCTTACTCTATAATTGATTTTTAGGGACGTATCACTACTAATTTTCTTTTTATGTTCTTCTGCAACTACTATAAATTTTATACCATTCCACTAATTACTTGTTTTAACGCATTTATACAATTCTTCTTTATTATTGTTCTTCTGTTACTCTTACTTATGTACATGCTTCTAATTCTTCGTATTTCCCAAATGAACCTTTGTAAATGTACATTTCACTCTATTTTCTACTAATTTATGTTAATACCTAATACGCAATCATCTTCTCTTCCTGTCATATATTGTGTTTAGCACAAGAATAATAACAAAGTTTAAACAGATTTAAAATTTAAATCACAATAAGACTATGAGAAAACCATCGAGAGGTGAGATTGCCAATTAGAAAAGTTAATATTAAGTTAAAGTAAGAATATAGAAGAAATTATATAAGTATTAGGAAAAGTCTACGATAGCAGAATGTCAGAAGCAACTTCAGTGAAATGAATCTCAGTGTTAGTTGTGTTCATAGCACTTAATTGCTTTGGAATTATTCGCATGTCAGATGATGTAAGGCTGACAGGACCACGAAGGGGTGGCCCACTTCATGAGATGCTAATTTTTGTATTAACGCGATCATCATTTTACTTCATCCACATCCATAACAAGCAATAATAGAGTTTTAAAATATTTGTTAATGAAGTTACTAATTCCTTTTCAATATTTTAGCTTTCTTCAATTTAATTAAAATATAAATCGTTAATCCAGGTTGATTTAGTAAATTAATATTGAGATATGCTAAATCAGAGTGCAATATGGTATTAACATCTCCAAACGAGCTTAATACTAAAAATATCCCAGGTTTTTCCGTCTCTGTCAACTATAAAATTTTGATTCTGACCCATATATGTGTAAACTGCTGACATTAGGGTATTCCCGCATACTATTTATATCTTAGGAGAAAGAAAAGGGTGGACATCTCAGAAATTGTTTAGTTTTATTGGGGTATAGGTGCCCTTATTCAATCAGGTTTTATTTCATCCCTGTGTGTAACTTTTTTATAACAAAAGAGGCCAAAAGTTACCTGGAACTTAAGATTTGGGTCAGAAAGAACAGAATCAATACCCATTAATGTAAAATAAAATTTCTTACCTGAATCGAAAGCGACAAGTAAAATGCCATTTTCAACCTACCGGCTTGTTTATACTTAAAATCGGTTAACGGCGAAAAATAACATTTTATATAACTTTTTAGAGTGAGACAAGGGTAATTAGACGCTCAAAATTTAATACGAGTTTATTTTATACTTAATTTTAAAGCTACACGGGTGATAACCACTCCAATTTGGCTTAATATTACTTTTTTTTTTGGCTCAAAATTATCTCCTGCTTCTATAGAGTTTCTACTTTAGCTTGGACTAAAAAAATATATGGTTGCGATTACAGCATATAAACCAAAATGAATGAGTATTGTGTCACAGTGGATGCCTACGTGATACTAAAAATTGTGAAAGCATTCTTACGGTCGGTTTTCAGAAATGCGAGGCAAAAGCAGGAAGTAAATATTTCGAATTTTTTTTTGTTATATCAGGTCATTCTTTTATGAAGAATAAGTCCTTATATAGGTTGTATTAAATAAACAGCTAATCTTCGTCACCAAATCTTTATCTATGCCCTTCAGTATTTTTATGATTTCAGAAAGGTGTAGATAAACATTGGGATTAGCTGAAAATGCTTTGCAACAGTAAAAAAATGACCATAACTCGTATAGCGAAAGCTAGCAATATGTCGACTAGCGAAATCCCTGAAGGTTTAAGTTAACATAAATATGTATAAGTGTCTTCTGTGTATACTTTGCTAGCTTTACGTGAATATTAAATGTTTATGACTGAACTAAAAGAAGGAATCTCTCCGTCAAAATATAAGTTAAACATACCCGTAATATAAGCATAGGCTTGGCTAATGTTTAATAAACTCTAGTAGGTTGAATGGCGACTTAGGTCGAAAACATATTATTTTGTCGCTTGTAGGAAAGGCTAGGTTATTCTGAGAGAATGAAACGTCTGTTAATAAATTTAGCAGATTTTCTCTCCTTTACAGCGCCAGAGGTATCATTACCACCACATAAATGGTTCAGTTGATTTCACTTTTCGCATTCAGTTGCTTCTGCTATATTGTTAGTATTTTTTGTCGCTTTGCACCGCAGATATATTATCCAACACTTCTATTGTAATTTCAACAAAACAGATTTCATTGTTGGCAAGAATTTCTCTGGTTTTTCTTACCCACTACATACATAGATACATGTCCTTCTCCGACGGATATCGTTTACATTAATGCGTTTATTTCCACAAAAGGAATATGAAGCAGATAGCGCATTCACTGGAGAATAATTGAATGTATTTATTCAAGTATTACAATGAGAATAACGAACCTTTATCATCGGTGTTTTAATATATCTATTTTGTCACTGGAATATCAATTAAATGTACATATAAATTTAACCTTTTATTTAACAAGAGATAAAATTATCTAACGTTTGAGTTTAGTACTTCAAGCTTCTGGCTTTTTACATGAACTATGTATTTAGTATTGTTGCAAATTATTACTCGTTTAAATATAAAGACAACGCCCAGATCATTACAACCCGTTAAAAAGCGCCATTATTAGCCCACCCAGTGGATGTCACATAGATGCCAAAGTAAAATGAACCTGTCATTCAGATACTTCCAAGTTTATACCTACAACTTTAGTTTATGTTTCCAATCAATTCTCTAATAACGTGGAAATTAAAATTTTAATTATTTATAGTTTAAATAAACCCACAAACTTTTGTGGATATATCAGATCCGGAAATTTAGTAGAAACGCCATTAGCAAGCTGTGTACCTGCAGTGATGTTGTTTATAGAAACTTAAATTTGTTACCGTTAAAAGGCTTTCTCTGGTAACTTCTTTTAGAAAGATTATTTCCGTAGATGTCATTTCCAAACCTTCGTGTTACCCTTGACATGTATGGTATAGAATTATCTATTTAAAATAAATAGTAAAAAGAAGCTAACATTAGAAATATTAATCCAGTGATTTACTGCTATTTATTTTTTTTATAATTCAACTTAGTAAAATATGTAAAATAATTTCATATTTATTGTGCTTTGAACTTTATTGATTTTTAAGTTAATATTCATAAATATTCAATTCGTAGTTGAAGTTTTTGGGAAAGCAAACATTTAAAATTTTTAAAATCAGAAAGGTTCCCGCTATATTTCTACGATATATGGGATTATCTTGTATTAGGAAAAACTAATAGCAGCTTCAGTCAGCTTTAGTTCCTTTAGATCTGGAGTGTCTTTTACCACTGAAGCAGATATTGCTGTTAACTACTTCTAAGGAAAGGATAGATGTAATTTTAGAATGGAAATCGTACATTCATCTTAACATAAGTATTATAGTAGAATTAAGTTCTTGGCATAGTAGAAACCAACCATTCTAAGTCCGTCAAGAAAACAGCAAGCTTCCTTCCTTTTGTGCAATAAATATTTTTGAAACTTGTAAGTTATTCTTCTTCTCCTTTTTCTTAATTTTGTAAGGTATTAAAAGTATAAATTATATTTATTACTATGAAACTTTAATAGCTCTTGGCTTAAATAAATTTGTTTTGGTCTCTCAAACAATAGATGTTTATTACTTATTTCTTCGGACTTGTTAACCATTCTATGACCGCATGAGGTAACACCAGCACTTTTACCTGCATTCAGCTATTTTTAACCGAAAGGCTTATGTAAATCTTAGATAAATCATTTGCAGTTTTGGTCATCGTTTTTCTTTAATTTTACTAAATCCGGATTGTTCATTCAGAATCCATAAAGCTTCATAAATTGCATGTTCTCAATATAATTATTGCCATTTTTGTAAAAGTAATAAAATATTACATCCACTCAGGGCTATTTCCGAATTTTTTACGGCCTCATAAAATACAATTCATGAAGTCGGAAATGGTTTAGAAACGCTCTTTTCTACTGATCGACATATACTCGATAATGGTTTGAAAGAACCATAACAACTTCTAGTACTTACAGAAGAGGTAGAGTGAGTGTTTCGTTTAAATGTACATTTCAGTTTCTAAACTCATTTAAATGTTCTAATAGCTATTAGGAATATCATATTCAGTGAAATAGAGCACCATTCGTGCATTCTTTATTATTACATCATTGATATAGATATATAATTAACATTTAGAATCTGGTTTTCAATTATACGAAATGTTTTGTAAACTCCATTCTTCATCTCAACTTTGTTTTATTGATGTGCCAGTATGCCTCTTTATCTATCAAGTTCAGCCTTTGCGTACAGCGTTATACGTCTATGGATATTTACATTTATTGAAATAAAACGTCAGAAGTGACACAAGCTAACCATTGGAACATGTGTTACATGAAACCAGGATAAATAAAAGTTCAATATTGTAGCAGGCGTTCTAGGATATACTATAGATATACAGATGTATAGGTTCACGCCCACATATTTGTACTGTGTATCACTCAATCCACTTTTTCCGTTTAAAGAAAATTCAAATAATTAGCGAAATTTATGACAATTCCTAGTTGGAATTTCAGATTTTTTTATAGTAATAAATCAAATAATTCATAGTCCCCCACTTGTAAGGTTCTTATCAGTAAATAAATTCTTAAATCTTATCGTTCCTGTCCTAAAAACTTCACATAATAAAGATAGATACTCTAAAGCGAATGTTTGGAAGAGTTCACCTAAACATGAAGTATGCTAAAAAGTTCATTGTAAAAATCAATTCTGAGAACCAAATACGGAAATGGAGAAATAAGAAAAACAGGGTCTAGAATTGTAGGAAATAAAATAACCTTGAAGAGCATGCTATATCAATGTAGATCGAAGGGTCGACGAGCTTAGCATATAGGATACTGAATTGACTCAAAGGAAAATGTAAAGCTACTCACTTTCAAACCGTTCCAAAACCGAACGCACATCAAAGATCTCATAGAAAAATAGAATAACCACCCAAAGATAAAAACAGTATATTATGTTTATAAATAATTTTATTCGAGCTAATTTCTTGGTTTCTACTAAATTAGGAAAGCTTTCTGTTGCACGCAAGTTCAGTTTAGTTCGTGCAATATATAAATTTATAATCAGAAATCGTGGTATGTAGATTTCGAGCATCATATAAGGTTAGTGATGTTTGAAAACCGAATAGAAGCTATAAATGCTAATGTGCATCGATTTCGAATTACGGCGGCGTTCGATTTTTACCTGGGCTTTTTCCTTCATTAACATGGAATTTTATGAGGGGCATTAGCATTTGAAAATCTACTAACAATTAAATCGCAATTTCTTCTTTTACGTTCTTTACTTTTAAGAGTTGTTACCTCTAAACGAACACTAAGGGTTTAATTAGGTGTAAGAAGGACTACTATGCGGTTCCCTTAATTAAATGCGGTTATTTAGACGTACCTATAAAGAGCTTGCCGTTTTGATAGAATGTGTGCAAAAGACGATGACTTGTTTAGTTAGCTTGGTGGCGGTTACATAAAGTTGTATTTATGTATCCAAATTATTTTCATTACACCTATTTTATGACCAAATTTAAACAGTTATTAATTGTAAATGTTACAACATAAATTATAGTAGGAAGGTTAGTAATACTGTAAATTTAAAGTAAATATTTCAAAAAATATCGATATAACAATGAAGCATTGTGGTATAGTTACTTTCAAATTATACACGAACACGCAAACAAACACGCGAAATAAAATCTAGATGCAATTTATGTGTGCGTAAAATGGTTTGTAGATTTTAATTGTATCAGCGTACATGTATATTAGTCACTGCCAAATAGAGGTTTATAAATCGAGCAATTTTTCAACATTCTGGATCGAACACAAATTCCAATATTGCAGAAGTTTGGGCCACCGAAATTATGAACCCCCTAGTTTTCTCATTATACTCTTCAAAGTATCTAAAAATAACATTAACAGCTACTGTGACTTTGTTAAGTTTGGCTTATCGAATATTGATGTTTTGGTCGTTTCAAGTAATGTTTCCATGTTTGATCGCAAAGGGTTACTACTATCTTGGGAATTGAGATCGATGATTAGTTAACGTCAATTTATTACATACAATCCATCGATATTATTAAAATACAGAAGAAATCGCTTTCAAACTCACAAATTTATCCATACTCTCCACTAAATTTATTTTGCAGCGAATTAACAAAACGCGAACGCAAATCAAGCTTAATTAAAACACAGGAAACTAACGTTCAGTCTATTAGCATATAAAAACATGAAATATTTACACAGCACTTGATATATGCAACTAAAATTATTCCTATATATTAAATGGACTTTACTTGTTAAATCAACCTTTAGTTGCACAGCGTAGTCAGGCGGATCATGTAATGTAAGCAGTGTTATAGATATACATCGTTGCATTGCAAAATCAAGTTATATTCTAATATATGAAGTAAAAATCAATTGCCGTTGCTTCAAGAAAACAACGGACGGTAGTACATACCTTGCGCTCAAATAGTTTTTGAATTAGAGTAGTTGTAATTAAGCATTGCGTAGGCTTTAATCTTCTCCATGTACTGCTTTAAAAATATACAATATCCTCCCCCATTCTCTTCGACAAAATGAGAATTTAATTGGAAAAGCAGTCGGTAAATTTTCGGCTAATATATATTATGTTATAGAACTCAGTACTATGTTTAAACTTAAAGTCGTTCAAAATTATATCCAGCTATATCACTTTATTTTTATTTTTAATCAGATTTAAATGGAAAGCTGTTCTGTATACATATTTTATTTGTATCATATGAAATAAAGTATAAAATTACTGACTTTGTATTACCATATGTGTACAGATAGATAGATAGATAGATAAACACATTTATTCAAAACAAATTGGTATAAAATATACACAAGTTTGAATTCGTCAAATACATATTATCATACAAAAATATAAAATATAAAACATAAAACATGAAACAATAGAACAATATAAAATATAAAACAATAAAGACACAGCTGACACTATGAAATACGCCTTTCCACTTTAATTTCTATCATTTAAAAATTCTGATGTACTGTAGGGTTCTATAATTAGAATGTAGTTAAATAATGTTCGTTTAAATTGTCGAAGAATTGAAACATCTTTTATTTGACTAGGGAGGTGGTTATAAAAGGTATAATCTTATGCATCGTAGGCGTGTCCCTAAAAGGCATATTTATCACCTGTATTTTTATAGAAATTACTTAATTACCTTGCCGAAAACACCTTTATCTAAAGTATTTTTTCTACAACCGTACGTCAAATGGGCTAAGTATTTTTTCTACAACCGTACGTCAAGTGGTCTTTTATACCTTCAAAACGGCGTATACATTATTACTTTATCTCTATGTGCGATAATGAAAACTCAGAGCCAAAAGTAAATGCTAGAACTTATTTTACACACCGTTGACTCCGTTTCTATGACAAGCAAATCGAAAAAGGAACGAGTACCTTGATTTTGCAGGTGAAATTTACTTTTAAATAATACTAATAAATTATTCTTTTCTCTTTATTTTTACACTCGTAGAAAAAGAAACAGCATATGCAACACCTACGTAAAGTGTTAGGTGAAATACTGCTTCCATAATGAATCATTTACTTGTTCCATAATATACTATTATCTGAGAATATTGTTCTGTAAATCTTAATTTTAAAAGGAAGAAATGAAGGAATGCTGCAACTAACCGGAGAAAAATCGCAGAATAAAAAGAAGTAAAACAAGGATATTGCCACAGTCCGCTTCTATTTATTATGGTTGTGAATGAAATGATGGAAGATTGTCCAGCTAGAATAAGGAAAAAGCTCATCATGTAGAATACCAGAACCAATACACATACAACATTTAGTTTTGCGCGAACGATATAGTCCTGATAGAAAAAGGCGAGAAGGAACTACAACAGGCAATATCAATATGGAAAGAAGAGCTAAAAATAAATTTAAATAAAAGTAAAATAATGAAAGTCGATAAAAATGAAACATCGATGGGAGAAATACGTATAGATAACGAATTCATTGAAGAAGGATATTCGGGTTCAGTAATAAATGGAAAAGTCGATGATGCGATAAAGAACAGGATAAATAAAAGGATAAATGAAACAAATCAACTCTATAACCCAATAAATAATTCAATAATTGGAAAACGTGAAGTAAGTTAGTAATAAAAGAAAAATGAGATTTTACAAAACAGTGTATTTGCCTACTTTGACCTATGTAACTGAAAGCTGGACTTCAAATATCAAGCACAAATCCACAATCACGGCCACAGAAATGAAATACTTATATAAAATAAAAGGATATACGTGACGGGATCGGATCAGAAATGAGGTTATAAGAGAAGAATTAGAACAAGAACCAGTAATACGTAGAAAAGATATCAAAACAACAGCTAAGATGGTTTGGACAATGAATGAAATGGCAATAGAAGGGTAGAGATCAAGAGAGTGGCCAAGGAAATTGTGGGAGAAAGGAATTCAAGAAATAGCAGAAAACAGAGATGCTATTTTACCGGAACTAAGAAGGATGGCAATGGATCGAAGACAATGCAAGAATTGGATATTAGACCCGACGCTTTCGCTACTAAGTAAAATGTCCTGCCGAATATAAAAATTAAGTGTGATTTATGTATGTTCTAAAATGTCTTGTAATTTTTCTCGCCCTGCAAGCTCGTAAGATTATTTTATAAGTTATAGAAAAACCAGTTGAGTGAAAGATTAACCTGTTTTCACTTTCAAATTTGGCTTTCAAAACTGATTTGTCTAAGAGAATATTTCACTGAAATTAAGTTCCCCAGAACATCTAATGTTCCGTACCTGCCTCCCATGGTAACACTTCGTTCTTATCTGCTATTTTTCCATATTATATAACATTTTCGTGTATTAAGAATTTGTTTTGTTTATCGTCATCATTTCTTCATTCCTTGCCCTTCTTTGACACAAATATTTTTCATTGATATAAAATCACCCATTCATGTATCTAATGCGAACATCCTTAAATTATTAAATAAGTACACTTTAACCAAAGTCCGTTAATTTTTAAAGTTTTTCAAAATAAAAATTGTAATTCAAATAAGAATGCAATTTAGAAGAGTGCAGAAAAAGCATTTCATAGTGTACTAAAAACAATAATGTCACCAAGGTATAAGTACAAGTATAAAAAGACGACCCAGTTTGTGCTCTTGTAATGAAATGCACTTTGCCATACATAAACGTTACTTTCAACCCAAAGAGTGTTTTTAATTAAAGCGAAATACTCGGGATAATGTAATATTCTGAAAATATTCAGCTACGACGTTCGTAGACGTATTTTATAATAGGGGGTATTCATCCTTGCTTGACGTTATTAGTTTTTCTAGAATTCACTTTTGAAGTCTGGAAAAGCTGCTTTACAAATACTGTTTGATATTAAATTTCTAAAAGTTCTGGTTATACCTGGAAGTAATTCATGTCGACCTGAAGCGTCTTAGTTGTTGCCAGGAAATGATTACAGGTAACTCAATGGAAACTTTGAAATGCTATAAGAACATATCATCTCTTCTCGAATGTTCAAACTGATACGCTAAACTATTACGAATAACAACTCATCCAAGTCTATTCATCACTTTGTGAAACATTTTTTCAGAAAAAGTCTAAAGCGTATGGGATTTTATTTAATAAATTGCTTTGAAACAACTAAAGTGAAATCCGTCTCTGCAAATTTTTAATATTAAGCTTTTAAGAATTCTTTCATCTTTACAGTATCACAATATTTTAAATTATAGCATTTTACTTTTATTATATTAACGAATACACAACAAACAAAAATGAACACTTGGAATTTGTACCCAAATAGGCGACTCAAATTATTTTAATTTCCCTGCTGAAACGAATGTAAAATATTTACAGTCACAATTCGGTGTGATTGTAAGTAATTAATGCAAAAAAAATTACTAAAGGAACGCTTATTGTTTAATATAATAAAAAGTTGGTTCTTTTTATATGGATACGTTTGTTTGAATTACGTTAAAGTATCAGGATGAATACTTCGTATTTCAACCCAAAATTACTTTTCAGTAGTCGAAAGGTAATACAGAAAATTTAATTAAGGAAATAGTATCGGTGTGAGGTATAACGGCCATGGTAGGTACTAACATGGTGGATTAATAAATAATTAATGAAATGTATTTTCATGTGTTGGAAAGTTATTTCTGTCATCCATTTTCCTAGCTTTAATTATTTATTTACGATAAGCTATTGTAATAGCTGTTCCATATCGCATAAATGCGTTTAACACCAAACTGCAACTTTACCAAGAAAACTTTATCGATTTCATTTCCTTAGATTAGTCGGAGTAAATTCCATTCCGCTTTGGGTCTATTACATAATAGATGAGAACGTCGACGTTCATTTAATTTTGTGTAAAACAAATTAGAGAGTGCTTTTTATACGTAAAATTGCAACGAAGTGCTTTAAACAATAAATTAAAAGTATAGAAGTGAGGATAATCCAACAAGCCTTGGATAAATACTCTTCTTGGGCCACGGCTTGTGTGAAGTAGACCTGTCCTGGATAAATCACCTCGTCTTGCAAATGTAAGTATGTGGCTGACCACCGAGACAAGATTGCATACAATGCCCATATATAACCAGTTGTGCTTATCTAGGTAGTGAATTGGGAGGATTATTCACACTTGAACTTAAAAGATTAATATTGTTCCAATAAAGTGAATTGAAATGCCGAAGAGGTTCTCGCTGCGAGATAAAACATAAGAGCTCACTTATTTTGGAAGTAAAAAAGCTCATTCACGCATATTTCCCTTGCAAATTTTATAAACGCCAGCAACGTTTACAACCCACTCGGTTTTAACTTTTAAGTTTTATTATTTTCTCGTTCTTTTAATGAGTGTCGTAATAATTAATATTGTTCAATTATCTTTCATTTTCTTAAGCCCTTCTCTTGGCCCGGTTCTTTTGAAATCAAAAATTTAATTAAAATTCTCTCTTCGTGTCAATTTAAGTAGAAATGTATATAAATTGTTTGGTGTGGAATGTTACAATTAAATATTTAGGTTCTTATATAATTAAAGTATTTTATTAATTACTTGTAATATATACGGTTTCCTGCCTTAATCACTTTTAGAATAAGGAATTGCAATCTACTTTACGTCCCTGTTATTTGACTATACTGGCGCGTCCGTTTTTAATTTGCATTAATTAACCATTCGTTTTTTTTTAAGTTTGCGTGAATTGTTTTAAACCTTGTTGTAGTTTAGGAAAATTGCATAGGTTTTACCACAGACTTAATATCGGATTTCAGACATTTCGATATAGCATCCTTATAGGGAATGTGAAATGTTTCTAGTTATGTGGTAGGTTATACATTTCGCAGTAAAATCATATTAATGAGGACTCTGAAAACGCAGTTTCGTTCATGACAATTTAGTTTACTTTGAAATTGCAATGCAATCGGTAATTTGTGTGCACACATATCGCGCCGGAGTGCAAGAAGAATATCCTTCAGTAGGCCCGGAAGGTTATCATTCAAAAATTCTAACTAATTTTCTGCATTTAGCCTTTCAGGAAGCATAAAAGGACCAATCAGCCTGTCTCCAAATATTCGTGCCCATACATTTACTGAAAAACGTACCTGGTAGTATCTTTCGTGAACTGCATGGCGGTTTTCATATATGCCCAAACGTGTTCGTTGTAACAGTTAAAGATACCGTTTCTTGTAATTCTAGCTTCGTCGGTCCATAACACATTGCTTATAAACAAAGGATTTCTTCTATCGGCTTCTAACAAACACTCGCAAAAAGTAAATCGATGTGGATGGTATTCCTGCAATAAATTCTGAGCTCTTGTTTTGTGGTAAGAATACAGTTCATCATATTTTAAAATCCTATGTACACGAGCTTTAGAAACACCCAAATTTCTAGAAATACTTCGAATACCTGCTAGTTTCTGGATTTTCAGCTATTTTCCTCTAAGTTGGGTTCACTTATTCTTGGTCGACCTCCATTCATATAATGAGCTCGAATAATGGTTCCAGTTTCTCTTAGGCTTCGATCTGCAGCTGTTTTCACAGTATGAGAGGGAGCTTTCTGTTGGGAAAACGTATGGCGTACACCCTTGCAGCTGCATTAAACTTTCCTTGACAATTTCCTAAAACCCATATCATGTCTGCATATTCATATGACGCGTACTTCATGGTATAAAGACAAATTATGGTTGAAGCAAATCAAACGCAAGTGAAATTACAGTCTGGAATAAATCTTCTGATGTCACCACTGACAGTCAAAATTTGACATAAGAATTTTGAATTTTTATTTCCATTTTTATTTTTTGTTAATATCAGGTCACCAAAATATGCATTGTTGTCATGTTTAATTTTAACAAAATTTCTTATCTTTTAACACCATTTCACAAACGAAATACGAATAGTTAAAGCTAATTATGGTCAATACTTATGCATTTTCTTTAAGTTTTCTTTATAGTTCCTTATAATTTGCTGTTGGAGATAACAACTTTAACCACACCGTACAAGAAAACTAAGCTGCGCAGGGCAATTTTTTGCAGTTCTGTGTTCATGTTTCAAGATAGGAAAAAATGTTACCTGAAGCTTTAGTGGGAGTTTCGTGACACCCTGTATACAACATGAAGAAAAGGAAAAGGAGGGGATTTGAACTGTAGTAACTACTTCAGCAGAATAAGGAATGACGTGGCAATGGCAGAATATCAGAGTAGGGGTCTAGTAAAAACATGAAGAAGGGTCTACGCACCGGAAGATTATGAAAAAAAATATTGACTTGGTTTGTGAGCCATGCTTTACACCGCAAAAACGTATTGAAAAAATTTCCCCGAGAGTAACTAAAGAATAAAATTCAAACAAACCCCCTTATGGGTAGAGCTCGGTAAATATACCCTAAAATGACAAAATGTGTAGTTTATATGCACTAAAAGATAGTAAATGTGCACTTATTAGGCAATAAAAACTGTATGTATGAACCAGCATTGACACGTATGCAGTTAATATGCATTTCTAAAAAGAATATTATTATAAGAGTTGGGTCAACGTGTGTCTGCCCACTGCGATGGCCCGGATTCGATTCCCAGGGCCACATGTACACCGAAACCACCCAACCGCTTTCCTCGGAAGACAATGGCAAACCACCGAGGTGTACTCTGCCTAGTAAGCCCCTCTAGAGTAGAAGTGCAGCCACTCCCGTGGTTTAGAGCCCACATAAAGGTGTAGGTCCATTATGTCTGTCACCACAGGCATATGCAGAGAGCATCGGCAACGCCCTGTAAAGGGCATGCCACTCCAAGGTAGGTATGTAGATAGATAGATAAGGGTTTAACAGCGTAAATAAAATATCATCTACAGATTTACGATTTACTTTAAAATATACAATATAATAACACTTTGTTACATAAAACTTATCAAAACGATAATAAAAAGCCAAAAAATTAGAGCAACGATTTATTTTTATCGGTACTCAAAATAATTAAATAAAAAAATTAAATGTTGATCAGAAAAATTGGTTAAGACTTGACAGTTAAATCACACAAAATGGTAAATTTAAATCTAAATATAAAAATATATCTAAGAATAAAGAAATAGTAGCGATTCAATCATGAACTAGTTATTTAAAAACAAGAATAAACATGAATAAGAATTAATAACATATCTAATTCATGACTGAATTTAATATGAAAATTTTATTACATTTGGAATTTAAAGATTAACAGGTGAACAACACCTGTGAAATATACTAATATTAACACAGAAAAATTATCAAATTACCAGAAATATAATTAAACACTTATCTCAGTCCTGAAAATAGGTGAATTTCCGCATCCAGCCACACTTGAAATATGCAAGAAATTAAATTAAAGTTGACATGAGCAGCGTGCATAAAATGGCGTCCTTCCACGTTTTTCGACAGAATAAAAACTAAAATTTCCAGAGGAATTGAAGATCCCAGCCAAGAAAAACACACGTCGATCCTCCAGTTAGGAAAGTAGATCAAATTTATAATAATTTTTATAACCCAAAATAGGTGCTGAAAATTCCAATTCATTCAGAAAATGGAGATTAAGGAATTTCAATAAAAAAAGGTACGCACCACTTTAAAATAGTGCGGATCTATGAATATACATGATAATAAACATAGCAGAGAACGACATCGGAATAATTAAATAATACGCTCATTAAAATATGAAACGTACCGATGATAAATTTCAGCAAAAGCCCAAAGGTGTGTTCGACAGGAATTTCTACAACCAAAGAGAAAGAGCTCGTGTCAAAAATCCACGACACCTGACAGAAGGAAACTACTGCGCAGATACAAAATATTAATACCAATGAGTCTCAAACCCAATGACACTTACGCCATTCAAGCTGCAAAACTAATAGGCAAAATTTCACTAAGGAAAGCATTTAAAATTAATATGAATAAGTATCCTATCCAGCAAAATGGGAAATTAATTAAATGAATTTAACAAGTAAAAATGAAATTTTGAAGAAAATACTATTAAACGAGCACAAAACAAAAATTCTTAACGTTAACAACATTGGCAAAATGACAAAACTGATACAATTAATTTGGAAAGCAAAAAAATTGTACCAACTTAAAACTATTGATATAAAAGTACTTAAGAAATACAAACAAATATGGAGAAACTTACATCTCATTGTTTTCTGGTATATTATTTGAATAGCAATAATCAATTAGTTACTTTTCGAAGTTTTCTATTAAAAAAGATTGACGTCTATCACTCAATAAATATTTGTAAGCAGAAGTAATTGGCGAATATTTCGTTTTACTCACAAGGATCAACATCAACATGTTGGGTTGTGTTCGAGCCATTAAGGATTATATAGGTATATATCTGCTTCATTTTTCCCTACCCTGGATTATTGGTCAAAACATAAGAACATTTTTGACTTATAGTTTTTCCTATTTCTGAAGGTATTTTTTTAGTCTTCATACAAATTTTCTATTAAACAAAGAGAATCAGTTAAGGGCATACCAACAGCTTCTAATTTTGTATTACGGAAATAGAACATGCAAAATAGGCTTTTAATAAATGGCAAATCTCGTGGTTGTTGTGTATTTTGAAATAGTTTTTTGCATTTGTTTACGGGTACAGAATCGGTTTCAAAATCTACAAGAAATTGCTTAAGTTCTTTAAAATTATCTGCATAAAAACCAGCTGCTTTATGCCATGTGCCGCACCTACTAATAATGGATTCAGGTGGTAGGGGTAAATTAGATAAATCGGTTTTATATTTTATAACTCTCAATGATGCTCTACAAAAGACTTTTTCTACGTTCGATAGTAAACTGTTAACGATTTTGTACTGTTCGCGAATAATTTTTGACTCTATGGATTCCATGAGCAAGACAAGTTAAGTAAATCATATTTGGATAAAATACTTTTAATGAATTTCTCGCTTTTGCCATATAAGGTGCAGCATCAGATAACATTAAAGGTAAATTTTCTGTGGGTATTGATTCGGGGGGAAAGAAGTGGCTAATTTTAAGTTCAAGTTATTGTAAACTACACGCGTTCAAATTGTGCTCCCGCATTTGTGCCCAAATTCAGCAGTCACACCGACTTTGGTAAGAAGATTTTTACGAAAGCTTGTGTATACAATATCCATAATGCCGCTTATAAAAAATTGTGCTTCGTGCGACAAACCCCTTGGCTCAGAGAGGGAAATAACATGCGACAAATGTCGAATTCCGCTCCATGCCATATGCTCCGGTCTTACTCGCGCCGAGGTCGCTACATTTAATGCTTCGGATAAGCGCAGACCAACATTCCATTGTGATACCTGTGTCGGAGAACGAAAAACTATTTCGGAATTAAAAGATCTAATAACTAAACTCAGCCAGGAAGTTGAGGATCTAAAAACCAAAGTTGCTTCTGCGGATACTCGTCATAACTCCCCTCAGGAGCTCTCTGAAATCTTGATTAATGAAATTGCAGAACGCAACAAGAGGCAATCCAGTGTTATAGTTTTTAACCTTGAAGAATCTCCCGCCGAATCCCGCGAAGAACGTGTTGCTGAAGATGTTGCCAAAGTGGCAAATACCATTAAATCAATCTCAAACATAGATACCACTTTCCTAAAAAGCTACCGCCTTGGCAAGGCATCTGAAGGCAAAACTAGGCCAATTAAAGTAATTTTTAATAACGCAAATGACGCTAAAACCATACTTAAGAAGAGAATATCCATTCCAACATCTTCCAACATTCGCATCGCATACGATCAGACCCCGATTCAACGTCAGTATCTTCTTGATCTACGTAAAAATTTAAACGAGAGAATTGAAAAAGGCGAATCGAATCTAACTATCAAATTTATAAACGGAATCCCTAAAATCATAAAAACCAATGATTCAAAAAACTAAAGGATATTCTAGCGGACAACCCAACTCTGAATATTCTTTATATTAATATTAGAAGTCTGCGAAATAAAATGGATGACCTCAAAACTATAATCTATGATAAAGCTCCTGAGGTTATTATCTTGACAGAAACCTGGCTATACTCCGATGAAGTTGACAATCAAATTATTCCACAATATAACTGTTTTCATTCATGCAGAGATCATAATAGAGGAGGTGGCGTTTCACTTTATATAAAAGATGAGCTGTTAGTTGAGCTTGTAATGAACGAATGTGCCGAAAACAATAACTACCTCATAATTAAACTTAAAAAAGAAAACTTTTACATTGGTGGCCTATACAATCAACCAGGTACAAGTAAAGATATTTTTCTACATAAACTTCAGGAACTAATTACAACATATAAAAACAGTCTGTTTATTGGCGACACTAATATTAATATATTACAAAAAAGTAACATAATCTCAGCATATAATGAAATAATATCTAGCAACGGTTTCAAAATATTAAACACCACTGATCAAGACCATCCTACCAGAGTTGATCCTAGAACTGCAACTAAAACAATTATTGATCATGCCTTTTCTGATAAAATAACAGAGTATAAAATTTCTCTAGAGGAAAATCAAATATCAGATCATAAAATTATACTGCTTGAAACTAATAGTATGATAAAAACACAGCAAGATAAAAAACACAAACAAGAATATTTAACAAAAATCGTCGACTACAATAAGCTAAATAAGAATCTAAATGATAAATTATTACATCACAGATACGCTAACTTTAACCTATTAATTAATCTACTGCAGCAGGAAGCAGACAATGCTATAACTATAATTAAAAGAAAATATATAAATTCTATCCAAGAAGGATGGTATACGAAAGAAGTACATTTGGTAATAAAAGAAAGAGACAAAGCATATAAAGCATTTAAAAGAAATCCACTCCAAACAAATCTGCATTCAAAGTTCAAAAACCTGCAAAAAAAAGTAAAAAATATGATAAAAAATAACAAACAACAATATATACAGAAACAATTTGAAAATAGTGAAGGTTCTCTACATAAGCAATGGGCAGTCATAAATAGTATTATAATACCTAACAAACACAAAGAACATAAAATAAAAATGATACAAGGAGAAAACAACGAAGAAATAACTGACAGTAAATTAATTGCTAACTATTTTAATGAATATTTTATAAATATTTCTAAAAACTTGAAATGTGTCCAGAGTAATAACCAAAGCTTATCTTCTGAGTCAGTCATAACATCCATGTATCTACCAAAAACGACCACAGAAGAGATAAAAAAAATTATAAGTAGCCTTAAAAACAATGCATCACCTGGTCAAGATTATATTAGGACAAAATTAATAAAAAACCTGAAAGACACTATAGCACCAGTTATATCACAAATAATAAACAACCACTTGAAGGAAGTTACATTTCCGGACGAACTAAAAAAAAAGCAAGAGTTACAATTATTCACAAATCAGGATCAAAATATCAACCAAGTAATTATAGACCGATATCTGTCCTCTCAGTACTAGCGAAGATTTTCGAAATGGTTTTAAAATCAAGATTGTTATCTTACCTGCAAAGTATACAATTCTTCAATAACTGTCAAAATGGATTTTTAACAAAAAAAAGTACACAAACAGCAATTACCACCTTAATGGAATTTATATATAATGAAACTGATAACGGACGCACAGTGATGGCCTGTTTCTTGGATCTTCAAAAGGCCTTTGATGTTGTGGATCACAATATTCTGATAAATAGACTGAAAAGCATTGGGATAGTGGGTAAACCTTTAAACATCTTCAAGAACTATCTTAAAGATAGAACTCAGTATACAACTGTAAATGATGCCAAGAGTAGCAGTGGGGTAATCATCAGTGGGGTGCCACAAGGAAGTAATTTGGGGCCTATTTTATTCTTAATTTACGTAAACCAATTGACGCACATTAAATTAAATTGAAACTTAACACTCTTTGCCGATGACACTGCTCTTTTCTATTCAGGACCAATCCAGTCAATATATATTGAAGCTCAGCAAGACCTCGACACCATCACAATGTGGACTAAGCAAAACAACATCAAGCTTAATGATCAGAAATGCAACTATCTAATAATCAGTAAGGAAAAATCAGTAAATCAGAGCCTCAAGATTAACAACATAGTGTTAAAAGAAGTGACTAGTGCTAAATACCTTGGGCTGGTCTTGGACAACCAACTACTTTTTAATCAACACATTGAAGCCACTCAGAGAAAAATAAATAAAGTAATGTATCCACTGTACCACTCAGCTAAGTTTTTTAATCAAGAAACAAGATACAAAATATATTATGCCTATGTCTACTCCGTTCTGACTTATTTGAGTGCATTTTGGGGCCAAGCCAGAAAGCGGGACATCGACAAACTCCAAGTAACACAAAACAAACTCTTAAAACTGTTATTTTGCAAACCTAGGCGTCACAATACTGATGAACTATATAATAAACTTAAGTTGTTAAAAGTCTATGACATAATTAAGCTGGACAGTGTAAAACTAGTGCACAAAATTAAAAATAATCTTTTGGAAACTGATATTAGACTGATGCAAAGCTGCGATATTCATTATTATAACACCCGATCAAACCAAAACTTTTATATTTTACCAAGTGCCAAAAATATCGGAAGAAAAAAAATTACGTCAACGGCTGTGCAATGGTACAATGAACTTCCGAATTCGATTAAATGTTTAAATCTTGCAAATTTCAATAAGGCTGTAAGAAATTACTTATTAAATAGGGGTAATCAATAATAATTTATTAATTTATTATTATGAGTAAAAATGTTTATTATTATATTATTTATTATATTGTATTATACAATTAATATTAAGCAATAACGAATGTATATTATATATTATACTTTAAGCCTGTTATAAACATAGTATGTTTTTTTGGGTTCAGAAATAAATATATATATAAAAAAAAAAAATTTTCACTTATAAATCTGGGTATTGTTAAATTATTTGTTTCATCTAATTCTTTAACGGCAATGTGTTTGTACATTTTCGTCTAATACCTCATTAATTAAGTTCGTCGCATAACGGCCCATTCCATCCGTAGTTTCATCTACTGCTATCCAAAATGCATTAGAGTTCCGCATGAGACAAGCTCGAGTACGGTTGTGATTCGAGTTTTCTGTATTAAAGTGCGTAGCTAAACTAACAACATTCAATTATTTATCAATTTTGATTGCCTCGTAATAATCTCTGTACTTTAATAAGAGGGGAACGAGTGAATTCAATACGCTGCAATCTACTGATTGCAGCTATTGAATTCACGTAAGGCAATATCAACACCGGCATTCGATTCACATTTTAAACTTAAACCACTTTTACTAAAAATTGTTTATCGATTACTAATGCACAAATTGAAATATGAGTCAACCTAATTCATTTAAACTGAAACCTCCGAATTTAATATATAAAGGGAGCAAGGTAACCCCAACTTCAACAGCCATGGAAACAGAAAGGCAAAACATAACAAATAAAGAAACAAACAAACTTAAACGACCTTTAACCTCACCGGAAGATAATGATTTCAACAAACGGTATTTACTTAACCTTTCCGTACCCGTGCGGGGTATTTTACATACCCCAGTGCAGTTTTTTTACTATAACTTTTTAATAACTTTGTTAATCGAATTGAGCCTTTATGTATTCCTCGGTAGATAAATGTTCATCTGAATGGTAAAATATCAGTCAAAATAAAATATTAAGTTAGCAAAGAATAAAAAAATAATCTTCAAATTCTAGGTATTCCCCGCGATATAAAATATCTTTATAATTCTAAAATTTGATTTAAAAAAATTAATTGTTAGGGTGTTAAAACAATTAATTTTTGTCTGTATAATAATTATTTTTTGAAATATTTTACCCGTTTATGAAAAAATCCGGATGAAACTGGTTCGTGCAGCTGCGCACAATTTGAGTCGTGTAAAAGCGCACAATTACCTCATTAATTTTAATTTTAATTTGTATTTTTCAATAAACTTTTGTGTTACAAGAACTAAATTATACTAATTTTATGATAAAACGCAATAACAAAGCCAAAATAAGTCATAGGAACGAAAAAACACTGGGGTATCTGAAATACCCCGCATGGGTTCTAAAGGAAGATTTGGACCACGGGTACGGGAAGGTTAACACCGACACTCTAATCTCACAAAATAAATATTTCACTTTACTCACTGAAGAAGAAACTAACGCTTCTCAAAATCACATCACAGATAAACCAAAAATCACCGCGATATTCATTCCTAACGGTACTAACTACCAAAAGATCATCGCAGATATCAAATCCTCAATTACAGAAGACTTCACCACAAACTACAAAGGTAAAGAACTAAAGATTCCTCTGAATTGTACAGATGATTACAGGAAGCTTACTAAATTTTACGATGAGCATCAAGTAAAATATTACACGTATCGAAATCCTGAAAACACCAATATTTCTGCAATCATATGTAACGTCCCCATCTCAATAACTGAGCAGGAGGTTGAGGCTGAATTAATAAATCAGAACGAAATAGACGATGCAGTGGAGTTGCTCAAAGAAGCAATAACGTCTAAAATACAACAAGCTACGAAAAACATTCAAACACAACGACGCTATATAGAACAAACTCCGCCTACATATATACAACAGTTAATAAAGAGAAACATGCAGTACGCAGACTATGGCAAAGTACTCGCAATCCAGCAGTCAAGACACATCTGTACCGACTCATTAGACTGGTCAGAACTGAACTGGATCAATATCGCATTTCCAGCTACCAAAATCACATACAATTTCTTGGCCCTGGTGACTCCAACATGTTGAGAGCCACCAAAAGAATCTTAAAATAGCCAGTAATCATCCCACCACTCCGGTATCAAGATCATATTTACTCTGAAGATAAAGACAAATGTGAGATATTTGTTGAACAATTGGAAAAGACATTCACTGCTCTATCTAACCCAATGGATCCTAATCCTGATGATCTGATAGAACTAAACAGTTTCGTTTCTGCCGACATTACACTTACTAATCCGGTATCACCAACAGAAATTAAGTCGTACATCAAAAAATTGAAAAACAAGAAAGCCCCAGGAATTGATCTTATACCAAACGTGATTCTAAAATTTTTTCCAGATTAAACCATATGCTATATTGCAACAGTATTCAACGCTTGCATGAGAATTGGATATTTTCCCATTGCCTGGAAACGAGCAGTAATACTAATGATACCCAAACCGGGGAAACCACCTAATAACCCAGTGAATTATCGGCCAATCAGCTTGTTATCCACCGTATCTAAACTAATGGAGCGAGCGATACAAACACGGCTAAATGAATACTTGGAGAGCAATAGCATAATTCCGAACCTACAGTTTGGATTCAAGAACTCAGATTCAGCAATCCATCAGATTCTAAGACTCACAGAACTTATTGAAATCGGCTTTGAAAACAGGTTGTACACGGTCATTGCATTTGTCGACATATGTAGCTCAGGATCGGATCTGGATCGATGGGCTTACTCATAAAATGATAGCGATATACATTCCTCCATATCTACTACGGACAATAATCTAATTTCTGTCTAATAGGACCTTCCAAGTTCGAGTCAACTCTTTCACTTATTCCACCCGTCAATCCCAGGCTGGTGTTTCCCAGGGATCAATCCTGGGTCCCACGTTATTTAATGCATACATGTCTGATGTTCCCACTCTTGCTATGCATGCTGATGATACAGCGATCATCACCCAAGATCGGTACTATAATAATGCAGCTACCAACCTTCAAGAAGCTCTAAACGAGCTTAATCTGTGCTACAACAAATGGAGGATCTCTATAAACGCAAATAAATGCGAAGTGAAACATTACCTAATCATAGTGTGAGTTAATTGCTATTACGTGATGATAACTTGTACTTCAATCAATCAGTCCTTAAACCTATGATTGTAGTGCGTAGTGTTGATAGTGTGAATAAACGTAGTAATAAACTCTGCCATGAATAGACGTTTATGCAGAACTGGCATATCGACATTGAAAAAGAAATGCATTATGTCCTATCTCGCAAACTGTTTTTTAAAGCGAATCGACATAATTTTTTTTAAATAGACTCGAAAATATTACACAGTATTTAATAACAGCTGTTTGAAGGATAAACTAAATATTTAGTTTTGACAATGGTATATTAGACGCTACCAAGGCAAAACATAAATCCGCATTAAAATTATCGATGTACGGTGTTTCTCAAGGAAATGTGGTATTAATCAATCATTGCGTTTTTGAAAACCCCCGTTTATAGTTCTTCTTGTGTAATGCAGTAGATATATATTGATCTACTTGGTACTTCTTTGAACAGGGTACCTTCAACAAAAAAAAGGTATTATTTTAACATTCAAAAATAAAAACCATTTATAAGGAAAAATAAAAATTTAGCACGTTAGTAAGCTGAAGAAACAATTTTCGGACATTTTTAATGGAAATTCCCATAATGTACCTAAGTCACTTTGCATTAGTATTTGTCTAAGGGCGATTATAAAGGATTTAAAATTTCCAACGACTACATAGAAACTTTTATTTTACAATACTGTGAAGCTATTATCTGACAGTAAGTACGACTTACGTTCTCACTTTTCTTTAATGGTATTGCAAAACGTTTTCAAAATTTTAAATATAACATTGTACTAGCAACTAGCAGTGTGACTAATGATAACCACAAAATTTGGTAATTTTTTAAAATAAATTATATTAAAAAAAAAATAGGGAAATTCATTTCGCCATATTATTTTATTATAAAAAATGTGAAACATGCACTGCAATCGTCAAATATGCAAATATATGTAAAATAAAATTTTCAGAAATCGATTTTTTAGAACCTAATTCGGATAAGTACCAAAAACTTCAGCTCTACATATATGCAAATGCACATATTTCTGAGCTCTACTTATGAAACATGTAGATACTAGCGATGAAATAATATAGCAAGAAACTATGCATTAACAATTTGACTGAGAGAGAGCAAGAGTGAGAAAGAAAGGTAGAGTGAGAAGAATAAGACTTGCGTGGATATCATTCGTACTGCAGTAAATATGAACATGCGAGTTTTCCGATTTATACTGTGGCAATATGGTTATTTACTTTAACTGCAAGAGACTAAGAAATAATGGATAAGAGAATAGCGCACGAACCTGGATTACAAAAACAAAAATAGGTAGATCTTGAAGAAGATGGCGTGAAAGTTAACAGCGTAAGGCATGGATAATTCGAAAATATTTCAACATGCGTATATTCAAACGTGAACAAGCTCTGACTAATGAAGATGATAAAAACAAACTCTTCATTCGGTTAAAAAATTTTAAATTATTGTGCTCCGTTCTTACAATCGGTTTAATTTCGGCATACATTTTTGAAGATTGCTTTCAGATTTTTGTATTAAAAGGTAGGTTTTGTTTCTATCTGTTCAAAAAAGCCATTTGTCAGATATGTAGCAAGTTGAAACCCTTTTTGTTGCTCATTGTGTGCGCAAATAGTCGCTGTTGTAAAATTATACGTTTAGTATTGATCCTTTGTTCGGCGGTTATTATTGGTCTACAGTATTTTTTGACACAATTAATGTAACTCTCATTGAATGGACACACTCATCCAAGTGATAATTGACTTTTCTCGTCGATTGTACTTCTTTTTGTGAACAAATTTAATTGTCAAACTTTTGAATTTTGTTTTAAAGATCCTAGCGGATTGCAACCGTTTGAGTATCTACATAATAGGTGGATTCTTTTCATTTCCGAATTAACTGTTTCACGCTATTTCTATTACGACAGGATAATTTCAGCTTTCTCAGTTTTTCTATACTTTTCTACTTTTTTACATGATCGTTAGCACTACATTATTGGAAATAGATCTAAAAACAATTGAGAAAGAAACATTTTTCGTTTACAGGGTCAGGTAAATCTATTCAATTCATCAATATTTTTGTATCGGTGGTAAAATATTAGTAAAACGCATAAAGAAACCTTTTGTGTTGGCTTTGCCATTCACCAATTGTGCAAACATTTTCCAATTAATCCCAAATCCCAATAACTGATTGCCAATCGGAAAAGGTAGGGATGCAACAGTGCCAATAGAATTATGTATTTTAATACAACTTCTGAAAGATCACTCTTGATTCTATCTAATAGGTATTTTTGGAAGAACTGTTTTGGTTAAAATAATATTAGATAGGTATAAGAAAAACCTGCATGTATAGTTTTCTGTATAGTCTAGTAAGTACAAGTAAAATACTTTGATTTGTTACTCACTTGTAAACGTCATTTTACAAAGCTGTCTATTCATTTTGAAAGTTAATCTTTACAAGCTACTAACTTGTAAAATTAACAACTGATTTTACTAGTTAGTTACGTTTAAACAAACGATATGTGTTGTCACGGTAGTGAATTTTACAAGTTAGTTACGTTTAAGAAAACGATGTGTTGTTAGGGTAATGCTTCCAAGGCTTATGAGTTTATGAGAAATCATTTAGAATTTTTTTGAAGCAAAAATGACAGTAATAATTTTTATTTATTAATTTCGTTTTCAAATGAGTAACAAATAAAATATTATACAATACACGCCAGGTAACAGTTTTTATTGGCTCAAAGGGGTAACAGGCTCGCCTAACGGCTCGCCAGTTATATCCTCTTATCGCCAGTAAAAACCATTTTACCTGGCTTGTAATGTAAAATACTATTAACAACTGTGAGGCAGCATAGATAAGTCTTATAAATTCAAAATAGAGGTTTCATATTCAGGTTGACACTATGTCATCTTTAATTTTCCAATTTGTATATTTTTTGTTTTGAAAAACATTAGGTTGAAGTTGAAAACCATCTGTAGTCCGAAAACCTATTCAGGCATTTGTTGTAATGATAAAATTAGTAGACTAGAGTGGGGTTATTATTAACATCAGTCGTTTAATGTACATAGTGATTAGTAAATAAAAACTGCCAAATGTAGATAAGTGTGGTTTTTATCAACACGCAACTATATATAAAAAGACTAAAATTAAATGGAAAGTGTATTTTTCAATCAGTTATTTATCGTCTCACTGTAGATTATAGAATAGAATATTCCTGAAAATCTCTGACATAATCATTATCAGTTATTAAGGTCAGATGTATTTGCAAGTCAAAAGTGTTCTGTAGGTAGGTATAAGTATCGACATATTTCTTCATGAGAACTGTTTTACTTTAATCCCTTAACTAATGCTTCCAAAATCTTTATTTTACTCTTTTTACCACAATTGAAATTAAAATTAAAGATATTTTATTTTGATTTACCATAATTTTTAGTTAGTTAATCGGGATTAGAATTATCATATTTCCTACATTGTCCGTTATGAATTTTGTTGTTTAATGGCCGATACAACAGTTTTGGGAACTGTGTATGTGTGCATTATGTAAGCTGTGATATAATAGTAATGCTAATTTGTGTATCTAGTTAACCTTGTTTGTTGCATCTCTGCAATGCGGATCTCCCTGTGCACATAGTTAACCGAATGTTAGAAATCTTCTTAAAAACTCTTAAGTTCCAAATTTAATATTATTCGAAATCATTAGTAGCGTATTTATAGTACAAAATTAGTGTCTTCAAGTAGATGAAACTTAAAGTCACTAAGGATATATCTAGCTTGCAAACGATAATAAAATAAAAGGTAGGCTTCAAAATTAGTTTTAAACAATCTGCACATGAAAGTAAATATTGGAATTACCGTTAAGAATTTTATTAAACCCTCTCAATTTACACATAAAAGTACACGTCCTTGACATCGTTTTCTAATAAAAGGGAAATAAGAAAACAGATACTCATTAAAACATTTTATGAAAGTGTTGAAGAACCCTTTTCCATGGCTTTCTGGAACGCCTTTATCTTTAGGAAAAATCTTCTCTGTTGCAGTGTTAACTAGATGATTATGGAGAGTTAGGTTTTATACTTCTTGAAGCGTTCATACTAAATCGCTTTTCAACACAGTAACCTCAACATGTAACAAATTTGTTTTAACTAAGATGCAAATAACTCTACTCTAAAGGAATAACATTTTAACAACAAAGTTTAAAATTATTTCGTTGCACTGATACATCATTTATCAGAAAACATAAAGTTTGATTATCAGTTTTACTCGAAAAACTGGATTCAATATAAATAAATGGTTTTGTAAAGCCACGACTATAAAAATCTGTACTGGAACAAACAATACAACATTATTACTTTTATAATAAGAGGACAGCCCTCTGCGAAAATTAAGATTTGGGAGTGATTGTTATTGTAGGTCGGATCTGAAGAAGGCTCGCCAATTGAGTGGATTAAATCAGTGGCAGCCATTAAAATGTCTGAACAGTATTTGATCTCAATTTGTTATGCCTTGACAAGAACAGTTCTCAAGGAAGTTTTTGTAGGTTGAACTTAGAGAAGTCTAATGGGGTGAATGCACAAAAAAGCACTTAGGTGCTGCAAAGTATTTAGCACCGCGAGCTGTAAATAAACTCTGAGATACGAAATCGTTGAAGTTGATTAGGATTAATACATACAGTTTGCTTTCCCAACTAAGCAATTCAGTAAGTGACTTTACAAAAACATCAAAGCTTTAAGCTCACGAAAGTTTACTTTACATCTGATAATTCATTTTTAACTCGGAATCTACATATAAACGTAAAAGTATTTTGCAAATAAATGTAAATACCTATTTTCGAAGAATGAAGTTTCTATTGTGTAGAATTCCTAACGTTATTCGTTCAAAATAACAATTTAAGGGACGTATTCAGTTGTTATTCAATTATAGCTATTTGCAAAATCTAACCTTACTTAGAACAGTTACATACACGTTTTCTAACGAAAGTACAAATACATCAGGATAACACATAAAATTGCATAATTCTTTAAGATTCGTTAGGCTAGTATTGATGTCTTCAAAACTTGCTTCGTCGCTTTAATGCTGGTTTTACCAGTTTCTTGTTAATTTAAAAACCGTACATGTAAATGTTGTGTATTCAACAACAAAGAAATAGATTTAAAATATTTCCGTACTTGTACTGCGCTAATTGTTACTACTATAAAAGTGACGCAAAAAAATTTAAATTTTATGTATAAAAGCGCCACTATCCAATAGCACGCTTATGTACAAAACGTAATTTTAATTAAAGCAAATTTAATTATTTCTGGTATGTCAGGAGGAGAATTATTTCTTTTACAAAAGAGAATTATCTTTATCAAATGCCAGTATGAGTAGATGCTAATGACTTGGAGTGAAAGTATGTACACCTAATTCTTTACCTGCCGTCTCTGGGCTGAAACAACACGAATGACATCATGAGCCGAATTCGCACAAGCCGAAGGCGCACGTAACGTTTTGGGTAAACGGCATTTATTGAAAGCTAGACAATATTTTCACAATTATTTAGCTTTATTATTTTGGAGGTAGTATCAAAATAGTTTTTAATTTATTGGTACATTTATTTTTATTTGCTAGCAATTGACTTTCAATGTAAAGTGATGATATACCGGGTGTATCAGGTAAGACGCAACATAGGGAATTTTTTTTTAAGAACCGCGATACCTATCGATTCAGTGCTCAACGTATGGTATTGGATTTAGTTAACGCTAGAAAGAGATATAAATACTGAAAACGTCGTTCATTGTGACAGGCGATTATTTCATTGTTTATTTTTTATTTCTGTCAAGTTATACAGCACCTACAACCATCATTTACAATAAAAATACGCAAAATGTGTCACTATTTAAATCGCTATTTCTGCATTCTGCATATTTTAAATTTAATTCATTTTATTACAACAGCACAAGTAAGTAAAATTTTTATAGAATTTACTTACGTATTCTCGGCTTTAAAACGTGCGTCGACGTTGTCCGACATCCAGACGCCATTGTTTTTATGTCTTCCCATTGACCCTCTTCTAAGTTCCTTGCGCCACCGCTTTCCGGATATCTTCATTCCATGTTTTTTTGGGTCTGCCTCTTTTCCTTTTATGTTGAGGTATCCAGGTCATCACTTGTTTGGATAGCCTATGGTCTGCCATACGCTGTACATTTCCGTACCAAGTGAGTTGTCTTCCTTTGATGTCCTTTATAATCGTGTCCTCTAGTCTTATTTCTTGCCGAATATCGTCATTTCTTACTCTGTCGGCCCGTGAAATTCTCGCCGATCTTCTCAGTGCGTCCATTTCGGTTAATTCTAACTTTTTTTTGTCTGTCTGTCATTCTCCATGTTTCTGACCCGTAGAGTAAATTACTTTTGATTATTGCGTTGTATAATGTTGTATTTTACATTTTTTGTAATGTGTTTACTCCACAGGATCCCGTTCAAGCATCATATTACTTTCCTTGCCTGTATTATACTTGTCCTAACTTCTTTTCCATCTGTGCCAGTTGTGTCGAATGATACTCCTAAGTATTTATAGTTTTCACGTGCTTCTATTTTTTCTGTGTTGTCTAGCTTTAAGTTCTGCGTATCACTGCCAATGTTCAAATATGTGATTTTATGGATGTTTATTGTGAGTCCCCATTCACTGTACGTCTCCTTTAACTTGCCGGCTATATATTCAAGATCCTCCTTATCTCTATTACTGCTTGGTCGTCTGCAAATTGTAGGCTGTAAACGGTTATGTTCTCTAACGTTACTCCCATTCCCGAACATTTTTGTTTCCATTTTATTAATGCTTCTTTAATGTATATCTTAAATAATGCCGGGGATATGCAACAGCCTTGTCGGAGACAGTTTGTTATTTTAAACGGTGCAGATAATTTGTTCTCTATCTTAACTCTTGAAACCGCAACGTCATATAATTTCTTAGTTGCGGCGATCAAGGTTTGACTGGTACTTGAACTTCGTAGTATTTCCCATAGCTTGCAGGTGGGTATGTTGTCATAAGCTTTGGTTAAATTTATAAACAGAATGTGCGTTTCTAAATTTACCGCTGCTCTTTTTTCAATCATTGTTTCATAACAAATACGTTATCCGTGCATGATCTTCCGCCTCTAAATCGGCTTTGGTCTTCCTCCTCTATGAATTCTTTTTCTATCAGGTCTCTCAATATTCTTCCGCATAGTCTACTAATAGAACTCGTTACTGAAATTCCTCTATAATTATCGCAGTCATTCCTGTTGCCTTTCTTATAGATCGGTGATATATGTGCCACCTTCCATTCTTTGGGGACTTGTTGGCCATTGAGTCATTCATTAAATAATTGTGTTATCGTCCCAACTAGTTCGTCCGTACTATTCTTCAGTAATTCTGCACATACTCCTTCTGGTCAACAGGATTTTCCGTTCTTCAGTTTTGCGATAGCTTTCCTTACGGTGTTTTCATCTATCTCTACCCTTTCTCCTTCTATATTAATTTGTATGGCCTCTTGAGTATATTGTGGTCTGCTTTCTTGTAATAATTGTTCGTAGTAATTTTTCCATTGTTCTTGTGATATATTTTGTATATTCATCCTTTCCATACCGGTTTTTCTGATTCTTCCAATAAATTTTCAGGCTCCTGTACATTTCCTTTCTCCAATGTATCCTACTATTTCTTGACATTTCCTATCCCACATTTCATTTTTAATGTGATTTATCTTCTGCCGTGTTTCTCTTTTGATGTTATTAAATGTTTCCTTGTCTTCTATTTGTTTTTGTATTCAGCCATTTTAGGTATATTTGCTCCTTTCATTCTATCAGTTTTGCAATGTCTTCCGTCTATCATATTTTGTGACCTTTCAGTTTTGTTTCGTACCTATGGCTTCCCGTGCTGCTTTATGGATACTTTCTACCATATTGTTATATATTATTTCGAATATTTCATCTTCAGAACTTGTTAGATATTCGCCTAATCGTCGCTGATATAAGTACTTAGCGCTTTCGTGGAGTAAACTATTTATGTTATACTTAGGGTACACATTTTTCCTCGCAGTAAATAATGGTCAGATCCTCAGTTTGCTCCACTCTGATGACGTATAATTGTATAACGGGCCTTTGTTTCATGATTAGGCAATCTATAATTGATTTAATTCGTTTTGTTTGTTGTTCCCAGGTGTACTTATGAATCCATTTATGTCTATAGAATCCATTTTTGATTTTTAGTTCGTTCTGTGTACAGAGATCAATTAGTCGTATACCGTTGTCATTTATCTTTGCATTGTCTTCACCGAAAGGACCTACCACTTTGTCACCTATTTTATTCCCTGGGTGGCCCTTGAAGTCAGCTGACATTATGACATCTCTGGTGTTTCCAATATATGTTAATACTTCGTTTAGTTTCTCGAAGAATTCATCCTTTATAGGCACAGGTTCGTCGTCCGAAATAGTGTATAAGTATTCCGAGTATTGTTATTCTTCTCCCACAGATATGTATATTCATTTTGATGATGTTCTCATTTATGGGCTCCCAGTTGGTAATTTTCTTCTTCAATCTTTTGGTTATAAGTATCGAAACTCCACGCTTTGCACGGCTGTCTTTTGGGACTCCACTGAACAGGTGTATATATTTTCCGATAATTTCTGATCCATTTCCTTTTCGTTTTGTTTCTGTTAAAGTTATTATATCTATTTTTAACTTTTCTATTTCCGATATTATTTCTGGCATTTTCCCACGACTCCCTTGGACGTTCCCTGTACCACAAATTATAGACCCTGTACTCTCCCAGTGGTCATGCATTCGTATGCTGTCATAGTCTTGTTACTGCACCAAATCAATGTTAGCTAATAACGTACCGAAATAGGCATTAAGCTTTATCTAAGTAACATTGATGTTGTGGTCGTGGCTCAGTTGGTTCAGTATATGTGTGACTACTGATATTAGGACTGGCTCGGGTTTGATGCCCAGGGTGACACATACACCGAAACACCAGACCGCTTCCCGCGGATGGCAATGACAAACCATCATAGTATTTTGCCTAGTAAATCTTCACTCTCGTGGTTCGGAACCTTCGCAAAGCTGTAGGTGCCTTATGTTTGTAGGCTATTTGTCTCGCAAACTACAGACATATGGAGAGAAGACGGCAACGTCTTGTAAAGGGTATGCTATCTCAAGAAGAAATAATAACGATAATAATACGCAGAAACATTAAAGAACTGGAAATATATAAAATAAGGTAAACCGCCGTTTTGCAAGGCCATCAACATTGAGTGGGAAAGATTTCCATTTCTGCAATTCTTGTAAACTAAAAAGTAACGTTAGTTCATTTCAAGCAACGTACCTACCTACTTAAAAGCAATTTTTCATATTTTGTTAACTTACATAAATCTATAACGGAATATTGTAATATAAAACCCTTGAAGCAAGACAAGTGTAAGATCAGAATTAGTTAAGTGAAAATTAGGTAAGCGTTAGTCATTAGTACCATGACCGCCTTTTCCAAAATATATAAGACAGTCCTGATTTATAAAGTCCAAGTTGCTATGTAAGTTTAATGAGCGTAATACCTACAAATTTCGTATACTTTAACAGAAAAAATGCATTTCACTACGTTAAATCGTATTATACTTAAGGATTTACACTATTTATTGCGGATTGACTAGGATCACTTTCGTGTATTGTTATTTTAAAATTAAAAAAAGACGGAAATACTATTGACACAATAATTTACGCACGTGGCAGCGCAGGGTTCAATACGTGAAGATTGATAAAAACACACCTACATAATGGAAAACTTACGTCATGGCGTGCTTTGTTTTATGAAACATGCAAGCTGTTTTGACAAATGACTCCAGTTTATCATTTTAAATATGAAATCTACACCTTTTTCATCACCATAAGAGACAATTCTTTTGGAATTACATGCTGCGCCATATAAAAATATGCCGATAAAATTGCCAGTATACATTATTCTGATTAAATTTAAACCAACAAGTTAGACGCATATTATCATTATCTGTATTTTTATAAAAGAAAGAGAGACTTCTTTTTCGTAACCCGAATAAGAGTATAGCATTTATCCAAAGTTCGGCGTTCCTAAGAGTAGGAATCGATAAATTTAAGTTAAGGAGAACATCTCGAAAATAACCATTTCGCCCCTAGAAAATATTCCGGCTAACTTTTGAATCAACTGGCTTCCTGTAAATACTTAATTTTTAATTTTATTTTAACGCGCCTGAGACAGACACTCGATTTATTGAAACAGAAACTGTTTGTTTGTTAAACCCAAACCAAAGCTTTCTAAAGGGATTAGTTATGGTTAAAGGCTTTGACCCAGGTCCGTATCTAAGAGAGATAGTCAACCATGAGACGCGTTTGTGTACAGATGCGTTAGCACAGAGAAGTTGTGTTAAATGCTTGTGGTGCGTAAATTATTAATAAAACTAAATGAGTGGACGAAATGCATTTTTCAAAGTTGGTTGTGTAAAGATGGAAAGCTGGTCGGTATTTATGCAGTTGTCTTCACGACTAGTCGCTGAAATTGCTGATGCTATAGTTATTGTTGATATGATCTTTGTTGATGTCGATAAGCATTGCCAATGTCGGACATGTATTTTGTGTGACCATAAAGCTTGTTTTTGTCTATTAGAGAATGAAGGACCCATTTAGCTGACTATGTGCTTGTGAACTTCAGTAATTCAGCGTGGTCACAAAGAGACCTTGTAACGTACCGCTTTTAATTAGAAGCCTTTATATTACTTGTGAATGTAATTTTACATTATTCAGGCTGATAAAAGTGTACGTTCAAGCGGAATGTTTCCGTTTCGTGATAGAAACCGCCAGATTGAAGTACAGACCCTGTAATCAGCTCGACGATGGAGGGCATGACCGCGATAACGCGCCAACTCGCAGACGTACGTAGTCTTGCGAACCTTTTCTGGCGTATAAAACCGGACAAAGAACACAGACCTTCAAAATCATATAAAAGTAGCTCGAAAACGAGCTCAAGAATTTACAGAGAAAGTCACCATTAGATCGACCCGCCGCGCATCCGGCATTCTCCACCAACAAGTCCTCCCCCCCCCCCTAGGGAACCTCGAATCGAGTTCGTCTTCGTAGCTTTATTCCATTGGCTTCTTAGACTGTATGGGTTATCTAGTATGAGTGGATTTCCTGTTGGTTGACTATGTTCCATCATAGTTGGTTTGCTTTGTGGCACATTTCTGCCTGCTCACAGGTTTATAGGAAGCTGAAACTGCATACATCATCGTCACTCATCCCAGAGTATGTTCTACTTGATGCGACGTGGGATTCCACGTGGGAATTCTCTCCCCCTGTAAGTAAGATTATCCAAATCTATACTGCTAAATGTAGTAATGGTTGTTTTGTTTTCATGTTTCGCTGCTGTGTGTGTTATAAATACATTTGCCTAGGTGATGTAACCAGTAACATTTGTATTAAGTTTTTTCTATTTCCAGGCCCCCTTGACTGGAGTGATAAATTATAATATTTAGGAAATATTTTTTAGGAAGGGTTGTGAAATAAAGTATGCAATATTTTTTCAATAAAAGAAAGTTTTATTCTTATAATTGTTAAACGAACAACTTCCTGCTTGTTGAAACAGGACAAACTGTTATGACATTTCGAATTGCAGAGTATCTCATGCCTTTTGCAGCCGCATTTTGGTCGACAGATATTTTGCCTTGCAATTACATCTCTTGAACCCTGGACTAGCTGTGATTAACGATTTCCTGACAGACTCGCGAAGGGAACTTCTTCTTTTGAAATGAAAGTGTCCAGATAAATGACAAACTTGTTCCTCGAATACTTTTGAGCCAATCGTCCTTCTTTGGTACCAACCTCATACATCTCGCGATCAGCATCTACCTGCAGAATAACCCCTAGAATATTCCTGGAGTAATCCCTTGCTCTGTCGAAATCAGGAACTCGTGCTTTTACGGTATCTCCAATCTTTCCCCTTGGAAATTTTCTTTCGGACATTTGTCGCATCTTCTTTGCCTGAGACCTCTGGCTTCGTCTTTCTTTTTCTTAATATTGTTAATTTTATCAGCAATAATATTCTCCCCTGAAAAGCCCTCCATACCGCCGTCTCCATCTTCTACTTGTCCACCTTCCTCGTCGCCATTCTCTATTCGTTCGTCTTCCTCTTCGCCATTCTCTATTCATCTATCTTTCTCGTCTCCGTTATCTCTTTGTCCATCTTCCTCATCTCCTTCCACGGCACCCAACGAGAAGTCGATTAAGGCTTCAAAATCTTCTAGGGTTTCCAATGGCATCAGTAAAAAGTGATGATGTTGTAAGGCCAACTTTTGCTGGTGCCCCAAACATGGCTTCATATGGGCTACAATTTTTGCCTTCATGATGAGTTGTATTCTTCATGAATTGAGCAAGCCTCAGGTTCCAACTTGCACAAGCCCAAGATTTATCACTCTAACCAGAGGGTGCTGGTTATTATTCATAATAACAGGTTAAAGTGATTAATTTTTTAAAAACATGAATCATTTATCAAATTCACCAAAACTGTTGAGTATTATGCATAATATCCGTATATTAACCGAATTTATCAGAATAACAGTAACATATAAAAAATAAACAAAAATCAAATCCGCATACTAAAACTATCCGAACTATCTTCTTCTAAATGCAATATTTGACTAAAATATGTATGTAACACGGTCAGTTTAGAACCGTTTTGCTGCAGTAATGACAATTTGACTGAAGTACGTATTTAGAATTCGTTGTGGTTATGAGCGGTTCACGTTTCCCACTGAATACTAAAAGCACAGTTTCAAGGATATAATTCATGCAGTTGAGAGTTGTGACCATTTGGAGATGTCAGTAAATCCCTTTGGTCAGTGATGTTACCTTGCCATACTTAAACGTGTTAGCACAATAAAAATAAAATAATTCTTGGGAATACATCTGCATTCTCGAAACAGCGTTGTTTGGATTCGCAACTAACGGGTCCTTTCTACAAATAAAATATTCAATAACTGCGTCTAAGCTTTTTTATATTTACTTTTTCGTTCGGTAAGCTAAATATAAATAAGGATAGATATTAATTTTTGTCGTATTGACCCCACAGTAAACCACGAGAAACACAGAATTATACAATCAGCCCTTAACGAATGTACATAGAATTGCTTTTTCTTTAGCTATTTGTGTTAGTAGTAGAATAACTCGTAGAGAAAATTGCGAGAGGAAAAATTACTCATAAATTCCAGCCGAGACTGCGGCGTTGTTTGATGCTTCTCCAAAGGATATCTTTTAATTATTATTAATCGGTACTGGCAGATACAAAGAAATCTTTCCAGATATAACTAAAATCATATAAAACAGGAAGGAAGGAAGTTCGCAGATTAAGGATTTGTAACTGTTCGATTGCTAGCGTTAGAAGTCTGAAACTATTTATTTTATAACATTGTAAGTCATTAAATATTTCGTGTTTCTCAAAAGAAAATAATCGAAATACTATAAACTGTAAATATTAACCTTTTAATTTTGAGGTTATTTCGTAGTTGGTGTTATGAACGTTACTTTAAAACAATTTGGTTATTAACTAATCTCTAATGTGTAGCGGAACTTGGAACACACCATGATTTTGCAGGCGGCTCTTGGGCTATCGTCATTTGAATTGTAAAAAGCACGCAGGAACAAAAGCCTCATTAATCCGGATTAAAGGGGAAAAGGTGGAATTAATACGAAATTGATTTCAATTAGCCAGCGGTATATATCCCTTTCCCGAATAAATGCATTTAAGTATGCTGTGATTTTCTGCCCTTCCCAAAGAGGAACCTTCGAGCCTTCCGATACCCTGTAATTTTTTCAGTCATCACGTACCCAGCTGTTGTTGAAAGTAATTTATTCCTAATTGTATACGTTACGCGCCTATAACTACACGAAGTTCTTCGATATTAAATATCAGGAAATTACTAGGGTGCACGTACATATCTGTTTGTTAATCTCTTTAGATTTTGCTGGGATTACAGTCATTTCAGCAGTAGTAAAATCGAAAATATTAGGGTTAACTTAAACGACTGCGAAGAGTAAAATGGTGTATTTGTAATCAGTAAATCCGGCTGGCTTCACGAATGTATTTCTGAGGCCTGTATACGAGCCCTTGTATCGCCTAAAAGTGCGCTTTTTCGGTAAAATAACAATAATTAGTCGTTAACGTAGATGTTATAAGGGTTACATTTAAGCTACAGTTTAACTGTTTTGCTTCCCTTCTTTCACTTTCCGTTACTTTGAAAGACTATTTTTATTTCTATTTACCATTTTACTTGTATTTGAGGAAGTTACCTTAGATTATAAAAACCTGCATTAGAAATTTTTAAATCGTCGAGTCTTCCAAATATACTACTATTCATGTTGCCCTAAATATCATAATCATTATATTCACTACACCATGAAGCCGTGTTCTTCTATCTATTGACAATAAAATTTGGCCGATCATTCAATAATTAACTGAATTTAAATCTTCGTGACATTTAAATTTAGGGAAAATACTGAATTAGATACAGCGTAGGGAATTTGTTTCCACAGGAGTACTAAAACAATATTTGTTTATACCGAATGATCGCCTATATAATTTTTTGTCTATAGAGATGAGCACTATTACACATACGTTTCGTATGAGATAAAGACAAGAATTCTGCTTAGTAAACTAAGCGATAACATGATGTGAAACGCATAGAAACAAAGATTCATAAATATATGCTATAAAATAGAAAATTTCTGCTGATGACCTAATCATTACGGCAGGAACACAAGAAGAACTAAAAAATCTGGTAGGAAGATTCACACAGAGGCAACCAAGTTCGGCCTAATGACAAATGAAAAGAAACCAAATTACCTAATAAGTGGCTCAACAAAACCACAACTTGACCAGTGTCTAAAGGCAAAAAAGGAAGGCGCAAATGAAGAAATTACTTTCGAAAGAGTGAATACGATGACGTACCTAGGAACAAAGATAGCAAGTAACGGAGACCAAACAAATGAAATAGAGAAGAGGATTACATGTGGATTAAGAAGTGCAGCAGCGTTTAATAAAGTGCTAACGTCAACAAATATCTTCCGCGCAGTGAAAATGTCCAAGACTATTATAAGACCGCCAGGACCTTCGGTGGTGAAATGTCGGTTCTACGACAAAACGATATCAATAAATTGTGCATTTTTGAGCGAAAATTTCTTAGAAGGATATATGGTGGCATAAAAGAAGGGGGCCATTGGAGACGCCGAACAAATGAGGAATTAGGCAAACAATACAGTGAGCCAAATATAATAAACATAGTTAAACGGAACCGGATTAGATGGTTAGGGCATATTGTACGGATGACAACAGACAGAATCTCAAAATTGCTACTAACTAAAGAACCAGACAGAAGAGGCCGACCGAAAGGACTAAACTATGAGAAAGAATACCTTAAAGAACTAGGAATAAGGGATTGGAAAAACCGAGCAAACAACAGAAAATAATAGACTGATAGCGATCTCCAACAATGCTCTGGGCCTCAAAGGTCTGTAATGATAAATTATATATATTCAATTCCGCCTATACTTGGGAACGTTGAACAGTAGTATTGGCTACATTGAATATTAAGAATTGATCTTTGTAAGGCATCTGGTTTAGTGTGGAACACGCGTCAACCACATGGTTATTGGTGTATTAGAGTATTTACATTGTATAATTTTTACAATTTATTTAGTACATTTATATTTTCTAAAAATTTAACTAATTTTGGTGGGGTTTCTAGGGGGGCTAGGTTTGCGCCATCGTCTGCCGTATTTGATTTGCACTTCTTTCATCTTCGTATCTTAGACACTCGACGATAACGTGTTTAATAATTTGATGCATTTGACAGATTTCACAGTAAGGTCGGTTTTCCCTGGAGTAAATAGCCATAGGTGTATCGGGTATGGCCAATTCGGAGTCTTGCTAGTAATACCTGTAATTGCCTGGGGCTTGGTTGCGGTAAGGGTTTATTTATTATTGGTAATACTTCTTAGAGATTTGCATCTTCATTATTCCAATTTCGTTGCCAGGTTTAATTTAATTTCCACTTTATATACTTCTTTACATCTTGCACTGTGCAAATTTTATTTATTAGTGTGGTACCTCTTAACTTGGTAGCTTCTCGTGCAGCTTTGTCTGCTTTGTCATTCCCTGTTATACCTCTATGGGACGGTATATACATATACAAATGTTATTTTCCTTCAAGGCGAGTTCAAATAGCTGGTCTTTTATTTTTTGAACAATGGGGTGTGTAGGGTAGTATTTTTGTACTGTTTGTAATGCACTCAGTGAGTCTGTACATACGACGCAGGATGACTCTGAATACTTTAAAATATACTCCAAGGCTTGGGTTATAGCATACAATTCCCTGGTGTAAATGCTACATGTTACTGGAGGTCGATAACGATACTGCTGCAGCTTCAACTTCTTCCCCAGATTTCCATGCGTCAGTATAGAGGAACATTAAACTTGTATACCCTTCTTTGAGTTAGTTAAAGGCCTGATGTATGAACAAAGGATGAATATTGTTTTTAAGTGGGGTTAGGGAGTACTTTATATTCGGCGCTTTAATGGTTCATGGCGGGTTTTGACTGTTTCGGAGAGGAGGACCGTAGGATGTTCATATTCGATTTCAGATGGGTAAGTATTTATGCGATCGTGGAGTGGTAATTTAATATTCCTTGTTTGCGTATTTATTGCGTGGCGATGACGCGGGAAGATATTTTTATAGTTTTGGTTTTTAGCATTTGCTGCAATTGTGGTTGTATAAGATAGCGATAGTAATTCCATACGTAGGTCCAATGGCATTTCTTGCGTAAGGCTTTGAAGGCTCTTTATTGGGCTTGTATGATATGCCCCTGTAATGACTTGTAGTGCAGAGTTTTCGACCATTTCTGTTTTTTGAGATACGTCTTTCTACAGTTTGAGTAAGCCCCGTAATCGATATTGGGTCGTATTCAGCTTTTATGAATGTGTAGTTTTCCAGTATCAGCACTCCACTGGTGTTTCGCTAAGGTTTTAAGTAATCATAATCCTTTTCAGCAAGCGAGTTTGAATTTTGGTGAATTTGGTGTCAAACAAACCCCCTGAATATTTGATATTGTCTACATATTCAAGGTTTTTGGAGTTTAACTTCAGTTCTGGTTTGGTATTTAAAGATCGTTTCGAAAATAGTAAGCATTTGGTTTTTCAGATAAAAATTTGAATCCAGTTATTTTCGACCAGTATTTTTGTCATAGAGCTTTGTAATAATGTTTGGAACGAACTCAAATTTTTATGCCCTTTGCATAGATTACCAGGTCGTCTGCAAATAAACTTTGACTGGAGGTGTTATTTGTTTGGTGATATCATTTACTGCTAGTAGAAATAATGTTGTGTGATAATAACTGACCCTTGTGGAATACCATTTTCTAAGGTCTTTTCGCTCGACAATACATTATTTACTTTAACTCTAAAAGTTCTGCTTTTTAGGAAGTTTATAAGGTAAGTTAGTATATTTCCATGAAAACCCATGAGAGCTAATTTCTTTATTATTCAGTGTCGCTAAGTTATATCGAAAGCTTTTTCGATATCAAAGAAAACAGCAATAATTTCTTGTTTGTTTGAGAAAGCTTCACGTATGCATATCGGTTTCTAGTTTTACTAAATTATCATTCGTTGATCTACCTTTGCGGAAAGCGCTTTGGGCTGAGTTTAATAAGTTATTTTCCTGCAATGTTCACATCAGTCTTCGGTTTACAATTTTCTCTAGAAGTTTGCACATAGTGCAGGACTCGAGTTTTAGCTGTCGGAGTGAACACACACGTTTTGGAGACCGCTCTCAACGCTTGTAGATAGAAAGCGAATTTTTACTGGAAAAATAAATCGTATAGTTACCGGGGCAATAACAGGGCTCTGGTAATTGTACTAATAAGTGTAATAATAATTGTAATAATAATAAAACAGGTGAATAAATAAAGAAATAAACTAAAAGTGGTAGTTCAAGTAGTGTGGTAAACAGGAAGGATTGACGAAAACCTCACACCACACACGTGAGAGCACGCGCGGATCACGTGGGATCACTGGTCTGCTTTTTGTGAATAAAATGCAAATTATTTATTGCAGTTTTTAAGCTATTTCTTTCTTAAACAAGCAACAAATTCAAGTAAAGTAGTATCAAATTAAGCGCATTTTTTATGTATTTCGATTGATACCACTATCAATCCTATCAACTCAAACGGGGAGCAGGAATATGCATATATACGATTTCCCATGCTATTTCCCTTTGCTCGCCCTTTAAGTCAAACACGCAGTATATACAATATTCATCACAAATAACTTAATAGAGCTATGCCGTAAGAAATTTATTTATTTTCCCCTTTTTTCAGTCTAGGCGCTTTTCATGACGAATCCTTGTTAGAATCCCATTGTTATAAGCAGTTTACAATATTTTGTTTTGTTTTCGTTAGTTCGTTCTGGTTATTTCTACGATTATTTTCCGTTTCGATTTTTAGAAATTATAAATCTAATAACTTTATGTTCCAAACCTTTCTAAAAATCGATCCTTCAGTATGGTTTATCATTTTATAAATCTATGTAGAACATTGTTTGCCTTTATACTACTTTTCTCTTTGTAAATAAGAAAACATTTAAATGTATCTAAGGTGTCGCACAACCCTTCAGAAGAAAAGTTACAATGCTAATTTTTTTTCTGAGTTTGTTCAGAATGATTATCAGTCTTCAACGTGCATTATTCTAGGGTTAAATTATTTTTCGTGGAGTTATTTAATATGTTATTTACTGTGTGAAATATAAGAGAATAAAATAAAAGGAGAAATTGATGTAACAGCACCATTTTTACAGCCAACATGGATGAAAAGGGGTACAAAACCAGAAATTAATTTTCAGCTAAATTTGACGCGTAAAGACGCCCTAACTTAGCCGAAGTTGTTGATTGCGACGAAAATTAAAGTTTCAAGGAAAATTATTCATCCGTAAATTAAGGTCATATCGCCAATTCATGACTGATATGTTTACAACCTAAATATTAAGTTCCCAAACGCGGCTTATATGAGATAATATGATTTTAATTATGTTTCATAATTAACTTTTAATTATTAAAATTAATCTTGAAGGAGTAGATTTTAGTGAAGGCTTCCAAATTTACCGTTGTTCTTCATCTGTCTTGGTAAAATTACTTATGTACCCGATTCGTTATATTTGTTAATCGTTCTATAAACTGTTTGGAGTGGAGAATCTTAAAGTCGAGGTAACGAAAAGCGTTTGTAATGGTGGTACATTTATTAATTAATGTTTGCTTTTGGTATTAAAGGCTTCGCCTGTCTTTTATCTGGGATATGCCAATTGCCAATTGTTTATTTATTAGTGTGCTTGAGTTATTTCGGAAATAGAGTACAAATACTTGTAACCGACATTTGACGCAGCTGAGAAGATACGAATAAAAATTGTGAAACCACAAACGTGCTTAGAGGTCCAGCTACGTTCTGAACTATCGAAATCTAATTTTGTCCAATACTGAAAGTTTTATTGACCTTTCGAACATTATAACTGTATCCCTAATCATATCATAGATACCACACGATCTGTAGTATTTGCAAGGTATATGATTCAATGTACTGTATTCAGCTGGAACCAACTTAAAGTGATATGAATAAAAATGCAACTAGATGAGATAATAGCTTCTGCTTGATGTAAACATACGAACTATAACTTATTTAAGTACAGGAACAGCATGCGCAACAGACGAAGCGTATGACTTGTGAATAATGGTACAATATATCTAAAATGGCAACAACACGCGTCTGAAAAATCCTGTTGTAAAGCTATTAATTATTGTTTCCAGAAACGTTAGCTTAAAAATTTTGTTACTAGAAATAGAACACCAAGGCAACAGAAATAACGAACAAAATCACTTATAGCCAGCGGGATAACGTAATGGCCTTTCGGCTCAGTATCAAAGTAAGAATAGGCCCATTAAGAACGCCTTAACGCATATCTTACCCCATGTAAACCTTTATTACAGACTGTGCCTTCATCGATCGATGCTCGAAATACGCTTAGGTAATATTATTCAACAAAAGTAGGGTACGATCTTACGTTTTTCCAAAATTACAAAACGAGTTTAATTTAGGTCAAAATATCCGTAAAACGCTTTTGGGCATTCTGATGAAGCTTTTACGTAGCATATATTGTTATTGAAAATCGAACAATTAAAATCAAATTTCTACAGTATAAGAAGTTAAAGCCTGCTACTTTAAATTTTTTCTTCGTATTTTTTTTACAATATTGAATAAATCTTTTCATAATAAATAAAAATATCTATAAAATTTGTTCGATTGCAATAGGTGATTATATAATTTGCTGTTTTGATAGCTTAACTATATTTTCCAAATTGCATGGCAGTACATCTGTAAAGAAGCAACTTAAAAAATGTAAAAGGAAAACCGTTGCTTCTGAAAAGATTGCTACCAAAATTGAATTTGTTTTGTAAAATATTAGGGTTTAAACTGTTTAAACAAGAATTGAGAGCTAAATCGATACTATGAGGGCCATGTTTGGTGTATATCACTGAATAGCCGTGCACACACTTTTCGGATGCTTGTATACAGTTTAGTGAAAAGAAATTCTGATTTACTACACAACCGTTTAACCTAAAGTTCCCTCTATATATAACGAAAACAGGCTCATCTCCTTTTTTGTTATTATTTTGTGGAGTTGAAAAATGAAACATATGGGACTAAATATAGAGTGTGTCACAAAGGATACCTTCCTATTTGAAATTTAAAGGTAGGGTTGCTAGGGATTAGAGGGTTAGTGGTGAGGTGGTGAGGGTTGGAAATAGCCTATATAGATAGTTATTTAGAAACAAAAATTGACGTGTTCCAGACCTTTTTTGTTCAAAAATAGCCAATGTTTAATGAATGTTATTCAAAAGTTTAGGGACAATATGTATAGCAGACGTATCATCTAATAGAACAGAAAAACAAGTCAGATATTAACATCATTAAAACAAAATATGTCATAACTATGAATAAAAACACGTTTGCCCAAGTTAGTAAATTTAGTAGGTATTAAAATTGACAGTCAAATATTAAGAATTCTAAGGGAAATTAAATATTGGGATGTAATTCTATATAAGCACCTGAATTTTGGAGTTTTTAAGTCGTTTAGAAAAAACCCTATTTTGATTACTGCAGTACCATCATATCGCTGACGGGAGAAAACCAAATTCAGAGATTGTAATTACTTTAGAATATATTCACCTACTTCTTATATGTATGAAACCTTAAAATTGACGTCAGTCTAAAAGCGAATTATAGAAAGCGTATTAATGTGAGTTTACAAAAAAATAGGAAACCCACCTACTTCGAAGAATTCAGTATTTCTATCTCTTTCGAGCATTGCCTAATTCCAATAACATACGTTGAGCACTGAATACATACATATTCCAAAGGTATCGCGGATCCTTTCTAAAAAACTACATTGGTGTTTCCCTATGTTGCGTCTTACCTTAGACACCGGGTGTTTGTAACAACGGTAATTGTTAATTGTTAACTTTAAATATAAAAGTTATACATAAATTACAAAGTTACGTATATCATATTTAGTATGTCAAGCATAAAATCCTTTACTTTGATCTACATATTTGATATTGGTCTTGCTTTAAAATTAATAACTCATAATTTAAAAATTGACTAGTCTCGGTTTGAAATTAATTATTCCTAATCTAAAATTGATCATTCCCAAGTTGAAAAGGTATAGTCATTTAATATACACAGATATCTGTGAATATAATCGTACTTGGAATTGCTGAACGACATCTCGACAGTCACAACATTCTGTAGGAAAATTATCTCATATCTCTAAATTTCCTTACTTTATAAATAGAAAAATCCGCGAGGTCACCTAAATAATCAAGGTCGCTCACAATTTGAATTACGGTACCAGATATCTTCTTTCTGACAAGAAAATACGTCTGCCATATGTTAGCCTTGTCTCTACCAACCTAAACTATTTAGCTTCTTCATTCGTCACAATATAAATATAATTACGTTCCTTTCTTTTCTGCTGCTTGGCTAAGACATTGAGTTACCATGGCTCTTTTAGTTTGAGCTCCTGATAGTCCTGATGAAGTCGCTTACGATCTGCTCGTGAAAGTCTTCGTAGTCACGAATAACAGTATTTTTGAATAAAACAATACTGACTCACTAACTACATTCCTTTGTAACTTTTCAATAGTCAGAGAAGTTGGTAATTTGGATTCGTAATAATTAAATCACCAAAATCGACAGTAACAAATAGCATCTACCCATTCCAATTTTTAATTTGCGAAAATTTATTGTTCCTTAATTTAATTAGGCGAGCATTATAGAATTCGGCGTTAAAAATTATACTCTGCATCAAATTCTGTACTAAGATGCTATTTTGATAATAAATGTTAGTATTTTATCAGAATCGTTTAACCTGCAACGAGCCAGATACTGTCAGATGGTAAATCTCTAATATGCGTGAAACGTGAAAGCGGGGTAGAACCTTTTCAGCGATTGCAGTGTACAATTCGTTATAAGTTGTTTCTGATTCAATTTATATAGTTGTTGTATAAGCAGCAGAGAACTGTCGTTACATTTAACCCTTATTAACCACCGACGTTAAATATTTATTATATTGTCACAGTCGTGCGGCCATAGTGACCGCTTCACTTTTTTTTGTTAATTCACAAAATTCCCGACTGATCTTTCTTCTAATATAATAATGTGGCCTAATTGAAACTCTAGTATGATAGAAAAAATTTAAAGCAAAGACAGGGATAACAAAAAAGTCAAAGAAAATCAATAGGCAACATTTTAAGCACCTTTCTTCAAACTTTAGATCAAAAAGATGTACCCTCTGTTCAAATTTTGCCCTTTTGGATTGCCCAGGTTGATCATCCATTGACACGAACATATCTTACTATAAACTTTACAACTAGAGAGTTTCACTAACACCGCCGTCGTCACAGTGACCGCCCACGCGTTTGACATATTTTTCGAAACAAAGCCAACTGAAAGCATACTCAAAATGAAGTAGATTGAACATATTGAGATGTTGTAGGTGATATCTCGATGATCGGGGAAAATAACAATATTCAATATTCACTGCAGCCACGGCGACCGCACGAAGGCGGAAAAGGGTTAATACAGGAAACTTGTAATTTTATCAATTTTTAGCCAGTTAGCGGTTTAAACAAAAATCTCCGTCTTTACAGGAAATTAAACTTGAAATTCCTGGCTAAGGGAACGCTAAATACAAAATTCGATCTGGAAGTTGTGACTGGGGATAAACTGCGGAACTTGTAGCTAGTAGAGATGACCTAAAACGTGCTGAGGATACTACTTATCTAACTAGAATAACATTACGGCAAACGCGCTAACGATACAGGTTATCAAGTCGAACGACTTTGTTCTTCATGTAACACTAAAATATCAAGTCTATTAGGTTGTCTACTTGCAAAGCAGCTACATTTTAAGTCTGCGTTGTCATCCTTAAAGGTGCCTTCTTCTTCGAGAATATTTAGAACGGAATATCATGCGTGACGTGTTACTTAATTTTTATTATAGACTATCAGTCACTGCCGCTTTGCATGTGAAATTGTGGTTCTCGTTGTTCTTCGACGTTGAATATGAAACAATAAATAAAGCTAAGGTGTTGTCTTAATATTGATATACATATGTATATCAGAAGATCATATGAGAACTGCTAGTTATAAAAAGCTTAACCTCTGTTCTCACTTAAGTCACTAAGGTTTAATGGCACATTAATGAGAGATATGATATACGGAGTCCTTCAGTAACCGTATATAAGGCTAAAACACCAGAAATTGTTAAAGGACGGCTCTGATGACGGCCTAATTTATTTGAGTGAGTTATAGTTATTACAGCGAGTACAATATTATACTTTTTCTGCGACTATTTACTTTTTGGTGCAATTTAGAAACGCATAAAATTGCGAATTTATGACAGCTGCTAAAATTTTTTTCGAATAAAGCAAGCGCGGGGGCTGACGTATTCGTACATGACCATTAGATAATAATAAAACTGCGAAGTAAAGGGTTTGTACCTTTGCGATTGGCAGAACGTCGTGAGTAATGAAATCTGCAGTTTTGTGATTGGACGAGTTTTTAAACATAATTGAACGATATGAATAATGTAGGTCACTATTTAACAGGAAACGCGTATATAATAGACGTATTATAGAAAAAAGCGATTTATAACCTGGCAGTTACTCAGGAATTAGAAATTCCATCTTTAGTTATAATTCGCTATAATAATTCATAACAAGGGTGGCACTCTTACCAAGTTAAAATGAAATATCTTCCTACGTGCGAATTCTTAATGTCAGAGCATCTTTTATATAATATAACAAGAAAATAATCCTACGCTATTACAACGCTTTTCAACATTTATTTAGACTTTGGTTCGGTGTGTGAATTATGCATTTAATACAATTAACGAAAGGCAACACCACCAACAATTTAATCCCTAATAAACAAAAACACAGACCTAGCAATAACACGTAATATTAAACTAATTTATTTACGCTATCTATGTATGTTAACTCGCGTACGTTTGTGTTAACCGAGCGTTCAATACACTTATTTATGCATACAATTTCTTGCAGTTGCCACTAGCAGACTGTTTAAGCGCGCTCACCGAACGCTCTTCAATACCACCGCGGACTTCGATCTTATTCTGGAACATTCTAGGGTATTCTATGACGAACGGATCTTTCGATAAAGTTTCTACAGATGACGCGTTTCGAACAATCGAGATCATTTGCTAGTTCTTACCGACAGGTGACGCTTTTCGTTACACACGCTATTTTCTAAAAACATATACGTAACTGGAAAATAACTTTTATACCATATTCTGTTTTCATTGATGCTATAGAAAGAAAACGCTATAAAATTTAAATTTTTATGAACCGGGCCAAGAAACTGTTTAATTTGTAATACGATTACTATAGTTCAGATATGACCTTGATTATTAGCAATAAATTTAGTTTATATCGCGTTCATAATTTCGAACGAACACGGTGGCTGTTGCAATTACAGTCAGAATGTTTAGTTAACACCAATAAAGATCTACTCCAGCTTATACATATATCTAAAATTCTCAGGGACGTTGTTCATTCATGACCGCCTCATCGATTTGAGTTTGCTAATCTTTAATTCATCTCCATTAATGGACTAAAATAAAACTTCTAACTGCCCGTAATTTTACGGTTCAAGGATTGGTTATGTCTGACAGAAACTAAACGAGGAAAAAAATGGAATTTGACTGAACATCACTTTGAATAAACCAATAGTAAGCTACATTTGTATTTGTTCCATATATTTGTCTTGAAATGTTGACGATGCTCTTGTTCTGTCGCGTCGGAGCGTAGTGTGTTTACTTTAATAGCAAACTGAGACAATGCTCCATACCAAATGAATTTGAAAGACAAAAATGGTATTTGAAGAAGTAGCAGGGTTTTTTAGATATCCTGATTAACTGTTTGTACAGACTTCATTCTTTGTTAAGCTTCCAATTCAAACTTGTTATTTTTATATACACATGTTTCGACAGAAGTCCCCTTTCTCATCATTATTTTGAATCTTTAAGCAAATATACGTACATCTAGTTTAGAAAAATAGGATTGACTATGCGATTCAGCATTTCCCAATTACCATAAACTGAAAACTATAGTAAGTGTTTATTAAGTTTAATGCTGATACTATAACTTCTAAATCATCATTGATATTTCAATAAGAGTTAGCTTCATGCCTCAAGATTACCTTTTTTGGCACATAGGTTTATAAAATGAATAAACGGGCAGCCTATATGAATTTGTTACTTATACAGGGTGTATCAAAAATAGTGTCCATCCTTTATAGGCATACATTATTAGCCTCTATGGAGTATGAAACTGATTGCAGAAAAAATATTTGGCCTTTCGTTTCAAAGTTATTGAAAATTTAAATAAAAGAAATTTGGCAACAACACATGTTGGAAGGAATGGTTGTATTAATTAATACAAACGAGAACGAATAAATGAAATGTAAAAAATAGTTATAATAAATGTTCGAAATTTCGACCCCGTACATTTAAACAGGCTTTCAGCTCTTCGACGAATGTTTCTGGGTACGTTTTCCAACATTACAGGGCTAACATCTCCAAAAGCTTTTTCTATTCTCTCTCTTAAAACATTTTCATTTTCTACTGGTGTTCTGTATACTATGAATTTTACACGACCCCAGAGGAAAAAATCCAGGGGGGTCATGTCAGGAGACCTTGCTGGCCAATTCACAAAACCACCTCGCCCGATCCACTTATTGGGAAAGTGTTGATTTATCCACTGCCGAACACCAGCATGAAAATGTGGTGGAGCACCATCTAATTGTAACCACATATCTCTAATTTCGGCCAGAGCGAGATCATCTAGCATATCTTCTAATGTTGTTGAGAGAAAATTTAGGAAATACTCACCATTTAACCGATTTAGAAGAAATATTGAACCTAAAAGTCGATTTCCTATAATAAAATAATACCTGCTCAAAACATTGACGGAAAAGCTGTGATGGTGTGAAATCTCGTAGCTGGCATGTGGGTTTTCTACCGCATAAAAATGCATATTATGCGGTCGAAAAAATTGCCTCATCTTGCCATAAAACTTTTTTTGTAAAATTAGGATCACCTTCCAACATGTTCAAAAGCCAATTGCTAAAATTTGATCGCAGATGAAAATCTTGTTCCAATAAAGCCTGGGTTTTGGTAAAATGAAAGAAATTAAATTTTTCATAACGCAGAATTGTGTTTACTGAACTATGGCTAATGCCCGTCATGCCTTCAATATCTCTTGTTGAAATTCTGCTATTTTCATTTACCAAGTCTAAAACATTTTCTATAGCGTTCACTCCCATTCTCGGTCGGCTTCTATCAGGTGCAAGTGGTCCAAACCGTCCTATAGTCAATAATCTGTCATCCAATCTTCTGATGGACCTTCCGCATGAGTGTCTCCTATCTTGTAAACGTTCAGCATGCGACCTGGCTGCAGCTTCAGCATTTCTTGCATGCTCACCCAACAAAAGTAGCATGTCGAGGTACTCTCTATTTGTACTATACATGCTTTTAAATTCAGAAGTACACAAATTTTTTCAATCTTTACCTTCTGTCAATATGACAACTAATTAGTTGTCAAGAGAAAATTTAGCATGTAATTACTTTCATGGCCTCTGTTATAAAAACATGAACAACTGTAAGTACTTCCAAGGTTGCCAGATATTTTACTGATTTAAACGAAGTACCACTGCACCGGTCTCTTGCTTTTGGTCCGAAACTTTGAGGAATTTTGGCAATATTCCGTCGGTCCCTGCGACTTTGCCGTTACTTATGGCGGCTATGGCTTTATCTGTCTTTTGGTGTGAAAACTTTGACATATTTAGAATCTTGTTGGTGTGATCTCCTAATATCAGCGAGTGTTTTGTTGGGTTCCATTATCTTTTGCTTATTTATAATGGGTTTCATAGTGTTTGCTGGTCGTGTGGCTATAGTGTTTGGGGGGGGGGGGGGTTATCAACTGGTATGGCTTTCTTAGAAGAGCCCTCCATGCATCTAAACAGAGGTGCAGCACTACGACTTGAATGGGTAAAATTAAGGTTTTCGACTGTTTCCCTTCATGTCATTTTCGAGCCTTATTTAGTTTCTCTAGCAGTTCCTCGGCTACTTCTGAGTTTTCAGTCTTTTGGTATTCTTCATAAAGATTCTGGCATTCTGCGTTGCAATTTGGGACGTAATCTTTCCTGAAGCCGTGTGGGATCCACTTCTAAGCGATGGTTATTACCAGTTTGAAAAATCTGTCGTAATTTTGAGGGGCTGGGTCTATCCATCTCACTGCATCGTCTAAGCTCTTAGTGAACATGACCCAGTTTTCGCTTTTTAAGTTCCACCGAGGTCGGAGGATGGACTTATATATTGGAATCTCTATTCCGAGAGTGACAATGATTGGGCGACGTTGTTATCTAGATACTCGTATGATAGCAATTAACAAGTATCTAAAACAGGTACAAATTTATAAAATTTAGTTCATGGAACATCTAGAATCAATGAAAATTAGTGAAACATCCTTCAAATTTCATTTACTAAAATAGAAGCTCGATTTATTAGCGAAATTTGAATCTGAGTAGCCGGTTGCTCCCAAGATTCGCTATCCACCTGAACAGGCGCTTTATTCCTTAGATGTATCTCAACACTTCGTGCTTGTCCAATTCTATGTGGCTTAGACAGGCCAACTTGTAACTGAGCAGTATGAAGGGAACTATTCGTTTTCTATCAATAACTCTTTAACCACACCTCTTATACCAAATTTCTTCACACCATAAAGCCCCATAAAATCAGCACTACTTTATCTATTTAGTTGTTACATTGTTCTTAAAATTAAAAAGGTTGCCCTTAAAGATCTTCAAATTCCCACTATCCATGATTATTTATGCCTTTCTTGTCTTCACCTACCAACAGATACCCAATCTATTGTTTGTTGGGGAAGTTTACCGTTGTTCATTCTTCAACGTATCCGTACCATATAAGTTGCTTCTCAGTATTGTCTCTCATTGTCGTTCCTTCTATACCAATTCGTCTTTCGATTTTTTCATTTATTTTCTTGGTGAAATTTTCACTGCTCTTCTATTAATTGCAACCATTTCAGTCGCTTCCGCTTTTCTTTTATTTCTTTCCGTGAGTCTCCAGGTTTTACATACTTACACTACAATCCTTTTAATCATTCATAAATTTTCAATTTTCTCTTCTTTGTGATATTTCTGCTCCATGAGATATCAGAATACCATTCGGACATCTAATAATTCTTCTCGCTTGAACTACTCTCGCGTTTATTCCTTAGTAGTGAATTCTTTATCTATTAAATGTTATTCCTAGGTTTTATATTCATTACAATAGCTATTTACGTTATAAGTGAATAAAGAGAAATTTTATCCACGAAAGGAAAAGTTTAGCTCACGAGGCGAACGTTTTTCGTCAAAAGTTTATTCTGAAAACATGTTTACTTCAGTCCCCTTTATCTACCCTGAAAATCTCCTCCATACGTTATAAATCAGCCTGTATAATTAAATTCCCAGTCTCCTTAATTTAAGTTGTTGGTACAAGTATATTCGAAGCACTTAGTTAGCTTGTGAAGTGTCAATTACTTTTATTATTTGCACCTCTTCTGAAAATAGAAACCTAACATTTATCACAACATGGAATCTCGATAAAATTGTGTCTGTAATAGCCACTCAACCTGCTTGCCATATTAACTGCTATAGTAAACAACATAATAGTAGAACGCTTTGTGTTATACTAGCATTTAGCGCCAGTAACAATAAGTTAATTAGTGCGGTGCTAGGTGGTTTAGTTAAATTTAACCATAATTGTAAACATTCATCGGAGTTGTAGTCAGTCAGTAGCGGAACTACAATGCGACGGACCCCGCAACTCGGGGGGGGGGGGGGCATAATTATAGGGTGCCCAAATCTCTTTGTCTGTAGGTACTTTCTTTGCCTTTTTTTAAATGAACAACGTAATACGAATCGAATTTTTGGGTACAAGTGTTAATATCGTTAATATAACGGTAGCACTTTCTAAAAATTGTTTGTCTTTTCGTGATCATCGTGAATCGCTTTAGGTGGAACATAATGGAATTTTCTTAACCTAAGTACATCCTTTATCAAAATATGATAATGCTATGAAACAAGTTTTGAGCATGCCACATGAAACTACAAAATAGTTAAGCCCCAACATCAAAAATTAAATTATACGTTGCCTAGCAACACGTTTAAAAGCAACGTTAATCGCGGATAATAACAATGCACATTTTTATTCAATTGTCATGGATATCATGCAGGATATAATGAAAGAACGCCAACTAAGTCAAGTATTTAGATACGTGAAAATCATTAGAAATGAAAAAGAGGAACCAACATAGGGAAGTTTTTGGGAATTAGAGAAATACACATTCACACGGCTGATGATATAAGACACATTAAATCTGCTTGAATTTAAGTAAATGCAGAGGACAAGCATACGATGGGGCAAATGTTATGAGTGGGGCATAGTTATAATGGTGTTCAGCGTCTTCTAAAACAAGATGTACCCAATGCTATATACATTATACATACACTGATGTGCATCTCATAGCTTAAACCTAGTTATCAACGATGCTGTCAAAAGTTGGAAGAAAGTATCTACATTTTTTGCAACTTTAGAAAGTATTTATACATTTTTCAGCAATAGCGTAAAAAGGTGGGACCTACTATCAAGATTTACAGGCGAGTCGCAGATTACACTTAAAAGATTATATCCAACACGTTGGGTTGGAAGATAGACTTCATTTTTGGCAGTTAAACTTCGCTTTGTGAATATAATGAAAGGGCTTTCTGAATCATCCATAAGAAGTCAGAAAAAAGACGAACGCGAAGAATCGTCTAGGCTTCAGAAAAATATTAGCACATTTGAATTTGTTTTTCTATACGTGATTTAGTCTAAGATACTTATAGAAGTAAATTTACCATCAAAATTGTTAGAAAGGAAAAATTTAGATCTCATTACTGCGACGGAATCTTTACAAACTGCAAGTAAACATTCAAAACAATACAGAAATATGGATTATTCGGCAAATGACGAAGAAATTTAAATTGCAGCCAAATGGAAAATTAACCCAAGCCAAAAAATTGTGCAAAAACACTTTGATGAATTATCGAATGATCACCGTTGTGGTAATGAGGATGACTTTTGCGTTAATGTATTTATTAAAGTTTCAGATGTAGTTATAAACCAAGTAGACAGAGATGTAAAGGGATGCATGAGGTTTCAAATTGATACAGTAATGTGTTATTTTCTGGATAGAGTACAGAATTAAAAAGAAAAAAAAATGTTTTAGTGTAACTATTCCATATAGTATTTTGCTTAGGTTTGCTTTGTTGAAAACCTTAAGGATTCAAAAAGGTTTTAATGCTATCGTCGAATCTACTCTTTTGGAAGTGAAAAGGTTATATTTCATGCTAAGTTAAAGTTCAAATTCAGCAATGTTCCGAGGTATAAAAACTTATAGTATACAAGACCATTACAGTTTCATGTTGTGTGTCGTAAGTTTTGAACAAAATTGCTATAATTGCAAATGAGCACCGATACCGATCATGGATTGGATAATTTACAAAGAGGTGCCTGTTTTGGTATTTGCCACTCCTTTCTAGACCAACATTTTTGTTTTAAATATTGAGTTAAGTGAACGAAGCTTTTAATTTAAATTCTGGGGCCAGCGAGAAAACAGATTGTTGAAGTTCGTTAGGAAAGGACGGCAACAAGGGTAATGGTAGGTTCTCTTTTTATATTTTCCACTTCATAACTGAAATAGAACAACTAGGTAACGTCAGTAAAAATTTCACTAAAATCGTGGTATTTCAATTTAGTGTGACGCACTCACCATTAAAACGAAAAAATAATCGATTTTTGCACAGAAGAAAACAAATTTCAAAGAAATGTATTTATACATATGTAATTATAACCATCCTCTTGGATATCTACAAGTATTTTTCAATAAAATAAATTATATTAATATGATACATTTACTAACATCAAATTATATGTTGACTTATAACTTACCAAGAACTCAAAAAGGTATTTAGTGTTTTAGCAGGTTTTGCTTTTGTTAATATAGGATATGGGATTATCTACAAGAGTAACATATTCCACATATGGACGCTCAATATTATACGGTTCTTTTACTGCAGAAAAGAGATATTGAAAGTACTAGCAACAACACAGTTCTAATTGATTTATAACTGGACTGGTTTCTATAGTTTTAAGATTTTTGGTACATGATGAGGCTCGAAAAACAATCTTAAAATTAAAGGATATTTATATAATTATTAGTCTTTACGCATCCTACCTCAAAGCACGCAAAGAAGAGGTTTTATTAAAATCGGCATATTATTCCTAATAATTCTATTGAAACTGTTTATAAATTTATATGAGAGTTATCTAATAAAAAGTGCCCAAAAAATTATTTGTATAAAACGGGCATATTGTTTAATAGCAAATCTTTTAGCCGTAGCAAATAAATGTAATTTGTACTTTAAGAATTCCCAGTTAGGTGTTATTACTAAATACAGAAGAAATCTATTCAAGATGATAATTGTTAACAGAACATCTTCCGGGTTGGGACCGTGTCATTGCTGAGACGGAAGAACTCACCGTTTCACTTACTCCTCTACGGGCTTTACCAGAAGGAAAAGGGAGCAGTGGCGAAACTCATTTAGGAAGAGGCAGAAAGGTAACGGTACCTCAATTTGTCAACCAAGCCAGAGCCCAAATCCTTCTGACGAAAAACAGAAAAGGTAGCGGTTTTATACTGAATATAAACGGCCAAGCGTGTAGAACGAAGACGACGATTGGTCAGGCGTTGAGAGGGCGGAGCCAGTAGTGATTGCAGACCTTCAAATATCTGATAGATGATAACCAGTGTCACGGTTCAAGTTGTTAGGGGTCTTAATGATGTCAAAGGCCTGACGGATTTTACTGTTAAAAAAATAAGAGGCATTTTCGAGTGTCGTGATGATATATATTTAGCAACATCTGAGTGTTAGAAAAAATCTGATTTCAAGCAACGATTGTGTTCACAGATACGTGTATGCACTGAGCAACCAGCGTCTCCAATGTACACTGCACACTAAACCTCAAGAACAGGGGATGCTATAGATGCCCTTTGATGACAAGGGTTGAGGCTTATCCTTTACTGAAGGGAGCATCTGTGACACTTTTGGAGGGGGTTAGAAGACATTTTTGATGTTATGTTGGTTGAGAATCCTATCTATGCGATCAGTAACTTACCGAATGTATGGCAAGAAGACAGTAGCGTGGGGTGTACAGGTATTTTGAAGGCTTCCAGGATGTGAGGGGTGTAATTGTTTTCGATGACTTTTCTAACATCCCTTTTGTTATACCCATTCTTGACGAGATTGTCCTTGATATGGGCTAACTCGACATGAAGGCTGTCTGGTTGAGATACTGTGATAGCACGGTGAGCGAAGGAATTGATTACGGAGAGTTTTTGTGCCGGATGATGTTGTGAATTGGCGTGAAGGTATCTATCCGTGTGTGTGGGTTTACGATAAACTGATGGTGCAAGATGACCACTCGTTTTACGAGTTACTAGGACGCCGAGAAACAGGAGAGAACCTTTCGATTTTATTTCCATTGTGACCTTGATATCAGTGTACTGATTGTTAAGATGTTCTAAGAAGGAAGAAATGTTAAGTGTTCCATGGGACCTGATAATAAAGTTGTCATCTACGTAGCGCCAGCCCTTGGCCTTAAATCAAAGGATTCCTGGGCTATTACCTCAGACAAACAGATGTTTGCTACCACCTGAGAAAGGAGGAAACGCATATCAGCGCCCGTTACTTGCTTATAGAATCGACTGGTAAATAGAAAATATGTGGAGGATAGGTACTCTTCAACGAAAATGGCTAAACTTGCAGGTTTTCCGTCTTGAACTAGTAACTGTTCAATGATAGCTACTGAGTCAGGGATGAAGACCTTGGTGAAGAGAGACGTTACGCCAAAACTGACAAGGGGGTCATTAGGGTCTACGGTGAGATTATCGATAAGGTTTACAATGGGGAAAGAATATAAAATATGTGAAGAAGGTATGTGCCTTAAGAATGCCAGTGAGATATTTGGCTAGGTTGTGCGTGGGTGAATTTATGGTATTAACAATGGGACGACCGTGGCATTACTTTTTATTGCAACTCTTTCTTCCTTTGATATAATGCAAGATGGAGGTTTCGCAGAAGGAAGACACCTAGTTGTTTCGAAACGAACAGTGTTAGCTCTACTTTTAGGGATTGTACGTAGCCATGACTCAACCGAACTTATAATGCCTCCAATGGGAATTTTGGAGGGAGCTACAAAAAATTGAGACGTTTGGATAATATTGAATACTTTCCTGAAGTTAAAGTGTAAGAAGAAAGATTCACAACGATTTTGGAACGTACATCAGAAGAGGAACAAACTGTTCTTTGGTCTAAGGGAATCAAACTTACGAAGATGGGCAGCAGTGGTAAGCTCAGAGGTGGTTTGAGCTTGGATGTAGGTGATATTATCAAGTAAGTACCAATAATCGCTACTAAGAGTATTAGAAAGTTCTAGATGAAGAATTTCGCCTCGAGCATGGTTGGCACGTTGAGTTACCATGCTCTTTTAGTGCTCCCTTTTCCTCGATGAGTTTTTCTGTCTCAACAACGACACTGTCCTAACCCGGAAGACGTTCTCTTAACACTGACTCTGACCGTGGAAGTCTTCGAATTAAAGATGATAATTGTGGTATTATAGATATGCTTTGTAAAAGATTTAGATTTTATGCTTACGCGAAAGAAGAATTATTTGCATTAATAATTAAAGAATTAAATACCAAAAAATCACCAGACGCATTTTTACTTAAACAGGTGGGTGCTTCATGTGGTAGTAAAAAGCGTAAGTTTGTGGTAAATTTTTCATGTCAGAGCTTCTCCTTTATCATATAAAAGTCGGTAGAGTAATACCGTACTCTACTAAATTTTTTCAAATAAGCGAGTGTTTTGTAGGGTTATTTATGTGATCTGTGCAGGCCATTTGCCTGTGGGATTTTTAGTACTCAAACTAACAAATTTAAGACTTCCTTTTAAATAGATTAAACATAATAATGTATTCGAAAAGTTAAATTAATGGTTTTATAGTAATCATATTTATCTTCGTACAGATAAAACAAATACCATTAGGTTTCATTACAGAATAAAATACTAATGAACTCAATTTACAAATTGAAAGCACTAATCGTGTAATAGTAAATACAGTCAACGCTTTAGCATTTCACGTACGAAAATTTTAATTGGAAACGTCATTGAGAATACCTTATCGATACGATTCGATATGGAGTTTACCTATGGGGAAGCTTGACTATCACTATTGGCGCTTTGATACCTCAAAAAAGAGTTGTTAGATATCTGGTTCAGAGCTGTAGGCCATTTTTTAAAGGGTTTAATATTCTAACATTAATGTTTTTGCATATAACATATAATAAAGAATTATTCTTTCAAGCCCAGGAGACACATAGTTTTACTGTATGACAAACGGAGCGATTGGTCTTTATGTACCTTGTGTAAACTTCCTTTCCATTCAGATCTCTTCTATTCCATGTACCTACTTTAAATAAATTTGTTTTTGACATTCCCGTTTTTATTTCCTTTTTCTTTTTTATCCATTACTCCATCTCGTAGTCCAAACTCATGCCATGTTGTCACCTTAATTTCCTTATAGATTTTGACTTTTCTCTAATCTTTTCCATTATCCATCTTTTCAATTAATTATTGATAAGATATTGAAATCAAGCTTATGATGTGATATATCTTTATGATACCATGAATATTAGTTGTGCTTTCAAGTTCGAAGATACGGAAGATTGTTGATCATTTCTAATTCGTTTTTATGTTAATATTGTGTTCAAAATTTGCAAAGCCCCTATATGGCGTTTATCATTTTCAGAACGAATTAAGGAGGTTGCCTTTAGTTATTATTTATATGTTCTAATTCCCTAATGTGATGCGCATTTCTTCCAGAAGTTGTGATAGATCAATATTAACTGGTCTCATACTACAAATGCAAGGTTCTCTCAAACCCTGAAATATTTTATGGTTTCTTAGTTATTGGATAACTTATAGTTTGTAATACTTAGAAGCGACAAATTATTACCGACATAAAATTAGCCGTAACTACTTTAGTACTTCATGTTAATTTTACTAAAAGTGTAAAGCTATATTGATGAAACTAAATAACACAAAATATGATTTCTGTAAGCCATAACTGCCAGGAGGAAAGGTCAATATGGAGGGAACCCTCAATATTTACCTTTCCTCCTGGGGCACCCTGTATATTCCGTCCATAAAATTACGTGTCACGCTGTAGAAATACCTATTAGCTTTAACTAACCCTAATTTGTCGAAATATCTGAAATTTAAATTCTACAAAAGTTCCCCTTAGGTCAGTAGGGCTCGATACCGACCTCAGACAGCAGAAAAATCCCACCGATTGGGAGATTCGAACAAAGGACCAGCGCAACGCTAGCTGGACGCTCTACCACTGCGCCACCCTGGCATTCGATTAAATAGATGTACGTAATAAAATTAAAGGCCCTCGGTTGTGGCAGCTAGATACCCCCCCCCCCCAATCTAATACGATCAGGAAAGTTAAGCTTCGTCGTCTCCAATCAGTATTAGAATGGGTGACCCGATTACTTCGTTAAAGCGGCACCTCTTTCCCACGATGACCGGTCACCATGGGAGAGTAGACCAAAACCCTCTCACTAATAAGTGAGTAGATTTGAGAACCTGCAAAGAACAAGAGAAAACGGGAGTCCTTTGCCCCATATAGGGATTTGTAGAAGCTAATAATACAAATAAAAATAAAAATGACGTGTCCAGTAATTCAGAATTTATATTTTACTATCTCGCTTTTTGCTTCCCTTAGATTTCTAATCATATTTTAAGAATTTTAAGAAACTTTTCTATATTAAACACGCAAGCACAAATTGAATGAATTTCTTACTGAAGTTTCTTATGAATAAATTATTAAGCACATAAACAAAGAAATATCTGCAATAGTGAAAACAAGATTACAATAGGGACACATTAGAGAAGACGAACAATGCAAAGACAGAAAAAGGATAGAATGTACCATACCGGAGGCGAAAGAGAAAAGAGGAAGGCCAAATAGAAAGTGGTGCGAGGGAGTTCTGGAGGAGATAGAGGAAAGTTAAATAAAGTGCTGGAGGTCGACAGGGAAAAATAAGAAGGAAAGGAATAAAATCACAAAGTCATAGGCTTAAATGCTCTGGGAAACGCGATATACAGGGTGGTCTTTAAGTAGTTAGACACAGCGTAACAATAGATTATTGGGATAAAAATACCACGATTTACCTAGGACTACCTTATTCCAAAAGTTAATGGTAAAAGTCAAAATTTTAATTTTAACGTTCTTCTGTAATTTCAAAAGTTTTTTAAATATTTTTAAGGAAATTGGTTAGACTACCTGTTTTGGGATGGGAAACAATGATCCGTCATTGAACTTAATGTAGCTCTTAAAAACACGTTGCAACACATAATATCTTAAAAATGGTTAAACTACTATACAATTCAAGTTATGGCAAAATTAACTAAAAAACATTTGGCTTGCCATTTCTTTTTAAATGTCACTAAAATTAACCGTTTCCAAGATATTTGCCTTTGAAGTAATGCGGAATTTTATTCGTTATTTGGATAATGTTTAAGGCAGTAGGCTTGAATTTAAGTAGTTTTGACACGTTCTTGTCAAGCACACTTGCACCTTGTGCTTTATACATCTAGCAGAAATCTACTTTGTAAAATGTTTCAAAAAATTAAATTTACTAGAAACTGCATTTTTGGGGAATAGCTTCTTCCTACCTAAATAAAATAAATACTGCATTAATTATATTAATTTATAAAGTTTGGAATAAATTCGACAAAATATATTAAATATTACTTTTCAGCGAAAATCGTTGAACAAGCCAATTTTGTTTTGAAAAACTATTTTCTTTTACGTAATTGACTTATTTCTACAGGATTTCCCTCAGTATAATGACATCATAATAGTATATTATACACGACGCTATAATGAATGCTATTATTTTGCAATTATCCGAGGTAATAATAGCCATTATAGCGAGTCGTATAATATACTTTGTCCTCGACTACAAATACTAAGAATTTTTAATTAAAATTTAAATAACAACGCTACTAAAACCATGTGGTAGGACTATGTTAATGAAGTGGTAGCATTAGAAACATAACCTATTTCCTTCATTATACACCATAGACAATGATCTTACCATGACACCGTGAATAATGATTATTCACTGCTGGCAGTGTATAATGGATAGCATTATGTTTGACCAAACACATGAATAATTGACAGATTATTGACTAGTCGTGGATAAACATTTTTTTATGACAATTTTTCTGTATATTTCGTAGTAATGGTTTAGTCCTTTCTATAATTTATTATATGCATTTTTCTGTAGGTTACATAGTACTGTCTTCAATAAAAAAACCAAGAATAATAACACTTTCAGATAAAATAATAATGATGACAAATCAAATCAAAATTAAAATATTTAAAAATAATATTAAACTAAATTAATGTTTAAAATGTTTCTAGTTGAAAAAAGTAAAAAGATATTACAAGTAGAATAAAACGTTATTCTATGAATTGTTGATAGCACGCACGACAAACTGTCAATCCGTTGTTCCCTTGTAAGTTAAAATAAAATAAGCATTAGTTTTCATGGATTTTAAAAACCGTTAGCCTTAAATAATTTGTAAATTTTGCAATAAAATGATATGCTGTAATGATTTTCTTAAAAACGTTATGTAAACTAAAACTAAATATAGCAAATTTCAGATCGTTGAAAGAGAATTTAAACATTAACTGGAAAAATTATTTAAACGAAATATTAATGACGTCATTATTCAAGGATGAAGTGCTCTAAACTTAAGTACTACCTAAGGCATTGAAGAATATATGTCTTCTGAAATCAATAACTACGATTTTGCATGTAGAAATTCTTTGATGGATTAAATTTATTACGTTTTATAATCAAAAGCGGTTCAGAGTCGACAGGGAATCTAACGTCGTAAATACATACGTTTATTTTTATTTTTATTGTTCTAAATTATCGATGAGTGAAGAAGTACGTAATAGTAAAGTTTGTACTAAGCTCTAGAAGAACATAAGTTTTAAAAGATATTTGAGTGTAAATTGTACTATAAGTCGTATAAGAAAATACCACTGCAGTGAATGATTTTTATTGTCTATAAACTTACTGCATGACTGTACATAAAAATCCGGGGTTGCAGCATATGCAGTTGGCCCGTTTTTGCTCTGAACTGGCGAAGAGGATTGCATATTATACAATATGATTCCACTGTTTACCGATATTACGTCACTAGGGAAAATCCTTTCCTTTCTTTCAGAACGTGTGATTAAAAATATATTTACGTTTATTATGTTTTAGTTCACTCATTTTTTGTTCCCATTGAGCTTAAGTGGGTTTTTTTGAGGTTTCTTATGTGTTCGTGTCGCTTCAATTTTTTTAATGGTTTTCGAACTGTTTTTTTTAAGAAACTGTATTCTAGTCAATGATCTTTAAGAACGACAATAATCAAATCAATGGAACAAATTTCAATGCTTATATTCAACAGCATCAGGACTGTATAAATACTACAGCAAGAGACGTGTTTCACGTTCTATTTAGAAAGGAAATATGCGTCTACTTGTTAGAATTCAAATTCAAATTCAAGTGACAGCGGATGTGCTTGCAGGTGATTTACACAAGTACGACAAAGTACGAAAGTTTTAACAACAAATGTTTGACTGTTATTAAACTAATTATGAAAATGTAGCTTGACTAGTTGGCAGGGTGAAGAATACTTATAGACGAGAGGAAATAAGGTAATGTTTAAACTGCTGAACGAAAATTGTAGTTTCAACTGGTCTATAAAGGCGCAAAAAATTGAAAAATATAAATGAAAGAGATGGAAAATATGGGTGTGAAATTTAAGAAAATTATTTGGTTGAATAGCTTAGACTGACTAGAGGATGCTGTTTGTCGAATACAATTCCTCTTTGTTTGTATATGAAACAGATTGCCTGCAATTAGTTAAATTTAAAAGCCGACTTAGGTAATCCTATAAAGGGATTTAAATTTTATTTTGTAAAGGAAATGCAAACTTAACTGCTAGAAATACGAAAAGAAATTTTATCTTCAGCCGCAATGCCCATTCAGCTACTGTCATTATACAATCAAGCAGCCATCTGTATGCAAGCCTATTCGCGTTGTTAGTACCTACTTTAGTAACAGAGGCTCTTAACCTGATAGTATGCCGACGGAAGAAAATTAAACCAGAGGTCTCATAACAATCTCATTATTAGCATTGTTCGCATTGGACAGTCAGTACCCTTTGTTCCACTTGAATTTTCATTTAAAAAACTTACCTACTCTCTCGGAATATCCTTATTATGTTAGTTACAATTCGAGATTACAATTTGGGATATGATATACTTAACTTCAAAAATTGCACTATCTAGATATCCCCTATAATTCAAAAAGGGCGTATTTTCTTTACTATAAATTTTTACATTATGGCTCTTCCATTCTCCTATTTTAGTTGCTTTCCATTTTTCTAAATGTGATTGACAACAGGTCAGTAGAGAACGCCATTTCTATATAGCAGTTCACGGAAATGTTCTTCTAATATGTTTTTAAATCATTTTATTGTTTTTCTTTTTAATTAAGCTTATCGGCGTCGATTGCTACGATTATTGGGCCTTCTAAGCGGGTTCGAATGCCAACCACGCTCCAGACCGAGGTCTGGTCATAGTTAGATCCGAACCAGCGAGCTCTTGATCGTGAAGCACACACTCGTCTGCTACACAACCGAGAGGCCTATTTTATTGTTTAACAGTTTAACTATTGCTGCTAATAGTACAATTGCTGGATGGTTCTTATCAAATAATTGCATTATCCTGCGCAGGCGATAATTTGTTGTGCTATAGAGGTAACATTTCCTTTTATACTATAGATTTCCTGTTGCCCGTCATGGGTAAATGCTACATGTCCAAAAATCCGATTCAAAGGACTTTCCTACTTCTTTCATATCTATGACTATATTTAATTCAAAAGTTTTCAAATTCAACCACGTGATTTTAATATTTTTGTTTAGTTTTTACCAAATCTCAAATTCTTTATACAGGGTGTACAGGATAAGGATGATATGCATGGGGATCTTGAAAACGGTAAAAGACACAGGGTGGCTCTAATTATAAATTTGGTAACGCCATCTTATAGAGGGGAAAATGTTGAAATAATAAAGTGTGAATTAATTTTAAATATCTCTTCAAATAAACTCAGAAAAAAATAAAAACGTTTTTCCAAAATTTCGATTTTTCCGGGTATCTTCGGAATTAGTCGGAATTTTTCAAATTTTGGGGCGACATGTTATTGAGCTAAAAATTACGCAACTTTTTTCTAAGTTGAGTCACCATGTATCTTTTACCGTTTTCAAGATCCCCATCCATTTCGACACATTGTATAATACATTCGCTCAAGTTCCGTTCCTACGAGCTTTCGTGGTTAGTATTATTATGGATTTTACCGCTACGTAGCAATAAGGTTGTGCCTCTTATATAATGGCTAATAACGACTAGAATAATTTGTTTTATGAATTCTTATTTTTGGGAATTCTGTGCAAAATTCGCTAATTGGTTTCGCTTTGGTTTCCGTGGCATGCTTTGGTATTAAGTAGCTTCTCAGTAATTTATAAGTTCAGGCAGCTTTTTTATCATTGTTTCACTATTTTCCAGCCTGTTCTGTTTTTAAAAGTTCGAAATTTGTTAAGTGAAACAGGATTTTAAAAACCTGTTAAGTATCACCCGAAAGAATATTAATTTCTATCTACCATCATACAGTTGTGATTGTGGTCTGCGAAATGCAAAGTGCGTTTGTGAAAAACTTCCGAGTCATACTTTCAAATTCAATTAAGGATTTTTATGCTGCGGAAGACTCTTTTCTTTTTCTTAAAATATTCAATTCTCAAAGATCGCATAACGGCAATTCGAAGAAAATGTTGAATTTACATATTTTCAAGGGAACGATTTTTATATACAGGGTTGCTCATTAGTGCGTTAAAGTCCAATGTAGGCTTTATTAAATAAAACTGGAGGAATTTATTTTATAAAAAGTGGTACAGTAATAAAAAACGCACATTTAAAAAATAATTTGAATTATACACGGTGACGCCCTAAAGCGGGGCAGATTCGAGAATATTTTTTTTAATGAAACACCCTGTATATTTTTTGTTTTTACTAATCTGCTTTAAATTGTCTTTTCAACGCTCCCTAGGTTTTTATTTTTGGATGACGCATTGTTGAGTTATTAACGAAAATTTAAAAAAAATGGTCGCGACAAGGTTTACCATACTAATTCCATGAGACAGTATTACGATTAGCTAAGACAAAATTATTTGGTAAGTATGCAGCCAAGGGATGTGTAAAACCTACAAAATAATCAAACATTAATTTTATTATACAGGGTACTTGTTACGATGCAGTCAATTTGGCGATTGTCAAAGAGCGTTTACTGAATTTTTTCAAATGGAACACCCTGTATATTATTAAATTTTTAGAATGACGCGTTAATTGCGCTTCATTTTTGTTAATAATGTCCTATATCCAAACTCAATAATTTCAGAGATATTTTTACTTTTTCATTACAAACCGCTAAATTATTTGTGTTCGATTCGATCTAGTGTACTGGGCAAACGCTTTGACAAACAAAAACAAATAAAGACAAAAAGTATCAAACTGTAATTTCGGTCGAGGTAATATCTACAATAAATTCTCAAAGTGACCTCCATTTTGATTAAAACACATTTGCAGCCGTGACAGAAAGGACCTATTTACGTTTTGTAACATCTCAATGGAAACTGTTTCAAAAGCATGTATTATACGTTGCCTCGTATCGTCTGCTATAGTTGGAGGTGTCTGGTACACAATATTGTTTATGTACCCAAATAGAAAAAAATCAAGTTTCGTCAAATCTGGCGATTTAGATGGCCAACCTTCGAATTCTTGATTCAAATATCGTCGGACATCTAGTGCAAAATGTGCTGGAGCACCGTCGTGCTGGAACCACATATTTTCCCTTATAACTGGAGGAACGTTTTGCAGAAGCTGAGCCAAGTCATATTGCAAGAAATTCAAATATTGTGCACCATTTAGATGTCCATGAAAGAAATGTGGTCCAATTATAAAGTTGCCCATAATACCACCCCAAACATTTACAGTCCATTGTCTCTGCTTATCAACCGCTCTTACTATTCTTGGGTTTTCTGTTGCATAATTATGAAGATTATGACGGTTTGGGCTACCACTCTGGGGGTACATAAAAAATATTGTGTACCAGACACCTCCAACTGTAGCAGACACCTCCAACTGTAGCAGACGATATGAGGCAACGTATAATACATGCTTTTGAAACAGTTTCCATTGAGATGTTACAAGACGTAAATAGGTCATTTCTGCCAAGGCTGCAAATGTGATGTTCTAATCAAAATGGAGGTCACTTTGAGAATTTATTGTAAATATTACCTCTAACGAAATTACAGTTTGATACTTTTTGTCTTTATTTGTTTTTGTTTGTCAAAGTGTTTGCCCAGTACGCTAGATCGAATCGAAAACAAATAATTTAGAGGTTTGTAATGAAAAAGTAAAAATATCTCTGAAATTATTGGGTTTGGATATAGGACATTATTAACAAAAATTAAGCGCAATTAACGCGTCATTCTAAAAATTTAATAATATACAGGGTGTTCCATTTGAAAAAATTCAGTAAACGCTCTTTGACAATCGCCAAATTGACTGCATCGTAACAAATACCCTGTATAATAAAATTAATGTTTGATTATTTTGTAGGTTCAACACATCCCTTGGCTGTATACTTACCAAATAATTTTGTCTTAGCTAATCGTAATACTGTCGCATGGAATTACTATGGTAAACCTTGTCGCGACCATTTTTTTAAATTTTCGTTAATATCTCAACAATGCGTCATTTAAAAACAAAAACCCAGGGATCGTTGAAAAGACAATTTAAAGCAGATTAGAAAAAACAAAAAATATACAGGGTGTTTCATTTAAAAAAAATATTCTCGAATGTGCCCCGCTTTAGAGCGTCACCCTGTATAATTCACATTATTTTTTAAATGTGCGTTTTTTGTTACTGTACCACTTTTTATAAAATAAATTCCTCCAGTTTTATTTAATAAAGCCTATATTGGACTTTGACGCACTAATGAGCAACCCTGTATATCCAGTATTGGCCAGTTCTAATTACAAATCATAGTAAGTTTCCCAATTATTTCCAGCACACGGAAAATTGTGAATTAACATGCTTCACTAATAATAATAGCCCATAAGTTCCATTCTTGAGTAATGGGTTCTCCCATATCCGACTGCTTCTGTCTGTTATGCGCTTTGGTCCACCGCTGAACACTTCACTGGTTTATCTGACCATTTTGTCACAGGTCTTCCCTTCCTTTGTCTTTTAAACGATTTCCACAAATTACTTTCCTAGCCCATATGTCCTTTGGCATCCTTATCACGTGCCCTGCTCCACCCTACTTGCACTTTTTATATCGCCACCTAATTTTTGCAAAACCGGTTTTATCTTTCAATTTTTTTATTTTGCTTTGCCTTTTAGAGCTAAACCCTCTGTGCTAATTTCTTTGTTTTATTGGAAGTTGTTGCCCTAGCTTGTGCACCATATGTAATTGTTGGTAAAACACACTTGTTAAAAATTTCTCTCTTCATTTTCATTGCGAAATTTCCTTTCAACATATTTATTCTTCTGTTTAGTTCCTTTTCTTGTTTTTCCTTTAACGATATTGTTTGTCCTAAGCATAAAGCCTCTTCTCTGTATTTTACGCTTTTCCCGTTAATGTTTGTTGATTCTTGTGAGCTGTTGGTATTGCGTGTGTTTTCTTAAATTTATTTGTAGGCTTAATATTTTGGTGATTTGGCTAATTTCAGCTAACATTTCTTCAAGTTCTTTATATGCAAAATAGTCACATCATCAATTCTAAGGTCGAGTTAAATAAACTGGTAGATAAACGGCCTCCCTGTCGTACTCCTTTCTGAATGATCTGCCTGTTTTTATGCTGGCTCATTCGCATAAGACGCACCCCTTAACAATTTCAATAGGTAAACCAACTTACAAATTCAGAAATAACGTTGATCTGTGTTTATCTTCAATTAAACTTATGCAATCAGAGGTGGCTTACGTCAGAATGACAATACATAATTAAATATTGTGATGTAGTGGCTTGTTGATATATTGCTAGAAATTAGTATGTGGTTGTGATGGTTCTGTTGGGGAACCCTATCTCGTTTTGGAGGTGGTTGTTACACGCTGGGTAGATGCCCCTGGCTCCCATCACAAAAGGAGCAACCACTATCTCGAGACCCGGGTATTTCCTCGTAACTGCTTGGAGGAACTGCTCCGCCGAGTAGTAGTTGACCTTTGCCGTGTATGCTGTCTCAAGGGAGTTGGGGCCCTCCCAGTGGATTGCTACGTCAGAGACCACTATTTTGGGGCCCTTGACGAATATCAGGTTCGGCTTTCTCAGCTGGCCGTCTTCTTGTCTAAACATTTCCTCTCTTATGACGTCCCATCCTTTTCCTCTTCCAGCCCTGGCTAGGATCTGCGTCACTCGGTCATGCCTTCTTACCCTGCTGGCGTGCGTACTATGGCACGCCTGAAGCACGTGAGACAGGGATTCCACTCTTGGGCAGCCTGCTCTACATCTTCTTAATTCTGGGGGGTTCGATGGTATCCCCATCGTGGGAAGCATGTTGCCCTTTAGCTGAATTGCTGTGATAAAGTCTCTCCCCTCACAGAAAGGGGGGGAGGTCTATCCAGGCGCGCGATAGGCTGGAGTGGTTTCCCTGCCTCAGTCCATTTCCCGAGTAGGATGTTTGTAATTCGTGAGCTGCTTTGTTATTGCAGGCATCTATGGTGTCCTTGCCCCTGGCCATTTTCTTTATCTTCTTCTCTAGAGCTGTAGCGCTCACCATGAGCTCCCTCGCGAAGGCATCGTTTCCATACTTGAGTTTCGCGAACCTGTTCTGGAGCATGATGGGGATTTTATTTTCAAAGGTCATTAACCCCAGACCGCCCTCTCTGCATTTTGCATATAGGAATGCATTCGCGCTTGTACGAGGAAGGTGAAGAAAGGTTTTCACTGCCTTCCTTACCAAGTTGTCTGCAGCCCCAAGTATCTTAGCTGTAGTAGACGGCGACTGTAGCCCGTAAAGATACTTGGGGATCAGGAACTTCTTTAACAGCACGAGTTTCTGGTGAGGCTTTAACGGGGCCCTTTGAATGTTGGCTAGGTACCGCCCTAGCTCCTGGATGGTCGGTGGTAATATTCCCAAGTGGCCATACCGGAATCCCAAATATTTAAACGTATCATTTATAGCCACTTGCCTTAAGGGTCGGCCCTGTACCGTGAATTGGCTGGTCGAGCACGAATACAGGACTCTGCTGTGAGGCGTGACGTCGGTAGATATTGCGGTACACTTGTCGACATTCAGTTTTAGGGACCGATCTCTTAGGAAGGTCGCCGCTAGGTCCAGCAGCTTCCCCATTGAGTATAACCCTATGTATCACGTATCAACTTGCGACGCATGTTAAAAGTAATTTCAATATCTTTAGATATTTTTTAATTTATAGTTAATTTGTAAATATCGCTTCGCTACAATATCATGTCAAGGTTATATACCAAACTGAAAACGTATTAGTAGAAAATTGCGAAAAATATTATTAATAACAGAATTATTTTATGTCAATTATTAGCACCGAAATATACAAAAAATAAGAATTTTATATACAAATCACCTCAATTAAAAATTATTTTTACGACTAGAATTTTCTAACCGTCACTTTTCATGAATTTGTAAACAAACAGATAGGTAGGTCCCTCTTGTTCATTTAACACTTTCATCATTTGTTCATGTTCTGCTCTATGTTGTCAAAAGCTTTGGTGAAGTCAATCAGTGCTATGTATAAGGGTATGTTCTAACAGCTTTTCTATCTATTCTAATTGTAGGTCTTATTAATCTCAAATCATCATTTCTTCTTCCGAGGCTGCCTCTGTTGGAGTATAGATTTGTATTATAGCTACACAGTATTTTTTAAATGGCGATATTTTTAATACCGTGAGTTCAAAAAGTTTTTACATAAGGGTTGGCCATGAGACATAAAAGTAATGTCTACTGCAAGATTTAGAACCTTTGTTTTTACAATTTTATTGAAATTTGCACAACAGTATTATGCCAGCAACACAATGATGGCAGTTAATAAATTCTAAATCTTGCAATTGACATTATTTTTGTGTCTCATGGCTAACCCTTATGTAAAGACTTTTTGAACTCACGGTACCTATAGGAAAAAATTGGGTATTTGTAAATTAAGAAAAATATACTTACTTAATCCTTATGCCTTTCTACCCTTTTGAGTATAAGGCTGGGTGTTGTTGCTAGTTCGTTGTCTGTCTTTTCTATGCTTCTCTCCATCGACCCCTATCTGCGTCATTGGTCTTATCTCCTCCCACTTTATCTCTCTCCTCTCTGCTGCGTTCTTTACCTCTTCTCTCGGTATGTTGTGTTTCTGACTCTGTCCATAATCGTTTTTCCCTCTATCTTCCTTAGGATTCTCATTTCAGTACTGCTTAGCTTGTTTAGCTGTCTTTACGTTGTTGTCCAAGATTCTTAGCTGTATGTTATTATTGGTAGTGTTACTTTTTTGTATATTTGTACTTTTGTTTCACTTGGTATTTCTTTGTTTCCTAGGAATGTGTACTTGATACTGTTAAAGAGTCTTCCTGCTGCTCCTCTTCTTTCTTTTATTTCTTCGTCTATTCTTCTGTCCTGTGAAAATACTGAGCCTAGATATTTAAATCTGCACACTTGCTCTAGGCTTTCTCCTTCCAGCACTATTTCATGTTTTAGTTCTTCTCTACTTATTACCATGGCTTTTGTTTTGCTGCTGTTGATTTTCATGTTTATATTTTCCAGTTGTCTTTGTAAATGCTCTATATTTTTGTTTAAAGTTTCTTCGTTCTTCGCTATGATTATCATATCATCGGCGTAACAAATCTCTAAAACTCTTATAGTCTCCAATTTCCTACTTCATAGAATTTTGCCTCCTTTCTTGTTTTCTTGATAGCTTCGTCCAGCACTAGGGAGAACAGCAGCGGGCTCATAATACAACCCTGCCTCAACCCTTTTGTTGTTTCAAACTGTGTTGATTCTTCGTGTCTTGTTCTCACGTAGTTTTTTGGGCTGTGGTACAGGCTCTGTACGCTTCTAATCACTTTCTGCTCTACCCCTCTCTCTTCTAGCGCTTTCCGTATGTCCTCCCTGTTCACTCTATCGAACGCTTTTTCAAGGTCTATGAAGCAAAAATGCACTTCTCCCGCTTGACTGATTGTTTTTTCGCTTATCTGCCTAAGTATAAAGATGGCATCCTGGACTCCTCTGTTTGGCCTGAATCCGTACTGGTTGTCCTCTAGCGTATCTTCTATCTGCCTCCTTATTCTTTTTTCTAGGATTCTTGCAAATGTTTTTGCTACGGTGCTGAGCAGCGTGATTCCTCGGTAGTTCTGGCATTCTTTTATGTCTCCTTTTTTAAATATCGGTGTGATTATTCCCTTCTGCCAGTCCTCCGGTGCTTGTCCTGTACTCATTACTTTGTTGAAAAGGTTTCTGATGTGCTCCCACGTTTCTTCCGGTGTTGCTTTTAACATTTCGGCCGTAATTTGGTCATGTCCCGGTGCTTTTCCTGCTTTGGTCTTCATAATTGCTTCTTTGACTTCTTCTATTGTAATGTCCCCTTCTTCGTTTTGCTCTTGTTCTTGCTCTTCCTTTGTGTCTATCGTTTTCTTTTCTTCTTTTTCTAGGTCTTTTCCTTCCAGTAGCCCTTTAAAATATTGTCTCCAAGAAAAATATAATTACGAAAAATTGCGATTTTTAATTTTTTTAAATAAATGCTTGAAACTTTGCATATGGACCTAAAACTAACTTTTTCAAATAATTTTCTTCGATATTTTGTCATCTATCTAGCCCCACTTTTTGCGACTTCACGGTGACTTTTTTAAGTTTGCCGCCATACCAGCTGTAACGTTACATACCTCAAATTCAATTTTTAGGTTATCGGACCTGCAGAACCCATTCCCCATAAAAGTTTTTTCGGTACTCTAATAATAAAAAAATTTCTCATATGTTGCGAACTTTTTGCCGGTCACTGTATATGCAAATTGAAATATAATGGACATTTAGAGTGTTTGATAATCATTAAATCAGTTTTAGGGGCGAAATGTTAATGTCTGCTGAATTAAATAATTAAACATTTGATATTTAAACTAACAATGTATTTGTTAGTGCTATTCTGCTATTCTTAAGTTAATGGAGAATTCAGTTCTAAGATAGATATTGTATTGCATAAATTCCAAATACTGACTTATTGCTTTAATTGGTCTGTAGAAAACACTCTTTTATTACATTATGCACCACTTGGTGAACCTACGAAGGGGGCCTGCTTTGATTGAAGTTTTGATAATAACTTTAATGTTTTGGTATCATAAATCTTGCTCTTGTATGAGGATCCGGTTTTATTACGGCTTTAAATATTTATTTAACGACAGAAAACGTCAACACTTTTGTAATGACTGGTGGTGTCTTATACAAATTCTCAGTTTGGTTATTTTTTGTTGACTCTAACGTATTTTGTCTAGAAACAAATAAAACGACGATCGAATAGAAACAATAATTTAATTTCAATATTTCCAGTTCATTTGTGAATAACGGTGTCCTTACTCCTTAGAGATTGCTGTACACTTCTGACCTAAATATTTTTTACTGTGTGCATATTTGAACAAAGAAATACCGAAGTTTCTTGATAAAATCGTGCTTTAATTGTTTGTAAATATGGCTGCTTCCCAATCTCTACAACCTTTCCGAAAGTCTCGTCTGCGATAAACACTTTTATGGTTAGACTTGAAATATTATTTCCATAATCAAACATGTACTATACACATTTTAAAAAAATATGTGGGTTAGTAGGTATCACATAAATCCAAGAACGCAAGTGAGCTGAAGGCAGAGGGAAGATTTTAAAACTTTTAGTTCACACAACCTACTTACAAATTACAAATAGAAAATAGAAATGTCGTATCGGTTTGATAACGGCTCACGTAAAAATATTATGGCAGAAATCTAACGACTTTCTTCGCCCTTGGGACTCACGCGCTTGCGACCCTCAGTTGTGGACTGCTTACATATAACATAATTATGTACATTCTGCCTTCACAAATCAAGAAATGAAACACATTACCTATGTTTCCAATGCAACCTCTTTGATGGTGCTAAATGAGTCCCTCTGATATGGATTTTTAAGTTTAAATTAATATACCGCATTTATATGTACAATACAGATACGACAAACATCTCTCAAACTAGAGTATTGCGATTCCAAGATGTTTCCTAAAGCATTGCTTTTTAATTGCTGGATAAATATTATTCACGCAATTTCACTTTATAACGAACTTTTCCATATTAAGTTATATATTTCCGCAATAGTAGGTATCCAGCTTTTCTGTTGAGTAATATTTAAACAACGTTTGCAAATAAAAAATAAAAGTAGGTTCTACTGTACGGATAAAAGCCATCAATCATAATAAAACGTTTCAAGCTTATCTTCATATTTTCCTATTGAAAAATAAGCACCGATAAAAAGAAGCAAACTATGTAAGGTATATAAACGAGAATCTGACTTTTGAATTAATTTTTGATGTTAAAAAAAATTCCACTATGTAACATACGAGTATTAAAAAGGGAAGAAGAATAAAAACAGGCTAACAAAAAATAGCAACAAAGTATTTTTTAAGCACCGTCGTCTTCATATTAGTTTACAATGTTTCGCCAACTCTTTAATTAATATTCTACCTTACTTTAACTCCGCGTTACATTATTTAAAACTTAAGTAGTCTAAATATATGGAACAGTTGATGCATTTGTATTAATACAGGGTGTATTAAAAATGGCGCAGAATATTCGCACCACATGATTCTGCGTTAAAAGCAGGACAAAAAATTGTATAACTGTTGTAGGCCAAAACATGTCGTTTTTGAAGAATTGTTAATTAAAGTGTTGTAAACTTAGCAACACTGTGTGGCCAGTCATACCACGTCACCTGCGATATCAACAATAGCAACCCGCTTGATTTAATATAATTGTATTGTACATCGTTGCAGCATTTATGAAAAGCACAAGCACTGCAAAAATTTCAAACTTCGGATGGAAATTCTAATTAAACGAAGGGTATGTTGAGTACAATTACAGATTAGTTATTTCTTTTGTTGATTACACTACAGCTAAACATCACATTTCATAAAAATATGACACGACAAGCAGACAATAATCCGACCTAAGGCTGCTAATAACTCCATAACTAAAGAGTTAACAGCAAATTGGTACTGCAGTTTTTTGCTTAGATTTTGACGTAGAATCGCGTGATATAAATATTCTGCGCCATTTTTAATACAGCCTGTATATTCCATACAATTTTACCGCTATCGATTTAATTTTTGTTTGCGCTTCGTTTAAATAGGCATTAGTGCATGATAAATTTCAAATTAGTTTTTAGAGAAAAGCAATCATTGTGAGAGATAGGAATTTAATAACTGAAAATTTTTGATTAAACTCGAACTTTGTCAGGAAATCCGTTGCAATGTAACTATTATTTGTTCGAAACTTGTGTGGTGTGGACGTGCGTGAGGATCACTGTATTCATAGTTATTTATTTGGTAATAATTGCAAGTGTTTTTACGAGCATTGATAGTACAAAAATGCTATTTAGCTTTTGTGTACTTTGTAAAAAACAAGACAACACTCTAACCTTGCAGTGCGATGGCTGTAAATGTCACCTACATATTGCCTGCGTCCAAATAGATGTTGATGATGCGAAGCGTATTACTCGACAGCTCACAAAGGGAGTGAAATGTTTTGTAATTAATGAAGTAAGTCTGGATGTCAGTTTTCCGAATTAAAGGAAACGATAAATAATTTAATAACTACACTTGAAAAACTTGAAATCAGTTACATCCAGAAAGAGCAGTCTCCTGAATTTTTTGAATCAGTTGTCAAAGAAGCCCAAGGGCGAAAATAACATAATTGCTTACGGAATAACTGAGAATGAAGCTTCAGACCTTGACATTGTAAGCAGCGTATTGCAAATAGTAAAACCCAATGCAGGCTTGGCTGTGACTCGTGATAAGGTTATGCGTTTGAGTATGAAAATAGAAAATGCTTCCAGACGTCGCGTCGTCCTATAGGCATTACCTTAAGGCGGTCGGGCCCGGTTATGCGAGCCTATAGAAATCAAAGTTTTTCTGGTTACTGCTAATTTTTAATAGAGTTCCCGACATCCTGAAATACTAATAATCATGTGTCTTAGAGTGGCTACCCTTTACAGGGCGTTGCCGATCCTCTCTCCATATGCCTGTGGTGTGCGTGTCAAGTGGCCTACAGACATAGGGGACCTACAGTTTAACGTGGGCTCCGAACCACGGAAGTGCTTGCACTTCTACTCCAGAGACGACTTTACTAGGCAGAATACACCTCGGTGGTTTGCCATTGCCTTCCGAGGGGAGCGGCCGGGTATTTTCGATGTATATGTGACCTGGGAATCGAACCCGGGCCATCTCAGTGGTCAGACGCACGCTGAACCAACTGAGCCACGACCATGTGTATTTACATATAATTTAAATTTTTAATTTAAAAAATATTCTAAAACCGTTTTCACATCTCATTTCTTCGGTAGTCCCCGCAGAGGCTAACATAATTAAAAATTATGTAGTTATGTTTAAACGGATGGAAATAGTTGTTTTAATATGCAAAACAATCATTTATGGGAAGAAATGTTGCTGTAACTATATTTGTATTCATTCAATGAGGTTCAGATTTTCGGATTCCCTGGAGTAATACATTACGATTTTATTTAATTAAATTGAAAACTGTAAACTTCAGTATCTTACAAAAACGCAGGATTAATATATTGCACCTAATAATGCAAATATTCAAAATACAAGGAAATTCGAAATGGAGAGAGAGAACAAACTCCTAATACCAAAGCAGGTAAAGAGATTCACGGGACGGGGCACTTTTTACACCACCTTCAGCAGAAAATTGTTAGAACCGTTGCCTTGAAATACATAATTACAATTGCATGTATTTTCATAAAATACAAATAGAAACATAAAAAAGGACTATCCCTTTCCTTGAAATGTCGCATACATTTAGCTGTTCTTAATTTAAAGACTTTAACATAAATATAGGATTTACAAGTTAATCCACAAGAGCTTTCCGATTTTTTCTTTTTAATAATCTGTCAAAGTTAAATATACAACAAATAATACTACGTTTAATTAAGTTTAATCTAGTGTGTATCGTGTACAGTAAAAAGGTAAGAAATTTGAGAAAACGAAGATAGGAGGTTTAAAATACGCAAAAGATTTCCAAACTTCTGAGAAAATGACTAGCCACAACCGTTAGGTACCTGCATAAAATTTAAAAATATTTAGTAGTGGGTCAGTCAAAAATAAACTAATTTTGTGCAGAAATGCAAAGCTTACAAGGTTGACCTTCAAGTTACATAATCCCTTAAAATCTGCGTACTTTTACTTTCAGACATTCTTTGGTGGCTCACCATAAACATTAGTTTGCGGCTTTTTAAAATAGAAACTGCTAATTCGGTGTGTAATTTGTCTGGTGACATAATCAAACTTTAGCAGTTTTATACAAGGTGTCTCAAAAAGTTTTGCACTTTTCTTTCTAATTTTGCTCAGCTATCATCAGTTTTCACAACTAACTTTATTCGGAACTTAAAACTACATTTATTGGAAATTCATGTATGGAAAATTATATCATCTAGATGTCGGCCATTTTGCCGCTGGCACTCTTCCAAGCAATGCCTTAGATTTTCCATTACGTCATTTTCCATAGCCCCAAAGTTACTGTTTTGGCAGCAATATCCTCCAGTGGCATAATAGGCCCATACTTTTTTTGAAACTAACAACGGACGAACAGTTACTGTAAATTCTGACAGGTACGCCGCAATGATCTGTGAATTTTTTGGGCCTGCGCTCTAAGAATTTGATGATTTTAATGACCAGTGGTGGTTCCAGCAAGATGGGGCTACTAGCCACCCAGCAAATACCACATTAGAAGCTGTAAGAGAATGGTTCCCGGATAAATTGATATCAAGAAGAGGCGACATCAATTGCCCCCCCAAGAAGCCCGGACTTGGCCCCAAACGATTTTTTTTGTGGGGATATCTCAAGAGTCGAGTTTATAATAACGCCCCAGCAAATTCGATTCAGCTTAAAAATCGTGTCCAGGAAGAAATTGAAGCCGTTACTCGTGACGTATGCACAAGCGTAATAGAAAATCTAAGGCATTGCTTGGAAGAGTGCCAGCGGCGAAATGGGCGACATCTAGATGATATAATTTTCCATACATGAATTTCCAATAGATGTAGTTTTAAGTTCCAAAAAATGTTAGTTGTGAAAACTGATGATAGCTGAGCAAAATTAGAAAGAAAAGTGCAAAACTCTCTGAGACACCTTGTATTATAGAATTGTTTTTGATATAATAAAAAAGCAACTAATTTTTATTGGCACTCCGTTTTGTATAAGCAGTCGATTGTAACTCGAGGTAAATCTTTTTCAGTTTGAAAGAATATCATTAATAGGTTACACTTTTATAATCCAAAATTTCAAATTTGTTGTTAATTATAGATATTCTCCAATTTTTTAAATCTTTATCAGAAAGTTAAATTAATAACATATGGGGTAAAGATTGGTATTATCTTGATAACAGTAATATCGTGATACTACTAGTGGAACTTTACCATGGTATTAATAAGCGAGTTTAGCGCTCAAAATCGTCGACCAGGTGGTACGGCTTCGGTGAGCATCATAGCGCTACAGAAGAAATATGTGCGGCAGTGAAGGTGCTGCCCAAAAATTACGAAAGGTGTGTTAAAAACAGGTAAAGAAACGTAATTAGGACGTGTAGTTACATAGCCCTTATCAATTTGATATGAACGATACAAAAATGTTCTGGGACGTTATAAAAGTAGATATCCGTCTCGTTTTTTTTGGTGCATACACATTGCACGTGTTGCGATAAATATGACTTAGAGAGGCTTACGAAGTGCTTCCTTTTTCCTACAGACCTGTGGCATCGTCCATTAACGAGGCAAGAAAGAATGTGAATAAAAGGCGTAATTACAGTGGTATCAACTTGAAAACTGCATTAAAGAAGGCGTTTGATGAAAAATAATAATAATAATAATAATAGAGATTTATTGCCCAACAGATAAAATCCATTTACAGCGCAAACATTGAACAGTAGTACACGATACTTAATACTAGTACGTAAACTTAACTTAAATTAATAATATATGTATATTAAAATAAAGAAATTACAATAGCTTAAATAATAATATTAATAAGAAGAACTCAAGATGGTTTTCTTAATTAACGTTAGAGAACAATGATTAATGTCACAATGGTCAATTTTGTTGTAGTTATTACACATTACAAATATTGGCGATTTTAAACGTAAATTAGTATGTGCAGTAGGACAGCTGAAAGTATTGTTATTTCGAGAAGATATACGAGGGACATGAAAACTTAAGAGAGACATTAATGATATAGCATCAATTTCATTATGCAGTAATTTATATAGAAACGTAAGACTTGATAATATTCTTCTTTGTTCTAAAGACTGACAATTAAACCTAGTGAGTAATAAGTCTTGAGCGATCCCGATTTCTGGATAGAATCCCTCAGTTTTAAAATATAGAAATTTTAAAAATCTTCTCTGAATTGCCTCAAGCCTGTCCTTATGACATTCGTAGTAAGGGTACCAAACTAACGAGCAATACTCAAGTTTAGAACGAACAAATGAGAAGTAAAGCGTTTTAAGAGCTAAACACTCAGAAAATGCTTTGCAATTACGTATAATAAAACCCAACATTTTAATAGCTGATTTGTATAACGAATCAATATGTCCAGAGAAGCTAAATTGACTGTCAAATGTTACTCCAAGATCAGTAATGGAGTCAGCACGATTTAATAAAGTGGAGTTACACATATAAGGGTATAGAATGGGATTTTGTTTCCGACTATAGGTAACCACTTTACACTTGGACACATTAAGCATAAGATTATTAGTATTACACCATTTTTGAATTTGATTAAGTTGTGACTGAAGATGGATACAGTCACTGGAATATTTAATAGAGCTGAATATTTTAAAGTCATCTGCGAATAGTAGTTTTTCGCAAGTAACATATTCCGGCAGATCATTAACAAATAACAGAAATAGCAGGGGACCTAGATTGGAACCTTGCGGAACACCAGACGACGCCACGAAATATTCAGAGTGAAAGCTGTTATATGACACATATTGAATTCTGTTATAGAGGTAAGACTTAAAAAAGCTAAGTAAGGACTCACTAAAGCCAAAGTAGTCAAGCTTAGATAAGATAATTAGATGATCAATTCGAACGAACGCTTTTGAAAAATCTGTATAAATTACATCGACTTGTCCTTGGGAATCAAGAGTGTTCGATATAAATTCGCTTAAGTAAACCAAATTGGAAACCGTGGAACGCTTTTCCATAAAACCGTGTTGATAGGGAGAGATATAATTCCTTACCAGTGGGTAGATTCGACTATAAAGTGCCATTTCAAATACTTTGGCAAAATTTGAAAGAATGCTAATGGGTCGATAATTACTAATTAGAGTCGTATCACCTGTTTTATGAACAGGACAAATTCTAGATCTTTTCCAAAGCTCTGGGAAAGCACAGGTTTTCAGTGAGAGATTAAATAATGTCGTCAATGGTTTTGCGAAAGCTTCCAAGTTTTCTTTAATGAAAAAACTAGGGATTTGGTCAGGGCCAGCAGTCATCTTGTATTTTAGTTTATTGATTGAGGCTTGAACTTCGTTTTCAGATAGCTGTAAGATATTAAGACACGGAAGGTTCATGTGGACTTTGTTTGGCACATAATTAGCAGGAGAGTTAGTAGACGATTGAGGAACTTGATAAACGCTATTAAAAAAGCAACTGAAAGCATCTACTATATCCTGTGGCGAGTTAAAAATATGAGTACCATCAGTCATCTTACCCGGAATTCTACTGTTACCTTTTTTAGTTCTAATATAAGACCAAAATTTTTTAACATCAACAGTAATAGACTCCTCTACAGTCAGTAGGTAATTTTTATATGCTGTTGCTTTCTGTTGTTTGACAAGTCTTCTGATTCTTTTAAACTCTCGAAGAGAAGATTCAGATTTTGAAACTTTGTGTTTCTTGAAGTAATGAGCCTTTAATTTAATATTTCTTATCAACTCAGCTGTGAACCATTGCGGAAATTTATTAGAGTTTGTACGATAAGTTGGAACATACACGTCAAAAAAGGAATAAATACGGTTATAAAATTCCTCACAAGCTAAATCCACATTATCATAATTAAGCAAGTATGTCCAATCTATACTGAGAAGTGAATTATATAATGCGGGAAAATTAGCCATCTTGAAATTGTAACAATTAGACTTAGCATTTGTAGGAAAATTTGACTCACCATTATGATTTAGTTGAAAAGTAACGTATAATGAAGGGTGATGTAAATCTTCAATTACTAGTGGTGCATTATCATGGACCATTTACAAAGCAGATTTTGCCCAGATGCAATGAGTGTATCGCTACCATGTGTCGTAGACTTGTTGAGCCTAAGGTCAAAGTTCTTACACCACTGCTAGAAAAAAGGCGCATCGGAAGGCCGAAGAAAGTCGAGGGATTTGGTCACAACTTCTTAAAGAAACATCTAATTGACAAAGCATCTACATTCTCTGCACATACTAATCCATCCACATCCACTGCAAACACGAATCCGTCTATATCCACTAGAGATGTTGATGATACAATTTGTAGTGTCTGCGATGGTTCTTACTCAACAGATGTAGAAACGCGTAACGGGGCAGAATGGATTCAGTGCACTATTTGTGTCAAATGGTATCATGAGGAGTGTGTGGATTACGCTGATTCACCCCATTTCATATGTTTTGACTGTGACAAGCCAGTCAGCATCGTATCAGATGACGATGGTGATTAGTGCCTACACGGAACAGTTGATTCAAGTTTTTATGTTGTATTAGTGAATGGAATGGACTCACGAGTTTTTAAATAAATTGCATATCATTCCAAGTTATCACGATAATGCCAACCTTTAATGGGGGGGGGGGGGTTAGTTAATCGAAAACTAAATAATATTTATGCATGATCGCATTAGTTTGGCAATAATTATGAATGAATTTTTTTTGACATAAACGTCTATTTATAGCCCATGGGCGTCATTATAGTCCACGGGCTATAATAAAATGTCAAACAATGATAAACAGTTCAACAGTCTTATAACGAATTAATTAGGTACAATCGAAAGTATAGGTACTCTTTATTGAAACTCTATTTGGGGCAATTTATATTAACAACACAGTTAACACAATTATTCATGTGAATATTCCAAGGCGCAACTGCTTCAACATTTAACAGTAGTTAGTAGAAAACAAAATAATTGAGCAACTAACTACTCGATGTGGGTAGAAAATTAATTTATTCCTTTTATTGCAGTTTTAAAATCGTCGTGCATAAAATTATGTACGAGGTGTGTCTAAAACGTTCGGTAAATGGTATCACAGAACAAAGAAAACAAAAGATATAAAGAAATTGCCTTTATTGGTCTTCAAAATGATCGCTTTGCAACACAACACACTTTTGACAACGTTTATAAAGTTTCTGGAAACTGGCAACAAATTCATCTTTAGGAATCGATCGCAGGATCGCTGTCACACGTTCTGGGATGGCCAACACGCCCTCAAAACGTGCACCTTTCATTCCCGTTTTGAGACGGGCAAACAGAAAGTAGTCCGCAGGTGCCAAATCAGCGGAGTACGGTAGATGTTCGAGAAGAGTTACGACATGCTGAGCTAAGAATCGCCGCACTCGAATCGCACAATGTGCAGGTGCGTCGTCGTGCAGCAACTTCCACCGTCCAGTCCTGGGCAACTCAGGCCGATCACGCCGGATGCGTGCGACCAACCGTTTCAAAACTTCCTTAAGCGGCGTTTACAGTTTGACTGACCTTCAGGAACGAATTAACGATGGATGATGCCATCTTTGTCGAAGAAGGCGATTAAGATTGTCTTGACTTTGGACTTCTGAAGACGACTCTTTTTGGGTCGTGTAAAATAAATTCTTCGAACACCATTCCATGGCGTAACTGTTCTCGAACATCCACCGTACTCCCCCGATCTGGCGCCTGCGAGCTACTTTCTGTTTCCCCGTTTCAAGACGGTCATAAAAGCTGCGCGTTTTTAGAACGCGTTGGCCACCCAAGAACGTGCGACAGCGATCCTGCGATCAATTCCTAAAGATGACTTTGCTGCCAGTTTCCAGAAACTTTATGAACGTTGTCAAAGGTGTGTTGTGTTGCAAGGCGATTATTTTGAAGGCCAATAAAGGCAATTGCTTTAGATCTTTTGTTTTCTTTCTTGTGTGATAACCATTCACCGAACTTTTTAGACACGCCTCGTATGTACCATTGGCGTAACTTACGTTTGTGGCCTTCAACGTGATAAATCACATCTCAGGCCATAAAAGCTTCTTTACGCCCTTGATACATAAATAACTATTACATAATTAATTTAATTATTTTGGACGTGATATAAAATAACGCTTTTTATTTTCATTTTCTAGCTTTCACAGCAATATAAAACAAGAATAAATACTTTTGTAAATTAGCCCTCAAACAAAAAACAACTCTCTATTCTTTTTCAAATTTTCAATAGTAAAACAGATAACTGACGTGTACGATATACCTGCCTAACGTATTACAATGGGATGTACTTTGTGCTGAGGGTATGTAAACCCACCAGTAAATGCCTCCACGTTAGAATTCGGACAGTAAAAGCAATGTGAATTAAGATGTAAAAAGGGTTGCATAAAATTTTGTTACGAATTTTTAAACGGGTCATGAAGTCTACGATATACTTCGTAACAAATTATCTATCAAATCCTCTTCAGAATTTAAAAATATTATCCTTAAAAAAGACGAAACGCTTTATCAAAGGCAACTACTTAAAAAATGCCAAAGTGAATTACGAGAACGCACTGAAAGGGGAGAAAATAACCTTACAATTAAATTGTATATCAATAGCCTGCCTTCCGTTATACAAAAAAACTAATTAATTCCAACAGCAATGCCTTTCTATGTTACTATCAAAATGTGCGTAGTATTCGAGTTTGTCACTAATGTAAGTGATTGCGAATACGACATTATTGCTCTAAGTGAAACGTGGCTGTCATCTGATATTAACAGCTCTGAATTTCTTTCTACGGATACCTATAATGTCTACCGGTGTGACCGCAATTTTGAAGCAACTGCAACAACTAGAGGAGCAGGTGATCTTGTTGCGCTCAGAAATAATGTTATTTCCGAGGTTCTTGATTTATTCCAGCTACTACAAGTTTTGCCGACGTTTGAAATTGTTGGTTGTCATTGTACTTTTGCATGTTGTAGTTTGTATGTTTTTGTTATTTATATACCATGCACTCCTTCAATTACTGATCTTGAAATATTGTGTTCATATTTTGTGCAAAACCACTTAGATAAAGATAAGTTACTAGTCCTTGGTGACTTTAATATTCCTAACTTTAATAATAACAACGTTACAGATAATATTAGTACCTTACTAATAGGTTACACTGATATACTAAACTTACATCAATGGCATTATATACAGTGTGTTTCACTTTACATGAAGACACCTAACTTACAACATTAAGATGAATCTTTGTAGAAATGAAATTTTTTTAGAGTCCATCTCTAGCCAACTATGATTAAAATAAAAAGTAGTGTTTCAAGTAAAGTCATAGTAGCGATTAAGATATAGGAAAAACGTATTTAAAAAAGTTGTTGCTAATCACAAACATACTCCAAATATGAAGTTTCGCTGAAAAATTTTCACTTTTTAATTTTCTACATTTTGGTGTGAATTCATTAAAAAATTTCTTATCTCGAATATTAGGCGTGCTACTCCATGGTGGACAGGTGGAAGTTCAGGATGTTTCGCGTTAAACTCTCTAATTCATTATCACCAACAATTCGAATAATTATTTCTACCTTTTCAGGAATACTTGACCGTTGTTCAGCTATCACCAATCAAACAACCGAAATTCCAAGCCACTTAAGTTAAATTGTTTAGTGAGCTGACGTTTCAAACAATTTTAATTGTTTTGATTCTGCATTGAAACATATTTGAAATAAGAAATTTTTTAATTAATTCACACAAAAATGTAGAAAATTAAAAAGTGAAAATTTTTCAGCGAAACTTTAATTTGGAGTGTTTTTGTGATTAGCAATAACTTTTTTAAATACTTCTCTGCTGTATTTTAATCGCTACTATGACTTTATTTGAAAAACTGGTTTTTATTTTAATCATAGTTAGCTAGATTTGCACTCTAAGGAAATGTGATTCTTACAAAAAGATTCATCTTAATATCCTCTACCGCTGCTAAAAGTTTTATATTAATTGCGTTATTAATAAAACAGTTATTTAGGTGTATTCATGTAAAGTGAAACGCACAGTTGTACATAACGCAATTAGCTAATTTCAATTGTGAAGTTGACCATGACAGCAAGCCTTTAATAAAAGAAGATCTACATCATACGTCGTTGGTAATTTAATTTGATTTACAAATCAAAGGTTCTAATAACTTTCACGTTTCACGGGCTAACAAGCAGTATAATTTCAAGAAATCTAGTTTTTGCAATTGTATGCTGCTCCGAGCCTTGTTGATTGGTCAGTCCTGGGTGGATGCACCAATGTTGAAGAAGCTTGCGATATATTTTATAGTATGATGTATAATGTGTTTGATGAATTTGTACCATATTTTAAAAGCAAGGGTACTATGTAAATATAGATATCCAAAATAGTTTACACAAGACATTATAAATAACATTAAAATTAAATAATCGTTTTACAACACATACAGAAAATATAACTCTAACCAAGAACTAATAGAGTTTAGGCGGTTGCGCACACTGATAAAATGTCAAATCAAAGCTGCTTATGTGAGGTACTTATCTGAGGTAGAGGACTTAATCAATCACGACAGTAAACATTTTTGGACTTTATTAGATCCAAAAAAGGTACTTCTAGAATAACCGGAAAGTTCAAAAATGATGCTAATGCGATAGCTAATACTTTCGCAGAACACTTCAATAGTGTTTACCACGATTCCACTTCTTTAGTTTCTGATACTGCTGTTTGTATTAGCGATTTTCCTACTGTAAATATACAGGAAATTACCGAAGAAAATTAATAGGTATTGTGTAAATGTTTGTGAGTGTGGATTTCTATTAGAGGTGTTAATTGAGCTTTTCGCACACTTTGTTGCATTGATGGAATTCGACGTTTCGAGGACTGGATCTGCCCTCGTCGTCAGGCAGATCCATTCCCCGAAACGCCGCATTCCATCAATGCAACAGAGTATACGAAAAGATATAATACTTGCATTTCACAAACTTAAAAGCAAACCAACCTCAGGTATCGATCAAATACCCAGTTTTTTAATTAAAGATTGTCGTAATGATTTCGTATATCAATTTCATATCATTTTCAATTTATGTTTGAAAACTTCTTCTTAAAAGCGGCGACCCAACGGATATAAGAAACTATAGGCCTATAGCTATACTATCTAACTTCTCCAAATTGTTTGAAATGATAATACGTAATCGAATATATCAGCAAATTAGAAATTTTATTTCACCTCATCAACATGGTTTTCTTGAGAAGCGTTCGACTGTTACCAATTTGTGTTGTTTCGCCCAATTTGTTTCCGAAGTTGCTGATAATGAAGGTCAAGTAGACGTCATTTATACGGACTTTTCCAAGGTCTTCGATCGAATAGATCATGGACTATTATTGCAAAAACTAAAACGGTATGGCCCCAGTGATTCGCTAATCCTACTACTTAAAAGATAGATCTCACTATGTTGTTTATAATGATTTTACTTCTTTCCGATTTTTTCCTAAATCTGGTGTACCTCAGGGTTCCAATCTGGGTCCTCTTTTATTTTTATTATTTATCAACGATTTGTGCTTCAATACCCGTTACGAGGTTTTGATGTATGCCGATGATGTGAAACTTTATACTTGAGTTAAATCTCCTAATGATTGTATTAAACTACAGTCAGATTTGGATAACATCTCTGAATGGTGTAACTCACATAAACTTAATCTGAATGTTGCTAAATGCAAAATAATGACGTATTCGAGAAAAATGAATTATACTATTAACTATCAGTCACTAGTTCGTAATAATGAAACAAAAGGTCTTGGTATAACTTTTGATAAGGATCTGTTCTTTAACAAACACATATCAAACATAGCTTACGTACGCAACTGTAGGGTATTTTCTAATATAAATTCATTGCAAATGTTACATTTTCCTCTAGTCAGGAGTCGACTTAAATATTGTTCTCTAATTTGGTCACCTTAGTATGACTGTTACAAAAATGAGCCCAAAGAACTCTAGTTCAAAGCTCACGCTGTATATCCCATACGGAGTGAATTATTATGTAAATCTTTTCAAATACCATCCCTCGATCATAAGCGTAGAATAATTGGGTTGACCATATTATTCAAATTAATTCATAATTTGATTGATTGCTCGTACATACTTGCTAAATTAAACTTTTAAACTCCCCGGATTGGCACTGTAAATAATTACACCTTTTACATACAATTCTCGAAAACAAATTTATTGAAAAAATGAAATCTGTAATAGCTATGATATTTTTAATTCTAGTTTGTGATCTCTATTGCATGCTTTAGATTAGAGATAGTATTTTATAAAACGTATTATTTAATGTAATTATTATTTTGTCTGCTTGTTAGTTTAAGATATAATGCATCATTGAATATTGTTTGGCCCATATTTATAATGTCCTTTTTCCTGCTTTTTGTCCTATAATTGGCATTTGCTGTTAGACAATAAACTATTATTATTATTCAATAAGGTGATAATAGCATAAAAGCGTTTGTAATTAATGCGAAATCTGTGCTAATACTAAAAATGTCGCCACTTAAATTTTAAGTGTAGGCTTAAAGTTCGGCTTCATAGAATCATGTAAATAGGTACTTACGTGGTGCATGTTATCGATATTTTCCAGTATAATTCCAATACTATTCTTTTTCCTTCACTTACTACGATGTTTTTGTCAAATTCGATACCCCAAATAGTATATGAATATTCATAGCATTAACAACCTCGTGAAGATGTCTAGTTTTAACGCCCGTGTTTTGTATTTGATTTATGAGATTGCTCCTCGAAAGTTCTCATGCGGCTTAAAAAGTTTTAAGTTTAATTTATGTCAATTTTCTCAAGTTTCTCTTTGTACAAAATGTTTCATGAAGGTGGAGATTTAACCGGATAATGCTATTTTATAAAGGAGTATTACAAAATAAATAAGGGATTATAATTTAGACATTTTGTCAATAAAACGGCGAACTTCGTAATTGGGGATATTAAATTTAACAATTAACTATTTAGGTTTAGTTTAATCTACAACTCATAAAGTTAAATCGCGGTTTCTTATTGTTTTCCACTAGGAACTTTGTAGACTTTTGCTTGTACATATAAGAAAAGTGATATTAATTTAAATTTTTCTGCCAGTTCCAATACATTTGCATTGAATCACACTTACATGCAGACGTGCTGTTTAAAAGTTTTATGACTTTAGTAATTTCCTTTTAATACAGGACTTAAAAGAAGTGCTAAATATTTTCCAAAACGAATTTCATTTTGACTGAAAATCATAGCTTTCATCTACAGTATGCACCTTCTGTTGTGACATTTTGCCTATAAGTGAAACAGTTTTATTTAATTTGGAGCAAACCATAATTGTTAGCATTTACGTATATTCTGCCTATACAGGCTGCTGTATTTCTTGAATGTTATATGGATATGGATAATTCTTTTAGTTGTAAAGATAGAAGAATGGTTAAATGGGCAAAGGGTGTAACACAGTATTCACGAGGAATTTAATGGTATAAGCAAATTTGATATACGAGATGGACTTAAAAAGTTAGTGGCAAAAACGAAAAAAATACTTTTTTGTTATCTCACCTAGTTAATTTATTTATTTTTAAAAATAGAAAAATATGCTGCAAATCCTGTTTGAATACCCTTTTACATAGAATATAAGGTAGGTTACATGATTTCTTGATATTTATTATCGTTTTCGAGTAATTAACCAAAGTTGTATTTCTTCAAATGATAATCATAGTTGGCTGCGACCTAGTGAAACGCAATTTTTACTCCTTTTCACCACGTGGCATAAACCATACGTTTAATTAAAAAAAAAATTAAAAAAGATTTTTAGTTTGTTTAGTACTAAATCAAGCCATCCATGACACAAAATACAAACCATATATACAGAAATGACATCAATTTATTAAGGAAATAAAAGCACACACTATTAATATAAAATATTCTTACATTCTATTTTTTTTTAAATAATACTTACCTATTTCGAATTTTTTATATTAATGGTGTGTGTTCTTATCTCCTTTGCAACTTCAATATGGTATGTGTTCTGTTTCATGCCTCCTATCTTGATTTAGCAATAAAAAACCTAATTGTTATATCTCAATTTTTTCAAATTAAAAATGTGACTTATACTACATGGTTGAAAAGGAAACCTTGGCCAGTTACTCGAAAGTGATAACAGTTATCAAAAAATCATGTAGGCTACTTTATTCTACGAAAAAAGTTGTTCCGAATGTGTTTGAAGTATATTCATTTTAAAAATAAATCAACTAACCGAGATACGTAATAGAAAAGGCGATTTTTTTCGTTTTCCGCAAATTACACGCTTTATGTACCAAATTTCTTCACACCATTGGATTCATCATAAAAACTACAACACTACCTTGCCTATTTATCAGTTTTTATATCTTTATAAATAACAAAGTTACCTATATAGCGTTTAAGAAAGAGGGCACCCTGTATAAATTTTGTCAGAGAGGAACTGGAGTAAAGACCGTCTCCCGAGTTCTAAATTACGGAAGCGGGTACGACAGTGTCGATAACTTCAGCCAACACCGAGCCGAAGTGGTCGGTGCCCTATTGCTCATAATTTTAAGCCCTCGGTAACTATCCCGTAATCGAAGCGGCCGGTGCAATAGTGCCGATAATTATCCAGTGCCCATCTCAGACTCGTCGAGGAAAACCTCGTCCTAGGAAACGAAACTCAGTAAATCTCTACGCATTTTATGTTTCCACTAACAATCCAACACCTCCATACTTCCACTTTGTTGTATCACACAGTTTGCTTGTTTCAATAAAGGGGCAGATAGCTGAAGAGCCAATATTCATCCAGCGCACAGGCTGTCTATAACGGTTTCCCCACCGCCATTCCAACCACCACCCCGCTAAATTGTTATTTTATTTGTTAGGGTAAATGAGAATTTTGTAATTGTTGGTGTCATTTGTCAGGTATAAATTCGTTTATTAGTTCGTTGTGTTAGGCGGTTGTTTAAACTTACCGCTATCCTCGTTTTCCACAACGTTACAAACAGTACATAACAAGCATAACAGTTACTGCTCTGCAAAACCTACCCTTTTAAAGTGTACTCAGCGGAGGCCCCTTACCCTTTATTTCAGTGCAAGCCTCACTGCATGCAGGTTTGCACATACTTCTCTGGATTTTCATCATCGCCTTCACGTGTTAGCCCTTTTTCACTAATCATCTAGATCTTCCGGAGCCACCTCAGAACTCCATCCTCTTCTTCTCACCTCGGAATCTCACAGTGACAGTGAGTCGGTTTGGACAACTCTCACGAAATCTATTGCAAAATCTGACTGGGACTACACATGTTCCCTGAGACCACACAGGTACAACCAGGAACAGCTCTTCTGCTACCAAGCAGTACCAGTTTGTAATGCCCTTTCCTTAAGCTAATCCTTTGATTAGACATGCATTACATGCAAGCTTCCCATAACAAGTAATAATCACTAAGTGTCAGAGGTACCACGTTAGTATTACACTTTAATTGAAGTTATGTCATAGCACAACGCAGTTCTACCGTCGAATATGCCGATCATCAACCTCTTTTGTTTTTTGGCACAGGCACACACCGCTCCCTTCGTATGTATGCTTAGCAAAACTCCTGGAATAATTTATGGATTTTGTCTGGGGAATAGCAGAGCAGGCCATTCGTAACTTCTAAATTTTATTTTTATTAATTGATCATACAACACAAATGTAAGCAAACGAATGTTATATATTTCAACTGCCAACATATTTTTGATTTTTTGCTAATTGTCAAATGCAACATATCTTTTATTGTTCATATTTTGTTTAAATATGTTACCTTGTGGTGCAATCGTTACTCAGTCTATTAGAGCAAATCCTGATCCTGATTTCGAGCTACCTAGTAGGCAATGCATCTGACACGGCGACTCAGAAGATTTTATTAAAATTGTTTAGAACAGAAACACAAGCAAAATGTTAATTTTTAGTTTTCGGAATTAATTCTTTGAAAATGGAAAAATTACTTTTTTTGTGTACTTGGAATGGAAAACGGCCATCTTAATATGTAAAAAATAGTAAATTATAGTGGCATTTTAATCCTAGCAACCCTTTACTTGTTTGCTCGTTGGCAACCAACACTTTACTCCTTATCAACAGAGTTTTGCATGTTTGCTTGTTACTATGTATGTGTTGTAGTTGTTTTAAATCGTTGCTATGTTTCCGTACAAACATAATTTAACAGATTTGTCTAGAAAATTAGTTTCGTTCGAACTTTTCCATTAAGTACACAAAAAATAGCATATTCAACGCCTAAGAAAAATGGTTTTCCAGCTCGTGGAAATTTAATTCACTTTACTCCTTAGGAACACAGTAACTTTTTTAAACAATTATTTAATCGAGTTATTTTCATAAATACTAAACGTATTGTTTGTTAAGTTATAAAAAGATAATACACCTGCAGCAGTGGCGTAGCCAGGATGTTTTCATGGTGGGGAGGTTAACTAAAGTGAAGATATAATATCAATTTATTTTGAAGCAATATAATAACTTTAATAGAATTTGTAATAAAATAAAGGTCCTTCCAGGTTCTCATGGAAGGGGGGGGGGGTTGAACCCTCCTAACCCCTACCTGGCTTCGCCACTGACCTGCACTCTTACCTATCGAGGGAAAATCATTCGTTGATATTGACGCACAAAGTTGATCGAGACTGCAGATTTACTAAATGATAATTCTCGGAAATGTTTTATTGATTCACACCATAGAAAATGTTTCTTGATGTTTGAATTTTATTTTGTATGGTATCTTCTATGTACCCCTCTTTCGACGATGTCGAAGACCACCCACCAAGTCTTTTTAAATCAGAAATACTGCCCCCCATTATCAATTAACAACGTATCCGATGTTCGACGCATACAATGCACTGTATACCGGTTGTCTTCTGGAAGAATTAAATATTCTGCAATTTTCTTTGGCATTCCATAAAATGTATTGATTCCTACAGGTTGAACTGTGCATTTACCATTCCGATAGCGAATAAATAACCTACAATGGCTAACATTTTTAGGTCTCAACTTACGATACTCTTTATATAATTCAATTCCAGTTACTTCGGAAGTGACAGTTAAAACTCTCTTTTTTCTTGTCTTTGTGTTATGTAATGTTAGGATAATAACCGATTCAGCTTCTTCTATATCGTCAAGTGATATGGAGCATAACTCTTCGCTTCGGCATACACCATTTAAAGCAAAAATTAAGGCCACTTTTATAAATAAGAAAGAATCACTGCTGCTTCGTTCAGAAACTTTGAAATATGTTCGTACGTCAGAACTTTCGACATTTTGGGTTCGTATCCTTCAGTTTGTATCGTTCGAAATGCAATTGGTGTCGATATTTCGAAATGTCCACGTTGTCATTTATTTCTAAAGTACTTCTTAACATTGAATAAGTCAACCACACCGACGATGTTTTTAACGTCTTAAGGCTACAAAACACAAACAAAAAATAAATTGCACTTTAATTTATGCAGTTATTATCTTTTCCAAAAATAATACTAACAAACTAACATAATATTCTCATGGACACCTTCCACTTCGTTCGTGCTCTCCACTGACAAAACAATTACTAACATTTCAAATATTTTTCTCGCGATTTTGTTGGAACCAAATTTGAAGTCGCCTTTTGCGCCGTTTCTAAAATTTCACGAGAATCTTAACATAAACCATGACTTGCTGTAAAATAATTTTTTCTTGATAATTATTTTGTGTGTTTGCTTGTTACTATGTACGTGCTGCAGTTGTGTTAAATCGTTGCTATGTTTCCGTTCAGACATAACTTTGATAAATTTAAAAAAATTGTCTAGTAAAGTAGTTTTATTCGAACTTTTCCATTAAGTACGCAAAAATAGCATATTGAACGCGTAAGAAGAGTGGCTTTCCAGCTCCTGGAAATTGTAATTCACTCGCTAACGCTGGTGAATCAAACGTTTTTCCACTCGCTAAAAAACTACCACTTTTCTTTACTATTACTTGTTTAAACTACCGGTATGTTTCTCATTAATTTAGTTATTTCTATTAAATATCTTTTATATTCCAACATTCACTCTTTAAACATAGGTCTCTGCTATTATGCTCCAACTATTTCCCTCTATTTTTTCTTACAACATTTTACGTTTTGCTACCTTCAGCATATTGATTTCTCTTATATGCTCCATCCGTAACTCGGTTTGTCAAACCTTTCGCTTCTATTACATGTTGGGATGATATTTGTGGTGTAAAAGATGTTGGAGTTCGATGTATCTTATTATTGAAGTTAAACTTATGGTTGACTGTAATTATTCATTGTTAATTAAGTTTTATGCAGATTTAATTTAATTTGATTCATAACTGAAAAGTAAAAATAAGAATCTAGGTAGACGGGGTAGAATAGTTAAAATGTTATTATGTTGTTATTATAATTTAAATAGCTAGCAACGCAGGGATGTGTATTGAAGGAATTTTCTTATTTTATAACCGTTACCAAGGAGCAGGAAAGTTTTTTTTTTATTGGAAGAAAATATTAGGAAACCGAGGCAACGAGAGACAAGAGAAATATAAATAAAGTAAAAACAGTGCGAATTATTCTTCTTAAAAAGGAAGTTGTGTTTTCCTTGAAGAGAAGATAAAATAAAGAAATGAGTGTTTTTTCCTGTGAGAAAAAGGGAAGTTGCAAATTGATATTGGAGTTAAATGATAAATTATCCTGCTCATTTGAATATTAGAGTCGATTGGGGGATGGTTCTGCTTATCTGGATATTGGAATTGGATAGGGGGTTGCAGGGTACTAATTTTGAATTTTGGAGTTTTAAGTTGATTTGATTTGTATAGGATTCACAGTTGCATGATCGTATTAAAACTATTACAAAGAAATTTTAACAATGAGAAAAGTAAATATTAATAAAGCTATGGAAGATAGGATATAAATTAAAAAAGATAATGTTAATAAATCTGCATAAAAAGTTACCGTTGATTGAATTATTGTTATTATAGAACAAAATTATATATTATAACTAAGAAATTATTGGGGGGTAGTTCGTAGCAATATTTTACTGTATTTTAATGTACAGCAGTACATTTGAGTTTTGATGTAAAGAATTTATATGTATAATCGTATCAAAGATTTTCGGCTTTCTTGTATTGTTGAAATGAATGTTTGATTTTGTGAAGCCACCGCTGAGCAAATTGTCTACCTTTACCCATACAAAATTACTCTTTTTTATTCTTTTCAAATACGTCAGTTTAATAATAGACGACTTAGAAACAACGGCCATCCCAGAATTTGGCCGTTATGGCAATGGTCATAGCGGCTACTTTGTATACTAAGGTCACTGTAGTCGTAACAGCCAACTTGTCATTTTGCTCATAATGACCAGCAGTGACTTTTGAATTAGCATGAATTTGAAAACCTAGTATTCTATTAACTGAATCTATACCAGAATTGTATATGTCTATATGAAAAACGGAAACCTTATTAAAAGCCATATTTAGAACTAAATTAAATATCAGTGTTATTAATGTTGGTATAACAGTATTTGAAACAAATATAAAAGAATCATCAGAAAAAGTTAGAAAAAGGTAATCAGATGTTTATAGGTATACTATTCTGTTTATCTTGCGGCATAACAGTTATATAGGTGCCAATCTTCAAGTATGCGTTGTTCCTTATAACTTATAACAATATTATAAAATTAATAAAAAATTTCCACAGGTACTACCAGCGATGAATATTAAATAGTTGTATTTTTATGTTTTTAGAAAATACAATTAATTGTAGATAATTAAATACTATTTCGTTATTTCTGAGAAGTGGAATATTTTTTAACTGCACGGCAACGTAACACTGAGGTATACATTTATACAGGGCGTTCTCTGAGGAAACCGAAAAACTTTTATCATGTATTCCGGGGCTCATTGTAAACAAAAAAGTTCATAACTATGGAATAATTCTTCTCCGATAGAAATATGTAAAATCTTTAGTAATCAAAAGGTCTAATTCTAATAAGCAGCCATTGCTTGTCCATTAATTTACTGACTGATCAATTGGGCATATTGCCAAAGTAATCACTTTAACAAGCATGTCTAGGAGTGAGGAATACGTGGTTTTTGTCTACGGTTTTAGTAATGGAAGCGGAAGTGCTACAGCAGTACCGCAGCCACATTCACAGTACATATTTCATGGCTCGAAAAATTGCAGCATGTTTAGGAAGCGAGAGCCAACATTTCTAGTAATTATTATAACATTTTTTGTGTATTTATTTGTTATTTTTAGTTAAATATACTCACATTAGCCGAAACATATTTTTACTACGTTTGTCGATATCTCAAAAACAAAGGAATTAACTCGTAGTATACAAAATGACCGTTAGAACACATGGTAAAGGTTTGTCAATTTCCTCAGGGAATACCCTATATATTTAGTATTAAAATACGTGGTCCTATCATTCACAATTACCATTTATATCTTACATTCAACTAAAGCGTTCCTTTCCAAAAATAATAATATTCGTTTTGAGCCCGGTAACAATTTATAAATTGATTCAAATGACTTATATTTTTCTCGATGGTCGAATTAGATGCGTTAACTGCGTTTATCTAATTCGAAAATTAAAACGCAGAACGTTTATTGTTGAACGCAGCCTCAGCAACAATGAATTTCATCTAATTCCTGCGTTAAATGCTAATTTAAACATGCCTGAAAAACTGCAAACATGGTAAAAAATTAGAAAAACTTAGTAAAGAAAAGTTGCTTAAAATTGAACTTTGACTTTAGTGGAGAAATTTAAAACAATTTAAAAAGAATAAAATATATTCGATTTTTGACCAAAAGAGCAGCCTTTTGAAACATTAATAAGTAATTGATGATTAATGAATTAAGCTTATTTTTGAGTTTTAATGCTTTTATGATAATAATGTATATGTAATGACCTAATGACGATTAACAAAAATAGGCAATATAACTGTTCGAAATGTTGTTGATCTTAATGTACTATCGGGTTTTTTTTTTTTTTTTAGATAGAACTTATAAAAAGGTTAATTGTCAAACCGAGCTTTCATATTGCGCTCACTTTCTGACAGCTATGATCAGTATAGTCTGGCAAATCATCATGAATAGACTCGCGCTTGAACAACGCTACCAAATTATCCAAATTTATTTTAAAAATTGGTTGTCGATTCGCGCAACTCATAGACCACTTCGTGATTTTTATGGTCTTCATAACCGTCCATCTGAGCAAACCATCCGTTGAACTATGGATAGATTTAGTACCACATACTCATACAAATGATGCAATAACACCAGCACGTGGAAGGAACGTGCGTACGGAAGAGAATAGCGCCGCTGTAAACGAAAGTGTGGAAGAAGATCCAAATTTATCGATTCATCGCCGGTCGCAACAATTGGGGCTCTGTCCCTCCACAACGTGTAAAATTTTGCCCAAAGAGCTTAGTCTAATAATTGTGTTCAGAGATGAGGCTCACTTTTGGCTTATTAACGGGTATGTTAATAAACAAAATTGCCACATATGGAGTGAGGCCAATGCAGAAGAAAGCCTCCATACTCCATTGCATTCAGAAAAATGTACTGTTTGGTGCGGTTTACACGCTCGTGGCATCATCGGACATTATTTCTTTAAAAATGACGCCGGAGCTCGTGTTACAGTCAATGGAGATCGTTGGCGTAAGTACCATGATCAATGTTTTTTTGCTTGAAAATATGAATGACATTATCCGGTCGAGATGTGGTTTCAACACGATGGCGCTACGTGCCATACTGCGACTGCAACCATCGACTTATTGAAACAAAATTTGACGATAAGTTGATTTCGAGAAATGGATCTGTTAATTGGCTTCCAACGTCGCGCGATTTGACACCTCTCGATTATTTCCTGTGGGGCTACGTGAAGTCACTGGTTTATGCTGATAAACAAGTAACAGTTGACGCCTTGGAAGCCAACACAAAATTGGACGTCAAGAATGCGCTTCGTCAAGAATAGAGGCGTTGGTTATATACCCGACATCATTTTCAAATGTTAATGCCATCTATTGATATTTTGAATAACAAAAAAATTGATAAAGGTTAATCTTTTTTGTTATTTTTTACAGTTTCAAGTTCTATGAGGCTTTAAAAAACACCCACTAATACTTCTTACCTACTTAGCAGATGAGCAAAAAACCCTTACAATTGAATTGGGTGGGAACATATTCTTGTTAAATGCAACTACTTCTGACATAACTCTTATCTTAAAAATGCGCACACCATTAATACGTAATTACACTTAAAAGCTAAAGAAAATATGACATGAAGAACAAAACGAAGCAGAGTATATGTAAGCTAACAAAGTCTATTATTTATGAGCTTAATTTATATTTGTGCTTATATTTCACTAAGTTATTTGATCGAATATCGTTGGCGCTGATAATACACGTAGCACATTCGTCTAACACTCGGTTTCGTAACCATATAGTTTCCGAGCGTACGGTGCCGCCTAGATTTTATGATTAAAAGATTAAGACTGGCGCGGGTATTAGATATACTCGACCGCTTCCATGCAATGGCAAACCGCCGAGGTATTTTTGCCTAGTAAATCTTCCTGGAGTAGAATGCAAGCACATCCGTGTAGAGATGGGCAAATCCGCTAGGGGTCGTTCCCTTGGAACGACACCGGTTTCGGAATCGGACAGATTGAATCCGCTTTCTATTTTAAACCGACTCTAAGCGGCGCTTTATACTCAAACGACGATGAAAAATAGTAGTTCGGCATACAGAATTATTTCAATCTTCTTTTCGTTTGTGTAACCTGTAGGTTTTTTTGCGATGGAAAAATCATTAAAATACCGAATTGCCAAATATGCTTTGTATACAGTGTGGTTCATAAGTAATGGGACACAAGACCAACAGTATATTCGTGTGGCCAAAATATTACGAGTTACCTAAAATTACAATTTTCCAAAGGTTAATATTTAGGGAGATACAGGGTGTCAAAGTCGAAATTTTAATTTTAATTTTCTACACCTAATACCTTAAAAAAGCTTAAACTTTTTTGTACTTAAAGTTAGGGCAGATCTAATTGAAAAAAACAATTGCTCCATCTTTTTTTACACAAAAAGGGTATACTATTTAAATGTTACTAAAGTTAACCGTTTCAAAGATATTTGCTACGTAAAGCAACATCCTATTCATTTATTAAGCATTCTGTACCGCAGTAGGCTTGCATTTAAAACAAAATATCCACATATTCTTGGCAAAAATAAGTAATAGGACACATGTGGAATCGCTTACTTCAATAGCAAATATTTTGGAAACGGTTAATTTTAGAAACATTTAGGTTTGTATTCCTTTTTTGTATAAAAAAGATTTTTTTGATTAGATTTGCCCTAACTTTAAGCACAAAAAAGTTTAAGCTTTTTTAAAGATATTAGGTATAGAAAAAGTGGTTCTTTTAAGAGCTATATTAAAATTGGCGGATTATTGCTTGCCGTCCCAAAAAAAGGTAGTTTCGCCAATTTACATATTAATATTTTGAAAACTTGCAAATTACAGAAGAAAATTAAAATTAAAATTTCGACCTTGACACCCTGTATCTCCCCAAGGTAACCGTAGGTAAATCGTAATATTTTAGCCTGTTGGTCTCCGTCCCGTTACTTATAGCCCACCGTGTATACTTAATCGGCCGTTAGTTGCACCCACTAATGATACCAACTTAATTGTTTATCTCAAGACCATTACTGAGCACGTATTGACAATTAAATAATATGTATGCCATACTTAAGATGAATGTATTGAGTTGAAAAAATGGATTTTTACTAAAGTATTTTCTAATAGTGACACAATAGTGACCCCACCTTTAATAAAGTGTAAAATATTTTTTATTTGTTTCGGGTGTATCTAATCGGACATTTGATCAAATCGAAATCTTAAGAAATTTATGTAAAATTCGTCTAATATGGTACGACTTTGTACGTACCTGGAAAGTTTTTTTCTGTAATATTAAATGCAATAAATTGTGAATGTTTCATTGAAAAATATTCGTAGCATAATATAATAATTGGAGGTGAAACCACAATAAATCTCCCTTTGCCCGCGAGCGCAAGGGTCAGAGCAGTTGTGTAGAGACGTGACTGGCAGCATTCACATTTGCATTGTGTTTATACGTTGATTATGAACTTGAAACAATAAGTTACACTATGGAAAAAACTAGAAAACTTCTACCTGCTGGATTTTTGGTATTATAAAGACATGAAGGATAACATGTTACCTATTTACACAGATACCATGAAGCTTAAGCTTCAAATGGATAACCGAAAAGAGTCACTTGTTTCGAAAATTGTGGAAATTGTTTCAGTAATAATCGAATACATATGGCAAAGATCTTGTATTCTAATTTAATCCCGTTTGCATGTGGCACAATTACTGAAAACTTACACCTTCAAGTGTAAAAACTTGATAAAATTTAGGAAGGGATTATAGAATGTCAAAAAAAAACTCGGGCCAGCAGTAACAGGCTTTTTGATATGTTCTTGTAAGTGCAAAAATTTTCTAAAATGTAAGTGCTAAAAAACAGCTGGGACAAAATAACAATGAAATTAAAAAAAAAAAAGGCGAATCTGGAGCATAAGACAGGTGGAACAAATCTACCACCTACCCGAAAAGAAATTGATGAAAGTAGGATTATGGAATGTACATGTACAATCAATGACAGGAAAAGAAAATATTATTGAAACCAAAAAGAAAGGAAAAGGCAGAATGGAAATTGAAGGAAATCGGATATTTTATTGTGATGTGCCATGTAATGAACGAACAACATCGGAAGTAGCATGCATAATCCGCAACGAAGACGTGAAAAGGACAAGAGACGTGAAGTATAAAAATGAAAGAGTAATGCCAGTTGAAATAGAAGGAGATGACAAAGAAACATACCCAAGAATAATTGCATATATTCTGGGCTTACAAGATGCAACTGATAAAAGTAAGGGAAAATTAATCATAGAAGATACTGGCAACACCGTAGGAAGGTTTGGTGAGAATTATGCAAACAATAACGGACAAAGATTAATAGATTTCTGTTTACAAAACGATTTAGTGGTTGTTACCCATACCATATTTTCAACACAAACATATACATCGTTATATGTACAAGAGTTCTACCAAGTAGAAATTAAAAATCAAGACCGGAAAAGTAGCAGGAAAAGATAGCATAAATGCAGAAATACTGAAGTGGGAGAAAGGGTACAAGTAACTATGCATCAGTTAATAAGAAAAATATGGAAATCAAAGAAAATATCTGAAGACTGGAGTATGGCAATAATAGTGCCCATACATAAAAAAGAGGATGGTAGCCTATGCGATAACTACAGAGAGATCTCTCTCTTGAGTATTCCACGTAAAATATACAGAATTCTAAAAAAAGGACTTCGTAAGGAACTGGAAAGTACAATAAACGAAAATCAATGCGGTTTTCGCGTTGGGAGAAGTACACAAGATCTTATATAAACGAAAAAATTGGGTATTGGTAAAGAAATAAAAAAATATTTAAGAAAAATTGCGATTTTCAACTTTTTTAAATAAATGCTTGAAATTTTACATGTGGGTCTAGAACTAAATTCTAAGCAACTTTTTCAAATAATTTTCTTAGATATTTTGTCATGTAACGTCACTTTTTGCGACTTCACTGTGTTTTTTTTTAATTTGCCACCATACCAGTGGTCACGTGGCATATCCAAAATTCGATATTTAGGTTATCGGACATTCAGAACCGATCCCCCAGAAAAGTTTTTTTAATACTCTAATAATAAAAACTTTTTCCCATATGTTGCGAACTTTTTGCCGGTCATTGTATAAACAATCAAAGAGTTCCACGATTCAGTAGGTAAGCCTAAAAATGTATTGAACGTAAGTGTTTCATAAGATTGTCGGATATGTTGCATTAAGCAGTACATGATTCTTGATTCAAGTTTGTTAGATCAAAATTGCTTTTACATAGTTGTACACTGTAATGCGTTTCTTTCAAATTTTATATGAAGTAAGTTCCATGTTAGCTCGCCATTTAAAGCTGAATGTAAGTATTGAAATTTCATTATTGCTGGAATATTACTGTTTAATTAATTATTGTATAACCGACGTATTAACCACTGGAAGTGGGAAGATCGATTGTTTGTAATTTAGCACCTAACATTTCGTTGTTTGATGTGCGAGCGATCATTATTAACGCTAAGTGCGCCAATAATGTGTTTAACTTCTGCGGTAATTTTAAAATAGCGGGATCCAAAATGATCAAATCTGAAGCTTCAGCTTGTTCCGAACCATTCGAACAACATCATAGTTTTATTTGAATATTAATAAACTTTCTTGTACTTAAACTACATTTTAATTCTGTAATTATGGTATACGTTAATTCTAAACTATTTAATAAATGAATATGATCAGCAAAATTATTTAACGTTTTAAAAATTTGATCAGGAGAAGCAATTAATTGTTTAGTTTTTTTAGATGCCATTGTAGCGCTCTTAAAGGATTTAATTAAAATGTGACGAGAACAAAGGATAGCGATGTCTGACCTGTACCTGTTGTTACCACTCCGTGATGGTGCCAAAGTTCAACTCTTGAAATGTGATCAGCTCGGGTTCTCCGTTTGATGAAAATTCGTTTAGCCTTTCTTCGATAGTGCAAATTATATTAAATAATTAAACGATTATTTTGCCTTTACACTTCTGATGGAGTGTGCAATGCATTGTTGATGTAATGATGTGGCCCACTATTCCTCTTCGATAAATGTCATTATGCAAAGATAGTCATAGGGTGCTTTTCATACAGAATGACACGATGTTGACGGTGTTGTTTGTATGCAGGCAGCTACCAAGAAAAAGACTACGCTTAGTCGTTAGTGTACTTTCGAGTCACTGCAACTTGAATAAGCATATGCACCATTTAGGGCTGGCAAAATAATCCAGGTTGTAAGAGGAAAAGACAGCAGAACATAAAGGATTGTCCTGCGCTCACTACAATTAGAAGTGCCATGTTGGAATAGTTCTAGCCTGACATGCATGGAATTTTCAGTATACTTGTGACAAGTCTTCATAACTTCATTAGTCTAAGTTGGCCACTTGTTTTCTGCATTTCGTTTGTTTCAATTGGCTTAAAAACTATCGCCTAGATTCCTAGATATAAATTTCCAAAATATCGTTTTTTCGAATGGGAAGCGTTATTCCAAATTAAAATCTCAAATTAATAGGGGAAGGTTGCCTAATTCGTACCACATTTCACTTTTTATTTTTTCCCAAACGTATAGATTATAATTTTTGAACAAAGACATCAGATTCCAGTAGCTATATATTTGTTGTATCACATGTACTTTGTTAAAATGCTGTCACGATTACTTCAATGAAGCAGCAGTGCCTTTTCAGAGTAACTGCAAATGGTACAAATTAAGACACTGGTTGCCTAATATTGTACCACTAGTATCCTAATTTGTACCTAGTTGTGCAACCCTTCAAAAATGAAAAATAAGGGAAAATAGACAAGAAAATCGAAGAAACTAGAATATAACATGTTATTAATAATAGTAATGCTATTATAATACATTGCATTTTGTTAAAAAGGAAAAGAATACAGGTTAGAAAAAACAATGGAACTTCACAAATTATTTATTTTTATTCAACGAACGGTTATGTTATAAGAATCGAAGTCAACGCCAAATGTGATATACGACATCTGCCGTTTGATCTGACCGTGCATTTCTGGTATCGGCAATTTCATTTTGATTTGCTCATCCGACACGCAGGCTTCATCTGGCATGTTTGGGAAAACAAAAGAATTCATTTTCTTCAAAATGATACTTCGAATTCATTACTCTCACCTTCCTTCTCATTTATTATTTTTCCAACAAAATATAGCTCCTTTTCTTTTTGGTCCTATAAACATACCAACACAAAATCATTTAATTTTAATGCAGTTGTATCAAAATCTTCGAAACTTTCATAATGGACGAAGTCTGCACCACCGGATGACTCGCTTTCTTCTTCGTAATCGTCTTCGTCGTCATCATCATCTTCTTCTTCAACTAAGCGTTTTTTAACTTTAATTATTTTTGGCTTTTTACGATCCTCTTTCTTCCCCTGAAAGTCTTCTTGGTTTTTGCAAGCCTCCTTTTTTGCTTCTAAGTCTTGTTTGTAGGGTGAACTCGTTAGGATAGTAGCATCCTGTTGTGTTGTGGAACGTCGTTTTCTCGTACCTGAACTTGAAGGCGTAGGCAGTGGAGAGATCTCGTTTAGCGTTTCCTTCAATTTGAGTTGATCATTTTTTTCAACTTCCACTGGAGCGTTATTTTCAACTGAAGCTTCTATTAGCGCATCAGCAGCTGCAAAATCGTGGTCCTTGAAGATGTTTCTATCTACTGGCCAAATTCCTGACGCCCGGAAAGCATTTGCTGCAGTTTCTATTGTGGCTGCCTTACCATATGCTTCGGAGAAAAGGGAAGCTACATGATGCACCGTGATTGTTTGTCCTACGTGCTGACGAAGCCATTTTTCTTGAGCTTGAATGTAATAGGTTCCTAAAGGCTTGAAAAAAGCCACATCCAAAGGCTGCATCCTGTGGGTTGTATGGCTCGGTAATTGTAGCAGGATGATGCCGTTGTCTCGAGCGTACAGGAGGGCTTCCAAGTTTTTACTGTGCGTTGAATGTCCGTCAAGCAAAATAAAACAGGTTCATCTTTACTGGCACGGACGTGGGTCTGAAAATGCTTCAGCCATTCAACAAAAAGCTCAGAAGTAATGTAACCTGAGTCACTTATGGTCACAACAGCACCTATCGGTGCGCCTATGGCGAGCTCAGGTGCGTGCCGTTTCCTTTTGAAAATAATCATCGGAGGAAGGTAAACACCGGACGCGCTAACACAGCAAACCATAGTAGTATTAACTCCTCTTTCACCACTGCTGGCAGCTCCCACTTGATGCTTTCCCTTCATTCCGACGATTTTTTGGGTCTTTTTCTGCACTGGTGTGAATCCAGATTCGTCTACATTAAAAATCTTTGTCCCGTCCAATTGGTACTGATCTACAGTTTGCTCAAGGATGTCAAAAGAACGACCAATTCTTTCGCGACTGAATCGCCGCATCATAAATGCATAGTACCATTTTTTCCCAACTGTCCCTTTTTCCGTATTGAAAACTTTTCCAATTCCGTATCTTTTGGCAACATCGAAGGCAAGTTTCCGTACATCTTTAATTGTCAGGCCAAAAATTCTCTCTTCAAATTTAAGAATATGTGCTTCAAGCTCCTTCTCCATTTCAGTTGTAAAAACGCACGGCCGACCAAGTGGTTTCACTTGGTTCTCGTTCATGTGTCGTTTAATTGTAGGTTTGGGCACTCCAAATGCCCTCACAGCTGCATTTAGTCCCATGGTTTTGTTTTTGACAGCAGCGATTGCAGACTTCAGCTGTACTTCCGACCATTGCCGATATTTTTGCTTCGGCATGTCTCTCTGGAATCAAAAGAATTTTCAAAAATCAGGTTTTTTTAAAACGTGGTTTCCTAAAATGTACCGGTACAATTTTGCGAAACCGCAACTGGTACAACTTAGGAACCAAGGCCATTTTTAAATGAAACGGAAATGCTGTGAAAATTTATGAACAATTAGTTCTCGTTTTTGCAGGAAATATAAGACAAAGAAGGTACAAAAAAGTTACCCTAGTTACAAAATGCATTAACAAACAATGTAATTTTTATTAGTTATTTTAAAGTGAAAAACGTAAATACAGCACACACAGAACAAATACGACTGTTGGCGCACTTCTTAAGCTCCGCCATGACACATGTACATTAGTTGCTTGTTTTGACGAAATATGGCGCCAGTTGTTTGATTCTTTAAAATTTTATGAGGTGGTACAATATTAGGGAATGGTACAAATTAGGCAACCTTCCCCTACTACGTTATTACATAGTATCAATTAAATCCTTGAAAATAGTCGTTTTTAATATCTTAGTGTCCCACTATAGTACCATTTGGAAAAAGATAATTATTCGCGAAACATAATTTTTGCCAATTTTAGATCAATTCTATTACACCAACGAAAACAGTTGAAGTTCTAAAATAATTTGTCTTGGGTGTTGTGGAACCTTGACTTTCATTTTACGCAAGTCGTGACAATCTAGATTAATAATAATAATAATGTTTTCTGCAAAAATTTACTTTGTCATCAAAATGATTCAAACTTGATACTAAGTTACCTAGAACTAAATTCCTTTAAAATAACAAAGTTGATGTGAATTCCTGCGAAACCGGAAGCGAGAGGAGTTTGTGTTTTATGTCAAATAATGCAGTTTTAAATATGTATTACATATTATATCAAATTTCATTTTGACGTCTTAAGATATAACTTAAAAAATAGGGGTACCCCAAGTTTCATTGAAACCCTGTATATACTGCGAAAAGGCTCAAATTTAGACATTTTTCAAAACACGTATATATAAATGTGTAACGTCTTTGACTTTTCTATGATTTTGCTTGCTATACTAGAGTGAAAAAATTAGAAAAAAAGCGAATGATTTCTTTAAGTATCTGAAATTAAAAAGCTTTATTAAGGGATGCGTTACTAGTTACTTTCTAAAATCTTTATAAATTAAATTTGTAGTGTAAGAGGACACCACGTACCAAACAGCACTTTGGTTCCATAACCCCTTCATGGATGAGGGTACGCTGGATTAGAAAAGTGGTCCCTTTGGTCACCGACAGACCGAGTTCGGACGTGTTACAAAATTAAGCTTCTTGTTTTTTCTTGGTTCAATATCTGGTTTTTAGTAGACAAATTTTCGAAGAGTTTTACATGTGCTTTAAAGCGTGTAAAATTTGGCTTACGGAATTTGAGTATGATTTGTTAAGAAAGGTTGGAGTGTGAAATTGTCACAACGGCAACTAAATTTAGTTTTAGTTATATTAGAATTCTACACAAGATGCTTCCCTTTCCGGTTAGCGTAATATTTTATGTAATTTCGAGGGCGATTTAAATGTATGAAAGAAACTTTTGACACGGATTACCCAAAAGAAAATAATAGCTGTACCTTTAGCTTTCTACATTTGTCATGAAAATGTCAAGCACAATATTGTTCACCGTTACATTTTCTCTGAGAACGAAAAATGCAATCTCCTGTCAGCTATTTCCCCCAACATTTGCTTTCAGCACAAAGCCGTATCAACATCACCAGTTTGGTAAATAATGACACATATTATCCGCTCTGGACACTGGATATCAATAATTGTGAATCCCTCTCCAGATGCACTGTCATTCTGGCAAACAACAGAATCTTTGCGAACAAAAAATTGCCTGTGCTATTTGACCCAACATACAGGGTGTAAACGAAAATAGGCTCACTGCCTACTTTTTATTATTCTTCGCAGTTCAAGAATGAAACTTACAGAACTCAATATAGAAAACAAATGTCATAATTTGAACCACAAAACTATTTAGTAACAATTCCGGTTTCCTTGGATTTTTTTAATTGCATTTATTAAGCAATCTCCCCAAAAACAATAAGTTTATGTTTTGACAGAAATGTAGATTAGTACCAATGAATCTTACTACATACTAAATTATATTTAATATTTTAATTGTTGTTCATCAGAATGAATAATGACAATATGATATTTAAATTAGTTTTTTAAGTTGGAGGGTGTAAGTAAACCTTTTGAGACGTCTTGGTTCATCACTTTGCACTGTGGGCGGCGTATAGGCGAGGTGAAGTGGATTGGAAAATTTTGTTAAAGGAGGTCTTTATTAAATAATAAGGAAAACTTATAGTTAGTTATAGTATAGGCAGGAAAATAGAAACAAAACTTTAATTTATTATTTGCCTCATATCCTTTGTATTTAAAAATAGTGTGTGTTAATTATATTTTAAAAACAACTGATAAAGGAATATATCAAGTGCTTCAATTTAAAGTCATCTTCAGCGACCCATGGAATTATAGTCACGGATTAACTAACGACAATTAATAAAAATTAAGGCAATTTAGTCGAACTTAAAATTGGCACCATTTTTCAAAATTATTTTATTTAAAGGGTCACATGAAAAATTATACAAAACTTGTTTTAAAACAGTTACTTAAGTATACTTAATAGCCCACTTTCAGCTGCGGCACTAATTTTATTCCGAAAATTTTGAAATAGACATCAAAACGTGTCGAAAGTATGTTTTGCAAAATTAGCTTCTATTGTATTCGCCGCTTCAGTTGTATCTTGGTGGAGGCTGCTCAATCTTCATCATAAACTTTTAAGTTTTAAATGGGCCCAGAAGCGTTCTATAGGAAGAAACTGGGGCACATTTGGTGGATTTTTATTTTTCCATATGTACTTTATACCCAACTCTGCCAATTTCTCAAGCGTTATTTTTGTGTAGTGAGATGTTGCTCAGTCTGACCAAAAAGTGCAATGTCCAGATTCATAATTTTCGTCCGTAAACGGCTTTCATCGACGTTCTATGCATTTAGAGGAATATAACAGAGAATTTAAATTACATTTTGTTTTAACAAATAGGTTTGTGAGACACCTTTCTGCGAGACAGCAAACCAAACGCACACTTATTTTCAATAGTTTTTTTCGCAGTTTAAATCTTACATCAGATGGTGCACCGCTCTAATTTCAGCAAAAGAAAAAGATGACTCATCATCTAATATAACGTATTTCTTTCCACCAAGCATAAAGTGACTTAAAGTAAAAATTGGTTACATAATTGATTCCAGTGCTTATTAAATTTTTTGTTGTATCGATAGGTAAGAATGCTTTAGATTTAAGCTTTGATTGAGTTGTAGTAACTTTAGATTATATTTTAGCATTTGATAATGCTTCTGTGAGGCGAAATATGGTTATGCAATTTCAATTTTAATACACAGCAAGTGGGAAAGACATTTTGTTTTACTCATCTTTATTCCATTAACACTTCGTTTCAGTAATTAGGAAGCAGCGCTAACTTGATAACTCTTTTTGAGAAATCAGAAAAACTAATAATATTCTTCTTAAATAGGAAGTTGTGCTTTGCTTTAAGAGAAGATAAAATAATGAAATAAGTGGTTTTTCCTGCGAGAAAAAGGGAAGTTGCAAGTTGAAAAATTGTCCTGCTCATCTGAATATTGGAGTCGGTTGGAGGGTTATTCTGCTTATTTGGATATTGAAGTTGATTGGAGGATTATTCTGCTTACCTGGATATTGGAATTGGATGGGGGATGCAGATTTTTGAGTTAATTTGATTTGAATAGGATTCACAGTTGCGTGAGCCTATTAAAACTATTATAAATAACTGTTAATAGTGAGACAATTAAATATTTAGAAAGTTAGGGAAGATAGGATATAAATTTAAAAAAACAATGTTAATAAATCTGCATAAAAGTTACCGTTGTTGTGATTGAGTTATTGTTATTATAGAACAGAATTATATACAATTAAAAGGTTATCGAAATTTCAGGACGACCCTAATACTGAGCTAACCCCGGGAGGGGGGGGGGGATAGTTCGTAGCAATATAAAGACTCATTCTTGTAACCGGCAGGTGAAAAGGACCGCCAACTAATCGGATGATGCCTCGAAAATGTGTACATAAGTGTATAAAGTTATACATTGAATTTTTCTTTTTAGTATACATAATCTCTATGTATGGTTTAAAAAAAAGTATCAAAAGTCCTATATGTAGGCAACCAACTATACACTAAACGTGACCCTTGCTGTGAATTTAGGGACATTGGTTTTTATTTTTTGTGGTGTGTAAAGGTTATGTTTGTAAATAAATCAAACTCAGTAGAATATCAAAATAATTTTAATTCAACTATTATTCTCAAACATAAAATATCAACAACACAAAACAGAAATCGAAATAAAAACGGCAGTAGTTAAAGACTAATTTTTTGACATTAAGTTAATTTAATTATTTCTGCCACAGCATGCTACTTTTTTCTTTAAAAATTAAAATTTAAAGTTTAGTTTATAGTTGGTTGCCTACATATAGGACTTGACACGCTTTTTTTAGCCATACATAGGGGATATGTATAGATGTACATGTTCTAAAAAGAAAAATTCCCTGTATACAAAGCATGATCATATAAATTCATGGCTTTAGGTTGTTAAAAGTGGGAGATTGTTGCATAGGGTTGTAGGGAAAAGTTTAGCACCCCCTAATAAATACCTAATTGTTTCATCATTTTTTGTTTATTACAGTCGAACCAAAAAGGCTTCTATTTCTTTTCCCCCCTTTGGTAGGTGAATAGGAGCAAAAGTTTTGTAAACAAGTAGGAATTACTTATACTTTTTGCTTAGGCTAAAACGGCAAACTCTATTCTACGGTATTTAAATTTTTAAATTGTTTATTAACAAAAACAGAAATATCAATGATATGTAATGTAAGAAACATAAACATTAAATTCTTAAAAGCATATCTACAAAGTAAACTAGAAACATTAAATACAGCAGTTAGATATCATAAATGTTAGAGCAGGTATACAGTATACTACATTGATTAAAAGGCTAGGTAGTAAAATTTTATAACCAGGTTTTGTTGGTGGGTGGCCGGTTTTCATTATTTAAAATTAAACTGTAAATAGCATGACAAACAAAGAAAAATGTTACGATAGTCGGATTATTGCTTGCTTACTATTCAAGCGCTACGTAAAGACTAAAATATTTTCTCCGAAGGTTAATTCAATCGTATAAACTAAACTGACCACAATCTTCGAAAATCCAGACAAATATTCATTTCATGTAGTTCATATAGAAAGACCTACTTTAAAAGATTTGTTCATCCCATAAGTACATGCTTGTCGTGCAGTTTTACGTGTGGTTTCGGCTCATGACGTCATTCGTGCTGTTTCAGAGTTACACCGATGGGAGGTAGAGATAATTAGATGATAGATAAGATACGAAGGTCTCAAGGCAAAAGTTACAGGAAACAAATTGATCGTCAATAAGGATGTATACTTGCTGGAAGATTTGAAGGCTAAAGAAGAAGGAAACGAAACAGTAAAAGCTCTAAATAAAAGAATTGTAAGCGAAAGATCACCACAACAAACTAACGAAGGTGAGGGGAAAATAGCACATATATGAAACTGTAACAACAGAGGCAAATTACAGGGAAGAAAAAACGAAAGATCTAACAAATACAACGGCAGGTTATAGTACGGAAAATATTTCACGAGAAACACAAGAAAACACGAAGAGGGAATTAAAAACAAACAACGTCACAACAGTGAAAACTCTATTGACGCACATGCAATATGACAATCAAGATACTCCAAAAATAAACATTCCCACTAAAAACAGGTGTGTACAACAAAATAAAACAAATCAACGATATAAACAAATATAGTAATTATAGTATATATGCTCGGGCGTATAAATGGTAAAACGACTACCAAGTACGAAGCTAACAGCCAAGAAAGCTCTTACTATTATTTTAAAAACCCAAAAAAGTAGGAAAAATGCATTAAAAATAGGATCAGAAGAATAGCGAGGAAAGCTAAAACCCACAAAGGGTTATAATGCTAACCAAAGAAGAAGAAAAACATATGTTTAAAGATAATCCTATTTTATAAAAAAAGAATTCTGCCAAGAATTCCAGGTCCAAATATCATACCAGCAGAAAACATTGCTGGGAAAATTTACATTTTGAACATATCCATACGATTTCATTAATGGTGCTTTAAATATAAAAATAAAAATTTTGGGTGTCCTTTTTATAATAAGTAGAGCAAAAAATACGGCAATACTTAGAATGATTTTCTTTATTATCAAAGATATAATATTTACACGTCCACATTGTGTATTGACAAGTGGTAAAACTGTCATTAAAGCAACGAAAAAGAGCTAGTTATTAAATAAACGTCACACTTTAGTTTATTAAAATTTCCGATTATTTGAATATTCAACTGATGGTTAAACGAGAACCGCATTTATTTTCTAAAAATTATGAATGTAGAATTCGGAGGGAAACAGGAAACCACGTTAGTTGGTGATGTTTATATATACGTATTAAAAAGGCAAGAGAGGCGTTTTTTACCAATGGAGATTATCTTTGTTAGATGTCAGTATGAGAGGATAGTAATGAAATTGGGCGGAAAGTACGCCGAATTATTTTTACCTATCATCGCTGGGCTGAAACGGCACGATTGACCTCATGTGCTAAAACCGCAAGGGGCCAAAACTGAAGCTAACCGTTTACAAGTTTTAGTTAACGCCGGAGTTTACACCTTGAAAAATAGTCTGCATAGACTTTGCTCCATTTTTTGAGAACTAATTTGAATGTAGGGGTGGCGGGTGATTTTTGTTTCTAATCATTTATCTTTTGTCTGTTTATAGACACCTCAGTTTTGTCAAATTAAAAAAAAATAACGTTCTAGCAATAAAAAACGTATAACTCTATTTAACTCTAAAAAATTCAAAGATGTAGTATTTGTAAAAATTGAGATATCGAAAAAATCTCCACGTCAATAGATAGATAAAAACATCCCCTTTTCAAAGGCCACACGAACATTTTTCCAAAATGCCAATTAATTGGGAAATAAAGGAAATAAGGTTTTAGATATATCGTTGTAACTCGTTATTCATAATGTAGCTTGTAGGCAACTCAAATAACAGACTGCGATAGATAATAGGAAATATTTAAAATATGAAACAGAATTCGAAACCAAACTATTTCGTAGAAACAATTTAATCTTCCCAACTTGTCAGTTATTACTCGACTCTACAGTTTTGCAACTTTAGATACGTCAAATAGAAAGCCACTGTACGTAAATGCCAGCCTTAACCCAGGCTGATTTAACAAATTTCTTGGAAGGCTTTGGCAGGTGGGACTGTCTATTTTAATTCAACTTAGATTTTTCCTAACAGTCCAGAAGAACCTTAAGCACTAAATCTTTATTTAACAAAAAGGTACATTCATAGAATGCGAATGTTGTAGAAAATTAATTTATAATCAATTTTAAAGGTTCTTTAAATCGGAAAACGTATTACGCTATTACACTAAAATTAATCAATTAAAATGGAATCTAATTTGAATACAAAAGCAGTTTATATGTGATACGCAGCTTCCAACAACGTATATTCCAGTCTGCGTTTTGAAGTTTAGAAGAATATCTCGATTGTAACCCGCCTTTGTACAACTTCCTCTTCCTTTTAGAGACTATACACTTCCCTTTCGTGTACTTTAGGTTTTGTGTATGCTTCGTAAGGTTTTCGTGTCTGCCTGAAAAACGCTAATGTATAATTTTATTCTTCCTGTTTTTAAGGACGACTCCAACAAACCAAAAAAATTTGTAATTTAAATTTCTAATAAAATGCTAGGATACTGAAATTTTATACTCTGTTGATAAACAATTTATCATGTCGCTTCCGTGTGAAGCTCAGCAACTGTTGTTATCGGGTCCCCGTAGCTTAATAAAAATTCGTAACCGTCAAAGGAATTTACGAAAACCGATTCCACAGAAAATTAAGAAATCTAAAGATTTACAGGGCCATTTTTTACTTTAATTTGCATTTTGTTTGCCTTATTAGCACATTTTAATACATAAATTTCTGTTTCCTTTTAATTCTATCCTTTGGTAAGATATTTCACTCTTGGCTTGTCCTTCGTTCTACTCTTCTGTTATCCCTTGGGCAAATTATATTTCATTCTAGATCGTGTGGTCCGCAATTTTCGACCTTCTAAGCTACTTTAACTCAATTAATACTGCATGATTCAATAATTGTAACAAAACGTATATCAAAACGGTATTCTATTATATTGAAAAACATTTATGCATTTACGCAAGTAATATGTCAGTACTATGATAAAATTACAGACTTTAAATTTTTAGTAACCTGGATCAAGGATTAGGGAAAGGAATTTAGACAAAGGGACTAGGAAATTTGTAAACTGGAAAAAGGGTAATGTGTAAACAAGCCTCCTAGTTGGGAAGTATTAAAGATCTAAATTTAACTTATAGCCGACGTCCGTCCGCTTTGAGTTCAAGCGGATTTAATTATTAGGCGATTGTGCCACAGCTAAATTATTAAACGGGTCAGTAGGTCAGAATGGATAAACGAGTTGAAAGCAATTGAGAAATTAAAACGGATTGATAGGTCAAAACCTGTAACGGACCGAAACCTCTATACATGAACTAAAGATGAAAAACCTTCATATAGTTACAACATACCGGGTGGAGCATTGCCTCATGCACCATAGGAATTTCAATGGTAATTTTTTAATATGTAAATATTTGCTTCCCTAATTATTTTAGACCAAAAGTGTAATTAAGTTTTTTGTAGAGAAAAAAATACCCCAACCAATGATGCTATTTTACACAATTTCTGAGTTTTGTGTAACAGAAAAACTGTGGGGATTAATTCGTGCACTTTGACAAAAATTACTGAGGCCATGAAATTTTTGAAACATAGGGGCGGAGCTATGGCAGTTTGAAATTATTTTTCAATACGAAAGATGTAACTGTAACAAATAACCATTATTCAACAAATTCAACAGGAAGGGAAATTACTTTTTAAAATAAACTTAACGGAAAATAAAATTATTTTATGTGGCAATTTTAACAAGTGTAACTGACAACCCAGACTGTTTCACTAATTCCAAGGCATCAGTGATTTTTATCAAAGTGCAAGAATTAATTTCCATAGTTTTCCTGTTACGGAAAAATTGAAAAACTGCAAAATAGCATCATTGGATGGGCTATTTTTTTCTCAATAAAAAACATATTTGCACTGTTGGCCTAAAATAATTAGGGAAGCAAATATTTACAAATTAAAAAGTTAGCCTTGAAATTCCTATGGTGCGTGAGGCAATGCACCACCCGGTATATTGTCCACACATAAACCCTCAGTGTTGCATTAAAAAGGGTATTCCTAAAATTAAAACATCTTTTCAATTCCAGATCACATCCTTTCCTACGTTTTAATAATTGACAGTTGTTTCCAGCAGGCAAAGTTTAGTCTTATTTTAAAAAACTGTCGGGAAAACTCAACCATAAAATCAATTACGCCAATATTTTTTATGCAGCAATAATACCTACGCTTATAATTTCAGATTCATGTAACAAAATAATTATTTTTAGAGCCAATGATTTCGTGTCGCAATATGTTGTATTTGTTTTTTCAGCTACGAGATCCAATTCCAAGGTATTTCTATTTTGTCTACGAGACGCCGTCTTGCATATGATCACTATTTATAATTTAGTTTTATCTCCCTCTTTATTGTCATAAGTAGCATATATTTCTGCGCAGCCATTATGTGCAAACTATTTTCTCTTTCTGATTTTTTAAATTTCAGTTTTGCTGTAATTTGCTACCATCTATAATTAGTTCGGTCAAATTCAGATTTCTTTGCTTATAATTTTGGGTTGTCTCGTGTCATTACTAGCAGTCATTTTCAGACTTCCGCCATAATTTCATTCATGCTCTATGAAAAACCTTTTATTTTTATATACAGTGCGCACGTAAAGGTTGGAACAAATTCGATAAAACCTTCAATGCGCAAGTAAGAAAATAATGCTCGGACACCTCGATTTTCCTTTTTAGATGCGCATATGTTGGTATCCATGTATTTTTTATTACGTCATCCTCGTTTGAGTTATGACGTCTTCATCAGTTTTTTTAAATGGCAACACCTTTTGATCATATCATTTAATAGAGCACACTTTTTTGGCTACCGGTGCCAAATTTTGTGGTATGTTTCATAACAATATTTTCGAAAAAGCGCAGTTTTATAATAATTCATAACAATGTAATGAAATAAAAATAGAAGCTAAGAATAATAAACACATCTAAAACTCATTAAATTGAATGTTAGAATTGCATATCATTCACCTTTTGACAATATCCATCTATTGGCGAAAACGGTATTTAGATAATCACGTACAATCCGTGAATAATGTGGTGGCGCGCCATCTTGTTGGTACCATATTGATTCGTCCGGCATTTGAGGATTTTGATTATTTGGATATAGTGCTACTAGTGCGGGAATTATCTGTTGTTGAAAAATTTTTCAGCATTTAATGCGCCGTTAATAAAAAATGGCGCAACAATTGTGGTACTAATTTTTTGAAAATATTGTAATGCAGCATTACCATAAAATTTGGCGTCTATACGCAACAACACGAGCTCTTTTAAATGGTACTGTAGCTACATTAAAACCGAAAAAAACACGAAATAACCGAGGTAGCACTCGGGAACACGCCACCGACTAGCACTGGGAAGGTCGGGATTTCTAATGAGCTGTAAATAAATGAAAGGGCGCCAATCAGTTAGGAGCGTGTCCTGCAGAGGAAACAAGCAATAACTGATAACTGACTTCCTGAAAACTTCTTCAAAGTACAAACCCAATAAAGGACTCTCAGATCGTTCAAATATTTAATAAGTGAATAAATAATAAGTAAATATATAGACATGTGCCAGACAAACCAGATAAATATATATAAATCGTAAATATCACAAGTAATTATATAACAAGTAAATATGTAACAGATAAATATGTAACAAATAAATATATAACATAAAAATATAGCAAGTAAACACAATATAGTCGAGACTGAGTATCGTATCCGATGACGGGACTTGAACGGTGCAAATAAATATTGAAAGTAATTAAAGAATATTCAGCGAATCAACAAAATTATTAAATGGCTGGTTCAACAACCAACTTTGAACTCAAATTACAAAGTAAAGACAAAATATGTTTACAAATGAATTATCGAGGTAACCTCAGTGTCGCATGATAACAATCTCAAAGCGTTGGTTATCGTATATAGATCCAGGCCTGTATCCCACGTTAACTTAAAATCGCGTACCATAAACTTATGTTAAGAATGGACTAATTAATCTCTGCGCACGTCGCAACTAAACACAAGGTATTTGCATCACTCTCAAATTCAGTTTCACGGCAACTCAAGTGTCTTGAATATTCACAAACAAAATGGTAGTTAAACTTTAAGTGAAACGAAGCATAAATTAAGTGATAACAATGACGTTAATGCAAACTGACTAAAGGCAAGATTGAAACAAAGAATGCATTCAAATAATACAAATGACACTAATACAAATTGACTAAAGCAAAATTGAAACAAGGAATGCATTCAAATAATATAAATGGCATTAATACAAATTGACTAAAGCAAAATTGAAACAAAGAATGCGAAGGTATCCTACCTAAGTAATGTTATACAATAATAACCTATACGGTGATCTGAATTTACAGGATACGTATCTCAAAGATTGTATGGTGAATCAAAATAACTCGAAAGCCTTCCGACGAAGGAAAAAAATACCTTACAGGTTAATCGGAAAAATCACTAATATGGCAGGAGCTCTTCGTAGTCTAGAAGCGAACTAGGGAAATCCTCAAGGTTCCAAAACCAGTACTCGACAGCAACAAACGGAAACATCAACTACATCTTTATAACAAACTCGGCACCATGTCCAATATAACTCGAAATATTAAACCTTCCAAGGTTCTTTACAAGATGATGGGAAACTTAACCCCAAATATTCCTACAGCTACCATAAAACGTGCCGTAAATCCAGCCTAAATCCGGCGTGAAATCGGGCTTCTTAAACTGAATGTAAAAGATCAGACGAACATAACCGCAAAATGCGTGAAAATTCTAGAAAGCCACCATATTCAAAAATGTCGGTCAATAACACTTGACAACGAACTAAACGACTTCTAGAACTTCATAAATGGGTTTTTGGAGCATCGATGATCCATCGAAATGTATATTAACAAAGTTAAGTAAATAGTACTCCAAAACCTCAAGTCTGACCTCTTCAATGTTTTCGACAGGAAAGAAAGGAACTCAACCAAAACTCCCCATATTTCAGGAAAAGTAATTAAAAATCCCTAGCTATACCGAGGTTATAAACTATACTATGTTACAAATCCAATAACCGTAAAGTTCTATGTATCGCCTAACTATAATTTGTAGAAATGTTACAAAGGGTCAAAAAAAAAAACTGTAACACTATCAAAAGAGGATGTTGCCATTTAAAAAACCTGCCGATGACCCCATAACTCGAACAGAGATGACGTAATAAAAATATACGTATACCAAAAAATGCGCATCCAAAAAAAAAAATCGGCGTGTCCGAACATTATTTTCTTACTTGCCCAATAACGTTTTTATCGAATTCGTTCCAACCTTCACGTGCGCACTGTATAATCTTTCCGCGTTTACTGAGCCAATTTTTTTGTTGATCTACTTGTCTCCCTCTTTTTTGTTAGTCATCATTTGTTTTACTGATTCATATCCTTAAAATAAGAAATAAAAGCTATCGTAGTCACGAAATCAGTTGCTAGGTTTTTTCTTCCTGACAAATAGTTGAACAAAAGTTCTTAATTCTTGATTCTGAATGCAGATAATGTAAATAGAAGAAATATAGAGCGTTTTTGATAAATTTGGTATAATCAAATCAGCATAGAGATGAACTCGACCATTCTACAATTATTTTAAACAAGCCTCCATATTCACCGTCCTCCGTTGGAATTATTTAACCTACTTTCTATCCAAAACTCCTTTGCAACTAAGTTTTAAATATTTAATAAAGCTTGTGTTGTGTCCTTTTATAAGCTCACCTGTCAGAATGTAACTGATAACTAAGTAAAAGGGTATGCAATTGTTAATTAAAGCAGTAGGCTGCAGGAAAAAGGTGTTATTGAAGATGTAGAGCAGTTTTTTTCAATAAAAGTCGAGGTCTCTAATATTTTAGATATTTCAAAATTGTTTGGAGTATCCGACTTAATTGTAAAGTGGAACATAGAACTGTAAGAACTGTCAAAAAAGTATCCTGAAATAAAAGGAGGGCGAATAACATTCAGAAAGCAGGTAAATAACTTAAAATACAAAGGCCCTGCTACGCATCTCACCAGCAAGAATCTTTTTAAAGTTTAGCTATACTTCTCTAATACCTAGGGTTGAGGTTCATCGTATAAAAGTATAGATTTACTGGAAGTACAAAGTGCTAATTATGAAGTTCTAGAAAACAAATTCTTTACAAATACTTTAGTTTGGATAAAATGCTTTGAAATTTCCGCAACTAACTAATACAAAGTATTTTGGTGTCGTGTTTATACACATAGGGAAGCCCTTTGTTGTAACAGTGAAACTAAAGGATATGATACATTTTCCGTCGTATTATAAACGCGCAATGTTAAAGGAATTATTTGCTTTACAAGAGTGGGGTATGTACACAAATATGTGCCTCTGTAGAAGCTAATATCATGTTAGGCTGGTATGGAATTTCTACACGTGGTTATTCATTAACCTATGAATATTATAGTTTATACAACTAGAGCTAAACACGATTATAGAACATCTAACTCAAGAAATATTAATCCCGTTCATCATACTACTTCTAACTTTGAGAATTATAGTTATTCAACGGTTTAGTCGTAGGTGTTTTGTTTGAGACAATATCAAACTTTCAAAGTTTGAACACCCTGTATATCTCTACATTTTTGGAATCCGGAGGAAATTCTAACTCTGAATACCTAGCCCTCTTAATTTTTTGAAAAACTCTAAAAATGTTTTCAGAACATGAAGATATTTCTTAACGATCTTGATAATGAAATAAAAAGTAGGTAAGTCGTCGCTGTACGCAAGCTATGTACAACACGAGATACTGGGGTTTGAAACTTTTGAAATTAATTTTTTGGCTGTAACTGAATGTTTTCAAATGCAACAATGAAAGCTCACCGTTAAGTACTTTTTGTATATTAAGTGTGTAAGCATAAGCATAATGTCTTTAGCATAAGATTTTGATAAGTAACAATTTTTGAGATTTTGGTATCGCTCGGTTAATAAAATATGATATATTCGACAAATCACCTACAGAGAAAAGACATATTTAAAAAATTCTTTAAACGCCAGTATTTCGTACTGTGCACAAGCTACAGCAACGATCTAACTTTTATATAAATAGAAGGATCAACAAGAAACGTTTGCTGGTCATGGTTTTTCGAATTTTTAAATAATCGTTTTAAACTTCTGTGTTCGGCTTCAGAATTTACACCCGATTCCACTTAAAAACTGAAAGTTAATGTCATTTCCGGGGAAAGGGGAATTTACTAAATTATTTTGTATTTTGTTTTCTACATAATCGACATAGCTGTACCTTCCGACTTAAATGTAACAACCAAATACCATCAGAAAAAAGATAAGTACCAACCATTGACCATAGAAATAGAACGCATATGGAAGCAGAAAGAAGTACATATCACACCATAATATCAGCCACAAGTATCACCTCACATTTATTTATTAACAATTTAGATCAACTAGGTCTACCAAACCATATACATACTCAAATACAAAAAGCCGTTATTCTCCATACATGCAATATCACCAGAAACTTCTTAAACCAAAAATAGAGAATGCGTAGTCTTGGAAATATGCCCGTCTGGACAGGAAAATGCCAGCAAAAGTCTGAGTAAAAGTAAACCTAATAATATTAATAATAATAATAATAACATGTGACATTTCATAGACAACTGTATTTCCGTTTTGAAACAATCGAAAACGATTCAAGAACGAGCAAAGTTTTGTAACTTAATTTGTCAAATTCTATTATAGCTATAACGGGTGATCAAATGAATTTCACATCTAGTAGGCTATTTATTTTTTAGGCATGTCTTAGTTTAATCTCAGATATTGTAACGGGGCAGGTTGTATTAAATAATAATTTAAACCATTGCTATAAGAAATGCATTCAATAAGTTAGCGTTTGGTTGTATTTGATATAACAAGTTTCGCAAACATTACATTTTACATTGTAAGAAATAATCAAATATGTTTATCAACTAAAGATGCACCTGAATCGAGATGTGTCATTCAAAGAACTGGTCATGTTATGAATCATATGAAAGCATTGAATTATTTGTAAATAAGTTCGTAATTACTAATGAACACCTGCACCAAATAACATGGAAAACCATGACTCGTGTTTATACAACGTAAGAATTAATGACAAATATTGTAAACAGCTTTGGCAGATGTTAAGAATATTAGAGTAGAAGGCGCAAAACTTTGAGAGACTCTCACATACGTTGTCTGATTAAGACCCAGACGAGAGGTCCTGACAAGACCAACCCGGGTCATAAGCCATGGGTTGGATTAAATGTCGTTTCCAACGTCATTACAAAGATGTGTGCCTTTCTAAAGATGTTCATGTAAGATTAGTGTTTATTATTATTAGAAGAAGTTGATGCTATTGTTTGGTACGCCGTATTGAGTCGTTTAGACTTAGATCATGTTATGTATATGGATCCCGTTTGTCGAACAGTTGAATTGTGATTGTAACTAAGGTTATACCAATATATCTGATGCTAGTTGATTCTGTATTTTAATATAACCTCCCGCAAAAGCCAAGTAAAAACACTCGTAATGAAGTTTGGCTATAAGTCTCTACCATTATAATTAATATAACATAGACAGCCTTAACCCATGATATTGCAAAAGCCACTTCGTTACAATATTTTGTTTTATGGACTGTCAAAACAAGAAATCAATTCAAATTATAGTGCGCTGCAGTACTCTAAGAGATGCTCTGCCATTAAAGCGGCTACCCTAATCTGAAATTCATTTGATCACCCGATATATTGTCACATCATGAATTAATTCAAACTAATTTTTAAGCCTATAGTTTGTATAGAACGTTTAACAGAATTAACTTTAAGGTTAGCCACTTGTCGAAGCAGTCCAGAAGAGCCTCAACGTTTGTTTCTAAAATGTATCCAATATGACGGAAAAGCTTCAGACTGCATTGAAAATAAATTTATTATTCCCTCAATAAAGTTGGTGTTATCCAGTGGCGGTTTCGCTATTAGGTCAAATGGTTATCGACCTCCCAATGCAATAATTAGACAAAAATGCAAAACTTGCTAATTACATAACCTATTAGACGCTGCAATATATACATATTTTATTTTTGTTAACTGTTATTGACGATTACTATGCGAGAACGTTTAAAAATACTAAATACACGTGAAAATTATATTGTATTGGTTATATTAATATTTTTGCCTTGGCAGAGTTCTAATGCACGGAAAGGTGTTGCAGGTTTAAATGGTATTTACACGAGTAAGAGGAAGATAACCACCTCATTGCTATAAATGGGAACTTACACAAGCTAACAAAGTGAAAGAGACTTGCGTTAACACAGTAGGCGATCAATGACTTAGTCATTAGTTCACTCAGTACTCCATAAAAAAGCAAACTTTTTGTTTTGTTTAACCTACCTTTGATTTGAAATATAAATCCTCCTAAAACTTAAATGAGTATGTGAATAGAACATTCATATTTTTTATTGACAGATTTAAAAATAATCTCCATATAATTGGCACCACCAGCCGCCACTGGTAATATCTACGACATAGAATTTTATTTCATCATCTAAACATTATTTGAAAATGCCACCAAATGTGAAACGAATAATAGCAATTGGCCATAACATGTTTACATGAACTAATAAGTAGCGAAGATTAATTGCCCATCATTTTCGGTGCACATAAAGTGAACAAGCATCCTTATTTTAATGTTAAATGTAAACTATATCGGTTATGGTTGAAGCGAAGCCTCAAATTGTGGAAAATTTCTGGATTAACCCAGGTGCCGAGAAAGTTCTTTTTAATCGCTTTATTAATTAGCGATGTGCATTAGATCATTAGATAAAATGAGGGAAATCTCTTATTGCATGCTACTTTATTAAATGAAACATGAGTAAAATTTCGGCAAAACGCCCTTAAGTAGAAATAAGCAACGCTAGATGAAATTTGATCGTAAAAGTAAGATTTAATTAAGTATTATGCCGCCTAGGTGGATTCACACACGAAGGTCGCCTTATACTAATATACGTCTTTAAAAGGAAGGCAATTTTGAAAGATTGCTAGACGCCTAAGTAACAAAAATCAAAGCAGATCTTTGAGACAAGTGATACTTTATGCGTTTCTGTATATAACGGTTATTCGTAAACTAGAACACGTACCTATTTTGAAATAGTTAAAACTTGACCTTTATTGGCAGATTTAGTACTTGAAAAACAGTCATAGACTATTATATGTCTTTGTTTGCTTTTCTTCACATTGTTGACATTATGTAGTCTATATTAGGAAAATTAAATGAGTAGAACCTTGTAACACGATAAAAAGGACCACTCAGAGAGTGTCTTTTTATTTTCTTAAATGTGGAATATATCGTCACCTTAATGCAGAACTAGCCTATGTCCATTTTTTTCAAAAATCAGTTTTCTAGCCTATGTTGTGTATTGAAATGTGCTGCATTTGATGCAGAAGTAGTCTATGTCTCAATATTAACAATATACTCTGCAACTGCAATTACACAAACATCCTAAGTTCCTTCTTACTTTTAAACTAAATGCAGAACTATTCTAAGTTGACTTGGGATATAACTGCAGTGCCCGTTTTGGACTTAGGATAGTGCAAGTGGACATAGGATTATAAACGTTAATTACATCGTGGACATAAGCTATCGCAGCTTGTATCTGGTTTGAATAAATATCGATAATAATGTATATTATATTGTTTGTTTGTTCATAATACATTTTTTAATAAACTAATTTAGTATTAGTTAACGCTATATTATTTTATTTTTAATATTGTGGACTTAGAATATCTTCCAAGTCGATACGTTATGATATCCTAAGTCCGAATCATTGGACTTAGAATACTTCATGTTAAGAAAATAAGCCTATGTGCATTCTTTTTTGTTTAATCTAATGTAACAAAGTTTATGCAACAACATAACGTGCGGGACAAGAAGAAGACACACATACTAGAAGTTCGAGTAAAAAAAAAACATTACGTAGAAAACTATTTAAAAAAAACTTCTCCTGTAAAATATGGGTTTTCGGACTTAAGCTAGTTCTGCATTAAGGTGACGATATACGACTAACGCAAAGCAGAAAGTTTCTGTTCCCATACAAATTTGAAATTCTTAACATTTTACATACAGTAGATAGTGTTTGCAACAACTTTTTTGACGTTGTTAGGGTATTTCTTCGCCGGTTGTTGAAATGAAAGTTAGCAAGTACAAAAATAAAAAAAAAATAACCAACCAAAATGTCACAAACTAGTGCCATAAGAAGTTTCAAAGAAGGCCGAATATTTTTGCATGAAAGAAAATCAACGCTTCATAAAAGTAATGTCTGATATACAAGCGTATACTGGATGTTTCATTTCCTGGTCGTCAGTTTTTCCTGTCGTACCATGTTTATGATTTTCACCTACACAATTTTCATCGGCTTATTTATTTTTTCTGCTTTTTATATTACATTGTCTTTGTGTGTGTGTATTTATACAGGGTACCCTATTTCTTCAAAGTTATGTAGATAACTTTTTTGTTTGTAAAGATAGAGAAACTGTTTCTTTTTATAAGGAATTGAATGATGTGAACTAATTTGTGAGATGCAGTTACATAGTTATTGGTGGAAAACGCCTTTTCTGTTATTCCACATAGTCCATTTATGTCTGATGTTCTGTCCGAGTTTACTGTGCTGGCGTATTGTTGGAGTCAATATGACCCCATCTCTTATTTAGCATATAAACAAATTACTGGATAGACTGCAGAGTTTTATTTAACATGGAACACACAAGTAACTGAAAACTAGTTTTTATATACGTAGATAAGACACAAAATATGTTATAAAATAGTATATATTGTTGTGATATTTACACAAATTTAAGATTTATACAACTTCTATTCACACACATATACAAATTGACATACAAAACTGATATTCCGATTACACAATATTTTATGGTTATACGAAATATAATATTTCTATCAACTTTATAATAAATTAGATCAAAAGTAATTGTTATAAACAATTTCTAATATTTAAAACACTGTAAAGTTGTTGGATCCATGATATGAGTGAAAATTTGAATTGGAGAGTTGTCATCGGAAAGGCGTAGGTTGGATATGCTGATATCTTCTTTATTTTGATTTGTTGAATTATAAAATGAGATATATTGATTCCTTGATTGCTATTTATTTCAAGTTAGAATATCAGAGTGAGTTATAAATTATGTATTAAAATGTAAATGAAATTTGGATAATTTGAAGGTTAGTCATAAAAAAGTATCTATTAAATTTGCGAATATTAAAGAAATATGACTGGAGTAACAGCATAATTAAATCTTGATCAAGCTTATAAGCTATATAATTGTTAAGAATTTGAAGGCTGAAAGGCAATATTATGCAAACATTCAGAAAAATAAATTAATTGGTAATACTAAGATTTAAAAGGGGTTTTAAGATAAATCTAGGCAAAATTGAGTAAGGAACATTTCCCGATAGTTTAAGTTGAAATCAATAATAATTTTGTAAATAAGTAATTTTTAATATGTACTGAGTCATATGAAGTACTGAAAAATTGATGAATTTTAAATGATCAGAAATAATTATGAAATAGATATTAGTTTGGAGGAAATTTTATGAACTTTGTAAATATGTAAATAGAATTAGATTTAGTTAGATTTTAGATTTAATGTAGTTAAAAATGTATTTTAAATTGATTCGATTTGAAAAATCCAAGCCTCAGGATTGGTTGAGTTTTTGTTTATTTAAAAGAATTCAGTAACAAAATAGAATCTCTCGAATGCAGACGTGTTTTATCGTTCCCGCAATAAAATTAAGAAATCAATAATGTAAACAAAAGAGTGAAATTGCTCCAGAACAAACAAAATTTGAATTTAGTTGAAAACCAAAAATTGAGGTTATGATTTTAACCGATATTAAAAAAGTTTTTAATTTTTGATGGATAGAAAAATAATAAGGCATATGTGATTTGATAATTGAAATCAAATTAAAAAGAACTAATTATTTAAAGTAAATAAATAATTAAATAAAAATTTAATAATTATTAATTAAATGTCACAGTGAAAATTATTGCAAGTGTAATTATTTTCACACCAAAACTTTTCAAGAACGAGGTGTCCATTTTATGCTACCACAGTCAACAACCGTCAACATCAGCTGATTTAGAAATGCTTTACTGCGCAACCTCATGTTTGGAAGGGATTTCACCGCGAAAATATTTGAGATAAGTTTAATTTAATTTTTAATTGTTAGTAAATTTTAAAGTCATTAATTTTGTTTTAAAAGATAATTGTTAAAAATTATAATGAAGTCTAAGCTTCAAGTGGTTGAGCATTTCAGTATTTTATTTATCATTTCATTTGTAATTTCAAAATTTTAAACTCGTGAGAATCCACATATTAATCTAGTTATTTTAAATTTTGTAGTATTGCATTCAAGTTTATACTTATTTGTTTAATTTAATTTTACAGGAGGTTTGTGATTTTAATTTTCATTGTGCTAATTATATTTCGTGTAACCACATACACACACCCACACACGCGTACGTACCCTGAGATTCATCACAAACTTCACACAACAACAATATTTATTCAACCTATTTATTTTTCAAGTGCAAAATAGAATTAAATTTTTGTGTAGTTAAATAATACATTTATTGGCTTTCCCAATGTGGTGCTTTGATACCAAAGGGAAGAACACTACATATTCACAATAGTTTATTGGCTCACCAACGTGTGACATTCAAGTACACTACATTTATTCGGTTATCGTAATCAAACAAATTACACAACAATATGTATAGTCATGACCTCATGGTGATACATAATTATATAAATATAAAAGTATAAGTTTTATTACTATACAATTTGGAGATTCTTAGGTGAGATGACTGAACCTTGCAGATGTATTGTTTGCAATGTTTGCACACCATGTTCGCTTTGTATCTGTGCTCCTTTTACAAAATTTGCATCTCCCACGTTTTCTAGTTTCATCCGCATTATTATTATCACCTAAAATATTAGAAGCTGTGTTTAGATCGGCTTGTTGCATGCATCTTTTATAATGTCACGCTATTCTTCTGTTCTTGGCATTTGCTGTCTTTACAATACATGATTTTTTGTAAGAGATTTACCAAGTTCTTCTAAAAATAATCTCCTTCTAGTGAGTTTGTTAGTATTCTAGTTTGGATTAACTTTAATCCACCAAATAAATGCATTGTAAGCAGAAACGTCCAGCATATTATAAAATGTAACAATAGGCCAACGATTTGTTTTCCTTTTGAGAGTGTATGCACCTATAGCCTGATCCAGCATATCTACGGCACCCTCACTTTTGTTATAGTCTAGGATTACTGTTTGCTTTTTATCGTTTCTGTTGCTAATTTAATTATTACGATGTAGTGTGCTCATAGGGTCAACATTTATATTCTTCCTTGGTATGCAATTTACCACAGTGGTGTTATCAGTAAAATAAAACGCCCAACTGTGTACTTCCCTGTATATTAGTTGTGGAGGTTATGGCTTATTTTTTCATATAGTTCCCAACATTATAATTTTTTTGTTTTAAAGTCTGTTGTCCTAAGTTATACGAAGTAAAAAAATGTCACATGTCACGTTGTATCCACCATGAAGCTCAGCCACTAGGTCGCACACCACCCGCATACCTTGATTCTTCTCAAGCATTGCTCTACCCACACCTGTATAAATTTGCGATTTCAACACATATGACGTTTCGCTATCACATAGTGTTCATAGTTTTATTCCATATTTTGCAGGTTTAGAAGGAATATACTGTTTGAAAGGACAACGGCCTCTAAAGGCAACTAGTTAATTGTTAATCGACGGTGACATTTGGTCCAGGATTGTATAATTTTGGAAGAACTTTTAACCACATATCTCAAATGCTTCGAATAGGCTCAAGTTTATCAGCATGCCTTCTTTCTACTCTTGTAGTTCTTTCATCGAATCGAAGAATACGTAAAATCCTGCAAAATATTTTAAGGAGCATCATTGCTCGGAAAATACTTCGACCGGTTTCCTTACCCAATAGCTTTTTGTAGACTAACCATGTCAGCGATAGACACCAGCAAGTAGCAAGAGACCGATATATGCTTGAAATAATGCATGATCTATATTTTTCCACTGTTCGCCGTAAACCCGTAGCCCCTCAATATTTGTCATTTCAATGTCCTTGATTCTAGTACAAGCAAATTTTGTAATGCCAGGCGTATTTTTGATGGTGTTAACTGCTGATAAACGACCATGTTGTTGAAGTGGATCTATTACCCATTGTATCTTCTTATCTGTTGACCAAATATCTTGTAGATTCTGCAGACTCGCAGGAACGTTACCAAGTCATAGTCAGAATCTTCACTTAGGTTTTAAAAATTTTAACTGCGCAGACAAAGTACTGCTTGTTATCTTCGAAATTGCTGCAACATTACATTGTAGTAGAATGAAATTTAGGCAAATCTTATTTTAAGTGCAAACTACTAATCTGTCGTACTATTGCAAAAGTAAAAAAACTAATTTGTATTGTTTTTATTTGAATTGTATTACAATTTCCTGAACTTTTAATGTCAAAACTTGCCAACATGTACAGTCTCAGCTACGATAATAAATCAGTGGTGTTTAATTTCTTCTGGACAACCTACGACCTCCCTTTGATTGAATGCTTTTGTTAAATTATTAATCATATCGGAAGTCAATAGCGACCGTACAATTCATGTATTGGTATCTAAAATAAATGAAGATGCCTTTCACTTGTTTGAAATAAATGTGGACCAAGTAGCTGCATAGTTGCTTAAAAACTTAAATATTGTTCGAAAGTTTAAAGGTTTGCCCATTGGAAAAATAACAAACTGTAATATGCTGCATAATCTGACAGTAAACATTATTAGTTGATAGGCGAAACGTTTAGAAGTTGGAAGTGCTTACTTTAAACAAGTTTTCTAATAAAAATTAAATGTAATTGGGTACAAAAAAATATTGGATCTCAAACTGCAAAATTTCTTAGTCAATATACTCATACAGTGACATCCATTTAAATCATGTATGCTTGTGTGCGCTTAAGTTCAAGTTGCGCAGCGTTACCAAGTTTAAAAGCTGAAAGTTGCTAATATTTGTAAAGCTATTCGTTTAAGACCAAATTGGAATTAGAATTTTTAGCTTAGTTTTTTTGATCTACAATCGAGTATAGTAAACATATTGTGCGTCATTTCTAATAAAGCATTATCTGACTATACAAAGAGAATGTGAATGCAGTATACATATTATACCTTTTCAACTCCATAGATCTTATAACAATAATCATTGCCGATGTCTATTCGTCTGTTAAACATAATTTACCTAAATTTAATAACAGATTTGTTACCTCAGTAAACCTGGCCGGTGTTTTATCTAAATTGAAGATTTGGCGTAGCGTTTTATATGACTCGATTTATATGCAATTCCTAAAATTTTACTAATTTTTGTAATCTACGTTAAGAAGAAGTATTTTCAAGAGATTGTAATTCTGTGAAGATGCAGCGCTTTGCTAATTACTTAATTTGTCAAATGTGTACAAGTTAATATACCTACATGTTGGCGGCATTCGTTTTTACAGTGCAAACAAAGGTTTTCTATTTTTAACTAAAACTAATAAACTGCTTAGGTTGCGGCGTGTCGGTTTATAAGTTACTTTGCCTAGGGAGTGCGAACTTTGTTGGGTTGAGATTCTAAAGGAAACACTGTCACCGAGATTTACAGGAATGTATTTAGCTGGTCTCGCTGTATACCATAATATTTCTTTAGTAAACATTTGAACATCGTAAATTACATCTCAATGAGCCAACAAAGTGCTTACTTGGTAGTATAGGGCATCTGCGACTGACGTCACAAACTCAAGGTCAGAGAGACTGGTGTACCCAGAATTCGATCAGCCTTTGAAACTCCATTAACGATGTATTATAACGCTGCAATATTTGAAATATTACAACTTGTAGAAAGTACTTTAATAGCAATACTAAATGCCTTTTTGTATGGGAAGCAAATCTTGAATCTGTACAAACAAATCGATCAACTGTTAAACACCAAAGGCGTTTTAATGTAGAGTGCAATATTTTAATTATTACAACTTTTAAAACTCGTAATTGGTAGCAATATAAAATGCCGTTTTATATGGTTATGTACTTGGTTTAAAAAGTTAAAATCTCATAGGAAATACAATAACATGTCGGCGACTCTGTAAACATAATACTTTTTCACTGAATAGTGTTGGCCAATTGTGAATATTAAATTAAACTGTAAATGAGCTACTATTAATATAATTAGTGCAGATACTTTTTACTAAAATATATATCATTTATTGACTTCTCAAATGATATCCTTTCCCACGTTACATGCAATTGTTATTAAAACTAAACAGTACACAATACAATACATACATATAAAATAAAATAAAAACTATTTTTTTTATTAACGACTATTAATTACTCCTAAAACATTTAAAAGCATCTTACTTGATTTTAATGATTTATTAGGTACTATAAAAACATTAACATGACAAACATTTAATAGTAATACGGAAAACAAGTTTTGTTAATTTTATTGCTAAATATCACATACCTGTACGTGTATATATTATGTTTAAATTTTACTAATTAATTAATTGCAAATGCCTGGGTATAACACTTTTGCCAAATCTTCTTTTTCACTACATTCGTCGAAACTAAGTGTAAGAATCTACACAACACACGTTATTTTATATACAAGGAAATTTTCTTTTTAGTATACATATACCCTATGTATACTTTTATAATAAACGCGAATAGGCAACCCACTATTCACTATAAACATTAAAAAATTAGCATGCTGTGGCAAAAATCATCAAATTAAGTTAATGTCAAAAAATTAGTCTTTAACTGTTGCTGTTTTTATTTTCCTTTCTGTTTTGTATTGTTGATATTTTATGTTTTAGAATAATCGTTGAATTAAAATTATGTTGATATTCCACTAATTTTGATTTATTTTTTACTTACAAACATGAAACATAACCTTTACGTACCACGTGACGTGACGTTTATAGTGTATAGTGGGTTGCCTGTTTGCGTTTATTATAAAAGTATACATAGGGGATATGTATACTAAAAAGAAAAATTCCCTGTATATGTACTTCATCTAGCGTGGAATAGTATTTGTTATAATAATTATCAGCTATTATGCCAAAATTTATATTAGAAAAATAAATTTGTCCACAAAAACAATAAAATACACATCGAACTGCACTCACTCATAGGTTAACTTAACGTTTGTAGGTACACCAGTCTTTCAAAACACGTGTTATTGATCATGTGATGCAGATTACTTTCGTTCACTTTAACGTTTAGTTTAAAGTTTACATTTTTAGAGAATACGTGTAGTTTGGTAATACGAAAGTTAAAATTCAGGGGCGCACATCTATATTGGCTGAAAAATTGTATTCTACAGTAATTCCCTGTGTAGTATTATAAAAGCCGAAATTTAAAGCATAAAAATATTAGCACCAAATTAAAATAATGTGAGTAGAGTCCTTAAAGTGTTGGACATTCTATTGATTTCTTTTAAAGTAGCATCTCTACGCCTCTGGTTCAAAGGTACATTTTCCAAGGACATGCAGTATCGATTACCGTACTCCCAACACGAATCCCTAAGCTTTCTGCTTTCATAATCTTTGTAGAGATTTGGGAGCAAAGAGGAGAGGTTCATCCGCTAAATTAAAAAAATATTTAAGTCAAAATCGGGCCCCGTTTGCGTGCAGCTTTTTAACCTTACCTATTTTACTCGATATTTTCCCAGTAAATGAAGCATTCGCAATTAAGAAACGGCATTCGCTCGAGGCGCTTACCAGAAAAATTGAATTACGTATATTCTATGAAATTTTAATCATATTTACCTTGAAGCTAAATTAAATTAAAACTTGGAGTGGGCGGCACAGGAAAGAGAAATTAATCTTAACCCTCCGTTGATAACTGAAGTATACGAGTATAACGGTTACATACTTTTAATTCGTTAACACTACACCGCATTGGAATTTCTGACCGCCGACTTTCCCATTTCTGAACTCAAGTTTGGATCATTTCATCGCTGAAGTGCTAATCTAGGATGATATATAATAATGGTGGACTGCAATCCCTTTTGGAAAATGTGGTGACTTTATCAGTTTCACTGCGGAAAGTATCACTATCTTTTAATGCCAGAATCCATTGCCACCATCGGAAATCGCCTTTATATACACTAAACGTTTACCTAATTGAAGTCGAAAGCTTAGGGAAGACCTTTATATAATTTATACTTGCATCCGAAAGGAATCATTTCTAATCTGTGAATTCGTGTTGACTGTTCAGTATTTATTCACCAAGTATCTTTAACGAGATAACTTAATCTTTCCATAATTACCTCAAATTTACGTTATCGCTTGCGCTAATTTATTTCAGATTAGGATGTCACTATCTCTCTTCAACAACGCATAAGGTGTGAAAGGAAGTCGTTCAAAGCAAACAGCTGAGTTATATAGGTGCCATTATATACGACTGACAAAATTAATTCGTATTATTGTTCATGACATCCTTTATGCTTAATTAACAAATGGTTTACAATCAGAATTGTTCACCCTCAAGTATGCACGCGTAGCATGACGTAAATTGTATTCTTTGAATAGACTACTCTCCCCTCAACTGGGTTTTGATTAATAGCAGCCGTGACGTAACGTAAATGACACTACTAATAAAGCTTATTAGGGAAATCATGGTAAAATTACTTACTCAAATAAACCTCCTAATTAATTAACTACTGATAACAGCTAAGTACTTTATTGTTTTATAATACCTTTGCGAAATCATACCGGACGTTATCTCCTGTGTCTTGGAAGATAATATTGGTGTTTAATTAAAAACCAGTAAAAATATGCTAATAATAGTGCCGTGAGAAAGTTCCAAATTCCTTTACGATAATTTAAATCTCAGCTATAGGTCTCGTCACGAATCTGTCAAGTGGGATGCTAAAACAAGATATAGACAAAAATACATTTCAGTGGTATAGGTAAAATTGGAACGTGACAATATGAAAATATTTGGGAACCTAACTTTTAAACTATGAAGATTTGTGAAATTATAGAATTTAATATTTGGGATTCCCGGTTTAAATGAACGATTTTTGCAAAATATATTTTATACAGGGTTACTGGTAATTCGATACATTCCTTTGGAGATGTGATGGGACAGGAGCTAAGAAACAAATTAAACCTAACATTCATTATGCAAAAATAAAAAAATTATTTCTGAGAAAAACGAATAGGTAATTTTCGTAGTTGATTTTTAAAAATTATTTTTAATAAGTTTTTATTTAAAATTTTCACATGATCGAAATGTTTCCGGATATTTTCCATTAGAAACGGATGACCATAGAGTGGGACAAGTAACCCAGTCAAAAAGTTCAGAAAATGTCAAGTAGATTTTTTAAAAATTAACTTTAAAGACATTAAGATCTACTTTTCTGAGAAAAACACAAAAATTGAAATATCTCAAAAACTATTGAGTTTTGCACAATGTATCTTAGGGTTAAATTTGTTTCTTAGCGCCTGTCCCATCACATCTCCAAAGGAATGAATCGAATTACCAGTAACCCTGTATAATAGCTTTTTACCGCACCTAGTACGTCAAATTTGTTTGCATCATTGAATTCTTCATAAAAACACCTTACTATTTTCCGCTTTCCTATCTTTACAAATGAATAAGTTACACATATAGCTTTCAAGGAATAGGACACCCTGTATATTACGCATATTTTCAAATTTTGTGTATAAATTAAGGCTCTTTATTTAGTCGAAACATCTAGTGAAATGACAAATTACCCGATTATGAATTTTTTAATATATTGTAGAACTTACTTTCGCACCCGGTATGACAGTGTACTAAGATTTATAGGTACTTATTTGGCATGGGAAAGACTAAAAACGGAGAAAGTATACTAATTAAAATAAAACGTAGTGAAAAAGAAACATAAGAATAGTCCAGTTTTACATTCATCAAGCAGATAGGTGCAAGAAGATAATGTGTAAACGTTTATCAATAATGGAAGTAGTCCTTAAAAGTATTTTGTATGACGTTACCAAATGTTCAGAAAATGATTTCAACATCGAGTATAAACATTTTTATCCACGACTAGTCAATAATCTGTCAATTATTCATGTGTTTGGTCACTCATAATGCTATCCATTATACACTGAAATCATTATGCACGGTGTCATGGTAACATCATTTCATTATGCACGGTGTCATGGTAACATCATTGTCTATGGTGAATAACGAAGGAAATAGGTTATGTTCAAAAGAACATAATTACCAATGCAATTGGAAAACAGTACGTTAAATTAAACGTTGCCAAAATGGTTGTCACTCCATGAACATTTAACAGCAAAGAGACCTCGTGTAAAATTCAAGTACGACACCTCACAGAAATCCACACTGCGCATGCGCAAAATACTAATGCAATTAGAGTACAATCCACTCCCACCCAATTTGCACTATGCAATTCCAGTGGCATAACTTTTGCATGTAAATATAACCTTCAACTCGAAAGATTTCAAACACGAAATATACAAGGTGCGTACAAAATAATGGATTCACAACGATGTGAAAATGCAATAAGGGCGTAGAATTCATATAACACAAAAGGAAAATTGAAAGATAGAAAAAATAAAGTTAAACAAGCACAACATAAATTCTTAACACTTAAACAACAATGGCATTTAACAAGAAAAATGATACAATTTAACTCAGAAGCAGAAAAATTGCAACAAAGGCACAAAAGGATTGAGGGACTTCAATCCCGAAGGTACAAGTAGTGGTACTTACTAATTCAGTGGTTCTAACCAAAACATATAGTGACAAAAGAAAGAAGGAAGCCAGGCATGTTTTGGTCCTTAGATATTAGTGGATTCTTACAATAGTTTAAAAACATTAATTTGTTTATTAAAATTTTGAATTTCGTCCCTACAGTTCATCTTTTGTTATATATTGCAAAATTGTCAAAAATCTGGCGCTAGACAAGTAGTAGACTGGCCAACGCGCACTTTCGTTAAAAACGATATGGAAAACTTATTTGTTTCCATTTTCTGCTACTAAAAGAACATCTACTTGCAGTTCAAAAGTGTACGCTCTAGATTGCTTTAATTTGGAATTTGGAGTTTATAATTCACACCAACAATAACGCAATATTAAACAACCTTGAACTTTGTTCCTTGCAGTTCTTACTCAGAATTGAAGGCTGCTGGGAATCCACATTTATTGAAAGAAGACTTCACCAAACTGCGGATTAAAGAGTATGGCAAAGAACTGAAAGGATTCTGTTATTTTAGAACTTTTTCTATAAATTAAAAAAAAAGAAAATATCCGTCACAGTAAAGGTAAAGGTAACGGTACTTACACTCCGCGAGGGAGTATGGCTGGCAACATGGAGGATTAAGGCCTCCTAAGTCGCTTTCATACCTTTGTTGTCGCACGCTGTACGTACGGAACGATGTGGTAAGCACCACGCCTTCGACAACCGCCTGGCTTCCCTATTCCACTACTGTGTTTCGATTATTTTCAGTGACTGGGTAGGCCACTCGCCAAACATCGGACACGGGTTTTTCCCCGAGACCGTCCGCGCTGTATTCGAATGGCTTAACCTTCGGCATTATTAGTCACAGTAGAGTAATAAATTCAAATATGATACTTCAATATTTTTGTTAAATATCTCCTATTTTTAATCTTCTCCAAAATATTTCAATGTAAGCTAATATTACCTTCGCTTGAAGCTATACACGTTTATCATCGTATTCAACCGTTATTAAATATTTTGCGCTAAAATGTTACCAATTACAGTTAGTCAATAATAATATCACAAATCTACTTATATCATATTTTGTAAGTATGTTATAATTATAGAAATAGCTTCGGCTGCAAAAAAAAATTGATAACTGGATTTCGGGCTGCTAAAGCTAAAATTGACAGATACTATTTTCAAATTTTGATGTACAATGTGAAAATATTTAATTGTTTTTAAACTACACTATCTGAACTCTGTCTATTTATGAATGCTTTTTTAAGCTTTAAAAATGCGGAACAGATAAAATAGCTTGCATCATCCCACGACATCACTATGATGGGCGTAATTGCTTCTATGCACAAGAATTCAATAAAAACTTTTCTAGTTTGGAAAGAACCTGTTTCTGTAATAATTTGAAGTTTGTAAAAGTAAACTTTCTATAATAAATTGAACTTTCAAATAAACTTTAAATTTTGCAGCTTTAGTTATTATACTTGTAATTATGTGTACAGAAGTCTGGTTGAAATGGTTTATTATATGAATTAATTGCTATCGCATGTTGGTGATGGCTAAGGAGGTTATTACTCTATTAGCACATTGACTTATATTTTTTTTTAAGATGTAAGTTTAGCATCATATTTTTAAAAGTAATTCATTGATTATTGCTTGTGATACAATTTAGTATGCATTTTAAATATAGTTTCATCTTTAATCTAAGTATATCTTTGCGACCTTCCCCATACGTTATGTTGCAGTGTGAAACGATAAAGGAAGTCGTACTTTTGCAGATAAGTCACGTTATTTTTTATCACAACCTAATAAAAATAATAAATGTATTCTCTTATGGCTTCCCATGTTTGCTGGAATCTTTACAGCACATTTTGAATATGATATAAATATTTGCCGGAGGTACAGATTTCTCGCAGTTGCATTATGCACTTTCTTAAAAATTTACATGGATCGTTTATGTTCACGACCTATACGCTCGAAAGTAAGTGTGAAAGCATTTTATGCTGACTTCTCGCTTCCACGCATTCTCTATTTTCCCCTACTTTATGCTTCGCTTTTCCAGTTGCCAACCACAGAATTCGGAACTTTCCAACAATTTTTCTATCTCACCGCCTTCTGCGATATTCTTTTGTGTTGTTTTTGTAGGATAATGTTATAGCTGTGTATCCTGTTTTCTAAATTCTGTTCATGTTTTGAATAACTAACCCTCTTTTGAATTGAAAAACTTACTCTCAAAGGCAGAAGATAAGCAATATCTTTTAGACCGAGGCCTAAGGTGTTCACGTAGATCAAATTGGTAAACAATTGTATATTAAAAATAATTTTGAAATCAGTCTTGACATGAACAACTAACTGAAAAGCGGTGTAGCCTACATAAAAAATATTTCTTTGTTTTGATTTGCTAATTGAAGGGTGCAGATGTTTGCATCAAAGCAAAGTATGACAAAAAAGTGTGAAGTTCGGTGGCGTATGCTTACATCAGTAACCCAATATTAAACCTCACAATATATTTTGGACATGATAACCATTAAAAGGGACAGGGTTTAATATACGGTCGCATATATCCGCAATATCCGTTTAAATGTAGGAGCAGGTCTCCATTCGCGGCGATGGAGAGTTGCTTTGGAACGAGCTCGAAATTTTATTATAAACCATAATTTTCATTATAAATCGTATTCTTCGGCTTAGTTAACTGCATCTTTTAAAGGAAAACCTCGAGGTTCTATAATAAAGAATAGTAATTAACATACTTACATTAAAGGCTTGAACCATGAAACTATGAAGTTTCGCAAACTTTTATTATAGCTTCCTTACAAAATTCACAAACTTTTGCTGGAATATTGTTACTGAGTATTTGTTAGGTCAAGATATATAACATCAATTGTAAATGCAAATAGTTTTTGAACTACTATTATTGAAACTATGTAGCAGTTCTGAAATATTTTCAAATTGTGGCAAGAAGCATATTCAAGCGTTTACCTTTACTTTTAGATTGCATTTAAAATATACTGAATTTCATTCCTTACTGATCCTCAGTAAACCGTCTGTTTACAGTTTTATGAAATTATTATTAAGACGAATATTTTTTCTTACTAAAAATCAAAACTGGGTTGTAAATTGAAATACGGATGTTTCCTAACTATAAATTTAACGTAGAAAAGTGAATTAAAGAGACAAACTTAAACAGAAACGGCAAATGAATAACGGATGCGGATCTAAAAATGTAAAAAGGAAATAAACATAAATTAATTAAGAAAACAATATACATATAAAAGCTACAAAAGTAAAAGTAATAAAATTAAAGAAATGCCGTTTTCTGCTTAAATGTTTTGAATGGAGATCGGTTTTCATGCCTTCAAGCGAAATCTTTAATAATGTCGCCCACATTTATTTTCTGGATCGTTTCGACTTTGGTTGCTAAGAATGAGTGGATTTCTTCTAGCTAAGCCGTACCTAAACTGCCCTCTTATTTTTATATGGAAGAGGTTTTTTTAGTTAGTTTGGATTATAAATCGGCTATAAGTTTTTATTATTAAAACATTGGTAATTGTTTTATATCTTAGACGCATTTATACTTTCTTTGTAAAATTTTGTGATTTTCCTCTTTTGACATTTAAGGAAAGACACTTACTAATCTTTAATGTAACTTATCCATTAATACATATCTTCTGCGAAGAACACTATTAAGATAGAATCTTAAAGAACTTCTTTAAAACGTTGTTGGTACGTTGTAGTCCAGAACAATAAATTATTCTGCTATCTTTAAATTCAGATAGAGCAATCTCTTAAAAGCAATGTACTTTATTTGACTAATTAATAAATCATCATAATTTATGCGCACACCACAGATGTAGTTATGCTACAATGTTGCTTTCGGTTTAAATGGTCATTAGTTACATAAATGCGAAACTACAAATAGCTGAAGTTATGTTATTATTAGGCTGTATTGGTCAATTAAATATTTTTTAATCGAACCTGATGATTCTAGAAATGTTAAAAAAATATATAATAATATATAGTTTCTAGAAAACATTCTCACATACATATGTTTGGCTAATCCTAGATCATGTAATGTACGTAGAACTATATACTTAGCTTTTGTATGGAAATATGATACCCCTGAAGAACATATCACATTGAATAATAGCTCGCTTCTAGCGCATGATCTCGTTTCTTTGACTCTATTCACAGCTTCCGTTTATTGTGTTCTCATTTTCTTAGAATAGCATACAAGGGTAGAAAGATGATTTTACAGTAATTATAACTATTACCTGATTCAATTAAGGAGGTTTGGTTTCTTGATGGTAAAATAAAGACCCTGTGCTTCGACTGTGGAAATTTCTTAAATAGAATCGTCTTTTAGTACTGGAAAAGCTAGATTCCTTTCGCTCAGCTAAATCTTCTTTTTTTTTGTAAACTTCCTTTTCCCATCATAGTACGAAAATGATCGAATGCTTTTCCAACGTATAATATGGTTTTAATACAGCATGTCCATTTTTCGAGTGCCACTATGGGGATCTCGCTTATCTTAAGAGATACGAAGTTGATTAAATTAGGGAAAAGTTGCGCATTTTCATGCTGAATAGTAATCTGAAAATAATTTTGAAAATATCGCAAAAAAACGAACATTTCTGATTTTCGTTTTTAATTTTTTTACGATAAACTAATCGTAGTAGACATTTCTAACCAAGACATTATTGCGACACTTTTTTATGGAGAATTCGAATATGGCGTCCTTTTTTCAATAATTTTCAAGATGACGGAGAAACACCTGGCATCTTCATTTTTTCTTATGGACGCCATTTTGGATTTTAACATTTTGAGATTACGTTTTTTTTTTCTCTTTATAACGATGTATCACACATGGTGGCCCAATATCACGTTTTTGCCAAAAATCCAATTTTTCATTTTTTGCGAAGAGCGCTTTGGAAAAACAAAACGTTCTTTTGTTGTGAACAAAATTTTGACAGTTTGATTCATCTGTCTGGTCGCGGCGTTGGCATGGAATTAGTTGTGTTAATAGGTAATTAATGAATGTAACATCACAATATGTGTTCAAATTGCCAACCCCCTAATTCTAAGCACAGTGCCACTTTCTTCCTAAGATTTGCTATAGCTCTTGACACATCTCTTCTTCTAATGTTGTGCCTGAGAGTGGTGACAATTCTTTGACGAAGTTCATCAAGGTCGGCTGGCAATGTTTTGTAAATTTTATTTTTCATTTTCCCCCACAAAAAATAGTCCAAGGGAGACATGTCAGACGACCGCACCGGCCAGCGTACGTCATCATTATTAGCAATAACATGGTTGGGGAACATTTCCGACAAGCATTCCCCAACCCTCCTAGCATTATGGGGCGGTGCGCCATCTTGCTGGAACCAGATGGCGTTCAAACGATGAAGAGGAACGTTGTTGTCGATAAAATTAAACATTCCTGCATTGGTGAATTTACATTCACCAGACCATATGACATTATTGAGGAAATTTAGGTTTTCCTGAATCTGATTATATACAAACCTGCAAAAAGCTACCCGTCGTTCATGATCTCCGGGATGAAGAGTTTGAGAAATATGAATTGCCCAAGGCCGATATTTGTGTTTTTTAAGGGTTCTCCAAACAACTTGATGTGACGGCAAATTCAGCTGGGCTGCAACTTCTCTTGAGGAGACGGATGGATTGTCTTGCACCTAATTAAGAATTAAATGATGAATATTTTAGCATTTGTAATCATGTAAAATTTTTACCGCTTGCAAAATTTCCTGCCCATATTCATTGGGCCTATCGCCATATTCTCGTCTAGGTCTTTTAAACGAACCATATTCGCACAAGTTTCTGTGCAGCAAAGAAAAATACCTCAAACTAGGTTGTTGCCGCTCTGGATAACGCTGCAAATATGTTGCCGCAGTCATGTGGGCATTTCGATGCGAAGTGTAGGTAGTAAATTTGTATCATATCTCTTTGTTCTTCACTTGAAAATGGCATTTTCGCGATAAAACTAGCACAAACGTAAATGACAAGACTTGAAATAGGATCAAACTGTCAAAATTTTATTCACAACAAAAAAACGTTTTGTTTTTCCAAAGCACTCTTCTTTTGGCAAAAATGTGATATTGGACCACCATGTGTGATACATCGTTGTAAAGAGAAAAAACAACTTAATCTCAAAATGATAAAATCCAAAATGGCGTCCATAAGAAAAAAGGACGTTGCCAGGTGTTTCTCCGTCATCTTGAAAATTATTGAAAAGGGGATGCCATATTCGAGTTCTCCATAAAAAAGTGTCTGAATAATGTCTTGGTTAGAAATGTCTAGTACGATTAGTTTATCGTAAAAAAATTAAAAACGAAAATCAGAAATGTTCGTTTTTTTTGCGATATTTTCAAAACTATTGCAGATATTTCAAATTTCTTTTCAGATTATTATGCATCACGAAAATGCGCAACTATTCCCTGATTTAACCAACTTCGTATCTCTTAAGATAAGCGAGATCCCCCTAGTGGTACTCGAAAAATGGACAGGCTGTATACATTCCGAAGTTATTGTAACCAAACGTAGCACGAAACTAACTCGCTAGCTAGCTATAAAAAGTTAAACTTCTTAAATTCGGCTGGAAATAAACCGTTTTATCTTATAGTTTTACAACCTGATTGGTTAAAAATTTAAAAGGTGACTTTTGAATGACGATTTGATTTTCTCAAAGTAAACTGGCCGATTCAGTGTTAGTCAAAGGGTTCTTTCTTTCTCTTTGCTTAAAATTATTATATGTGATTCATCAATTCAAAGAAATAAATAGCAAACGTCTTGAAATTGGTTTACCTCAATATAAGGTCAAGCAGTTTGTGGACCTTGGGCAAACGATTAACGTTGCTAGCTGTTTGTTTTGTTATCAGAATGAGTAAAACGGTATATCATGAATGGCGGTTGGTACCCTTGTTGGACAATGAAAGTCCACAACATGACTATTTAATATAGTATGGCTGAAACATTTTTTCATTAACTGGTTATCTAAAATTTGGGAAATTTTTAACTTAAACCGTTACCTTAAATTACCTTAACGCATGGTCATCCTTCACTTGCAAATTGGATATCAAAGGAATCGTGTGGCTGTTTACTTTGCGATTTGCAATTTGGTTCCGTACCGAACCATTTATAGATGTAGTTTTGGGGTATTATTATTTCTTTTTCACTCATGGTGAAAGTAAAAACCTTTCTGAATGGCTTACTGTCTACGAACTGGAACAACAGTAAATACCAAAACGATAACATTTGTGGAAATATGTGTGTGTGGACTAGGCAAAGGGGTGCTTCTCTTTTTGAATGTTTTGATGAGGACCAACTTTTTTGTCCTAATTCTTCAGCTAATTAAACTATAATTTGTATCTGAAGTACGCATAGCCTCATTGTTTGCTATTGCAATTAATTAGAAAAGAACAGCGTATAAGGGCATTTTATCTTTACATTTTTCGAATTAGGCAAACTCTTGCCTTGAGCTTTGTAAGCCATATTCAGTATTTGAAGTCTGTATAGGTCCTCATTGACTGCTGTTAAAATTCATCGTGAAAGGTGAACCGAGAAAGGTACTTCTCTTCTCTCTTCTATTCTCTCAAAGTATAAATACTTCTTCTTCTTCTTCTTCTTCCTCTTATGGCCGGAGCCTAGGCCGATGGCCTGTTAGAAACTCGTAAGAACGAGTTCTGTGAGCCCTCTTAGCACGTATGCTGGGCAGGAGGCTAACCTAACCCGTCGAGAGAGGTGAAGAAGACCGACCCGCAGTGTTGCGAGGTTAACGGTTATCAAAGGTGTTAATATGATAACCGGGACTGCCGGCTTAACGTGCCCTCCGAAGCACGGAGAAGCGTACGACCTTCTAAGTTCCGGCGAGGATATCGCCGATCTCAGGAATCGAACCCAAGATGCCTACGTGAGAGACCGAGGCCTTTTACACGCGGCTATCCAATATAAATACTGAACGTACGAAAAGTTCTCTTCCCTTTTTGTATAAATATCTAAATAAAGAGAGATAGCGATATATTACAGAAAACTGTGATGTTAATATGAAAACAAAGTTAAATGTTATACATAGAGTCAATAGTCAGTTGACATTACGTATACCTAACAGCGGAAGTCTTTCTCTTGTTCTTTTTTTTTTATCAAACTTGCTGTTTATTGAAAAAAGTTTTTACTATAACGCATACATTAATCTAATATAACCCAACAATATAATAAAATATGCAACTGAGTGTTTCCCGAAATATCACTAAAAGGTGGACACTGAAAAATAATTGAAGAACATTTTGCGAATTAATGACAATAATGTTTTTTAAGCTAAGTATACTAAGTTTTGGTATGTTAATCGCCTGAAATAAATTAGTTACAAACTATCTACATTTTAAAGGTATGTTGAAATTGTAACCGTATTTATTATTTGTACAATGGATTATTAATAGAAGCACGCCTGCCTCAAAAGAGATGTAAATGATTGCCCATTATATCCTAGAATTACATTAGTAACTTTATTATGTTTAATATAAGGTCTGGCTTTAAGATTCTAATGATTAACACGTAATTTGATACCAATTTTTATAAACTGTTTTGGTCAATGTTATGTTCAGGCAATCTCACTTGGGAGTTTCTGAGTGGATTTTACTTAAGGTAAATTTAACTGAACGCAAATTATTTAAATTGTTGAATAAATGTGCACACTGTTTATAAAAATTGTAAACGTAGACATACAAATTCTAACAAGTTAGTAGTTAGGCTGTTGGGGGGGGGGGTAGTACGAAAAAAATATATGTCAACATGTTTCAAATTACCTACTGGGAATAACCTCAAAATTGGTATTTACGATGATTGCAAATTCTTTGAGGTTATTATTCCTTTGATCGTTTTTGAAAATAAACATTTTTCTTGATTTAAGAGAAGTAAAGCGAAACTGATCAGAAAAGGCCTAATATTTATTACTTAAAATATTCTCCGAAAATTGCCATCAAAGCCTTTCATCATATAAAGACCTCTATAATTAACAAAATAGGGAAAGAGGCAAGTTAAAAGGGATGATAAGCAAAGCCATCAATATTATTCGTCTCTAGTTTAGGACGAAGAATTAGACCATAGGAAATTTTACTATATACAGGTTTATTTTTTAAATGTTACAATTCGCGTAACATAATATAACACTAATAGTGAATGCTCGACATATGTATGCTTGCTTATGTGATGAAATAAACGCCATGCCATAATTGTATATTTACTGGGTAATCAATATCTTAAATGACATCTAAGGATAACAAACACGTTTCAAGCTCCAAATATCTGACAGCAGATTTACCTTTAATGCGTTTCTAGACTGTAACAGTTCGTGTAGATTAACTTTGCATCTCACTGAATTGCTTCGTAATTAGATAGATAGTGATTAAAGTACCTATATTATACAAACCTGTTTAGCAAAAACGTTAATTATTAATTTGATTATTATCGGTTATTAACTTCAAAACCGTAATGCTAATAAGGGATTAAGAACTATTGTTTGTTTAAGAGAGTTAGCTCAGGAAAAAGCAGAGAAGCTCTAAATAATTCATTAGGATATATTAAATTGAATGTGATCAAAATTATCGTACATATTTCAGTAACACTTCAATCAACAGGTTCTTGTTTTTGAAGTCAATAATCAAATCATTTCAGTTTGAAACCTAAGTTATAATTTCGCCATTTAAACTGAGCGATTCAATTTTTATCAGCTGAAAAATAAAGGGCTCCATTATTTTTGGGGTCTTTATGATTTACGACTTCCTTTTTATTATAAAGGTGTTCCGATTTCTCAATAGAAAAAGTGTCTACTAATTAAAACCCAAATGCGTGTCAACTACTAAAAGTAAGGTAAAATTTGTTGTTTCCGGGCACTAACAGTTCATACTTGTACGCCAGCTGCTGTGTTGGTGGTCATGAAATATTGTAGTCTAAAAGCATGCAAATTTCATTATAGCACATCAGCATTTGCTTTGAATGTTTTCGAGGGTAAAATATCCATTCGTTGAAAATGAGAAAAACAGTTTCTCCCATTATTAATCTTGTCTTATTTGCGGTTGCAATTGCCTTTTATGTATTACACTATAGAATATTAATCCGAATTATTTTGTAATGCTGGCTTTGTTTAATTAAGGACCGAATGAAAATTAGAATTAGTCTAAGTTAATGGTGTCCATGATGTTAAATATTGACAAAGAAATGTAGAAATTACATTATTCCTACTGTACCATTTGTAACAAGCAGACACTTCTCGATCCTTTTATTTTCGTAGACGGTGGAACCGATCACGTCTCTTGCGCTCTGGCCGCCTTTACATGTTGTTTCAGACAATCTAAAAGTTAGAAATTCTCTATTTGTGTTCGAGTTAGTTTCGTACGAAAACTGTAAATCCAGCAATCACATTATTCTATTCGCATTAGCATGAAATGAAAGAAGGCATTCACTGATAAAACTCAGCTGAAGAGAAATTCATTTATTTAATGTCTTGAAGATTTGAGTAGCAAAAACCATGAATAACGTGATATGCAAATAACGTTGAATTACAATAGTGCGCAGCTAAGTTTACAACCAAAATATAATCATAATTTAAAGATCATCAGGTTTCTGAAAAGCCTTTGCCAAAGAATACCTAACAATATAACAATAAGAAGTAGAGTATACCAATTTATAGATGCTTACGTGACACCCTCTAGTAGAGGGTATCAATAACTAAACTGATTAAGGTAAGCGCAAAATGTAGATTTTGACGCACTTATTTTGGTGGTAGTAAAAGTTTGGTGTTGAATTGTAATGTAAGGCGCAAGCATTTTTTTTTTAGAATTTTGCATTGTTCCATTAACAAACCTGCGTTGAGTACGAGTGGATCCATATACACCTAAACACGACTATCACTAAAACATTTAACAAATTGATTGATAAGTTTAATACTGTTCGTTAAGATTTCAATATTTTACCTACTAATTAATTATAAAAATAGGTGTTGTTAACAACACGATTTACGTATTATTCACATTTAATTTTAAATTTTCAGGTTGTAAATGCATGGAATTATAATTAATACAATTTATTAAGCCAGTTTACTTGCTATTCATAACGCGGCTGCAGCGTAATTTTATTTAGATACGCTTATTTTGTTTGTAGCATTTAAATATTTGTTTCTAATGTACGGAAAAATAATCTAAATTAAATGTTAGAATAACGTTTGTATATAATAAATAATAAGAAATGGGTAAAGCAAGCACTTAATTATGTAGTTAAAAATACAAATTTTTTAGAATTTGGGAAGCGTTCAGTGAATAATTACCAAACTGTTGGATAATGAGACAATGAGACAACAATGCAAACAACGAAAGATTTGACTTCCAAAAAATTCTATCAAAGTTTTCAAACTAATAATCAAACCCTAACTGCAATCAACTTTTTTCATAATTATTGTTTTTTAATTTCCTTGATTATAAAATAAACCTCCATGTATAAATACAAAAGCAAATGAAATTGAAGAAGAATTTCCATAAAAAACCGTCCTGATGAAGTAGTACACACAATTAAAAATTAAAAAAAAGCGGGGTTCTGCAAAAATTCCTTAAATTTAGTGCTTTGCAGATTACATGAAAGATTATAGATATTTAACTAAACTAAAAGTAAAAATTCATTATCTACCAAACAGACCTAGACTACAAAAGCTGGAAACGTTTTTAAAAAGTTTTTAGTTCATTATAGCTATCGCAAACCCTATCCGGAGACATAAATATAATTGAGATCAAATTAAATAAATTGGCGTGAAATTATTCTTCATGCTTCTCAAATAAAGGAACCTATTAATTCAGAAAGAACAATGATGTGTGGTAGCGTCATGAAGTAGTACGTGATTTAGCGGGTCCGACACACAAATGCAGGTTTTTAGTTTTAAGTGGCCCGAAAATTTAGGCAAGTTATGTATAGCGAACTTAAGGGTAAAGGTAACGCCACTTGCACTCCGCGAGGGTGTATGGCCGGCAACATAGAAGGTTAAGGTCGCCTAAGTCGCTTTCATAGCGAACTTAATAGTGCTAAAAATAAAGTACAGAATAGGCGAAACAAAATCTCTTTGTTTAGTATAATTAAATTAAACGATGTGCTAATAGACGAAATTGCGAATAAGTTAGGTGACGGCGTCCTTAATCTAAATACATAGGTATATCAAACGCCGTTAGTGCAATGATGGGTGGCGTATTGCGTAAACTGGAATAAATGAAAAATAAACTACCAAACAAGGATAAACGTTAGAATCAAACCTGGATGAGATGAAATAAAATAAAGCACTGAAACAAAAGGTGAACACAGAAGAATAAAGAATAGATTGGTTAGAACATGAAATTCGGAAGAAAAATTTACTAACCGTGAGAGTAAGCGATAAAGAATCGGACATGGGAGTTGAATTCAGGCAAAAAATAAAATATGTAGCCTAACGAATAAAGGAACCTTCGGCAAAATATTCGTTTATAAAGAATAATGAGAACAAAGAGCACATTGTCAAGTTCCTCAGTAACCAATCAATTAATTGGCATTTTCTGCCAGCGCGATCTCCTCACTGTGGAAGTTTATGGGAAGCCGCTATAAAGGCAGTCAAGCTACACTCAGTCCGTATTTTAGGAGATGATGCAGTAACTTTTGAAGAAATTTATATCGTATTTGTTCAAATTGAAGCGTCCCTAAATTCCAGACCCTTAATTCCCTTATCCACTAATCCAGACGATTTAACTTCCTTACCGTCTGGTCACTTCCTCGTAGGAGTGTCACTATCAGCAGTCCCAGAATATAGCTTACGGGACCTAAACAGCAACCGTCTGGCAAGATTTCAAAGGGTGCAACATCGAACACAACATTTCTTGCAACGATCATCAAAGGAGTACCTGAGAAATTTCCAACAACGAAAGAAATGGGCACGAAAAACTCCTCAAACGTTAAAGAATGGGTCACTGGTAGTACTTCATGACGACAATCTAACACCATTAAAATAGCGTTTGGGAAGGATCACCGCCCTTCACTCAGGAACTGACGAAGTAATTCGTGTCGTAACAGTAAAAACAATTAATGGTGAAGTGACTCGTAGTGTTGTTAAACTGTGTGAACTCCCAGTTGAAACTTTAGAGAGACAGTAGGTAAGAACTGAACTTAACCATTTGAATCTTTAGTTATCTATATATTTTTATACCATGTTTTGTATCTATAGCAATTTTATTGTGTATTATATAAGTTGAAAGTTGAAGGTGGGCGGCATGTTCCGTCTGAATAACCAACCCCTTCTATTTTACTAAGCAAGGGTGGTTAACTAAAATTTAAGTAAGTTTAAGTAAGCAAAGTTGTAAGAGTCGTCAACAAGTAAAGATCGTTTAGTGTAAGTGTGGTTTCTTTATTCCAGCATCCTTTTATTTTAATGAGAAAATAGGGCAACCCTTGGTTTCCAACAATACAATTAGAAGCAAACATTTAAGAATTACAGAAACGAAACAGGAATGTCGAGGATGTGAAAAACTACAAGATGACTTTCTCCTTTTTACTCCCAAAGGTGATCTAAACATTATCAAAGGGCGGATATTCCTAAGCGAAAGGATTATGTTAGTGAAAATGCAAGAGCAGGAGGGGATATAAACTTAATTATTTTATATGCTTCATCAGATAATGAAGAGGCAGAAACCAAAGACAAAATTTTATTATGAACATAAACTCAAACTCTTATTACGCATACAAAATACTTAGTTCTATGCATCCAACCTGAGAAAATTCAGAGAATTTTGTTGAAAAGAATATCTTAGTATAGAAAATGCATTAGAACTCTAAATTTTTTATTATGGTCGCATCAGATTAAAGCAAACACTGAAATGGGAGTTTACACGGCCATTGTAGAACCAATTTTAAAAAAAATGGGTCGCAAGGTTGGCAGCTTTAGATCAAGGGTAAAAAGTTAACTGAGACAGTGAAATGGATTTCAAGAGAAGAACGAATGAAATTTCTAGAGAATAGCGAATGAAATTTCAAGGTTAAAACTTGTACCGAATGAAGAAATTATTAAACTTCGGACAAATAGTGCAGTTACTAATATAGATAATGTAGTTTGGGGGTGTCATACAAATAACAGAAGACCAGTAACCAAAGAGAGCTCTAAATGGTATACCACAAAATAGAAGAAGACGATGAAGCAGACCAGCTACATTATGCTTTTCTCATAAATTACGAACATTTTCATAAATCGTAAAATACCCACACAAAAACTAAAATTACCAACATTAGTAAATTTATTTCTTTTTTAATAAAAACATGAGATATTTCTCATTTTAGTAACATTTTTAAAAAATATTAAGCTTTGTCATGTTTAAACGGTAGAAATTAAATAAATTTAAAAATGCACCCCAGTAAAGACTTAATGAAATAAAAATATTTCGGCTTTCACAGATTAGAGCGATCATATTCATACGAGGTTTTTGTTTGATACGATAGGTTTCAGAGGCAGCTGACGCGACGTGTAAATATAGCCAAACAAGGGCACGTTTAAATATAAATCAGCAAAGCTGTAAGTAAACCTGGCCATTGACCAATAACATACTTGTTATGTGAGTGATAATGAGCTTCTGCCTTCCGAGTTTATTTAACTAGTCATATATAAGAAATTTATATACGTATAATAATATACGGGGTACTGCATTGATGAACGCAACATAGGAAATCCCATGTTAATTTAGAGGTGTTCAAATATTGGCTTCCCTAATTATTTTACAGCTCTTCAAGATGAATCTGTCTGTGCAGTTTGAGAATTTTTTATTTGTTCAGTTTCAAAATATTTCAAAAAATGCAACAACGAAAAACTCAATCCAAAAGCAAGTCATCAATACGGCTTTGATAAGTGACTGCTAAAACAAATGACTGCTAAAACAAATAACTGGAAAACATCAAAGTAACCTGGCTTTATTACTGTCAAATTGTTTAAGTTGCTTAAAAATATTTAGGTATATCTGAAGCCTTTTTTAAATAATAACAGAGTGTTTAAAAAATATTTGCTTCAGTGATGAATGCAAATTTACTCTGAATAACAAGCCCAACGTACAAAACTGTAGGTACTGGAGCAAGAACAATGCACATTAGTTTGTCGAAACAAGAACCCAATACCCCCAAAAAGTCAATGTTTGGCCAGGAATTTTTGGCCACCACATTATTGGACCTTTTTGTCTAGATGGAAATTTAACAGACGAAAGTTTTTTGCCTTTGCTGCAAAATCGTGTGGGGCCAGTTTTGGATGATGTTGTTCGAGAAGATGAGGAGGTCTGGTTTCAGATGGATGGTTGTCCAGCACATAAGACACGTGCGGTACGAGAATATTTAGCGAACACTTTTTCAAATAATGTTATTGGACCAAATCACACTGTTGATTTTACAACCCGATCTCCTGATCTTTCACCCAACGCCTTTTTTCTCTGGGGTAATAAAATTTAAAATGTATACAAATACAGGTTTTGAGAACCTACAGAGGCTACAGAAAGCCATTTTGGCAGAATGTGATAGAATCTCACATTATCAACTGAGTAGCGTGCGAAATGAGTTTTACAATCGTTTGGGGTTTTGTTTAGGAGTAAATGGGGATTTATTTGAACATTTCGTTGAAAGTTGTTTTTATTGTTTAGTTTGCGTTAATTTAGTGAACATGTAATACAGTTCAATTAGTTAATAAAAACAAAAATAATGTTAAATTTAGTTCAGACGTTGTACTTAATAAAAAGCTTATTTTAACGATATACAGTTTTTTCGATCAATCTTTTTCTAAAACGACATCTGTCAAGTTTTAACAATCACTGATCTAGGCCGTGCTGATGGTTTGGTATAAATTGAATTTGGTCAGTGAATCTTTTTAAAATATTTTGCAACTGACCAAATCAAAAATGCTGAAAAAGTGCATACTTTAAAAAACCTAAATGGAACTTTGCTGTAAAATAATTAGGGAAGCCAATATTTGAACACCTCTAAAGTAACATGGGATTTTCTATGTTGCGTTCATCAATGTAGCACCCTGTATACCGGGTAGTGACTTGTCAAAACACCATGGAGATTTCAATCCTAATTTTTTAAAGTTCAGTTATTGTCTCCCCTAATTAACTTAGAGCTCTGCTTTGATTACATTTCAATATAGAAAAAAATCCTGTAGTGACCTTTTTCTATTGGATCATTTAAAATCAAAACTATATTCTGAACGAAGACTACAAAATGTGAAAAAGTAAAAAAATTCCATTAATATTGAATGTGATAAAATATCAAGATATCAGTTAGCAAACGCTAGACTGGAATTTTACGATAGCGTTGGGACATTGTTTAGCGGTTAATTGTGATGCATTCGAACATTTACTATAGCACATTATTTATTTTATTCTGTTGGGTTAAATAAAACTGTGTTTATTGTTGTTTATTTCTCAGTAATTAGTTGTGTTCTCGCAGTAGCGTAAATTTAACTATAAAAATGTTTTTACTGTAACTACTGTATTCTAAAGAAGGTAAACGACAGAGATCGAGAGGTATTCCAGTGTTTTATAAATCTGGAGCTAGTTTATGATATATTTAAATTTTCCGTCTGTAACCTTTATTAAACGTCTTACATCATGCGGTGTGCGGTGTCAAGTCTGATACGTTTGTGCTAGTGTCAAACAAGTGCCATGCACAACCTAAACTTTACTTAACTTTTTATAATATTTATGAGAAGCCAAAGAAAAGATATCAATAAACAGACTGAAAAGAGGAAAAATATACCTTTCCGTTTTGTCGCCATGTGTAGCCATTATTAATCTGCTATTAGTACACGCTTGTTTTCGTAATTCCAATGTATTCGTGATTTTTTCAAAAATAGCGTTTAAAATTTTCCGGACTTTTACGGTTCCGGACGACAAAAACCTATGCTACGCCAGCACTAGGCGTAGATATCAATTGTTATCCGGAGGTGATAACACTAAATAGACCCGCTACTGTGTTGCGTGGGCGTGAGGTTCCTATAAGAAAAATAGTGCTCACTAAATAAACTAACTAACGATGTTCCTTGGGCGCCAGATTCTTTCTTAAGTAACACTGTCTTCAATCGGATCTCCTGAAGAATAGACTTCCAAAGTTAACTGACTTGGTAATAAAACGCAAGGCTTTGTAATTAACGAATAGGATATATTAACTCGTAAGCAAAAATTACACATATACAAAATTGAAATTGAAAATTAATAATGAAGTTATTATTCAAATAAACCAATAAATGACTAAGTTCAGAATCAAACCTAAATCTAAAAAAACGAAATCTAACTAAATGGAATGTTCAAAATAACACCAATCGTAATTTAACGAAAGTAAAGTGTATCGTCCAAAATAATAAGATCGTAATTAAACGAAAGTAAATCCTGTGAGGATTCGCAAGGATCCGGTAATCTTAAATTAAATTAATAACTACTCACTTTTGTCGTCGTCCCAGTTATAGAAAACATAATAATACAATAGTAAATAATCATAATATCTTGCGAGACCTGTCGGTAACAATCCAATTACGATATAATATAAATTAAAAGAAATAAAAAATGACTAAGTTTAAACGCGTAAATTGAATATTCCTTTACAAAATCAAAAATACAATAGATAAACGAACGTTGCCGTAACTGCAACCTCAATTTTATTTAATCGTACGATTTACTAAATTATTTTAAAAGTTTGCAACAAAATACTTTAAATTACAATGAATATTTTAGTTACGGAAAATATCTATTTCTAATTAAAACATTCAAATTAACAATGAACTAAATATCAAAATTATCAAGCTAATCAAATATGTTTGAATGTCTTTAAATTTAACTTTAACACAAGATAACCTCAAAATCAAACCTTGAGTTTTTAAAACTTGCAGGAGACGAAGTTTAAATCAGGAAAATTCCAATTAATTGCCTTCTAATTAAGCACGGAATGGACGATTTCTTCGGGCCAATAAACTCCAAACAATTTGAGGTCAATCCAACAACACGTGGATAACAGATGTTTTCTAATCAACGAAAAGGTGGTTTTTACGAAGTACAGGAAGTACTAAAAAGTACTACAAGAAGGTACTAGAAAGGCTGAAATCCAATGAATACCGTAAGAAATCTTCAAATTCAAGTTGTTGAAATGCTTCTATCAAAATGGTTGACGAACAGATTATATCCAAATTAATGATGAAAATGGCTTAAAATCCAAAACTACTAATGTTTTAATTTCACTAAAAGCCCAAAAGGCTACTAAATACCATTTTCAATATGTCGAACTTCAGGATGAATAAACTGATTTTGGAAAACCAAAATCTAAAACCAAGGTAAACGACGTCCGTCCGCAACGGATGACTAAAGCAGAAGAAGCTAACTAATAAATTTTCCAACAGAATTCTCTGAAGAAAACCAACCTAAAAATTTACAAATTCCCGAAAGATTATAAATCCACTAAGTGAAGGTTACAAATAAGAAGAGGCAGTAAGAAGAAGCGTGACGTATGCATAGCATGCAACCATACACGCTTAGATGTAACTGGGAAGTCTAAATATACAACCAGACTAAAGTAAATTCGATAATTTACATAAAACAGCAAGCGAGTGATTTCTACTGTAACACCTATAAACAATCATACGAATGAATACAGGATTTTTTTCTCTATCAAAATACAAGGTTATCATAATATTTCAACTTATTATATATTTTTAACAAATTCAGCTAATAACAAAAAGTAAAAGAAATTAATTGCTTACATAATGGGATTTCTTATGTCCAACACTGGTTACTGCAAATGTTCAATATGACCTCCATTTTGTTGTTGTAAAGTCACCAACCGTTCCTCCAAATTGTATACAGAATTATTCAACATTTCTGATTGAATTGCACAAATTTGCTCCCTTATACTGTCTTTTAATTCTTTCAGCGTTGTTGTTCGTGTTCGAAACACCAAATTTTTTAAATAACCCCACAGCTAGTAATCCGATGGGTTAAGATCAGGTGTTCTTGGTGGCCATGAATTTACAAAATGTCTTCTTATTATAACACGATCTTGAAAAACAGCAGTTAACAATTCTTTAACTGGTCGGTAAATGTGCAGGGGTGCTCTATCTTGCATAAACATTATGTTTTCAATTCCTTCGTGCTCATTTTGCAACTGTGGAATTGCATAATCCCTTAACATTTGTAGGTATTGTTCGCCAGTAACAGTTACAGATACGGCTTCTCCATTCTCTATTTCCTCTAAAAGTATGGAGCAATGATGAAATTAGCTGTGAAACCGCACCAAACGGTGACTTTCCTGTTATGAAGACCTTCCTGAACGATTTCATGTGAATTTTCGATTGACCATATTCGACAGTTTTGAGTATTGACACTGAGAGAGAAATGGGCCTCATCTGTCCATAAAATACGGGATAAACATTCGGGTTCAACTTCCATCTGAGCCAATACTCGTAATGAAAAATAATACCTGATAGCAAAATCTGCCACCTTTAATTCAAACAGCTGTTGCAGTTTATAGCGCTACATTTTTTAGGCTTTTTCGTAAAATTTTCCAAACCGTTTTGATATCGCATTTACACTACTGGTTGCTAGCAGATTAGTATTGGCTATGTTTTGATTTTCCTGAAGATCTTCTGCAACTTGGACATCACTAATCCTTGGTCTTCCTGATCTCGGAAGGTTAGTTACACGCCCTCTTCTTTCAAATTTGCTAATAAAATTACGGTACGCTTTGATTTGACAGGACCCTGCCCTCAAACCCATTTTCGTACGAAATCTTCGTAATCCAGCAGTATAATTTCTACCGCATTCATAATAACATTGTACTAAACCAATTCTTGTTTGCAGATCCATGTTATTAAAGTTTAAATCGTTTTAATTTACGTTTACGTGAGTTCTATTTCGAGCACAATTCTCTAAATTACGATGATTTCGTTTAGCACTTCACGACAATTCTTTTGTTTTCCATAGATACAGTAAAATCCAATTATTGAAGCCATTAGATTCCACTTACTTTTTGCTACTAGCTTAATTTGTTAAAACTATATAAGAATTTAAAGTATACCCCTTACTTTATGATAAGCCCATCTAGTCAAAGCTGAGCTCTAAAATAATTAGGGGAGACAATAATTGATCTTCAAAAAATTAGCATTCAAATCCCTATGGTGGGTTTGCCAAGTTACCACCCGGTGTATATAAATATAATAACATAAACCTATAGGGTTATCGACTATACACGTAATTTAATTTTCCGCGAGTAATTTAAAGGAAAGCTGACAAACACAAATAACGCAATTTAAACTTTGATACGAAATATGAAGTATTTAGATTAACTTCCAAAATTTGCGGTTAAATTTATATCATTCATTAATTTCAATGCAAATCAATTAAGGACTAACTATATAAACTTCTAAAGAGACGTTTTTTATCAAATAGGAATTTCAAAGGAAAGCGAGCAACATACTTCTTTTAGATTAAATATTTTAATTATAATAATAATATTAATGCACGACGAAGCTGTTATCGCGTTTAACTTTCTACAGACGAACACGCATAACAATTTTTAAAATGGGTAAAACGATTATTTAGGTTTCATATATTCGTTTGCTTTTTGTTGCATAATTTTTAAACTCCCGTGAGAAAGCAACAGTTAACTGATCCGATTAAACACATGCCTGAATTAAAAATTAGTAATATAAATTACTAAATACTCAATTTATGTAGTGAACCATTTAATTTAATTTATAGAGTTCAAATGGAAGCAACGTTATTGATTACCAATAATTATTCGAACCAATGCTAAGTTAAACTATAATTTTAACTTAACAAGTTCAGTATTATGCCCTCCACTTGCTGGCGATGTGCTTTAATTAGTAAATAGTAACAACCCCACCATTTGAATCTAAATTTTTCTAGCTGTTATTTTTAGATACCATTCATGACGATAGAGCACAGTATCTACCTAATTTACTGAATGCTGAATAGTTATCCAGCTCAGTGAGCTTTAAATGAACGATGAACGAATTGTTCAGTAGAAAATAGTCGTACGCGTATAGCTCAGTACAACGAGTCATTCAATTTGAACGACTCGTTCATGAACAACCCATTAGTATCAGTATTATACGAGAATTGTTCAACGGAAACACGCTTAGAGACCCTAAAACAATTGCAACTGGTGCACTAATCTATAAATTCCCTGCTGGTAAAACTCCTGCAGCTGTTTGCGGAACCATTCTCTAACAGTAAACTTTACCTCAGCATCCGAATTGAACCGCCGCCCTTTTAGTGTTGTTTTAATGGGTCAAACATATGGAAATCGCACGGGAACAAGTCGGGACTGTGAAATAGATATTGTAAGACTTCCCAACGTACAATATATGAGCAACAGAGGATGAAACCGTTTCGGAGATTCCCGGGACGTTTATTCTTGGTGCTGGCACGTAAACAGTTTAAGGTTTCTGCATATCGTTCAATATATGTTGACACCAGGTTCCTTTAAATTTAAGAGCAGTACACCATGGCAATCAGAAAATATGGTCACCATTACCCTTCCTGCTGAAGGTTGAGCTCGACATTTTTCCGCCTTCGGAGATTCTGCATGCTTTCACTGCATACTCTGGCGTTTGGATTCTGGTTCGTAGTAATACCACTAAGAGTCATCACCGGCAACAATTTAGTGTAAAAAGGCATTACCTTGTTGATAGCTGTAGTAGTAATAAGGACGAACACAAATTCTTCTGCTCATCAGTAAGCAGTCGTGAAATCCACTGAGTAGCACCTTTGTGATAGCCTAGACTATAAATTATATAATGAACAGTTCACACACTGATGCTCAACATTTCAGGAAGTTCTCTAACTTTAATGCGCCTATTAGCACACACATTTTCATCTGATACTGCAACACGAGCATATCCTGGACGGGCTAAGTCTTTAGTGGGTTCTCTTCCTTGTCGAAGTTTATTGCACCATTCAACCACTGCCGTATGGGAATAGCTATGGTCACCATAGACAGCTTTCATTCTTGTATAAATTTCCACTGGTTTCAGCGGCCAAAAATTGAATAACAGCACGCAGATTACTTTTGGACGGATTTTCTACCATAAATACCATTTTCCAACTTAATCGCAACGCATAGAAAAAATCAAACAGCAAATACCTTTGAAAGACGCGTCACTAGTACTTAAACAATCAATATAAACAATTCCGTTGTCGTGACCAGGTTGAGTAAGATGCGGCGTGGTAATTAAAATTACCAACAATTAGTTCTGTGATAAATATTTCCAAACAACGAAAATCCAGAGAATTTTCCACTTCTATTATCAGTCGGCAACTAATAGAAGAACAGCATCGAATTTTCGGGCTTCTTAGCTACCGTCGCTGATGCCGCCATTCTCACCGTTGACTGCTGTACGTCCGTGGTCGTCCCTTTCCACGTCGCCCATCGATGTCATTTTCACTCGACAGTGTTGACGCCGCCGTATGTTACAATTCAACCGTCTAGCACCAACATACCACTGCGCTATGCTACATAGATGGTTTACCGTCACCACCTTGAAATGCGTCCGCTCCCCGTCGCACCGTCGATTGTTACCGACACTCTTTTACAGTACCGCCTCCATTGCCACGGTTGTCCGGGTTCACCACCGTCGCATTCGTTAACGCATCGACGTCCACTCTTTGTTTTAATTAATTTTATATTTTGTACATTACGCTACTAATATAAATAAATAAACTTTAATAACCAGCTCGTTAACAACATCGGAGCTTTTTGTATCAACTTCATTAAACTATTTCAACATAGTCCAATTCATATCGGTTAGATTAAATGTTACCACAGAATGTTCTTTGATTTTAGTACAAAAGCCTGTTTCTTACCTTTGCCAGGCCCATAAAAATTGGTTGATTACTTGTCGAGATTGATTCCAAGGACAAACGGCAATGAAGGGAAAAGATTGTGATTTTCAGACATATTTATCACATGAGGATGTTTTTGTGTGCCGATCATGTACACTGGAATTGAAATAGGTGTTCCAATGCTGTAAAAAATGAGAAATCTAAAGGGTATACCGGGTGGTGCGTTGCCTCACGCAGCAGAGGGATTTCAATGGTAATTTTTTAATATGTAATTATTTGCTTCCCTAGTTATTTTAGATCAAAAGGGTAATTAAGTTTTTTGTAGAGAAAAAAATACTGCATCGATTGAGGGTACTCTACACAATTTTCGAGTTTCGTGTAACAGAAGAACTGTGGGGATTAATTCTAGTACTTTGACAAAAATCGCTAATTCCATGAAATTTTTGAAACAGAGGGGTGGAGCTATGACACTGTTTTAGCTCCACCCCTCTGTCATAATGGTAGTTTGAAATTATTTTTCAATACGAATAATGTAACTTTTTGGTCTTGGAAAATAAATAACCATTATTCAACAAATTCAACAGGAAGCGAAATTACTTTTTAAATCAAACTTAACGGAAAATAAAATTATTTTATGTGACAATTTTAGCAAGTGTATCTAACTGACAAGCCAGACTGTTTCAGTAATTCCAAGGCATCAGTGATTTTTATCAAAGTGCAAGAATTAATTTCCACAGTTTTTCTGTTACGGAAAAATTGAAAAACTGCAAAATAGCATCATTGGGTTGGGTATTTTTTTCTCTACAAAAAACATATTTGCACTTTTGGTCTAAAATAATTGGGGAAGCAAATATTTACAAATTAAAAATTTACCATTGAAATCCCTATGGTGCGTGAGACAATGCACCACTCGGTATATCAAAATCAGGAGCCAATGCATTACCATAATTCTTCCTTCTTTGCGAACAAATTTAGATTTGAAGAAGTTGTTTTACTGAACTTGGATGGAAATAATTTACACCTTATTTGAAAACAAACAAAAACTGGACAGCCATTTCGTGAAACATAATGCAACTCTGAATAACCTTTTTCATTTCCTGGAAACTTTTGAGCCATACTTTTTGCTCAAAACTCAAAAAAGGAATTAGTTTTGGCATCACTACATATTAATGAACATTATAGACACAATCTTTGCTACTTCATTTTCTAGTATTTCTTTTTAAATTAAAAGTAGCGCTGTATGAATAATATAGGGAGAAAGAAAGTTCGTAATAAACCAAAAAATAAAAAATAAAATAATAAATCTAATACACACAAAGATTTTATGGACAAAATTAATCAAATTTAGGTAAACACCTAAGGTAAAGTAAAGAAGGATGCAAAAGAAAAATTCCAAAACCGAAAAAGTTTATCTGAAAACACAAATATTTGGAGAACTAAATGAGAAAATTAAATTAGAAAATCGATAATTAACAGAAAAAATAAATGAATTCAGAAAATCAGCAAAGAAGTTACCAGAACTAGGGAGTGTTGCAAATATAAAAGATAGAACGAAAAGAGATCTTTTAAAAACCTGTGAACCTACTATACATATGTATGATTTCTACACCCCGGCGAAGTTATGAGACAGCTTACTTTCATTAAAGGTACAACTATGTTTAAGAGGCTCGCTCATACAGAAAACCTGCACTGAAAAGTTAAAAAATTCTATGTTTTAAAACGAAAATCCTTTAACAATGAAAACTAAATAGGAAACTTGTTTTAACGGCATAATTTTGTCTATTGAACATTAACCTTTTAACCTAAAAAGCACAGTTGTATATATAACACTTATAATCGACAAAATGTTTCCATGGCTTGAAGGAAAGTAAGGAACTGCTGTTCGTGAGGTGGTTGACCCAACATGAGTAGCATTAAGGCTGTCACGAGCAGCGATTGTAGCAACCGATTTTAATAAATGAGGAAATTTTCTACAAAAGAGAATAATAACCCAATTTGAATATTTTTATCTTTGATTGCAATACGTATCTTAACGTTACAGATAAAAAGCGTTATCCTGATTTTGTTCTATTTTCTGTTCATCATAATAAGACAGCTTACTGTTCCTCAAAGATGGAACTCAAGGGAATACAGACGAAAATTATAACTGGCAATGATTATAAATTTAAATTAGGTAAAATCTTGCTTTCCGTTCTTAAGAGAATAATAAAATATTATTTACGTTTGTTGAACCTTGTTGTGTTGATGAGTTGAAGCTGGAGTGCTTTTATGATTACGTAGACTTTCGCGGCTAGAGGCGTGATGTAATAAACGACCTTCGAGCTTGGACCATAACATGACTTTTTTTAAATTAAAGATAAAGCAGATCAACAATTTATATTGTTTTACCTGGTTGGGAAATCAATATAAGAATTAACTTTTAATAAAAGCTGAGGCAATATAAAATTAGCAAACATCGTTGAGGTATACTGGATCCTTTGGCACCAACTAAACACGTTGGTTGTTGCTTGTGATAATCTCCTCTTCAGTCTCTTATCAATATTATGACGACCTAGTTCATGTACTCACAACTCACACTGATCAACGTTACCAAAGAATGTTTTGGTGATTTCTCGAATAAACTGTTTGACTGTAGGGATAATAACTTCATTGTGTATTTATTGATCGGTGAAAAGTCATAGTGCAGTGGTACATATTACCTGTACTGAGCACCTTATTTTGGAAGGTTTGAATTTTCCTGGTGTTAATAGTTTCAGAAATTTCGCTCCAGGCATAGGTAATTAATAATAAACCGTACATTCGATTTTAGTGTGCTTCTTTTGTTGATTCGTTGGTATAATTGGACAAGTCTTGCATAAAGTTAGTTCAGTTTTTTGTTTACGTGTGTATCCCAAGTTAGACGAGTATCTAAACATAAGCCAAGATACTTGAAACTCTCATTTTTATCAGTTCATGGTATTTCTTCATCATTGATTATGATGTTAGTAATGTTGTTGCTGCGGCTGAGGGTAAAGATTTTGTTAAGGCATTCGGATGAGTTAATAGTTTTAACTCATTTTGTGGACCATTTAACAATTATATAGGGTGATTGAAAAGTCATTGTCATTAAATTAAATGGGTATATGCTGACCTTAATAGAAGTACATTACAGCAAAAATTTAAAGCTTATCGCAATTTTTGTTTATTTTAAATTTGGTTACACACGTTTGAGGACCGACCGCTGGCTAATATGCATTTTAAAAGCCTGCGATAGAAAGTTGACCCTGGAAAAATAAATGAAACATCACACAATTATGTAATTTACAGGTTTCACTTTCTTCTCACATTTTTTCAGGCTTGAGACTGACAGTAAACAATTAGCAGCATGTTTAAAAAGTAATATTAGAAAAAATTGTTGTTAATAAATCCATGCAAAAAACAAAACTTCTAAACACACAAACAAAAACTGTCTTTCAGAGCTGTTGCAGCATTTTGAAGAGCTTTCCCGTAAATTAAAATAATTAATTAATTCGGGTATAAGGTTAGATTGCCTTTCCATTAAATCGTCCGAACAGTGCACTTTCCAAGCAAACAATGAACTAGGCACACACACATGGACTTTTGTCAGTACTGACGAGAAAGACGATATTGATAAATTTAAATTTTGAATGTAAACAGAAACTGTTTCAGTGACCACAAAACAATTTTTGTATTAATATTAAAAAAAAAATTCTGAGTTTGCCGTTTACTTGTGACACATGGTTTATTAAGAAAAGTTGTTTTATTTGAGATGCTCCACCTACCCTTAAAATTAATGACAATACTTTTGAATCATCATGCATCTAATGACAGTGCAAGAAGAACCCAAAGTTTGGCACCTATCACTTCTTTTCATCATCTTCATCAGCAGCTAGGTAGGATCTAAATGAGCACGGTTTGCTCTTCAGAGTAGTTTTGCCTCTGACGTGGTTGGCAGTTGAGCTACACGGTTCTTCTATTTTCATTAATTAATTACTAATTTTTAAGTGTAAAGTTAAAAGTACAGTAAATTGAAAATTTCGATAAAACTGAATAACCTAGAAAAAGGAGATTGACGAACGTTACTTATTATCTAGTTTCGGTTCTGAATAATAAACTAGTGGTCTAATCATTAACTTGTGAAAATTTGGTATGCAGACGTTTACAATTCTTATAAAACGTGAACACATTTATTCAAAAATTCACATAATCTGCGTAAGATAAATAAGACAAGTAAGAACAAAGCAAAATAGTAATTCTCAAATGAGGTCATGTTAACTTCATAGTTTATAGCGTCATAGCGTGCATTCGAATGGTAAAATAATTTTCGACAAATACCTATACCGATGTAATACTATAAGAAGTAAACAAGAAAAAGGAAAATTAGTTCTGATTGACTTATGATCTGAGTTCCATGGGTAACCTGTCATATAACCTATTAATTTCGTTTTGTTGCTACTGGTTTGCGAATGCATCGACGATAAAAAATATAATATGTATAGATTGTATAGCTTATATTGATGCAAGGAAATATTTAGAATCGAAGTCATCATCATTAATGACCTATACCATATGGGGATTATTTGTCTTTTTTTTATTTACTTCACCACCATACCGACCTTATCCATTTTCTTCCAGTTTCTGTTCTTTAGGTTAATTATATTTTGTCTAGTTAAGACGGAAGCTGAACGATGTTTCGTCACGTTTTATTTAGTGTGAGGACTAAAGTACTGACTGAATGGGTTAACCCGACGGGCTTTGGGCGTCAGGCGGGCCGGGCTGGTCTCCTTCATTCTCACTAAATTATAGGTTTTCTTGGAAGGTATTATAAAATCATCATAATCACACTTCAAGGCTTAAACCTATTAATTGGTATGATCCAATTTCATGTATTTTAAAATCAGACGCACTTGTTCATTTGTTAACCCTCATAATGCCGGATTTTTTTTGTGACACGTGATACCAGTGGGGTAAATAGTGACCCCAAAGCTTTATACTCAACAGAATAATAATATTTGTAAAAAAAAATATTTTTATTTGATATATGTATATACAAAAATTATTAAACAAATTTATTATAGGTACTATAAATTTGTAGTAAATTATACTATAGAATAGTGACAGGATTCATACAGTATTACGAATCGTTTGTTTTACATTCAAAGCAAGTAATTATCTGATGATCATTACAAACAAATCGATTGCAGTTCTGACGTTTCTTGGAATACTTTCTGTCCAAATTTCTGGGGCATTTCCAGCATCTACCACGTTTTAATTCTCGAGTTTCTTGCGGATGGCCTTATGGTGGCGAAGCTTCTTCTGCGCTTGTTCCAGTAGCAACTAATTCTTGTCCTAGCTGCTTGAGAAATTGTCGTCGTTTGTAATCCTTTTTGGTCTTCCACTCTTTGTTTAGATGAACCCATATGATGTAAGAGTTCAATGTACTAATGTCTATCATGTTGTAAAAAACTGTCACAGACCATCTTCTTGTTTGCCTTTTAACAGTGTACGTTCGGAGAAGCTTGTCCATAGTGTCCACGCCAGATTTTGTTTTATTGTAATCAATAATTATTTGCGGCTTTTTCGTTTGATTTTCAGAAATTTCACCACTGTCATGCATACTGGATAGCAAGGTAACGATCCCTCTTTTTGGACAGTAGGAGGATAACATGGCTTTGTCTTGGTAGCCAAATTTTGTTGAATATACATCCCTCTCGCGCGTTGTCACTAATTCTTGGGGGAGTTCCGGTTTATTTTTTCGAATTGTACCGAGCAATGTTAAATTTTTCCTTTCCATTTCCCTTGCAAGATCAAGGCTTGTAAAAAAGTTGTCAGTGGTCACATTTCTCCCTGATTTTTTCAATCCCTTTGTCATCTCTAAGACAACTCGCATGCCTTGGTTGCGTTCACGCTGGTCTCCTGTTTTACCAACATATATTTGGCTATTGTAAGCATATGCAGTTTTACTGTCGCATGCTGCCCAGAACTTTATGCCATACTTCCCTGGTTTGGAAGGTATGTACTGCTTGAAAACACCTACCACGGAAAGTAAGCAGCTGTTCGTCGACGGTCACATTTTCGTAGGGTATGTATGAATCGTGTATGTGGGTAGCCATAATTCAAAAAAAGCTCTAATCGGCTATAATTTATCTAAACCTCGATTTCTTCTTCTGGCTTCGGCATTATCAAAACGTAGACATTGGGAAATTGTGGTGAACCTGTTTCTGCTCATAGTTTTGTTGAATATAGGGCGTCCATCTTCTACATTCCACAAATTCGTAATTCCTTCGTTATGAGATTTGTAAACTCCTGCCAATATCAACAATCCAACAAAACGTAGAAACTCTTCGGCATCCAGATTTTTCCATAAATCTCCATGTTTTAGTTGCCCTTCTGCATTAGTCCACTGAACGACGTGGTTTACAATATTATCTCTAAAAAATAGGCGAATTGTGTCCACGTTTCGCTTAACATATCTTGTAGGTCCTCCTTCTTGATGCACAACATTTCGTAGTAGTTGTCGTCCCGTTCTTTGTATTTGTGGCTCTAAGTACCATTTTTCAAGTTTATTTTTCGACCTGCAGTACCATATAAATATTTTCGATCTTACTTTTCAAAATATAAGGTAGAAACTTACACGTAAAAATTATGTTGTAGGTCATCATTATCACTGGATGTAGATTCTGCGCCAGACACATTTTCGGAGTCGTATTCTGATTGTACTTCAGTAAAATCCTGTGCATTGCTATCATCTGAATTGGCAGCAACATCCTCGTCACCTTCACTATCACTGTCACATTCTTCAAACCACTGTCGTAAAATATCTTCCGCACCTTTATCAGCTAGGCGAACCGAACTTCTTCCAGCCATGATTACTGAACGAATGAGCAAGAACAGTACGAATTGTATGAACGCAGAATTTTCAACACTTAGATAGAATTAGGGGAAGCACCGGGCAGGCAGAGAGAACTAGGAAAATGAAGGATTCCCAGTAAAAAACACTCCAATTCTATTACCCGCACAGAAACCGGGGAAGCCCCGTACGAGTAGAGAATACGTTACAAAACACTTCATCCTCAAGAAACGTGTAGACATAAGGAAAATACCCAAATATCTAAAGAAATAGAAGAGACATGATAAAATAGCATATTTAATAACTGGGGTCACTGGTAACCCCAATAGTATTACGTGTGACTTTTTAATTTTTTGGCAAAATTATGCAAGCAACAAAAAATTGAGTTCCAGCTAAACTTAGAAAACAGTAAGTTGCGAAAAGTCAATTTTTTTCAGAATTTTAAGTAAGAAAATTTCAGTAGTGAAAAGCTTTCACATTACGCATGGGGTCTCCAGTGACCCCCAGTGACCCTTATGAGGGTTAAAGCAAGATAATTCGGATTTTTTTATTTAAAAATTTGAATTATTCCAAAAAGGTTTAACGCTCATAATTGACATTATATCACAAAGAGGATGCTCACTGCAGTTTTCAGTTCTTTTGTAGTGGATACGTATAATAACTGCAAAATTCCTTAAGCTTTATTACGGTGTAATCATTGTAAGAGGAAGAACCTTTACACTACGGAAGCTTATTTGTATTACTATACAATGCATTTTAAAATGCTTTGAAAATAAGATAAATTACAAAAGCATTATACTGTAGTTTTGTATGTATTATAATATGTAAATTAGTGTAACGGGATTAATCGGACCCGTCAAATCGATTGAGCGATTCTACTACTCTTACCCAATAATTTGGGCCTGCACACGTTTTTATAAGACCGACTATGTGCGGGTAGCGTTCCCAAAAATCAAGTCTTGCAATGCTCTAACTCACTGCCTTTTAGTACAGCGAATAACATGAGTGTCCCCATCTTTAACACTTCGCTAAAGGTATAGGTACCGAATGAGTTTGGAACGTGTGAAGCTCTAGGACAGAGGTCGCCAAACTTCTTTGACCGTCGACCCCTGCAAGAGTTTCTTGACCTTTTATCGACCCCTCTATGTTACTATTACGTAATTATAATAGGAAAAGCAAAAAAACGCTTATCTGAGTATTTAGATTGTTTATTTTACAGTTACAGTGTTTATTGTATGTAGATATACAGATTGTCCGAAATCCAATCTAAACATACAAAAATTAATGAGTGCAACAAGGAAGCCATAAACAATATGGGTAGCACAACAAAGATAGAATGAAATCATGGCTAGGTAAATTTTCAAACTAAAGATCTCTCGTCAATAACAAGCAAGCAAGCAAAAACATCTGTCATAGAAATTGCTTGTTATTGGCGAGAGATTTTAGTTTAAAAATGTACCTTACCACTTTGGTGTCCCTGCTCTGGGGATATCCTACACAGTCGTATATGACTAAAACGTAAATGTTTTAATAATAATAATGATAAAGGCATTCCATTCTTTTAAGAATATAGCCGCTTCTTTCGGAAATTAAAAATCCTCTTATCGGGTAGGATTAGGCCCCTTAATTTCCATTTCTACTTCCTTCTATAGTTGCCTGTGTGTTTTTGATTTTTTGGTTACCTTTCTCCATTCCTGCCTATTCCATGCTTTTTTCTTCCAGTCCTCTATATTCATAGTTTTTAAGTCCTCTACTGTTTCTTCGTACCATCTGATCTTTGGCCTTCCTCTTGGTCTATCTGTTGTTGTTGGTTTCCATAATGTTATTTCTTTTACTACACTTGTGCCTTGTTTCCTTATTATGTGTCCCAGCCATCCGATTCTTTTTGCTGTCATTGTTTTTACTATATCTTCTCCCTCCATGATTTCTAGTAGTTTATGGTTCATGTACTGTCTGTGTCCTTCCTCTACTACTTTTTTTGTCCTACTATTAATCTGAGTACTTTCCTTTCAAATATCCTTAGCTGTTCTCTTTCCTTTTGTATGGGACACATTATTTCAGCTGCGTATAGCACTGTTGGTCTCATTAGTGTTTTATATATTCTTATCTTGGTTTTAACATTTATGTTTTTGTTCTTTAGTATTTGTCGGTTTGCGTAGAACGCTCTGCATCCTTTTTGAATTCTATCCCTTATCTCTTCGTTTCTGTCATTATTTGTGTGTTATTTGTAGTCCCAAATAGTTAAATTATTGTACTTTTTCTATTGTGTAATTCTCTATCTTTACTTCTTTGTTCTTGTCAATTTTTTTTCTTTCACATTTCAGGTATTTTATTTTCTTTTCGTTTATCTCGAGATCTATTCTCTTTGTTTCTTCTGTTATTTTTTTAAACGCTTCTGTTAATTTCTTCCATGTTCTTGATGCAATTACCATATCGTCAGCGTATGCTATAAGTTGTACTTCTTTAGTTCTTATACTTCCATTTATGTTTATTCTCCTAATCGTATCCTCTAGTGCCAAATTAAAAAGGGTTGCTGAGAGCGTGTCTCCTTGCCGTACTCCTTTATTCACCTCAAAGGGCTCTGTTTTTCCTTCTTCTATTTTCACTGTCGCTCTTGAATTTTGCATAGTCATTTGTATATATCTCCTTAATCTTTCTGGTATTTGCATTCTTTTTATTATTCGCATAAGCTCTTTTCTGTCTATGTTGTCAAATGCTTACTTGTAGTCAATGAATATAATATGTAAGTTGATATCATATTCATACCATTTTTCTAGTAGTTGGTACATGATATTATGCAGGGCGTCTGTTGTGGATCTTCCTGGTCGAAATCCCATCTGGTAGTCACCCGTTTCTCTCTCCGCGTATTGCATGAGTCTTCTCTGAGGTATTGTTGTGAGCACTTTGTAGATTGTGGTTAGTAGTGTAATACCTCTGTGATTCCTGCATTGCTGCAAATCTCCTTTCTTTGGTATTGTTATTATTATCGCCGTTTCCCATTCTACTGGCATTTTCTCGTTTCTCCAGATTTCCCTTATCAATTCGTATATTCTTCTCGTTAAGTTTTCCCCTCCATATTTCAGCATTTCCCCATTTATCTCGTCGCAGCCTGGTGTCTTTCCATTTTTGATTTTCTCTATAATCTCTATCGTTACCTCATATGTTGGTTCTTCAATATCTTGTTTTCTTTCCTCCTTTTTCGCCTCTCTTTCTTGTTGTTCTTGTTCCTCATTTATCTCTATTTCTTCATATAGTAGTTTGCTGAAATACTCCTTCCATATACTCTTCTTTTTACTGTCCGCGTACTCTATGTTGCCTCCTTCGTTTTTTATTTCTCTTGTTTTCATTACATTCCTTTTCTTTTGTTCCTTAATTTTTTGATAAAATTTTCTTGTGTTATTATTCCGTCCGCTGTTTTCAATCTCATTCATCATCCCGTCTATCCATTCTTTCTTCTTTTGTTTATACGTCCTCTGTGCTTCTTTTTTCTTTTTTTTGTATTTGTCCAGGTCTTCTAATTTTACCGCTCTCAGCCACCTTCTTCTTGCTTCATTTTTTTTATTTGTTGTTGTTTGGCATTCGTCGTCATACCATTGTTTATTCGCCTTTTTATTTTGGTATCCGATGATTCTCTTGGCGCTCTTTTCAATAATTCTTTTAATAATTTTCCACTCATCCTCTATTTCTGTTTTCCTTTCGCTCTTTTCTATTTCGTTATTGATTTGGTTTGTGTATTCCTCCTTTCCTCCTTCTGTGTATAGTTTTTCTAGATTCCATCTTTTTCCTTCTCGTCTTGCTTTTTTGTTCCTATAGTCTGGTTTCAAGTTTGCAACAACTAAAAAGTGATGACATCCTTTATTACTTTTCTTTGATTTTTTTTTATTAGGACGTGGTCTATCTGATTTCCTCTTGTGGACCCCGGCATAATTCATGTTTCCTTATGTATTCTTTTATGTTTGTACATCATGCTACTAATAACCATGTTTGTTGTTGCTGCAAAATTGCAGATTCTATCTCCATTATTATTTGTTTTTTCGTGTATCGTATGCTTTCTGGCCATCGCCTTTACATAGTTCTCCTTACCAATTTGTGCATTCATATCTCCTAGTATTATTAAAATATCTTGTTTTGGTACGTTTTCGTATTCTATCTCTAACTCAACCTCTGTGGGTGCATATGCACATATGATGGAGGTATTTATTGGTTTTTCCTCTAGTCTTAAAAAGCATAGTCGTCCGTTAATCGGTTTAAATTGTATTATATTTATTCCGTTGTCTACTATGAGCCCGGTACCTTTCTGTCCCTGTTTTGGTTCTCCCGAATACAGACAGCATTTTAAAATCTTTCTCTTTTATTTCTCCTTGTTGTCCCCATTTTATCTCTTGAAATGCTGCTATCATTTCTTTTCAGTTCCTTAGCTATTTGTATCATCTTCCCTGTTTTTAACAGGGTTTCTATGTTCCATGTTGCTAATCTCATTATTCTTTTTTGTTTTTATTTTTATTTCTATTATTAATCTTTCGTTGATTTCTATTCATATCACTCTCCATTGCCTTGTTCTTCACCTGTTTCAGCCATTCTTCATTCTTCATCAGTTTTTTAATTGATTCCGAGTCCCACCTCCACCCTCCGGTATCTTCTTTCCTTCATATCCAATTATTTTTTCTGATTTATCTCATGCATATAGTTGGTCGTTTATCGTTATCTTTTGATAGCCGATCTTAATTCTACTTCCAGTTTGTTCTTCCTCTTTAGCTAGCTGTCGTATTTTGTTTTGTACCTCTTTATATCTCTTTGATTTTTTGTTAAATCGTTTTCTAGGTAAATTCTTTTCCCCTTAAGATTTTTTTTATTTATCATTATATCTCTCTTTTGTTTAGACGTCTCAATCTTTGCAACGATAATTCTTTTGTCCGGAATCTTACCCACTTTAAACGCTTCTACTACTTTTGCTTGTATACTTATTTCTTTAGCCAGGAATTGTTCTACTTTGGGTGTTATTTCGTCTTCCTCAATTTTTAGTCCTTTTATTACAATGTTATTCCTCTTTTTATTTTGGTCTTGCTTTTTCTATTATTTCTTCTATTCCTGTAACTCTATCATTTAACTGCGTTTTTTCTTGGTTCCATGTTTTCGTCTTTTCTTTTAAGTCCTCTACTTCGTTTTTTAATTTTTTTATTTCCTCGTTGCTACTCTTAAATCAGTCCTTCATATCATTCCTCACTGTAATCATATCTTTTCTCATTGCTCTGATCTCCTTCAGTATTATTCTATTATTTCTTCATTATTTTTGTGTGTCTTATTCGGCGATCTTGCCGTCTTTTTGCCCTTCGAGAATACTTGTTCAGTCTCTTCTTCACTATCGTATTGCATTCTTCTTTTATTAGAATCATCCGTCTGTTCGTCGTCGCTAATTTTTACTGGATGCGGTCCTGCCTTTCCAGTTCCGCTTACGTTGTCGTTTTACCCGTTCGCGCGCAGTCAAAGTCCCGGTCTTCCCGTCGAAAACCTGCCTGCTGTCGGCGTTGCGACTCCTTATTTATTTGTTAGATTAATTAAGAAGGACCCTACCTTGCTTAGTTCGATGTTGTTTATTCACTTATCTTTAATATTTGATTTTATGCTAGTCTCCGCTTTTAAACTCTCTGTTAATTATACGTATACTTCCAAGGAATATACTGCTACTCGCAGAAAAAAGCCACGAAGGTGCATTCCTAATTTATGAGAGCAACTTACGCTGTGTGCAAACGAGCCAGAAAATGTCCCGAGGTCCATGCAGACATAATTGACAAATTATTGTAGCTTAAAATCTAATTATATGCTATAATTTTCGATATCGATAATTAGGATGAGCTAGTCTACGCAAATAAACTCGAACGTTTAAAGCGCTTCAAAAGCAAATAAAAACTAAAATCGTATTACAACTTTTGTGTTTTTCGATCATATTCTATAGTATATACACAGTACACACCCGAGTAGTTTGGTATTTTTCTCCCTGCTCGTCGGTACAAAAGCAAAATGTTTGTTTTTCATATCAATTGCTGTAACGTTCGCAAAACCATCAATCACTTACCGTTGCTTACAGACCCTACAGGTCACTAGGAGCTCGCAAGGAAGGTCTTACGTCTTACCTAGAATGTAAATTCTTAAAATAAATATAACAAGTCTCAAGATTCTCATTTATTCCCCAAAATTGTAACAAAACCCGGAATTTTTACACACTGCAGTTTCAAACTTCGAAAGCTTGAGGTGTATTTTAAAGGGTTTGCACGTTATTTGCTGAAAACTGATCAGGAGTAGGACTGACAATATTAGAAACTTCCTCCGATTATCTTATAACTTAAAAAGGGAACACAGATTGAAGATGCAAAGGACTTCATTCATTTTTAGTAATTATTTCTTAAGCACGTCCTGCAAGAGAACTCTGAAAATGAAGCTTCATCAGTTTTATTTTTATAAGGAGATATATTTTATAATGTAACCTAAGGGCCTACTAAGGACATTTTTTAACGTGCAGTAAAAACCCCGTTTATTTCCTAATAAATCTATAACGTTCGTCGTTATTCTGGAAGCAAAACCTCCCTTTGCCATAAACCGCCCGAGGGTTGTGAAAAACTAGAAATCAGATTATGCTTTTTGGCTTAGTGAATCAGTCTATATTGGATTTTATTTTACTGAGTCGAGCTGAATAAGCTAACCTACAAAATCGGAAATATTCAAATTAAAATCTATGTTTGCTAAAAGCTACAGTTTGTGCTAAAGACTTCAAGTCCAATTATTCAAATATTAGCTACATATAATTTAATTACAAATAACTTACTGTGACTGCTGCTTATGTTAAATCAATTAATAATAATCAATATCAAAACGTTAAATACACTTTTCTGTAAGCAACACTCAGATTAGCATGCTAGTTTACAGCTGATTTGTACTCTTCGAAGGTTTTAATCAATACTGATGAAGCAAAATGTTTATGAAAAGTTTTAATATTTGTTGCCTTTTGTACAAAATTTGTAACTGATGTATTCATTGGAGGCAATGCGTCATATTGATATTTTGTTGCGTACGTGTCTATACAGGAGAAACATGTTCATGCAGTTAAGTAACTATGTAGAAAATTAAAACTGTTTGATAGCTTAAGAAACTGATCTACTATTAAAGGCGATGCACTACATTTTTGAAACAAAGGAATATAAAGGGGGTGAAGCACATCGCAACTGAAAAGTTTCAACTTAACATATAAAGAACGAGAATAAAAACAAAATAAAGAAGCAGTGATATAGAGAAACGGGGGAAGAGAAAGCGTTAGAGAGTGAGAAAAGGAAACAGAAAATACTTAGAGGTATGCGACAGAAAAATGTAAACATATTAAAATAGATAGAGATATTAAAAACAAAGGATTCAGAAAGAGGACGAAAAGAGAAAGAGAGATAGTTAGAGCGAGTGTAATAAGAAAAAAGAATGGCTGAGCCTGCAGAAATTGAATACAGAAGTATGTAAAAGTAATACTAACGGACAAAATATGCGTCGTATGGGCATAGCTATAACAAAATCATCCAAGAGCAACTATGAAGACCAACTTTGATATTAACGTGTCACAAGTGAATTAACTATTCGACTGTAAAAAAAAGCGTATCAGTTCTCGTGATAAGTTGTAACCTTACTTATTTTTATTCGGTATTTTGCATTATTTAGATACTTGATAAAAGCCTAACTTGCTTCTGAAGGTTTTAAGGAAGAATTCTTTGATAACATCTGGATTCCATATCTTTACTTAATGATCTACCTAATCCTCTAGTCAATAACTGTAACTGCATTCTAGTTTGAATAAAATGCTAAGCATTTATTGATATCTGACACTGACAGGCATTCGTCATCCTGGATTCCATACTGAACCTCATAAGGTGAACTTTTTACGTCACTATAAAGCTTCCGGTAGTACTTACAAGTTACGAACGTGAGTGTTCCAGTTTTCATGGCATCTTAAAGATTTTGTTTTTTCACGTTGATATAAACTTTAGCAAGCAATACTAAAACCCGACGTTTGGTTTATATTAGTTTCTCCAATTATTACTCTCCTTTTATAGCTCACCCACAAATGCAGAGAAAAAATGCTTTTTGTAATATTGAGATTTAAGTTGTGCGGATATAAGGTAGGGAGTTATCAACTTACGTATGAAAATAGAAGTCAGGAAAATCACTTTTCTTTGTTGCATTTCAGTTTATAAAATATATTTTATATATTGCACGAAGTGTATGAAACTTATATAAGGTTCTAGTGGTTAATACCAAAGTTAGTTTGTAGGGAGTTTCAATGAAAACCAAAACAACTTTTCAACATAATACGCAACTTTCTTATTTAACTTTTATTCCATGAAAATTTAACAGTAAATAAATTTGAAACGTCAGTTGTTTTCAAACACCTTTTCCCAAAATAGGATCCATTGAAAATATCTTATGTTACCTGTGTTGACGTTGAATTAATTTATAAGTATGTCAAAAATTATTGTTGATGCTACAAAAGCTAAAAATGACGTCACAAGGTTGACCAAATTTCTTAATAAAGCCCCAGATGTTTGATAAAGGTTATAAAAATGTCATTATCCTGCAGCTGTTCGGACCCTGAGCTGCATTTTCTCATATAATTACCACTCTAAAGTTCTAAGCCACTAACTAGTCAAGTTAAACTAAAACCATTTAATCACCACACCACTTATTCCTCGGGCTAACTGCGAACACACAACTAAAGCTAGTTGCAGCAAGTAGAAAGACAAGCCCGTGGTTTATTTTGATCCCTATCTAATACTTGTTACAAAGCAAAGCCGTTTACACCTCAGATTGGCTTATACATGGCAGGCCCTCAGTTCGCTTCGATAATCAACACATAGTTTAATTACAATATTATTGCATTTAGATTCTAACGAGTTTCAATAGAAATGGAAATGCTCCATAAACGAATGTGTCAAAAATACGTTTAAATTGTGTTGAGTTCTAGCAATTAGGAGTTTATGACGTTATAACCTTAAAAGTTTCAACAAATGTTATAGTTTTTCCGTAGATGTAGATAATTACACCGATGTTTCAAGGAAACTTAAGGTGATGGCTTCCTCTGTGTCATGTCCTCTTAAGGACGTTGACGAGGGGTCAAAGCCACATTTTTAACCGACTTGGTGTCGTGAACTTTGTTAGATTCCCCTTATACTAGGGAAATGTGTTCTCTTGCAGCGCTTGTGAGCGTGTTTTAAGTGTATAGTGTATGTGTCTTGTTACTATCTGCAGTCGACTACTCCGCAGGCAGAATCGCTAATTATAACCAAACGATTAAATGGCTTCACTCACTCAAGCACCGCCCTCGATCAGTTGGGAGTTCTTTGTAAAAATTCTTACCACTGTGTGAGATTCGAACCCAAGACTCTTATACAGGAGTCCAGCATTTTCCCCCCTGCGGCAACGAGCTTGTTGATGGTAAATACATAATTACTAATTTTTATAAGATGTTCTTCATTCCCAAGAATCATTCCTTTCCTGAATCTTTGTTTATATGATGCCTATTGTTCAAAATCCTCTATGAGTAACTTATTATTGTATGATTTCTATAAAATACTCGTACGAACTAAAATCTACATTATGTTGTGGCGCAATTTCATGCTATCTTCCAATGACATTATTTAATTAGGTTTTGAGAGATCAGGACAGGAGTATACTCAGAAAATATTTCACTACTGTGATCGGTAAGATTTAATAACATAGAATTCCTAGAAAACCACCCAATTTACATTTTCAATTTGAAATGTCGATGAAATAAAAAAAAAAACATCAGAACGTCCTTTTGTATTCATAACATCACTCAGAAAAAGCTTCCCATATGTGTATTTTGAATCAATATGTATAGCTCATACGTGTCATCATATTTATTCATTTCAATGGGCTAGTAAAAATTCATCACTTTGCATACATAGAACCATAAAAATATCGTCAGTGGACTTTTTACGCTCTAAATGTTTCAGTAATCCTTGCAAATGGCCGTCGTTTGTTATTATTGTATCCTAGTAGAAGGGAACTGGAGAAATAACAATAAAACTTGGGAAGCGTTAAAATTTTGTTATGCAAAATACAAAAAGTTAGTACAATTAACCAAACGCTTTATTTAACGCCAAGAAAAAGCAATACTATCTATACTATCTGGTATTCAGAATTAATGTGATTTTGTCTAAAAAAGTTACTCAAAATTCAAATTTACATCTGCACAATTTCCAGTATCTTTCTTGTTCTCAAAATTTCTTATACACCCGCGTTCATCCGTTCATTCAGTTTCAGGTCAACTTTTTATTAGCACAATAGTGGAGCTCAAAGACATATAAGTTTAAAAAACCTTTCGGCAAGAATTTTGCTTGTACGATATTAGAGTGGTTAAGGGTTGCTGGCGTATTTGACTTTTGACAATTCACGCATACAAAATATGATTACTGTCTTGAATTGACAAATATAGCCTATATGTTTATCTGAATTCTAACTGATATGTAAGAAAGAAAAAAATATTTTATTCTACCCAACACTTCGTGAATATTATTCTGAGGAATGCATAAACTATATAATCGATATAGGAAACCAGAAAAAGTTTCTACAGAATTCAATTTCGGTTTATTTTTTGAAATGCCTTCCCAAACGTATATCCTCTAAAAGGCTGACTATGTTGGTTTTAAAAAAAATTGACCAAAGTATTTATACGGCTTGAAAAAGTACTATTCTTTTTAACTTTTCACCACTTATTGAAATTAAACTTAACTAGACGTGTTTATTTTTCTTCGTAATTGTAAGTTATCTGTAACTCATGCCGTGATACTCCAATACACGACGTTGTGTATGTATGTATTATCTGTAACCTCGTATACCTTTCGGTGACAAAACTGGCGCGTTAACGTATGAGGTTCTACGCGAGCAATGCACAATGTGTAGAGTGTAATGTGTATGTATGTGTAAGAACTTGTTACTCTACCTCCTAGGCCTGTACTTGTAGGAGAGCATCGTTAATTAGGTGTTCAGCCACGAATGGTCACCAGGAAGATTCGAACTAAGGATTAGCACAACGCTAGCCTGACCTTCTACCATTTTTTTAGATAAGGGTTGGCCATGACAAACAAAAATAATGTCTACTGCAAGATTTAAAACCCTCCATTGCAACATCCTCTTCTAGGCGCATCACTCAAGCCATCCTAACCTTTGGACGAACCTGAGGATAGTAGCTAGAGGGATGCTGCTAATACTGGCCATACTAGGCCAGAAGTCCCCTAGCACGGATCCTCTGATTGGAGCGAGTGCAGGGCATTCGCAGAGAATATGCTCTGCTGTCTCGTCTTCTAAGTCGCAACCCCGACAGGTTGGGTCTTCACTTAGTCCCATCCTGTGCATGTGCTTATTTAATTTACATTGTCCTGACAATATTCCTACAACAAGTCGTAGTTTGTCTCTTGACAGCTGTCTACAAAAGTATGCCATCTTCAATGATGGGCTCACATTTTATCTAATTTTTTTAACTCACTGTCAAATAATACACTCTTCAAGGGATTTAATGCCAAAGAATAATTTTAACAAGGCTGGCCACTTTACTTTTTTTAATATTGTATTGTTGAAGAGCTTCCACGCATTATGATTATTTTTCATTGCTCATCATTATATTCTTCTGAAATTCTAAAATAGTTTTAAATGTATATTATAGGTTTAACTTGTATTCTGTGCAATTTTAATTCTGTATTTTCTTTTCAGGTAAGTGATCCTTATATAACCCCACTCCGGTGTCAAGGCTACCTTCGGTTTGGTAAGTTAGGAATAATTCCTATGATTGGTAATAATCTGATTTTTTTTAAATTTCCTTAAATAAAACCGTTTAATTTAATTTTGACGTTAATGGTTGTATATTTTCTGACAGAAGAACAAGGAACAAAGCAATGAAGCTAGCAACTGAAAAGTGGCTAATTAGTCAGATTCAAGTTTCACAAATTACTTTATTTGAAGAGGAAATATTGTTCTAACAAATTCCAAAGAAAAGTTTTACCCAAAAGCAACTGAAAGGTATTGCTTCAAGTAGTAGGTGACCGTTAAATTTAGCAGATTAACTATTATTGTTTTGTTTATCTTCGTACCTTCACGGAAATAATAGCTCCTTATAAGATGAAAATTAACGGAAATGAGCATTTTGCTTTGAAAAACTACATTTTCTTGCAGTATCCCAAAACAGTTTTGGCTTCGACACATCGTTAATTTGTAGGTGATCTAAGACAAAAGCTACTTGAGACGACTTACGGTTATGCCGAATTTAAAAAAAATATTTTCCTTACGTTAGCCAAGGCAACATTAAGTTTTAGTAACATCAACTAAATCCGCCTTTTTTCTCAGAGGTGTTCCTGTTTGTTGAAGTTTCTACATTAACTTTCAATTTCAACCAAAAACATTTTGTGTTAATTTACAGAGATATAAAGTTACATATAATATTTTCCAGGTAAATCTGTAACTTATTTGTTGAGTGTAGTCTCAAAAAGTGTAACCGTAAATACTCCTCCTTAAGATGGTTAAAAAGTTATTGTTCACTTAGAGTTCCGTCAGATAATATATTGCTCTTCTGGTTTATTATTTTATGATATGAAATTCTTTCCTATATCCAAAGTGCTTTCTTTTCCTTTGACGATCTCCTAAGTGGATTGTTTCGTCCTTGATCTTTTAGAAAATGTCCGTTACGTTCGGAATTGTTTCTTTATGTTTGTCTTTGTTTACACTAAAGTAACAATTACAACGCGCAGACTTTGTGATACTACTGTATTGAAATTTAAAGAACATTTTTAGGTTAAAGTATACAGGGTGATTCAAAAGTATTGTCATTAATTTTAAGAGTAGGTAAAACATATCAAATAGAATAACTTTTCTCAATAAACCATGTGTCGCAAGTAAACGGTAAACTGAGAAAACAATTAAAAAGATTAATACAGAAATTGTTTTGGGGTCATTGGAATAGGTTCTCTTTACATTCAAAATTTAAATTTATCAATTGTATTTCTTGTCCGCACTGATAAGAGCTTTAAAAGTGTACTGCTTGAATGCTTTAATGGGAGGTCTTCCTAACCGTATAACTGAATTAATTGACGTTTTAATTTACGGGAAAGCTCTTCAAAATGCTACAGCAGCTCTGAAAAACAGATTTTGTTTATGTTGTGTGTGTTTGTGTAGAAGTTAATGGAAGAATATTTGAACATATTCTGTAAGTCCAGTTTCTCTTTATTAACACCAATTTTTTCTAATATCACTTTTTAAACATGCTACTAATTGTTTATTGGCAGTCTCTAGACCGAAAAAATGTGAGAGGAAAGTGAAACCTGTAAATTACATAATTGTGTAATGTTTCATTTATTATTTTTTTTTAATTGATGAATTAAGTGCCTAAACTGCATGGTCTTGTGGCACTAAAATTTTACGACATAGAAACATATAGGATTACATACTTAAATTATACATACGCATGTAGTTATATACTTGATGTTAAATACAGCATACTTTATATTAAATGAAACAATTTTGTGTCCTTGAGAAAAAGACGGTGACTTTCAGAAAGCACCGTTTGAGGGGTAGCCTCAGTAGGAAAACATTTTCGCGCTTCCTTCCATTTAGGACATTCTAGCAAAATGTGTGGCGTTGTAAGAGTAGTAATGCAATTATCGCATTTAGGAGGATCCTCTTTTTTGAATAGATAATCGTGCGTAAGTTTGGTGTGGCCAATTCTTATACGTGCTACCACTGTTTCCTCTTTTCTATTTAGATTGACGCTGGATCTTTTAGTGGAGAGTATCAGAGGATAGTAATTTTTTGTCGCTACAATTTCAGACCATTTTGTGTACCATTTGTTTATTATGATTTGTTTTATATGTGATTTTAGATCTTCTTGTGTGGTATAGATTGTGTCATAAGTAGATTTTGGTGCTGCCTTTTTTGCTTGGTCGTTAACTTCTTCATTGCCGGATACATTAGTATGTGACGGAACCCATATGAACTTCCTTATTTTTACATATCATTTCTTGTCGAGCGGAGTGAATTTGTTTGATATATTCGTTGCGTGAGTAGATGTCCATTAAACCTTGCACTGCACTTAGAGAATCTGTTATGATCGTAAATTTGTTGTTTTCATTATTCAAAACGTAAAGTAAGGCTTCCTTAATAGCATTTAATTCTGCACTATAGATGCTGGCTAGGCTTGGAAGTTTGAATTGTGCAGCAATTTGGTTATGTACAAAGGCACATCCAGTCAAGTTTATCATTTTCGATCCGTCGGTATAGATGATCTCTCTGTTAGATGATTTCTCAAGTATTTCTTTGAGAAGATTGCAGTATATTGCGGGATTTGTAGAATTTTTGGGAAAGCATGATAGTTTAAGGTTAACTGTAGGAATGAGAAGAGTCCAAGGTGATGGAGATAAAGAAGGTGGAAAGCATAGTGGTTGAATTTCTAGATCAGAGAATAGTTGGCGGCAGCGGATATTGAATGGAGGCGAGGCTTTTTGCGATTTAAGATATAAGTTTTGGAACAAGGGTGTTTTAATAGAACTTGCATTCGGATGATTTACATTATTTATAGCTCGTACACCATATGCATATTAGCCAGCGGTTCTCAAAAGTGTGTAACAAAATTTAAAATAAACAAAAATCGCGACAAGCTTTAAATTTTTGCTGTAATGTACTTCTATTAAGTTCAGCATGTATCCATTTTATTTAATGACAATATTTTTGAATCGCTCTGTATACGAAGTCTGCAGGCTTATAGCTAGGACGTTTTAGAAAATTTTGGGAAACTAAAGATTTCATTTATGAAGAACTAAAGTATTGTATGAAAAGAAATTCATTAAACAATAAAATCTCTTTCGAAATCTTTTTTAGCAAAAGTGTCTTAAGTTAGCGGAAAGGGATAATGATTTAGCCTAATTGGATGCATTCCGTGTCGATAATATATATATAAAGCGTTAACAGGCTTTTAAGCCCATTGTTTGGCCACTTTATTCCAGTCCGACCAGTCCTTAACTCTTCTCCACCATCGCCTAACTCCCTTGTCTTCTAGGTCGTCTACTGTGCCTGCTGATCATTTCTCCCTAGGACGCCCCACCCTCCGTGAGCCCTCCATCTCCTTCTTCATTAGTTGGCTTGGTACCCTACGCTGATCCATCCTTTGTAAGAGGCCGAGCCACCTTAAACGCTGTGTCCCTATGACTTGCGTTGTGCTTGGTTCGTTATAAAGACGCATCGCTTCATCGTTAGTCCTCCTTTCCCACTGGTCCCCTAGTTTTTTCCCGCCGAATATTCTTCGTAACGTCGTTCTCTCCCATGCCTCCACCTTATTTTGCTCCCTTTTATTGTACACCCACGTTTCGCATACACAAATAGCGGTGGGTCTTACAATTGATTTATATACCTTATTCTCACTTTAGTACTGCACGACATCACCTGCGATTTTATCACACTGTGTAAGGCGACCGCACATCTTCCACTTTTAATTAACCGATTTTTTATCTCTGCACGTTCGTCTCCGTGTTCCGTTATAAGCGCTCCTAAGAAAATATTCTATCTCCATTTCACCTCCATCTTCTAAAGTTATTGTTATTTTGTTCGCTGCTGTACTGTCCTTCCTTCCTATTACCATATATTTAGTCTTTTCTTCGTTAAGATATAATCCTCTCTGCCTGGCCTGATGTTCGACCTTCCTTGCCATCTCTTTTAGCTCTGATGCTGATCTTGCCATCAACGTTAAGTTATCAGCGTATGCTAGGCACTGCTGGATTTTATTGACTATGGTTCCACTGGTTGTAATGCGGCTGTCTCTTATGATTATTTCTAGCATCAGGTTGAACAACACAGTCGAAAGTGGATCGCCCTGCCCAATTACTTAGCTTTTTGTATGCTCCAATGTCATTTTTACCAAGCGTATCAGTTTTGCTGGTATATTTAGACTTTCCATATCCACGACTAATCTTCTGCTACTGGTTTTATTATATGACTGCTTGAAATCCACCAGCATCACGTGGATGATTGCGTTTCGGTCGCAACTGCTCGTAATTATTTGTTTAACAGTAAAAATGTGGTCCATAAGAGATCATCCTCTTCGAAAGCCGCTTTGATATTCCCCTAAGATGGTATCTGTATAAGTCTCCGGCTTATTCTTTATTGTGGTAGCCAATATTTTATATGTATATCGTATCCAATAGTAGAATTCCTCTATGATTGCAGCATTCCGCTTGGTCTCCTTTCTGGTAAATAGGTATGAGTACCGCATCTTTCCATTCTTCGGGAATCTTCTCTTCTCGGATATTCGTCTGATAATATCCACAATGTTTTGCTGTATCCTTCCCCCCCCCCGTACTTTATATATTCTGCATGTATGCCGTTTTCACCTGGTGTCTTTCTATTCTTCTGTTTCTGTATTATTTATAAAATTTCTTCTTTTGTAGGTATATGTATACACTTCTGCCGGCTGTACCGAGTTGTTCTCTTTTATTTCGTCTTCCATTCCGGGGTCTTCGTCGTTTAAGACTTGTTCAAAGTACTCCTTCCATCTTTGAGTCGTTAGTCATCACCTATTATATTTCCATTTTTGTCTTTGCAATACATCATTCTGGCATTATATCCCTTCTTTGTCTTTTTAACTGCCTGATAAAAATTTCTAATTTCTATTTCCGCAATTTTTTTTTTCACAAATTGCCTCTTAGCTTGCCGAAGTACAGGGTTATCCATTTTTGACACTTTTGCTGGGTATCTCGGTAATTATTGAATATATCAAAAAACTGATGTAGGTGTCATGAGATGTTTTTGGGAGAAAATAAAAATGGTAAAAGCAGAATTTAAAAATATTCGCTCTTGTAGAAGATACGGGGGTAAATTGAAAAATTGGCGATTTTAGAATTGATCACTATAATCTTTATTACTAATAATAGAAGAAATTGTTTAATATAAAAGTTTCTTAGTTTGCTAAGTAGAATATGAGGCCACTTGAAAATCATATCTACGGGGTCAGGTCAAAAAGTTATAGGAGCTAACTTTCTTATTTTAAATGGCACACCCTATATATTTTCAGCCAAAAAATATGCATTTTTAGTTCTCGTTTCAAACATATAACATACAATATATTTTATTATTAATTTAAATAAGTGAACAGTTTCAATTTTTATATTAAATCAGTAGTAGGCCGTGCATTATGAACTAAGAAACCGAAATAAAAGATCCCATTTGTCGTAAAAAATAATTATTGTTAGTTATTAATATAATATAAAAACCAATTAGACATTTTTTTTATTGCTTTTACTTATACAATAGGAAAAATAATTTAAGTTAACGGTCAAACAGTAATGATAATGATATTGATATTTTTGTACCAAAATTATTTTAGATACAAGTTATTCTACTTTAATAACTAACAATAATTATTTTTTACGAAAAATGGGATCTTTTATTTCGGTTTCTTAGTTCATAATGCACGGCCTACTACTGATTTAATGTAAAAATTGAAACTGTTCACTTATTTAAATAATAAAATATATTGTATGTTATATGTCTGAAACAAGAATTAAAAATGCATATTTTTTGGCTGAAAATATATAGGGTGTGCCATTTAAAATAAGAAAGTTAGCTCCGATAACTTTTTGACCTGACCCCGTAGATGCGATTTTCAAGCGGCCTCATATTCTACTTAGCAAACTAAGAAACTTTTATATTAAACAATTTCTTCTATTATTAGTAATAAAGATTATAGTGGTCAATTCTAAAATCGCCAATTTTTCAATTTACCCCCGTATCTTCTATAAGAGCGAATATTTTTAAATTCTGCTTTTACCATTTTTAATTTCTCCCAAAAACATCTCATGACACCTGCATCAGTTTTTTGATATATTCAATAATTACCGAGATACCCAGCAAAAGTGTCAAAAATGGATAACCCTGTACATCTTTAGTTATTCTCTTCGCCCTCTTATATTCCCTATTTCCCAGTTCTTAGCATTTTTTATTCTGGGCTGTCTTTTCCTCACCATATTTCTTTCACCTCCGTTTCTTCATTAGGACTGCTGTAAGTTTTGTTGAAATTCCTTTGGAAATTACCTTGTGCTTCTACGTTCATTAGGGCATCTATCTGGTATTTACTTTTCTTATACTTCTTCTTCACGGTGTAATTATTCCAACTTTCATTTTAAATCGTACCATGAAGTGGTCCGAATTTGCTTCCGCACCCCTCTTAGTTCTCACATTAGTAATCACTTTTGTCTTCAGTTAGAACGTGGTCTATCTGATTTGCAGTTTTTTCGTTTGGCGAGAGCCATGTACTTTTATGTATATCTTTTCTCTTATAATTCTTAATTTCTTTGTTGCTGCAAAACTGATAAGTGTCGTATCACTATCGGTTGTCTTCTGATGTTTACTGTATCTTCCTATAATTGGGGAGTATATTTCTTCTTTACCAATCACGGCACTGCAATCACCTACGATTAATTTTATATCCTGATTTGGTAGCCTGTCATATAGTCTTTCTAAGTTTTCATAAAATATATCTTTCTGCTCATCATCTTCATGTTCCGTATACGCATGTATATTTTACTATGGTAATATTTTGGTCTTCACTTTTAATTCTGAGGTAACACATTCTCTCAGATAATGCTTCAAATTTTATCACCCTGGTTTGTATCTCTTTATTTATTAAAAGGTCTTTTCCTAACATTCTGGTATCCCCGCTGCTGTTGAACATACAGTGATCCTCTATTTCTGTGATTCCGCTTTCCTTTTGTTTTGTCTCTTGTAAGGCTAATGTGTCTATTCGATATCTTCTTACCCCTTATACCAGGTTTCTAAGTGCACCTTCATAATAAGTTCCTCTAACGTTCCCTGTTGCTAACGTCAATAATAAAGCTGCTATAATTTTTGTCAATTTTTCATATAACAAGCAAAGCTTCCACTTGCCTCCTTTTACATTATTTCATCTCCTGGATGACTACATACCTGCCTACTAAAACTGTATAGGTTACCTACATTTCTTTTGGTACAAAAAGTTTTGGTCCGAGTTCACTCTCTATATCCAAAGGTCCTTGTATTTCTTTTTATTTTAGATTTAACTGTTGTGACAATTTTTTCTAATAAATTTAAAATGTTTACTTAATTATGTACTTTTAACATGCATTTTGAGATAATGAAAAGTGTATTCTGTTTTTAAATAACTCCATGAAATCCTAACCATAAAGTGAACCTGAAATTGGAAATATGCAAATCTTCGTCAATATTTAATTTTTTGAGTAATGTCAGATCCTTAAAGTTGTGCGTTTATGGAACAGATAAAAGTGATGCACTTACATTGTTTTAACCAGATAAACGTTGCTTCTGGTCGGAAGCATCGCTATTCCAGTATTTAGAAAGCATTTACTGAGTATTTATATTTACTCTTGGAAACATTTGTCATAGGTCTCCATGAAAATGTTGGTTTAGTCTACTTCATACCTCACTTATTTCGCGTGTCTGTCGTTTGCAGCCTTGCATATATCTATAAATTTGCATTTGTTTTTTTCTTATTGGGCTGTATTTTATACTTCTCGAAGAAACTGATATAATGAATTTTCTAATAATAAAAGTATTTTAGACTTGCTAAATGTTGATATATGTACCTGTGTTTTCTTTCTTCTTGATTACTTGACAATTTGTAGTTCACAATACTTTTTTTTACATCTATATTGCAACTACATAACAAACTGTGCTTTTTGTTAATTACAGACGCATACATTTGTTTACCGCTATTCTATCCAAAGTAGTTCTTTTTAGTAGAGCAGGAAACTTTGACAAACAATTTTCTCAAACTAATCTCTTTGTTGTTAAGCGTCAATTAATATAATACACCAGGTCACACTTTTTATCGTGTTTATATTTTGTATATTTAAAAATCTAAGTAGAACGCCGAATCTCTATGTACGAGGTAGCGACCAAATGTTCCTGGCCCGACCTACTTCTAGAAGCGTGAAATGCAAAATAATATAACTAGTAGTAGGCTACAATGTTCCTCAGGCTCCACATAAATTTTCATTTGTTTCCATTGCGTTGTTTACAAATAACTGTCAGTAGACCGACAACAAGTGGAATGTTTTTCAAAAATGGAAAAACTAGAGTACCGCGCAGTGATTAAGTTTCTCACTAAAGAAGTTTGATGCCAGATCAAATTAAACGAAGGATGGATGCAGTTTACGATGACAGTGGACCATCGTTATCAACTGTAAAAACTTGGTCAAAATAAACTTAAGCAGGATTTACGGGGAAAGAAATTTACCAATGATAACGAAGTGATGGCGGCGGTTTTTCAGCATTTTGAAGACAAAACTCCAAAGTATTTTTATAAGGGTATAGAGCTGCTTATTAAAAGATGTAAGAAGTGTGTTGAAGAAAAGGGTGATTATGTTGAAAAATGAACAGATTTTTTTATTTCTCAAACAACTGCAAGCCGGTTAGGCCAGGAATATTTGGTCGCTACCTCGTATTTATATAGGATTTATCGTTTTATTTAATTAAGGCTGATTCGCATTATATATGGAACGTCACCATCACGGCACAGGCCAGCAACGGCACGTAAAATTTAATGTTCATTCGCACTATACGAAACGTAACGTCCCATCACAAACCAGCAAAGGCCCGTAGAATTATATTATACCGTAGCATTATTATTTATTATACTTCAAGTTACCACCAAGGCGCCCTCACACTTGGAGATCCCCCGCGGACAGTCACAATAAGCTGGTGAGAAATCAAATCCACTTCCTTCTAATCAATCAACGATTTAGAAACAGTATAATCTCAGCTATAACTTACCCAGGTGCTGATGCGCATTCCGACCACAACTCATTGGTAGGTCAAGTACGGATAAAACCAAAGAAAGTTCAAAGAAATAAGGGGAAAAAAAGAATATAGGAAATACGACCTTCAGAAATTCTACCATGCACAAATACAAGAGAAAGTGAGAAATAGAAATAGAAGTATGTAACAAACATCCTACAGAAGCAGAAATGGAAACAACCTGGAATAGTATTAAAGAAATAACCAATGAAGTATGTAACAATTATTTGAAACCCGACACACATCACGAAAAAAGAAAAAGGGATGGATGACTGATGAAATACTGGACATGATGGGGGAGAGACCTAGAGTCAAAAATACCAATCAGACATCTTATATGAAGATCCATAAAGAAGTCAGGAAAAAGATTAGAAAAGCGAAAGAGGAATGGATGAATGTGAAATGCAAGGAGATAGAAGACTTCAACCAAAAACACGACATGTTCAACATGTATAAGAAGATAGGAGAAGTTACTGGCAGATTTAAAATGCACATATCAGACGAACAGGGACACCTTGTCAGTGAAATTGAAGAAAAACTAAAAGTGTGGCAAAAATACGTTCAACAATTATTTAATGACGATCAACGGTCAGAATGACCGGAACTCGAGGCAGAAACAGGTCCAGAAAGAAGTCTCTGAAGTGAGGCATGCTGTAAAACGAGCTAAAAAAAAGGGAAAAAGCGTTGGATTGGATGGAATTTCATCAGAAATTCTTAAGATTGTGGACAGCGATTCTATCAAGGCGATGACAGCACTCTTTAACGCAATATATACCACTGGCATAATACCAAAAAAATTGTTGATATCAACCTTTATTACCATACCGAAGAGGGAAAATGCCGAGTTGTGCGAAGATTTTCGTACCATTAGCCTTATGTGGCATGTACTCAAAATATTCCTCAAAATCATCCATAGCCGAATATATCGGAAGTGGGAGGAGAATATCAGTGAAACGCAATTTGGTTTCCGGCATGGCTTGGGTACCCGTGAAGCATTATTTGCAATTCAAGTTCTGGTACAGCGATGCAGGGCTGTCAACTGCGAAGTATATACAGGGTTATTGGTAATTCCATGCATTCCTTTGGAGATATGATGGGACAGGAGCTAAGAAACAAATTAAACCTAACATACACTATGCAAAAACAAAAAAATAATTTCTGAGAAAAACGACTAGGTAATTTTCGTAGCTGATTTTTAGAAATCATTTTTAATAAGTTTTTATTTAAAATTTTCACATGATCGAAATGTTTCCGGATATTTTCCATTCGAAACGGATGACCATAGAGTGGGACAAGTAACCCAGTCAAAAAGTTCAGAAAATGTCAAGTAGATTTTTTAAAAATTAACTTTAAAGACATTAAGATCTATTTTTATGAGAAAAACACAAAAATTGAAATATCTCAAAAACTATTGAGTTTTGCATAATGTATGTTAGGGTTAAATTTGTTTCTTAGCTCATGTCCCATCACATCTCCAAAGGAATGTATCGAATTACCAGTAACCCTGTATATGTGCTTCCTGGATTACGCCAAGGCCTTGGACAGATATCAACACAAAGAAATGGTACAAGCCTTGAAATAGACTGACATAGATGACAAAGACATCAGAATTATCACAAATCTCTACTGGGGTCAGATGGCAACAGTTAGAGTGGAAGATCGACAAACAGAACAGGTTGAAATTAAAAGAGGTGTACGTCAGGGCTGTGTGATTTTCCCACTCCTATTTAACGTATATTCAAAGTCAGTGGAGAAGTCATCACCAACATCAGTTACGCTGACGATGCGGTCGGATATCAGATAGCATGCAGGGACTACAAGAACTGCTGGATAGATTTGTGAAGGCAAGCGAAGAATATGGAATGGAATTGTTTGCTAACAATCAACCCATAGAGAGAGTATCTCATTTCACCTATCTAGGTTGTACAATCAGTGACGATTGGAGTCACTCTAGAGAAATTACGGGTAGAATCGAAAAAGCCAGAACAACCTCCACACAAATTAAAACACTACTCTGCTCGCGAGACCTTAGTCTAGTGCTGAAGAAACGGATTACATGTTGTTCTGTATTTTCTACTCTGTTATAGGGTTTTGAGGCATGGATCTTGTCTGAAGCTATGGAGAAGAGACTACAAGCATTTGAAATGTGGGTGTACCATTCTCAAAATTTCACGGATAGAACATATTTCCAATGAAGAAGCTCTTGACGGAATGGGTTGCAGTCCTCAAATCGAATACCTTGGGCATATTATACGGAGTAACAACAAATATCGATTACTACAAAATATTATGCAGGGAAAAGTTGAAGGACGCAGAGGCCCTGGTAGACGAAGAATTTCCTGGCGCGCCAACCTAAGAAAATGGTTCGCAGTCACATCTTCAGAACTTCTCCGTAGTGCAGCTAATAAAATACGTATTGCCATTATGCCAGCTAACGTCCGGAACGGACAGGGTAAGCTAAGAAGAAGATTATTATACTGTATGATAAGCGACAGTGAGTTTTTACTGATCATTTAACGGTAACGGCGGTGTATTTTAAATAAAGGTGCCCAAATTTAATACCCAACAAGTCAGAACTTGCAACGATCGCAATTTTATTAGATGAAAAAGAAGCCCATATCTTGTCTTTGTGAATATTACCGCTGTACTACCTGTTAGTCATATCATATAACTCTTCGTATTGTCGCACTTGCTCTATTAACATCTCGTCATGTATATTGCTATGTTTAGATTATTAAAAGTATCGTATTTCTAATTGCAACAGGCGACGGGACCGAATGTCACCTAAAAACAGGCTTTGCAAGAATGCCAGACGGCCCATGACGTTGACGATCCGTTACGTAGCCTGTGTATGCGAATGTTACCATTTAAAATGCATAGTACAAAATTTTAACGTGCCGTTGCTGGCCTGTGCCGTGATGGTGACGTTCCGTATAGTACAAATCGGCCTTTACACGAACTCTTACTTATTAAAGCCGAATCAGCAACTTTACACAAGAGGTTTGACTTAAAATTTTAGAAATACAAATGTAGCCGACAAACTTGTCAAGTTCTCCGCTGTCCATTGACTCTTACTTCAATTAGCAGGATCCATACTGGCTTATGGGCACCAAGCCCATTACAATGGCTCTTATATTCATATCTAGCATTAAATTCTTTCTAACTAAAGGTTAAATTATAATTTCGTTAAGAAGCACAACCTTCTTTTACATTTTGTTAACATTCAAGAATGATAATAATTTTTACAAAATTAAAAGTTCTGTTTTTGTTAGTGCTGCCAAGAACCAGTAGTTTAGGTGATTCTCGATTTTGTAAAGAATCGGATTTCAATTCTGAGAATTGAAAATCGAAATTCGATGCTAAGGATCGGGGTCGCATTTCTATTATAGTCTCGAGAATTAGAATTGGAAAGACAAAACTCCGAGTCTTTAAAACGAGAATCTCATTTCACTCATTATAATCAAGAATAATTTTGCTAGTCTAGAATCGGAGAAGCGACATCCAGAACAGGGGAATTTATTCTCGATTTAAAAAAATAATATAAATAATTCGTTTTCCGAAATCGTTTCCCAGCTCTATTGCGGAATCGATTGACAGCACTATTTTTTGGACATTAACTAGTAATCAGCTTTATAATATATTGGGGAAAAGAATTAATTTTTCCGCATTTGGAAAAGTAAATAGAAAGAGTAGATTTCACTCCTCGACTGTTGTATCATTTTGCAGCGTCCGTGAAACCATTAAATATATGTATTTTAAAAACATAGACATTTTATTCATCTATTCTTTCTTAATAGTAAGGTGAAGATAAACAAGAGCTGTTCGCACGAAAATTGAGCTAACTTTATTAATTTCAACTTAAACTTAGCTTTAGACGATAATTACACTTTTAACATCAGCCCGAAGTCTCGTTTTAGCTTTGATGTGGGTGTATATCTAAACTTTATTATTTTAGCAAAGTTTCACCGCATCACCTTTGTATTTGTATATATAAGATCCGTAAAACGAGCAAGTATGAAGTAATAGCAAGTTGGTTCACTTTATTGCAGCATATAATAATTATTAAATTACGAACTTCGTTCCGAAAATGATGCATTACTCCAATTTAGGTTGCGTGCTTTAGTGAAAATAAGTTATCTAAAATTAATAAAATTGAACTGTTCACCAACTGGCTTCAATCTTTGCTCGTAAACAATCTGGAGTGGAAGATCATATATTTCATCGATTACCTGCTGGATCTGGGCTTTAATGAAACGTCTTTAATGATATACTGGATAGCCACATCCTTTCAGGGGTGTATAAAACGAAGTATGTCCGTAATTCAATCCTTGGAATGCTAATATTACGATGTTGAATTTACGACTAGTTTGCAAAACCTACGAGATTTACTGAAATGGATTGCGCAGCCAGTGGTTTAAATGCCATTAGGTGCTGGGGTATGTATGGTGCAAGATCGGTTTCCAGATAGCCGTGATATTTATACCCGTAACGTGCTGGATATAGCTAAGAGTTGGAGGGAAACGTACGATTTGTTGAGATCTTACCAAATGTGCCATTTTTGCGGGTTGCTTTACTTTCATGAAGTTCTTAAATAAACCTTTTATTTTCTACTTTATTTCTACTTTGATCTTAACACATATTTTACATATTAGTCACTTTTAAACCTTTTATGATTCTTTATGATTTCATGCTTTTAAATACGGCAGTATCTGTACTATTTTAAAGCATTAACAGCCCAAATTTGACCTAATAAATTTGATGCATGTTTATGTGTACAGGGTGGCCCATTTTCGATGTTTTTAAATGGGAAGTACCCTTAATAACCGAGATAGGCAAAAACTGATGTCGGAGTCCAGGGCTCTTTTTTGATGCAGGTTCAAGTCCCGAAAACAAAATTCCGCTATCTTTTGTTATTTTTTAGTTACAGCCCAAAATTCAAAATTTGGCCATATCGAAAACTTCAAATAACTCTCTTGGTTTTGAAGATATCCAAAAACGGTAAGAACATTCTACAGGCACTTTTTCAAGTAGAATACGATAGTTAATTCAGATATCTTTTAATTTTCATGTTTTAAGAATTATGACATAAAGTTGGTATTTTTTAAATATAAGTCGTAGTTGGCCATGATACCATTAAATTGCATATTTTTTCTACTTTCCGAAAATATATAGTTTATGGGGGTTCAATTCAGTAACAATACCTCTTTTGGACAAAATTAGATTATATGATGCTGTTAGCAATTAGTAGGCCATGGTTCATGATAGCAATAAACAAAAGCTAATAGAGCGGGTGCATGTGACGTCACCAGGCACACCATAACGATCCCGACTGAAAATGAACGACAGTTTTGAAAGTTAACAAAACTAAATAATTAATTTAATATTTTGTAGAAAATCTCGCGTTATCTTTAACAGCTTTTAATTATCTTGATATATGGAGATTTTATAAGTTTCTTCGTATAACCTGGCAAAATTTTTAGTTTCTTGTTTTCCAGAGCTTTTCTCTATCTGCTTTCTCTGGGAAATATCACGTTCCCTAATACTCCTTTTAATTCACGATAAAATTATCAACTGACCGCGGGAAAAATTTTAAGTAGGTAACTGAAAATTTCGTAATTATGTAGGCTAAACCATCCTTCATCTGGTTAAACACATCTTTATTCAGTTTGATATTGTAATATGTAATATTTTCATTTTGGTAAAATTAGTATACCGGTGCATACAAATCTAGCCTTTGTTTACCCTTCAAGTGTTCAGCTGATGGCCTAGTGACGTCACATGCAACCGCTCTATTATTTTTTGTTTTGCTATCATGAACCATGGCCTACTAATTGCTAACAACATCATTTAATATGATTTTGTTCAAAAAAGGTATTGTTACTGCATTTAACCCCCATAAACTATATATTTTCGGAAAGCAGAATAAATATGCAATTTAATGTTATCATAGCCAACTACGACTTATATTTAAAAAATACCAACTTTATGTCATAATTCTTAAAACATGAAAATTAAAAGATATCTGAATTAACTATCGTATTCTACTTGAAAAAGTGCCTGTAGAATGTTTTTACCGTTTTTGGATATCTTCAAAACCAAGAGAGTTATTTGAAGTTTTCGATATGGCCAAATTTTGAATTTTGGGCTATAACTAAAAAATAACAAAAGATAGCGGAATTTTGTTTTCGGGACTTGAACCTGCATCAAAAAAGAGCCCTGGACTCCGACATCAGTTTTTGTCTATCTCCGATATTAAGGGTACTTCCCATTTAAAAACATCGAAAATGGGCCACCCTGTACATACACGTATATTATATGTAAAAATATATTAAAGCATCGATAATGGTGGAAGCACTGATCAAAATTTGGAAGATCAGTTGGATCACAATAAAGTAACGGAAATTTGTAGTTTTTGACTAAACCAAGAGCTAAGCCGCATTAATGCGTTTAAAATATCTTTAGTAAATTAATATACTTTTACAGTTTGGATCAAGTCTTGCCATAATATGCAAAAACAGTCTCGGATAAGTTGAAATACTTAGATAAAGTAATTTGTCATATTCACAGCTGAGCAGTAGTTTACGACAATATCCACCCTAGTATCACACCTTACTGGACTTGAGTTCGTATTTCAAGCTAGATCCTAGGTATATTTGAAACTTTATTCTGGCTAGAATCTACCTTCTACTATCGAGCTCCTCGATCCTAGCTTGGGAGCTTGGTTAGTATCTAACTAGTTTCCTAACTAGAATTTAAATAAGTTTATATTTAAAATCAAGCTGGTATTTTAAGATAGAATTTATCTAAGTTCTTACTTGGAACCTAACTTTGTATTAAAAATTCGAATTACATAGGGGTTAATAAACAACAAATTACAGAATAAGGTATTTTTGCAACTCTGTACATAACAAATTACATTATATTAAGTAGGTATAAATTAGGTTTTAGGTAATTGTTCATAGTGCTAAGCTTATACTTCACTGCCAAAACAGATTACCTAAACTAGTTCTTAGAACGATTACAATGTTTGATAATGTTAACAATCAAAAACTATTATTATAATGGATTGACAGTCGAAGTGTTGAAATTTGTATGGACAAATATTACATAACAATTTATAACGGCTTCCATTAAAAAAAAAATCAGAAGAAAGTATAAAATATCACATAAATAGGTTCAATACAAAAATTTATATTAAGAAATTAAGATTAAAAATCGATTAAAGCAAATTAAAACCTTTAAACCGCTATACAGTATGTCCCATAACTTATGGGCCATAGAGCAATTGGCGATCATAGACATAAAAATAGGTATTTTGAGACAAATTTTCCTAAATAATATGTTACAGGTTAAAGAGATACAGGGTGTTGAAAGTGAAAGTTAATTTTCAATCCGTTCCCCAGATTTTCGCATTTGAATGTTCCATTGCACATTCTGTCGATAGCTGAAAAATATTTAAATAACAAAGTGTGCCTTGAATGTTAACAAAATTTGTTTTCAAAATTTTCATTTTGATTTTTTTTCTGCCTTTTTATCTTCAAATGCGAAAATCTGGGGAACAGCTATAGATATCGAGATCGACCAAGAGTCCCTTTTTTACGTAAAAATGTTGGCTCTTTTATAATTTAAAGTATAAATACTACTAACTGTACGGGTAAAAAAATATGGGTGAATTAATTCAACACGAAGCACGTAGCAAGCGCCCTCTAGTAAGTATCTTCAAACTAATACCAAATTCGAATTTCCCATTATCGTAAACCTAGTTATACCAATTTTGAATTCGATATCTTCAAGCGTTTTAAAATTATCATCATTTTTCGAAAATTAAGTTTCACTTTCAACACCCTGTATCTCTTTAACCTGTAGCAGTTTACTTAGGAAAATTTGGCTCAAAATACCTATTTTTATGTCTATTATCTCCAGTTCATAGCCCATAAGTTATGGGACACCCTGTATTTAATAAATTCTGAAAATATAATATTTATATAAAAATTGCCGTTCTGTTAATAATTTAATTAACTATCTCTTATCAAATATATAAACAATTATTCGACTCTATTTAAATTAGTGTTTAAGGTTTTATAATTATTGATTTTTTGAAAGGTAAATTCTTTGTTGTAAATAAAAATTGGGGCATTAAATCCAGTATTTGTTTAGTAGTAACAGCTGGAAATCGATTCAGAAAGGCATTTGAAAAAATTAAGTTCATTATTGTGGTTAAAAATTTTGCTAATTGACTTTGTTGACGACTTTATTGAGCTAAAAACGCCAAAAATACTTTTTTACGTAAAATTAATTTTTCTTTAATAATGCCACACAGGGTGTTTAAAAAAACGTGGCCTTCATGTTTTTCCTCAATTAAAAATGTCCCAAATTCCCTCTAACTACGCCACTGAACAAATTAAAGCTTTTTTATTACTACCAAATTATGACTTTGGTAGGCCCTAATTTATCCTGCACAAATTAAAAATAAATTTTAAATAGTTTTCAAGTTTTTAATTCAAATTTACAGGGCCGTAACTTTTTAATTTGACCCTTTAGGGAAAAAATTTATTTAAAAAATCTTCGCTATTTGTCATGTAGTTAACGCAGTTAACGTATTTCCTAAACTTTCACGACCACCCTGTTTGTAAGCATTTTAAAATTAGATCTGGTGCAGAAATGAACAATTCCTACATACAGGGTTTCAGTAAATACATTTAAAAATCAAATTAAAAATAAAATTATATAAGGTAGAAGAGGTTACAGACAATACATACATACTACATATACGGGAGGGTCCTTAAGTAACCATTACTTGCTTAAATAAACAAAAACTATTCAGCAATTATTTAATTATTTATAGCAACGTATATTTGCTATAACCTAGAGTTTGTTGTTTTACGGCAAAACGATTTTGGAAGAAATGATTTTTATCGCATACATTTTGATCTTTTTTTCTTTGTTTAGTAACTATTACAACCTATTTTTCCTTTTTATAGATTTCTATTTCTCTACATTTAAAAAAAGGATAATTGTCATTAAAATCTTGACGATTTATTAAATTGCATAGGAAAATTTTTGAAAAAATATTGTAAATTAAAACGTCAAATACCTAACCTAACCAAAAATGAATTAGTGTATTGTAAAACCTGGAGACAGTCCTTCCCTTTCAAATTGTCGGCGATTTAAATTTGTATTAGTAAATTCGTTCATAAGCTATAATCTCTGCCAGTGTATTTAAAGTAGGTATCTGTTTTCTCTTTATGAATAATTCGTTCGTTTCTGTCTGGTGATACAAAATTTATTTAATAAATGTTCAGTTAATTTGGGTCAATTTCTAAATGGCAGAATGTAGCATAGTTTGATGTAATCAGTAATCAACCGTGAATATAAAGTTAATTGTTTTTCTCCTGGTGAAATTCAATATTAGGGACATACACGATTCGAAATGGAATATCGTAGCATTTTGATCAAATTTATCTCTTTTTTTATAATGTTTAATAGTAATATTTCCTTATTGCAACGCAGGTATATTACTTTCCAGCGGTTGTTTTTTAATCAATTCCTTTTTTGTAGTTTCTGTGGCCTCTAAAGATATGCTACGTGTAATTTTTCAGTCTAATAATACGTAATCTATTCAGTGGGCGTTTGAGCTATAATAAAATTGTTCTAACTAGTGAAGAAAATTTGAAATAAAGGCTTTTGTTGTAGGATTACACGTTTTGGTTTTAGACTTTCATTAAGTAGTCGATATAAATATTAAACCACATCAGGTGCGGCTCGTTTATAAGGGCATTTGGTCTACGGTGTACTAAAAATATACATTTGTAATTTCCCTTTTATTTTATTCCAGACTGAACAGAAATAAAAATAGGGACAGTGAATTTGAGTGCGAAAATTTCACAGATCAGCGGGCAGTTGTGGGCGAATTTTCTATTTATTGAAAATGCCCTGCCGATGAAAATAAGGACTTTAATTAACTCAAAATTGCTGACATTAAAAAATCCAAACGAAAAAAAAGCAATTTGAAATTTAAGAAGCTTTTACACTATTAAGTAGTGAAGCTGCCTTTTTTCTGATAAAAATGTCCAAACAAAGCAGATTTACGTCGTCGTCATCGTACGGCATTATAATTACATTTAAATTATCAGCAAATTAACTCTACGAGTTTAGTGTTTTTGTTATAGCTGTGAAATTACTATTTTAGCACATAAATAAAGTGTTTATTTGTCAGTCAAAACATGTAAAAGCAATGAATATTGATTACGTTTTCTACTTCAGAGAACAATATGATATTTTTCTAATTTTATAAATAAGTGACCTATATTGGACAATAAAATGTCGGTCTATTTTTATCATTATCAGTACTACACATATGCAATTTGCCTATTTAACCGTTTTCTTTTATCTTAAAAAATCACCCATCGGAAACTGAAAATATGGAGCATCTTATGTAGATGTTTTAAAACTAATACTGGTGCAAAACTAAAACAACGCCAAACATCTACTGAACGAAAGAAATCACTGAATGAGTCGTCGCGTAGAAAAGAAGGAAGGTATAAAGGTGATTCCTAAGCAAAGACGTGAATTAGGCCTACTGGGGAAACCACAATAAAAAAAACACGCCGGCTACTCTACCTCATGGTGGTGTGGAAACGAGTAAAAATGACAATTGATAATAACTAAATCGATAGCGAGTAAAATTTCGGGGGACAAGGTAGCATTTACGTAGTTGTTAAAAATACACTGCAGATGCGATTATTTCAAGCACAATTTATTAAAAAGAAAAATGTTTCAGACAAAAATTGTGGAGAATTTAGTCCTCTACAATTTGTGTAACAGGTATTTTCTGTATAGGACGTCTTGGAAGGGAGATATTGTCAAAAACTTGGATTTTGGCCGCCATTTTCCAATATGGCGGAGCCAGCGGACGCCCGCCAAGGTCGCAAATATAGTATGTTGGTTGGGTCACTAAACTGAGTATAATTGCCAATTTTCAAAACTCCTTGAATTTTTTCCAGGTAAAACTACCTATTGCTTGGGCTAATAAGTGTAAAGCGTCCTTGGCTAAAAAGTAAAGAATTAACCTTGGTCTTGGTCATAATCTCATAATCCTAAGCAGTTTTGAAACTTTCGGACTGTACGGAATCATGTCAACTAAAGAAATAGAAATATTTACTTTTTCTGGCATTCCCACATACGTATTTGAACTATGTAAGGGTTGTCTCCGATAAAGATAAGCATTCATGTTCTTTCTTTCTACTGGAACTCTGTTTACTAGAAAAACATCTTAACGTAAACAAAATTGTATCGTAATTTTTGTATTTTTTTAATTAAAGAATATGCAATTTTTCAAAAATTTTTGGTTTTAAATATAATAACTACTTGTTGTTTCAGCTAGTATTCCAAGAAACAACCTGTAAGGAATATGTGTTTCACAATTAATTGTTTAATTAATTGTGAAACACATATTTCCTTTTTCAGCTAAACGATACACAACTATTTAAAAACTACGAACTAGTCTTCAGAACAAATAAAAATGAAAGGGCAAATAAATTAATTAATTAAATAATTAGATAAACCATAAAATTTTGACGTTTTATTGTGATACATATTTATACGGTTTAGTAGACATTTTACCGCAAAATAAACCACTGGTTAAAATTGGAAAGAAAAACTCTACTTCAAAGTAAAAGTTTTAAGGATTAAAATCTTAAGCCTTCAACAAGATTACTACAATGAAAGTCTAGCTGCCTACTAGTTTTCTAAGAAGTGCTAAATGAGTAGCATAACCTAAAAAAATATTAAATAACGTCTATTTTTGCGCCCCCTTCGCGGAGCGGTTTCGAAGTTCTAGGTGGTACCCTCACCTTAAATGAATATTTACTTCCTGGTATTTCCGCTTTCGGTAACCGAAGCAAGCGAAATAAAGACAAATGAATAACTAAAATCCAATTCGATTGAACTAACAAAAAATAATAATAATAGGAAGAAGCCTTCAGAAACATCACTAACTTAAAGTCAGGATAAATTATAGTCCAAGATTGTCTTCTAACAACAGAAAACTAGCATTTAGTAACTTATTGTATCAAAATTTTTAAATATTAATAATATCAAACCTATGTATTATCAAAACTTCAAAGTTCACGACAAAGTGCGTATAACAAATAGAAGTAATTCGGAGATCTTCGAGTCAAATAACAATGTTTCCCTTCTATGATTTCGGAGTAAGTAAAATGTATTCTACTAAGTTAAAGAGGCATCTGAGAATAAAATTAAATATTTGTAGAAAAACTTACCGTTGCCCATAATATCAAGGTTTGCAAGACCTTCTCCCAAATACATTGTCACAAAATTCAAGCGGATTGGTTTCATCGCTTAAGAAGGCTACTAACCTTGTCGATTTTATACAGCGGCTTTATGACGTCAAAATAAGTCGAAAATATTTAATCAACATATTTCCGGATGTGTTTCCTAAGGGACCTGGGTTCCCCTGCAGGAAATATTGGAAAATGTTTTCGATATTGCAAAAATATTTGGAGGAAAATTAATATTTTTATAGGCTAAGTTTGAAGTGGTTCTCATTCCGTTTTTAAAACAGTAAAGAAAATCATTTGTGCAACACATAGGCTTTGTGTCTTCATTTTTGATTAATTCAAAAGTGGTAATTCCTTAATTCCCTATTTCAAATAACCTAAATTATCTTGTATCATCGTTCGTATTAGCTTCTGTTATGTATATTATAGTATATTTTAATTAGATATATTGATTAGAGGCGCGTGGCAGATGAAAAATATTATAGCTCATAGTTAGTTCATGCTCTTTTTGTTTTTCTGTCATTCTAGACTATTCAAAATACTCAAATCGACAGGTTAGTTGGATTTATGCGTTTTGCAAGCCTTTTAATTCATTCCTGCGGGTTTCATCACAGTTCCGTTTTCAACGTGAAGACCTACATAAGCAAAGGGTTAATGACTACAACTATTTTACACAAACCAGAGCAATGTATTTTGAAGTATTCATTTTGTTTTTTATTTTATTGTACCCTCTTGTTCTCTTATTTTGTTATATGAACTCTTCTACGAATAAATGCAAATAAAGACGCTCGCACGTTTAAGATTTACAAAACTTCTAAAAAGTTATTTATCCTCTCCTTTCGTTTGATAGACGAAATTCCTTATTTTGGTCAATTTTTCTTGATGTAAACTTGTGAAAATGCAATTATCGTCAAAGTCATTCTAAAAATCTTTTTTTAAAGGTGTTTTGTCAGCCTAATCAAACATTTTACAGATGGTAAACTGTAATTCCCTAAACCAGCAATAACCTCAAAAGTAAAACATTTGGATATTACCCTGTTTTTCAAAAAAACAAATGCAGATTACTTTCATCATCATCATCATCAATTGACATGGAGCAGATCCCCGTGGATCAATCCTGGATTGCGCCAGGCCCACCCCATGCCAATAAGGATTTGTATGATAGGTGGGGATTGGGAGCACTGCATAACGTTAACATGCCTGTGACGCTAGCCGCTAGACACCGCTGCCGCAGTGCAAGGTAGTTAGTAAGTCACATATTCAATGGCAGTTGGATATATGACTGAGATGGTTAACTATGCTTTATCATGTTATATAATAACAGTATTTCTAGTATTGCAGCTAATTTTATAGGCCTATGATATTAAACGCCTTAGATCAGACACGCCTATCATGTTACATGTTGCATTCTGCTAATTTAGTTTAACCATTAGTATTACCATTATTAGTATTCCATTTCTATTGTTATTATTATTATTATGATATTTGTTTCTTCGCTGTTCTTCTGGATTTTCCTTGTATTGTTATTCTTTCGAGTGTTGTGTATATGTACACCTGGGTACTTCATTCTTCTCCATTGTATGTCGGTTGTGTAGCCTTGGTTGTGGTATCATATTTCGCATTTGTTGATGTTTATTTCTAATCCCACGTTGTTCAGATTTCCTGTGATTTCTATAAGGGCTGCGTATGAGACTTTTGTCGACTGCTTTGACGAGGTCCTGGGTTAGTAGTATAGTTCGTTCCCTGCTCTCGTTATCTAAAATTCTTCTGGCGACAAACACTGTTGCTTCGCCTGAGAAACGCAGCTTGATATGGTAACATTTCTTGAATCGTGTTGTTTAGGCATGATGTCATAATTCTAGCTTATTAACTTACACATGTATTATACGTATAAAAGTCGTATGCGCATGTTGCTTTTATTCAAAAATTATTAGCTTTACAATTACTACTTACTTCTATTTGCGATTTATTAACTTTAACTATGTATATTTTCAAAATCATATTAATTAATTAGATGTTGCTCTCTCCTCGTTGCGTCAACCAACTGTGTAAATAGATTTATTGCCTTTGGGACTGGTCACTGGTCACATCTGGTCTACACTTTACAAAAGAGAACGCTTTAGGTATCCTAACCTTGAAGTTTTTGTCGGCTGTTCGGCTTAAGGCTACTAACGCGGCCAAAACGAAAATGCACCCTAATGAACCCTAATGGTGACGGCGTGCCGCCACCCGTTGCTATTATGTTTATATCTATCTTATTTGTGTTCTAATTATTACTTATATCGACTTAAATGTAAATAGAAGTCGTACAATCATTATCATCCGACTCTAGTTCAATCTACGCTTATCTAAATAACCTACATAATGCTTAAACTACGACTTATCTTGTGCGACAGGTGTTTTGATTTCACATATGCTCTTGCATTAAATTTCAGGTGTAGCAGAACCATATTTACCCTTCGTGAATGTTGTTAGGTCCCTTCCCGTTTGTTTCTACTTCTCTCGCGGGCACTTTCCCCTCCTACAGCAGCACGCCTTCATCTAGTTCATTTATTCGCCCATTTCACCAGTTTTATTATAATTAGCATGAATCTATTATTACGTTGATACTTAAATAGTAGCACTAGTCTCACCCTGCAATTATAACTTTCAGAAAAACGCGTTTTCTGGGGAAAACTCTTTGAAATTAGCGGAAAAGGTGGAACTCGCTCGAAACGCGTGTTTACTTGTCCACGTACCGCACAGAACCCTCCCAAAAAAAACTGCAGATTATTTTAAAATAAATATTTCTTAACTTAACCCGAAATACGTTGGAAGAACCCCAGAGTTGTTCCGTTTAAAAAACGCATGCGTTACCTTCTTAATAGAATAATAACATTGCAAATAAAAGACAATCTCCCTACTGTTAACAAAAAGTATAAACTTCAAAGCATTAAATATTAATGAACGTTTCGCGTTATCTAAATCGTAATAAATTTGTTCAGTACTGATAGGTTTTCATTTTTATTATTTTATTAAGTCTAATGTTGTCGTCTAGATTTAAATCAATCCTGAATCTCATCAATACGCAAATTAAAGGGATTCTATGGATTTTTGTTTTTATTAAAACGTCGGTTTTGGATCATGTTGAAACGTAGATTCTGCATTATTTATATTATCTAAAATATTAATTTTAGTGACACATTTGTAAAACTACCGAACACATATCTTTATCATGATAATTATTCACCTGTACAATTTTTCCTACACAGCTGCGCAGATAGAGCAATCGCTTGTTTTATCTGCTGATGAATGCTAGTTTGTTTAATGATTTATGCGCACTAAATGGATGTAATAAATCTTTGTATTACTGGAATTTGTACAAACCTATCTCTGATGTTATACAACATTAAGTGCTTAATTGGTGGAGAACAACATTAAAATTTAAAGTTCCCTAATTTCATTTCCTGCTTGTTTTAAATAAATTTGAATGTTGTACTAATTGGTGCATAAAATTTAATTTGGTTTAGTTAAATTATTGCTTTGAGTTAAAGTTGTGGATGTCTATATTTCATGACTTTTAATCCGTATTGAAGCAAATTAATGTGTTACACTTAATATAGTTAATTCCTTAAAGTGACAAGAGCGCTTGAAAAAAATGTTAAAATATATGAAAACATAAAAATAAAAAATTTGCTTTTGAAGAAATGTTGAATTTTTGTGCAGTTCTCCTAAACATAATTTTGTGAAGTAAATCGATTTTCAACATTGATTAAATAGTTAAGTACAAACTACCAAAAATAACATTGAAATTCACCATGAGGTTGTAGTAGGTGTCAAGTGTGATAGATTATATAAAAAAGGGTTGAACTCGAGCGCCAAAATTTACATAATTGTATAAGACTGTAGGAGATGAAGTTATTAATGGCGGTGATTTACTGAGCGAATTGACTTTCAAAATCTTAGAAATGTTGTATGTGAGTGCAATATGTTATAGCAAATGAAATTTTAGTTTAAAGAAAAGGTTAGGCACTAGCTCATGAAATTAGAAAAGCATTTTAGTAAAAATAAAGTTATATACAGTTAGTTTCTTTAGCATTGCATTATTAGAATATATATTGAGATGACCCTGCTTGTATACATTGTAAATGTTTTCTTGATGGGTTCTCACAATAACCTTTTCCCCATACTATTTTATTCCCCAAAATTTTAAAATTATGTTAATTATCAAAATAAAAATCAAAATATGCCCACCGGCTTTAAAATTTCAAATTCTGTTTTTGTTATCAATTTAAAAAAGATACTCCTATCTCAGGATCGTTCCCCGCATTCGTTTATTAAATTTTGAAAAACTAGAATAAAGATCAACTAACTGTCAAAATACAAATATATTTATTTCAATGTTTTAATTAAACTACCTTAAAATTAAATCACTCACAAATATTCACTTTCCAAATGATAATTCAGTTCCAGTTTATACTTCCAGTTCTATTAACTATTCTTCAAATTCAATTGTATTTTATCTTTACTTCCACATGCTCTTTATTTCCAATTAACTTGTTAGTCCAGTAACCAACATATTTGATTTACCATTCAAGTTCAGTTTTATTTAATTTATAATTATAATGTTTTAATTAATCTTCTTAAATTATTGATATTTCTTTTAAATATGGTGTTTATAAGTAACTTCTGATCTTATAAATTCAAATTTAATTGAATTTATATAAATTTGTTTAACTATAACTATAACAACAATATAACAATATACAATAAGTAATACTAATAAATTGCAATAAACAATTTTTTACAAACAATACATAATGATTAAGTTTGCATCCTGAAAGCGATCTTTATTTTTATATTTAGTAGAATGATATTATTTCAAATCATCCTTCTCTAAAATCGTATATCATTTCAAAATCCCCACATTGTTATAAAATTCATTTTCAGCGTTTTAAGTTTTTTTTAATTTCACTCTTTATTGTAAGGATAAATCATCAATATATGGAAAATTCCTATGATTTTATCAGAATCAACTTCTTTTAATTGATATGAATTTTCAAAAATTATGTTATATATTTGAAACGGCCCTATATACGGTAATTGCAATTTTCTTGTTTGTTAGCCACTTTTAAGTTTTTAACAATAATTACTAAATCGCCTGCATTTAAACGTGTTTGCTTTTTAATTATGTTGTTCTGTTTAATTTCGTATTTCGATTAATTTTTAATATTCTTCGTTTAGTTTGTTTTAACAAAAGATCAACATCTGTAATAATCTGTTCGGATCTCCGAGGTCTTTTCGGTTTACGAATTTCTAATAAGTATTGTTTTATAGAATAAATTACTTGATTTGTATTACCCTTTCTAGTTGGATATAAGTTTACATATTTTGTAAACACAACTACTATTAGCAAAATATGTTTATTTCCAGCATGATCAGGATAGTTATTAATTCTAATGGTTGTTCAACTTTTATGCTTGTTATCGCATTTGAATTTGTAAAATTTTTCTCTTTAACAAATATACACATTTTCTATTTCTTTATAAAATTTTTAAATAAAAACATTCCCTAAACATTAGCCAAGTTTTTCTAATTCCAATATGTCCATAATTTAAACGTATTTCTTCTATGATTTTGATTGATAAATTGTTATTTACTACAAAAAGTTCTTGTTCCCCAATTATTCTAATTAAAATATTATTTTTTTGTTTAAACCCCCTATTTTCCAAAATATTATTTAATTGTAAATCATCTATTATTTTAACTTTTTCCTCATGACTCTGTGGATCTCTAATGGTTTTCAAAGAAAATTTTCCTAATTCTCGAATTAATTTATTTGCTATAATTATTTGGTTTTTCTTCGGAAGTTTGTCTTTCTTTTCGACTTAGAAAATCTGCGGATATATGATCTTTATCAGGTCTTTGTTAAAAATCGAATTCGTATTCTTGTAAAAATAGAGCCTGTCTTTCTTTTTCATAAAAGTCAATCCTGAATTATTAGTTTCAATAATAAATTTGATACCCGTTAAATAGAATTTTAATTTATTTATTGCAAAAATAATTGCAACCTTTTCTTTTTCAGATACTGTATTCCTAATTTCATAACCTTTTAATATTCTTGATATGAAACAAATAGGTTCTTCACCTTCATCTTGTATTTGAATGAATTCTGCAGATATAGCAAAATTTGATGCTTCTGTTCGTAATATAAAAGTTTGTTTAAAATTTGGAAAACGTAACAATAATTCGTTATAAAAATTTTCTGTAATTTTGATGAAAGCTTCTTCCCTCCTTTGACCCCATTTCTATTTCTCATTCTTTCATAATAATTCAACTAACGGTAGGTAATGTCAGTTCTGAATAATTTGGAATAAATTTCTTATAATAATTTAAAATTCCTAAAAATCTTCACAAAGTTTTTAAATTAGTTGGCCTAGGAAATTTTTTAATTTCAATAATCCTATCTTCGTTGATATGCACTCCTAGATCACTTATTTTATGTCCAAATAAATTACTTGATTTTAAAAAAAATCGCGTTTTTATAAACTTAATTTTAATCCGTTTGTTTCTAAGGTAACCAATATTATTTTAAAATGTTTAACAGGACTTTCTAGATTTTCACTAAAAACAAGCCCGTCATCTACATAATTCACACAAAATTCTTCAAAACATCTTAAAATCTTTTGCATCGCTCTAACTAAAGCTGCACATGAAGTAGACAATCCAAATGGAACAACTTTAAATTGAAAAATTACACCATCTACACGAAATCCAGTATATTTTCTACTGTCCTCATGACGTGGAATTAACCAAAAAGAATTTTGAAGTTGTAATTTTGAAAAAATCCTTTTATTACTAATCCTGCCTAACAAAGAATCAATGGCTTGTGGAGCTTCGAATTGTGGTTTCGTAATTGAGTTAATCTTTCTTGCATCACGACATATTCTTATTGAATTGTTCTTCGTTTTAACAATAACCAAGATTTATATAACTTGTGATTGCTGGTTCAATAATTTGATTTTTGATCATATTCTGGATTTCTTCTCTTACTTTGTCACGATATTTGAAAGGAATCGGATAATTCTTAACATTAAAAGATGCTTCATTATCAACTTGTAAACGATGAACATAACCTTTAGCTAAACCAGGTTCATTATCAACTAACTGTATTCGTTGTTGTAACAACATTAATAATTCATTTTTAATAAATAAATATTCTTTTCCTATTTGTTTATCATCAATTAATTTTTCAATTAAACAATTATTTAACGTTATATTTTCATTTATAAATTCAACATTATATACGCTAAAGGCATATTGTTGATAGACTATCTTCCTAAGGGTCAGGCAATAACCGGGGAGTACTACACTAAACTTTTAGATCAACTAAATCGCAATATTCTTGAAAAACTGCCGGGTCTGCCAAAAAAAAAAATCATTTTTCATCAGGACAACACTCATGCCCAAACAAGTTTTGTTTGTATGGGATAAATCGCTGAACTAAAGTACGACTTATTGCCCGATCCAGCTTATTCTCCAGATTTAGCTCCATATGACTTCCACTTGTTTTCCAAGTTGAAAATTTTCCTTGGAGGCAAATGATTTTCGTCAGATGATGAGCTGAAAGCAGAAGTAAGCAGCTACTTTAAAGAGCTCGAAGAATCCGAGTTCCAGGATGGGATAAAGGCGTTGGGGCATCGCTGTACTAAGTGTATAGATGTTCAGGGAGACTATATTTCCTTTTAATAAATCGCCCCACAATTTTATTTATACCTAGTCCTTGTTTTACAAAAAACGCTTTGCTTTATTAAACGTTCCTTTTACTTTACAGAAAGCCTATTTTATGAATCCCTCACGTTTGGTGCGTCAAAAATTGTTATGACGGTCCACATTTGCATTAATAGCCGAACGTTGTGCCGACCAACGCAACGATTGTAATGATTTTTTCTTTTTTTTTATTTTAAATTATATTTTTTCAAAATGGAAAAACTAATAGACTCCTGGACTGAAGAAATCAATAAAATGGGAATGACAGTAAATATACAAAAAACCAAAATAATGGAAATTAACTGCAACAAAAAACAACTAAACAAAGTATTCACATGTATGGGGCAAACCCTGCAGAAAGTGACCACATACAACTACCTGGGTATAATCATAAGTAATGATGGAAAAATAGAAACCGATATAGCCAGCAAAATAAAAAAAGGACAAACATATACATACTACGCTATGAATAAAACAATCTTAAACAAAAAAGAATTAAGCCAAAAAACAAAACTAGAAGTTTACAATAAAATAGTAATACCGACAATATTATATAGAACAGAAGTGTTGGCAACACTAGAACTACATAAATCAAAACCCACCGCAATAGGAATGAGGTTTTTAAGAAAAATGTCAAACGTTACAAAGTTAGATCACTTCAGAAATGTTGAAATATACTCCACTATAAAGCAAGAACCATTAACACATAAAATAGAGAAGAAACAATTAAAATGGCTAGGGCATGTTACTAGAATGAACAACGAAAATAAAACAAAACAATATTTAAAATCAACGAATAGGGGAAAGAAAAAGATAGGGAGATCTAGAAAATCATTAACCAACATACTAGAAGAGATTGGAGCAAAACACGGAACAGATTATCTTATTCTGATTCACTTGTTGATGGGGGTGTGGGCAGATTCACTCTTTCCCTTAAAATTTTTTTCAATGCACTTGTGGCGGCCAGCATAGTAACACGATTATGGAAGTAGAACTTACAGGAGTCGTGTTCTGCCTCTTCTAAATCTGTTACTTGTAATGTTAACCCTGGTTCATCAGCAGGAGTTTTTTTTTATACTTGTTAACCAGCTCAGCACCTTCACAGTGTTATACATGGTTTGGTTCTTAGTTATGTAGACTATTACAGCAAATAATGTCACATGAGGCACTTATTCCCTCGAATTTAAAGTTTACTTTGTTCACTCACTAGCACTATCACTGGCCGAACTTGTTAAATCCTGTGTTAATTTTCGTTTGAGGCGAGTGTGAATGTTCTTCTCACCGAGTTGTCGGATAATATCACTTTTGTTGTCGTTCAAGTTAGCGATGTGTTTTTTGATTATTTTTAGCACAAACTGTTCTATAGTGCAAATCCCTAGTTCATTGTGGATTTGTTGATTTCGAATAAACCACGGGGCATTTCTTGAAATGCGTAGGATCTTATTTTGGCAAGTTTGCAGTTTTTTATAGTTCGTTTTACACATGGTGCTCCAAATTGGACAGGCATACGTAATAATTGGCCAAGAAGCGATTAATATAGCAGAAGAGTACTATCTGTTCGTAGCGGGGTATTTCTATTTATTAGTGGAAACAGCAACCTTAAGCGGCTATACCCTTCGTTAAGTTTTGAATTGAGATGATATTTCCATGTTAACTTTGTGTCTAGAATTACTCCTAAATATTTAACGGCCTCGGATGTGGGACTCCACGGAATTATTTCATTGTGGATGGAAATATTACGATGTTGCTGAATTCGCCTAAGTGTAAATATTTTCGTTATGCACTTGGTCGGGTTTAGGGTTATACACCATTTTTTAAGCCATTTATCAAGAGTATCTATTACCATTTGTAAGCAATCTATAGCAGTATTATGAAGATCATCATTCTGTGAGAATATGGCTGTGTCATCCGCAAACAGTGCCATTGGCTTTGATCTAAATTGGGTATATCGTGCAGGTAGATATTGAATAGTGTAGGACCTAACACGCTTCCTTGCGGAACCCCAGCGTGGATGTGTTTGGTTTAGATATTGAGCTATTTATTCGTACTGCAAATGATCTGTTTTCTTAGAAGGAAAATATGGTTGCTATTAGGTATTTAGGGATAAGTAACTGGAGTAATTTATATTTTAGGCCTTCTAACCATACTTTATCAAATGCCTGCATGATATCTAAGAAGGCCGCTATGGTGTACTGTTTGGTTTCGTATCCTCGTTCTATAATTTCAACAATCCTTTGTAGCTGCTGTACTGTATCCCGACCCGATGTATCACCATCGCAGCTTGTAGCCTTCGCCTTCCGGTGCGGCGCACTATATTTTTTTCTCTTCATCTGTAAATGTTAATGTAAAATCAAGACCCTCAAAGCGACAATTCTCGGTCATTTTACATAATTCGTTTCTTCTGCTCTTGATACTCAGGTCAACCTTGTAGGAGATTTTTCTCTGTTATTATGTCTTACGTTACAATAATATGAATAATACTATGTCAGTATAGTATAAACAGATTTCAACATTTGTATTAATAGCCAAACGTTGTGCCGACCAACAATTGTAATAATACTTGCCTATTTGCAAAAAATATAAGAAATTATTTACTTATGATACCTCGGTTAGCTCAGCGATTTTTAGGGTCGTTAAAGAGGTTTCTTTTTTGTTCAATAATAACTCTAATAACGTTATGCAGATTTATTGACAATTTTTTTTAAATTTTTTTCCTTATCTTCCCTAGCTAAGTTTTTATATTTAACAATTATCACTCTTAATCTATAAATATTGTAATATTTTAAAATGCGCTCACTCAATAAAAAATCCAAATTCCAAGTTCACCAATCAGCAATCTTTTAAAAGTATTTCAATATTGCAACGAAGTGGCTTTTGCAAAATTGAGGGTTAGGGCCTCCTATATTATTATATTTATTATGATGGTAGAGACTTCTACCCAACTTCATTACGAGTATTTTGACTTGGCTTTTGCGAGAGATTATATTCAAATACAGAATTAACTAACATCAGATATATTGGTATAATCCTAGTTACAAACATCATTCAGCTGTTCGACAAACGGGATCCAAATACTTAACAAGTCTTAGGTCTGACTGACTTAATACGGCGTACAAAACATTAGCATCAATTTAGAATAATACACACTAAACTTACATGATCATCTTTAGAGAAGCACACATCTTGGTAACTACGTTGGAGACGCCATTTAATTCAACCCCTATGTATGTGAGACTCCCTCAGGAGACTGGATTTCTGCGTGGCAGGCTTCTATATTTATACTTCCAAGATGTACTCTTTCTCTCTTACATTGTAAACATCTGCCTATGTTGTTACAAGAGTTTCCATTCATTCTTACATTGTATGAATATAGGTCATGGCGTGCCCACACGCAACCCACGTCAATTTAATATAAACAAATGTAACATTGTATTGCAATGTTATGATTGCGCAATACAACCAGCTGTCCGTATGACACATATTTATGCAAGTGCATCTTTAGTTAGTAAACAGACTTAATGCTTCCTACAATCTAAGGATTGCGAAACGTTGTTATATCACTCTCACCTAAATGCCATCTTATTTAATTCATTAGTTGTTAATTAAACCCACTACATTACAATATCCAATATTCACTATCCAATTTAACAGGATACTCCTCCAATTAACATTAATATCCAAATCATCAGAAATCACCTTCAACATCCATATATTTAATATCCAATATTTTATATCGAATTTAACAGGACACTCTTTCAATTACCAATAACATCCATGTAATTAATATAAAACACTTCGTTTACAATATTTTGGATCTCAAAATGGAAAATAAGTCTTCCCAATTTTAAATATATTCTTACTTATTTATTTTTCTTTTTTCTCACGTCTACCTGGTTCTCTGATATTTCCCCTGCCAATGAGAAAAATCCTTTTTTCTCCTTGGGAACCATTTTTTTTTTCATTCTGTATCCTATTTTTCTAGCTAACTTAATTTATTTACAATATTACAACATTTTTAATAATTGACTTATTCTACCGTAGCTATCTATACTTTTGTATTATATTACATTTTTAATTGAAATTATTTTAAATCTGCATAAATTCATTTTTCACAATCATAAGTGCTTAATATCATATCAATATATATGTTCGATGTGTTAGCCATTGTTTTCAATGCAGATATTACGTCGTTGGTTCATGGATTCACGGACACTATGGAGTATTCCCGCAATAGCTTGCACGTGCGTGCAAGCGGCCATTACTCTTTCCAACAAATTCTCCTCTCCAAGTACAGGAATAACGTACGCCAGAGATTTCACAGAACCCCAAAGGTAAAACTCACGGGCTGTAAAACCAGGTGATCGCGCAGACCAAGCTAGAGGGCCGGTGTCCTGGTGTCCTTTATAACCACCTAAAGTTTGTCGGTCTAACTTTGGGACACCCTGAAGGCTGTACATTCCTATCGGAATTGAAGCCGTCTGTAGGCCCTATAGACTGATGTAAGTGTTACTGGTATGTCACTCTATACGTTCTTTGTTGTATCTTGCTTCTTCTTTAACTATTTTCTCCACAATTTTCTCTCCTCCATCTTAGAATTCCCATGGTCTTTATATTTTTGAGTACTTGCTTTTCCAATTGTAGCTTTAGTTTTCCGTTTGATCTTATTTGTGGCTTTCACTTTGCTGCCCTTTTGACTACTGATTCATCACGCATGCGATTTATGTGGCCGTACCATCTTATTTCTTTTTATTACATTATTCTAACTATATTTTTATTTTTTAGTATTCGTTCAATCTCTTGGTTTGTTAATCTTATATATTGTTCTTCGGTTATCTTCTTCGCCCCGTATATCTTTCGTATTATTTTGCTTTCAAAAATTTTTAGTTTTTCTTTATCCTTTCTTCTAATGTATGTATTTTCTGCTTCATACGTTGCCAACATTATTGTGACTAGTTTTATTCCTTTTCTCTATACTTGGACTTGTCTTGATTAATGTTTAATTCTCTTTTTTGTGCTGTTTTGTTAATTATTTACATTGTCTATTCCAAACTTTTTCTGTCCCTTACTACCCGAGCAATGCCATCTGCCTAGGCCACCCCCTGAACATACTTTTCTATTATTGTTCCTTTTATGTCACATTCTTTTATTATCCCTTCCATTGCTATATTAGCTAATGTTGCTGATAAATAATCGGTCTCCTTGCCGAACGCCCTAATTTATTTCTATTTAAAAAGTTAGTTCACTAAGGACTGCCATTTATCTATGAACGTATCGGCATGTTTTAAGAATATTTTAAACATTTTTGAAAACGAAGGGCAGAACAAGTATTATATGTTTATAAATAAATGTATAACAATGATTGTGTTGAGCATTTAATTAAAGGTATAGATAAATAGATATACTTTTTAATGTAGGTTTTCGAAGAAGTAGAATAATCCTCACTTCTTTCTATAATTCAGGTAACACAATACCTTCTTACAAAGAAATTCTTTTTAAAAGTCAAATTAAACGTAGATATTGGTTGCACTATATTTCATAGATATCTGTTTAAATTCAAAACATCCATATTAAAGCGTTATTGTTTGAACGCAGTTAAACCAGTCCAATTTTTGTAATAGAATGTATGATACTAAATATCATATTCTGTTATGTCGTCGAATGTATGTGTACAAAGCATTCGTGTTCTGAACATAACCAATATTGACACAGAAACAAAGAATAGCACAAATATTGCATGTATAGCTCAGAATTCACTGCAAAGGTACTTTCGACAATGTTATAAATTTCACACTCTCTTAGTTCAGCTCCTTTATTTTATTATTTTATCCTACTTGTGTTACATAAATATTTTAAATTTAAAAATCGGGTGGAACATATAGCACAGCCAGAATAGTACGAAATGTTCGTAAATAGTTTCAGTTATAATAAATCAATATTTGGAAAAACTCTCAGTAAATGAAATCTTAGGAATTTCGGCAAATTGAAATTTTACTTCTAATAATAAATGAAGCTGTAAGTGCATGGAAAAAATTTTGCTTTTGTCAGAAAAACATTTATAGAACTTTATTAAAAAAATTGTAATATATAGATGAATGTTTTTCCTAAAGTCGTATTATTTTTATACATTCTGATATTAAATTTATCGAGTTGGATTGTATAGCTTTGTCTTTTAAGATAAAAATGTAATTTAAAAGGTTTTAAATAATTTTGTGATAGAGTAATTATTGGTTGAGCATGTTACTTGATATTCATTGTTTGGAAAGATAATGACCCATATTTTGCTATTGATTTTTCTCTCGGCTGAAATAAAATATTTAACGAAGTTCATGTCCTAGTTCCCACTGGAGTTATCAAGATGGGAAAGCACGCGTTTATAACTTCAGTGATTTATAAATGGTAGTTATAATTAGCTCTACATTTTAATCGAGTTTTCCTCTTTTTGCGCCATACAAAATCTCCCTTGTTTTTGCTTCAAATGCTTTTTTTGCCAATGTAGGCGGCTCATTTCCGTTTGCTCGCTTCAAAAGCCTAAAATAAACAGACATAGTTGAAAGCAAGTCTTTCACATAAATTTTTAACTAATATCTGTTGTAAAGTAAAGGAAAATCTATAAAGGCCATCTTATAAGTTAACTTTCTACAATGTGTGGATTCCTGAGAAAATGTTATTGCGGTTTGTCTCCTCTTTCATTCTTCTCGCGGCTGTTCGGTCACTTGGAGATGGCCTCAGGGAACAAAGGCGGTCTAACAAAAACTCCCACAAACTTGTTAAAATGGAATTTCATTCGAAAATGAACAAAGCGCTGTAAATACATCACCGAAATCGGGCTGTTCTCTATTCTACCGTGCATACGTTATATGTCCCTTGCACAGATTTATAGTCTCGTTCACAGAGTGGAAGTTCTCTAATAACTTTGCCTATGGAATAGTTCCCCGTGGAGTCCGAACTATCGGAGCATACTTTTACCTGTACTTCGGTTAACGCCAATTAGAACTTAGTGCCCTCGTTCCTTTTATTCACTACTTGCCTTCCCAATTTCCTTAATTTATGCCAGACCTCAACCTTTAGTGGTTAGGACATACGTGCCATCCTAACTTAGTACGGCTATAATTTTCGCCATGAGTACCCTTCCTGCCTTATGATTATAAAGGAAAATTTAGCCATTATTATAGAATCAGCTTATTTCTTAAAGGTTTTTGAAATTGTTTCGAAGCATAGTGCATATTAATACAGCTCACTTATACAGCTTGATTTAAATAGTGTAGATATAACCTTAAGGGCTGATTAATCATGCAAATTGGAGTAAAAAATAATAATATAGTTCCTAAAAGAACGTTAGCTTTGTTACACTTATTATCTTAAAAAAGGGCGCATACTTAAAGTTATGGCAAATTTAATTTAAAAAATCATTGCATTATCTTTTTTACGCAAAAAAAGTATTGGTACTGTGCCAATGTCGATAACTTTAACCATTTCCAAAATATTTGCTGTTGAAGTAAGTGATGCAGCATTTTATTTGTTATACAGTGTGTCCCAAATTCAAACCCCACCATGAGGATCTCGGAAGCTATAAAAGATACAAAGTTGGTTAAATAGGGAAAGTTTTAGGAATTTTAATGTTCATTTCATATCCGTTGAGAAATCACAGCCAACTTTGACCGTTTTCGAGATATCTTGGAAAACCGAAATTTTGAGATTTCTATTTTCCAAAATATCTCGGAAGGTATTAGGTTATTAGTTTCAAGACTTATACATTGTGAAGGCACCTTTTTACGGAGAATCGGGTGGTACCATATGTTTATATTTATGATGCTTTGTTTCTATTCTATGAACAACTACTTTTGATTTTCATATGGACGCCATATTGAACTTCGTCGTATCTAAACTCAGCTCTTTTTTTTTCTTTTCAACGTTGGCATCTTCAGATGGTGAATGTGAGTATAAGACTAAACTAAAATTAACAATTTACACAGGCAAACTAAAATTAAAACATAATAAAAGTTAGCTTTTACACAGAAATTTACTTAACGATTACGGAGTTCAAATATGTTTGACAAAAGTAAGATTAGAATAATAGTTTGTTCAAAGCACCGACAAGGGTTTAGAAATTTGCATAGAAGACAGAAATAGATTAAGTAAAGGTGAGCTGTTTAAATCTACGTGTTCGTTTAACAGAGTATTTGAATTTTTACATTTATTTATTTCTAAACAGTCCTATGTACACGACTTTTAGAAACACCCAAATTTCTAGAAATACTTTGTATACGCCGAGGGCTGTCCGGTTACTAAGGTACGTTTGCTCGGAATACCGCCTACGTTGCTCCGATCAGGTTGAAACTTGCACGCGTTTTAGATGCACATATGTACTGCATAGGTGGCTATTGTCATCGTCTTGGTTCAGTACAACGTGTCCAGTGACAGCAGCAAAATGTCAGTTCCGATCGAAACATAGTCATTCGATTTTTGCATGCAAATAATGAAGAACCTACCAAAATTCATAAGAGGAAGGTTGACGAACGGACTCAGGTTGTTGCATGACAATGCAAGACCGCACCCCTCAAATCAGACGAAGGCCTGGCTTCAGAAACACAATTGGGAAGTTATTGTCCATCCGCCTCACAGTCCAGACCTGGCTCCTTCTGTTTTTCATTTGTTTGGGCTGTTGAAAACTCATTTGTCGGGTAAAAGGTTTGAAGCCGACAACGAACTTCAAGATGAAGTAAGGCAGTTTTTTAGAAATTTGGAGTGCACCTTTTACGAAGAGGGTTGTGTCTCGCTGGGATAAGTACCTTAACATTACCGGCGATTATGTTGAAAAGTAGCTAACAGTTCACGCTTTTGCTTAGTGTATGTTTGATTTCCATAAATAAAGTAGTCTGTCTGTAATTCACAAATGTACCTTAGGAACCGGACATCCCTCGTAGTAGAGCTGCCGCGAGATGCGAGATCATCTTGCGTCTCGCGAGAAAAATCTCGCAAAGTGCGAGGCGAGGCGAGAACACTTGTGCGAGAAGCGAGATTTTTGAAAAATGTCTCGCGAGAATTCTCGCAATGCATAGTAACTGTAACAATGACTTAAGAAATAATGTTAAGTGACATATTACAGGGAAATGTAATTTAGACATGATACATTGATATTTCCATATTACACATGTATTTTATCCATGTAGTTGTAGAACGAAGTTTCGTTCCATTTAATCAAATTTGAATATTTTATACTGCAAGCGGAGTGCGTTAAAATGTAAAAGTCATATTCAGATTGTTTTAGCAAACAGAAGCTTTTATAAATAATACAATTTTTTCGATTTTTCGAAGAGATGAATGATGTTTTTGATACATTATATCCACAGTAAACTCATTACGATACACTGTTTTACGTTTTAAATAAGGCAAAAGAAATGCGAGATCTCACGAGATATTGCGAGGCGAGGCGAGAATTATAGTAGTGAGATTTTAGGCGAGGCGAGAATATTATTATTGCTCGCCACGCAAGGGACGAAGCGAGGCGAGAATCGAGGTTTTCTCGCGCGAGCTTGATCTCGCGGCAGCTCTACCTCGTAGTTTCTGGATTTTCAGCTATTATTTGTAAAACGTTTTCCTCTAAGTTGGGTTCACTTATTCTTGGTCGACCTCTGTTCATATCATAAGCTGGAATAATGGTTCCAGTTTCCCTTAGTCTTCGATCTGCAGCTCTTATCACAGTCTGAGAGGAATGCCTTCTATTGGAAAAACGTATGGCGTACAGTGTGTCCTAAATTCGACGTAGATGTATGAGTAACTTTGTTATTTGTAGAGCTACGGAAAAATCGATTGCACGTTATTGGGCCAACTTTTTTGTGACTAATTCAATAATGCAAACAAAGTAATAATAACATAACAGCTACTAAAGGTTCTTGATAGTTACTAAAAACGTATAATATTGCCATAGTCACTAAACGTGGAAATTTTATTTGTATTTAAAGACGAACAGAATGTATTTAACGTGCAATCAGTTTTGCCTTAACTCTACAAATAACAAAGTTACCCATACATCTGCGTCGAATATAGGACACACTGTACACCCTTGCAGCTTCATTAAAATTTTCTCGACAGTTTTGCTAAAACCCATATCATGTCTGCATATTCATATGCCGCGTACTCCGAGGTATAAAGACAAATTATGGTAAAGTTAAATCAAGCGCAAGTGAAATTACAGTCTGGAATATATGTTCTGATGTCACAACTGACAGTCAAAATTTGATATATGATTTTTGAATTTTTATTTCCATTTTTTTTCATATCAGGTCACCAAAATATACATTGTTGTCATGTTTAATTTTAACAAAATTCCTTATCTTTTAACACCATTTCACAAAGAAAATACGAATATAAAAACAAATTATATTCAATATTTTTTTTATTGATAAAATATGCGTATTCTTTAAGTTTTCTTTATGGTTCCTCATAATTTGCTGTTGGAGATAACAACTTTAACCACACCGTACAAGAAAACTAAGGTGCGCACGACAATTTGTTTTGTAGTTTTGTGTTCATCTATCATGATAGAAAAAGGTTACCTGAAGCTTTAGTGGGAGCTTCGGGACACCCTGTATAAAGTATTGTTTTCTTTATGCGACAACCTAGAACTAATTGTAATTGGATTACATAAAACAACACACATTTTTGAAATAATGCACAATGGTTTGATGACTGTAAGGAAGAAAGATACAAAATTCCAGACCAGCTATTTGTTTACACGTCGATTAATTATACATTGTTTACATTATACGTGAACTTCGGGCTTTCTATGCCCACCCTGGTTTTAATTTCGAATAAAAAGTCCCGCATTTAAGCTTAGTCTGTTTAACTGTATTGACCAATTATTGGTTTATTTTATATATTCTTCCTTAAATTCAACTATTTAGTTTTATTATCTAATATTTAACTTGTAAAATATAGCAAAGGCTAAAGAGAGCTTGAACGAACCAATAATTAGTGCCGACAATTACTCGGAACTCTAATAAAGTGAGACACCAAATTACATTTATCTTAGTCTACGTTACAAAATTTTAACATTTTAAATAAATACGTTTAATAATTAGTTCTAAATAAGGCAGTTTTATTAAGGAAAGAGCCTTTTAGTCGTTTTGATAAAAACTTACCACATTTCGCTTTAGGATACTCCGATTAGGTTTGGTTAATGATTTTGTTTAATATTTTCCTTTCAGCCTTCCTTTCTTGTTAAAGAATGTTTTAATTTTATTTTGAATGGTACTGCGCAATCAAAAGGTTGTATTAAAATATACATATACTAACAAGATCATTAGATCAAAACTTATTAATTTGTTCAACAGTTATCGACGAGTACTCAAATTATAAAAACATACTTTGACCCTTGTACATTTCAGATTCTTTAACGTTTTAAAGTACAATAGGAAAAGCCTTTGCCAAGAAAAGTAACTTTTAATCTGCGACTCATGTACCATTTCCTTCAATGAATTTTTCGTTTTCTGCTCTCTCAATCCTTACATTCTAATTATATTGGGGAACGATGCGGGGTGTTGAAAATTCACACTGTAACCCAGTCTTTTATACAGCGTAGAAAAGGAAAGTCGATGAAACGCAGATATCTAAACATAGGTGTACATTTAGCCAACTAAATTAGTTATGACGCTTCCGATGGCCCCTCAAAGGTAGAAGCTCGGTGCAGACGGCGTGATCGCAAACCAAATGGACCGACCGGAATGGATGACATGACGATGATAGTAGGATGGTGTCCGAAGAGTTTTGGTTATATAGTCTTTACGTTCGTCTTCCTGAAAAATCAAAAGGGTTTAGGAATGTAGGAGCCTAATAGGACTTGTGAGGTCCCAGAGTAGCTCTCCGATGGTAAGTAAGGAAATGGCCTGCCTGATATTCTGATCAATTGTATTTATACAATAATTTTGGATAACCCCAAATAGAAGGGGTTCCTTTTATCAAATCAAATTGAACTTCCCACTGAAGTTTAGCCGTGATTGACCGATCGGTTTTGTATCAAAACCTGCATAAAAACTTAGTTTCCCATAGGAATTCTTTCATATTTCTACCGTGACTTACAGTTCTGTTGCAGTGTCGCAGCGTAACCTGATATCCCCAATATTTGGCACTTTGCTGCGCTAACACGTTTGAGTGCATATGATTAAGCACCAATAACTTAGATAGGATTAAGAAACACTCTCTTCGGATACCGTCCCTACAAATAAATGGCCTGAAAAATAATTACAAATTTCTGCAAGGGAAACATAAATTAAAAAACCAACGAAACGTTTCATTTTAACGGCCATGCACCTTTAAGTCTATTTAAAACTAAAACCCTAAAACAGTTTACAAATCGGGCTTAATATTATTTACAATCATTTACATGTTTATATAAAATAAAAGAACCCAGTAGTTCGCCCAAGCCTATTTTTTCCAATGTGCGACGCTACAATTAATTTGCGTTAGACAAATTTTATACTATCTTGTTTTTATTTTTGTAACAGAATATTAAAGTTCAATTAAATACACAACAATGAAAAGCCTTTAATTTTATCTCGTCAAGAATTTGTGCCTTTCCCGAGGAAATTAAGGAACAACTATTTTAAGAAAACAGGCGAGGTTGTAGAATTTAGCTTACATGCAGTCGAACTTCCCTAAGTCGAAGCTCTATCGTTCACCGAAAAAAATTCAATAGCGTTATTATTATAATATGTAATGTTAACATATGTATTACAAACAAAAAGAAAAACAAACATATTATGTTTCGGCTTTTTTAGAATTTTTTCGCGGTTTTTTAATCGTCAAAAGTGTACTTGGAGAATCCCAAAGTCTGCGGCAATCTCCTTTTTCTTCTTTACACCTTTGTCAATTTCACCTATCAACCTCACTTTGTCCGACAACAGCGCGTTCGACTTTCTTTTTCTGGCCACTCATATTCACAACTACTGTTACAGCAGCGATTACAAGAAAGAATGAATACTGCACGTTAAAATTACAATTTGTACAACAATTTACTACCCTTTTATTATGGGGAAATTTTAGAAACAATTTTCTGCGAAAATTATTATCTACGCTATAAAGGGAATTATCAATACCTAGCGCATTTTGAATTGTTAGGGCCACTTCCGTCTTAAAGAAATCGCTTTTGCTTAGTTTCATTCGAGGATAAATACCTGGGGAAGCCCAGTCATTAAAGTCTAAGTACGTTTTAAATAGCAGTTGAACGGGTTTATGTTTCCCCGTCCTATGCAGTTTCAGATTTAGTTACTACAAGATATAACGCATGTGAAATTTCACGAGTCAGAGCGGGACACGAATATAAACGTTATCTTTACCAATAGACCAGGTCGTGGCTGTCGACGGTATTATGTATGAAAACTAATGATTGTAGTTAATATTTAGAAATAAATAAACGTAAATAGTTTTATTTCAATTTGAAAGTATGAATAATTACACCCGCTACAGTTTCCCGTAATAATAATTATCTGTTTCTGTATACAAAAAATTTGTCAAAATCATTTTTATTGTATAAAGGATGAATAAAAACGTTGCGTTTTATACATAACACCGTCCATATCCAACTGCATAGGGCTGAGAAACAAAAACCCGTTCCACCGCTATTTAAAACTTACTTAGACTTTAGCAAACATTAAAAGGAAGTTAAAATTTAAAAACTGGGCTTTCGGATTAACTTGTAAAAGGATATTGTATGTAATATCCCGCAATATATTTTTACAAAGAGTATGAATGACTGGTTCGTTTAATGAAAAACTTATGCCGGCATCATAAAAGACGTTCTATGAATATACAACAACAATAAAGTCATAAATACTTACAAACGGGCAACACCATTATTTAGTTTGTTGGTAGCAAAATTATTATTTTCATATAGCTTCGTATTTTTCCTGTTCGTAAAAATTTGCAATAAAAAAATTTAGTTGTGGAAGTTCACCGGCTTCCAAACTCCCAAATTTTACTTCAAATTGTAGATAAGTTCGAATTATAGAAACAATTTTTAAGGTAAAATGCCATCTTGACACGGAAAGTTCTTTAAATATTCGAGATATAGAATAATTCGACATATAGTAGTTCAAGTTATGGAAGTTCGACTGTAGTTAAATAAATCATTACCACGTCATCTTAGCTTCTAATAGAGTTATGCCAGGGTTGCCTAGAAAATGTCAGAAATTTTTACGAGTCTTTATTTTAGGCGTGGAAAGCCAGCAATTTATTAAAGCTATGTAAAGGAGGACAAGATTTCTGAGCAAACAAATTCTTCCACGTATCTTAGAACTCATAGCAATTTCTCTCAAAAGTTAATCGGATAAGCAATTTCGTGAACGCTTTTTTTTAAAGGTCGACTTTAATCGTAAACATAAAATTATTTCAGAAAACAGTGACAGATTAGATTGTTTTTATAAGAAGCTGGTATCTGAAAATCACCATATTGTGCAAATAAACTATAAGAAAATCAAAATGAAATTTTTAAGGGTGAGAATGGGCATTACATAGATTTGTAAGTAGTTTTGAAAATATCTTTAGTTTTTTTAATTGGAAATTCATTAGTAGGAAGAGGTTCGCTGTCAATAAAAATTTTTTTTAGAAAATATACTTACACGTATTTTAATCGTAGAATTTCTTACCGATGTTCCCAGTTTTGTTGCACCCTTGTTTCAAGGTATTTGTAATTATTGACCTGTTCGATTTTGTAGTTACCCATTGCGATATTCTTTTAATGTTTAAAGTTCTAGAAATTGCCATCACTGTGGTTTTGCTGTAAGACTTGGAGGTTTATACTGAGCCCGAATTCTACATTTTCATTTAATTTACGAAGCAGGATCTGCAGATCATCCATGTCATTTGTTATTATTATTATTATGTCGTTTGGATAACTAATGTTATTGATTATTTCGCGATTAACCTTTAGGTCTACAGACTCACCCTCTAGAGCTTCGTTAAAGATCTCCTCCGAGTATATGTTAAATAGGGTCGGTGATATTACACATCCCTGTCTCATTATTATCGACTCTCACACGGGCCTGTTGATGCCAATACAGGTTTGATATTATTCTAGTGTCACGGGCATCAATATATTTTATAGTTTTTGATGTTGGACTTTGTCAAAAGCTTGGTTTATTAAACTGACGGTGCGATACTCATTACATTCAATACCCTTGTGTTCTTTTGGAATTATAATGAAAGTAGTTTTAAACCATTCCTCGGGTATCTGTTCTGACTGATATCTTACAGTGAATAAGTCAGTTAACAATTTCAAACCACTATCTTCTAGATATTTCAATAGCTCTACATGTAAATATCAGGATCTTGATCAATATCATTGTTCACTGGAGTTTCTGGCGTTGCCTTTCTGTTGTTATAAAACTTCGTCCTTTAGTGCAGCGGTTACGTTTTTGCGTCTTAAATGTAGTACTTCTTTTATCTTTTTGTAAATGTTGGATACATCGTACCTTTGTTTGTAATATCTCTATCTCTTCACATTCTTGTTTTATCCATTCTTTCTTTGCCGGAGTCCCTCAAGGCTCCATTTTAGGACCGGTGTTATACAATATATTTATGTATTATATCCCTAAACCAACAGACTCTGAAGTTGCAATGTATGCCGACGATACCGCTATTAGTGCACAAGACCATGACATAAATATGGTTAAATTGAAGCTGCAACGGAGTGTCGACACGATAACAGACTGGTTTACAAAATGGTGCACCAAAACTAAAATATTTACTTTGCGACGACCAGCTGATCCAGAAAATATAGTAATTAATAGTAAGGAAGGCACCTGGAACCCAAAAGATGGGGCCGTAAGATATTTGGGCCTTTATATGGATAGGAAACTCACTTGGAGCCTCCATATTAATAAAAAATTATCTTAATGTTACGCACGGTTAAGTATGTTATACCCCCTAATTAATAAAAACTCGCGCTTAAAAATACAGTGCGGTCTATACTGCGTTACTTCGACCTATAATAACATATGGTAGCAATATTTGGGTTGCAACGTCCAAGACTAACATTAAAAAATTACAGACATTACAAAGCAAGACATTGCGAATAAGTTTTAATGCTCCTTGGTTCACAAGAAATAGTCAAATTCATCGGGAACTGGAAATTCCAACTATCAGTACCTTCATCCACAATTCGTCAAAGCTTTTTTACCAAAACATATATCAGTGTAGCGGAGCAGCTTATTATGGCATTGGTCAACGCTCTCTTCATACCAGGCTTAAAAGAAAACTCCCCTACGATCTGTTGCCGTTATCATCAAACGATTCCAGTACCAACGACACAGATCAATAGTGAACTCAGATGTTATAGAATATACACGAATAGTGAATAGTGAATAGTGAATAGTGACAGGGGAGCTGCTGAAGCCGACCCCACTAAAGTTGTGTATTGCTAACAATTATTAATAACTAACACTACCATGTATAGCATATGTATTGCTGAGCTGGTAATAAAATCTGTATTTTAAAGAAAAAAAAACGTTTATCACCAATATAAGCTTCCGTACGTAACATTATCCCTAGGAAGGACAGGATTACCTGATGAGTTTACGGCCATTTGAATAGTTTCGTATCTTTCTTGCTATGTGTATTTTCGTTTACAAATGTAGTTAAATTTGTTCGACGGTTTGTAAAGATGATTGATAAATACAGTCAATATTACAACTTTACCAGAGCTCTAAAAATGACCAAAGATACATCAAACATATCTTAAAATCACTCTACTTATTTTATAATTAACTGTTTCTTTAATGTCCAAAGTTCTGACGTAATAATGAATTAACGTTAAATAATTTTGTGAAATTTAAATCCAAATAATAAACGCTGAATTATATCTAGACAATTTGATCTTAAGCTTATATTTATAATTCTAAATCTTATAATTATTATACAGAGTACCTCTAAATTATACCGACAAATTGTTATGAAGTAATCTTTGATTAAATATAATTTACCTAATTCAAAAAATACCCCAATATCTAATATTTAATATTTAAATATAAGATTTAACGGGCAGTACGGCAGAGTGGTAGTGCGTATCTGACATATAAAAAGTTAAGCAGAGGCCTGCTGGGTCTGAACAAGAATGGGTGACCAGTCTACGGCTCGGTGTGCCCGGCCCCCTCGACGCTGTAAAGGTGTAAGAGGGTAAAAGAGAAAGAAAAAGAAATATAAGATTTAGTTTGGGAATTACATACAAAAATATATTTAAGAAATATGACCTACGTATTTCTATAACTTGAGTTGTTGTTCTTGTAACGACACCTTAGCTAAATTGCATTAACATATCTAAATTTTTTTTTGTTCCTTACAGCTTTTTTTTCATTACAATCACATTAATTTGATTTGTTGAAAAACCAATAATTGATATAATTTATTGGGATTAAATAAGGCCTTTTATTTAAATATTTACTGGTGCTGTTTCGTATAAATATTTATATTTCAGAATTTATAGCGTATTTAAATAATAGTCACTTGTTAAAGCAGTGCAACTATATTCACCTTTCTGTCCTGGCGCTTTACTGTTTCACATCCTAATTTCTCAGCGCTCTTCTGTCCCTGTGCCTCAGTGGACTGCATCTAAACAGCCGCGTCTAAATTGCCACGGCTAACTGTCCGGTTCCGACTCGGAATTTACAACTCGAATATCGAAAATTAAATTATACAGTGTCGAGTACGAGCAGTGATACAGTGCAGACGTTACTTGACCTGTCTGGTATCGGTGAGATACGCTTGACCTAAACGCTATTCGAAGCAAACATTGTAAGTAAATTTTATTTTACTTATTTTCAACAGAATTGCCACAATCTTCGTTAATGAAACAAAAATGGACCACAATTTAACACCGCCCGTTAATGAGGTTCAAAAGCGGTATGCATGGACCACTCAAGATTTATTAACCAGTAATAAATTCTACTTACCAGCAAATTTAGAAAATAAATTAGCTAATGGCGAATCATCCAATGATAATGATCCAGGCGTAGTACATGAAACGCAGCCAGAAATAAATAATACACCAAATAACAAAATCCCGGCCATCTACCTACCCAACAACGTAAATCACAAAGCCTTAATCGAAGACATACAAAAACTAGCAACTGGAACTTACACAACTACATTACATATTAATTTAACCAAAGAAGAAGATTTTCGTAATCTAACCAAATTCTTTACCGAAAACCAAATCCAGCATCACACTTACCAAAACCCAAAAGACAAACCAATATCCGTAGTCATTAAAAATGTTCGCCTATCTGTGACAGACGAAGAAATCAAAACTGAACTAGCTAAACAGGTGCCAATAATAAAAGTAACACGCTTGTACACCACAGACAGAAAACCTCTGCCAGTATGCGCACTGGAACTTCCCGATAACGAGCAAGCAAAACAAATATACTCAATAAAAGCAATTTTTCAATCCATTATTACTGTGGAGGCTCGAAGAAAATCCAAGAACATACCTCAGCGCTACCGATGCCAGCAGTTTGGCCATACCAGAAATTACTGCAGATTAAAACCAGTTTGTGTAAAATGCCCTGGCGATAATCTACACTCCGAGTGTCGAAAGAAACCCGACGACCCACCGAAATGTGCCAATTGTGGAGGCAATCACAGCGTAAACTATCGTGGCTGTGCTCACCGTATTGCACTACTAAAACAACGTACACGAACCCCGCCCAGAAACTCATACATAAATAACACACAAATCTTCGCAGAGAAACTCAAAAATGGACTAACCCAGAATAATAATGCTACAACTACAACCAGTACACCAACAATACCTAATAACCTCCTTCAGACTCTCCTTGATCTTATTACGCCCTACCTTAGCCAAATCAAAACCTTCCTTATTAACACTATCCTACGAATGCTTATCAATGAACCATGATGAAAGCAAACCAATACAAAACCATCCTTAACCGGAACGCGAATGGAATCTACAGACAACGCTCACTATTTATTGCCTTTTTGGCACGATACAATGTGGACATTGCCTGCATCAGAAACGCATCTTGACGAAACCATAAACTTTCGAATCCCAGGATATCACATTCATCGCAGTGATCGAAACTCCACAGTAGCTGCTGGTGGAGTGGCGATAATTCTTAAACCCAAATATGAACACACCCAACTTCCTGAAATTCTTAATTTAGAAATTGAATTTACATCAATAAAGGTTAAACTTGACGACCAGAGTAGTGTAGTAATAGCCAGTGCCTACAGGCAGCCAAACATAAAACTTGTTGAGCAAGACCTCAAACGAATTTTTCACACTACTGAACCAATACTAGCTATAGGTGATATAAATTCAAAAAATACCCTGTGGGGATGCAGAATCACAAATCCTGAAAGTACTAAACTGGAAAATATTGCCATAACCAACTCTTTTAAAATTTTGGCACCCGTATCGGGAAGACCACCAGTCCGAAATACTTGATATTGTACTCCAGAAAAACTTTAGTAAACCTATCTTCCAAAGTGTAATACCAGAATTGAATTCTGATCACCTCCCAGTCCTGGTGTCATTCACCAATACATTAACCGTCAAACAACCCATTCCAAAATTAATTAATGGCAAAATGGACTGGAACCTCTTTGAAAACCAGCTCAATAGTAAACTTCACTGCCTAACAGGACTCCAAACAACCCAAGACATCGCTGCAGTCGTAAATCGCTTTACATCAGTAATCGAAAAAAGTGTTAAACCAGCCTGCACAACTCCCAGACGAATCCACCCGACCGACTCCAATTATCCTCCCAGATATATCATTGACATAATTAAAAATAAACGCCAACTCCGGCGCGAATGCAAAGAACCAGGAACCCGCAACTCAACAATAGATTAAACAACTTAGTACATAAAATCAAAAGAGAACTAGATAACTTACGAATCAACACATACCAAAAACATATAGCTGACTACAGCTCAGGACATTGGGGCCTTTGGAAAACAATCAGAAAAATTCTAAAACAAAAAGAAGAACTGCCCTGGCTATCGTCCGAAACTGATAATGTCACTTACACTTCCGATTCAGAAAAAGCTGCTGCCTTTGCTGCTCATCTTGAAAACACTTTTGTCTCTGCAAGTATATGCACACCTACTCACAATGCTCAAATAATAAACGACATTGAACGAAGAGTGCCAATACGAGATGATATCCAACCAACTTCGCCCAATGAACTCATTGATATCATAGCTAAACTTCCTGGAAGCAAATCTCCTGGCCATGACCTAATCACCAATACAATGCTTAAACACCTCACAATGAAGGCAATAGCCTATCTATGTTCTACTTACAACGCCTGCATGAAACTAGGTCACTTTCCACAGTCTTGGAAACATGCACAGATACTAATGTTCGGAAAACCAGGCAAAACTAAAAAGAAAATTAGCAGTTATAGACCCATAAGTCTGCTAACGTCGCTATCAAGAATTCTCGAAAAAATTGTTCATACTCGCCTACTAGAACATATTGAAAATCTGAACATAGTTCCGAAATTCCAATTTGGCTTTAGGAAAGGCCACTCAACAAGTCATCAGCTCCAAAGAATCAGCGAGCTCATCGAACTAGGATTTCATAATAAACAATATATTGCAGCAATTTTTCTCGATGTCGCACAGGCATTCGACAGGGTGTGGGTCGAAGGCCTTAAACAAAGATCCTAGGCATTGATATGCCTACATACCTTAAGGCAATCATTTTCTCCTTTCTCGACAATAGAACTTTCGCAGTCAAAATCAACACAACCCTGTCCGAAACCAAAAGATCCCGCACCTGAGTCCCACAAGGCAGTATCTTGGGCCCAGTCCTCTCCAACATATATGCATCTGACTTGCCAGAGCTTAACGCAATAATAGCCGCCTTCGCTGACGACACCGCAGTGTTTATCAAAGCCGACAATCTTAACGAAGCAATCACAAAACTACAAAATGCAACTAATAAGCTTTCATCGTGGTTCAAACTCTGGAATACCACAATAAACCCTAATAAATACCAAGCGAAAATCTTTACACTACGAAGACCCAACAAACCACCTTGCTTTCAAATTGACAACAATATAATACCCTGGAATCCCAGAGAGGGTGCGGTCAAATACCTGGGAGTACACCTCGATACACGCCTAAGCTGGAAATATCATATAAACCAGAAACTCACCCAAAGCTATACTAGACTACGGCAGCTTTAGCCGCTCATCAATCGCAAATCTAGTCTCAAGATTGAATGCGCAGTTTTACTGTACAAAACCTTGCTACGTCCTCTTGTATTATATGCATCTCCAGTTTGGTGCAATACGTCGAATACAAACATGCAAAAAATTCAACGCTTCCAAAACAAAGTGTTAAGAATCGCTGTGAACGCACCGTGGTATGTTCGCAACACGCAGCTACACCAAGAACTAGGTATCCTGCCCATCGATCAGTTCATCAAAAAACGTGCGGAAAAGTTCATCTTAAACAAAAGTGCATGTAGTGGCGCGGTTTTCTATGAACTCTTTCAAATGAATATTCACACAAGACTCCAGCGTAAACTACCCCAGGGCATTGTATTAACAGACGATTAAATTCATAACAATAACGTAACCTTACTGTGACCATTACTTTGTCACGCAATGTTATAGTCTAAGTCATTATATTCTTGTTTCTTTTATCTATGCTATGCATAACAAAAATATTTGTTGATCTGGCAATATATGAATTTAAAAAAAATTATACAGTAAGTGGTACAAGGTTCGCAACATATGGGGAAAATGTGTATTACTAAAGTATCGAAAAAACTTTTCTGGAGGATCGTTTCTGCATGTTCGGTAACCTAAAAACCTAATTTCAGGTATGTCATGCGACCACTAGTATGGCGGCAAATTTAAAAAAATCGCTGTGAAGTCACAAAAAGTGTAGTCAGGTGACAAGATACCGAAGAAAATTATTTGAAAAAGTTGCTTAAAAGTTAATTTTCGGTCATTATTAATTTGCTTATACTTAATTTTTTCCTTTGAAATAGATTGATTGAAGTGAAACCTAAATATGAATATGAAGGGATGGACTTTCTCGCTTTCTCCATAATTGATAGCCCTAAATTCAAGAACTAGGTTTACGCTAGAACGCCTTCTGTTGCAATGGTTTGCATTTAACGGCTAACGGTTTTATTTTGTGAATAGCTTAACCGATTTACTTAAGTATAGAGTTTCAGTTATGTTAACATTTTCATTCCAGTGAAAGAAACGTATTCTTTTGATTAAGTGCTAAAATTGAAGCTGTCTTAGTAGTGGGCGTATATTAACCTGAAATTAAATCGTGTATCCTAGATGCAACTGTCTCTATAAGAATACTTTGGCAAAAGCAAATTTTCAGTTGAGACTTTTACTTTGACATGATGTTTGATTAACTAAACGTTTAAGAGATTAAGATTTAAGCCTTCTTAATTACAACACTACCTCAATTTAATGCTATGACATCCAAACCGATTTCATATTTAAGCTTATTGTTTGACGTGCGAAGTTCGATGTGATAACCAAAACATTTTGAAACCACCAACTAATTTAAATTTGAGTTTCTATTCTTACTGATTTTGATTTCTAACTTAAATGTGTATGCATTTAAAATGTCATCAGCTGGTTATTTGGAAATTGCAGTTAACTCCTTCGATCGCTAACAACTGGCTGTTAAAAATCTACCCTAAGTAGGTTCAAAATTTGCTGCACGAACATGTAAATCATCTAAAGGTATTTTGCAGATAAAAACTAAAGGTGCAGTAAGAACAACACAAAATCCGATGTGTTATTGACTTTTATTATTTTACAGAGTGCTTACTGGCATTAACACTAAACTTTTAACCCCAATTGCGGTGTAGGCAAGTTAATTAGTGATTGCAAGCATGGAATCCAGTTAATCCTCATTAATTTCAGAACAACGCGTATGCAAACACGCTATAAATGCTGATAGGTAGATGGCCAGCACAACAAGTGAAACTACCTTAATGGATATAGTTATAGAACTTTTAGTGGCTTAAAAGTCATTCACTGCTTCATTAAAACTGTAATTTAGTTATAACATAATTCGTCATAATAAACCCCTTATGGGCCATAACTTCTAACCAAAATTGCTTTGATTGCGTGTATATAATGATTTAAATGCCTAAGTTATTAAGATGAAGTTGTAAAGGTTACTTGTATGTAATTTGTAAGTAATGTGGTTATTAAAGAAAAGTTCTGTGTTTTTGTGTATTAGACTTTTATGGGCTAACCAAAAACCTATTTTGAGTTGTTTTTATTAATTAAATCTGTGGAGAAGACTTCATTCGTTTTATTCAATTCTATTTGATGTGTTTTCTACAGTTTTATACGCAATATATTTCTCAATACGATATGATGTTTTAGAATTTATTTCAGAATATACAGAGCGTCATCTAAAGTGTCATCATACACCATCCATCAAGCAGTAGCCCTCAAACACAGGAGATAGCAAACCGTCTCATAATTGCACACCAGAAAATATTTTACAAAATAAGCAGAACAAACTACAGGGAATTTTCCTTTTTAGTATACATGTCGCCTATGTATACTTTTAAAATAACCCATCAACACATTATTTTACCCTCTATGTAGGCAACCAACTGATACTCTAATTGTCACTGTGGCTGTGAATTTAGGGACTCTAGTTTTTTATTTTTTGTGGTGTGTAAAGGTTATGTTCGATGCTTCGATGTGGTACATAATAAATAAGGATTAAGTAGTGGAATATCAAAATAATTTTATTTCAACGATTATTCTATACATAAAATATCAACAATACAAAACAGAAAATAGAAAAAAATATCACTTTGCACTTCTAAACAGTAACCTAAGCGGTTTCGAAAAGCACACACAGTATTTGCGAGAAAGTCTTGTTTCAACCTATTGCATTCGGTACGTTTACAATCTTCTAGTTCATCAATATTTTGAATTGGAACATTTTTGTAAAGTATAAGACGTTGGGCGACAAATCTGCACACCGCGGTGGCCACGGTACGAGACCTAACCTCCCTATCCAGCGTCCTGGAAACCTGTCGTTTAAAAAGTTTGTAAAAGCATTTGTGAAATGTGGAGGGGCTCTATCCATCTGAAACCACGGGTCATCGATGTTTAACTTTTCTATTGTCGGAATTATGTCATTCATTAACAGCTCCAAAAATTTGACTGTAATGAAATTCCCGTCAATAAAATATGGACCGATAAGCCTATTTTTAACTATTTCTAGCCACACACTAACTTTATACTGAGTGTGAGTTAAGTTTTGTAAACGGTCGTTAGTACGGGCCCAATATCTAAGAAATAAGAAAGTCTGAGGTTAGTAAGATAAAATGGATAAATGAGGAATAGAATATACACCGGAAATTTTGTGAATGGACTTCTCCATTTATTATGAAAGTTGCTTCATCACTAAAAACTATCTTATTTAAAATATGTTCATATTCATTGAGCAAATTAAACAAAGTTTCACAAAAGGTTATTCTTGTTTCTTGGTCTTCATCTTGCTGGTGATTAGATACGATTTATATTTAAATTATTGTTCTAAATACCGAGGTTTTAGAAACATTAAAATATGAAGCTATTTCTCGTAATGATGCTATGTGGTTTGCTTCAACATAGCATAAAATATTTAATTCGTTTAAATGTTCTAATAATAATGTATTTGTATTGTGCTAATGCAAGCAATAGGCCTTTCTGGATATTTTATTGAAAATCGAACGACACTGATTAACGACTAATAGAAATGTTAATATCGGGCATGGTAATCACGGCCACGCCCATATTTCTCGGAAATTTTTTGTTGATTGGTACACCAACCTAGGTGAAATTAAGAAGTGGAAATTTTATGTCAAATGTGCTAAACGATCTTTCGCAAGCAGCCGAAGTTGCAGGAAGTTGTAAGAATCTGATTGCCAATTTGAACAGTTCAGTACTATTGCAGAAACTCTTCCACCAAGCCGTAGGTGTTATTTTTGATACTACTGATCAAAGAAATGTTTTGCTGAAATGTCCATTTTTAGAACGATAATTTTCCAGATCTACAAGTACACAATTTTCATCAATTTCTGGCATTTTTTGGCAGCTCAAATATAACTTCTGTAGCATCAGTCTGAAATATAAAAGGAACACAACTTAGTTGAATTTTCATTATCGTAAATTGTATTTGTACGATTGTATGCATCAATGCAATTGAGATAATTACCTGTTCATCTGGTGTTAAAGCAAGACCTTGTAGAATAGGATCCAAAAGACAGGCTACTTTGTGAACGTCACTGATACTGATACTTCAAAATGCATTTTTAGTTTTTTAAAAATCCCTACAACCTGGGAAAGTTGAGGTTTGTCACTTTCGATGCTTGTTATGGCAATGGCGATTGGTTGTAGCAATTCAAGAAATCCTTTTGCTGTATCCCGGAAGGTTTCATCCAAAGCAACTTTTTTTAACATAGAATATTTCTTCAGAACCTTATTAGCCTCCTCTTCCACCGCTAGTAACTTTATCGCTTGGTTGTTTTGATAAAAACTGTCAAGGCAATGAACTATGGAACCCCATCTTGTTTGCACAGGGATTTTTAAGGCACAGCGTTACCCTTAACTTGCTTTACTTTGAAAATTTCTGTAAGTTTATGAGACATCTTGATTGATTTTATAGCAGAAACAATTTCAGCCAAAAAAGATTTTAGAGTTTTCAAATTTTTTAGGTCAGTAAATAGTAAATTTAGAGCATATGCAACACATCCATACGTGAACAGATTAGTGGAATAATTTTCATTTTTTAGAATTGTCCATGCTGCTTTCATATTGGCAACATTATCAGTTACTAACCCAAACACTTTCCGGGTTCCAATTTTTTGAATAATAGAATTTACTTCTCAGCTGTGTGTGATTCCTTTCCTGTGGCCAAGATCTTATACAACATGGGTGATGGTGTAGTAACCACAACATTTACAATGGGTTCATTTCGGACATTGGTCAATCCATCACACATTATATTGCGACCGATTCTGCAGCAGTAATTTGTTCGTTTACTGAGGCAGATATTGCCTCATATTCTCTATTTAATAATGGTCCGGATTTCTCATATCTTGTTGGTACTTTATAGGCAGGTCTTAAAAATGACAAATATTCAAGCCAAAAAGAATTTTCCACAATACTTAGTGATGAACCACTTGCATAAATAGCTATGGCAAGTAATTAATTTGCTTTTTTTTGATCTGCTGGCCTAATATTGTCAATAAATGACTGTAGATGCTGTTGTGTGATGGCCGTTATTTGTTTGCTTCCTCGTATATTAGTTGCTGAACTTGTTGCAGAAGCTGGATGACTTTGTTGTGAAACGCTGGATGGAATATATTTTTCTTTAACTGTATCGGGGCACTTTTTGCATGACAATATACAGGGAATTTTTCTTTTTAGTATACATATCTCCTATGTATACTTTTAAAATAAACGCAATATGTAGGCAACCAACCATACACTAAACGTCACGTCACGTGGTGTGTAAAGGTTATGTTAATGTTTGTAAATAAAAAATAAATCAAAATTAGGGCAATATCAATATAATTAATTCAACGATTATTCTAAAACATAAAATATCAACAATACAAAACAGAAACGAAAATAAAAATGGCAATAGTTAAAGAATAATTTTTTGGCAATAAGTTAATTTAATGAATTTTGCCACAGCATACTATTTTTTTTCTTAAAAAATTAGCATGCTATGGCAAAAATAATCAAATTAAGTTAATGTCAAAAAATTAGCCTTTAACTGTTGCTGTTTTTATTTTCCTTTCTGTTTTGTATTGTTGATATTTTATGTTTTAGAATAATCGTTGAATTAAAATTATTTTGATATTCCACTAATTTTGATGTATTTTTTATTTACAAACATGAAACATAACCTTTACGCACCACATGACGTGACGTTTAGTGTATAGTTGGTTGCCTACATATTGCGTTTTTTTTTAAGTATACATAGGGGATATGTATTTTAAAAAGAAAAATTCCCTGTATGTTTTTTCATTCGAGTGCCAGTCTTAGAGAGTTCATAAGCACAAAACGTACATTTAACGCGAGGTAATTTACCAGTTTTGGGTGTAATTTCTCTAAATAGTTCAGACACTGCAACTGTCTTCCTACCAGAACCAGGTCTAAACGGCATTTTGTTGAATTTAATAAGAATAATAATATACGTTTTAAATTAACACAAAACTATATCAGTTAATGCAAGAGCAACTAACCAGGGAAATATTTGTTAGGGGTATTTATACAGAGTTTTAATTTCATAGGGCATCACCTGTTTATCTAAATGTTAAAATGCATACAGGAAAAGACCCCAAAGTGATTTGGACACTCAGCAAATTTCTTTTTTAAAAAATGCTTTATTGCCTAATAACAGCAGCTTTATTAAACCAAGAAACAGCTGACAATATAGTATATACAATGGGGAACTACCACTGGGCTGTGCTGACTATGCATTCTATTTGAAGATAGGGGACTTACGTATTAGTTATGAATGATCTTATTATTTGGTATTGGTAATGAGTTTGATTCAACGTGGGGAACTCCCAGCTATATGAGAATTGTATCATTTAGCAGTAATAATTGTTTGTACTCATATGGCGAAAAAAACAATAATTTGGTTTTTTATTGAAAACAAAACCGTTTTTTTTTTCATTGAAGAAATCCCACAACTGTCATGACATCACTTTTGTCCAATAACAACGCTTGGATCAGCATTTCAACAGCCAATCATTCATTTTTATCGTGATAAAAAATATCATTACGTCCTTCTCGCACATCGAAAAAAACGACGCGTCTCTGTCTGCTCTGTTGCTACAGAAACCTAAACTTCAAAAATATTATTTGACATTAATTGCTAAAATAAACGTCAGAACAAATGTCTTTAATAAAAATTTGTTTGTTGTTTCAGGATTTTTTCCAATTAAAAAACACGCTACCTTTTATTTTTATGGATAAAATTTCATTCTTGTATCACTCAAATGAAGTTGCCATAAGAAAATGGACTCGACTAGGCCTACATAAAAAAAACCTTTGCCCTTTAATGTAGGCCTAGTCTCGTCCATTTTCCATGGCAACTTCGTTTTCGTACAAAATGAAATTTTATCGATAAAAATAAAAGGTCTCGGGCTTTTAATGTTGAAAAAAACAGGCTCTGAAAAAAACCGTTTTTTTACAACTCTACCTACTACTAAACAAAAATTATTGCATTTCACCGCATTTTGTAGACTAAGATAATGTGTGGTTACAGGTTCTCAAAGATAAAATTTAACATTATACCATAATACATACGTGGAATAAATAGCAACGTCATTCGTTCGTTAACAACTCTTTCTATAACCACCTCACATAAAAACGCCTGTTTATCATTTTGTATGCATTTTACATTACAAAACTTTCCTCGTTTTTAAAGCTTGTTGATTTGTTTTAGAACAGAGTCAGACTTGTCTGCGAAACTTTACCTGAGTTATTAGTTAATTAATTTAATTCAATTTTAACGACTGGTGGCGAAAAACCCAATTAAGGAATATTAAATGTTTATACAATTTTGGACCTGTTGGCAATATATTTTATAGATTGTTACTTATTAGGTATATTTTTATATAAGTCCTTAAAAATACATTCACTGGACTGTCTACAGTCTACAGTGTCTACAGTATTAACCAACTTTTGAAAAAGATCTGAACACATATAGGTACTCAATGGAACCATTTACAGTCCTAAAACCTAAATCGGTCGCTATTTGTCGCATCCTTTCTTTCCAAGTTATGTTCAGGAGTATAAATGAGCATTTCAGAGAAAATAAGAGTTATAAAGACTTGTCTTATTCATAAAATCAATAGTAAAGTTCTTCCTTGGTGCCCCATTTATGAAAAACGCCATACCATATATTTCTTTCTATCGATAAACTACGTGTGTTTATTCTTATTTGTCATGGATAACGATGAATATTCGACACGTAGGTATTGATATGCAACTCAGAAGTATTTAGGCTGTTATTTATAGTGACAATTCTAAACTAAGTGGATTTTTGAAGATATTTTTTATCTTTCTATATCACGGTCAGCTACTGCAATCTTTAGCATGGTGGCTCATAAAAATAACATAACTCTCTAAGATTTATTTAATCCCAGTTAATACGAAATTTTGTCACGGTGTGAAAAATGCAACATTTTAACCACACAGTGGCTATAGTCTGATGAAAAAACTGTAGATTTTTCTGCGTCTCGGTACTCTAATCTATCGAATTTTAGCGTGACGTATATTTAATTTATTGTTGAGTATTTCCCTGCATGTAACAATATAAATTTGAGTTAATAAAATGTAAATTAGCTTATGCTGTCAAGCGAATACGTGCTTGCTAAGGTAATTTTCAGTATTTTCTGCTACAATTCGTTTTAGATTTATGTAGAAGTTAAGAGTCCAGGCCACATCCGAGAGTTTTTGCTGCGCTTTTATTACAGACATTCTATTGTTAATTATGTTCTCAAATGTTTAGTGAATTACTCTAAAAGCGAGTACAGAAACGATTGCAAATCGTTTTTTGATGAAACACAGTAGCAACGATATAATTTTAAATATAACAATTTTGACATCCAACTTCAGAAGATAATACGAGGATCTTAAAACGAGGCATTTTCTTGTGCATCATCTGTTGCATGGTTTCGTTTTTAAACATGGGCATGTTTATTTAAGAATGGGTACTTCGATAATTATTTTCCGAAGCTCAGTTAGTACGTGGTTTAAAGTTGTGAAGAAAAAAGAGAAAGATTATTTTTCTGATTTGATCAGTGGCGTAGTTAGGGGGGATTAAGGACATTTTTAATTAAGAAAAAATATGAGAGCCGCGTTTTTTTAAACATCCCGTGTCGTATTATGAAATAAAAATAGTTTTACGTAAAAAAATTCTCTTGGAATTTTTAGCTCAACAACGTCGTTTTTGAGTAACACTCAAAAATATCTTCCAGTGTGATATTGTTATTTGTATTGCACAATTGGTTTGGTGTAACAAATAACAACTTTATCCCAAAAACGACTTTGTCGAGCTAAAAATTCCAATTCCAAATTAACTTTTCTTTCATAATACTGTACAGGGTGCTTACAAAAAGCGCCTTTCATATTTTTTCTTAATTAAACATCTCCCTGACCGCCCCTAACTACAGTACTGATCAAGTTAAAGCTTCCTTATTACTTGAGAGATCCTAATTTACACTGTTAAAAGTAAAAATGAATCTCCTATGGTTTTCAACATGTTTTTTAATTCAGCTTTACAGGGCGGCAACTTTTTAATCCAACCCTTTTAGACAGCATCTTAAGGTTTCATACTCAGTCGGCAGCATTCACCGTTAGCAACCAAAGTAATAGAAAAAAAGGTTTTTAAAACCTTAATAACTTCGTTCAATTTTTTTTAATGCATTTTCAAATTTATCTGTTTAATTGTAATACTGCCCGATTTCGTTATTTCACGTCTTAATGGGTCTTGTCACTAACCATATCTGTTTAACCTTCCGGTCTTTGACCATTCGCGACAAATGTCCAAACCACATCAGTTGCTTATTCTCCACTTTATTTAGTACTGCCTCGACGTTACACCACTTTCGTATTGCACTGTTTTCAATTCGGTCCTTTTTCGTAACTCCCATCACTGCCTTAAAAATAGTTTCGGAAACACACTAAAATGATTTTTAACATAAACTAAATGTTCGCTAAACCATGAATTAGCTAGTAATCCATTTGATTCTGTAATTGTAATGGACGAACCATCAAATAATTCTGATATTGCCCTTTTTATAACCTCAAAATGCTCTGAATAAAATATAACCGCTTCCAACCTTGTACTTAATACAGGTTTTCATGGCAGAGGAAAATCGAATAATATTTCTCTGTATAATTGGTCTCATAAAGGCACTTTTACAAATATCTTTTTATATTGTTTATAATATACTGGCGTAGCGGGGGTTGGGGTTATTGTTAATAATTAATATAAGTAAGTTATTATCAGTATGGTAGAGTCGTTGACCCACAACGCCTCTTGCAGTTTGCTTGGCTTTTTTGCGAGAGGTATTAAATTAAACTAACATTTAAATATTTTACCTATGTACGTGCTTTGGTGTTACCAAATCTTACATTTTTAGTTTGAGCCTCCAATACAAAATTTGTGCTAAGTACAAATTGACATGAATTATTCTAAGTTCAAATTCAAAATAAAGTCTTTAACATTTAAGAACCAACTTATATTTGAACGACCAAATCCGTAATACGGATTTAATTAATTTACTTGAATACTTTTATAAGTTCTAAACATCTGAAACGGCTAAGTACACAAACAGCACTTAGATGATTCAGACAAATAATTTTGTACAAGTCCAGAATTAATAAATCAAACAATTACATTTGAAACGTCTAAGCCCGTAAATAGAATTTAGATGGTTCGCACAAATCTGTTACAAGTTCTGAATTAATGAATAAAACAAATCTTACATATATTCACTAGTACGGCATCTTAAAGGGTGTCAATTTTCTTGTAGTGACTGCTTCTGTGATGACCGGATATAGACCATGGCTTTACTGTATGTTGGTCACAGTTATATATGGAAAATTGATCCCCTTCTCTTAATATGAGCGTGTGAAATGTCTACTTGTTATCTTACAAGAATGCTGGTCAGCATTTCTCACGCTTGTGGAATTTACACAAAAGTACGTATCAGGTTTCAACGGCGCGTGCGGCTTGTCTAGTCAATGTCCTGATCTAAAGGCGTCATTTCAACTACACGTGAATGAATTTAATAAATTTAATTCATTTTAAACTTTGCTTAATATTTTTACATTCGCCTTTGTTACAATATCGTTGACTAAAGGAAGCTGATTTCTAACTTCCTCTGCCACTCTGTTTAATCTATGTGCCAAACATAAATTATCGATTGGATTTGGATACTACTTTTACCATGGAAAGAATTAGAATTATTTTGTTCCGGTAAAAAATTTTACGTAACACCATTGAAATACAATCTATTGAAATTATTTTCGCCTAAGACATCTATCATTCAATTTACAATATATCTGCCGCAAACATCAGTGGTTTAGTCATGATGTCAGTAAATAAGAATTTAATCCATAATATAAACAATTTTAACGAAAAAGTTATCGAATATTTTCTTTCTCGGAAAGACAGAAGACTAGATTTTGTGTATAAGCCAGAAACATTTTAAAGGGATTATTGTGTTGTATGTCTGTGTGTTTTTACGTCTGTACATAAAACTCTTTCTATTTGTATGAAATTGCTCAGCTACTGAAGGTGAGTGTATTATATATTATTGTTTGTTTATATTCTCTCAGCAACTAGAGCCCCCCAAAATAAATTATCACGAGCCGTCACTGTACGACACTCAAAACGAATTGTTTTAGAACTTCAGTTGTAGCAAGTCTGTCAGATGTTTTGCGCATTTCATTTGGTTCAATTGTTTTGAAACCCAGTGCCTAGATTTAACTGTCCAAAATGCGGTTTCACTGATTGGAAAGTACTATTCCGAGTTAAATTTTCATATTAATCCCGCGTTATTGGTATCAATGAAATCCTTGAAAAACGCTCGTTTTTAATATCCTAGCGTCCCACCCTAGTGCCGTTTGAAAAAATAGAGTTATTCTCGAAAAGGCGTTTTTGCCAACTTTAGGTCATTCTAATACAGCAACGAAAACAGTTCTCCAACAATTTGTCTTGAGTGTTGCGGTACCTTGACTTTCATTTTGCGTAAGTCATGGCACTCTAGATTAATTTATGCAACAATTTACTTTGTCATCAAAATGTTTCGAATGTGATACTAGGTACCATACGTTAAATTAAATGGATATTGCAAAAATGTATAAACATACACAGTGTTTCATTTAAAATAACAAAGTTGACGTTAATTCAGGCGACACCGGAAGTGACAGAAACTTGTGTTCTATGTCAAAAAATGCCATTTAAAGAGTATATTACATACGCCAAATTTAATTTTGATATCTTAAATAATAAAAAATATATTGGGGTGCCCCAGGTTTCGTTGACACCCTGTACAGTTCAAGACCGAAAATCGTATCAATGTTCAAGTATCTTAGAATCCGTCTTTTTTACACAAAATTTTAAATATGGATTCATTGCTTAGAAAGAGAATGAAGTTATAGCATGTATGTATGACGTAATAGGCACCTACTTATTCTAACGGTGCTAGAATATTTAGTTGGCCTTTAGGGCGTTAGGTAACGGAATCTTATGTAAACTAGTGTGCCCATAACAAAGCTTTAAATAATTATAAAGTAACTGTAGTTACGGTGTGTAGTAGTGGAAAATTAGGAGTTTTGCAGTAATTCGGGATACTTTCACGTACATAAAATAAAGCAATTAGGGCCAAATCGCATGTTCTGGCATCAAATCACGGATCGTGTGCAAGTATCGTGATCTAAAAGAGTTGCCTATGCTTTGTGGTTCATAAAATAGCACATCATGTGCTTGTGGCTTTACAATTAAGTTATTGAGTTCAAAAATAACACGCTCTACCCGCTGAAATGCATGTACAAGATCATACGTTCTTCTAACCTATTATTTTGTCAAGGGGTCGCCTTATCTGATTCTTGGGCGACGTGGAACTGGTTTCACACCTCACAGCCACATGCAAACTTGTTCGAGTGCTTTGTAATGTAATGAATATATTTGATAGGGGTTGTTACAACCTATTTTACATTGTTATTAGACCTGATTTACGGAGTGACAAATCGACTCCATCACTATCTGCTCCACCATATTTTTCCTTGTAGGATTTTTGAAACGTTGCCTTAGAAATTATGAAATCTCTTTTCTTAAAGATAGTAGACGTTTGCCCAGAATAACCAAAAAATTTAAATATTTACCAAGGACCTCTGATGTTATATTTGTGTGAACGGATACTTCCGAATTGCATCAATATAAGTTTATTTGGGTATTAGAATGGAGTAAAGACCTTACTTCAAACTCGCAGGAAATTGTTACAATCCTGGCACCTGATCGTCCATGGAAACCAAATAACCCACTTTTAGACTGACACGGTTTGTATTCTGGGAACTTATAACGGCATCTTTACTAGTATAATGCTATAAAAATGTAATTTTACACTTGCAGCCTGTCCTTTACAATTTAGTTCATTCCGTCAATAATGTAATTATTTTCTTGTGTTTCTAAGAATTTTCAACAGTTGGTTTAAACGGCGAATGAAATTTCTATAAACATAGTAAAATGGATTACCAAATTGCAAAACGTCTTAGGTATATCTTCTGTACTTGTTAATTACAAATTGATAATAATTAGGACGTCAAGACGCCGATCTTTAATCTTCTCTATAAAATTATGCTTTCTACACTTCTGAAACCTTGCAGATCGAATTGAAGGAACTCAGATAGGACACATCATGTCAATGTATAATTCCTTGTATCTTTCAACAATAGTTACTATAATAAATCCCCGTGGTCTTATTTATGACGAAAATATAGGTAGGTACTTCCTTTACAGAAAAAGTTCACTTGAAGGTCATTTTTCGTTTAAACAACAAACTTGTGATTACTGAATGTTTGGTGAACACTTTCTCTTATTATTAGCTTCAGTTATTATAAAGCGGCAAGCCTAAACAAATAAAAATTTGTATCGAACTCTAAAAGCAGTGTCAGTCAATAAAGCAGAGCTTTTGACGGATAACGCGCAATATGAACGTAGCCATAAAAAGAATTACTTACCGTATAAACATAAACAAATTTTCGTTAATTGGCCAAAATATATCGAGATGTTATTATGATGGACTGCAAATTTCATATATCTTGAGGGTGTTGGTTTAAGTTAAGTGAAGTTTTCTGTCATGAGCCATTTCTAGTAGATGTTCTGCCTTATATTAAATTATCCGTATTTCTAGTAGTTTGCTTTTTAAATTTTAATTTGCATGCTTAATTCATCAGATAAAGCCGTGCTGAATGGCACTTAACTATCATTACTACCATGTTTTACCAGTGCAATTTAATACAGTAATACCAAGCATTGCGGCTTAACCCACATTGCCAACTAGCCTCTTTTTTGGTCCTACAAAGAGCTACAAGTAACTTAAAGTGGAAGGTGGTAGACCCAGAGTTGCAAGTAAATATATTTTGACACAGCTAAACAAGAACAAGCTCAACTAAATCATGGGAGTTTCCTACCGGCCATCGGTTTCACTAGCGGCGCTAGGACTTGTAAGGTGTTGCAGGTGTAAGTAAGGGTATATGCTGATAGCGCTTAGTCTCTGTCTCTGGATGGTACCAACAGCTTTTGTCGTTGAGAGGCATTCTGGTAGTACCACAGCCACAAGAGATCTGGTTGCTTTGCTGTTTCGAATAGCCCTAGTTCCAAGAGGGGCTGATAATACAAGATGTACCTTATATATACAAGGATTGTCGTTTATATAGATTCATCGGGTACTGCAACCGCTACGAACATTGGCGAAAAAGTTAAATACACATTTTAAATGGTTTGATGTAAATTTTGTTGTGTACCAATCCCCTGCTATTCTGCTCACTGGTTGTTTTCCACCGCCTTCTACAAAGTTTGTGTTTGTCTATTATACCCATATTAAAGTAACTTAAGTTGTTATAGTTCATCTTCATATTTCTCTGTTTGTGTGAATAACTTTCTTCCTTTCTTGCTATCTTGATCGTTTTAATGGTTTACTTAAATTAATTTATAGCCTTTACACGTTATGATAGGCTACTATCTCAATTAAAATTAATATCCTACTTCATTTGTTAACATGTTTAGATTTAGAGGAAACATTTATAAAATTGTAAACTGATACCTCTACGAAAATTAATTCTTACATTTGATAACATATCTTAATATACCGTTAAACTTAAAATCTTTTTGTTTAATAAAAAGAAAAACTACTAATTGCTTTCCAAGTATTTAAGCTACGAAAGTAAATCAAGTAATTTATATTTAAATAAAAACATACTCAATTCCTTAAATACATGAAACATGAATATGCAGGATATTATCTATGACATCTTACGTCTTCATATTTTTCGTTAGACTTCGCCTGGTTTTTATTTGTCAATAGTAATATCCTGATGCGCTGGAGGGCGAAATAAAGCTTACCCTCTGTTATCTACCCTTTAATTCCGCGTATGTTCCCTGTGGGTAAACAAAACAACCGAAGACAATTAAAAGACGGATCATGTCACTATTTCGCTTTCTCTTTTAAATTGTTAAACTTTACACGGCCATGCAAGTTGCTAATAACCAAAGCGAGTGCAGATTGAAGGGACATTATGTTATATACGTTACAAATTTAGAATTTCTTATAACTACTACTTGTGTGTACATGACAGGCTTTGCATAACTTATAATGTTTGTTTATATTAACGAAATTGCCTTGATTCAATAAAGCGTAATATCTTCAGCTGATACATTTCGATGTTTGGTTACGTACCTACAGTACTGTACTAAAAATACAACAATAATTAAAAGCAAACTTTGTTTCTGCTTGCAAAATCAATCTGCCGGTTATAAAACCAAAATTAAAATTGAAAACAGATAACTGAAATAAAACTTACCGTTCAGCGATATTTATTGGGTGCGGTTATTTGCAGTTTTCCTTCTCATTAAAAACATTGACGCCGGTAGATATTTATTTTTATTTTAAATTGTTTTTTAAATTTGGGATTTTGGTGAGGTGAATTAGTTCAGATAAAAACGGTTGTCATAAAATGTGATGTCGATATCATTTTACAGGTGCGTTGATAAACACAACCTATTGTTATTTTTGTTTAGTTTGAATGTACATGCTGATTAATGTGGTGCAATGTGATAAATTCTGTGAAGTTATAAAGAAACCTAATGAAATATAATAGGACCAACAGACACTTAAAAGAGCAAAAAGAGGCTTATATTTGGTTATAATGTTATTCTATAGCATGCACAATGCACACTCATACCGATATCATTTTGTTAGCCAATTTGTGTATGTGTCCTTGAAATAAATTTAACTAATTTAAGCCAAAGTGAAAATAATAAAAAAATATTTTAAATACTTAGAATATAAGCTGAGATAATTAAAGCGTGTATTGTAGAGTAAATGTGATTAACAATAAACTTAGGTGATGTAGTAAGAAGAATTACCAGAAGTTCAAAAGTAAAACATTAAGCTTCATTCGTCATAGTCTAAATTTAGGTCTATCAAAATTCTGTTTCTTTGGGTTGTTCAAGCAGATTTTATTAGAAAGAAGATTTTAGGGGCAAACGGTGTTGCAAACCACAGTTGGATAGGAACACAAGCGTAATGGAAAGCGTTAGAATAAATATCAAAATATTAATGGCAGCTACGTGGAAAAACAAACAGTAGTTTTTAGTGTCATTTGAGTTTGTTAAAGATTTTTCTGTAGTAAATGTGTTTATATAATTTAAACGTGTGCCTTTAATAATGGGCCACTCTCATATACGTACATTACCTGCTATAATGTTGCTATTGTATTACATTTCTACGTCTATGTTACTTGTCACTTACTATTAGAACCACACCGACTGCATAGCACAGTATGTTGACTCGTAATAAGATTGAATAAGAGAGACTCAAGAAATCTTCGTATCACATTCCTTTAACTACTGCTATTGTTTGTATACAACCTGTAGAAATTACTATACGAGATCTTCCGTTTTTTTTTTTTTAATTTATTTAACTAGCTCAGCATTACCTTTGCTATACATGGTTCTGATATATTACTCTTATAGCTATTAAAATCGTGTGAGGGCAGCATATTACTAGTTATGCTCCTCTGTATCTCTACAACATATAATTAGTTACTATGATTTAATTATTCTATATCTTCTGGCTGTGAGATGGTGTCTTGTGGTAACTTCCTTTTTAATCGAGTGTGAATGTTAGTTTGACCGATGTTATAATACTTAGCACTAGGGCACTCACTAATGTTATTAAAGAAATTTGTTGTCACTTTTTTAATATGTTCCTCAATCGTTGGTAGTTGCAGTTCATGATGCAATTGATTGTTCCGCACGTACCATGGGGCGTTAACCGCAATCCTTATCACTTTGTTTTGTAGCACTTGTAACTTTCTTTTATGTGTTTTAGTTGATTTGACCATATTGCACATGCGTATGTTAAGATTGGTCTGAGTATGGATTTATATATCAGCAGTGCACATTCAATTCGTAGATGTGATTTTCGGTTTATAAGCGGGTATAAAAGTCCTAATCTTGAGTAGCACTCGTTCACTTTTTTATTTATGTGATATCCCCATCCTAGCCTTGTATCTAGATACACACCAAGGTATTTGATTGCACTATCTCTGGTGTTCCACTCTATTTTAGATTGATTAAGGTAGAGGTTAGGGAGTGTTCTTATTTGTCTTAAGGTGAAAATTTTTGCCTGGCTTTTTGTTGTGTTAACCTTGATTTTCCATTGGTCCAGCCATCTGCTTATATTATTCAGCGCCTCTTGTAAGTGATTCACCGCTTCTGACAGGATGTTATTGTGAGCTATTATGGCTGTATCATCCGCAAACATTGCAAGTGCGGTATTATTTGTGGTCGTTAGGTCGTGTACGTATAGGTTGAACAGCACAGGTCCGAGGATACTCCCTTGCGGGACTCCCGCTTTTATCGATCTTTTCTTAGATAATGTTGCATTAACTCTGACCGCAAAAGTTCTGTTACTGAGGAAAGAGCTAATTATATTAATTAGGCTCTTAGGTGTTCCGAGGTTAATTATTTTGTATATCAGGCCATCCAGCCACACTTTATCGAAAGCGTTTTGTAGGTCGATGAACGCTATAGCTGTGTATTCTTTGTTTTCAAATCCTTTTTCGATCAATTCGGTTAGTCTTAATAGTTGATGTGTGGTGGAATGTTTTTTCCTGAATCCAAATTGATAGTTTGGGATTATGTTATTGCGTGTTAAAAACTTTTGGAGTCTGTTAAATATAACTTTTTCTAGTAACTTAGAGAGTGTCGAAAGCAGGCTTATTGGTCTATAACTTTCCGGTTTGTGCTTATCTTTACCAGCTTTGTGGAATGGGACTATGTAAGCTTGTTTCCATTTATCCGGGAAGTACCCCATTCTTAGACAGCCGTTGAATATCGTTGCTAGAATGGCTAGCGATTTATTTGTCGAGATCTTCCGTTGTGCTTAGCAACTGCTGAAGCTTTTGTTATTGGTGCTGTTTTCTTATATACATATTATACATAGTATGTTCAATAGGTCACTCTTTCTCACTTTTTTTTAACGATAGAAAATAGACACAAAGTCTCCTTGTATTACTCTTGTTACTGTTTCTTGTATTGATACCGAGCGCCACTTGCAGTTAGTTCCCATTTCATTCTTCCCGTTCATGACAAGTGTATACACAGCTGTCTTGTGCTTTTTTGATTTTTCTATGATCAAAGAAACTAACAGGAGTCTTTCACTGATATATCGCACGTCAGTTATATTGCTTATGTATTTAGCATTATGAGTTCGGTTTTATGCACTGCAGAGTGTATACGTTGCTAGTAAGTGCCGGAGTCGTAAATAGATAGTTCGAAAGCTATCTCGAAGTGATTGTTATTTGTGGTGACTTCGTAGTTCTAGTGATATCTAAAGTGCCACGAGAACAAATAACTGAAATCAACACGTGTAACTGAAGCGTTCGTGAAAATTTTAAGAAAACCCAAATTTACTAATACAATTACTGAAGGTATTATTTAGTGCTAATGTATCCGTAGTCATTAATAACAAGCTGGAATCGATGGAGCATTCTATCAATATGCTAAACCAAGAAAACTTGTATTTACAAGGGAAACTCGATTAATTGGCACAATATTATAAACGTAGTAATGCAGGGCTATTTGGTATGAATTAAGAGGATAACGCGAACTTTCAGTTAGAAGAAAAACTCAAGGTAAATTTAAATAAGAATTGCATTCACTTAATACACCGTACTGAGATAGCTATTATCGAAAAAGGCACTTCTAAATAATCTACGAAGATTCAACCCGCGAGAAATCATCGCTACTTCAAAAGGAAGTTGGAAAACCTAAAGTGTGGATAAGAGATGGTAGAATCTTTGCTAATATAAAAAAAAGGAAAAGAAAATTATCATTCATAGCAAAGGTCTTGAAAAATAAAGTCAATGAATATTGACAGGAACTTTATGCGCCTGCACAAATGTCATAAATGTTATTAACTCTAAGTTTATGTGCATTTAAGTGTTTATTTTTTGTTCGTTATGGTTAACTTTTGCTTTGATTGCTATAGCACTAAGCTAATACTTTTATTTTTTTGTTTTGATTTATGTATTATTTATTTTTATTTACATTTTTAAATGGTGGAAAACTTTATTTTTAGTTGTTGGCGTATAAATGGCTGATTTCATAAATTACGTGATACCTAACTCTTAGACTGTCACCGAGGTCTGGCTAACGGAAGCTGTTGCTGATAATGGGGTTTACATAAACGATTCTAACATTGTACGCAAAGAAATGCAACGCAGACGTGGTCGGCTCGTCTATTACATAAGCACGGATCTAAATTACTCTATGGCTGATTTTGTTTAAGATAATAATTTTGTAATGAATTCAATATTATCTATGATGTTAACACTTATTGAAGGCGTTTTTTTAACATACATACATACAGGATGCCCTATTTCTTGAACGTTATTTGGCTAACTCTTTTATTTGCACAGATATACAAACGGTTAAGTAGGAAAATTAGTGCAGTTTTTTGGAAATTTTTTATACGACGCGACGTGTAATTAAAAAGTTATTGGCGAAAAACGAAAAAAATCGTCTTTTCTATTATCCCACGTGGTATATTCATTTGTATAATTAGAAAAATATTTTTCAGATACCTTTTGAACAATTTTTTTCGTAAAATAATATAGGCTGAATGGGATTTTGCTAACTGTAACTTAGGATGTCCTGTTCAATATAAGTTGAACTGTTCTCTTAACAAAAATGCTTAATGTACTTTGGCATGTATTTAAAAGAAATCACTGAAACTAAAGCACAGAAAAAAATATTTAATCTACCCAGGTACTGAGGTAGATTCGGCCTGTGCCTGTGGAGGTTTAGGTCAATAGAAAAAATTAAATTGAAGTGGTTAATATGAAAGTACATATTTATTTCTGTTCTTTCAAAAATAGAACCTAATCAGTTTATAGCGAAAAGGAATTAATCAGTGTCAAGACATAAACAAAATTTCTATCTTCTAGACATAACTAAATATTAAAAGTTCAAAAAAAAAAGAACATAAAGTATTGCAGTAGCTTCATTTATCTCAAATCATATCCTTGAAAATTATAGGCCGCTCAAAATCCTAGCAATTTCAGTCATTTTAATCTGTACATCTAACCTAACAATATCTGTATATGTAAATGTAAATGTACTCACATCTTGAATATCGGGGAAAAAGAAGTTTGAAGAATCTTCTCAAATATGTTTCTGTAAGCATATGTTTTTTCGACTTTTAATATCTTCCCAGTGTAAAAACAATATCCCTCTTTCTTATCTTTCTTGAATCTCACCAAGACAAAGTCATTAACATCAGCATAAGAATCTTCTTCAAAGTCTTGAATGATTCTTCACTTGTCGTGTCATCTGCAACAAAGGAAGATTCGTCAGATGGAGAATCATGGGGCACTACTTTTCTTTTTGCAGTAGGATTTTTCCTTGCCACATTCTTTTCTCTCTATTTACAAATATTGTTTGAGTTTAAACTCTGGAGTGCCAGTGTATATTCTGGATTTGGACAGCACTCTTCTTATCCCCTTCTTTCTCTCTTCTAAAGGAATCTTAAACAATGGCCATATTTCTTCTAATAAGCTCTTTCTTTCTTTGAACTCTTTTAGTTCTTACGAGATTGGCGGTACAGGTTCTTTGTATATAGGACAAACCATAATTGAGGTCAGACGCGTACTTCAGATACTGACATATTTCCCTTTCTTGCTCCAGTGTAAAGAGTTTAGTAATTGCATATGTACTACCAAATTATTGGCTCCATCATCTTCCACACCACTTTCGTTCTGCGAGTTTTCTTATTTTTGTTTGGAAGCAACACTTTTAAACGAGATTGTATAATCAAACCTTTGTTGTTGTGACGTCTTGCAGACTCGTTAAGACCTAATTCTCGTTTTAGCTAGGCACATATTGCATTTTTCATATCTTGTTCATTTACTTCTCTCTCTGTTTTCCTTTTGTAAAAACAAGGTATCTAAAAAAGTAAATAAATCACTATTTATACTAAATCTGGGTGGACGATTCAGCCACTCGATGTGAGGTAAATTCGGCCGGCCGAATCTACCCCCCTTTATGGTGGCCGAATGCTCCTAACCCATTCTTGATAAAATATAAACGAGGTAATAGAAATATGGTTTGGAATTCACGTTATGTTTGATAAGCACGTGCTTAGAGATATATTGATGATTACAATCTAAGAGATACGATCATTTATAAAATAACTCGCTATAAAAAATTACGGTTTGGCACATAAACAAAACACACCTCATTAGCCTCGGAGTTTCAGCAGCTTACTGAATTCACTTTGGGGTACACTATGCAAACGAAATTAGGCGGCAGATTCAATCATGCAAATAGAAATAGAGAATGGCTTAGTCCTCCACCTAGCTGAATCCTCCACTCTCCACCCTAAATCCTAATATTTTGGCTTCACAAACCTACTGTTGGTCTGTGCCCAGTTACTTAGGGAGCACCCTGTATAAAATTTACTAAATTTATTAATGAAAAATGATCGTCGACTTTTAACCCATAAAGGTTTTAATGTTGTTACAACCTTTACGTGCGCACTGTATATATTGCTGTGTTATTTAGTCACATTATCACATTTATACATATAATATTTATTTAATACACTTGACACAAATTAACATATGACATGACTTTCCGTTAACAAATTTTAATTAGAAAGGATAATACGAAATGTAATATTTTGTTCATTTACATAAGGAACTATGTTAAAAGTATTTTTTTTTAATAAATTGTAATGTTTGAAGTCCTGTAGAATTGAATGATCCATGAAGAATATCGAAAATTGAATATTAGAATTTTTCAACGTTAAGGCACAGTATTGATATGCCTACATCTTCTTTAATTTGATTCATAAAGTATTTTGAGATAAGTTGATTTCTTGTTGTATAGTTTTTCAATATCCAGGCTAAAACTTCTTCTTCTTCTCGGTATCCTCCTTTTGCCCATAGAGCGTCGGAGTTTTGTTCATTTTTCTTCTATCCATTTTTTTCAACCTTTCCGGTCTCTCGCCATTTGTTTCATCTGTTGTATTGTTTTTCCCTTTTCCTTCCCTATTTCCACCACTTGTTCCAACCATCCTTTTCTAGGTCTCCCTTTCCTTCTTTTTCCATATCTTTTGACTTCCATTACTCTTTTCTCTATTCTATCTTCTCCCATTCTTAAAACATGTCCATACCAATTTAGTTTTCTTTTATTTATTTTTGTTTCGATGTCTTCCTGGTTTAGTTCCTTCCTTATATTTTCGCTTCTGCATCTATCCATTTTTGTTTTTCCCGCTATTTTTCTTAACTGTTTCATTTCTGCCGCGTTTATTTTGCTTCTCTGTTTTTCGTTTATTACCCAGGTCTCACTCGCGTATATTAAGGTAGGTACCGTTATTGCGTTGTATATTTGTATTTTCGTGTTCTGTTCTATTTCTGCTTTTCCCAGGACTGTTTTATTTAGGGCGTAGTATATTTTTGTTGCCTTCTTGGCCCTGTTTGCAATTTCAGTGTCGATTTTTCCGTCGCTCGTTATTACTGTCCCTAGATATTCTTGTGTGGTAACTTTTTCTAATTCTTCCCCTTTACACGTCAACTTATTTCCATATTCCTCTGCTTGCTGTGTTTGTGTGTTGCATATTTTCATGTATTTACATTTCTTTATATTTATTTCTAATCTTGCTTTCTCGATCTCCTCCACCCATATATTTATTAATTTTTGCATTTTTCTTTGGTTTTCCGCTACTAGTATTATGTCGTCTGCATATATCATTACCTCTGTTTTAATCGGTCTTAAGTTGTTGTATCCGATGATCATTTGTAGGTGTTTCGATCTTTGCTTGGCATTTTTAGTTATTTTGTCCATTATAAGTATAAACAGTAGTGGGCTGAGGCTGTCACCTTGTTTGATTCCTCTTTCCATTCTAATTTGCGATGATCGTTTGCCATATATTTGTACTCTTGCCCTTGTATTTTCATAAATATTCTTTGTTATTTCTATTAGCTTTTTTGGGATGTTAAGATCTTTCATTGTTTCCCATAAAATTTTTCGATTTACTCTATCGAACGCTGCCTTAAGGTCTATGAAGGTTATATAAATTTCTTCCCCTTTTTCGTTTTTCTTCTCTATAATTTGTCTTAGTAAGAATATGTTGTCTACTGTTTGTCTTTTTTGTCTGAATGCCGATTGCTCGTCCTCCAGTTTTCCCTCCACTACTGCTCTCATTTTCTTTTCTATTATTCTTGTATATACCTTGTATACTACCGAGGAGAGGCATATATCCCTGTAGTTTTGGCAATTGAATTCATCTCTTTTCTTGTGGATTGGCATCAGCAGGTTCTCTTCCCATTCTTCCGGTATTTTATTCGATTTCCATGCCAGTCTCATGATTTTTAGAAGCCATTTCTTTCCTAGTTCCCCTAGCCACTTAATCATCTCCGGCTCTATTCTATCTGGTCCGCTTGCTTTCCCTATCCTTATTTTGCCTATTGCCTCCTCCAATTCATCCAGTTGTATTTCTTCTATTGTGTTATCATGTTCCGTTATTTGGTTTTGTGTCCTATTTCTCTGTATAGTCTGTTCTTCTTCTTGTTCCGCTTCATCATTTTCTTTTCCATATTTTTCCTCGTAGTATTCTTCCCATATGTTTATTATTTCCTGTGGTTGTGATTTTATCTGATTTCTTTTATCTCTCAGGCCTCTTATCTTTTTTCTTTTTCCGCCCCTTATTGATCTAATTTTGTTCCAGAATTTTCTGTTATTATTTTTGTAAGATTGGTTTAATTCTTCTCCATATTTCTTCCAGCTCTCTCGCTTTGCTTCTCTTATCATTTCTTTTACCTTTTTCCTTATTCTGTGATATTCTTCTTTTTCTTGTTCTCTTTTCGTTCTAATGTATGTTTTCCATGCTACCTTCTTCTTTTTCACCTCTGCCTGTATTTCTTTGTTCCACCAATCAGTTTTTTGGTGTGTTTTCTTAATTTTATGTATTCCGCAGACTTCTTCTGCTTTCCTTAATATTATTTCTTTAAACATGCACCAACTTTCTTCGAGGCTTCTTTCTTTTTCCTTGATTATATCAAATTCTTTTTCTGTTTCTTCCTTATAACTTTTCCTTTTTTCTGGGTCTTGTAGCCTCTTTATTGCTATTTTGCTATATTCTGGTTTTTCTATTATTTCTTGTCTAATCTCGCGCAGTTCAGCTATTACTAATCTATGATGTGTACCAATTTCAGCTCTATTTTCTGTTCTTATCTGTCCGATTTTATGTCTCATTTCTTGTGTATACACTATATAGTCGATAATACTCTTTGCTTCTCTTCCATCTGCTATGAAAGTGTATCTTTCTTGCAGTGGTTGTTCCCAGAAGGTGTTTCCTATTAGTAGGTCATTTATTTGACAGAAGGCTAACATTTTCTTCCCGTTTTGGTTTAATGTATTTTCACCATATTTTCCCCTACATCCTAGTTCTCTACTTTCGTCGTTTCCTATCCTTGAATTCCAATCCCCCATTAATATTATTTTTTCGGATTTTTCTCTAATCTCATCCAGCGTATTCTGCAAGTCTGTGTAGAATTCTTCCATTTCCGTTTCGTTGGTTCCTTCTACCGGCGCATATAGTTGTACTATATACCATTCATCTCCTGTTTCTATTTTAATGTACATTATTCTTGATGATATATATTTGGCGTCAGTAACTTTTGCATGCATCTCTTCTGTCATCACTATTCCAACTCCTTCCTTTGCTCTTTGTGCTGTATCCACCCCTGAATAATATAATATATGCCTTTCTCCTATTTTAATTCTTCCATTTCCTTTTTTCTTTGTCTCGCATAGTCCCAGCAATTGTATTTTATATTCCACCATTTCCTGTATCATTTCTCTTTCTTTCCCCATTATCGATGTTATATTCCATGTTCCTATTTCTATGTTTGGTATTTTATTCTCTTTTTCCTTATTTTTGTTCATCATTTCATTTCTGTGTTCCTTTTTCGCCTTTTGTTGCTTTTCTGTTTTCTTTCTATTTTCCTTTGTTGTCTCTGTTTCTATCCGTTTGTATTTTTCCTTGCTGTCCTTATCGATATTTCCATTTGCGTTTACCTTTGTTCGTTGCCATGTCGTGTCCCCTTCCCCATCCCTGTTTGGTATTAGTTTTTTGGGTAATGGCTTGTTTTTGTTATCTTTTGGAGTTTGTCCCTTAGGGAATCTTCATTGCTGCCTTCTGGTGATCTCTGACTCAAGGTCCTCCCTTTCTTTTCCACTGTTTCCCTATCGTGTTCTCTTGTTGGTTTAGTTGCCTTTCCTTGATCTCCTCTTATCAGTGCGTTTACCCGGGTTCCTCCTTCCTCTTTCTGTTCTTGTGCGCTTTCATTATTGTTCCTTCCTTCTATTTGTTGTAGTCTTTCGAGTGACATTATTTCTCCATTTATTATTAATTTGTTGAATCTTAATACTGCGTGGTGTCCCATTTTTCTGTACTGCTTCATATGTCTTACTAATTCCCTGCGTTGTTCCTGTATTTCCTTTGTGAAGTCTTCCTCCATATATACTTCCGTTCCTTTTAGTTTGTTTGTTGATTTTATTATCTCCTGCCTTTTATTTCTTGCTTTTAGTTCCAGCATTATTGGCCTTTTGTTACTACGTTGTTTATTTCCCATTCTCCTTATTTCGTGGATATCTTCCTCCATGTTTATCAGAATATTCATCTCTCTCAGTATAACTCTCACTTTTTCTTTTAATTCCATATCTCCTTCTCCATTTGATTCGATTACTCCGTGTATAACTAGTCTATTCTTCCTTATTTCTCTTTCTAAGTTTTCTATTCTTTCTTCTTGCTTAGTGTTTTTTAGTTTTAACTGTTCGTTATCTTTCTTCATTTTCACGTTTTCCATTCTTATGTTAGTTGTCTCTTTTTGAAGTATTTCTACTTTGTTCTCTAGTCTTTGATTACTTTTCTCTATCCCGTCGAGCTTATCGTTTATTTTCAGTAGCATTTCCATCAATTTATTGAGTTCTTCTTTATCTGCCATTTTAAAATTATTTTGTTATATTTATTATATTTTAAATTCTTTAGTTATTGATTTCTCATATTAATTTAATTTTTATAATTGATTTTTATTTGGTTTTTTGTTGTCGGTATTTGTTCGTTCGGCACGTTAAGGAACCGGCCCGGATTTTCTCCTCAGAGGCCGTCGTTCTCTTCTTGCCACCGCGGGTAGAATCGAATACGGCCCTGCCAGGCTAAAACAACAGATTAAATTATAATATTTTATATTTTCAAGTAATTTAAATTGTGTACATAAAAAGTGAGGTTCGAAGATTGTATTTAGCAGAATTATGCTTTATAAAAGATAAATGACCGGATAAAAGTGTTATTAAAAGTTGATAAAGCTTATAAACTATGGAAGTAATAAGAATTTGAAGTGTAAAATACAATATTTTGGAATTAAACATTAAAAATACGTTTTGAAAGTTCGTTTTTAAATAAAGTTTTAAAGTAAGTTGTTTTTTAATGAAGATTTAAACATTTTTCAGTTAAAGGTTATTAAGAAAAAGTGTGAATTGTATTATAAGGAATATTTTCTGATGATTCAATTTTGATTTTGGAACAATTTTATAAATAGTTAGTTTTAAACTTTTGAAGTCAAAAAGTTCATGTTTATTTTTATGAAAGTTTAATTTGTTATAAATAATTATATGTTAAGTACTATTTCAAAGGTAATCTTGTGTAGATTGTAAATATGTAATTAGTTTTAGAATAAGGTATATTTTAGATACAGGGTGATTCAAAAGGTATGGTCCAAACTTAGGGGTGTGATTGGTGATGCTAAAATAAGCAAAAAATGCCAATAAACGCATGTCTTATCTCCAACCGTTATCTAGTTACATAGGTTTTCTTTGGTTTCATCTGTGTTCTGCCAAATCACGTTATCTAGGAAATAAATAAAACAAATGTTAATTTCTTATGGCAGAAGACGTTTCAAGCTTGAATTGGCGTAGTTTTTAATAAATGTGGCAATGATGCAGACATTGATTTCTGTACGTGATTATGCAGAAAGCAGAAATGCATTTTGTGTATGGTTATTGCAACGGAAATACCCGTGCAGCTATGGTAAAATATGGGCGAAGGTATCCTCACCGGAGACAGTCTGACCACCGAACATTTGAACGATTGCACCGAAATTTGTGTGAAACAGGTAGGGTTGGACCACTTCATGTCGGAAGAAATAACGTGTACAATAATGATGTCACTATTGAAGCAATTAAATATTCCCCAGTCGTCAGTTTGGCGTACACTACGTACAAGATCAAGATCTGCATCTTGATGTGCGAAGATCCATGTGGTATCAGCATGACGGAGCATCGTTGCACAATTCACATCAGGTAAAGGGTTCGATAAATCGCTAAATAATCGCTTTCTACAGCGCTGGTTTGGGAGAGGCAGTCCAGTACTATGGCCGGATCGTTCACCGGACATAATTTCACTAGATTTTTACTTGTAGGGCACATTAATAGAAAAAGTTTATGCAACGGAAATTCGGGAGAGGGACCATTTAGTTAATAGAATGAATGAAGCTGTTGAAGATATTCGAAGACATCCTCAACAGTTGAGGAATGTTCAAGATTCTCTGCGTCGGCGTTGTATACAAGTACAAGGTGGACATTTTGGATATTTATTGTGATACTTTTTAATTTTTCTTGTAATAATTGTATACGTTCTTTATTAATAATAAATTATCGTAAATGTTGTTATAACTGGAAAACAATTGTGAATTGGACATGAATTTATTGGCATTTTATACTTATTTTAACATCATCAATCACACCCTTAAGTTTGGACCATACCTTTTGAATCACCCTGTATATTGTTTTTAAAATTGATTTATTTTTCTAAAACCAAGGCTTTTGATTGGCCCATTAATGTGAAAAACATGAGAAGGCAGTATGAAAATAGATTTGTTTAGAGGCGTACGTGTTGTAAAACACTCCGTAAATTTGATTTAATGTAAACAAAGAAGTGATGTTAATTAAAGGTGAGGTTATAAAAATAAGCGATTGTTAAAAAGGTTGTTTTGGGAAGTGAATTTATAAATGCATACGTAACTTTCTTAACAAGAGTATAAAGCATAAAAGTTAAATTATGTTAAATATAAATAAATATAAATAAAATTTAATAAATGTTAATTAAGAGATCTAAGTGGATAATTACAAGTGTGTAAATACCTGTTACTACGAATTTCGATTTATGTTGGAGATATCGATTTGTAATCATACCTCTTCGACGACATCCAGATGTAAAATTGTGAATAAAAATTCAACAAATATTAAGTTAGAAACCATTTTCTCTTTATTCATTTCGTGATTATGACACATAACAATATGTATGTATATGTTACGTACCAAGCCGGAAATTGTACAATTCGCGCACTGTACAGTGATTTTTGTACCGAGCGCGAAGTGTACAGACTACTTTGTACGAAGTGCGATTTATCGGACCTGGTATTACGAGTTTTGAACTGTTCGGGTTCTGTACAACCTATCTGTACCGAGCTGTTAGTTTTAACCTTTCAGCCAACTTCGTACAGCAGTTTATGCACAAAGCACGAATGACGGTTTTATGAAAACGCTGCGAACGAGTTTGATGGTACACAAGTTAAAGTGACGGAAGGGGTGTTGCTTTGTACGTATGTGCTATTGAATACACCAAGAAATAACTCGCCATAACCTTACAATTCTCCTTCAGCTAACACGTATTTTCGTGCTTTCTAATACTTAATAATTATATTAAACGCTTAGGTTAGTGACTAAAAATAATGGAATCACAAAGTGTATGTGTCTTCAAAGACAAAAATTAAGTGAGCTTTAAGGATAATTCGGTGTCAATTACAAGAGAAGAAAATTATGGACAGTTAATAAACGAAGTGATGGAAGGAAAAAGTAAAGAAAAGAAAACGTCTCTAGACTATAGACGATAAAGACGTATAATGTTTTGACGGTAGGAACAACAACAAAGTTAATAATGTCTCTAAATAAATTGGTAAATAATAAAGTGAAATAGTTTGTTCACAATCGTGAAATTTTCGAAATTTTAACAAATGCGCATATTGAAACCGGTCATGGCGGATTATATAAAATTCATAATGCTGTAAAAAGCAAGTACGTAAATATATCACGTCAAATAATTCAAGTTTTCTTAAGTCACTGCGAAACTTGTGCAAAAAAGAGCTCGTCCAAAAAAAGGAGTTGTTGTGAAACCAATGGTTTTTAATGAAGTTAACTCACGTGAACAAGTGGACTTAATAGACACACAATCGTGTAAAGACCATAATTTTAAATTTATATTGAACTACCAAGATGATTTGAGTTAGTTTTAATTTTACGCCTTTTAAAAACAAAAACAGCAGCGGAGGTTAGTTATAATTTAATTGATATTTTTTTGCATTTTTGGTGCCCCTTCAATACTCCAATCAGATAATGATGAGAATTTGTTAATTCTGTCATAGAAGAATTGACCGTCATGTGGCCCCATTTAAAAATTGTTTATGGCAAACCGCGGCACTCTCAGAGTCAGGGGAGTGTAGAAAGGGCCAACCGGGATGTGGAGGAAATGATAAGAGTGTGGATGATAGATAATGATTCTACTCAATGGAGTGAAAGTTTGCGTTTCTGTCAGTATCAAAAAAAATCCATTCTGGAATCAAGAAATCGCCATTTGAAGCATTATTTTGGAGGAAAGCCAAATTAGGACTAGCATCTAGTACTCCTCCAGCTTCTGTCATTGAAAGATTGAATTCAGAAGAGGATGCATAAACAATTATTGGCTCAATGAAAAATGAAACTTTTGAAGAAATGGATGAATCAGATCAGATTGAGGAGAGAGAAGCCCAAACACAAAATGTAGAAGCAGATTCTATAAATGTAGAAGAAATTTCAATACTAAATAAAGTGCATATGAACACAAACAAAAAGCAACGGATAGCCGTTAGTGGACTACAGCAGCAAGCAAAACGTATGAAGGTACAGAGTGATTCCACATATCCACCCATGCAATGTGGAACAACCGTAACAATTCCAGTACCCGATGTGGATAGGAGCAAAGGTGATCTCAGAAACTTTATAGGTATGGTTTAGAGTACAAAATATTAATTTCTTTCAAATCACATAATCTTTTATGTTCTCCCTATCTTTTTCTTCTTATATTTATTATCTTGTTTTAGGTGTTGTTATGGAAGTGACTTCTGATAACTTTTACAAGACAGGAATAAAGAACAGAGTTATCTCACAGTTATACAGTTGAAATCAAGTTGCACCATGCAATACTACCTTTTTGAAAGTTGAAGAAGTGCCAGATGCATCAGTATCTTTACGAGCTTCAAATTCACATGCATTAGTAGTTGGCGGTCAAGGATTTGTGTGGTGCACATGCACTAAAAAATGTTTGAATGAGAGATGTGTATGCAGGCAAAAAAGGAGTTTTGTGCAATTCTGGCTGCCACAATTCAATGGGCTGTACCAATAAGTAAATAATGTATGTTCATTATAAATAAAATAGTCTGTATTTCAAAATATGTATTTTCCTTTTCTTTTTATTTCAATTTTTGTTCTTCTGTTGTTCATGGTAGTTACGTAATAATATTGAAGATGGGAAAAAACCGTCCACGTAGTCAGGCGACTTCTCTTTCGGGCTTTGTACAAGATTAATTGTACCAAGTTGATTGAAAAGTTAAAACTAACAGCTGATAGGTTGTACAGAACCCGAACAGTACAAAACTCGTAATACCAAGACCGATAAATCGCGCTTCGTACAAAGTAGTCTGTACACTTCGCGCTCGGTACAAAAATCACCGTACAGTGCGCGAATTGTACAATTTCCGGCTTGGTACGCAACATTATATAATTATACAAATTGAAGAATTTTATAATAATCTTTTGGATAAAAGCACAATACAATTTTTTTATAATCGCACAGTTTAGTGTGTGTAAACATTATATTTAGAAAGAAAATTTAATTTAATGCCATTGTAAATTTGGTTGAATATATTCAGTCAGCATTAAAAAATTGATGAAACTGTTCGGTGGTGTTTATTTATACTATGCGAATATTGCGTTATACAAAAGCGGGTATTAGGCAGAATATCGAAAAAACGGAAAGTGCTGCGTCCCACGTTACCAATGACCGTATAAAAATACATATCTACGGATGCAGTAGAGAACGAGAGCAATAAAGAGAAACGCCGTAATGAAAAGGACGCGTTGACCAGCCAATCCGCTTACGATCATCCTCTTGAGATCCTTTCGGCAGTTAGATCTCATCGCAGCTAGACGAACGAGAACCACCTTATTCTGAAGCATCAAGTAGAATGGGCACTCAACGTGACACAAATATTACTGCTAAGTGCACACAAGAGTTCAAAATTTTCTATGTGAAGGAAAATTCTAACGGTGTTTTCTAAATATCCTTCTAAATTACGTTTTTCAGCAAATAGTAGCCTATATTAAATATGAGCGAACATGTTGGAGCGAATGTGTACGTAATTTTCTTGGATCATAAAAAATTCTCATAAAACTGACACGAAGAAATACATCCTCGGGCTTTGTTTTATAGTTGGTCAAGGCTAGCGTTTTCTGCTGTAAATACTACACTTTATTCTGAAAAGACAGACAATAATGCTATTATGTTTGCGATTTTTCATGTTCATGTGTTCGTTAAAATATATAGCGTATTTAAATTTTGATATTATTAACTTGTTAATTTATAATTATTAATCATAAATGTAGATGTAAATTTTAAACATTATATAGAACGCCTTGCAGTATAGATCATTAAGTAATTCGGCCATTATTCTAATATTAACTTAGAGGACATTTCGTAAAGAAATGTATTATCTTCATCTGTACTAATAGAATAAATAAAATAGTCAAGGCTATATTTTTCTGGAAATATCTATTCAAAACAACCTTCGCCAACCCTAGGGATGCGAAAGAAATATATTCTTTACATAAGTATTGCCCCATAAATTAAGTTTGTTACTGATCGGTGCTTTATTGTACAATTCCAATAATTAATGTCGCGTTCAACTCTTCAAGCCCATTCAAAAAAGCATGAGCCTTGTGTATTATTATTGGTTACACTATTTATTTGCTTCTGTATGATTTTCTCGGTTATAACAAATTAGAGTACAACAAATTTTGGCCTATTTTTTGATGAAAATTAAAGAAACGAGAAATGAAATACACAGACTTCGAATAATGTCTGTGTCCATTTGAGAAAAATCTTTCTTCGGTGAAAGTGTGTGAGGTAAAATATTCCAGGAGCTTTGAAACAGTTTTGCATGCAAATATAAGGAGAAATAATCCAGCAACCCTGGAAGATCATGTCTTCAAGACGTTTCTAGGAAAATACAACCGTGACGCTTGCAGTTGATAACGTATCGCCAAATTAAAAGGTGGTTCCACTTGTTTTTTGCAAATCAAAGAAATTTTGGAACTGAGGTTTACGATACAATCCACTAGTCATTAAACATCAGGTGGCGAAGAAAATCCATTACTGTAATCGCTCCAAATTTACAACGGTTTTAATTCGACTGTCTGCTTCCGCATATTTCTCCCTTTGTAGAGGTGCGTTTCCAAAGATTATATGTTCAAAATATGCGTATCTGTCACACTTATTATTTTTTTAACAATCGATAAACTTCTAGATTGTGATTCCCGTTATATGGATTTACCGTTAGACCCTCTTTACTACACTTTCAACGGTTCTTATGGCCTGCTGCAACAAGCTTGATACTCCATATTTCCAACTTATCAAGATGGTTAAGTCATCAAAATACTCCTGCGCATAAAATCCGTTCTGCTGAAGTTCCGATAGGAGTTCATCGACTACCAGGTTCCACAATAGAGAGGGCAAAATCCCATCCTAAGGGCAGCCTTTGATAGCCGACACCCTCCTGCTCATCAACCCCAGAGTTGTATTGATTTTCCTGTCTTTTAGGGTGGAGCATATCCATCTGGTAACAGTTTAGTTTACACCACGCCTGGTAACAACTCTTTCGATTGTTCCACAATAGGTATTATCGAATGCCCCCTCAATGTCTAGGAAAGCTCCTAGTGCAATTTATTTTCTCTGCAGAAAGTTTTGTACTCTCTGAGTTAGTTCATGTATAGCTATTTTACAGAATTTACCTGACTGATAGGTGTATTGGTTTGGATGAAAAGGATTTATCCTGAGTATCTCGTCCCTAATTCAGGTAATTTTTTCATTGTTGTGCGACTTATTGGTCTATAAGATTTAGCCTGAGCATAAGTGGCTAGCCCTGGTATTGGAATAAAAATTACCATGACTTGCCTCCATCTGTTTGGCAGTGGTTAAGTTATCCCTAAAAAGTAGACACAGAGGAGAGGGTAAGTACTAAATCCCCTGCTGAATTAAAGTGGGGAAGATTCCATCCATCCCCGCGGACTTTTAAGGTTTTAAAAGAATTTATCGCCCACATTAGCCTTATTCTGTTTATCAGCCTGTTTGCTGATTTCCAGTTTTCCCTGTCAGTATTTCCATTTGCTTCCAGGTTTAGACCGATAAGTTCATTTTCAGGTTGGATTATACTTCCCGGGAAATGCCTTCTGAAAACTTTTAACTGCACAAGACAGCACAAATGAAGCACACACCATTAGCACAACAACAATTTCGCCTGTGCTTTCAAAAATGGCGTGAAGTCAGCAGCACACAAGGGGGTACATGTATTTCTTAAGGGGGTGATCTGGCAACAAAACTGTTTTTTCCAGGAACTTTCATCAACCAACATAATAAGTTGTTGTCCCTTATGGTTTGGTTTTTTATCAGCGACACTACAGGAGCTTGTGTTCATCCCTGGGTTTTTTATTTTGTTGTTTAATGATTTTTGCCGGTTCCTCCGATGGTCCCGGAATCCAGGTTAGCACCTTTATAGGTTTGGGCACGTCCTTGGCATCAATGATGTTAAGTTTCGTCTCCTCCCATGGCATGCTTCCCTGTATATTTTTGTCAAACCGTTCTTTTGTTCCTGTCTCTGCACGCAATGCCAGCATCAAGCCACATCTTAATCGTAATTCTGAGAATCGTGGGGCAGGTCTACCCCCAAGTATCTCGTCCATTATTTCGAGCATCATGGATTTTATTAATTCAGCCTATTTCTCGGTAATATTTACTTCTGAACAGCCTTCTGAAAGCGTGGCTATCCGAATGTCCACTACCGCAGCCCTGTAAGATTTAGCAGCTTCACTTTCTCTGCTTCTCTTAACATTCTCTGCATTTCAGCGGACATGCTCGTGCCCTGTCGTGGTGCTTTAACCTTGTTTCAATGTGTTGGGTCTCTGTGTGTCCCCTGAACTTTCCTGTCAAGGTATCTTCAACTTATGACGGGCCGCTCCTGAGAGCTCTTTTGTTTTAGCCGGAAGTGGATCCCTCTCTACAGAGACTCCTCTCTCCTGGTCGGCTTTAACTATGTTTTCATTTTCCATATTATGCCCACTAGTGTGCAAGAAGTAACAGTCGCCATGCCCAGAGCTTCCAGTAGACATGGAAGACTATATACAACGGGCTTCGCCTGGTACCCCATTAGTCGCTAATGGCTGAGCTTCCCCTCGGCCTTCCATCCCTTAGGCGCGCAGTATCTCTTGGGAATTGCGGGTTAACGTAAATTGAGTTAAAGTATGTATGTATGTATGTGTGGCTTAACACTCCAAGTAGGAGTTGCGCCGCTTCCAATGAAAGCTTTCTAGATCCATCCTTGGTTGAATCAGTCCCGGTCCGGTTGTTTTCCAATTTCCTTGCATATCTTATTCCATAGTTTCTTGTGTATGACTTTTTCTTCTATATTTTCCATTGCTAATAGGTGATTCTTAACTTCATCTACCTATCTTGTTTTTGGTCTGCCCCTTCTTCTTTTGCTGGTTGGTTTCCATTTCATTATTAGGTTCACTGTCTCTTGTTGTTTTGCCCTCAATACGTGCCCCAACCATTTCGCTCTATGTTGTTTTATTTTTCGTACTACGCCATCTTCCATTTCTCGCATTACCTCTTGATTTGTTATAGGTCTGACTTCGGTTTCAGATATCTTTACTGGGCCTAGTATTGTTCTCAAAAACTTCCTTTCTGCTATTCTCAGATTTTCTTCGTCTATTTTTGCCATTGACATCGCCTCTGCTCCATACTTTATAATTGGTCTGATTAGTGTATTGTATAACCTTACTTTTGTTTTCTTAGAAATTAATTTACTTATAACATGCTTTGTGCCCAATATTTGTTCCTTTTTTGGTTTACTCCTTTATTTGTTGCTTCCTTGATTGCATTTTCTGTCTCTTCGTCCGTGGATCTTTCACTTTTTTTGGTTATTTTTTATCTGCTTCATTATTTGCATTTTTTTCTCCTAACGTTTCCTCGTCCGCCTCATCGATGTCTATTACTTGTAGACTATCTTCTAAATATTTTATCTTCCATTCCTCTCCATTGATGATGAGCTTGTCGTCTATAATAAATGCCTTTTTTCCTTTTATTCTTGCATCAATCATATACGGTATTAATTTTTTCCTTATTTCTCTTGTTTTTTTGTCTAGGTCCTCCTTTATCGATATTTCTGTATTTTTCAGTTTCTTTATATTTTTCATTATTTCTATCTTCTTCCATCTTGTTGTTAACCTCGCTTTAAGTGGCCTGCTTCCCTTCTTTCTTATATCCCCTACTCTGTTTAGCATGTCTATGTCTTGTTCATTTATCTTTACTTGTATTTTTTCCATTATCTTCATGAAAGAATCTCTTAGCTTTTCCATATTTTCGTTATCTTCTTCTGGTATACCAAAAATTATTGTTTCTCTTTCTAGTATCTGTATTTTTGTTTTCTGTTGTTCTATTGTTTCTCTTAGTTTATTTATTTCATGTTGATGTTGTTTAATGGTTGTAGTTGTGTTGTCCATTTTATTCTCCATCTGTATAAGTTTATTCATTACATCCGCGAGAGTGTATTCTTTCTTAATTTTCTCCGTGCCGCTTCTTTTGATCTCTTCAGTTGCTTATAAGTTATATTTTCACTTATACTTTATTATTAGTGTACTATTCTTTAATTTATCACTCTGTTTTATTCTATCACTTTGCTTTATTTCTAGTACGGCCCTGTTTCATTTGCGCACTCTGAGCTCCATGTCGAGTGAAGGTTCGCGCCCCGCGCGTTCCTGTCACTATCCGCGCTGTTTTCACTTTCTGTGTATATGTTTATATTGATTCTAATTTACTATTCTTACCCTATTTTCTACTTTACAATTGTTCCTCCTTCTACTGTTCTCTACTACACCCACTTTCACTTATTTATCGTACCTTAATCCGATTTTATTCGAAGATATTTGTTAATCACAAAATTCGCACTGCATTCACTGTCAATTCCAGAACCGGCCCGGTTAAAGTATGTAGACGACGTAAATAAATTTGTTTAATATTTGGTGTTACTTTTAGTTTCGTGATTTTGTTTATTAGTGAATAAGTTTTTGTTGCTGTTGTGTTTCGTTAATTATGTTAAATAAATAATTCACACACCCTACTAAAGTTTAAATAAAATTTTAAAAATATTACAAATCGTGTCGGGTATTCAGGTACTTGGTGTGAATTAAAAAGAGACAAATTTGAATTGTTTAAAAATTCAGTGTTATAAAACAAGTAAAATGGCAACGAAATCGTTTTACAAGTTGAAAGTGGCAGAGCTACGAAGTGAATTGGAAGAAAGGGAATTGGATATAGCAGGTACAAAAATGGAATTGTAAGCACACCTAAGGAAGTGTGTTGGAAGAAGGTCAAGATCCGCAAAGCTTTCGTTTCGAAATATCAGACGGAATCTGTTTAAGTTCTATTAAATAAAATCGAAATTTTGGAAAGTTTTGTAACGTTAAAGGAAGACTTGCTGGAAAATTACAGAGTATAAGAACAAAAGGTACTGGGAAATTCTGAAATGTTAGAGCAAGAATTATTTACAAAAAGTGCTAGAAACTTCTAGAACGTTGATGAAGGAGATCGTGGCAAATTCCTGAGTATTGGAGGATAAAATCGTAACAATGGTAAAAAAAAATTGCTCGAGTGTAATTAGTGACGTCAATGGTTTTTATAACGACACTACAATAATTTCACGTATTTTTATCCGAGTTCCGTTCAACCCAACTAGAACTTCTTTATTTTTTTGTTATGACAGATATAAGACCAATTTTGAATTCTTCCTTAGTAAGAATTGTTATATTTTGCAATAGTTTATCTTTGAGAGATGTGGACTACTTGCTACACCAGCACTAGGTGAAGGATATCAATTGTTATCCGGAGGTGATAACACTAAATAAACCCGCTACTCTGTTGCGTGGGCGTGAGGTTCCTAAAAGAAATAGTAGTGCTCACTAATTACTCAACTAACGATGTTGCTTGGGCGCCAGTCCTTATAACGTAACAGCTTCAGTCCGGACCTACTGAAGAATAGACCTCCAAAAGTCAAATCTTAAGTTTATCTGACCTTCAACCTCTAAATGTGGGGCGTAAAACGTAAAGATAACGAACTTGAACTCAGGAAAATTCCAGGCTAATAAACGTATCTTCTAAATCACAGGGTAGAATAATTTCTTCGGATTAATTACGAATTCCTCAAAATCGTGGTGTTGAACTAACAGGTGTTTTCTACCAACAAACACGTGCTGCACGAAAAACCAGCACCAACCACAAAACTAAAGCGTACAAGAACGTACGCTAAGGAAAAGAAGGGCCAAAGTTCTTAAATGCCCTTCGAAAAGCTTCCACAAAATGGTCGTTTGACGGTTTAAAAATCCCAATGAAGGTAATGAAGAATGCTTACAATCCAAAACGACTACCGTTCTAAATTCACTAAAGGCCCAATAGGCAAACTAAAAGCATCTCCAATTATGTCGACTTCGGATTATCCAACTAAATTAGGATAATTAAATACTAAGACCAAAGTTGACATCCATCCATGACCGATGTTTAACGCAGAAGAAATCAAAACTAACGAACTGCCAACATAATTCTCTGAAGAACCAACCTAAAATTTCTAAAACCACTAAGTGAAAATGCGCCTATGACGTATGCAACTATACAATCCTTACGGAATTGGGAAAGTCTAAATAAAAGAATAACCAGATCAATATAAATCCAATAATTTAACTAAATACGAAAGCGAGCGATTCCTACCGTAACATACTTTTTTATTTCTATTTTTGGTTTTACAAATACAGTTACAAATTACTTTCTGAAAAGTTATCGGAATATTGCTGAACTTAACTTTATTCTTTGCATTGTTCTGTTGTTCCTATTCATTTTCTCACTATTATTATTATCATTTTTTAATTTAATGTACCTCTACTATTAATTGGGTTTCTTTTTCGCTTTTCTTGTAATTGTCATCAAATACGATCTTGATTCTTTTATGTACTTAGTACCGATCTAGAATTGGATGGCTGCTTTGCAATAAATCTGTTGGTTAGCCTTTTTTATAAATAATTAAACGTATGTGTAGATAGCTTTAGGTCTCTTATCTCTTTCTTATTCTAATACGTAGCAAACTTAAACCTAAATATAACGTAATAAATTTTAAAGTTTCGAAGCAACACGTGCTATCCTTCGACATTAGTATTTTTATTGCTTAATATTTATTAAGATAATATTGTTGATATTTCATAAAAACATAGAGCAAGTTAAAGGCTTTAAGCATTCTAAGAGTAACTGCAATTTATTATAAATCACATAGATTTTAAAGTAACTGGCAGATGCTTATATGTAGCGAGTAATTTAGGTAACAATATCAGGCTGTTTAAAATATTTTAAAAATTTGCATTACGTTGGGATGTATGGTTTCTTTGAATTATTATATTGTGCCTTTCTATTAAATATGATTTATGTAAATAAAAGATGTTCACATTATATGGACAAATCTGTTTTATATTACAGTTGCTATACATATTACAAAGATGGGCGATACATTTTATAAAGAATAAGAGAGTTCGCAGGCTTGATGAATCAGCTAAATGTTTCTATTTCATGCCTTCTAATAGTCTTCTCTGTTCTACAATAACATTTCGAAAAGATATGTTAGGCACTCAATAGGTTTACCATAAAATATAATATTCTACTAGCAATTCGGTGACTTGTTTAAAAAACATCACAATAGATCGAGTTAATACATTTTTCAGAAAACGTGAAAAAGCGCCTATGCTTTTTAATTCTTTCATGAACCTAAACACCTACATATGTCGAAATTTAATCTTTTATGAGAAAAGCAGTCGCAATTTTTGCTCATAACATTTTCAAGTTCCAAGTGCTTGAGTTCAAAAGCATTACAAACGGCTTTTTGCTGTTTGCTCTGCTTTCTATCTGCCGAAAGAGCGTCGAGATGAAATTATGCATGAAGAAGCATAGAGGACAACCACTCCTAAAAATTCGTTTCCCTGTTCTAGAGCGGAGGAATTTTTATGCGCTTGATTCTGATTTACTGTTTTCGTAGAGATGGTTTCTCTTTTTTAAATATCTTTGTGTTCTAAGCACTCAGGGAGAATATTTTTTCTTTAAGAAACGTGTTCTACATTTTTAACCGTGTTCCCTTATTTACACAATTTTACATTTACTTTGATCGACTTGTTTTTGGGGCAATATTGAAATTTAGATAGAATAAATTCGTAGTGAAACTGAGCTGTAGCCTAAGTTTTACTAAACTCCAACACTCTTCTCTAATAGCCGACAACAAAATCGCCAAAACGGTATATTTTATATTATAAAAGCGATTTTCCGATAATATAAAACCCTTTGTGAGTGCTAAAGTAATGGGTTGGTCATATTTTTTTACTCATGTTAGAAAAATTCATGAGAGTTATCCTTAGACGAATAAAAATACCTTTATCGCACAATCAAAGTATCAATTTGCTGTCCGCTAATGCCCACCATTGGTTTTCCTTTGTGCACATTCTATCAATACTTAACCACCACATACGAGGTCCGTAGGGTTATATAAGGCTTTCGTAGCACTCGCGCTGGTTCCTTCCCCAAACAATTCACATTGGTTATATTACCAATAAAATTTATTACGGGGTTATTGCGGGGTATCTTTAGATATGCTATTGTTGTGCCTTTTGTGGGACGGTGTTGTTTCAATAGGATATCAGACAGTTCGTTATTACTCTTTCCGGTATTCGGTTCAACATTTGTTATTTATAGTTTTGCACTCTTTGCTTCGCTAGATATAACGGTTGTCAATGAAACCTGAGGGACCCCCATCTTTTAAATTATATTTTAAGGTATCAAAATAAACTTTGGCATATGCAATACACTTTTAAAACTGCATCATTTGACGTAGAACACTAGTCCCTGTCACTTGCGGTTTTGCCGGAATTAACCTCAATATTGTTATTTTAAATATAATACCCCATATATTTACACATTTTTGGAATCTCCATTTAATTTTACGTACGCTAGTATCAAGTTTGAACTATTTTGATGTATTTCTGAAGAATAATTTATTTATTAATCTAGAGTGCCAATACGTGCGTAAAATGAAAGTCAGGGTTTCCCAGCACTCAAAAACGAATTGTTTTAGAACATCAACTGTAGCAGGTATGTCACTTGTTTTGTGGATTTCATTTGTTTCAATTGTTTCGAAACCCAGTGTCTAGATGTGAATGTTTAAAATACGGTTTTCCTAAATGTTGAGCTTTATTCCTAATTAAACCTCCAGATTAATCCCACGTAATTGGTATCAATGAAATCGTTGAAAAACATTAGTTTCTGATATCCTAGTGCCCCACCATACTGCCATTTGAAAAATAGAGTAATATGAATTACGTTCGGATAAAATATTTATATTTTCTCATCATCAGCAAAATTTTATGGCCAGGGGCTACCTACTTCCGGTAGAAAAAATTAGAGACTCCTTTTGGAATAAAACGCGTTATTGTTAAATCGTTGTTTTGAGTAAATTAAATATGAAATTCATTTTTCTATTTCGTGAAGAATTCCAATTAGTAAATGAGCAACATAGCGAGCACAGCTCTTAATAGTCTCGTCGACTATAAAGTAAATATAATTACTACCAATAATTTGCCTAATTTGTGACAATCTTTTAACATAACAAGAATCTACATACCTTCTTCTAAGTGTGCTTTCATCTACAATGTTGTATTTACAATATTTTTCTGAAAATATTTAAGATTTCCGTCTTATGTACTTCAATAATGGAATGCTTGAAGAAACTAATGCCCTGCATACATCTTCATTGAACTCGTCTTGTTGTGTTCATGTAGAACTAGAAGGGCTGTAGGATATGTTACACTAATAATCCTCAATTGGTTTGATTTTTAAACGATTTAATATACAATGATCTATAATAAACAAGGGCTTAGTGCAGAACCTGGTGTGGCTATAGAGGCCATGTGTATCCAGCCTTCTGATAAAATCAATTACTGTAGAGTAAGCTACCTGTGAACTTGCCCATAGAATACAAGCTATGATATGAAAAACCAGTATTACATAAAATTGGAAATCAATCGAAAAAAATTAGAAATATGAAATTTATGCATGAATATGCATAAAACGTCTAAATATGCAGACTTTGCTTAAATATGCAAAATATGCATAATTAATTGGTGTCAATTAACTCGAAACAATATGATTCGTTCACATTATTGCCTGTTTCGCAAGACATGCAAAAATTACATTATACATATATATGCGGTTTGCATAAAATCTTTTCTCTAGCTATAAACTACTAGAAGAAGACACAGAAGAATTTACTGTTATAAAATTATGTACATATTGAAGTGTTTATTAATTTAATATTAATCTGACTATATGATATAATTATCTTAACACATCAAAAATAATTATGCTCCGACCAACTCAAATTCTATTTAATTTTTAACCAAATTTTAGAGACTCTTAAATCAGGTTCGTTAATCGGGTTCGCCCTAACTTTTCAAAATTTTAAATTAGGAAATGTGCAATACTTTCAAATAATACAAGTCTTTTACAATTTTTATAAATAATTTAAAAAAAAATCCAAATTATAGCTAACAATTTCACTATACCCTTAATACACTTTTTATAACACGTAATTGTTCTAATTTCGTAGTCCTTTCAAATCAGCTCCCCTGACAAACCAAAACTGTCCAACTTCATCAATTTTTGACAGGCCAATTAAATAATAATAACAGTTGATATAAAACCAAATTCCAATATCACTTGTAGTTCAATCCAAATTTATTTATTATATTCTTTTACATATTATTATCAATTTTCAATTAAGCAAAACAACCAGGTTATGAAAATTATATTCAATTACTCAAGCAACTTCAATCTTTTTCAATAACTCGTATAATTGATTCCACTTTATTACATTTATTTATACTATTGGGTTTTCAATAAATTTCCAATTCACATGTAATAATAAACCTATTATGATTAGAATTAGCCAAAAACACGTCTTTGTGCTTTAATATTTCAAAACTCAATTATTTTCTAATTTGTTTTTTCTCCCACTTTCAACTTTTTTCTCTACCCTGATTATTTTATTTCTTTTTAAAAAATTATAGTAAGTATCTAATAAACATAACAATTTGAAAAATGTACATCAAGATACCAAATGATTTCTTAAAAGTAGTTATTTACATAATTAAATCTATAACACAATTGTTTTTAACAATCAACCTTATAAACTAATAACAATTAAAATAAGACTTGGATTTCTGAAAAAATATATATTTTTTTAATATCAACAAACCGTCATTAGTCACCTATAAGAGATAACATCTCAATATACAGATTGTCCGAAAACCAGTCTCAATATACAAAAATTAATGAGTGCAACAAAGAAGACATAAACAATATGGGTAGCACAACAATGATAGAATGCAATCATGGCTAGGTAAATTTTTAAACTAAAGCAATAACAAGCAAGCAAGCAAAAACATCTGTCATAAATATTTTATCTGTCATTAAAAGCATAAATTCCAATTCTTTCTCGGTATCAATTAGTGGTTATTATGGCATCACATCTCTTCTTCACAATTGAATAGCATATCGTGGTTTTAACCTGCACACTTTGAATACACGAATTAAAACGGTCAGCAATTTATATGACTGCATCTATATTCAAAAAAGAAATACTACGACTATAATGCATTTCAAACTGCTTTTATATGTTATCAATTTTCTACAGTAATTCTGAGTTCACAAAGGCTTCAGAATTATAATCTTCGGTGAACTGGTAATATGTATTTTATCAGAAACATTATATAGGTATTACCGTATTTTGTGGAAATTTTAATTTTTTAAAAATTGAATTGTTTGGTATACAGAAAAATAGTATGTTCTAAATGAGGTATAACAATAAAGCTTCGTAAAGTATCGCAAACGAACTGTTGAAAATTATTGGGACTAAGAGCCTTTGTTCAACAGAAGAAATTTTAATAGAATTGTAAGTCAATTAAAGACGATGAAAAGTGATTTCAACCTTTAAGTAAAAGAGAAATGATTTTATGGAATTTTTTCATTTCTAGAACCGTGAGCTTTTTAGCTCACAACCATTTGATTACTAAATATAACGAGATTGATACTGATATCCAACTATGGAAATTCAACAGCCAGATCTCTCTTAATTACTCCTGTCGAAAAGGAGGTCAACTGATGTTACTCATTTGATTATCAAATAATCGCAAAACTAATGTATTCGTTTTTGTTTCAGGTAAGTCATCAAATCACGAAATCTAAAGGGCCTGAAATAAAACTCATAATATGTAAGTAACAATTACAGAAAAACAAATGTCTTCACCACACCCAAGATTTATTAAGTTATAAAATGTTATTGTCCGGATATTTTAATCTATAAGACCTGTAGATACCGAGGCACTCAGAATTCTTGCTTGAAGGGACTGCTTTAAGAGTAATAATAGTAATAGTAATATTCAACGTACCGGCGATAATAAATAGTCTCCAAGGCAAATTATATTAGTGCAATAAAGAAACTATATAAAAAAAGTTACTACATGATATTGGCGAAGGGAAGAGGCTTTAAATCCTTTAAATTTCTTCGTAGAACGTCCCTACCTGTAGAAGTGTTACTAATATTCCTAGTAACCGTAACCATCCTAATATCTATCGGCCGCATGCCCGCATGCCCTACTGTTTATTTTGTAACAGAACTAAAATTACGGAATAGTATTGATAGTTTATGTACAAAAACCCCTAGCCATGAAGGGGTTCACAATCAAAAATCGCCAAAACTCGCCAAAACATTCATAGTTCCATTTTTCCTTTTCTTACCCCGCCTCCACACTAATATTCGTTAAAGTTGACGAATATTCGTGTACAAATATGTGTTTACGAATATTGCTCGAACACACCCTCCACACTAAACACATACGTGATATTAGCCGAATATTCGTATTTGGTATTTGAAATATGGAAAATATTCGTATTCGCTTCATTCATCACGGATTCGTCTACAGTTACATAAAGAAAGTCAGTAACCTTGTTTTGATTTTTATGATTGGCGTCATTTTGACCCCAAAGGCTAGTTTCAAATCTGTACACTTTTAATAATTCTACAGTTTCATTTGATGCGTGTTAACCTACCGACACCGAATGGCAAACACTCGTGCTCGTGAAAAAGTGCCGAATATTCGTATACGAATGCGAATTTTTCATTCACACTTGCGGCATTTTATCTGAATAGCGAATATTCGTACACGAACAACGCAAGTGTGGAGCCGGGGTTAGAATTCAAATCAGCCCAAAATCTTTTTACAACAGAATTACTAAAGCATTCAAATAGTTAGACCTAGTTTTATCCCATGAGCGCTGCTAATTTTTTCTGTAGATGACTCGTCTGTCACCACATCTTTTTTAATAAATTTCTAAGAACTTTTAACGCACTACAAATTTTACGTTACATGTTTATCGTTTCTACATTAAATTGCAGGAAATTTGTGAGATTTGTAAACGTGTTTAGGATTTCTAAGATCATTCCTAATAAAAGAAAATGGGTCACAGTCCATGTGACATTCTTATTCTCATTTTCGCCCCCTTGCATACAATTGGTTCTTTTGAATATGTAATATCGTCACCAATATTTTGTCTGTCGCCTCTAATTATGCAGACACTTGTTGAGGTTGGTTCTTTTCATACAAGACAATATTTAAATATAAACACTTATACGACAATCAGAATAGCTGAAAAGCCAAGGTAAGTATATTGTAATGTAATTGAAGTCCCACGTTGGAACGTCAAATAAATGTAATGTTCTTTCTTGGTATATAAATCACCACGTTGGGAAAGCCAATAAATTATGTAGTGTTTTTCAATAATTTTAAATATGTCGGAAAATAAAATAAGTTGAAAAAATATTATGCTATTGTGTGATGTGTCGTGTTGAATCTCAGGGTAAGTACTAAAATGATCTGTGGAAACAGGAAACATAATTAATAAATTGAATAATTAAATTCACAAATCTCCTGTACAATTAACTCACACAATTAAAGTTCAAAATTGAATACAGCACTACATTGAATATTAAAATGAAATAAAAGTATTAAATTGCTATGTGGATTCTATGAGTTTTAAATTTTGAAGAGTACACATAAATTGTTAATAAATACTCAAATACTTAAAAATCGGATTTCGTTATTATTTTAACAATTATCTTTTGAATCGATTACAAAATTATCTGACTTTATGTCTGACAACTTGTCAACCAAACCAGAGGCGAAACCTTTCTGAAGAGAAACTGAAAAGGCAGCGACTTTATACCGGCTGTATCCGACCAAGCGTATCTGACTGTGACGACGATTGGTCAGGGGTGGACGGAGCAAAACCAGTAATAATAAGTAAAAAAAGTTTCGCCTCTGGCGTGGTTGACACGTTGAGTTACCGTGCTCTTTTAGTGCTCCCTTTCCTCCTGAAGAAGCCCCTTAAAAAAGTGGGCGAAACGTTAACTCTTTCTGTATCAAAATGACACGGTCCTAATCCGGAAGACGTTTTGTTAATACTGACACTGACCGTGGAAGTCTTCGAATTCATTATAATCTACCTTCTCTTTCAACTTATCGATTTTTAAATTTAGCAGAGTAATAAAACACGTCCGTCTATTACCACATCTATTTTGCTACTGAAGTCTTGCAAATAAGCAATTTCTTGGCCAATAATGAGCCCTGGAATTTGAAGATTGAATCAATATAAAATTCGTTTTTTAACACATTAAATCTTAAATTTACCTAAATCTAAATCTATTTACATATTTACAAAGTACATGCAATTTCCTTCAAAATAATATCTAACTCATAATTATTTGTACTGAATTTAAATTCATAATTTTAATCAACCATTCAATTGACTTCATTATATTAAATATTACTTATTTACAAATTTATTTTAATTTTTAATTTAACCTATCAGAAAATGTTCCTTATTTTCTAAATTACATTTTATCTAAATGACCTTTAACTCAAAACTGCCTAAATTTACCTTAAAACTACTTTTAAGAACTTTATTCAAGTTAAACTCGGAAAAACTTGTTTTTCTGATTATTTACATAATATAGCCTTTCACCCTTCAAATTCTTAATAATTTTATAGCTTACAAGCTTGATTAAGTTTTAATAACACTTTTAATCCGGTCACATTTCTTTTAATACTCACAATTTTATTAAATAGAATTGTATAACCTAGATTTCAAACTAACAAAATTTAATTACATTTTAATACATAATTTATAACTCAATCTGATATATGAAAAATATAACAACAACGAATCAACATATCTCAATCTTTACAACTTAACAAATCACAATACAGAAGATATCGGCATATCAAAACTGCGCCTCAAGGATGAAATTTCTGCGACTCAATTTTCTACCTTCCACATGGATCATTTACATTTACAGGGTTTCAAACATTTAAAATTGTATATAAAAATTACTTTTAATATATTTTCTTATAAAAATTGAAGGAAATTATTATATTTCGTATTAATCATTTAATGTTATTTATTAATGGAATGTCATATTGTATGTTAAATGTATGTCATGTGTATAAAGAGTGTTGTATAAATGTCAAAATGTGTAAATAACACAACAATATGTATTGCTTTATAGGCCTTCAAGGCCCAGAGGTTTGGTGGAGTTCTCTCTCCATTTTTTCCTACTTTTCGCTTGCTTTTCTCAGTCTCTTATTCCTAATTCTTGAAGATCTTACTTAACGCATTCTAACCATTGCTTTTTTTGTCTACCCCTTCTGTTCGCTCCTTCTGGTTCGTTGTGTATGAATATCTTCGGGATTCTATCTTTTGGCATGCGTATGTCCAAGGCTTCTGATGCAGTTCTGCTTTATTATATTTACTATGCTTGGGATCTTGTATTGTTCCTTTAGTTCTGCGTTTGTCCTGCGTCTCCATACTTCCCCGTCTTTTACTCCCCCACGTATTTTCCTCAGTATTTTCCGTTCAAAAATGTATAACTTGCCAAGGTCTTTTTGTATTAGCTTCCACTCTCCACTACCGAAATCACTGTTGGTCTTATAATGGTTGAGTACACTTTTACTTTTACAAAACGCGAGCATATTGTTGAGCGCTGCTGCACTTCTTAAACCGCACGTTATTCTCTTCTCAATTTCGTTGGTTTGATCACTGTTGTTTGTTATTCCTACACGCGGGTATGTTATTGTATCCGTTCTTTCGAAAATTAATTCTTTACCTGTATTTCCACACTTCACCCTTAGATATTGCTCTGGTTGTCTTTTTGTTTTTCCACTCATCAAGTACTTTGATTTTTTTTCATTTATTATGAGTCCGAACTTCTCTGCTTCCATGCACATCTTCCCCGCCCACCTTCTTAGTTCTTCTATCGTTCTTGCTGTTATCGCTAGATCGTCAGCATACGCTAGTACTTGATAAGCATTATTGATGATGTTACTAACTTGTTTTATTTTACAACTTCTGATTACCGTCTCTAGTACAATATTAAATAATACCGCTGGCATGGGGTCTCCTTACCTTAACCTGCTTATTGTTGTGAATTTTTCCAAGAGCTCATTGTTAATTTTTACTTGGTTCGTTGTTTGCTTTAGAGTCATTTGTACTAGTTGTATTAGTTCTTTGGGGATATTTAAATCGTCCATTGCTTGCAGTGTCTTGGTTCTATTTACTTTATCATATGCTTGCTTAAAATCTAGGAACAGCATATGCAGTTGAATATTCTTTTTTCTACATTTTTCTTGCATTTGTCGTATAGCATGTATTTGATCGACTACTAGCCGGTTTTGGCGGAACCCGCATTGATATTCTCCTATTAATTTTTCCACTTGTTCTATTGTTTATAATATTTTGTAGGCTACATTTAAAAGTGATATGGGCCTGTACTTTTCGCACCTTAATCGGTCCGGTTTCTTATGAATAGGTATCACAATTGCTTCGTTCCATTTTATTGGCACGGTGAAACTTGTTATTACAGAATTTGATAAGGTAATTAGATATAATACAAGAAATTCAGTTAGACAATTGATTACTTGCACTTTAGTTTACATAAAACCATTTAAATGCTATTGAAGATATTTTAACGATAAACTGAGAGAGCTGTCCTAAAAATGCAGTATATTAGCGGTTCGTGCCGAGCTGTAACAAATACTTAATTTAGAGTAGCGATAATTAGTCATGGTCACTTTTGTTTCAGTTTTGTACATACGATACCTAAACGTTTAACTTTCATTAAAAGGACTGTTTTCCGGTTACATTGTTTAGTTTCTAAACATTTACTAAACAGCTAATTAATCGTCAGATTGTTTTTAAGTTTCTTAAATACTTTTTGCTCATACGGAATTCTACGATATGTATAAACAAAAAAATGCATACTGTCAAAATTCCGGTAAATTGATTAGTAATACGGCAGAAGTGACTTGAATGGTGTTAAATAGTGCTGCATTTACAGTAGTTATTATTGCTCCAAGTGCATAATTTATGTAAAAATTAAAGAAACGGTCTACGTAAAAGCAGAATATTCGTTATTGGAGATTTCCTTAACTGTTATTTCTAACTTTAATCAGCCATTTACCTAACTTGACATTTAAAATAGACTATAGTAGTAGTAGTAGTAGTAGTAGTATGTCCCATTAGCCCCTCGTGGGACATAGGGTGTTGGTTAAATTTTTCCATTTAGTTCTATTGTTTGCTAGGGAACTCCACGTCTCCCTGGGTGTTCTTACTTTTTTGTGCCCTGGGAGTTCCATAGCAAAGCTTTCCTGCTTTTCCCCTTTCAGTCTTTTCTTAAGGTGTGTCCCAGTCATCCCATTTTTCTTCACTATATCCTCCTGCTCTGCTCTCCTCCGTATCTCCACATTACTCACAACTTCCGACCAACATATTTTAAATATAAATCGTAAGCATCTATTTATAAACACTCAACTTTTATTTAAAAATGTTAATCATTGACCAGCTTTCTGAGCCATGTAAAAGATCATATTTCACCATAGAGTTAAAAACCTTTAATTTGGTTTTAAAGTTTATGTTGTTACACTTCCATGTTTGATTTAGTGAAACATACACAACCCTCGCTTTGTTTATTCTTGCGCACACATATTTTAGTATACATATATTATCATCTTCATGGGCCTTCACACTTCTTAGATATGTAAACTCACTTACTTGTTCGATTATTTCATTGTCAATACATATTTGAGTACGCACGGCGTTTATATGCATAGAACTGGTTTTATTTTTAATTATCTTCATTTCTGCTTTACCTGCTTGTCTGTGTAAATCGATCGTTTTTTCCTTGATATGATTTCTACTATGAGGGAGCAAACATATGTCGTCCGGAAAATCAAGATCTTCTAATGATTTTGTTATACTCCAAGTGGTTCCTCTATTTCCAGTAGTTAGAAATACTTCGTCTAAAGCTATGACGAATAATACCGGTGACATAATACAACCTTGGCGTACCCCTTTCTTTGTTTCAAATGGCCCAGATAATTTACCTTCATATAGTATCCTGCGTACATATCCATTACAACCCTCCTTTATTAATCTTACGATTTTTCCCAGCAGTCCTTTGTTTTCAAGAGCGCTCCATATGTCCTCTCTATTAACCGAATCGAATGCTCTTTCGAAGTCAATAAACAGAAGGTGGAGTGGCGATTGGTATTCTTTAGACTGTTCTGTAATAATTGGCAAGGTATTATGATTTATACATGACCTCCTTTTCCTAAGTCCATGCTGTTCCTT